>OY720643.1:0-1277686 GCA_963169105.1 Ceriagrion tenellum | reverse complement strand
GGACGACTCGTCCACCGAAACGTCGGCAGAAATGGAGAACCTGACCCGGTGGAAATCCCGAATAATCTTCAACGACACAGAAAGCTGCACGCGAGAAATGAGGAAGGAGAATCGAAGAAAGAAAAGAAGGCTTGAAATTAGCAGAATGAAGTGCAATCGCTGGTATCCGCAGAGGGTCTGATGAATGCGTTGAAGACTATGACCCTGGAATAGAGGGGTCCAGGACATTGCGTACGGCCACTTTGGCGACGCCATTTCGACGCGGGGACTTTCGAAGCGAGACCGATCGAATATTACGGACTCTCTTGCGATGCTATGCTCTCGTGCATTACTATATTTCGTTACCACTGACTGCGTTATTTGATATTTCGATTTTGATAATCTCTTTTGATAACCTTAAATTTGGCTAGTGGAAACTATCGGAGCTGGGTTACACTCTCACTTACCATTCCCAGGTTTAAAAAAATTCCAAATCTAAAGTATTTTTATTTTGCTAAATTATAACTGTCATCTATGCCGACTGTGATAGCCCGTTATACTATAAAGACCTACTTGCGTCAATGCATTCAGAATCAGCTCGGAAAATAAGGGTAGAACTAGGACAAGGTGTACATGATACCTCTAACGATAAGTATTAGTAAGCAGAGAATTGATCATTTTTCCTTTGAGATGGTCCTTTTTGGCAATTATTTCATACGTAAATGACTTATTCTTAACAACCATATGACACATGGCGCTAAAATCTCGTCTCTAGCGATGAGGTTTTGAGGGGACGTCTTATCCTTGCCCAAAATGGCCTAAGCCCCTCTGAAACTACTGACACGTAGCCCTTCTACGGCCATTATTAGAGGTGGACGACGGAAAAAGGGTTAAAAATGAGCGGAAGCATGACCTCGACTCCACAGGTGTTGATGCTTGTGTGTGTGTGTGTGATTGATTCGCGTTTCACCCAGTTTACTACGTCGACTGTTTGGTATGGCAATTCAGCGACGATACATTATCTTGACTCGAAATATAGTGTACATGGATAAATTACGCTGGGATGAAAACGGTAAAGAAGTGAAACCACACCATAACAAAGGTGACTTGTGCATAAGGGCGATAAACATTGACATAACCGCAGTATTGACAAAATGTTACCATTCTACAATAGACTTTTAACAGAGACAAGATGGCCTTATAGTCCATTTTCTCCAACTCCTGTAGAAGTAATGAATAATCTCATCTCGACTACCAATTAGCCAATTTGCCATTACCGAACACAATTTCTGACAACATCGCTCCATCAACGGCAATTATAAGTACCTTGTCCTAATATTTCATTTTGGCACAATGGCTCTTTGTATTACATGTTTTCATTTGCAATACCGTCCGTAAAAACAATAGCATATTATGCGGCTTACTGACATATTATTTTTTCCGAATGTTAAAAAAAATATGTGATAACCTGTGAAAGGTAGAAATGATAGGGGCATCGGATTGACAGTTACATTATGTCCCTCTATCTCTTCAAACTGGTTAATTTGTATTGATAAGTATTGTTTATGTTGTGTCATATCCGAAAAAATTATTCCTCTCTGCACAAGTCGCCTCTCTACCGGCTCCTCTTCTAATGCCCGTACAACCGTTTCCAGATGTGTGAAGGAGAGTGAAGAGGAAACATTCTAGAGAAATCCTCTTAAAGTGTGAAATGCAATTTCAAAGATGAAGGAAGGGAAGGAAAAGAATGAAAGAAAATTGTAAAAAGCAGGGATAAAAATTGGTTGCTGCACACGACACGGACCACTCGTGGGTCCGCGGAGGATAATGAGAGAGCTTTGCGATTGGCAGTCGTCCGCTCCTCCGTACGAGCATTTCTATCTCCGCTCCGATAAATAGTGTGAGCTATCCATTTAAGGTTTTTGAAGTCAACACACGTGGGAACACATATCAGTGCACTTCAGCGGACGCGAGCGGCGTTGATTGAAACAAATGGCGATGGCGAAATATTTTGTAACCTGCTGATCGGTTGCATTCTATGGGTGAACAACAACCTCGGCCTATTGTTTTGAGTAGAGTTGTTGAGTCCGCTCAAAGTAAGTAGTTTAAAAGCGTAAACTTTTTAAAAGTAAAGAGTAATTAAAAACTTTATGATATCTTTAATGCCTTTGTAACATCCGGAAACCGAACAACCTCTGTCCAAAATATTCCTTCTCCTTACTCCATCTTGTGACCCCGACTTTAATATTCCTAACAAATTTAAAGAAAAAAATCATCCTTTGCAGTAAAAATTACAACCGGAGCATAAAATAACCTGGTATGCATGGTGAGAAGTTGGAAAAAATGACTCATCCTGTGGAAATAAAACAAGAGGGAGAATGAAATGGGGCTGTGGAGCGGTGCACCATCCAGGAGAAGACGCCGTGCTCACTCGCACACCCAAACACGCGCGGCCTAACGGGCACGAATAAACAAAAGAAGGGGAAATGGAGAAGAGGGCTCTTCCCTTGGTTCGCACTTCTCATCTTTCCAAACCCACCCCCGCACCCCTCATCTGTTCCTCATTCACCTCCACCCTCCCTCTTTTTCCATTTCCCCCCTCTCCCTCCTCGTTCATTTCCTCCTCCTCCTCGTATTCCTGGAAATCGAGCGAAATGGAATGTGCCCGAGATGAGTCGCAATGAGAAGGAGCGCATTCTCTCTCTCTCTCTCTCTCCCCCTCTCTCCCTCTCTCTCTCTCTCTCTCTCTCTCTCTCTTCGCGCTCTCACGGTGCACTCGCATCTCGACGGTGGCGCTCTCGCAGCGGCGGAAATATGAACAAATGTATGATTCACCCATCACGCTACTTCATTAAAAGCCACTCTCCCTCTCTCTCTCCCTCTGCCCCCCCCCCTCTCACCCTCTCCCGATGAAAAAATTGGCCCGTTCCTTTGTGTCCTTCGCAGAAAGAATCCTCGCCGTTCCTTTGTTTCCGCATCGTCTCGCAGGAATGCATTTGACGGACTGGCCGAGCGCAACCAAACCCCTCCTTTTTCGTCCTTTGGCTAATCGTATGTTAGGAGATGCGTCACGCTTCCTCTAATCTAATGCGATTTCCTACCCTTAACTTCCGATAAGATCTTTTTTCGCGGAATACCGATCATTTCCGTATTACTTCCGATGAAGCATTCTGATCATCTACGTGCACTTCCACGATAATTGTAACCACGTTTCTCTTGAAAATTAATCGATACTCTCCGCGATACTGTCGTTCTGTACATTAAGGGCACTCTTGATGTAAGTATTTACCTTTCCAGGTTATATTCATCTCATTGGAAATATATGGTCTGCAGAGGACGAATTTTTGTGATTTAAGAAATAGAATCATAATTATAATGTACTGCCCCTGTGCACACCTTCTGTATAAATGGGTGAAAAAAAACGTTGCAAATTTTGCAGGAAAAAAGTGAATGTTGGCACGCGAGGTTGTACAGATGTGCTCATTGCAACCATTACATTTTTCAAGATTTGGTTTGTCTAGGAATGGAGATTTGGAGTTGAAGAGGGCCATGAAATAAAATATTACTTTGCGATTTTTAGTAAAGACACCACCATATATGATAACATCCTTTTTCATTCTTGCCATCACATATAAAACAATTACTTCTGCGTGTTTTCTGTTGAATATACAGTCATATATCCCTTACAGAGATATTTTGAAAATTATGAACTGGAAAATTGAAGAAATACTATCCAGAGTGGTTAAAGAGAGAATTTTTTTGACTAAGTTCTAATATGTACATACGTACATGTTTAATTGGAAAAAAAGCCCGCTGCGGCTTCACTCGTCAAATGAGTAGTTAAAACTTGGTTTAATTTTCATTAAAATGTACGCGAAAATCCCTGATTGCCACATAATAGTTGTTTCTACTGACCTGTGGTTGTAATGATTATTATTTAGAGAATAATACAGAGTCTTCGAGGCCCGTGGCACTTCTTCCAAGCCAGAATTAGAATTCAAATAACTCTTCCTTTGAAACAGAACCACTCCTTCATCAGTTGTTTACAAATGATATGTGAATGATGTCCCTTAAGCCACCTGCTAAGCTGCGAGAGGGTAATAGACACAGAGATAAGGCGAAGGATCGGTCTCCTTGGAATACAATTATCTCCATCTCCCTCTGAGATGAATGTCTTTGAGCTCAGGAGTAAGCTGGGATCAGATGTGACACTGGGTGGGAGAGGACTTTGGGACGAAACCTGCTTTGGCAACCGTCAATCGCTTGGATAGGAAGGATAGGCCAATCACTTCATCTGCCAGCATCACAAATCTGACAACTTGTTATTTCCAGGTATGGTTTGCGTAAACAGGAGAGGTAGGTGGCAGAAGTGCCTTTTTATTCTTCTCATCGATCACCAGAAATCTAAGAAATGATGACGTGCTTGAAAACTAGCTAGATGTACATCCAGTACATCCATTTCTAGTTCACACTTCACCAAGATGATAGGTGACATTGTGCAAGACTTTGAATAATTGGTTGAATTTGTCTTAATTTAGAATTCGGGAATTTTTATATATCCAACCTTGCAATAAAAAATAATAGCTAATGGTGAAATAGTAAAAATTGTAATAGTAAAGTAATTAAAAATCGTTAATTAACCCCTTGATCTTGTTTTTCAATATGTAAATTGCCTAACAGTTGCTTTATGATTCTTCGTTGTCTAACCAAACACGCCGCGATAATCCGTTTTTTGTTGCGCCTTCCACTCTGTTAGTTAGTCTACACTCTTATTCTAACTTTATCCTTCTTAGCAGAGTGTCTCCCCAATCAGATCCGCCACATTTTGTTCTTTTCATCCGAGACATCCCTACCACCGCACCGCCGTCGTCTTTTGTCTCTTGTCCCAACTCTCTCGGCCACCAGGGTTTCCTAATTGCTCCCTTCCTCACCCTTAACCCTCTCCATCTCAAACTACCCCGTCTACGCACCCCCTCCCTCCCCATCTTCCCGGAAACGGGTGGATGACTGACCGTTGCGGTCACTTTGTCGGACTCTCGTTCATTCGTGGACACTGTGTGTGTGTGTGTGTGTGTGTGTGTTTTTATTTCATGTTTAGTACACATGCCGTTACACTAAGCAGCAGTAATCATCTGTTTGAACAGTATGTGTGTGCAGAACCTTTTGCAACAATGCGCATCAACCGAGAAAATCCTCCTTCACACGCTCTCATAATCTCCTTCACTCGCTCTCATAATCGGGATTCTCAGATTTTATGCTCTGTTATCGACACGGTTCTAGTTCGAGGTAGTTTCAGGTAATTTCAGATAGTTTGAGCTAGAATTTATCATAGTCAGAATGGATACCATATTCGAATTTAATGCCTTAATATCAGCGGCTGTAAGAAGCATGAAGTAAATATTGTGATATTAATGGCGCAATGATACTTCTATGCAACTGAAATTCTCCGTAATTGAATAAATATAGCTGTGCGAGTGATCAGTTTCAGTCATATTTCATGCGGTACGTTTAAAATTTCTTCATAACGAAAGGTTTTTTTGTGGTTCTTAAAAACTACTGTACTGATTGATTTATTAAAAAAATAAGTGATATATTATACAAAATTCCCACTGTTTAGTTTCTGATGAAATGTAGGTGATTGAAAAGACCTCATTAAAAAAATTCTCTGAAGGGCGCACGCGTAGCATATCCAATGGAAGACAGCTGTTATGGGTTGGAAAGTGTGTAAAGAAGTACTAAGGCAGGGAGGAGGTTTGTTTTGGTGCCTTCGGTAGAGTGAGCTGTGCTTCTTTAAAATGAGACCGTAGTGTTCATTGCTTTCTGCAAAGTGAAAGGACACATCGCTCAAACGTCCTGGAGCATTTAATGCTTATGTCTGAACATAGATGTCCGTCATTGGCCTATCACTGATAGTATTGCATCAATGTAGCCCTCCGTCTTATCCCGTCTCCATCTTACTCCTTTATGTCCTCTTTTGTTTCCTATCGCGTTCTAGTTGGCCTATGTATCAGTCCTTCGGTTTTCCTCATGGAGATTTTACTTTATTATGTTCATTACGATTTTATTGTCTATCAAAATGTTGCGGACGCATCTGGATCCTTGTCTTCGAGAATGTACTCTGTACGTTTTTATTCTCTCATATTCTTTTACACACCTCCTGTTCTCCGATCCCAACTCAGAATCCGCCTCCAGGACCGAGACTTTAAACCCTATATTGTCATCAGTTCCAGACTTTCATTCGTCCATAACTTTTATCTCGTAGCGTTTCTATAATGGGAGATTTAAGGCTGCTAAGAAGATTTAGATTAGATTATTAGTAAGAACTAGATTGTATTGGAAAATTGAACAGGCATAGTGGTAGTTCTTATATTTCTTGTTGTAGTCATATTATGGTAGACTGCCGAGTTGGTAGTTTTGCTCAGTTTCCTTGCAAAGTTGATTACTTAACTTTAAAGAGCGTGGATCGGTTGATAACAATATTTTCAAGTCTTTTTGGATTCCTGAATTATGTGTTATCCGAGGCGCCCCAATATGTCTTCCATTTTCCTCGGGTTTATTTTCCTCGAATTAGAGATGTGTGCGATGAGCGTAGGCTGCTTGAACGCATGGATGAAACTTATGATGGCGCCTAATGCTTATCTTTGTGTAATAATCCAGCGTTACTAAAGCCTAAACGTGTGCGGACATTATTTTTTGGTGTGAGTGACGTTAAGTGCAAGGAAGGAAAATAAATATGCCAGCCATTAACGTAATAATTATCGAAGGCTTTCCCGGCGTATGGTATCGAGGAAGTCAATGCGGGTTTTCCACCGGGTCAGGTTGTCCATGTCTGCCGACGTTTCGATGACCGAGTTGCTCATCGTCTTCAGGGCATGAAGACGATGAGCAACTCGGTCATCGAAACGTCGGCAGACATGGACAACCTGACCCGGTGGAAAACCCGCATTGACTTCCTCGGTAATAATTATCGTTTTCGGTGGATTTGCAGTTGCCAGTAAAGCCATTAACGAACGTCTTGATTCTGATTGAAGCAAATATTTATCAATCCTTCTTTCAATATTTCTACTCTGCATATGAATTCGCGTGCATAAGATAGGAAACATGACACTCCATCCGTCTAACGTATCCTATTCTCACTCTTCCTCAACAATTCAACATTCTCTATACTAATGCTGCTTTGATCTTCCCGTTCTATTACATCTCCATGATCTCCTTTTCATCCACGGTTATTCTCATTATTATTCTCATTACAGCAGATATTAAGGAACATATTAATCGTCTTTTTACTAGTCTCACTTTCTTCATCTTCTTTTGAACACATCCGCAACTCTCAGAATTCCTCCGTGGGTACACTCTTAATCATTGCACAAATATACTTTGTGTCCCTAGGATGCATATCGATATACGGCGAGAAAATCTTTAGAGCGTAAAATTTTTTTGCACTGGCTGAACATGTTGTTCCACTGCAATGATAAACCAGTTTATAATCATGTACGTTGGGCTCAAACTTCCTGGCCGCCTGCCTCCATCACTTTGGCTAAGTTCCAAACTGGCTTCCCCTTAAAGGGCGTGGGTCGAAAAAAGATCTTAGGACTTAGGTCACCTTATCAGCTGTGGACTGCGTTACAATGAGCTAAAACTGTTGGCTACTAATGTAATTTACAGTTGTAAGGGCGCTAGTAAAATTCATGCTGAAACACTGTACACTACTTCAATTCTTCAATATCGATGTCCTACCGGTTTCAAATGTAATCGGTTTTCATTGACCCGAGTAGTGATTTGTGTGTTGGCTATGGACCAGCTCAGCTGTATTATATTACCAATGTTTCATGTATGTAACGTCACTATTTTTTAGACAAGGCTTGAAAACCTGTAACAATTGATACAGGTGTACAATTCAGTGACACATCAATTTAATAAAACGGATTTTAAGGCCTAAATAATAAATGGAGAAGAATACCCGAGGTATATCACAACAGGCAGTGCTCGGTAAAAAGTGGAGAGCTGAGAGATTGCTAAAATGACGCCAAGCAATGTGTAGACAATGTGTAAAAATGATAGAGACAAAAATATTGAAATGATGAAGTGGCAGCTGTGTTGTGTCAATGGGCTAGTTCCCTACATTATTAAAACTTGCTCTATTCAAATTTACGCTACTAAATATCTAAATTAATTTACATACATACATACCCATCATGCCGTTCCCTTCCGGAGTAGGCAGAGTCAAAATGTTTCACTTATTAATACATAATGGAGAACTTGCAGATTTTTTGAAAAAAATATAGGTAATAGAGGATGATGAATCTTGCCCAACGCAAAAAACCCGAGGCTTAAGTAGCGCTTAGTTTCCGAGATATAAATTCTCAAAGTTGTCAAAATTCCAACGGCGCGAAAAACGGGCGAAAAGGGGGGCGTGGTCAGATCGGGCAGGCCTGACGTCACACCTGTCGTTCAGAGGCCGCAGCGGTGGCAAGCCCGGCGTTGTCTCGAGGACTCCGGGCGGCGTCACCGGGGACTTAGGGCAGGAGCGCTACGCCTAGAACGGTGGAGTACTCAATGGATGCAAGCACTGAAACATCTACGCTGCTACCAACGATGGAAATTCCGCTTACAAAGTAACGGAACCGAAGCGAAGTTTAACCATATACATTAATTTAAAGTCGCATGTCATCGACATTGTCAGAACTTCTTACACTGTAGAGACTGGGTTAGGCTGCTAACGACACAACTTTTTTTCTGAAACTGGAGAGAAACGTGGGGAAAGTGTAAGATTTTTTTTCCCATACGCCTGGGTTCGCGATAAAATTGCAACTATAAGACTTCTTTCCACTATTTGACCTGCCATTGCATTTATTTTTGTAACATTTTGAGGAATCGAAACGGCGACCTAGGGGGGGAGAGAAAGTTAATACATTCCAGTTCATTACAAATGTAGGGCATGATAACACAGTATTTTCTTTACCTTGTTATGCGTATTGCAACTCTAGGGATTTCATCTTACGTTCACGGCGTAATGCGGCATGATTTCAAATGATATCACATAGGCATGTTCGGCATGTTAAGTAAAAAATGATTCCACAATAAGCGTATTTAATGAAGTATCACCAATGCTTTGCATCGGCACGAACGTGTTTGTGTGGGTAACATAATTTGCGACCATTTTTGTATGTTGTCGAGCATTAAGGTCTTCCGGGTTTTCAACCGCGTTGGTTGATTGTGCAAGGAAAACACTCCATGATCCTTCGATCCACGTTTTGCCTACATTAAATACGTCACTTTAAATGAACCTCTTCACAAACCTCTGCTTTTAAATACCCTGTTATTAACTCTCTCATGTCAGAAAATTCTTCACGGTGAGGGAAAATTTGATTAACAAATATCAGCACTCGACTATAATTGCTAGGAAATTCACAGTGAATACGTCGCTATACGATAAAATTTACATTTTTGTCTATTGTTAACACTCTTCAAATAGACTCATGACCGATCGGAGCTCTCTCTCTTCCCTAAAATGTATCCTCGGATTACAAAATGTGCGGCCAACGACACACCTTCCACTTCTTAAGTGTAAATCCAGGCGAACTATAGAATCCCAAAATTTGCTACTAGTTGTACTCCCTTTGAAGGGTTAGTTGAAGATCCAAGTAATAGTTAGAAAGTTAAGAATGATGCAGTGACGGTTTTACCTGTTCGGGGTTGGGGATTCTACTTTAGTTCTGAAACATATTAAACCGAAAAATAAATTACGTAGTATGGCCACGATTCTGTACACTGGAGTCCTGTGCACACAATGCCTTAACCCACACCACCACGGCAAATAATTATTTTACGAGCGTAATACTGTCGTTAATTACGCATGAGCAGATGCGTAATCTTATCCATTAAAATGGCATCGTATTTACACCCCAAATTGCGCCAATGCATGAACTCGTGGACATAAAAAAGCTCCTGTTATGATACGGATAATTTGTCCATGCATCTATCTATCAACGTATATACTTGCAAGGACATGCATCGTGTGAACATGTCTTAATGAGACGAATTGAAGATGAGAAAAATTCTCGAGTTACCTACAATTTCCTCGCGAACCCGGGCCTATGGGAGAAAAAGCAGTGACCCTTTTTCTACATCTATCCCCAGTCGCAAAAAAATTAAATCTTTGGCGTCAACTCAACTCACCGTAGGTCTCGCGATGTCTCCTCGTGAGACTCTTCGCTGATCATAAGGCTAGACTCACAATTATTTGCCGTTACTTTATGTTCCGGCAATATTTCGCACTTCACTGTGCATAAATTTTTCAATATTTGCTATCGAACGCGTCCTATTGCACTATCGATGTGATACTTCCTCATGGAACTGCAATAAAATTTTAAAATCGAACTTTTCGAAAAGATCACATTTCTAATAATGCCGAAATACTGCAATAGAAATTTCAAACATATAATATATTAATTTAACGGGAAAATCACAGTTAATAATTAACGAAGTGATTTAAGGTTTGTATTTCCGACTATGTCTACATGTCGCATCTCATTATAAGTACTCCATCATCACTAGAGCGTCGACTTCATAGGCAAATTATCTGAGTTGGCACAAACTTCCATGCAGATGAAACACTAATAAATCGTTAAAGTATCGCACACCAAAATACATATATACTTTCCGAAACTCAGACGCAATATTTCAGCGAAATATCACGAGGCTAAAGATAAATGAGCGGTGATACTCGCAGAACTATTCGCCGGTATCTCGTATGTCTCGTACGGTGGACGGCAGGTGTGACGTCACGCGTGTCACTTCCAAAATGGCGCGCAAAAAGCAGCGTTTGAAACGACATCATCCTTTCCATTGACTGTAGTTCAATAAATATGGGTCGCTCAGATGAAAGGAAAGAATGTGTAGGAAACATTTTTGGTTATCTATATGATGCATGAGTTAAAACAGCTGTAAAAAAACCTTGCAAGTTCTCCATTGTACACCTAACTCTGCTTCAATAATTTCCTCCATACAGACCTATCCTTGCAAACCTCTTTTGCCTCATTTACCCCCATACACTGTTTCATACACGCCCTCCTGTTTTTTAAGACTCCTAATATTCCTCCTCCTAAGAATTTCCTTAACCAATTTCAACCACAACTTTTTCGGCCTACCTCTACCTCTCACACCATTCATTCTACTCTTACATATCTGTTTCGCTATTCGACTCTCATCCATTCTCTCAACATGGCCAAACCAACGAAGCACACTCCTTTCATATATGTCCATTACTGGAGCATCTAACCCACATTCATTCATGACCCACTCTTTACTGACCCTATCCATCCTACTTTTGCCGCAACTTCTCCTCAGATAACTCAAACCCACGGCGTTTAGTCTACTCTTATGTCTATCCTGACATACCCATGTTTCACTACCATATAGCAAAGTGGGAAGAAGTACACTTTTGTACCCGGCAATTTTCGCTTCCTTGGACAGGCACACATTCCTTGATATGCTCCACATGCTGCTTACCACTTTCCTTCCAGCATTCGCACGTCTCTTTTCTCCTCATGTGTTCTTCCATCTTTCGCAAACATCTTACCTAAGTACACAAAATGATCCACCTGTTCAATTACTTCACCTTTGGCCCTCATCATACAGTTATTCTCCCCATTCTCCTTATCAAAAACTACTACTTTAGTTTTGCAAGCATTTACCTTCAATTCCATTATCTCCGTTGATTCACGAAACTTCTCTAGGAGCTTCTGTAATCCCTGTTGGCTCTCTGAGACCAAAACAGCATGATCCGCATATAGAAGAACTCGCACGTTTACATTTACAATCAAAACACCGTCGTATTCTCTACATGTATCTTTAACACATTTATCCATAAATACATTAAACAGCCATGGTGGCATTACGCATCCTTGCTTTACGCCCCGATTTATTACAAACCAATCACTCAGAGCCCCGTTAATTCTTACACTTGCAATACTTTTGTCATACATCGCCATCATAACATTCAATAACTGCCCATTCACTCCATAGTCTCTCAAAACCTTCCAAAGCTCCTTTCTATTTACTCTGTCATATGCCTTCTCTAAATCAACGAACGCACAGTACTCTATCTTTCGGACACTCATACATTTTTCTATCACTTGCTGAAGTGCAAAAATCTGGTCACTACATCCTCTCCCAGGAATATACCCACACTGAACACCCCATATTCTGTCAGAAGTGATATTCCTCACTCTTTCGATTAAAATTTTACTGAACAGCTTTCCCGGGATACTCAACAAACTAATAGCCCAATAATTATTACATTCGTTCTTTCCTCCCTTCCCTTTGTACAGCGGAACGATGATGTCATTCTTCCAATCCGCTGGAACAACAGAAACCTGTAAGCATAAATTGTATAGTTCACGCCGCCTACAAATTAGTAATTTACATCCACACTTCAACATCTCACTGGATATCCCATCTATGCCTGCAGCCTACCCATTTTTCAATATTCTCACAGCCGTTAATGACCTCCTTCTCACTGATATCCTTTTCCATCCTCACATTCTCACATACCACTTCACAAGGCTCATCCTCAACGCCTGCAATATTATTGTACAATTCTTCAAAAAACTCCCTCCAGCAGTCCCTGATATTGCTCTCGTCCCACGTGATCTCTCCACTTTTGTTCTTTACCGCATTCATTAATACCTGCCTTCACCAATCTTAGCCCTTTTTACCCACTTCTAAAACAGCTTTTTATTACCTTCAAAATCACTCTGCAATTTGTTAGATTTTGCATTCATTCTTTTTCTTTCTGTAAATCTCACATGCCTCAGTACGCTCTTCCTCAGATTTGGCAGCAATCATATTCTTGTACGCCTCTTTCTTTTCTCTGACTGCAATTTTCACTTCTTCATTCCACCAAGCATCACCTTTCATTCTTCCTACCACTCCTATTCCACATACACTTTCAGCGCATTCTACAGTCACTCCTTTTAAACACTCCGACGCATCATTTACGTTATCGTTTCTGATATGCTCGTCCCATTCTCTCTGCTTTAACGATAGAGCATCCTCTAGTATGCAACCATACCGCATTCTTACCTTGCTGTCTAGCAACCTTTTCACTTTTACTCTCAACTGCTTACGCGCAACATTCTTCCTTGGTACCCACTTTCTGTCCAGATTCACTTTGGAGAGTACCGAATAGTGGTCTGTTCCACGTTCAGCACCCCTCATCACTCGCGTGTCCCACACTAACTCTCTCAATCTCTCATCATACACAATAAAATCAATCATGCTTTTACAATCGCCCCTTAACCAGTTATACATATGTATTCTCTTATGTTTAAACCATGTATTCGACAAAAGCAATCTTTTTTCCAAGCACACACTCACCAAGTTTTCACCATTATCTTTCACTTGGGGGTCACCAAAAAGCCGAACCACTCTCTCAGATGCATCCCGCCTCACACCAACCCACCCATTCATGTCACCTAGTAAAATTATTCTCTCACCAGGATCACATTCGTTCAAAACCTCTCTCAGTTTTTCCCAAAACTCATCTTTCACACAGTCACTCTCTTCATCCACTGGTGCATAGCACGCCACAATCACAACTCTCCTAATACCTACTTTCATGCGAACCCAGATCAATCTAGGGGATACTAACTCGTACTTCCTTACCAGTAACTTAGCTCTCTCATTAAGAATGACTCCTGCTCTCTGACTTCCGTGTGAATTTTCGTCAACTCCTGACCACAGTGCCAGACCACCGCCATCTATAGTAACAACATCCCTCCCCTTGCGCTTCTTTTCACATACACACAAAACATCCATTCGTCACACTTTCATTTCATTTCACAACTCATCCTCCTTTCCATATACTCCTCTTACATTCCAAGTACCGATAGTCTTGTTTGTATCGCTAAGATCATATGTTGATGTGCCAGCCTTATTCAGCTTCCGCTACCCATCGTGGCTTCGGCTGTCCGAGGCTACTTTGTGACTCTTAGGAGTAAGTTGTAATAGAGTATGCAAGGTTACCAGCGTTTGCTGTACCCGCACCACGTGCAGCTTTGCCTGCCAATGGTTACGGCTCTCTACCGGTCAATTTTGGCACATTTTCGCTAGTATGCCACAATAGAAACTAAAGCATAGTAATACCCTAGGCCCGCTTTCACTGTTTTACTCAAGCCAGGATCCTATCTGAAAGGACTACCTTGAGAGCCAGCATACCGTTGCCCGCGACCCACCACTAAGAGGTATATATGCGGTGTACTGACACACCGGGTCACCTAAATCAGTTTAATTTAAGTAAATTCACATTTATGATAATGTTTTTCATGTCTTATGTGGCCGTACAAAATCACCAAAGTTCGAAACTGTGAAATAGGTTTTTGTATTTCCAATTCTATTCAGTGAAAAACCGTTCATAGGATGTACTTCTTAAAGTTTTTACATTACAATGTTTTAATATAATTCCAATTAAGGTGAAACTTCTTATGAGATATTGTTTGACGTTAAATTTTAATTTTAATTTTATGAGGGTTTATTAATTTCCAAAACACACTCAATTATTTTGTAAACAGCCTTAATGCTGTTATTACGTTGGTAAACCTCGAAATACAATCACCGCTTTTTTGTTACTTTTTACATATCTCCTCAAAGTCCCCGAGTAATGAATTTAATGGCAATATTTGTGACAAAAACGTATTTTGACAAATAACAAATGCTTATGTCTTTTCGATAATTAATGAACTCTTATGAAAACGGGATAACATAATATTTAATTTTCAACTTGATCGAATGCGAATTTTATGCACTTATATACTTTTTCTGCCTACGATTGAGAGTAGTTAACGGAGTAAATGCGGTCAAATGTAGGTTGCTATTTTAATGTCCATTTGGTACTCTAACCAACGAACTTTTGCAGAATACTTTTTTGTACAATCAGGGGATTTGTGGATTTTTAACCACTGTTTTTATTTTAACTTTCTCTTTTGAACACTATTCGCTAGCACACATTTTGAAGTCGTTTAATTATTCAGATTAATATCTAAATTTATACTTAGCACAAGAGTAAACAGCGCAGGTAAAAAACACTATAATATATATGTCTGCTTCCATTAAGCTGCGAATTTACTTATTTGCGTGAAATTTGTCTCTTTAGATAAGCTATTTCATTGCAATTTATGGACGTCACCAAAGTTATTCAGCATTATAACGTCTAAAAGCAACTTAAAGAAAAACTTTTATTTGCTTAGAGAAATTATGCCGCAGTTTTGAGGAATGCATTCTGAAGCCTGCTAATTGTTTTAGCCAACGAATCATCGCCTTTGAAAAACACGTTAAATAAATATTTTATATCGTTCATTTAAACCTTTTACCAAATATTTTAGCCAATACTTTCTAATATTAATAATTTCTTGGGTAAGGACCAGTAAGCTATTTTGTTGTAAATTCGCAAAGTTTTTGGTTTCAAGTACATCTTGGCCAAGGGAGAGGAAGACATTCAACATGTATTAAGAATTCATTTCGATGGCCATTCAGTAATTTAGTCTATATTTGTCATACTGAGGAGCAATAAATTGAATAGATCAGCCTCTACATATTGAGTTGAACAACAACTCATCTACAGGACTATATGAACTAGGAATATAAATTCTTGGCAGATTTAAATTAACCGCCGCTGATATCAGGATAGACTTGTCATGTGCCAAACGCTTCTGACGAGTTGATGTGACAAAAATCTCCGAGTCTCAATACTTCCCTGGACAGATCAGGTGACATCACAGATTTACAAAATGCTATATCCCATTTCTCAGACCACGGAAGATCCACCTCTGTTCCTTTCGAATCGGTTTCATTCCTCACATGCAGGAGACCCAAAGACGCATTGAGCTCTTTCAATGGCGTAGGCCAATCTCAGTTTCCCATTTTACGAGCCTCTGTTTCAGTGGATTTTTGCTTGTATATTTGAGTATATTCATCCAGAAACAAACCCTGGGCACCTGTGACAAGACCGGAGAAGGCACGTCATTTTGCGAAGGAAGAGTGACCGCGATTTTACCAGACACTATTCACCTATCCGCACATTCCGGTGAATGTGGCATTTGTAGGAGCTAATTCATACTTTATCAAATGTCAACGTATTGATGTATCCTCGTTGACCTGATGCTCACCGTCTCTATTTCGGCGCGCGATTTGCCTCTGGGTCATTTGAAACCTGACCGTTGCCATAGGCATCTCAAGCCTCGACATCAGATGAACTATGCTCCGCTAGATGGGAATTTCCTTTGCTTACGTTTCAATATCCTATAGAGACCGCTTTGTCACGTGCAGACACGCATTGTAGACGAAATGTGCAACTAATCGAAACGAGGTGGAAGAAAGAGACAAATATGAGCGATGTGGAATCATACCGCGATTTGCATCGTATGTCTAACTGACAAAGTACTACTATCAGACGCCTGACCAGAATACTGTTACATGTAAGATTTCCAAGTTGTCGACAGTATTTGCATTGAATTGACTAGAGTGAAGACGCAGATGAAAATTTGTAACCTCGAAAATTCTACGTCTAAATAATGCATTTTTGTAAGTGTGTAACTAAACAAACTCGTGAAATTAAAAATGACGGGAAACATAGTTTTTATTTAATCTGAAATCCAATTACTAATTTTCCGAAATAATTCCACCACCACTAATTGTTTTAATAGGCAAACAGAGCAAATGTCCTTTACGGGACAAAATTTTCCCATCCGCGGTTTTAGGTATTTCTAGTTTTTTCTCGGAAACCAGGCGTGAGAGAATGACTATTATTTTCCAAGGTGAACAACTTCATAAACGATTTAAAGTATAAAACTCCAAAGTTTTCAGGATCATTACTAAGGGAGATATAACTCATAGAAGTTTTACATTGGGTCGAAGATTGAAGTCTGCGGTTCTAGTGTCAACCGGAAGTATCGACAAGCATCAAGGAATAGAAATATGGAAACTTACCTCAACAGTTGCTAAGAAATTGTGCAGAAGAAAATTATCGATGAATTCGAGAAATAGATCATTTATGATGCTTATTTATTGATTTTTAAAAAGTTTAAATGAGTTATAAAATGACTGTTACACTAAGGTTTTCCAAATTAGAATTTCAATATCATCCACCGTTGCCCGACACAGCGGTTTACACAAATGGGTTTTGCCTCCTTAATTTAGGTTAAGCGAGGTTCCACTGCACACTGTTCTCGATCTGCCTATTTTAAATTGCAGTGATTTCTCTAAAATCTAATTTTAAGGAGCTTTTAATACTTAACTCATTTCTGTTCAATATCAGGTAAACTCAGTTGTCTTAGGCGCGGCTTATTGGAATTTACTCAATATTTTAAATGAAAGTAATAAGTATGATAAGATTAAAAAAGTTACTTTCATTTTCAACAAGGTATTAGATAAATTTTAGGTAGATTAATTGAGATATTGTTTCACCTGTAAATCAACGAATTTGGTCTCATTTGAATGAGAAATATCTCGCCCTTTCAAAGATTTGAAATTATCAGCTCCTTACCGATTTACGTTTCCAGAAATTTGCCAAAAAATTACAGCTACATATTATGCATGGGAAATTGTATACTCCAGAGAAACATTATTTGAAGAAAAGGATTTGTAATGGCCAAATTTGGTTAGAAATGTAACAATAATTTGCTCAACTATTACTGTAAGTACACATTATACTCACTGAAGTATTTTTTCAGAATCGCGGACAATCCTCACGTCGTGAAGGAGCTCAAACCTTACCGTGTGAGAAAAAGTCAAGTTAAAGACTTATTTAGATATATTTTATAATTTTTGAGAACTTAAGTCACATGAAAGTTTATAACTGCTTAATTGATATTAAAGCATTATTTACTTTATGCTACGCACGACTTCTGAAATTGAAACGTAATATTCGAATATGGTTTCCATTATGAGAAGAGGGAAAATCTCGCCCAAACTACCTTACAGCTAACTAGCCTGCTCAATTCCATGCCTTCCTAGTTAGGTTTTTTGCTTTTTCTTCCTATTTGTCAAAAAGCATTAAAATTAATTGTCGATGGGTCTAAATGTATACTTGCTAGTAGGCTAAAATGCTTGGAAGAATTTTGAAGTTTTTAAGGAGGTTGGTTCGCGACTGAGTGAGTCATAATTCTAGCCGCATCCCGATTGTTTCAGTTATGTACATGAGCCTTTAAAAGAATACTGCTTTTATTTATAATATGTCCAATGTAGAGGAAAGCTGAAATATTGCATTAAAAATGAATGAGGAAGACCATTCTACGAAAAGATTTTTCAATCGAATGCCGAGAATGGAGTCGAGCAGCGATTATGCCTAAATAAGTAATTTGATTTATTAAACATTTCCAACAATATATATATCACCAAAAATATCTAAAAATTCATGTGATTGTTATAGTACAATATTTTCTCAAGAAAACCCTACATGTACATTTATTTCATGGTTTATGAATTTCTAAAACATTTGGCAACGCTGTACTGAACTTTGTTGGTATCCTTAGAAACTGGCGTTTGATTTGCGTGTATCAAGTGCTTTCCTTCTTTTAAAACATTGAATAAGTTCTTTTTAGATGTTCTCATACTACATAATAGTCCTTTTCAGGGCTAAATTGATCAGTGAATGGTGTTATTGTGGAGATCAGTACTATGACGCACTTTATACATTGTTTTTTTTATAATTTATGGCTGCTACACTAACCTTAATTTCAACCGAGCGGTGGACGAGAGGTAAGTAGCGGCTTGTGTAATGGAATGTGCGAGGTTCGATTCTCTGACGTGGTATATATATTTCTTCCTTTTTCATAGTTTTTTTCACTAACATCTTTTAAGAATTTTGTTTTCATCATCGTAACTCACTTTAAAAATATTTCCCCACTCCAAAAATGATAAAAATTGAACGTTTGAACGAACGTTTCGTTGCCTACAAAAAATTGAATGTCAGAATTTCGATCAGATCGACCGTTCAGACGCTCGAGCTCAAAATTGTGAGAAATGATATGAAAAAAAGAGTAAAGAAAGTAATTGATGTAGATGATGGGCTAATGATATTAAGAATAGGAATGTTACCAAAGGTCATAATTCAAGTATATATGTCTACTTCTGCCTATGACGATGAGCAGACATGAATTCAAAATCACAAAGGTATACATTAGGATTTAAAAACAACTAATTTGCATTATTCAGAAATATTTTTGATTACAAGCGTTCATTAAAGCTGTAAGTGTCGCATTTATCAGTCGTTTATAAGTGATGTTAATTATTATTATGTGACGACAAAATGTTTTAGGAATATTTACCGGGCCTGTTTGGGTTATCGCTTTTTGTCCGATGTTTGTCATTGATTGAGGTGGTACTATGTTTTCTAACAAAAAAGTTACACCTTCTGAAATGTGCCTCTCTGTTTGAATTCCCACGGTATGTGTAAGTTCACTTCCAACACTGCCTCATGTATAACCGACCCCAGTGCCCCGATCAGCTAACTACTGTATCTCGGATAAAATTTCATTAATAATAATTTAATTTCTCAAAAACTAAGTCGGTTACCTGCCATAATTTTTGCACTAATCAATTTCTTAAATCCATTTTTTGTATAAACGACATGGGTTTCAACACTCTAAATCTATATTTTATGTACTAAGGATCTGCTTACTGTACTACGTAATGTAAACATAGCTATTTTCAAATGCGATTATTGGAAAAACCAGGACGGAAAGGTGTATTTCTAATTAAGCCTATCGATAGAGGGCTTTTAATTCTATATTTCTTCCGAATATGAAGAAAATGACATGGACTTTAGTTTTCGGACCAACCTTCTTAAGCGCCCTTCCAGATTAAGACGTCTGCTTTTCGGCTGCGATGGTTTCCCTTGAAGCCCTTGCTCCGTATTTTTGTCTGTCAAAGTCGATGAGGAATTGAGAGTCGCCTGCGAACTCATCTTGTGCGCACGGTCAGCATTTCACGGAGGGAGCGGAGTGGTGCGAGGTTTTGCCGCTCGAGAGCGCTCCACGAAAAAGATTTCCCTCTAATGGTACCCGACGAGGAAGAACGCTTAAACTAGTAGAAGGATTGCTTACCTGAGCAACCTCTACTTCGTTAGCGTTAGAAGTTAAATGATCAGCAAGATGACATGGAGAAATATTTCAGTCGATCGAAAATCATTCCTACTAGATGGTAAAATTTCAAGAAATATCACCGATACAAAGACTAATTTATACAAGATTCCATTCTGTTTTAGTTGTTTTACAGAGAATTTTTAAACTCACGTTACTCTATTAATATTTCGGAATAAATGCCATTTTTCTTATGATTAGCACAACCTCTTAAAAGAACAGCATATATTTAGAATCACAATTTGGAGATAAAACTCGTCTGAGATTCATAACAGGTGCGCAGTATCGAGAAAATGAAAATGTCATGGCTGGCTCACTGTTTTTTCAGTCATACCAGGTGAATCCTGTCATTGGACTCCTCTGGTAACACTGAGTAATGTGTGCCAACATTTTTCTAGTTCATATGCTTATTATATTCTGTAATTATCACACTTTAATACGTTCCAAACGGAGAAAAAGAAGTCTAAAAATGGTTTATTTTGAGCGTGTAGAAAATTAAGCATCCTTTCATGGCTTTAACTGTATAACAAGATAGGTGAAAAACTAGAACGGTTTACTTTGGATCAATATCTTGGAGAACTACGGTTGTCTATAAATTTCAAATTTTTTAAATATACACGCCAGATGTATTAGAACTAGAAAATTGAAAAAGTTACATATTTACGGCGCTATAAAAATAAATGTACATATTATTTCCTTCTTCGTATTATTATTTATACGTATAATATTGGAGCTTGGGCCCAGATGTATAAATATGAAGTAAATGACGAACGGCCTTCCTCAATAAAATTCCGGAAAAATTCATTTTTGCTTTTTCAACTCCATATCTACACTATTAGTTATGAAGTAAGATAAATTCCATATTAATAAATATGTAAAACTGTAGTATTAAACATACACAACGAATCTCTCATAATTGTCCTAGGGCTGACCACAGCTGAACGAAATAAATTACTTGCTTGCAAATCCTGATAATGCTCTGCACCGAGTCTGATAAATTGCCGTCAAATGGTAACCATGGTAACAAAAATAATGCGAAAGTTGTTTCTAATTGTAATGAATTTGCGCAGCAAAATCAAGAACGGATGCGCACAATGAATCAAAGTATATTGAGATGCATAAACAGATACAACTGCTGAGCAGAGGCGAGGTGGGAAGCGAGTGACACGCGAGTCTCGTTACAACAGGAAAAGACTCGTGCCAGAAGTACGGGCGCAACGCCACGCAGCGGCAGTTCACGGAACTATGTAGAGCAGAGGCGTCCATGATGGATACTATCAAGCTCTGTCCTTACGCTAACTGTCAAAACATGAGGATATCGACTCTGAAATATAATTTTTTTCTAGAATGGTGCCAACCTGGAACTCTTGGTATGGATGACGTTTTTGCGCTTGATGATGCAAACTGCAACTGTAATTGAGACCTCCCATGCAGCACTTATTGGATAAAAATATCAAATGTCGTAGAAACTCTCAATATCTGACCGGAACTAAGGGGAAGCGGGAAGTTAAATCTATCCTCTCTGAATTTTTTTTATTAGACCGGGCCTCCAGTCAGAATGTTTTGTTTAGGTCCGGCCAACCTGGGCCGATGCCGGGAGCCATCTCTAAATATAATATAGAAATTATGATCGGTAGTTGAGATTACGTCATTCGTGACACGGTTTGTATGGACTAATTGTATGGAAACCAAGAAAAGTGGTGTCTACGAGTTATCCTGCGAGTGCGGTGCCACATACGTGGGGCAAACAGGTCGCAACCTCGCCACCAGAATGAAAGAACACAATAAGTGCACAGAAACACAAAACATTACATCCATGGTGGCCAAACATCTGATCGAATCAGGGCATAATTGTAGTTTTGAGCCCGAAATTGCACACAGCCAGCAAAGGGAGAAAACTAGACGCTCTGGAGCAATTAGCAATCAACATGAGAAAAAGGAAGAACAGGCCCCTCCTAAACGATACTATACAGTAGCAGTTCACCCCTCCTATCCATAGACTTTTTTTGCAGCCCATTTCCCCTTCTCCTC
The DNA here is from genome assembly GCA_963169105.1 of Ceriagrion tenellum. NCBI lineage: Eukaryota > Metazoa > Arthropoda > Insecta > Odonata > Coenagrionidae > Ceriagrion > Ceriagrion tenellum. The sequence continues at coordinate 1,255,538 of OY720643.1, read as the reverse complement.
CCCTCCCCCCTCCTCACTCCTCACTCCCCTTCCCCCTTCTCTCCGACAGAGACGGCAGAATTTTTCCCCATCCAATCTTTTCCCAATCCTCCTCAACGGTCGACACCAAGGGACACGCATGGCGAGGGTATAGCGGCCGTACCACCATCAGGGAGGGAACAGTGACCAGAAGAGGATGTCGAGCCAGGGGGTTTTTTCCGAGGTTTCAACTCGACCCCCGGATGCTCTCCCAGCGATGGCTCTTCGGCGTCCACCCCAGGACACCAGTCATTAATGCCAACCAACTCCGACCTGCTGATGAGGAAGCATATTCATCTACATCTACGTCATACCCTGCAAGCCACCCAAAGGGTGTGTGACTGGGGGTGCTTCCACACCAGGCACCATGAATTATACGGCAGAACACCGAACATACATTGAAACCAGCGTACCACACATGCAACGCGCCGATTAACAATCTACTAACCAAGAAACATTCCATCGTCAATCGTTCCGACATGCAAGGGATACAAAGACCAACTATAGATTCAAAATTTCATGCTTAAATAAGAACATCAATGAATAAATTGCCATGAGAAAAATTTATCAAAAAAATTCACCCGCCATGTTTGAATATTTTCAAAAGAACATCAATATTTACATCATGCATAAATAAGAACGTTGAGAATATAAAGAGAAAGATCTAATAACTAACTAATTTCACTATTCGCTCTATTCATGACGACGATCACAGCTGTTATGGTCCCGTATGGTACGCAGAAAAAAATAACATTTTATATCTATCGATTTTAAAATCGTCAGAGAAATGTTTTTCCTGAAATTTAGTTAGGAGGTTAAGCCTACTATATAATCTACGCTGTGATAGCGATTCCCATACCAATTCTTCCAACAATCCAGAGACACTAGCAAACTTATTGTAACATCGTTTTACAAATCAAGCTCCTCTTCGCTGTTCGCGATCTAATTCGGATATCAGCCCCGCTTCATTTGGATCCCATATACTGGCAGCATATTCCAGACGAGGCCTAACGATTGAAAAATAACAATGTTCTATCACTTTCTCTTCACATTTTCCAAGCATTCCCTTGATAAAGCCTAGCTTCCTGTATGCTTGACCGCATATTTCCCGAATATGTTTCTCTCAAGATATGTCGTGATTAATTGTGACCCCTAAGTATTTAACAGACTCGGCGTTAATTATTTCCGTATAATTAATTCTGTAAGTCGTACCTGGCCTATTTTTCTTTTTCCAAAAGCTGACTGCTACGCACTTTTTTATGTTTAGCTCCATCTGCCACTTTTCGCACCAAGCATGAACAGCAAGTTGGTGGATTGTTAACGAGTCGCTATCTTTGTAATTGTTAATATCCCTATACACAACCGCGTCGTCTGCGAAGAGTCTAAGATTACTTTTTACGACGTTGCTAATATCATTTATGTATAAGACAAATAGTTAGCCCCGGTGGCGGTGGGGTAAAGTCCCCGGCTGCTAATCCGAGGGTCGCGGGTTCTACTCCCGCCTGAGTAGAATATTATCTGCCCATGACTTGGGTGTGTGGGTTCGTCTATTGCTAATGTTAAAACACCCGATGTAAAAGGCCTTTGTTGTGCTGTTTTCGGGGTTGTGAGTATAAAAAATAAAAGTTGACCAATGGCACTTCCCTGAGGAACACACGATGTTACGCTACTAGTGTTTGACATTATACCATCTATGACAGCCCTTTGTTCCCACCTATGTAAGAACTGATTAATCCAACTAATAATGTTTTTATCTATCCCCTATGGTTCTAGTTTTGAGAGTAACTAAATGTGAGGTACCTTATCGGAAGCCTTCTTAAAATCGAGGAATATCGCGTCCACTTGAACTTTATTTTCACCCCAGAGTTAGATGTCATGAACAGAGACCCAATTGATTTTCGCAAGATCTACCCTTTCGAAATCCCTGTTGGTTATTTATTATTGTTCCTCCCTATCTAAATGACTCATGATGGAGCTTACGATCATGTGTTCAAATACCTTACACGAAATGGATGTGAGAGAAATAGGCCTATAGTTACTAGGGTCTTCCCTGTCGCCGCTTTTGAATATAGGTGTGACATTTGCTACTCTCCTGTCCTTAGGCACTACGTGATCTACTAAAGATTTGGTAAATATTAATTCTAAGTAAGGCGCTATGTCTGATGCCAATGTTTTATATACGCGAGCAGGGATTTGATCTGGACCGGGGGATTTGTTACGGGTTGATATTTTTTAGCTGACGTTCTATGCTGCGACAATTTATAATAATTTCAGGCATAAATGTTTGGGAACGAACTGGCTGCGGATCGAAAAGATGTGGTTTGCAAGTAGTAAAAATGCTTTTGAAGAATGAGTTTAACGAATTAGCTTTTTGTAGACTGTTGGTTAGCTTTTCCCCTTAGATATTCGTAAGCGTGTGTAATGTTGATTAATTTCGTTGAGTGTCCCTAACATACGACCAAAATGCCTTGGGATTATCGTTCAAGTGTTCTCCCAGTATTTCTGCTAACGCTTCTTTTTGCTAAGAGTTTAGATATTTTGTAATTTTCAGTGACTGTAATTAGTTCATCGGAGAATTCGTTTAATTTTGCTCTTTTTAACCTAGCATGACACTTTCTCTGGTGCTTTAATGTTTTCCTTACCTCCGCGTTATACCACCTAGGCTCTTCATTGGCTCTTTTCCATATAATTGGTAACATCGAGGAAAGTATTCCATAAAACTTCAGTATTACTGTTGATACTTAATTTTTAAAAACTAGTAAATGACTTTTGCAACTCTCGTTTCACAGCTTCGTAGTCAGCCTTATCAAACAAGTACATGTTTCTTTGGTGATTATGTTTCATGATAATGCTCACGGAAAAATTAGCTTTAACTAACTTGTGGTCGCTTATCAGTACCTATGTCTACAACCATGTGTGGAATATTTGTCACTAAAAGATCATGTGTATTTTTACCTCTATTTGGAGCAGTGGCTAATTGATGCAGTAAGTGAGAGGTGAATGTCTACAGAAGTGACTCACAATGGTCTTTGTTCTTTCCCCCAGTGATAAAACTGGTTGTGTTCCAGTCTATGGACGAAAGTTGAAAATACCCACCGATTATAATTTGACAATCGTTTTTTTGAGAGGTTAACTTACTGAGTTGACTTTGTAGTCCAAATATTGAGCTTACATGGGTATCTGGTGGTCCATAATATGCGCACACATAGATTATTTCCCTTTAGGATTTTGAATGGAGCACCATACGCTTTCTACCTGGTCGTCGGAAAATGACTCCCTCATACTAATATAACAATCCTTCACTGCAATATAAACTCCTCCCCCGGTTCTTTCGACTCTATCTTTTCTGTAAACTGTGAATTTCTTCTGGAAGACTTCTTTATCTGCGGTTTCGTTACACAACCAACTTTCCGTCCCTATAATTAAGTTTGCGTCAGTAGTTTCAATTAAATGGTAGAAGTCAGCTACTTTATTTGTTAAGCTACGGCAGTTTACTACCACGGCTGTAAAGGATTTATCAATGAGCGTATTCCCGGAAAGTGCATTTACATTACAACTAGCTTTCTTAGGTATACTTCAAGTTGAATTACTGCTATTTTTTGAAACTGGCCTCTTACTTATCTCGTTAAACTTATTACTTTCTTGGATATTTTTTCTATTAAATGTTTTTTGCAATGGTACCCGATTCGACCCATTAGCTGACCTACTCTCTACCCTAAATATTTCTAATTTATTGTCATCTATTAAGGTCTTCCGAGGCCCTAAACTTTGTGTACTCTTTATTATCTGACTTCCTGATTATGAAGTACTTTTTCTTACCGCCTTGTGTATGTCCTTTCCTTACCCATTCCCGACTCCTTTCTGGTATTTCCTAACCTTCATGCCCGATGACTCTCCACCCTCCCCTCCTTTCCTTTTTCTCCTTCCCCTCCGTCCGTCACACTGTCTTACCTCCACCCCCTCCTTCCAGCCACCCGCCTTCCTAGTTAAACACACTTGTGCACACTTGATATTTCTCACCTGAAGATGCTGTAAAAAGCGAAACCGGTCGGAATAAATTTTATTACACTGGAAGTTTCCTATTTTTTTCATATTTAGTTGGGGGAAAATGGAAGGGGGGTTTAATTTTCTCTAAATTTAGTGGAAGAAATTTCATTGGATTCAACCATTAACCCAGTGGTAACGAATGAATTGCTCAGACTAATGGAAATATACACAAATCAAAATTACTTTTTATTTAACGGAAATTTTTATTGTCAGGGAGAAGGACTTGCCATGGGGTCACCTTTGTCTCCACTGCTTGCGGATATTTTTATGGATCACTTAGAGATAAATCTTTTCAATTCAAATTTTAACCTTTTGTCTTATGTGCTTAGTTGATTTAGATACGTGGACGTTATTTTTGTTGTTGTACTGGTAGCCATGGGCAAGCCACCAAAATTTTAACTGTTTTATATTCCTTACACCCACGTATCAATTTTACCATGGAATTTGAATCAAACGGTATTCTAAACTTTCTTGACTTGAGTATCTCAACTTCAAATAATCTCCACCAATTTGAAATACACCGCAAATGAACTTATACAGACCACGTTATACCGTCCGATTCGTGCCACCTGTTGTCTCGTACTACTGCAGCGTTTAATCATATGATCCAGCGAGCTTTAAATATCCCTCTTTCTATGGATAATATCAAAAAAGAATTGAATATAATTAGGCAAATTGCTATACGTAATGATTATGAATTAAAATCTAGTCAATAAAATATTAAATAAGAAATTAGAGAAGATGGCATTAAAAGACATTTCACTATTGCAACCTGTTAAAGATAAAAAACTAAAATGGGTCAAGCTGCCTTACTTGGGTTAAAAAGTTTTACAACGCAGTCAAATTATTCCCTAATGACAAGTACCGAGTGATTTTTTAAACACCAAGAACTCTGGGAACATTTTTCAATAATGCCAAAGATATTTTTGACCCCATGTCAAAATCTGGTGTTTTTGAACTTAAGTGTGACACATGTGGTAGTGTGTATGTTGGTCAGACTGGAAGAAATTTTGTGACTAGGGTGTCTGATCAAAAAAGGTGTTTGGCGAACAGCGATCCCAAATCTTATTTCGCCAAACATTTGATGGAAGTATCCCACCACTCCACACTTAATCTGAAAATCCTCCGTTTCCTAGATAAAAGGACACCGTCTAGATGTGTCGGAGCAGTGGGAAATAGTGAAAAGGAAACGAAAGAAAATGAACCTGTGGAATGAGAATGAATTGGTTTGTCATTCCCCTATTTTTGACGCCATTTTAACCTAACCTTACCTCCTCCAACAAACCACCCTTCTCCCCCCCACCCCCTTCCATTTTCTCCAACCTGTCGTTCTTTGTCCTTCTCCCTCAGTGTGACGCAGGTCTGGAGTGTTGACGTAATTTGTTTTGGGCGAACATAGGATCATCATATCCCAATTATGATTTTAGCCTTCCCCTCTCCTATCTTTCTTCCTTACCCCCACCAATTATATATGAACTGAGGTCCTCTCTGTCTCTTTCATGAAGGCAGATGGACCGATAATTGTGAGTCATTGAGTGCAAATTTGAATTCTTCTTCAAGAACCTCGAAAAAAGTATAGGACCTCACTTCACTTCAGTACCTCTGTTCTCGGGTGGCAATGATCAGATTACTGTATAGCGATAAATGATGCAAAAAATTTTGAAATATAAAAAATTCAAAAATTTGGTCGAAATTAAAGTACTTTCATCACTTAGTTTACGTCGCGGAATACAAAATCAATCAAAAATCTTGCATAAAAACACACTGTGCTCGGAATGCAGTCGCGTTATTTGTTAGCCACCATTATAATGACATCATACGTATTAGTTTGCGTTAAGTAGAAAATTCGTGCATATTTAACCGAATTATTTCTAAAAATATGTCTCTTCCCATAAGACTAGGTGTTAAAGTAGCATTAAATTGCCACGAAACCAAATCGGGTAATAAGCAATTTTTCACTTTTATCTGTAGATATCGCTAATGAGAACACGAATGCAAAGTCACACAAAATCTGTACACAAACGAAAATCATCCGAACTGCTTTAAGACAAGGACTAAATCCGGAACAAGGTTTTTCTTCCCTCATTATTTCTTGTCCTATGGTTACATTTTCTCTTACATCGTCAGCCCACTCAACTTTTGCCAATGACCGTTGTGTGCCACCCCTTTCCGAAATAAAGAGTTAAACGAAGACTTTTGAAATGTTAACAACGTATAGCTAATCTTAAACAGCCAAGTGGAATCGATAATGTTATAAACAATATCCGTCGCTAGCGTAATGGTCCATCATTGCCTGCGGAATATTTGCCATTTGATATACAATATATATTTTCTGATTCGCGCGATGTGGTATTTACTGCGCATCGGTAAGCTTGTGTGGTACATTGCTATTAAGGGCTGCACTTTCAATATTTAAACAAACTATTCCTTGAGGGAGGCTTTCACTATCATGCCACGGCTTATTTCACGGCACCCCTTTGCTTTGCCCAGGGCAAGGGGAGAAAGAGGACGGAAACTGGGGGCTGGAGAGGAGGTCTGTCTGTTGCTGGTCGATGCGACGTCACCGATGATTTGTGGACGCCTGTATTGGTTTGCGTGTCCTCAGCGGCGCACTTGGCGACTGGTGCCACTCCACCGACCTGCGCGGCGGCGCCAATGGCGGGAACCTCCTCGCAATGAGGCCTTGATTAATGAATCGGAACGCGCATTCCCTGGCACCGGGAGAGCCCAGGGTTTCCCTCCTCTCGCTCGGGGACGGGTGCGCAAATATAAATCAGGTTGTCGTGAGGTCCTCAGAGGAGCGCTCCATTTCGCAAGTCATAACGACCGAAGAGGCGATCGGTGAACATCGTAGGAATTGTTTGTTGAGTGATTACTTAATGGCCCGCCATGACCCTCGACCTTTGAGGCACGCTTGTTGCAAAAATATGGTATTTGAGCGAAATTTTCCCTCTTATCATAATGGACACGAAATTCGATTTATTACGTTGGGATTTCAGCAGTTGTGGAAAGCATGAAGTAAACATTTTAATATTGATACATTAATATAAAGTTATTTGCTTGGAGCTTTAAAGTCAGAAATTCATATTTAATCTATTCCTCTTTTGCCCACGTTTCGCATATTTATTATGCTTCATCAGGGCCACAATGGAAATTTAATATTTGTATTGTACATAAATTGAATACAGTTTACAATTTAGATATTTAGATTTAAAACTAAATGTTTACAATTGATTTTTGTTATTACCTCAGAGAGATCCTTTTGAATGACTTTTTGTTGATACCTTCGTTGCTATTTATTATTTGTTGATCAATTGTTATAAATTCAGGAGTTAAAAAGCGAAATAAAAATAAGTGTTGTTAAAAAATATCAAATAATGATAAATTTTATTTCTAAATCTAAAAGAATCTAAAAGAATCATCTAAATATTGATACATACATACCAATCACGCCGTTCCCTTCCGGGGTAGGCAGAGTCAAAATGCTTCACTCATAAATACATATTTGTATACCTAACTCTGCTCCAATAATTTCCTCCATACAGACCTATCCTTGCAAAACTTTTTCGCCTCATTTACCTCCATACATTGCCGCATACACGCCCTCCTGTTTTTAAGACTCCTGATATTCCACCTCCTAAGAATTTCCTCAGCCACATTCGATCACAACTTTCTCAGCCTACTTCTACCTCTCGCACCATTCATTCTACTCTTACATATCTGTTTCACTATTCGACTCTCATCCATTCTCTCAACATGGCCAAACCAACGAAGCACACTCCTTTCATATATGTCCATTACTGGAGCATCTAACCCACACTGATTCATTACCTACTCATTCCTGGCCCTATCCATCCTATTTTTGCCGCAAACACTCCTCAAATAACTCATACCCACGGCGTTAAGTCTACTCTTATGTCTATCCTGACATACCCATGTTTCACTACCATTTAGCAAAGTGGGAAGAAGTACACTTTTGTACACGGCGATTTTCGCTTCCTTAGACAGGCACTCATTCCTTGATATGCTCCATATGCTACCTACCACTTTCCTTCCAGCATTCGCGCGTCTCTTTATCTCCTCATCTATTCTTCCATCTTTCGCATACATCTTACCTAAGTACACAAAATCATCCACTTGTTCAATTAATTCACCATTCGCCCTCATCATACATTATTCTCCCCATTCTCCTTATCAAAAACTACTACTTAAGTCTTGCACGCATTTACCTTCAATTCCATTCTCTCCGTTGATTAACAAAACTTATCTAGGAGCTTCTGTAATCCCTGTTGACTGTCTGACATCAAAAGTGCATCATCCACGTATAGAAGAACTCGCACGTTTACATTTACGATCAGAACACCGCCGTTTTCACTACACTTGTCTCGAACACATTTATCCATAAATACATTAAACAGCCATGGTGGCATTACGCATCCTTGCTTTACGCCCCGTTTTCTTACAAACCAATCACTCAGAACCCCGTTAACTCTCACGCTTGCCTTACTATGATCATACATCGCCATCATAACACTCAATAACGGCCCATTCACTCCATAGTCCTTTGAAACCTTCCACACCTTTTTTTATTCGCCCTGTCATATTCCATCTCAAAATCAACAAACGCACAATACACTTTCTTCCGGACGCCCATACATTTTTCTATCACATGCTGAAGCGCCAAAAGCTGGTCACTACATCCTCTCCCAGGCATAAACCCACACTGAACACCCCGTATTCTGTCAGAAGTAATATTCCTCACTCATTCGATGATAATTTTGGTGAAAACTTTTCCCAGACTACTCAATAAACTAATGGCCATATAATTATTATATTCTATATATATCGGTCTTTCCTCCCTTCCCTTTGTACAATGGAACAATGATTGCATTATTCCAATACACTGGAATGATGGAAGCCTGTAAGCGTAAATTATACAGTTCACATAACCGAAAAATGAGTAAGTTACACCAACGCTTCAACATCTCATTGGATATCCCATCTACGCCTGCAATCTTCCCATTTTTCCATTCTATCACAGCCGTTATGACCTCATTCTTACTGATCTCCTTTTCCATCATCACATTCTCACATACTAAATCGAAAGGCTCATCCTCAGCACCTGTATCATTATTGAATAATTCTTCAAAATACTCCCTCCAGCAGTTCCTGATATTGCTCTCATCCCACACGATCTCTCCACTTTTGTTCCTTACCGCATTCATTCCCCTGCCTTTACCAATCTTAGCCCGTTTACCCTCCTTCAAAACAGCTTTTTTTGCCTTCAAAATCGATCTGTATCTTGCTAACCTCATCTGCACGCATTCTTTTCTTACTGCCTTTCACTTTGATTTTTGATTCATCCATTTCTTTCTGTAAATCTCACAAGTAAGGCGCTATATCTGATGCCAATGTTTTATATGCGCGAGCAGGTATTTGATCTGGACCGGGGGATTTGTTGGGGTTGGCATTTTTTAGCTGATGTTCTATGCCGCGACAATTTATAACAATTTCAGGCATAAATATTTGGGAACGAACTGGCTGCGGATCGAAAGGATGTGGTGTACAATAATTGAAAATACTTTTGAAGAATGAGTTTAACGAATTAGCTTTTTGTAGACTGTTGGTTGGCTTTTCCCCTTTGATATTCTGAAGCGTGTGTACTGTTGATTTATTTCCTTGATTGTCCCTAACATACGACCAAGATGCCTTCGGATTATCGTTCAAGTGTTCTCCCAGTAATTTACTTTTGAAATCAGCTAACGCCCTTCGGCACGCTTTTTTTGCTAAGAGTTTAGATATTTTGTAATTTTCGGTGACTGAGTATAGTTCTTCGGAGGATTCGTTTATTTTTGCCCTTTTTAACCTAGCATGACACGTTCTCTGGTGCTTTAATGTTTTCCTTACCTCCGCGTTATACCACTTAGGCTCTGCATTGGCTCTTTTCCATTTACTTGGTATGTATTTGCTGACGATTGATCGTGTAACGTCGAGGATAGTATTCCATAAAACCTCAGTGTTACTGTTGGTATTTATTTCTTAAAAATAAGTATCAACAGTAATAAAATAAGTAAAAACAGTATCTCGTTTCATACCTTAGTAGTCAGCGTTATCAGACAAGTACATTTTCCTTTGGGGATTATGTTTCATGATGATGCTCACGGAAAAATTAGCTTTAACTAACTTGTGGTCGCTTATCAGTACCTATGTTTACAATCATGTGTGGAATATTTGTCACTAAAAGATCAAGTGTATTTTTCCCTCTAGTTGGAGCAGTGACTAATTGATGTAGTGAGTGTGAGATGAATGTACACAGAAGTGACTCACAAAGGTCTTTGTCTTTCCCCCCAGTGATAAAACTGTACGTGTGCCAGTCTATGGGCGGAAGATTGAAATCCCCACTGATTATAATATGAGTCGTTTTTTTGAGAGGTTAACTTACTGAGTTGACTTTCTAGTCCTAATTTTGACCTTACATGGGTATCTGGTGGTCTATTATATGCGCACACATAGATTGTTTTTGCTTTAGGATTTTGAGTGGAGCACCATACGCTTTCTACCCGGTCGTCGGAAAATGACTCCCTCCTACTAATATAACAATCCTTCACTGCAATAAAAACTCCTCTCCCAGTTCTTTCGACTCTATCTGTTTTATAAACTGTGAACGTTTTCGGGAAGACTTCATTATCAGCGATGTCGTTACACAACCAACTTTCCGTCCCTATAATTAAGTCTGCGTCAGTAGTTTCAATTAGATGGTAGAAGTCAGCTACTTTATTTGTTAAGACACGGCAGTTTACTACCACGACACAAAAGGATTTATCAATGAGCGTATTCCGGGAAAGTGTATTCTCATTACAACTAGCTTTCTTAGGTATATTCCAAGTTAGATTACCGCTCTTTTTTGAAACTGGCCTCTTACTGTGCTCGCTAGACTTAACACTTAAACAGCAAGTATCAACAGTAATACTGAGGTTTTGTGGAATACTTTCCTCAACATTACACGATCAGTAGTTAGCAAATACATACCAAGTAAATGGAAAAGAGCCAATGCAGAGCCTAGGTACTATAACGCGGAGGTTAGAAAAACATTAAAGCACCAGAGAACATGTCTTGCTTGGTTAAAAAAAGCAAAAATTAACAAATCCTCCGATGAACTATGAACTCCGATGAACCAGGGGTCCACGATTGATCCTCGGGACAAGACTACAAATTGCAAGCGTCATGTCAACCCCTTCGTCGCGACTTACCCGCTTCACTTCGGAGTCCAGTTCCCTGAAGGAACGCAGGATCTCCTCGGATCCACGGTCCTTTGCGTCGTTGACGCCGACATGGGCCACAATCTGCAGACTTGAGCACTTCGTGCCCCGGACCGCCCTACCAACCGCCTGCGTCACCTGCGGAACAAATTCACCTGCGTCACCTGCGAAACACTTCAAATGCACCATGACGTTACATGGTGGCTCATAGCCTCACGGCCTGCCCTTTCCCGCTAAGGAACCATCACACGGCGGACGTTACTTCTACCTATCACTACAATTCCCCCCTTCCCACTCTGACGACTCTTCCTAGGTGCCGGTCTCGGAGGGGGAGTAGGCACGTCAGGCACCTCGGAATTTCCATCCGAAAGCAACTGGTACCTGTTCGAAACGGGAATGGGAGGTGCCAAAGCATCTCCTGAACCACGCTTTAGAGTGACCTTACCTCCACTCCTCCGAGACACGACCCTCCAGACCTCCGGTTTACGGAGTTGTACTGCCCCTTCATCGGAAGAAGGACCTTCAGGCAAACTCTCGATCGTCCAGCCGCTGTTAGCAATCGAGTGAACTCGTGCGGCCCGTAGGGCACGGCGTACTTTCGAGGAGCGACCCAAATTTCCATCCACCTTCGGGACGCATACCACTCTTTCGACCTTAGACTGGAGTTCTCGCAGGATTCTCTCCAACTCGGCGATGCGGGCTCGGAGAGCCGCACACTCGCCGGCGTTTTTGATCACCCCAACAGGTGACCTATTCGAAGACATCCTAGCACTACTCGCAATGAACTCCCAAGGAAAAAAGCTCAACTACAAAATGATGGCTATACTCAAAAGAACTGAGCGATCCTAAACTCGGTAACAATGAACAAAGTAACAATAATACTTCTACGAAATAACTTTAACAGAGACCTCACACCTGGCAAAGAGCTAACTAAACTACGAGATACATAAGGACACAAGCTCTCTAGCACAGCGAAAAAAATTAAAATAAATCCAAAACAAATGTCTACTTATCAGTACACAGTACAACGAACTATGGCAACGGGAAAGCAGGTGCACAGCGCAGGTAGGGGTCTGCCTCGCTGAGGGGATTAACTGGTTCCAGGGAGAGGTCAGGCAGGCACGTCCGCTCGCTCCGAGAGTCAGCAGAAGAGTGTTAATGAATTACGAATCTATGCGTGTGTTAAAGAGTCATTTCCTTCAATGTTAACCTATCTTTTTATGAACTTTTATGATGTGTGATTACATTTCTACATATGCACATAAAAATTTTCTTCGTAGTTATGGTGTATGCGTATTCTAGGTTTATCTATACCATGGGTTTTATTCGTAATGGTAGAAGTTTCAGTGACATTTTCTATTTTTATATCATAACTAGCATTTTTAAGTCTATGGTTGATTTCAATTCTAAACATGAATGTCATTCGTAGCCTTACAGCTGGCGCAGCCTTTATTTCGTACACCTGGTTATGAAATTTATTCCATTAAAAAAAACGTAAATCTCTTATTCTCACTTCTGCTTTTTGTGCGGCTTAAGTCCTGCACGTGAATAAATCATTCGTCCAGTAAACCAAGGCAGTAAATAATACGAAGTAATTATAGGTAAAATATATTGTTTGTATAATTGGTAGTAGTCAGGCGTAACTTGGTGGCATCTGTTAACATTGTAATGAATGCACTTGACTTTGTTTTCCGCATATTTTTTTTGCTTGCCTGAAGATGACGTCGAAACCCGGGTCGTTACAAATAAAAATATTGGAAAAACAATGCCAAGTGTTATCATTACAATATTGTCTGTCTTTAAGTGACCGTTTACCCTACTTTTCAAAACCTTTTAGCAAAAAGTCTTGTGGTGAACTTTTAAGTCTAATCGCAGGCAGAGGAAGTGATAAGACGTTTTTCCTTATCATTTTGAAGTATTTGAAATTGTAGAAAGGAAAGTTAGCGGAATTTCAGCATAAATAAAGTGCTGCTGCGTTTGTTTTGAAACTTTGACATTATGAAAGAAGAAGCAACATCCTGAACTATGAGCAAAGATTCGGAATGTAATTGACTGATAAACGATATAATGAGGCAAAACCGAACGCGTCCTCATGAGTGCCATCAAGGGAGTTAGAGGGAGCATTAAGGGAACGAGAGGAGTCGTCCATAAATTATGCCGCAGCCGACGAGAGAGCTCTCGCTGCTATGCTGTGCCTCGTCGGAGGGGTACCAGCGATTTGAAGACGGCAAACGGTGGATTCCATGACTGGAGTCGAGAAAGTGGAGAGAGGTGGAAGCCAAGGAAGTGAAAGTGAACTTTTAAATGCTAGAATGAGCCTCAGGTGAGCCAACTACTCGGTGTTAAATACGTCATCCTAAAGATCGGGGTCGTAATCTGTTGATGGCTGAGCATAGGTGGTGGTAGTGAGAAAATTTAGACGAATTCTGATTCGAGGGATTTTGATGCTTTTCAAATCACGGATGGGATTTCACCAAAATGCAAAATGATTTGCTAATGCGCGATAGAGTTGGCGACCGGGATCACCAGAGTTTTCTCCTGGAACTTTTTGATAGCCACTTCAGTAGTTTAGCCGATTTCGTGCACCCATTGCTTTTCCACGGGAAATGTCTCATTGTCACCATGACCAGTCACATCGCATGGGAGCTTTACGTCCTTAGACATGTCAAGGAAAAAAACCATAATTTCTATCGGTACCTCGCAATGATATGATCTCCTTCGGAAGAACAAATTGAAAGTACATTGGCGCAAGAGTTTGCTGAAGACGGACTTGATCACTTATTTAGGCGCCTTAATAACGGGCTGCTAGGCACAGATTTCTTCAATAGACATTGTGGCATTTATTTAACATTTCTGGGAATCTACATCTACATCTACGTCATACCCTGCAAGCCACCCAAAGGGTGTGTGGCAGGGGTGCTTCAACACAAGGCATGCATGAATGATACGGTAGAACACCGAATTTACATTGAAACCAGCGTACCACACATGCAAAGCGCCAATTAAAAATCTAATAAACTAGAAACATTCTATCTTCAATCATTCCAACATGCAAGGGATACAAAAACTACTACTACAGACTCAAAATATCATGAATAAATAAGAACATCAATATTTACATCATGCATCAATAAGAGAGTAGAGAATATAATGAGAAAGATTTACTGTCTGCCTATTGTCACTACTCGAACTATTCATGACGACGATCACAGCTGTTATGGTCCCGAATGGTACGCGGAAAAAATGACATTTTATACCTATCGGTTCTAAAATCTAGCTCTATAATTTTATTGGCGCAATCTATTCTGCCGTTGTACGAGGGGGTTAATAGTATGTTTTTTACGTCGCCAGAGAAATGATTTTCCTGAAATTTAGATGGGAGATTAAGCCTATAATTTAATTTACGCTGTGATAGCGATTCCCATCCTAATTCTTCTAACAGTCCGGACACGCTAGCCAACTTATCGTAGCGTCGTTTCAAAAACCTAGCTCATCTTCGCTGTACGCGATCTAACTCTGATATCAACCCTGTTTCGTATGGATCCCATATACTAACAGCATATTCCAGATGAGGCCTAACGATTGAAAAATAACAACGTTCTTTCACTTTCTTATCACATTTTCCGAGTACTCTCTTGATAACGCCTAGCTTCCTATATGCTTGACCGCATATTTCCCTAATATGTCTTCCCCAAGATAGGTCGTGAGTAATTGTGACCCCTTAGTACTTAACGGACTCGGCGTGAATAATTTCCGTATTATCCATCTACATCTACATGATACCCTGCGAGCCACCACGAGGGTGTGTGGCAGGGGGTGAAGATCACCAAACATGCACTATTGACATGCAAGTAGAATATTTAAGGGAGACATGCTAATTAATAGGGTCACGTGGAGCTAGATGGTTAGTATCTACATAATAAGGAAGGGATTATTGGTTGTTATTACATGCATCATGCACTACAGACTACTCTTAACTATATTTCACCTACCTATCCCTTTGCTAATGTGCCTATTGTTCTCTCTTATAGTACGAGGGAAAAATGACATTTTAAATCTATCGGTACGACAATCTATCTCTCTAATCTTGTTAAGGTGATCAAACGTAGCATAATACGCAGGGGTTCTCAATATATATCTAACGTCATCTGGGAACAACTCCGTTTCGAATTTACTTAAAAGGTTAAACCTATGTTTTAACCTGCGTTTTGATAGTAATTCCCATCCTAGTTCTTCTATTAAGCTCGAAATACTTATACAATTATCATAACGGCCTTTATCAAACCTAGCGGATCTCCTTTGCACGCGCTCTAATTCTTTTATCAAACCTTCCTCGTACGCATCCCATATACCAGCGGCATATTCTAAATGAGGCCTGACAAATGTAAAATAGCTTCTTTCTCGTACTCTCTCATCGCATTTGCCTAGAACCCTTTTTACGAATCCTAATCTACGATTTGCTACACTAGTCCTTTCCCTGATGTGTTTCCCCCATGACATGTCTTCAGTAATGGTGACGCCTAAGTATTTAATAGATTCTACGTTAGATATTTATTTTCTTTGATGCAATAATTATTCCGGAAAAAGCCATTCTTTTTCCAAAAGTTTATTATCGCGCCTTTATTCAAATTTTATTCTAGCTGCCAACTATCACACCAATCATCAATCGCATCTAAATCCATACATTTTCATCAGTCATTTACGTAGAGAAGAATAAAATTGGGCCTACCACGCTTCCCTGGGGAACACCTGATGTAACTTTTACTTCGCCGGAGCTGAGACCATCTAATACCACCCTTTGAACGCGTTCATATAAGAAGTCTCCTATCCAGCCTACTATATTACTGTCTATTCCGTATGATGCT
Source organism: Ceriagrion tenellum (assembly GCA_963169105.1). Classification (NCBI taxonomy): domain Eukaryota; kingdom Metazoa; phylum Arthropoda; class Insecta; order Odonata; family Coenagrionidae; genus Ceriagrion; species Ceriagrion tenellum. Next base: position 1,239,349 of record OY720643.1, on the reverse strand, counting down.
AACTTCGCGAGTAACTTACAGTGGGAAACCTTGTCAAAAGCTTATCTTATGTCAAGATACGTTTCGTCTACCTGTACGTTACCTTCTTCGGAAACTAAAATATCGTGAAGAAAAAAACCTAATTGAGTTTCGCAAGACCGTCCTTTTCTGAACCCATGCTGGTTTGTTATTAATAAATCCTGGCTGTCGAGGTGTCCCATTATTGATATAACTATTATATGCTGTATAATTTTACATCATAGTGACGTTAATGATATTAGTCTATAATTACATCGCTGTTCCCTATCTCCGCTTTTAAAATTTGGGGTTACGTTTGCTATCTTCCAGTCTTTGGGAACCCGTGTTCTTCGAGGGATTTGTTAAATATTACTTTACGATACGGAGCCATTTCGAGAGCTAATTCTTTATAAACACGAGCTGGAATTTCATTAGGAACTTAGGACTTGTTCGGGCTAATGTTACTTAGTAAGGATACGATTCCGCTACAAGATATATCGATCGGGGGCATTGGTTGTTGAAATCGGTCTGGTATGGTTTCGCGGAAACTATGCATAGATTGATTAAAAACACTCTGAAAAAAGTAATTAAAAAAAATTTGCCTTATCTAAACTGGAAGTTACTATTTCGCCTCTATCGTTTTTCATGGAATTAACCGTTGATTTTTTAGTTCCCTGCACTTCCCTAACATATGACCAAAATGCTTTCGGATTTCCCTCTAGTTGTTCTCTAAGTACTTTTCTCTTGAATTCGCTAAACGCTTTTCTAAGGGCTGTTTTTGCGGCTGATTTACAAATTTTATAATGTTCGATAGTATTTTTAGGTCGCAATTAGCTACATTTTTCTTCATTTTTCTTAGTTTCGCATGGCTAACTCGTTGGCGTTTTAAACATTTTCTAACCTCCGCGTTGTACCACCTTGGTTCCCTATTCTCGCTCTTGTACTTATGAGGTATATATCTGTTGATAAGTGACCGTGTAATTTGGAGGAACTCTTTCCATGTATAGTCTGTATCACTATATTTGCTGATGTTCACGAATTTTTCAAAAGATGTCTTTAAGTCACACCTGAATCCGTTAACATCTGCTTTACTAAAAAGGTAAATCTTTCTTTTTAATTTAAACTTTTTTTCGGTATTTAGGGAAAATATTACGCATGCTACCTTTCGGTCTCTCATTTCATCGACGTTTTCAACTTTAATAACTTTTTCAGGGATGCTTGTGGCAAGTAAATCGAGAACATTCTCCCCCCTATTAGGCAAATTTACTATTTGATGTAGTGCGTGTGATGCGAACAGGTTAAGCAATGACTCGCAGATTTCTTTGTCCCTACCTCCTGACTTATGACTGCATGTTTTGCAATCTATCGATGGTGTATTGAAATCTCCACCTGCAATTATCTGTCGTTAGTTACTATGGGAATTGATGGACCTGATCTGTTTCTCGAGTTCTAATACTGAGTATACATGGGAATGGGGTGGTCTATAGTAGGCACCAACATGTATTACTTTCGAATTAGCACATTGAATGGAACACCATACACTTTCTATTATATTATCGGGAATCACTTCTCTTTTGCTGACTATTATGTTCTTAACTGCGATAAATACTCCCCCTCCCGGTCGACTCTCTCGATCTCTCCTGTATACCCTAAAATTTACTGGAAAAATTTCACTATCAGCAATATCGCTTGTTAACCAACTTTCGGTTCCTATAATTATGTCAGAATTAGTACTCTCTATAAGGTGATGGAATTCAGGTATCTTGCTTCTTAAACTACGACAATTAACTACCACTACTGAAAATTCCTCTGTTTTAATATGTCTGCCTATTGTATTTGTGGGGTTTGTGTTTTCTAAATTATTGGGTGAGTTACAGTTTGTAAATTCATGGGTGTTGTTTTTATTTATATGTTTTTCCTTTTTCTGTGCCCTCTTCCGTTCCGATAAACCTATACTGTGTTGTCTGGTCAACTCGTTATTCTTTGCTGTCCTGATGTGTTGGAAGTTATTTAATGGCCTATTATTTGACCTATTCTTTTCCCTAAATAGTTCTAATTTATTGTTATCTAATAAGCTTTTCCTAGGCACTAAGGTTTGTGTACTCTGTATTATCTGACTTTCCGGAAAAATTATCAATTCTGTAAGCCCTACGTGGCCTATTTTTCTTTTCCAAAAGCTGACTTCTACGCACTTTTTTATGTTTAGTTCCATCTGCCACTTTTTGCACCTAGCATGAATAGCAAATGATAGAGAGAGAGATTTATTTTCCGATATAGTATATCGAGGGCTGCAAAAACACAATACGTCCAAACGGTTATCAGATGTGGCCGTCAAGGGACTCAGAGAAGTCCAGCTTGGTTTTAAGTATTTATGTGAAGACACTTATATTCTAATGATTTTTAAATTCAGAACTAATATTTATCAGAGCGATATAGAGAATATTATCTTTACTCCTCACTACATCTCTAGGTGTGACGGATGCGATAAAATAAGAGAGATATAATGCCGAACAGATCGATACAAAAACTCGTTCTTTCCGCGTAAAATAAACGACTATAATAAATACTAAGCTCCACTAAATACATCCCCATAATTACACATCACCATTTCATCTCCAAATAACTTACACCTTTACACAGTAACAACCCCTGCCACATGCCCATGCGGCGGCTCACAGGGTACCTATTATGTAGATGTAGATGAAGATGAAGGATAATGAATACTGAATAATACTGAACTAAGAATTTTAAATACTGAAACTAGTCAGACGGTACATTAAGTCTCAGTTTGATCAGGAGTTTAAGTAGGAAATGGTCAACGTTGCTGATGCAATGTCCAGCTCAACCTCTGCCACTTGTGTAAGGTTTTAGATAATTAAAAACATTTAGTTCATTGTTAGCCAGTACATACGTGCGTACTTGTTTTATTAAGTGACAGTGCACTGCAGGACATGGGGTTGGACGATGTGAGATGTGAGTAAGCTGCGGGAATAAAACCGCTTGACGGCTGGCATCATGCTCACCCTAACATAGGGAAGCATTCCCATGAAACCGTCGAATTACGCCCAAATACTTTGTAAATTCCTTATTTCAAAGGAGCACAGGAGGGTCGTAATCACATTAACAATGTTTGTCCGGGAAAAACATTTGATTTAAGATGTGTTGACATGTGACCTCTATCACTCTTCTATGGTGACTTCTCTGCATAGTACTGAGATATATATTTTTTCTTTTTCTTCCCAAATCTATCACCTTTGCATATGAACTCCGATACGCATAAAAAAATTAATCGTTCATATTTAAATGAGCTACATGAAGATGTATGTGGGCCACGGCGTGGCAGTGTTTTGGATCCTTTTTTATACTGGTGAAATTTTGTTACTGATTCCTTCGATTTATAGCTTCTATCACATTACTTTAATCATAGTCGAATCTTGCCAGGTACCCGTTTATATCGTTGGTTTCAAAAGAACACTCGCTTCCCACGAAGTTTCCCATAAAATCTTTCTTCCCTCATATTGCTTGTCTTCTTAGTATTTGTTTCATGAATATCAGTATTAGTTATGAAAATGAAACAGAGTTCATAATTTGGTTTAGTAAATTTATGACTCAAGTCTCGGCGTTTGATAGTCGAGTAAATGGGAAATCGGATTCGCTGATTTTTTTCATTCTTACCATCGCTAAATTAGAGATTCCTCAAATCCACATTTTTGCTCATTGATTGACCAAACATTTTCCTCTGCTCTTTCATTTTAATGGCAATATGACATAAATCAGTATTCTAAGCATTACTACAGTGAAATGAATTATTCAGCAAGGCGTAAAATTACGCCGCTTTCTAAGAAATAACCCCACTATTCACCAAAACTTACCTCACCCTTTGTAGTAACTAACTCATCTATGAAAAAGTGAAAGTGATGGCTGGATACTGTCACTTGCCTATAGAAAAGCTCAAGAGACTGTGGGCGTAAAGATTGAAAAGTCGAAGTCGACTTTTACTGGAAGGGAGAGGTGGGGGTTAGTTAACGTTCTGGACGGGTGACTAAATATTTTCTCACCCCCCATCACCACTTAACATACTAGGTTTTTAAACTAGGTGATGGGACAAACCTTTTACGATTTTTCCATTAACTTGAAATACAACTCCACATTATCTCCTTCAATGTGATTGCATTGGGAAGGCATGACCTAAGACGGGTGCTGCATATCTGGTGTGGAATCACCCTATGCCACACACCCTAGTGGTGACTTGCACGGCACCATGTTGATGTAGTTGTCACGTGTTTGAAGAGACTCCCAAGCTATCAGTACACCCAATAACTCACACTTTGAGATATTTTCCGGTGTAGTTTTTTACATGGCAAATCTTTGGACTTAAACACTCTCTACCCAATTATTCCTGGTGCGAAAGCACCCCCTGCCACACACCCTTTGGGTGGCTTGCAGGGTATGACGTAGATGTAGATTCCGATACGAGTACCGTTTATAGTACTCATTGCATATTCTCAGTGCAGCCTCACTGATGCAAGAGAACTAAACTCCCTCAGTTCTTCCTCTCTCTCCACTCGTGAATGCGTCGCAGGTTCTCGCCAAGGATGATGCAGACAAGAAAATGCTCCTTTTACTCATTCGATCTTCGCATCTCGACTCGCCGGGCGCCATTCTCCATTCCATGCACGCAGCGACCGAAAAACGTATCCATTCGCCATTCGCCGCCCGACCTTCCTTTTTTCTGTCTCTCTCTCTCTGCGTCTGTCTGTCTGTCCGCGCGGAGGCACGCGCGTGAATGTCCATTTCAAACCCCCCCCCCCAACGTCTCTCTATCTCTATCTCTCTCTCTCTCTCCATCCCTCCCTCCCGTTAAACCCTTCCTCCCTCGCCCCCCCAACAATGCAACACACTACGTCCTCACGTGACGCCTCCCGCGGTCGCCCCTCGAAACTGAACACCCCTCTCTCTCGTGGCACCCGTCAAAGTCCTCGCTTCGAAAGAATGCCATTTATTCCTTGGAAAGAATAGTACGACTTTAAGGAGGAAATAGTGGAATAGAAAGACTCATTCTCCATTTCATGCGACTCAGTGTCTTACAAAGTGAAGACGAGTGCGAGAGGGGGATGCGCAGAAGAGAATGCGTGAACGTTAATTTTTTTATTTCTCAAAAGACTCACTTAATCTAATGTATTACTGGACTTACCTAATAACATATTTGGCAATCGGTTGTGACTTTAGTAAAAAATTTCAATAAAAAACCGAAATTTTCTTCGTCATAATGGAGACCATGTCCGCATTTTATGTGAAATTTAAGCAACTCTGCTGCATCTTCATCTTTGTCACCTGGCCATTTCAGAAATCAGTTGCTGTTGATTGAGACAGTCTCATGTGAAAGTGAGTGCTCGTATACATACATCGCTCATTTTCCTTCGCCGTGCAGCTTTTCTCAGCCTTGAGCCCCCAGCATTGATATCGCTCATGGACCTTTCTTATTCATTCCTGGAGGACGGGGACATTGGTGTGCTGCACACCTCAAAATGTCGGAAAGACCGAGTCATTGGCCCATCTCTGAAGCCTTCTGCTTCAAGACTACATTATTCATCTACATCTACGTCATACCCTGTAAGCCACCCAAAGGGTGTGTGGCAGGGGGTGCTTCAACACCAGGTAAGCATGAATGATACGGTAGAACACCGAAATTACATTGAAACCAGCGTACCACACATGCAAAGCGCCAATTAAAAATCTAATAAACTAGAAACATTCTATCGTCAATCGTTCCAACATGCAAGGGATACAATGACTACTACTACAGATTCAAAATATCATGCATAAATAAGAACATCAATATTTACATCATGCATAAATAAGAAAGTAGAGAATATAAAGCAAAAGATCTAATGTCTGCCTATTGTCACAATTCGAACTATTCATGACGACGATTACAGCTGTTATGGTCCCGAATGGTACAAGGAAAAAATGACATTTTATACCTATCGGTTCTACAATCTAACTCTCTAATTTTATTGGCGCGATCTAATCTGCCGTAGTACTAGGGGGTTAATAGTATGTTTTTTACGTCGTCAGAGAAATGATTTTCCTGAAATTTAGTTAGGAGGTTAAGCCTACTATATAATCTACGCTGTGATAGCGATTCCCATCCTAATTCTTCTAACAGTCCGGACACGCTAGCCAACTTATCATAGCATCGTTTCACAAACCTAGCTCCTCTTCACTGTACGCGATCTAACTCTGATATCAACCCCGTTTCGTATGGATCCCATACACTAACTGCATATTCCAGATGAGGCCTAACGATTGAAAAATAACAACGTTCTTCCACTCTCTCATCACATTTTCCGAGTACTCTCTTGATAAATCCTAGCTTCCTGTATACTTGACCACGTGTGTTATTGGAGGGTACAAAGGACTGAAGTATCTACCATGAAGGTGGAGGAGAGAATATATCAACCATATCATACAATGTGCCCAGATGGAAGTAATGACGCTGCTAAATGAAGTCAAAATGGAATGCAGAACCTTGCAGAGCAATTATGCCTGTAGTTTTTGGCGAAAGACACCTTCATGATGTACGCAAAATTTCATTTATGTCAATCTTGGTCGCGGACCATTACATGACTATCTGACTGCGTGCCTTTAATAGCAGTTTAATAATCCTTCCTCTGAGACAAACGGCTGAGAAATGCTCTCAAATTTAACATTTCAACGCCACCTCTCAATTACCTTGTTGCGCTCTCAATTAGATTAAAACATATCTTCTACAGTGACAAATTGGGTTCTTCAAATAGAATTAATGTTTGCAATTCATAATCATTGCAATCCCATATGAAACCGTTGCTTGCGGATTCTAACTTTCCTCGCTCACTGGAGAAACTCGCCGTCAGAATTTTGTATTTCGATTTTTAAAGGCGATTGTTCATAAAATATTCTATTTACATTGCTTTTTCTGTCATCAGGAGATATGTTGACGTAATTTGATTGAACTTTTTAGTTTCAATACATTTTGTGTGCATCGAAGTGGTTTCATTTCCCAATTAGATATCATTAGAGGTTACTGAATTAAAACCTGGTCTTCAAAATTGTCGACCTTCCCTTAGTGCAAGCAATTCCGCAAAGCTATCTGCTTTACGCGGGAAGGTCGGGGAGGGTTCACGAATTGCACTCCACTAAACGTTTTGTTTCATCATTACTACTTTGAAGGCTTACTTCGATTTTTATGAAAAAAAGGAACTTTCAGACTATAAAAATGGATCCCAATTTATATCTACTACGAACTTTCAAGTAAGTATTCACATTAACGACCGTTTATGAAAAATTTAGGTAATTTCCATCGCATTGGTGAGACAGACGCAACTCTCCTCTCTTTCCTTTCATTTCGCAGTGCTTGGCGTATGGAGCTTGCATTACGAACTCGTATGTGCTTACATTATCAGGTTCCGTAATACTTGATTTGTCTTTCTTTTGCACGGATTGTTTAGTAAAATTTGAGTGATAAGAAACGCCGCAATGGATAAAAACATACAAATTGCCGTTCTCATTAGTTTTAGAAACGAGTGGAAATATTTGTCAGTACAAATATTTTTGAGAGTCGTTCCAAGACGAAATACTTAAGCCAAAAAAAGTGGAGGATTCATATGCTGCCGAAAACTGGTGATACAATATATACAAATTGTCCTAGAAATAGATTCACTTTCAACTGGAATGGAACCAAGGACCATTGGATGGCCTAAGGCGACTTCGTTTCTCAGACTTCCCGGTGTTAAAGCAATTATCAGAGGACTTAAAGTGGGGAGTAGGCGTTCACCGAAGACCAATCTGCCAGTGGTCCACGGTTTGATTGCCGGTCTAGGTGGATTATTTTTCCCTCTGAGGTAATTTCAATGCAAACTAAAGGAGCCTAGCATAAGCAATTATTCGTGTTAGTGTTAACTTCGAGTCTGCGACTGGTTCTCTAAACTTTTACATCCAACGTACGATGCGGCTCGTGCCCTGTTGAGAAGTTGTTTCTCTTTTTGAAACAATTAGATATTGACGGGGGGCGAATAAACATGACCACTGGTGCTCTTTCGTCTCCCTTTATCTCTTTTTACTTCGTAATCCCTCTCCAGTGCGCGCTAAAGCCGATAACCTTGACCGTTCTCCATTGCAGCCTTATTCCGCTCTTTTGCCTCAAACGAGGATCCTTGCGGAGTGCTTCTTGGAACTTTCGGAAGCGGGCTCTTTGCGAAGTGGTTTTGACTCTATCTTACTCCAGAAACGCTCGCCCGATTTCTAAGATTACGTGAGCAAATGGGTAACTAAAGACCGTAATTGTGTTGGCAAATTCCTTTAATGTACCCTTTCAGAGCATTGGGCCATTCAAGAAGTCACTATAGCTGTAGTAAGTTAGCTACTAACAGCAGTTATTCGTGAGTTGATTTTTTTCACCATGGGCTAGGTACAGTTCTTTCCAATCACTACACTGCGTTACCTACTTTGGAACACAAAAGCGCTGTTGGTGCTTCTGATTCGTTTCAGACCCAACGGTAGACATTATTAAGGACTATTAAGGATTTCCATTATTGGATGGAGGATATTATTAAGAGAGAGAGAGTCAGTTTCCTTGGCCTAACAACGGGAACCCAGCAGTTCCAACGGTCCCTGCCCCAAAATGGAAGTACTCGAACAAATTTACATATTAGAATGAGTACAATTAAAGGCAGGTTAACCATGCCGAACTAACAGGTATTTTATGCTGTCAATTGTTGTTGAGTTGTAAGACAGTCCAGAGGCTTAGGAGGGCCATTCCCATGAATCCAATTTACTTTGGTGCCGATCATTTCCTTCTAGTACAAATGCAGTATATTAACTCCACTCCTCTCGGCTCGAAGCTTCTTTTGGCGTTAAACTGCCAATTTCAAAAACCGTCTCTTCCAGAAGATGAGTCGTGCACTGGGAAAGATACGAGCGTAATTACTGCTCACGAGAATGCAAAAACGGTCCCTCCCACGCCTTGAATATTGAGATACCATGAGTCACGAAGATATGTTCAGAGGTTCGAGGGTAAGTAATGAAACATGGCTATTTGGAGAAAATCTTTTCTGAGTTATTGAAAGAAAATGGACGAGTAAGGCTTACATTTTACAGAGTAGAATTGCAATTGCGCGTATTATGAGCAATAGCCTTAGTTGATGATTTGCATTTCCATGCGAATAAGTGATTGCTCAAAGAACGTTCTATTTTAAGTGACATTTGTTGATTTGAATAAAGATATAAAAAATACATAATTATAGCAGGTCAGTCGTACTTTTTGTGACAAAAGTGTAAAATAAATAAAAATCCGTGACAAACAACGGTATTAAATGTGTACTGGTCCAGTGCTACTTTGAAAATTATCTTCAAATGCCAATAAATGGAAAATGTATCTCCTAGGCCGCGCGCATGGTAACATTTATCGAGAGCAGAACTTATATTATTTTTGTGGATTTTCAGCGTGAGCATCTCGCATGGCTAACTTGAAGTTTTCAATTTTCAATAATTTTTTTCCATTCATTTTCTCGTAATTCTCATTCTTTTAACTCCTGTTATTAAAATTCCAAAAAACTATACACTGTACAATTTAAAATTAGTAATAAATGTTTTTGTTAAGTAGTTAAAGAAAGATTAGTGTTTGTCAATAGCTGTGTGACCTTAAAAAGCCTTATCAATCTTAGGAACTTTTCGCGTGTTTTTAAAGGCTCAGAGACTTCATGTCGGCTATCTTCTCCTCGTCCGACTTGAACATATCATAGTCGGAAGTTGAGACGTTGGCCTACGAGACACCTTGAACCCGATTCGAGGCTTATGAGACTTCCTGCGACTCAATGCATGGAGAAGCACACGATTTTTCTGTCTAAAACATTGGCCCGTTTGAGTGGTGAATAATTCATGTCACCGTCTTGGAACAATAAGAATTCAATTATAAATTGGGATAATTTGAGAAACAAATCATCTAAATAGGAACGCAATGAATTTTGCTTCAATTATAAAATATCTTAACTTCCCAAAAACACCAAAATATTGGTCATTCGCTGCACTACTTTTCGAGATTTCCGTCAAAAAGACGACTCATTTTACATGGTACGGATATGCACTCTAGAAAGACTATCCTTAAAAAATGGGAATTTATAACACATAGATCTCGACCGTATCTCAAAAATTAGTATTTTTTGTATGTTATCTTGACTAATTTTGATAATAAATCAAGTATGTACTGCAGAAACTTCTTTAGATTCGCAAAAACTACTTCCGGTATGAAAATTTTCCCTCCGTGCGGCATGCAAAAAAAAAGTAAAATCAAAGACTTGCGCGTATATACTTTGTTAACTGCTGGGAAATACAGTCACCTAAAATTATATCCATATTCAAGTACTATAAAGGCAAAATTACTTTATGCATCCTAAAACTGCTGAAATTTAATTAGAATATGCCCAATATTATGGTTAGAGAAAAATGTTCCTCAAATTAAATCAACAAATATTATTTATTTTAGACCGGCGTATGTGATTTAGACAGCACTCTGTCTTTCAATTCACACCTTCCTTGATTGCAAAGCGCTCCAGTGACGCAAATGACATCTGTTGGCGGAGGACATTCAGCGGCACCGTTCAAACACCATCAGCCGAAATCTGCTTCCCACAGTCTCCGCGAGTGCCGCTTCCACTCCACGCCACCCACACCTCTAAAGCACCAACGCTCACCACGTGTCCGTCTGTCTCTCCGATCTCCTGTCCGGACAAATATTAGTCTTCCATCGAATTGTGCGGTGAACGGGTGTACCTCAAGAGCCCCACGACGAAGGACGACGAATTTCCTAGCGAAACCATTTTCGACGGATCTCGAGCACTATTCGCCGCATAGGATTCGCTTCTTGGCCACTCGAGCTAAGCAAGCATGACTTTCTCCCTCCGAGGCCTGTTACCTGGCCGAGATTCGTGATTCCAATTTAAGGAGAAGAATGAGATGCGTGAGATGATATGCGCATAGCAATACGCAGAGAAATTTACATCCCAAAGTAGAAAATTTTGTTCAATTTTTATTAAACATTGTATTCAGTATAAAATAAATTTAGGTTTGAAAATAAAATATCATCTACATCTACGTCATACCCTGCAAGCCACCCGAAAGGTGTGTGGCAGGGGGTGCTTCCACACCAGGCATGCATGAATTATACGGCAGAACACCAAAGCTACATTGAAACCAGCGTACCACACATGCAACGCGCCAATCAACAATCTACTAACCAAGAAACATTCTATCGTCAATCGTTCCAACATGCAAGGGATACAAAAACTACTACTACAGACTCAAAATATCATGCATAAATAAGAACATCAATATTTACATCATGTATAAATAAGAGAGTAGAGAATATAATGAGAAAGATTTACTGTCTGCCTATTGTCACAATTCGAACGATTCATGACGACGATCACAGCTGTTATGGTTCCGAATGGTACGCGGAAAAAATGACATTTTATACCTATCGGTTCTACAATCTAGCTCTCTAATTTTATTGGCGCGATCTAATCTGTCATAGTACGAAGGGGTTAATAGTATGCTTTTTACGTCGTCAGTAAAACGATTTTCCTGAAATTTATTTAGGAGGTTAAGCCTACTATATAATCTACGCTGTGATAGCGATTCCCATCCTAATTCTTCTAACAATCCAGACACACTAGCCAACTTATCGTAGCATCGTTTCACAAACCTAGCCCCTCTTCGCTGTACGCGATCTAACTATGATATCAACCCCGTTTCGTATGGATCCCATACACTAACAGCATATTCCAGATGAGGCCTAACGATTGAAAAATAACAACGTTCTTTCACTTTCTCATCACATTTTCCGAGTACTCTCTTGATAAAGCCTAGCTTCATGTATGCTTGACCGCATATTTCCCTAATATGTTTTCCCCAAGATAGGTCGTGAGTAATTGTGACCCCTAAGTACTTAACGGACTCGGCGTGAATAATTTCCGTACTATTAATTCTGTAAGCCCTACCTGGTCCATTTTTCTTTTTCCAAAATCTGACTGCTACGCACTTTTTTATGTTTAGTTCCGTCTGCCACTTTTCGCACCAAGCATGAATAGCAAGTAGGTCGATTGTTAACGAGTCGCTATCTTCGGAATTGTTAATATCCCTATACACAACCGCGTCGTCTGCGAAGAGTCTAAGCTTACTTTTAACCACGTTGCTAATATCATTTATGTACAAGAGAAATAAAAGTGGACCAATTACACTTCCCAGAGGAACACCCGATTTATCGCTAACTGTGTGTGACATGATACCGTCTATGACAACCCTTTGTTCCCGCCCATGTAAGAGTTGATTAATCCAACTAATTATGTTTTTATCAATTCCATATGCTTCTAGTTTTGAGAGCAACTTAACGTGAGGTACCTTATCGAAAGCTTTCTTAAAATCGAGGAATATCGCGTGAACTTGAACATTATTTTCTCCCGAGAGCAAGAAGTCATGAACGAAGAGGGCCAATTGGGTTTCGCAAGATCTATCCTTTCGAAATCCGTGTTGGTTATTTATTAATAATTCCTCCCTATCTAAATGACTCATAATGGAGCTTACGATTATGTGTTCAAATACCTTACAGGAAATGGATGCGAGAGAAATAGGCCTATAGTTACTAGGGTCTTCCCTGTAGCCGCTTTTGAATATAGGTGTGAAATTTGCTACTCTCCAGTCCTTAGGCACTACGTGATATACTAAAGATTTGGTAAATATTAATTCCAAGTAAGGCGCTATGTCTGATGCCAATGTTTTATATACGCGAGCAGGTATTTGATCTGGAATGGATTGAAGTATATAGTCGGTGGTTTTTACTTTGTTGAATTTCCTGATCATTGTGAATGATAAAGTAATGGTTTATTTTTCCCATAAATTTAATATACGAGGGGTGTTTAAATGAAAAGGTACGAAACGACACTGGGTTAAATTGAAGTCTTTATTCAAAAGTAATCACCAGAGGTCTGAGAAAAACTATCCCACTGCTTCACGAGTCGGAGGATTCCCTGTTCCCAGAATTTCTGTAGCTGTGACAAGAGCCAGTCCTCCATTGTGTGTTTTAGTTCGTCATCCGAGTTGAAGCGCATCCCTTTGAGATGCTTTTTTGTCGGACCAAACAGATGGAAGTCGCAGGGCGACATTTCCGGGCTGTAGGGTGGATGCTCAAGCTGCTCCTATTTGAACTTGGCCAGTACACTTTGTGTGACCCTGGAGACGTGTGAACGCGCGTTATCGTGGAGCAGAATCACTCCCTCCGTGAGCAGCCCAGGGCGTTTGCTCTTGATAGACTTACGTAGGCTACGGAGTGTTTCACAGTACAGGTCACTGTAAATGGTTTTTCTGTGCTCGAGGAATTCGATGAGTATCGGACCTCGGACGTCGAAAAAGACGTTGAGCATCACTTTGCCTGCTGAGGTCACAACTTTGAATTTTTTAGGGGGAGGTGACGACGCATGCTTCCATTGCATGCTGTTCCGCTTTGTCTCTGGCTTGAAGTGATGGCACCAGCTCTCGGCACCGGTGACGATCCGCTCCAGGAAAGCGGGGTCTTCATGATACCGGAACAGGTTTTGCAGTGCTAGCCCCATACGCAGTTTCTTTTGCGATTCGCTGAGCTTCTTCGGAACCCACTGCGCGCACACCTTCCGGCAACCCAACCTGTCGAGCACAATTGTCCTCACTTCCAACGCTGACCCACCACCATCACTGCCAACATTCACAATTTGACACACAGATCACTTCACACCTTGTCGATGAGTTCGGCCGTGATTACCGCGTTTGCTTGGCCTGGTCTCTGGTCATCACTCAAACTCTCCTGGCCTTCACGAGAACGGGCACTTCACTTTCTCACTGACTTGTCGGAGAGACAGTCTCCCCCGTACTCGGCTACCATCCGGTGACGAATATCGGCTGGTTTAACACCTTCCGCAATCATAAATCTGATAACACCTCGCTGCTCCTCAATCGTTGAATCGCCTTAGTACGATCGAGGTTTGGACTTTCACTATTAATTCATCTTAGAGAGAAGATGACGTAAAGTCGAATTCAATCACAATACACAATATACGAATACACAATCACAATATTAACATATAAAAAATAGGACCTCCTAGAGTATTTGAATTAGATGCATGATCAAATAAATTACGCCTTATTTGGCCATTTTATTTTTGCCAAAATACTCAGTAACTTTTGTTGCTGATTTCTAAAGATAAATGTGACCATTAAAGGAACAGTTTTAACTAGGACAAAAAAATCACTGCATCTTAAACTAAGAAATTTTTAAAGGGCATGTGGTAAAGGTGCTGGTGGTTAAAGAAAATCTTTTTCCCAAAAAGATATTTCTAATATACTGAGTTGATACTCATTGTATTAGAAGCATAGGGTCGACGGTCATTTTATGGCGACGATTGAGGACTTCGTTGCTACTTGAAGACTGCCATCTTTTTCCAGCAAAAAGACCTTCATCACGGTTTCAGCGGTAGTTGATTACTTTGAATTTATTTTAAATGAAGTACCTCTGATGGATAAAAAAGTAGTTTGCCAACTTTGATTGAATTCTATAAAAATTAGCAGCATGGAGTAAATTTTATGGCAGGAAAGATTCAAAACATAAGTAAAACTTTGGTTAGTTACACTTCGCAAGAATGCACTACATTTTCCCATCTTCATGGTAGATCTAAAATGTTTGAAGTATGGAGTTTCAAATATCGTGGAGCTGAGTCGCATTTTGAAGGGCTTTGCAGGAAAATCGATTTCATTGTATGTTATAAAACCTCATTTCTTTTAAATTTTACTCCTGCAAGTAATTTTTCATATATATCTCTACCTCAGTTATATTTTATCGCTTGAGCTCATGCTTCCATAAGGAAGGAACTCCGCTCAGGCCCATTGTCAGCACTATCAGCTCTCCTACCTATAAGCTTGCAAAGTATCTTGCAGGAATCTTGACGCCACATGTGGGACTTAGTGAACACCATGTGAATAACTCAACGGAATTTGTAAAAACCATCCGGGAGATTCGAGTCGAGGCGACTGACATGCTGGTCAGTCTTGATGTGGTGTCACTCTTCACCTGTGTACCTCTCTCTGACACCTTGAAACTCCTGGAGGGGAAATTCGATCCGGACATAGTCAATCTGTTCCAGCACGTGCTAACCTAGACCTACTTCTCATTTGATGGGAAATTCTTTGAGCACTCTGAAGGTGTAGCCATGGGGTCACCGTTGTCCCCGGCCATTTCTAATTTCTACATGGAAGATTTTGAGTTACGAGCACTCAACTCAGCCCCGCTGCGCCCCAGGTTCTTTTACCGGTACGTCGATGACACATTTTTGGTGTGGCCACACGGAACGGACGCTCTGGACCTGTTTCTCAACCACATGAATAGCCAGCATCCAAGCATCAAATTTACAATGGAGATGGAGGAAAATGGCCAGCTCCCGTTCCTCGACATCTTAATCCGGAGAAGAGAAGACGGGAGCCTAGGACACAGCGTGTATCGGAAACCGACTCACACGGATATTTATCTAAACAATCAAAGCCATCATCATCCATCACACAAGACATCAGTTTTATCTACTCTATTTACAAGAGCCAGGGCCATAGCCGACACAGAAAGCATCCCCAGGGAATTAACCCATCTAAAAAGAACTTTCCGTCAGAACGGATATAGTAAGCAGAAAATTTCCATGGCCCTGAAAAGGGCCTTTGAGACAAGAGGGAGCCGCACACCAGAGCCGTCTGAGGAACCGGTGGCTAAAGCCTTTTTACCATATGTGTAAACGATATTGGAGAAGATTCAACGCTTTAGCATCCAAACAATACATTTACCACCGCCAAAGCTGAAGGCGCTGCTAGTTAAGGCAAAAGATCCGGTCGGCTTGAAGACGCCAGGAGTCTACCAGATTCCCTGTGAGTGCGGAAAAATGTACATCGGAGAAACTGGGCGTGCCATCGAGACAAGACTGAAAGAACACCAGAGACACTTCCGATTGGTACAAGCGCAGAAATCAGCCGTAGCGGAGCACAGCATTTGTGAGGACCACGCCATACGGTGGGAAGAGACCAAAATAATCAGCCGCATTCATGGTTATTGGGATCGCCTCGTCAAGAAGGAAGCCATCGAGATCCGTCTGCAGCCGAGAAACATCAATAGAGACGCAGGTTTCCAATTGAGCAACACGTGGAAACCAATCGTGGCCAACATTAAATACGTCAGAGAAGGCGGGAAAACATGCAGACGCCACAGCCAATCAGGTGGCACCTGACCCGGGAGGAGGAGTATATATACCGGCCAAAATTGAGGAAACGGCATTCGGAAGCTGATACCCCCCTGATGATGGAGGACAAGTCGTTCTCCGAAACGTTGGGCCCCATGGACTTGCTCACCCGGTGGAAAACCCGAGAAACCTTTATCCATCAGATACGCCGGGAAAACCTGAGATCCTTCATTAAATGCTGAGGACTTTAAACCACTCTGCATAGCCAAATAGGCGAAAAAATAGAGAAACTGAATTTGCGTAAAATATGGAATTAAATATTTTTATTCTAATATTAATGAACTAATATCGTCAATTAACCACACCAATTAAATATACCTGTTTAGCAGCAAATACATTTTATATTTGAGAGAATATTTGGTCCGTCTGTTGGAAAATAAATTGGGGAATCGTTTGCGTCGGTGGTGATTGAGCATAATCACTCGGTAAATGGACTGGAACAGCAACGATTGAAATTGTATACTTTCAAAGATTTGCAAAACTAAATTAATTTAGTAACAGCTATTACTGAAATTAATTTAGAGGTAATTAGTGATGAAGGCAAATGTATATGACTCTTAGGCTTCGTAAATTTGGAATATTCTCGGAAATAAAATTTCTCGTTTTCGGTTCGCGAAACACGATTCAGGACGTGGCCGTTTGTCTCGGCCATTTTTATGCAAATGTAAGGAAAATAATGATAGATGCACCGAAGTGTGATTTGAATCATAAGCACGGGAATATCTCATTTGCATTTTCTCATTCGATGACTCCAAAATTGGATTAAGGAAAAGAAGGAAAATTTGATGCAATGTCTTCTGGTCATGGTTTATAGAAGGGGAATCTTCTTCTTCCTTCCAGGATTAGGCTTTCAGCCTGTTCCGGCTTCACATCACCATCTCAACCTTGGCCTCCCAACACTCCTTTTCCCTAATGGCTTACATTCCTCAACCCTGCATTTGGAAACCTCTCTCTAGGCATTACATGCTGTACATTCGCTCTTTCCACTTATTTTTGTACTCCACCAACCTATCTGATATTGCCCGAACACCTAGTTCCTAGAATAGAGGGAAAATGTAAGATAATATTGTCATTATGTGCACGATCGGATAGCTGTTTGGCCTTTGTAAAAAAATATGAATGGCATTTAGGCGACGAAAATATGAAGACTTAAGACTTAGGCATTAGTGGCCATGAAACAAGACAGAAAGTTATCTAAAAGAGGGCAAATTAAGAAAATTTGGCAATCGTTTGTAAAAGAATCAATAAAACTTTTTTATGTGTGTCTATGGCTGTTTTCACTACATATGGTTGTAGTTTTACCAAGTAGATAACGATGCCATGTTTGTGTAGAAGAACGAAGTGTTCGAACCACAGGTATGTGAGTGGAGTTGCGGCCCACTCCAATGTTGTCGATGTCTTAATTCGAAGTCGATGTGTTAATCTTGCATTAATTTGACCACTGCCGTCAATGCTGCTACAAAACTGATTCATAAATACTCGCGCATTAGTGTAAATTAATAGTAGTAGTTTATTTAGAACCGATTTGACTCAAGTTTACGCACCTCAGGAAATCCATCGCTTCTTCTGCTCCACTGGGTATACACTTCCCCCGTAGCATCCAACTTCTCTGCAGCGGACCGTTGACATGATGCGGCTGTACATTTGTCGTCTTGCATCAACCGTCGTCATCAAGTCGTCGCCATTGCTAATATAAGCACTAAACCATTGGAAAATTCAACGCATAATTATCCTGTACACCGAATTAAGTAAGAGAAATTTATTTAATTTCGTATAATATAATCTGAAAATACATTCTTATAATTCAAAATACTTTATGTGTGTCTTAATATTATGTATAAATCTCCTGGTCTTGCTAAAATAATCACTGCTCAGTGACACGTAAAATAATGTCAACAACATTCAAATACACACAAGAATTAACATTGTGCTATTTTTATGCAATGGAATATTTTTAAGAGAGCATTCATTTGGTAAACAGACACAATAACCTCTCGATAAATTAGCTTATAAAATGTAATTTGAGGACACCCACCATAAATGTTGGCCACATAGAATAAAGCGATTGTCTAATAAGCTTTGCACGCAGAAAGTATCATTGCAGGCAGGAAATATCTGCGCCAGAATGATACCCAAATTGCTTTTTGAGATGTTCTCTGACATTCCTTGTTTACAATGGACACAATGGCAATTTACCATGGACTTGAATGTATGCACTTTCAACCTAAACTTACCAACTTTTTAATATGTTTTTATTGGTTAAAAAAAGAAACAGCTTTTTCCGTAGAGTCATTCCTTTTGGGTTGTGCCTCAAAAGTGGGCGCTAGTTGTAACGTTGTCTCACGACTCCGTCACTTCCTTTCCTCATGTTTCGCGGTCCCGTATCAATCCATCCTCGGAGACAGCGACCACTCCCGGGCTGGGATTGCCTCGCCTTGGCTAAATGCTGTGACATGAGCCACCAGTTTCCCACTTCTCCTCGACTGTACTCAGCGCTTACGAACTGACGCACTTCTTTTGCATCGCAACGATGTTTTCCTTCGATGACGCAAAATGTAACATAATTTATTTTTTGAACTGAATATTTCATATAAAATATTTCGTGCATTTATACTAATAATATTCCGTACCCCAGCAAAACATACGTAATAATGTCGAGTGGAATCAATATCTCCAAAACTTTAAGATTATTGTTCTTTAAATTATCAAAGGAGGATAGATATTTTTGATTGATATCCTCTAGTAGGTCCATTCGTCCGTATCACCTGAAGGACTGGGAGGAAAGAAGAGGGGAAGTAATGTGGTGGATATTTCGGTCGCCTGGCTGCAGTTTGCTGCCCTCTGCATCTACCTCAATAATCTTGATCAACTCGCTCCGTTGTCATACGCCTCCAACTCCGCCGCAACCCTGAGAGCACCAAGAGAGGAGGAAGGGAGGTTTTAAGGGGTGATCGGGGGGCGTTAGGACTGGAGACCCTGGAAGCGGAGTGAGTGAGGGCCCTCTCGGTTGGCATCCCCCTCCATTCTCATGCAAATCTGCTAATCCCAAAAATCACTAATCTCCTTGTCGGAAGTAATTCGGAGGCGAGGGAGGAGTTCGCCACGGGAGGAGAGATTGTGGATTGGCGGAGGAGAGAGGGATGGTAAGTACATGGCAAGCATAAGGGGTGGTCCAGGAGAGAGGAGAGTTCGTCGCTCGGAGAGACAATCTTCCATCACTAAACAAGGTTCCTTTCGCAATATCCTCCTTTGAGTGCTATCTCGCCAGCGTCGCTCACTCGCCCACACCTCTGCCCCTCTGTCTCTCTGTCCGTCCCTCCGTTCCAGCCGACCGTTTCACCCGTTCCATTCCTCCATTCACTCCGACTCTAATTGAGTTCCGTTCCGCGGAGATGCTCAATACTCAATCCCACGGAGCTAATCAAGGACGCCGTGCAGGTTTTTATTATTTCTTCCGCTCCCCTGACGTCCTCCTCCGCCACTCCACCAAAACGATCTCTCCCTCCCCCCCTCCCCCCCCCTTCCCCCCTTCGCGACCGTCCCTGTGCCGCGCAAGAAACTTTCAAAATGATTGGAGCGACAATTGGGGGTCGTTGAGTGCACATTTTAGTTACTTTTCAAGTCTGTCGAAAAGAAAATATTTTCACTTTACACAAGTACACCTGTTAATGCGATGGAAATAACACTTAGTTTAGTGATATAAATAATGGCAGAATTATATCTTAAAATTTCGTCTCAATTAAAGCGCTGTTATTAATTGGGTGAACGGCGCGGAACTCGAAATTGAAGCAAAAATCGCACATAAATAGATATATTTTATGTAGGTATGAACGCTTGATAATTCTCACCTGTCATTGTAATAATATGAAACATATATTATTTCGCGTATTGGGGAAAATCAGCCCATACTTAATCGAATTATGTCAAAATATATCTCAAGTGCCATATGGCTACGTGTTAAAATAGCTTTCAATTGCCAAAGAAAAACCATATCAGTTACATGAGTTTTTTGCACTCTTATCTAAACACATAACTAAACAAACGTGGTTTATTTAAATTTTCGAAAATCTATAAATAATTAAAATCACTCCGCTCGCAGAAAACTATCAGTTCGTATACTACCGCTGGAGTCCATTATATGGAATGTCCTCTGGTCAGAGTGGGATTTTCACGAGTTGGAGTGAATGAATGAAAATTCCACAGTTTCCGTCAACTTCCGTTGCTAATACACTAGTAGAGGACCCCGAATTGAGTATCGCCAGCTTCCGAAATTTTCTGGGATGCTTGATGGATGGCATTCTGGGTCTATTCGAATCAAAACTCAATGCTCTTTCATTACGTAACTTCCTTTGTTCGGTAATCAGTCACCCAGTACGGAGGTAATGAAAAAGTGTAAACATAATATAATTCCACGCCAGAAAATGTCATGCATTTCGATCGACATGTCGAGACCTAGGTTGGAAAATAATTGTACATTCGTCTTCTATGTTGTTCTTTTATCATTACTTCCTCGATGTTGGAGTTCCGCATAATTGAGCCCGAGACCATTCTGTTCACTACTTTTTTTGGAGATATTTACAGTTTTCCCAAAATGTATGTCCTTTTTAGTGTTTATAAAACTATGCAACTCGACGAAATCGGGTTCTTTCGTGGTTATTTTTTGGAGAAAAACTAAAAGCTTTCAATCGAGGCCACATGCGGACATTACGCTGGGTTGACAAGTGATTCTATGCCTGCACTTCATGTCCATCTCCTTTTATGTCATGATGTCATTATATGCGCTGGAAAATTATTTTGCACTTTTACCCTTTATCTTATGAACGGTATTTTACATTTGATGTATGACGTGAACTATCTAGGTGGGTCTGGGACAAATTATTTGATGGCCAATGAAACGAAGGGCTAAAACAGATCACTATTCTAAGATGAACAATAATTTAAGTTCAACAGCAAGCCAACTTCTGAAATGATGACTGCTGGTGATGCTCTTCTACGCAGCCAGGCCACCCAATAAGTGCCAAGGCTGTCTGGATCCAATCAATAATTATAATTTCTTCTGCTGTATTTTCTGCCACCAAAATCATCATTCGCATTTCATTTAGGAAATGTGTGTTTCCTTGCACCATCTAAAGCCTGCTTTACAGGTACAACGAAATTGCACTGAACATGATTTTATGCTTTTAATATAAATGTTTTTATCGATAGGGCGTGCAATAAGTATTGGAGCTATTTTCACATCTCGCGTTTAAGCAATCGCGCTTACGTTCATGCAGTTTACTACTTTACACGGTGCAATGTGAAATGCACATTCGTACATATATCAGATCGTATATTTACATACACATCTCAGTTTTAATTGTATCCCCATGTTCCTTACTCAATGTCCATATTTTTCTATGGCACGGTTCTATAATCCATATGTCTAAATTCCTTCTAACTTTTCGGCCTACCTTTTTTGTGTAACTCTAAATGGTAGCTCGTGTGAAATTTGCCTTTCCTTCGGAATTGGTTCATATTACAGAGATATTATGGACTAAATTCACTTTGTAACAAAAAGCTGGCCCTAAATAACGCCAACACGCTCCAGAAATTGTTGCAGACCTAATCCTGTCCCAACTCAGGTTCTCTTTTTCTAGTTTCTCTCATTGTCTCTTTCTGCAGAAGGCTAGTGAAGCTCCAGACTTCCTGGTCCATGTTATTATGATTTTATGTTGAGAAATGTACCTGACTGAATATGGATTATTTTTGCAATCGCTCTAAAATGTTTGAATGTCTCCTTTCGCGCTTGAAGTATCCTTTCGCGCAAAATCTTCAGATTACATCGAATGCCAAGCAATCACCCTAACTTCTGTCCTATTGTGGGGAACGCACACGCAAAACGTAAGCGGCATAGCTTTTGATTAACTATTCGTCAAACT
Organism: Ceriagrion tenellum; assembly: GCA_963169105.1. Classification (NCBI taxonomy): domain Eukaryota; kingdom Metazoa; phylum Arthropoda; class Insecta; order Odonata; family Coenagrionidae; genus Ceriagrion; species Ceriagrion tenellum. The sequence continues at coordinate 1,217,097 of OY720643.1, read as the reverse complement.
TTTCATACTTGTACTAATTAGTAATATGTATTGAGAAAATTTTTTTCCACCGATTCAACCTCTTAAGGCGAAATACGATTGCGTCGAAAACGACTTTACTCCCTGTAGATTGGGGAATTCTCGTAATGAAAAATAAATTTCACATTTTAATTAAGTTAACTGCTAGCTATGTTTCCCAGAGCGTACATTTTGAAATGTTTTAAATTAAGACCTAAAAATTGTAAAATTTGGCTTCATTTTTAGCTTTTTACAAAAAGTTGTATCTGGCAGACGTAAACAATATATTCAATATTAAATTAAAATTAATAAAATGTAAATAAGTTGAGTACTAAATAAGTTATTAGGAAAATTAGAACCTGCTGAAAACGCGCCGATCAAGAGCGGCTCTAGCGGCGAAATAGGCAAGCAGGCGAAGGCGCTCACGGAGATTCGAGGGGAGGTAATGAGGGGAACTGGCCACTGGAGGGGAATGAGGGGAAGGCCCCGAGGGGAGGGGAAGGGTACGAAGTTGGAGGGACTTGGTAGGATTGAGCTAGAGCGGTGTGCAAGAAAGGTTTTACGCTGTGGGGGAGGAACTGAAGACTCGGCATCATCCGGCGTTTGACGGCACCACATTTGACCCGGCTCCTGCTGGCATCTCTACCTTCCTGTTTTGAGTTCGCATCCTCTTGACTTTCTCTCACGGACCGCTAGACAACTGACTTCACGGCCTCTCTCTGAACGTATCCCAAGTAGCGGTATTGGCTACAAACGGGAGTACTACCTCATCCTAGACGCGATCAGCTCCATCGAGGAGCAACAACCCGGTCATACGGTATAATCTTCGGACGCCCTGGCTGACGGTTTCTCTTATCGGTTATGCTAGCCCAAGATCTTCGGCAACGTGCCTTACGATAAACTAAAAGAAATGATTGGGAAACTAAAAAAAGGATGATATTATGTAGAGACCTTCTTATGGGGTAATTGACAGTAAGTTCGTCTTGGAAACGAACTCTCTGCCGAATTCTATGTGGACGAATGCATTTTCCACGGGAAAGTCTAAGACGATAGCGATATTGAAGTCCATTGAATAACAACCAAAAGATAAATAAATGGGTAGTGAATAACGAAATAGAATTAATTATTGCAAAAAGCAAATTATTCAGCTTCTCAAACGGTAAGGCACGTGCGATAAGGGAAGAATGGATAATTGTCGCTACATGGGAATATAACCAAGATGAATTTCCAAGCAACCAAGTATTCCAAGGAAAATATTCCTTTGGAAGCGACTGAGAGGTGAGGTGTGTAAGATAACACGTTAATTGCAACTTGATACTCTGTTCTCGAAGAAAAATGCGCCAGCTCCATGACCGAAGCTCGCAGCTGCGGTGGTGTTGGGTTCCGCAGTGGAAGGAGAGAGGGAGACTAGGAAGGGGAGGGAACTCTCCAGCTCCACGCTCCAACGTAGTTTCCGATACATGCTTAGGAGGTCGCGATCACGGCCTACGACCATCGTCCCATCTTGCGAGGGAGAATCACACTAACTCGCCGTCGTATTTAGCCTTAAAGCCTTCAGGAATCTAGTGAGCTTAGCTAGCCGCTCTTACTGGGAATCAGCCATCATCCATCCATATACACGACGACGTCTCCTGGTTTTGTCATTCTGACGACCTCTCTCATCATCCGGTTAAATTCAGCTGGAGCGTTTACCAGTTCAAACGGCATTTTGTTAAACTCATATAATCCTTCCGCCGTCGCAAAGGCCGTGAAAGGTTTCGATCTTGGTGACACAGTAATTTGGTAATAGCCTGATGCCAAATCTAGGGTGGAAAAGTATCTGTTCCCTGCCAATCGGTCTAGCTGCTCCTAGATGGCGGGCATAGAGAATTTCACTTCTTTTGTTTTCATGTTCAGCGCTCTGTAATCGACGCACAGCCTACTCCAGCCAGCTCCATGACCGAAGCTCGCAGCTGCGGCTGTGTCGGGTCCCGCTGTGGAAGGAGAGAGGAAGACTTGGAAGGGGAGGAAACTCTCAAGTTCCACGCTCCGACGTAGTTTCCGATACATGCTTAGGAGGTCGCGCTCACGGCCTACGACCGTCGTCCCATCTTGCGAGGGAGAATCACACTAACTCGCCGTCGTATTTAGCCTTAATGGCCTCCAGAAAGTCCCACGGCTAATCGGAGTCATGCCCGTAGTCCCGCTGCAGCCCGGAGTGTGGGACCTATCGCCTTAACCACCTCGGCTGTTTCGCCTGTTAACGAGGGGAGCTAAATCTTAAGTATTTCCTTTGGACGGAATTGTTTATTGGCAATCTTCTCACGAACCCGAGCACTTGGGGCAGAAAGACGTTACCAATTTCTGGCATTTTTACTCCACTTTAAGATAACATTTGTCTTGTCTACGTCCTCAATTACTTTTACGCGATGTCTCCTTGTAAGTATTCCAAGGAAAATATTCCTTTGGAAGCGACTGAAAGGTGAGGTGTGAAAGATAACACTTAAATTGCAACTTGATACTCTGCTCTCGAAGAAAAATGAGCGAGCTCCATGACCGAAGCTCGCAACTGCGGTGGTGTCGGGTTCCGCAGTGGAAGGAGAGAGGAAGACTAGGAAAGGGAGGGACTCCCAAGTTGTTCACGCTACCTCGCCGTCGTATATAGCCTTAACAATCCTATTTTAGCCTTTGAAGCCTAAAGGCACTTCATATATATATATATATATATATATATATATATATATATATATATATATATATATATATGACCGTAAATCGTTCGTTCATTCACTCAGACCGCTCAGCGGCAAATACTCACATAAATGTTCATACAGAAAGGTAGAAAGAAAGTGGATAGGAACACATAAAATTTACAAAGACAATGGTGGTGTGAAGATGAAATGATGGCCGATTCCAAGCAGAAAAAATTCGACTGGACCGGGAATCGAGCTACGGACCTTTGGATGTCGCGTCCACTGCTCAGACCACCGAGCTACCCAGTCTACTAAGAAGCCACTGGAATCGGCGGGGGGTTTATAGGAACAGACACTCCCCAAGGCATGACCCACGAGACCGGCCAATAGATGGCACCAGGGCTGCATTTCACCCACCGTCAGAGAAAGAATGACACACATAGAAGGCAAAATGAAAGAATAACTCAAGCACACAGACAGTGGTGAAAGATATAGAACAGTCGTTTCGGGGTACGCTAACTCAAGTAGGAAATGAGCCGTTCAGGCCATACAAACGTTCGTTCATTCACTCAGACCGCTCAGCGGCAAATACTCACATAAATGTTCATACAGAAAGGTAGAAAGAAAGTGGATAGGAACACATAAAATTTACAAAGACAATGGTGGTGTGAAGATGAAATGATGGCCGATTCCAAGCAGAAAAAATTCGACTGGACCGGGAATCGAGCTACGGACCTTTGGATGTCGCGTCCACTGCTCAGACCACCGAGCTACCCAGTCTACTAAGAAGCCACTGGAATCGGCGGGGGGTTTATAGGAACAGACACTCCCCAAGGCATGACCCACGAGACCGGCCAATAGATGGCACCAGGGCTGCATTTCACCCACCGTCAGAGAAAGAATGACACACATAGAAGGCAAAATGAAAGAATAACTCAAGCACACAGACAGTGGTGAAAGATATAGAACAGTCGTTTCGGGGTACGCTAACTCAAGTAGGAAATGAGCCGTTCAGGCCATACAAACGTTCGTTCATTCACTCAGACCGCTCAGCGGCAAATACTCACATAAATGTTCATACAGAAAGGTAGAAAGAAAGTGGATAGGAACACATAAAATTTACAAAGACAATGGTGGTGTGAAGATGAAATGATGGCCGATTCCAAGCAGAAAAAATTCGACTGGACCGGGAATCGAACCACGGACCTTTGGATGTCGCGTCCACTGCTCAGACCACCGAGCTACCCAGTCTACTAAGAAACCACTGGAATCGAATTTTTTCTGCTTGGAATCGGCCATCATTTCATCTTCACACCACCATTGTCTTTGTAAATTTTATGTGTTCCTATCCACTTTCTTTCTACCTTTCTGTATGAACATTTATGTGAGTATATATATATATATATATATATAAAACTGCACTTAGGATCACTTAAGTGACGATAATATAAAAGTCTGCCTTCCTCTGGCAAACTTTTATATATATATATATATATATATATATATATATATATATATATATAAAATATATAATATATAACGGGTCTGAAAGGAACTTCATATATATATATATATATATATATATATATATATATATATATATATATATTTATTTATTTATTTATATGTATATATATGTATGCAGTTCCTTTCAGACCCGAGCCTCATTATTTCGCCTGCAGACAAAGGCTCATGTGTGGTCATCATGGACGTCGATGACTACAACGCAGAAGCCTTTCGGCAACTTAACGACCCCACGTTTTATGTGTCTCTCCCCGATGACCCGAACCCCAAATTTCTAAAAGTAATTTCGTCCTTCCTCAAAACTCATGGCGCCAAGGAAGGACTTTCACAATCAGACATTGCCATTCTTTCTCCCTCCAACCCCAGCACACCTAGATTTTACCTCCTCCCTGAAATTCATAAGCCCAACAATCCCGGCCGACCCATAGTCAGCAATATCAACTCACCCACTGAAAGAATATCTGCCCTCGTCACTCCGCCCTTCAGCCCATAGTATCTTCACTCCCTTCCTTTATTCGTGACACGTACCACTTTTTAGAACGCCTTCACAGCCTCCAAATTCCCCCCCAGAGTAGTATTTTAATGGCCACTGTTGACGTCACCTCCCTCTACACCTCAATACCCCACAGTGAAGGCCTCTATGCCTTAAAGCACTTTCTTTCCCTCCGCCCCGCCCCTCAAGTCCCCTCGACTGACTTCCTTCTGAAGCTTTCAGAACATGTCCTAAACAAAAATGCCTTCTCCTTCAACGACAAAATTTTCCTCCAAATCAAAGGTACTGCTATGGGCACAAGAATGGCTCCATCATACGCCAATCTCTTCATGGGTGCACAAGAAGAGAAGTTTTTATCACTGCAGTCCCATAAACCAATTTTCTGGGTCCGATTTATCGACGACATCTTCCTCGTCTGGACACACGGTCCTCAATCGTTGTCCACCTTCCTTTCTGACCTCAATTCCTCGTCTTCTGTCTCATTCACCTCCACCATCTCCTCCACCCACCTTACATTCCTTGATACTGAAATTTCTCTCTCTGAGAACAAATTTCTTACCTCCCTGCATATCAAACCCACCAACCGTCAACAATATCTCCATTTTAGCAGCTGCCACCCTTACCATACGAAACGATCCATTCCATTCTCCCGATCTGTTCGTGCGCATCGAATCTGCAACTCCAAAAACTCTCTCGACCACCACCTTCAAAATTTAAAAAATGCTCTCCTTAAACGCGGCTACCCCTCCCCTCTCCTTGATAGTCTCATCCTACCCTCCACCACACCTTATACTCCTCGTCCCAGACCCACCTGCGAATCGCCTTTAAACCTTTGTACCAAATTCTTTCCGGGGCTTCATCGAGTTAGCGTCACCCTCAAATCACTGTTCCCTATATTGCGAGACAGCCCACTCACCGCAGATTTAATTCCCAAAAGTCCTACCCTCACCTTCAAAAGACCAGCCAACCTGCGCAATATTCTACGCCCCCACCAATCCCCTCCCACCATTTCTCTTCCTCAAGTCCCTGGTACCTTTCCCTGCCATAGACCTCGCTGTAAAACCTGCCCCCTAATACGCAGCCTCTCTACTTTCCAAAGCCCTAACAACCCGACCCCATTTCCTATCTCTTGCCATGGCAGCTGCACCTCTTTCAATGTAGTTTATCTCCTGCAATGCAAATTATGCCCCTCTTTTTACGTCGGGGAAACTAGCAATCCCTTATCCATCCGTATGAACGGCCATAGATCCTCTCCTCCCAACTTTCCTGTTGCAAAACATGCCACTACTCACAATCTTCACTTCGACTCCTGTTTCCACCTCACCATCCTCCACGCCCTCCCCGCTGATGCTTCCAATACAGAACTAAGAACTACTGAGATGGCAATAATCTGGTTCTGCAAAGCTTTTTCCCCCCCTGGACTCAATATTCTCCATTAACTCTCTACTCCTCTCTGTTTCTTGCCCCCCCCCCCCCATTCCCAACTTCAACCACTCACTTCCCCTCACCTGAATTAGCCTGTCTTTACCTCCCCTTACCTGTCACCGCCCCTCCATTACATTGTTGCTACTCCTGTTCCTTCCATGTTAGTCACCTCCCAGTCCCCTTTCATTACTTTGTTGCAACTTTCCCTTGTTCAGTCAGCCAGGCCCAGGATCATTAACCTCCTGATCATTCTGTTACTTTGTTGCTTCTAACCCCCCCTCCCCGCGCCTTCTCAGTTCTAGGCGCTTCCCAGTCCCCTATCATCATAACTTTGTATCAACCTTCCCCCTGCCCCATCAGCCAGGCCCAGCACTATTAACCTTCCCACTCCCTCCTCTCATAACCTCCCCTCTCCTACCCTCATTGGAGCAGTGCATTCTCTCTGTGACTGAGGAAGGGCTAACACCCGAAACGTCTCTAAGTAAGACTTTCTCTTTACTTTCGTCTTTTTACCCCCCTGTAAGTTTCCTCTTTAATTGTGTGTGTATATGTATATATATATATATACACAATGGACAATTTTATTTTATTTTATTTTATTTTTTTTTCGAAATCATTCAATGAAACTCGTTCAGATTGTATCGTAAACGCGAAAATATTCGTTTATTTTTATTCTAATGGTTCCTAATAAATATCAAGGTATCATGTAGAATGAAAACACTCGTATGCATGCGATTTTCACTTAAATTCGGATTCCGCGCCGAAATTCCAAGCTGTAGTAAATGCTTTAATTGAGGAGAAAATTAAATAAGGGTATATGTTGTATAATGTATGTTACTACATTAATTACTTGTTATTTCTACCGAATAAACATATGTTGTACTCAAGTGAATTGCCATCCAAGAATTCTTTTTCGACTTACTTGAAAAGTTATCAAAATGTGCACCAGATGACTCACCGTTTTCCTGCCAACCACCTTAACCATTCTTTGAAAGCTTTTTGATGTTGTATTTGATTGAATAGGGAGTATTATCGCTTGTATTTGCTTCGAACGGACCCTTGCGTTAATGCAATCGTGAATGAACGAAAGTTTTACATCCACTCCGTAAAAGGTGACTATACCAAGATATCCCATGGGAGTTATTCTATGCTCATTTGACCATGACGTCAACACGTAGTGTCTTGAATGTGATATGCTCTTAAATATATTGAAAGCACTGCAGTAAAGAGCTTGACAAATGAATTGCTACCATGGCATACATATAAAATAGGGGAGCATATTCGTAAGAGTTTATCGTAAGAAGTCAACTATTTGGATACAATAATTTGGCGCTGCATTGGACAAACTAGGAAATATCAGGCAATAAGTTGAACGTTTTTTGGCTTAAAAAGTGAAAAAAACGTTATCTGGCTCAAATGAGTTACATCTTGATTGTGTGCGATAATTTTGGCCCCTGTGTGGAAAAACCTAAGTACCACTCAAAATAAACAGCATATGGAGGAAAACAACGCTATTTCGTTTGAAAAGTTCCGGGTGAGAGTCTACCGCAGCTGGTGGAAACTTCGAGCTCATTACGATGCAATTGCTTTACAAAATTACTTGACAATTTCAGATGAAGGTACTTAATGGATTCATTATTGCAAGAAGGATATTTTATTAACCTCGAACCGCATTTCCATATTTCATGAAAGGAAAAAGTAGATGATCTTCGCTGAAGCCTCTCCGCTAATCTCCCGGAAGATAACCGTATCGTCTCCAAAAAATATTTGTTTACTGCAAACTCGAGTACTTTGTTCAATTAAATAATGAAAATAAGTGTGCTGAGTACGCTTCCTTGTGGAACACCGTATGAGACTCCTGCCATATCTGAGCTAAAACCATAAACTGATTGCTCTTTGTTTGCAATCACTGAGAAAGTACCTACCTTATCTAATACACCATTTTTTAATTTTATATTCTCATGGTGGCACTGATAAGCTTGGATAGATGGAAAACCTATTACAACCTACTAAAAGAAGACAGAATGCAATTTAAGAATTCTAATGCACAAATAAAATCCACCGATCAAGTTGCAGAAATAACGCTCAAGGAAGTTCAGGAGGTTGTAAAATCCTTTAAAAATGGCAAAGCACCTGGCCTAGGTGAAATAAATATCAAACTTGTAAAAGCCGCACCAAACGCCCTCTTCGAACTTCTTGCAGAGTTGTTTAATCTCTGTCTTCTATACAATGAACTGCCTGTAGACTTTAAGAAAGGGATTATAAGCAGTGTTTTTAAGAAAGGAAGCAGAGAAGAATGCTCAAATTGCAGAGGCATCACAGTTTTAAGTTCTATTGGAAGAATATATGCTAAAATACTTAAATACAGAAAAGAAAAGAACTGAATGAACAAGAAGAACAGAGTGGATTCCGTGCTGGTAGATCCTGCACAGATAACATCTTTAGTATCAAGTTATTAACAGAAAAAAGATTAGCACATAATTTGGGGACCCACCTAATATATATAGAATTTCAAAAAGCTTACGACAATGTTCCTTAGCTTAAACTGTGGAAAGCCATGGAAAGACAATATAAATCGCAAATGTATAAGTCTAATAAAAAACTTCTACACTGGAAATACAAATACTGTCAAAATAGGAAACATGTTATCACCCGAGTTCGAGGTAAATAAAGGTCTTAAGCGAGGTTGCTGTTTAGTGCCAACATTATTTAAAATATACCTGTACGAAGCGCTCAAAGAATTGCGAAAGAAATGTGGAAGTATGGGAATTAACATAAATAACAAGACCTTATACTCGCTACACTTTGCCGATGACCGGGTAGTCTTCGCAGAAGATGAGAACGATGCAGAGTACATGTTAAGAAAACTAAATGAAGAATATAAGAAATTGGGTCTGCAAATAAACTTTAAGAAAACAAAATACATGGTTATCGGAGGAACGGGTAGGAATATAGAAATGGAAAATGGACGAATAGTAAAGTGCTGCCGACGCTACGAGTATCTTGGGACCACAATAACAAATCAAGGAGGAAGTGATGAAGAAATACGAAACCGAATAGGAAAAGGCAAAAACGCAATAAAGCAATTACACTCAATAATTTGGAACAAAACCATCTCGAATGAAGTTAAGCGAAAAATTTACTAAACAACAGTAGAGAGCATTGCTACATATGGGGCAGGGGTGTGGGAGCTTACAAAAAGAAATGAAGGAAAGCTAAGAGCGATGGAAATGGACTATTGGAGATGCAGCTGCTGTACATCAAAAATAGACAAGGTCAGAAATCAAACGATCCGAGAAAAAATAGTTACTAATAGTTAAAATGCAAAAAAAAAAAAAAAAAAAAAAAAAAAAAAAAAAAAAAAAAAAAAAAAAAAAAAAAAATAAAAAATGAATATCATAGACACAATTGAAAATAGACGGCTCAGCTGGTATGGACCCTTAAGAAGAATGCCGGAGGAACGATGGCCATCCAGGATATGGCATTGGAAATCTAACCAAAGGAGACGAAGAGGAAGACCGAAACTCTCTTGGGAGGACGGAGTTAAACGAGCTATGGATGACAGACACATGCAGGAAACAGGTTGGCTGGATAAAGGAAGGTGGAGGCTTGGAGACGCCGTATGGTGTAGTCCCACTCGCAAAATGTTGGCAATTCGAATATGAGTTTTTTGGGAGAAACCTTGTCGAAAGTTTTTTTTTTGAAATCAAGGAATATCGCTTCAACTTGCTCTTTCAATTCATCTGATTGTAGGATGTCATGAAGGAAAAACGCAATCTGTAATTCGCAGGACCTGCCCTAATGGAAACCATGCTGACTGCCATAGAAGAAGTGTCGATTATTTATGGAGGGCATTATTTATGCTGTTGCTGAACGGACGAACATATTTCGATCTTACGGTTAAAATTTGTTCTTCATTCAAATTTCTCTCACCGAGCCTTCTTTTCCGCGAGTTTGTCTTCTCCCGACACTCATATTGCATCTAGCGGTGGAAAACTATATTTTCCTGCGCCATTCCTATCACATGAATATTTATTCTATACTATTCATGCTACATTTTATTCTACAGATTTCTCATGCTGCTAAATTGCCTGACATTAAAATCTTAACACCTTGACTTCGATACAATTATGTTGACAAATTAAATTTATGAATTAACAGGGGGCTCTTGGTCCATAGAGACGTTTTTGACAGGAAGAAAGAGCTGGATGACAGAGGGTTAGGTTCATGAAAATGGCAACGGGGCTATTAAGGATGCACATACAATACATAAATTTCAATATCAGTGAATTATATGGAAAGCATATCGTTCGAATGTTAATGACATATGAAAAGTCATTTGGAAGAAGATTAGAATTATTTTCACAGAATATCAGCGAGAAACAGTGATGGCATTATGATTGTCTCATTAGTTTTACTGACCTCATGAAACAATTGGGATGGGAATCGTTTCCAGACTTAGTTTAGTAAAAATTAGTCTTAATCGTTTAATTAAATTCAAAACCGATGTATTTTATGACGGTGTGATATAATATCATATATTATCATGTATTTATTTAAAACGGGTGTGGTGTTTGTAAGTTCGTTATTCTTCTCCTTCAAAACTACTGAACAGATTGACCTGAAATTTTGCATGGTGACAGCATTTTGCCGGGTGAATCCATTAGCTATATGAAAAGGACATTAAAAGCCTCAAGGGCCCTCGGACCCCGAAAAAAGACCTTGAAGTCAGTGCTGAGGTTACTTTTTTCACTTTTATAAAGTACTTTCAATCAAAATATGGGTTTGAAATTTTCATTATCGGATGGCCAAAAACCATAACTTTTTTATTACGATCGATTTTGTTGCACTTTTAATATTTGCTTAAGTATCCCGTTTTTGGCAAAAACGTTCAATTGCTTCTTTGACCAACTTTCAGCCAAAATTAACAGTTGAAATTTTTACCATCGGATGGATAAAAGAACGTAGAGTTTTATTCTGGCAATAGATTTTCCAATACGGCTCGTACTTCCTCAAAAATCACCTGTTTTATAAGAAAATTCTTCATTTTTCGCCGATATCAACAATTGGGTCTTTCTTCGGTAACCTGGTGAATACAATTGAACGGGACACATCGCCTGGGCCTTGTACGGCTTATCTGCCCTACATAGAAAAATGGAGTGTTGTCTTTATGCTCCTTACTCTTCTCTTTAAAAACAACAGAACCGATTGACCTGAAATTTTGAATGATTACTACATATATTTAAACTTGAGCTATGGACTGTATAAATATTCTTTATACCTTTCGGGCTCCAGAGCAGGCCCATAGTTTTACTCACATAAGAAAATCATTGAAGAAGATTTGGGTTTGAAATTTTCATAACCACATGATCAAAAATATGTACGATTTAATGTTTGCCATCAATTCTGTTGTACCCTTCGTATTTGATTGAAAAACCCTTTTTTGACAATGAGTATTAATTGCTTTTTTAACCTACTTGTAATCAAGATAAGATAATGAAATTGTCATTATCGTCGGATTGTGAAATTTTCGAATGGATCAAATTATATAGAATTTATTTCTTACAATCGATTTTCTTGTTTTTTTTTGTTTATGTATTTTGTATAAGCCTTTGTATAAGACTTTGTATAAGCCAAAAAAATCATTTTTTTATGCAAAAGGTCTCATTTCTACTCCGATTTCAACAATAGGTTCCATTTTTCGGAACTCGAGGAATACCTTTAGACGTGATATATCGCCCGAGCCTGTGATGGTTCATCTACACCACGGTTAATTAAACGTAATGGCTCTCGTATGTTCGTTACTCTGCTTTTCGAAAACTACTCAACTGATTGACCTGAAATTTTGTCTGATTCTAGCTTATACGTCAATTTGAACTTAAGCCTATAAAAAGGGATTATCTATTCCTCAATTCACCCCATAAGAAAATAATTGGATAATTTGCAGAGGTATTGTTTTATAATTTTTAAAAATGTGTTTCCTCTAGATAAAAGGTTGAAACTTTGAATATCCGATTGCTGAAAGTATAAAAAATTTTATTCTTGCAATCAATTATATTTTTCCTATCGTATTAGTTCAAAGATAACTATTTCATGTGAAATTTCATTTTTTCCCTCCAATTTCAGCAATAGCATATTTTCTTGCCAACCTGATGAATATCTTTGAACCGCTCAGTGGTATTTACATATATAATAATATTACAGACTTATAAAATGTTACAAACTGAAGGAGAAATAAAGTGGATATGAAACACATTTTAGGACAAACACAATGGCGGTGTGAAATTGGAATTACGGCCGATTCCAGGAGGAAAAAATTCAACTGGACCGGAAATCGAACCACGGCTCTTCAATATTCCATCGGATGCTCAGACTTCCAAGCTCCTCAGTCTACTAAGAGATATTTATACAGGTAGACTCTCCAACATACAGATCGGATCATGAAAATAAAATTTAGGAAATGGTCTGCAGAACAGACTGGTTTTAAATTCGCCTTTCCCGCGATTGATACGAGACCATGATGGATTGCTGCCAAAGTGACTTTGCAATGAATTAGACGACAGTTAGTGTTGCAGATTAGTTGATTTCCTCCCAAATGGTTGTTCCTGAACCTGCCAGGTATGGCAAGATTGCGTTTTGCGTGATCCCTGCATGACCTTTGAGTCACGTTTAAGTGGTTACATTATCCATTTTATAGTTTCCGTAGCATTAGTAGCATTCCTATAGGGCATTGGAGGCGTAGGTGAAGTTACATTTACATTATTAGTGCATGTTGGTGATAAACCATTCCCTGCCAAACGTCCTTGAGGTGGCTCGCAGGGTAATATGCAGATGTTTATGTTGGAATTTCATGGATAAGATTACTTTTAATGTCGCAGTGCCACTCTTATACAATATCAGAAGTGAATACATATTCTTATCCTTAAAAATATCAAGTGTATAGTTTACGTTGGATGGTTCTCGAAGGAACTTGAAGGGGAAAAGATGTGTGCTTGGCGAATTAAAGAATTCAGAAGGAAGCAGAGGTAGGTATGAATTGGTCGTCACTATCATGCGGCGTCGTTATGGATTGCCGGTGTGATTGTGCGAGCAATGTCAATACCAAGAGCAACCAGTGGGTAATGCGACACGAGAGGCCGATAACTGTTTGGATGATTGTAAAGGATAATAATACATAATGAGTGCCCTTATTTCCATAGTGATCGTCGATACGAGTCTTGTGAATTTTGAAGCCGTCCGCTTGATTATATGGGCAGCGACTTCAAGCTACATGGCAATATGTCCTGTTACACTCTGGATAATCTCTCTTACGCGACGCAAACCCTTTTTAGGCTTTCAGGCCTGGCGCATGTGTTTTGTTATAATTATATTCATCGCCAGTTTTCCCTCTGTCCCGATTTTAACTTGGCCTTTATATTGCATTCATACTTCCGTCGAAGATCCGAAAATTACGTTTTTTCCTCTGCGCGTGAAGTAGGCCATCATCGGTACACATGAACATAGCAACCATACTCGTAAACATCTTCAATCCCTCATTTTTTTGAAAGCATAAATAAGTGCGTAAGATAAATGCCCTTTATTTTTTAAAGAAATAATGTTAATTATTAGCAAATAATTAGTCTAAAATTTCAATAATGGCTCTGATGAGTAATGCGTCGAAGTAAAAACATATGTCAGTAATTTCTAAACTGATGCATTTATACGTGGGACAAACGCCATATGGAAACCAGAATGTTGTCTGGGGAAAAAGGTGGTGAAACTTACTTATAATAAAATAGAGAGCTCTCTGCAATTTTGCTTTTTTATACTCATCATTCACTCGAAACCGATTTTACATCGATAGCGGCTGCGCATTTATAATCACTAATTTGAAAGAGTGGAAAATATCGAAAAATTCTTGCATTTAGGAAAAGCGGATGTGTTCCACTGGCCGCTGTTCGCCCATAATAAATGACTTCGTGCAATTAGTGAGTGCACCTGTTTTGGTAATTTACTTGTTGCATAATGGAAGTGTTGCGTTTAAAAGCTAATTATCATATTTCCATCGCTGAACGGAATCACATTTATTGATCTTCCCCTACGTCTGTCTCTTGAGTACTTAGCGAATGAAACCATCAATATAAGCGATGAAAGTGTTAAAGTTGATATTTTAGTTCAGCTGTCAGTAAATAAAAAGTAAAAAACGTGTTGCAACCATTTTCGATTTCACCGTGTGGGAACTGATTCCAGACCATCGTTCAATGCAATACCGAATTCCTCGCGGCGCTAAGTTTATGAAGCGATCAGATCGCAGCACTTGCATCAGAGAGCGCCGCGTAAAAGTGTCCTAATTAAGGATCATCCCACTAGCGGCAGGGGCCGTGAATAGGATCCTCCCCACTCGAGACTAACAAGTCGGGAGACGAGGAGGACGTGGCAACACCGCGCCCGGCCAAGGCGAGCGCCTCCTCTCCCACCGCGACCGACCGTCGCTCCCTCTCGCGGAACCATTTCCCATCATGCACCATTCCCCACCCCCTCTCTCTCCAATGGATCCCCTAAATCCTAACCCTCACTCCCTCCCCCATCGTAACCCCCCCTCCCGCCAATATCCCTGCGCAAGTTGCTTGATGAGGCCGGGGATGCGGGCAATGGGGAGGAGGGGAAGGTGGGGAGGGGGATATGGGAAGGTGGTTATGGTCGCGGAGAGGAGGGGTGGGTGTCGGGTGGAGATAACTAATTGGCCGAGGCGCGGAGGGAAGACTTTTAAGATGGTCCAAGGCTCGTGTGTGTATGTTAGGAAGGAAGGGGTGGTTTGGGGATATTAAGCAGATGATGCCGAGGATTGCGGGGGAGGGAGGGTGAATTGGGGAAGGGGGGGGTGAAATACCGGTGTGGTGCTCATATCGGGAGTAAGGCGGGGGGGTTGTTAGGGGTTGGGTGGGATGGCAGGGTGGGGGGAGGGGTTTTGAAAAGACCGCTTCAGCAGAGACGACGTTTCCCCACTCGGCGGCGCTGGAATCGTCGGCGGTGCCTAATTCGGGCGATATTGGGAACGGTGGATCCATCGCGTCATTTATATTTTACGCCGTTAAGAAGACACGCCGTTGGCCGTTAAAACGAGCGAGGAAGAAGGCGGTCGAAAATTAGATCCACTCCCTCCCCCGCCCCCTCTTCACCCTCCCCCTCTCACTCCCTCCCACCCCCTCTCAATGGACGCCGACTAAGGCGGCGTCCTTGCGAGGGAGGATTTTAAAGGTGTTTACGACCCGTGTGCCGCAGTAATTTCCTTCTAATTATTATTCCTTTGTATTGTGGGAGATGTTTCATTGTTTCATCATCATACTATATTAGTTGAGAAAAAAATCCGCGAAAAAGTATTTGACAATCGTTTCCACCACCATACTCATGATGGCTAACAGTTTGAGCCGGCGCGCCTAGAGCGGCAGCCAGGTTTTGCAAGCTTGACAATGTTGAATTCCTCGAATCATTATTCCGAAGTTTTTTCTTATGTTGCTGTAGGAGAATTACGAAAAACCAGTCTACTGAAACTCAGACTTCCATTGAAGATATTCCCACACGCATACATGTGCTCATTGAGGACATCATTTTCTGCCAAATGTTGAATGAGTGAAAGAAAGGCTTTGTTAAAGCGCTGGGGTAATCCATTGCAGTAAGTCAACCGTGATAAAACTGCACTTTCTGCTCCAAAAATCATAGTACCCACATTAATTAAACTATAATTAAATCAACTTAACACCAAATGTATATAGCAATACATTAACTAAATAAACAAGAAATTAAAGTTTAAAAATAAGAGTGAAGTTTATTTTTGAAAGAGTGTAGTGAAGAGGAGGACTCGAGAGCGTGAAATGAGAGCGAGCTGCAATATATGGAAGAAGTGAATGGTGGGGGAGGAGTGAAGGCAGGGGTCAGCACGGGTTTGTGAAAGAGGAGGCTGTGGGGTCGAATCGCGATTATCAACGGCGTTGACTTGACCTGAAGATGCGGCCACCATTGGCCGCGAAACGTCGTCATCGAGATAACGCAACGCAGCGAAAGCCGGAAGCAGTGGAAATAGCAACACAGCAAAAATAAATTGACTGCGTGAACTTTGATGAATGAATGTAGAAGGTAATTCAGCTTGGTATTTCTTTAGTTTTAATGAACCCAGCTTTAGTTCCTTATTTTTCATTCACTTTCAAATATTTGACAAATTATCGAATATTGTATCACATCGGTCTGAAGGACATACTTTTAGATGAAGAGGAAGTCTGAATGCCAGCTTCTACGAGCTTAACCTTATGCTGTATTTCAGTAAGACTTTCCACTGTAGCCAAAAATTAAAAAGGGTTTAACGTGTCCTTCCGATGGAAAGGGACCATTTTAACACTCAACTTGATGTTTGAATCTCATGCTACGTTCATATTATGTATAACTCAATCACTCCTGCCCTCTCGTAGCACATTTTCATGCCTTTAGGCGACGTTTTTCCATATTTGAAACAGTTAAGTATTTAGCAAGAAGTATTTCGAGAATCTTTACCTCCTCCTTGCGGTGCCCATCGCGCTAACTAAATGCGTCTTCAAATTCGACCTCCTATTGTTTCCACTCAAAACAAAATATTGAGGAAGGTCCACTCCGAGAAATGCTTTTTTGGTAAAATTGGTATCGCACACAAACTCTTTCTATTCACTCCGAGAAATGGTTTGTTTTTGTATATCTGTATTTAAGCATAGCGTTTGAACATTTATTCAGGGTTTTTGTATAGATTTTCTTGTTCATATTATGGTAATTCCTAAGGAAAGTGAGAACGTGACATTTATCAATTTCAGCTATGACCTTTCGGTCAACGTACGGTCATACTTAGATCAGATGTGAAGACTTTGGGCGTACTTATTTGAATTTTTCTCCTTAGATGAATGGATTTTTTCCTCTGTGAATATTTTCACTTACGCAAACTTACGGGTGACTCCGTGAAAGGTGGTGGCAAGTCTTGTTATCCTAATAATTCACCCGTTCGAATATTACTTCAGCTGACTATGTCTCCTTTTTTGCATTGAGCGATGATTTTTCAACCCCCCACGATGATATATATATAACTAAATGTTTATAATTTGACATTCCATCACATTTCGAGAGTAGTTCTTCAATTCAATTTCAGATTTTGAAAAAGAGATTTTTTTGCAACAAGTGCCGCATAAACATGGCATGTCTTCGTTTTATATTTCTATACATCCTATTTCACAAGTTGATCAATAAGTGATTGTACGTCAGTAATAAAATAAAGAAACACTGCAAGCAGAATATTTTCTTTGAAGAAACGCTTTAGTAATCTCTAGTTTTTATTGGATTAGGAGCTAAATTTAGCTGCCAGAGGGAGAATGGTTCTACTTATCAGCATGTTTTAATTAAGGTTTGTTTGCTTCAACTCTCCACTGCCAACCGTCAGCAGAAATCCTTTTTACTCCTACGCCATTGCTTTTTTTAACCCTATAAACTTTAGAATTGACAAAAAAAGCTCCCGTCGATATCCATTCATGAAATTAATATGCTATAATTTTAAGATACTTAAATAGAATAAAAATAATTTGTATCCATCTTAAGTAAACTCTTACTAAATAAGAAACCACAGCTGTAATTTTTCGTATTTACAGATTATTTTTAATAAGTTGGCTTAGGAATATAATGGCAGTTGTACATTATAGAAGTTTAATGAACATAATTCTATACAGTGGAATGAATTGGCCTGCCTGGTATCAAAAATATTTCAATGAATTAACATAAATTCATGCCCTAAGTTCGTGCCTTAAATTGTATAGGCGTACATTAGTGGTTAAACTTCCCTTCCCTCTTACCCTTTTATAAAAATAAATAGACATCGAAAAATTAGAATGAAAGTGACATCACGATACAAAAAGGCTATATATTACAACCTCGGTCTGCAAAATAAAAAAATCTTGATCCATCTTGAGTGAAAAATCTCGAGCCTAAGAAAATTAACTTTGGTAATCATTTGTATGCACCATGACAATACGAATTTCAGAGAAATTTAATTGCTAAAAGTGTACTATGAATGTAATTAATATCTCTATTGATATTAAATTTTAACCTTGTTACATTATTTCAAACTTTGACACCTGCGAAAGGTAATCATATATATGAATGCATGTGCAATGGAAATGCTTGATACACACTATTGAATTTAAAAAAATGGTGCAAACTGCCTCGCAGTAAAATAGAGCTCAATTGGCCGACAGACGTCATTTTTCTGCCCTAAATTAGAGCTCAAAGTGTAGAGATACGCCCAGTTTACAAGCAGGATTCGAATCAAATTCGTCCGGCCAGAAGGTTGCATGTGACTAACTAAACTTCGTAAACACTGCTTGTCAAACGGGAAAATACAATCAGCTCTCACAAAAAAGAGCAGTTGCTTCGTTTCAATCATGTTCAAGTGATCAAAAGTTCATCTTTTAAGGGTTGATGTCCTTTGAAAAGAGGTCTGTATTCATTCCTCTATCCGAAAAAGACGAGATACTGTGTTTCGGAGAGCGATTAACCCGTCGTCGTTCGTTAAAATCACTTCAAAGGATGCATGTCGTTCGCTTAAAAAGCCATGTGACGTCGGTTTCCGTGTAGAGGGTGGCGGTATAGGCATGGATTGAGTCCTTTTTCATTAAAATTCATGTTTAAAATGAGAAATTGAATGATTTTACTAGTTCTCTTGTCGTCTGCATCCGGCGCGGATCAATTGGACGGAGAGGAGTTTTGCCTCGTTTTACGCAGGAATGACCTTGTGTGTCGTGTAATTGTATCTCTTCAGAAAATTAGTGATTAAAAAACAGTGTCGATAAAATTATGGACCAGTTGTATCGTACATTATTCATACATTATTATTCATAACGCAAAACAACCATAACTGATGTAATAATCAAGGAAAAAATATTATCACTTTTATGAGAGACAATTCATGCAAGCTAGATAAATTCCACTCGAAAAATACAAAGCATAACATATTAAGCTTGGGTGTCTTGATGTTGTACCTACTCTGGTTTTGTTGGGTTACTTAATTCATTTGCATTTGCATTGTGTTAGTTGACGATGAAATTATCTTATCTTATTGATGCTGTTGCTTTACTTTATAATGGGATAATCGGTTAACTGGTCAATGCAGCAAATTAAGATCATTTGTTCCATGAAATGAAACCTCAATCTTATCCATTTTTTCGGAAACAACGTAGAACGTTAACTCCTTTTTATTTTTAATAGTAAAAAAGTTAAACCTGTGGTAACATTCACCTAAAAGAATTATCATTAATACTTCATGAATACTTCTTCCGTCTCTGACCTGCAGGTGTTCCCCAAATCGGACTTCCTGGGGAATGACAAACCTTACTGAATTCTATATACATAGTGATCTTTAGATGTTGAGTGAACGTACAGCATTTGTAAATATCTGTGGGCAAGCTCGGTTGCGCCAGTCGTGGCCATGTGGAGAAAGAATTATTGAAAATGGAAAACAAGTCGTTTTCCGAAACGTCGGCGGATTATGAAAACATTAACCGGTGCGAAGCCCGAG
The DNA here is from genome assembly GCA_963169105.1 of Ceriagrion tenellum. Taxonomy (NCBI): domain Eukaryota; kingdom Metazoa; phylum Arthropoda; class Insecta; order Odonata; family Coenagrionidae; genus Ceriagrion; species Ceriagrion tenellum. The sequence continues at coordinate 1,197,428 of OY720643.1, read as the reverse complement.
AAAGATATTTCAAAATAATTATTTATGTTGGTACTATATGGCTGCTTAGCGATGTGAGCAGGTTCCATATATTGGGTAAGGCTTATGCAGTCGTGAAAAGTGTGGGAATGTCCGAGTGCCAGGGTTGAATGGAGGTTACTTGTCGCCCCAATCGAAGGATCGTCTATAAAAGAAACGCTCAAGGACAGGTTTGCGTATCCTTGCTTTGGCTGCCGATATTTTCCTTCCATCCGAAATCCACGGGAATGTTCCGCTGCTTAATTGACCCGTACGAATAAAGCGCATTATTCCTACTCGTTCTGCACCGAGTTTCCGTGAAGAATGTCAGTTATATATAGACCTGAGGGAATGGAAGAATTTAGCGTTGATACGTGTGCACTGAATATTCAATCCCCAAACTTAAAGTGGCTTCAATTTCATTTGTTATCTGGGTAGAGTACATCCCATCTCGTCGATGTAAGTTTCGAATATTGCAATGAATATCCCATAGTAATAAATAAATGGCACGACTATACCCTCAAATTTCTAAACTGCATATTTTTTCTTCTTGAAAATACTTTACTTGATATATTTTATTTATTTATTAACCCTACACAGTTACGAAAGTTCTTTTGGGATCAATCCCTAAAAAATCCTAAATATTTTTAACCATACAGGACGTTTGGACGAAATTATTTAATGAATATCAGTCCAAAATGCCGGCTTAGTTTTTTTGTGTCTTTAGATCCATAAACATAGGATATATTAGGCGACATTGGGATTAAATTCACCAAAGATATGATGTTTCATTTAAAATGACTGACACCTTATTCAAGCTGAGAATATTGATCGCATCCCAACTGCAGAAACCTCTTTCTCTCTCTCTCTCTTTAAATAAGATATGAAAGTTGAATAACAGTGCACTTCCGTGATTCTTATAGGATTTTTCCTTGAAGTTGCTTGTGAAAAAGGTGTATAAATCTTTGGTCAGATAAATGTTTACAGCACAGTGCACATTAATCAACAAAACATGAAAACACACAAACTAGAAAAACCGTAAGATTGCTGTGAGAGGAAGATAGTGTAAAATGTGCCTCTGAATGAGAAAATTTACAGCATGGATTCTTTAACTAAAATCTGGTTAAGTACAAAAAGTGGCGTAAATTCTTTGAGAAACGGTGAGATTTATCATCATAATCTCGTAATTAAAACAGACGCAATATCACAAACCTAGAGGACAACCAAGCATCTGACGTCCGAGGTTCAGATGGTTTCCGTAACGGGCAATACTCCCTAATCCATTAAGTCAATAGAGGGAGACCTATTTTGATTGCAAATAATCAATTAAATCAAATTAAATCAAAGGAAATTGAGCTCTACGGCCTCTCTAGATAGATAAAAATAAAATACTCCAATAGCCGTAAAATTGGCACCACTCGTCAAACATGTACCACAAAAATACAATTACTGTGTTGGTTTGCGGGAAAGGGGATTCACAGCAGGGACCAACCACAGCCTCTTCACCAGAATACCCTCCTGTGATGGTTTGCGGGAAAGTTACTTCCTCGCCAGTGACCAACACAGACACAACCACTCAACCCAGTTTGGGATCCTTTTCGAGGGCTAATGGGACCCTGATAAGGATGCCTGGGTTATAACCTGATATCCTTCATAGGGCTAATGGGACCCTACTAAGGATACCTGGTTATTACCACATTCACACACACACGCACTCAAATCACTCACTCACAACACACAGATGGGCCCAACTTCTGGGAGAAATCGCTCAAAAAGAGCGTGGTCAAAAGAAAAACACACAGAAACAAACGAGGGTGAGCGTCGGATACGCGTATTTCGGCCACAAGGTGGCCCTCTTCAGCGAGCTGAAGGGAAAAGCACTTGCAACACGAGGTTGTAAGTGACTTAAGTGGTGTAAGTGTCCAAATATTCCCTTGCAATTGAGGCCTTATCTACAGGACTATTGTCCTGGGCAAACACAACTTCTCCTTCCGGAACTACTTGGCGAACGTAGGGCATTAAGTTTTCTCGGAGGATATCCTTATACCCTCTGGCTGTCATTCGGCGAGAAGTCCGAATTTTATATTTATATTTTTTTTACACATTTTATAGCAATTTGTTGCTTGAAAAAAATCAGAGATATCCAGAGGAGTACTAAATAAAGAGGACGAAAGAAATATTCCTTTTTAATACTAACCTTTGGCCTCTGGGACACCACAGTTCTACTTTGCCATCCTCGTCACTTTTGAAGGTCTTCTCATCAGCGAAGATGGTGAGATCTCAGAAGGCCTGGTCCATAAGCACGTAAGTCTCCGCGAAGGAGAGTCGGGATTGCATCTGCTGGTCATTCAGCTGGGGCTTACGGTACGGCTTATAATGGCGTATTCCACCGTCGATGACCCGACTCCGGTAGGTCGAATAGCTGCACCCGTACCCGAATTTTTGTGGAAGTGAGATCAACCCACGTTTCATGATCGGGTGACCCTGTACGTGGCCTCTTATTTCCAAGTCTTGGTCAGCGGCCGTGCACTGGGGCCTGCCGGCTCTTGGCCTGTTTTTCAAATCGATATCTCCTTCTCTACTTCTCTTCACCCGCCCATACAGGCAATTCCGGTGAACCCCGAACTCGCGGGCAACACCAGCGGCGAATGTCTAGCTGCCTCATTTCCGACCATTGGTCCTCTTGCGGCAGGGGAAGTCTCTGACAAAGGAGGACGTTCCATGTCTGTTGCTTGTTGTATATTCATATTTGTGTCATGAGATGGCCATGGTGACAACCAGAGAAGTAAATATTTATAGGACAACAAGGAACATAGTTGAGAGAGAGACTGAGATGAAAGATTGGAAAAAATCTAAGTAAGAAAACTATATTAAAATAAATGACTCAAAAGAACATTGCTAACTTAGCTCCTACTGGTAAAAAAACACTACTTGCGATAGTTGTAACCCAGGAATTAAGCAATTGTATTGGCATAAATATTATTAACGATATTAGTGTACCCCTCAATATTAACACTGACAAAGATTCATATTCGTCCTCCATTCAAACAAATATTTGAACATTTCAAACAGAATAGAATTGTGTTATTCATTTCTCTTCTTCAAATTTACTATATATAAATGTATTAATCTCTACCTGAAGACAAAATGTGGAGTTAGACTGATGAGCTCAGTCTTGCCAAGTCTACCTAAACGACTGTGGTTCGAGCCTCTAAGTGGTTATTACATTCATTTTTGTAATGATACGGCCTTTCCAGGAATATTGTTTTGAAATAAACTAAGGACATTTTGGACTGATATTCATTAAATAATTTCGTCCAAACGTCCTGTATGGTTAAAAATATTTAGGATTTTTTAGGGATTGATCCCAAAAGAACTTTCGTAACTGTGTAGGGTTAATAAATAAATAAAATATATCAAGTAAAGTATTTTCAAGAAGAAAAAATATGCAGTTTAGAAATTTGAGGGTATAGTCGTGCCATTTACTTATTACTATGGGATATTCATTGCAATATTCGAAACTTACATCGACGAGATGGGATGTACTCTACCCAGATAACAAATGAAATTGAAGCCACTTTAAGTTTGGGGATTGAATATTCAGTGCACACGTATCAACGCTAAATTCTTCCATTCCCTCAGGTCTATATATAACTGACATTCTTCACGGAAACTCGGTGCAGAACGAGTAGGAATAATGCGCTTTATTCGTACGGGTCAATTAAGCAGCGGAACATTCCCGTGGATTTCGGATGGAAGGAAAATATCGGCAGCCAAAGCAAGGATACGCAAACCTGTCCTTGAGCGTTTCTTTTATAGACGATCCTTCGATTGGGGCGACAAGTAACCTCCATTCAACCCTGGCACTCGGACATTCCCACACTTTTCACGACTGCATAAGCCTTACCCAATATATGGAACCTGCTCACATCGCTAAGCAGCCATATAGTACCAACATAAATAATTCTTTCTCCACATGGCCACGACTGGCGCAACCGAGCTTGCCCACAGACATTTACAAATACCTGTACATTACTCAACTTTTATGAGCACTATAGATATTATCTGTCCGATAAATTATGAAATAAGTAATTACTTGGTCAACGACGGACCATCTGAAAATATGTTAGGTGTTCATTCTTTGCCAGTTCGTTTGAGATTGTTTTATCTCTTTTATGTTCCACACTTTTTTCAATTAGTTTGGTTATCTGGCGGTTAGGGTTAATTGGTCTGCTTGTGAACCTCTAGCCATTGAATGGTCGCATCATCATGTATTACAAGCGGTGAATCTGCGCTGAGGAAAGGCATTAGGATAGGAGATGGAGATTGATGTCAGAACAGAAATGTGTACTGAAGTTTTTATACTCGGAACAGAAGACGCCAAGGGCATGTAAAACTCACCCTACGCTGCTTAGTATCGTCCTCTCATTGTACCATAGGAAGGGTTACATAAGGAAGTAAAAAACAAATTTCACCTCCCACCGGAACTGTCTCAAGGCCGCCTTACGAATGAAGCAGGTTTGGCGTCAACTTCAAACATTTACCTTGAATTGGTTTCATTTTCACAAAAACAGTCCACGAATTAGTTGCTTACCATTGATGAAAGAGCGAAAACATGTTAGGGCACTTGGAGTACTAATATTATCAGTCCCTTATTGCTGTGATGACTGTTGTACAGTGGCAACCTTGTGCCTCATGGAAACCCATTAAGGTGGTAGCCCTGCCAGCAGGCCTGTCGCATGACCGATGGGAAGGCCACTGTATTTTCGCTCTAATATCGTTGTTAAAATACTCAAACACAATTCCTCGATAAAATTCCAGATATCACTCGAATCATTACTGGCATAGAAGAAAAACTGCTTCGCAATTAGGCCAAAGCAAACGCGGCAGCGGAGAAATAAGAAACAGAAGCCAGTGCACATTCGCTGGCGTCAACCGTTAACTGTGAACGGTTAACGGTTCAGCCCCGCTGAACCTTAACGTTTACGATCGGAGTTTATATTTGACTTTCCAAGTAACAGTAAATGCGTCTCTGAAGACCTGCGTAATGAACTCGAGGTTGAAGGTGAACCTCGCGTGGACGGCAATCGCAAACCGGCCTTCACTGGTGCTGGGGAAACCGGTATTCTGATGACTAAACTCTTTTTATCCAGGCTATTACAATTGTTTTGCATCATTCAATATGCTTCTATTTAGCCTCAATCTAAGAAAGCCAGTGGATTATTTGCCTTGTCTCGGAAGTGTAAGCTTCTATGTTCCTCCTGCAGTTTAAACAGATGTAAGTGTTGCCCGATTTTCCTGTACCATTGCTGCAACCGCAGGATTTAATGAGTACAGAGGAGCTGGGATTTGGGGATTGGGGTGGCCTCAAAAGGAAGTGAAATGATATCAGCGGATGTTTTCTCAAGCGTCGTGCGGTGCGGTGCGGGTGGGAAGGGAGGGAGGAAGGCGGGGATAATAATTTTGATGATCCACCTTCCCCCTCACCCAAGGGACTACCTCTCGCCCGGCGGAAATTGGCTCCGGGTTTTCACGCACACGAACGTTCACCAATGCAATCGTCATGCCGAACGCATGATCAGGACAAGTGCGTGCCTTCGCCAACAGGTTGTGGAGGAAGCTGCACTGAACGCTCTCGTACGTGCCTCTACTATTGACGGAAATCCCTACTCGCTGGATAATGAAACGCTAAGACTGCCTGCCTCGGGAGAGCAGTATTCATTGTAATTGTAATTAATTATCGCGATGAGAATGTTCTCATTGGAATCATTCAATGGTTCGATGGAAAATGGTGACTCAGCTCACGGAAACTCACGTGAGCCGCCCGGGACATCGAACACCTCGCTAAACTGCCCCTATACGCTATATGCTATTCTCTGGTGCAAAGGGGTGGCACGACGAATTTTGAGCGCATTTTTAATAAAAGGCAATAAAACCAGAACGTGTGGAGAGGGTGATGTTTTCTTATTTCTTTAGATACTTATTTCAGCCGCTAACCCTCGAGAAGCCAGGAGCGCTCTTTGCTGTATGGTTTCATCATGCGGACCCAACTATTTCCTCAGAATAGGGTCCATTTACACGGAAGTACGGGTGAGAATTCCCCTGTGCACTAAACGACTCATTGTGATTATCATAATTAACATTGCTGACAGCTAATAATATGTGGCTGATGGTCATGCACGTTTTGTGAGACAAATGCCTGACTTAAATGAGTCTAGCGCAAGTGGACGGCTTCTTTTAGGTGATTGGAGCGGTAATCGTGAGTCATTGGGCAATTTTTTTAACTTTTGAAGTAAAGGGTGGAATAATTCTTTGATCTTATCTCACTCAGGTTTATTGGTCAGATATAGTCATGCATGTAGTCACATGAATAATAAGATACTAATATTTTAAAATATTTGTATTAGTTCAAGAATTCTTATGACTTGGATAACTGTGCAAATATGGAAAAATAAGCGAAAATCTAATGTAAAGATGTGTTTTTCCTCTGCATGACACCTTGGAATTTAAACCCATTTTTCAATAATAATTTATCCTGTGTTACTTCGTCTTAATTTAAAAATATATATGTACATATTAACCGAATACATACATACAGACAAATCTCCCGTTTCCTTCCGGGGTAGTCACAGTAACTAAGTTTCACTCATAAATACATATTTGTACACCGACAGCGTGCAGTAGTACATACATACCCATCACGCCGTTCCCTTTCGGGGTAGGCACAGTCAAAATGTTTCACTCATTAAAACATAATTGTACACCGAACTCTGCTTCAATAATTTCCTCCATACTGACCTATCCTTGCAAACCTCTTTTGCCTCATTTACCCCCATACACTGTTTCATACACGCCCTCTTGTTTTTAAAACTCTTATTATTCCTCCTCCTAAGAATTTCCTCAACCACACTCAGCCGCAACTTTCTCGGCCTACATCTACCTCTCACACACCATTCACACACCACATACCATTCATTCTACTCTCATATATCTGTTTCGTTATTCGACTCTCATCCATTCTCTCAACATGTCCAAACCAAAGAAGCACAGTCCTGTCATACACGTCCATTACTGGAGTATTTAACCCACATTCATTAATGACCCACTCATTCCTGACCCTATCCATCCTACTTTTGCCGCAAATACTCCTCATATAACTCATACCCTCGGCGTTTAGTCTACTCTTATGTCTATCCTGACATACCCATGTTTCACTACCATTTAGCAAAGTGGGAAGAAGTACACTTTTGTACACGGCGATTTTCGCTTCCTTAGACAGGCACTCATTCCTTGATATGCTCCACATGCTACCTACCACTTTCCTTCCAGCATTCGCGCGTCTCTTTATCTCCTCATCTATTCTTCCATCTTTCGCATACATCTTACCTAAGTACACAAAATCATCCACTTGTTCAATTAATTCACCATTCGCCCTCATCATACATTATTCTCCCCATTCTCCTTATCAAAAACTACTACTTAAGTCTTGCACGCATTTACCTTCAATTCCATTCTCTCCGTTGATTAACAAAACTTATCTAGGAGCTTCTGTAATCCCTGTTGACTGTCTGACATCAAAAGTGCATCATCCACGTATAGAAGAACTCGCACGTTTACATTTACGATCAGAACACCGCCGTTTTCACTACACTTGTCTCGAACACATTTATCCATAAATACATTAAACAGCCATGGTGGCATTACGCATCCTTGCTTTACGCCCCGTTTTCTTACAAACCAATCACTCAGAACCCCGTTAACTCTCACGCTTGCCTTACTATGATCATACATCGCCATCATAACACTCAATAACGGCCCATTCACTCCATAGTCCTTTGAAACCTTCCACACCTTTTTTTATTCGCCCTGTCATATTCCATCTCAAAATCAACAAACGCACAATACATTTTCTTCCGGACGCCCATACATTTTTCTATCACATGCTGAAGCGCCAAAAGCTGGTCACTACATCCTCTCCCAGGCATAAACCCACACTGAACACCCCGTATTCTGTCAGAAGTAATATTCCTCACTCATTCGATGAAAATTTTGGTGAAAACTTTTCCCAGACTACTCAATAAACTAATGGCCATATAATTATTATATTCTATATATATCGGTCTTTCCTCCCTTCCCTTTGTACAATGGAACAATGATTGCATTATTCCAATACACTGGAATGATGGAAGCCTGTAAGCGTAAATTATACAGTTCACATAACCGAAAAATGAGTAAGTTACACCAACGCTTCAACATCTCATTGGATATCCCATCTACGCCTGCAATCTTCCCATTTTTCCATTCTATCACAGCCGTTATGACCTCATTCTTACTGATCTCCTTTTCCATCATCACATTCTCACATACTAAATCGAAAGGCTCATCCTCAGCACCTGTATCATTATTGAATAATTCTTCAAAATACTCCCTCCAGCAGTTCCTGATATTGCTCTCATCCCACACGATCTCTCCACTTTTGTTCCTTACCGCATTCATTCCCCTGCCTTTACCAATCTTAGCCCGTTTACCCTCCTTCAAAACAGCTTTTTTTGCCTTCAAAATCGATCTGTATCTTGCTAACCTCATCTGCACGCATTCTTTTCTTACTGCCTTTCACTTTGATTTTTGATTCATCCATTTCTTTCTGTAAATCTCACATGCCTCAGTACGCTCTTCCTCAGACTTGGCAGCAATCAGATACTTGTTGTACGCCTCCTCTTTTTTATTCCTGACTGCAATATTCACTTATTCGTTCCACCAAGCATCACTTTTCATTCTTACTACCACTCCTTTTCCACATAGACTTTCGTCACATTCTTCAGTCACTCCTTTTAACACTCCAGCGCATCATTAACATACTCGTTTCTCATATACTCGTCCCATTCTCTCTGCTTCAAGGATAGAGAGTCCTCAAGCATGCATGCATACTGCATCTTACCTCACTGTCTAGCTACCTCTCCACTTTTACTCTCATCTGCTTTCGCGCAGCCTTCCTCTTGGCACCCACTTTCTGCCCAGATTCACCTTGGAGAGTACCAAATAGTGGTCTGTTCTACATTCAACACCCCTCATCACTCTCGTGTCCCCTACTAACTCCCTCAATCTCTCATCATACACAACGAAATCAATCATACATTTACAATCGCCCCTTTGCCAAGAATATGTATTCTCTTATGTTTAAGCTATGTGTGTGACACAAACAATCATTTTTCCAAGCACGCACTCACCGAGTTTCCACCATTAATATACGCTCTCAGGTCATCAAATGGCCCAACCACTCCCTCAGATGCATCCCGCCTCACACCAACCCACCCATTCATGTCACCTAGTAAAATTATTCTCTCACCAGGATCACATTCGTTCAAAATATCTCTCAGTTTTTCCCAAAACTCATCTTTCACACAGTCACTCTCTTCATCCACTGGTGCATAGCACGCCACAATCACAACTCTCCTAATACCTACTTTCATGCGAACCCAGATCAATCTAGGGGATACTAACTCGTACTTCCTTACCAGTAACTTAGCTCTCTCATTAAGAATGACTCCTGCTCTCTGACTTCCGTGTGAATTTTCGTCAACTCCTGACCACAGTGCCAGACCACCGCCATCTATAGTAACAACATCCCTCCCCTTGCGCTTCTTTTCACATACACACAAAACATCCATTCGTCACACTTTCATTTCATTTCACAACTCATCCTCCTTTCCATATACTCCTCTTACATTCCAAGTACCGATAGTCTTGTTTGTATCGCTAAGATCATATGTTGATGTGCCAGCCTTATTCAGCTTCCGCCACCCATCGTGGCTTCGGCTGTCCGAGGCTACTTTGTGACTCTTAGGAGTAAGTTGTAATAGAGTATGCAAGGTTACCAGCGTTTGCTGTACCCGCACCACGTGCAGCTTTTCCTGATAATGGTTACGGCGCTTATGGTTATGGCCAGTATGCTTCAAGAGAAACCAAAGCGTAGTAATACCCTTGGCCCACTTCCACTATTTTACACAAGCTAGGATCCCTTCTGAAAGGACTACCATGAGAGCCAGCATTCCCTTACCCGTGACCCACCACTAGGAGGTATATATGCGGTGTACTGACACACCGGGTCGCTTTAATCGAATCATTTTGAAATACATTTGAAGTGTTATTTGAAGTGTCACAGGCTAAAATAGCATTTAACCGCTAATGAACTGGGTCGGTAACCAGTAAGTTTTTACACTTTTATCTGTATCCGCTGATAAGTAATCGTATGCAAAAAGTCACGCAGAGCTGTATACAAACAAAAATCTCTCCAATCTCCTTAATTGGGGGTAAAGTGTGTAACTCTAAACTATCGCTAGTTTCCTATTACGATTGGTCTGGAGTCTCTCAAATTGGATGGATGGCCGGATGGATAGGTGGACATATGGTTAGAAGAAGAGGATCGCCCGAACGCCGAGCATCGATCTCTGATTCATGGGTTGGGAAAAAAGGGGATATGTAGGGGGCGACACGTCCACGTCTCCTAACACCTTCCCGCCCACCCACCCCATTTCCAGCCTCCCCTTCCCGCATAAGCACATACCTGCGGGTCATCTTCTCTCTGACGGCACCCACCCCTTTCTCCTAACTGACCGGCCCTTCGACGTATCGTCAGCTCTCGCGTCCCAAGGGTCCGTGGGGAGGGGGCGGATACGGAAAAAATCTCAACATTATACTCTCATCAATAGGTTTATTTCAATCCGGAGTATTTTCGTACTCGATAATTTTCCTTTGAATAATTCACCTGAAAGAGTAATCATGCTATGGTGTTGAGGCCTTGGGTGCCGAATTAATAAGAGCGCCGATTGACCGTTACATTGGAAGGGGAAGCCCAATCTGATAACTGACGGATTTATTCCCCATTTTTCAATTTCTGATTGTTGTGGCCGAGGTTTTAGCATTTCTCAAAGTCATTCGTGCATCTACTATGGAAATACTTGCTTGTTTCCTGCGATATCCTTTAACGAGCGATTGTATATTCCGTTTACATACTCGAAACATTCACCGACGATAATTGACCCCTCTTGATCCCTATGATACGTTAATCCCAGACGCACAATGCGTCCCGCTTTCTTCTGCCCGCATTTATTGTTTTCCCTTTCTCAGTACAGAAGCGCAAAGCATTGGAATCAATAGCCAGGCGAAAAAGTGGCATGAGAATGGAAGATCATGAAAACATGAGAGGAGATCATAAGATGTTGGGGCTTTGGGACCCAAGTGACTAAAGCCTGGTTCATGGACTATTAAATAAGGTGCGATAAAAAATGGCTGAAAATGAACATATTAAAGATATTGGGCGTATAAATCTCAAAAACAAGGTATGTGCCATTTGGCAAAATGGGCTTCAGTTACGATAGATTTCGGGAAGTAATGGATAACTTCCTTGCTACCCCCAGCTCTGTGTTTCATAATTATGCCCCTTTTTATTCTTACTTATATATCAACTTCCGGGAAAAAAAGAGAAACTCTCCATTGGTAATATCCATCTTGCAAGTTTATGTATGCAAACATTTTACGAGGCAAATTAAGCTTTTCACCTGCTAACGTACGTTTCTGTCAATATAGAGGAGAACTATTGACCTCCTAAGCATATATAACTCTGACTTTTGTGTATTCGTGTATTTATAGTTTTTATGTATTTAATTCTCAACTGCTTATTGCGAAACCAAATATATTTGCTGCTACAGTTTTTCACAAGGGACTCAATGGACTAAGTTGTCCATGCAATACAGCGTGAAAATAAATAAGATGAAGACTAGAACCTTGGAATGTGGAAGAGAAAAGCTAAATTAAACGTTGAATCACCCAGAGTCACCCAGAGAGAAGAGAAATTCGAGCCAGCGGATTCCTTCACCCCTCTCTGAAGTTTCATCACATGGGAGAGCAGAAGTACAACACATTAAGAGAAGAATTACCCAAGATAAGAAGGTGTTCATGGTAAAAAGACAACTGCGGTGCTCAAAGAAGATAGGACTATAAATCAGGAATCAGTATGTGAAAACATTCATGTGGAGTGTGGGACTCTATGGATTGGAAGCATGGACCATTGGATAAGCTGACCAGAACAGACTAGCAGCCTACGAAACCGGATGCTGGAGTAGGATGCTGAATTTATAATGCTCGGACAAAATAAGAAATAACGAAGTTTGCAGAAGAGTAGAAAATGTAAGGACCATACGAAACACCATACAGAAAAGAGGAACCAGATGAATTGGACACACTCTGTGGCCAAATGGGCTTGTGGAGAACATAACTGAAGGTGAAATTGGGAGATGAGCCTCTAAATTGAGACACAGGAATAAAGAAGGGAATTATGAAGTGATGTTGTAAATCTATCATTTGAATTGAACGACCAATGACGAAGGCTCTTTTTCAAGATGTCATCCCTCAGGTATATATTTGAAAATCGTTTAGTTATGGCCTGAATGCCTGGCTATTTCATTCGCAGTGGGCCTTTATTCTAGTCTCTCAGATGACGCTCTTTGTCGCCGTGGTGTCCCCGCAGTATTCACACTACGCAATTACCCCTTCTCATTTTATCTCTCCCTCCAACGGCACGACCACTCTCTCTCTCTCTCTCTTACACCTTCGCTCCGTTTGTAATTTCCTTAAAACCTGTCTAATCAGCTCTCATTCACTGGTGGCTAAATTGCTAGTATTATGAAGCCTCATTTCATTTTAGAAAAACATTTCTTTTATTATTCCTCACTGCTCATGTTTTGTTATTTGTTCTTCCCCATCATTTTAATGACTCTTTTCTGAAATGCAATTGATTAATATATATTTTTTGCTCTTATTTTTATTGTTTTATATTTATTCGCATTTAGCACCCTTAGTTCAAATCTCTAGGTTGACTTTTTCTCCTTTACGACCTCGGGAGATCTATTAAAAGTACCGATATGAGAACAAAGTAACGCGGCGACCATTTATACTTAAACGATATCATTGAGATATGTAATTCCAAATAGCTAGGATTGATGCTTCATTGAATACCTTCCTTTGTTTCTAGCGTTTAAAGTTCCAGGGTATGAATTTTACTTGGGATATTGGCTTTACACTTATGTCTAATTTGAGGTAAGGACTAAAACGAAACTGCACTTTTTATTTACTCAGCTCTCCCCTATCCTTCTCTAAGCAGGGATTCTAACTGTGGCTATGTCATCCTACTCTACTAGATGCCTCTTTTTCGCGCCTGGTGTCAATCTTTGCCACGTACCCTTTCCAGATTCTATCGGGGTAATATGCAAACGAAGATGCTGATGAGGAGCGGTGCGCTTGTGGAATGCAGCGCCAAAGGCACATGCCTGCCCAGTTCTCGCTCTAGTATGGGCTGTGTGTTGGGTCGTCTGCCCAAACTTAATGTTACAGGCTCCCACTGTGTAGTTAGAATATTTGACCTTATTATTAGCTGACGAATTTCAGATTAAGTTGTGAAATTTCGTTTGATAAAGTTTAAACATCTAAATTACTGGAAAATTGTGTTCTTCCTTGGTAATCGGGACAATACTTGTGCACACTTTTCGCGCCTCGCGGACATTGTAATATATTGAAGTCGCCCACTCCGAACAGTAGCGGTTGTAGAAGTTTTCCCACATGAAGTGTAACAAGTACGAGGAAAGTATTCTTGAAGAAGAATATGTTAAGTGTTTCGGATGCACTTAACATATGCACTAAAACTGTTCGGGGCTAAGGGAATCATCCTACTGGCTTATGTCGGCGAAGAAGAAAGAGGCCTGGAGATGTGTAACCTGTCGATACAGTGAGAAGAACGGTTCGGATGCAAGGGATAACTCCTCCACATCTGATGTCCTACCGGAGGAAGTTACCGATGCAGTAATCATCAGAGAGGACATTAATCAAATTGAGAGCAGCCTAAACTTCTTGTCCGATATGTATGATGTTTTTGCTGGTAGTATTAAGGAGCTGAAAGACACCGTTAATAATCTAGTGAATACAGTCAGTGACCTTAGAAGTCAGCTTCAGTTGAAGGACTCAGTAATAGATGATCTGCAAAAAAGAGTCATTATACTGGAACAAAAACAATTAGAAAAGCAATTATAAATAACAGGAATCTATACTGATGGTGATGACAGTGAAGTGTTGACCAAAAAAGTCACTGACCTCGTTATAAACATTGATATTTCTGTTCATTAGAATAGCGTCTCTGACCTGTATGTTCTCCCTAAATCTACCATAAATCCTAAAAGTTATAGTTGAGTTTACTAACAAAGCTGTGAAACAATCTATTCTTGCTCATAAAAAGAAGTTAAACGATGCTAAAATAAGGAAATAATATCCTAACTCAAAAGTGTTTAAAAATGAAAGTCTAACTTTGTTTTATCGTCAGCTCTTGTGGCAAGCTAAGACTAAAGCACATGAACTAAATTTTAAGTTTGTATGGTATAAAAATTGCAAAATATTAGTTAGGAAGAGTGAAGGCACTCAAATTTTAAAAATACTCAGTGAGAGAGATCGAAGCTTCTTCTAAGATCTAAGGTCTTCACCCCCTGCCACACACCCTCGTGGAGGCTCGCATGGTATTACGTAGATGTAGATGTAAGCAAATTGGAATAATCTATTGTACCAATAACCACATTGCAAAGGTGAAATAAAAATATTCATGCATCAATTTGGAAAGCAGGAAATAATAAAGAGATCAAGGTTGGTTCTGAAAAAGTTCTAAAGAATTTGAGATAACTCTAAAACAGAAAGAAATAAGTTAGCAAAATGGATTCCTATTCTGTAGTTTCTATCACAGTATCTAAGTGCAGATCTAATGATAACATAAATAACTTGTGTAACAAAATAACATCCTCCATAGGCTATCTAATTTACTTAATAAATGTAAGGTCTTTAAAGAAACTTTGGGATGAACTTAATGTGCTGCACAATAAGTTCAACAACTTTTGCCATCTCCTTGGCTTTGCCTTAACGGAGGCTAATGTCAAATCGTCAGAAATACATCCCTTTCATTTACTTAGATTCACCTCCTACCATAACGAAAGACAAAATCAAAAAGGAGGGGGAATTTTGTTCTACCTAAAGGAACATTTTCCTGGTCAAGTGATTGATATTGGATTAAATGAGTGTGAATCTCTAATATTAACCACTAACCTTGGCTCTGAAACTGTGTTAATAATAAACATCTATAGACCACCACACAGAAACAAATGGGATTTTCTATCTAGTCTAGAGGCTTTCATTGAGAACAGAAAAGAAAAGCAAATAATATTACTTGAAGACTTCAACTTAAACTTAAAATCTAGCAGGGATATCACTGTGTCAGCATATAAAAACATCCTCGCTAACAGTGGTTTCCTGACCCTTCATAAATAAAACCACCAGATTAGAAATAAAAAACAACAAAGTAATAAGATCTTGCATTGACCATATTAGCGTTAGAGGTTTTCATATTAATATCAATAGCTTCATTATAAAAACAAAACTCATCATTTTCCGGTTGGCATTTTCATTCACACTAATGGCAATATACCTGACACTAAATCCAACCATTCTTCTTCCTACCTCTGCAGCCAGACAGTAAGGCAGATGATGATGAATGACATAAACTGTTTGAAACTGATAACATTAAAAGACCCATATTACATATATTAGAAACTGCACAAACAACTGAGTCACATATACAAGAAGGCTACTGTTAAAAAAACTAACAATAAAAGAGTTAAAATGTATAAGCAACCTTGGATCAGTGATGTCATTTATTTGGAAATACTGAGAAGAGATGCCTTATTTAGAAAGTGGAAATCTAATCCATCAAACGATTTGCATAGACAGAATTACAAAATACAGAGAAATAAAGTCACTTCCTTACTTAGAAAGTCAAAAAATGACTTCTACAACTCAAAATTTATAAAATATAAAAATAACATAAGAAGAACTGGCAGCTAATAAACAATCTCAGAGGAGTTACAAACAAAACAAATGTTAATTCACTAATTAAAAGTTACTTTAGGAAAGAGTAGAATATAAACATTGTTTGTGAAGCTTTTGCTTCACAGTTCACCAACAATATATAAAACATACTGACAAACTGCTCACACCACCTCCTCAGTGATTGTAATAGTAGTACTAGCCCCTATACATTCTCACTAATGCCAATAACGCTAACTGATGTACGCAATATTTTAATTAGCATGAAGAAAAAAAGCCCTGGATATGATAGAATTATATTGGTTGACCTCACTTATAGACAAGAATTAACCACAATATATCAATAAACCATAATATCACAGTGGATAAACCTAAATATCGAACAAGGAAATATGAAATCTAATTTAAAACTAGCAACAATCAGGCCAACCTATATACTAGGTAAAATAAATGATACTACTTACTATCGTCCGATATCTATTCTTCCCTCACTTGATAAAATCATGGAACGCTATGTTGCCAACCACTTGAAAGGCTTTCTTGCAAAATTTAATATCATCACTAGACACCAGTATGGATATCAACAACAAAGAAGTACTCAAATTCTCCTGGAAGACTTCAGCGAAAATCTTCGTACATGTCTAAACAAGAACCATTCCGCATTAGCTGTGTTTATTGATTTCCAAAAAGCCTTCGATACAAACGATATAAACATCCTTTTGAAAAAGCTATAACGCTCAGGAATACGTGGAATTCCGCTTGCCTGGCTTAGATCTTACCTCAGCAACCGGAAATTAGTTGTCAGGTTGTTCGATCATCATAACACTATAAAATCTATAGAAACTGGAGTTCCACAGGGATCCATTTTAGGACCAATTCTATTTTTAACATACGTAAATAATATACCTTACCATATTAATAGATGTAAAATATATATGTATGCAGACGTCATTGCTTTACTTTCGACCAGTAGGTCCTTCGAGATGGCTGGGCAAAAACTTCAGTATGACTTAAAATAAATAATAAAAAACTGTTTCCTTGCAATTTCTCAGTGTAAAAGAAAAAATAAGACTTATAAATCTAACTCTTCACTCCCACTTATGTTTGCATTCCGCTCAGGGCTTCAAAACAAGCAATAGTTGTCGCTAAGATTCATGTTTTGTAATTTCCCAGATTAATCATTTTAAATATTTAGGTCTAATTTTAGACGAAAAATACAACTTCAGATTACATTTGAATGATTTGTGTGGAAAGCTTCGATGCATTCTCTTTCAATTATCACTCTTGAAATATGTGTTACCTACTGAGGTGAAAAAATAACTTTACCAAGGTTTTGCCGAATCTATCATGCGATAATAATGCTAAATATAATAAAAATATTTATACAAAATAATAATAATACAAAAATTTCACAAAATATTTGTATTGATTAGTTGTATATTCAAATGTTCTTTTTTGCGAAATTATATTATTTATTAATTATTAATATTAATAAAAAAATTAATAATAAAATTACATTATTATATATGGACTAACAATCTGGTGTACAACGTACCGAAGTTTTTTGAATGAGGCAATTTAAATTCAGAATAAAATAGTATCCTGTCTGGATGTAACTGAATCCAATGTATCAAAGATATATATTAAATTAGGTTTATTACCTATACCTGAACTTTTTCAGTACGACATAATATGTGACAATTTCTTTCAAAACAAGTTCAAAATACATAGAAATATAAATCATGATGTTCGACTCCGCTGTATTGAAAAATATTGTTCCAAAATACTACAACAACCACGATTAGAGCTTATTAAGGTACATTATTCCAAAGATATTCATAAAATTGCCACAGCCAATTCGAGAAACTGACATCATGTCATCATTAAAGAACGAAGTGAGACAATGGTTATTGTATCAAAAGTAAAGCAATTGACTTTATATGGTATTCTGTTGAATGTTTCATTTATAATTTTAAAATAAGTCATTAACTAATCAATGATGGGCACTTGTTTATTATAAAAATTGTACGTATACTGAGGTATTCATGATTTAAGAGTAAAGTTTACATTGCTTTTTGTGAATATTTATGTGTTTCAATTACATTTTAGGTTTTTCATCGATATTTAAAATGATTTCTGACGGATCAGTGTTGTTTTGATTTTTAATAAAATTTCATTTGTACTTTTGTTTGCTCTTGTATACATTTGTTTTAATTTAAATTTTTTTTGTAATTTTGCAATTTGAATTAATTGTTTAATTATCTTTGAGTATATTTATATGATTTTATTATATTTTAGGTTTTTAACTATTTTAAAATGTTTTTGACGGATCAGTGTTGTGAATATATTTGTAAATTAATAACTGCACCTGCTGACAAGCCATAGGCTTAGCAGGACCATAACTGTGATTATATGGAGAATAAATTTATGTTTTTTTAAAATTTGATTGCTTCAAAATTTTAAGTCGCGTGCGGTAAGTAATTAAACGACAGGCCATAATTTAATCGCCAACGAGTTACTGGTTCCATCACCCTGCCGTCTGAGCTTAAGCCCCATGTTTAATTATTCATTGCGTCCCCGGCGACAAATTAAGGGTTTATCTCCTTCGCGACGACCGCTTATCGGGCGCACGATTTGCTTGCTTGCTGCCGGCGACATTGCTACGCCCTAAGCGGACCCGCCTAGTTTGCATAAACTCCGTCTGTGAACCGCCTTGAATACAGAATGGCTTTCGCTCGTGAATCACTATGGCGCGCTTCCTGGCGGTGGTTTAGGTTGGCGACGCCATTTTCGTATCTATGGCAAGAAAAAATTATTCGTTCCTTGTTAAATTCCCTCAAATAAGTTCCCATCAAGACGAAAAGCTGTATTAAATCTTTTGCTTTCATATCTTAATTGAGTTTTATGTCTCTTTTTAATACTTTTCTTCGGCGGTGCTCTCAGACGTCGCTTAGTAAAAAGTACCCGAATGTAATGTCTCTACGATTGGATGGATTACAACCTTTTTCTCAATTGCTGTAATAGCCTTGCCGTAAATCTTATCTCAAATGTGTCATCCTTGAATCTGCAAATTCTTAGTGCATCATTTTATAATTTGGGTCCAGTATTCATAATGCATCATGCATATAATGTAATCCAACCTCATCGCAACTCGCTCTCATTATACTTGAGGAGTGACAATACACTTATGCTTTGTTACAGCTGAAGGTAGTTTGAACGCGATATCATTTCTTATAGAATCACATGCAATTTTGCTCTTTTTCAAGAAGAATACCTCGCACCTCCAAAGTACCAAAATATCCTCCCATACAGCACTATTTTCAAGATAATCTTCAAAAGTTTCCAGCCGTTTTCTAAGAGTAATGGTACTCTATGGCCCACCACCTTCATATTAAAAATGAAGGATTTCTATATTGAAGATCTCGTCAGAAATTTTACGGCGTGTTGTCTGTATGCATCAGTGTCCATTTTTGCAAATAAATGATATCGTCACGGCAGTAATTGTCTCAATTTCTATCAGAATCACATATAATCTTACTTTGTGAAGGAGTTTTAAAAGTACCAATTAAAGAAATGTGCTAAGTGAAGACATATTTATTTTATTTCTGAGAATTTCATTGGTAATAGTATATTAATTCAATATCGACACAACAACTTCATGCTTACTACAGCTGCTGAAATAAAAACGTTCGATTCGGCCTCCATAATGACTAGGGAAAAATTAATTTGAGGTAAGAACGTCGCGGCAACTTTGATGCCGGTGGAGTAATACGTTGATGATTTTAGAGTTGATCGAGAACATATGCCGCAGACAACAGGAAGATAAGGGCTGCCCATTCTAGTGTCGACGTTTTGTGTAGCGGACCCTGGCCTCTTTGTGAGAAGTATAGACTTGCCTGCATTGTGATTATCATAATTAACATTGCTGACAGCTAATAATATGTGGCTGATGGTCATGCACGTTTTGTGAGACAAATGCCTGACTTAAATGAGTAGCGCAAGTGGACGGCTTCTTTTAGGTGATTGGAGCGGTAATCGTGAGTCATTGGGCAATTTTTTTAACTTTTGAAGTAAAGGGTGGAATAATTCTTTGATCTTATCTCACTCAGGTTTATTGGTCAGATATAGTCATGCATGTAGTCACATGAATAATAAGATACTAATATTTTAAAATATTTGTATTAGTTCAAGAATTCTTATGACTTGGATAACTGTGCAAATATGGAAAAATAAGCGAAAATCTAATGTAAAGATGTGTTTTTCCTCTGCATGACACCTTGGAATTTAAACCCATTTTTCAATAATAATTTATCCTGTGTTACTTCGTCTTAATTTAAAAATATATATGTACATATTAACCGAATACATACATACAGACAAATCTCCCGTTTCCTTCCGGGGTAGTCACAGTAACTAAGTTTCACTCATAAATACATATTTGTACACCGACAGCGTGCAGTAGTACATACATACCCATCACGCCGTTCCCTTTCGGGGTAGGCACAGTCAAAATGTTTCACTCATTAAAACATAATTGTACACCGAACTCTGCTTCAATAATTTCCTCCATACTGACCTATCCTTGCAAACCTCTTTTGCCTCATTTACCCCCATACACTGTTTCATACACGCCCTCTTGTTTTTAAAACTCTTATTATTCCTCCTCCTAAGAATTTCCTCAACCACACTCAGCCGCAACTTTCTCGGCCTACATCTACCTCTCACACACCATTCACACACCACATACCATTCATTCTACTCTCATATATCTGTTTCGTTATTCGACTCTCATCCATTCTCTCAACATGTCCAAACCAAAGAAGCACAGTCCTGTCATACACGTCCATTACTGGAGTATTTAACCCACATTCATTAATGACCCACTCATTCCTGACCCTATCCATCCTACTTTTGCCGCAAATACTCCTCATATAACTCATACCCTCGGCGTTTAGTCTACTCTTATGTCTATCCTGACATACCCATGTTTCACTACCATTTAGCAAAGTGGGAAGAAGTACACTTTTGTACACGGCGATTTTCGCTTCCTTAGACAGGCACTCATTCCTTGATATGCTCCACATGCTACCTACCACTTTCCTTCCAGCATTCGCGCGTCTCTTTATCTCCTCATCTATTCTTCCATCTTTCGCATACATCTTACCTAAGTACACAAAATCATCCACTTGTTCAATTAATTCACCATTCGCCCTCATCATACATTATTCTCCCCATTCTCCTTATCAAAAACTACTACTTAAGTCTTGCACGCATTTACCTTCAATTCCATTCTCTCCGTTGATTAACAAAACTTATCTAGGAGCTTCTGTAATCCCTGTTGACTGTCTGACATCAAAAGTGCATCATCCACGTATAGAAGAACTCGCACGTTTACATTTACGATCAGAACACCGCCGTTTTCACTACACTTGTCTCGAACACATTTATCCATAAATACATTAAACAGCCATGGTGGCATTACGCATCCTTGCTTTACGCCCCGTTTTCTTACAAACCAATCACTCAGAACCCCGTTAACTTTCACGCTTGCCTTACTATGATCATACATCGCCATCATAACACTCAATAACGGCCCATTCACTCCATAGTCCTTTGAAACCTTCCACACCTTTTTTTATTCGCCCTGTCATATTCCATCTCAAAATCAACAAACGCACAATACACTTTCTTCCGGACGCCCATACATTTTTCTATCACATGCTGAAGCGCCAAAAGCTGGTCACTACATCCTCTCCCAGGCATAAACCCACACTGAACACCCCGTATTCTGTCAGAAGTGATATTCCTCACTATTTCGATGAGAATTTTGCTGAACACTTTTCCCGGAATGCTCAATAAACTAATGGCCCGATAATTATTATATTCGGTCTTTCCTCCCTCCCCTTTGTACAATGGAACGATAATGGCATTCCTCCAATTCACTGGAAGAACAGAAGCCTGTAAGCGTAAATTATACAGTTCACATAACCGAAAAATGAGTAAGTTACACCAACACTTCAACATCTCACTGGATATCCCATCTATGCCTGCATCCTTCCCATTTTTCAATATTCTTACAGCCGTTGTGACCTCCTTAATTTTATTAATATGAATAGTTTCTCCTTTGTTGAAATAATTCGATCATAATGTTGAGTCAAAAAGAAGTGTCTTTCTGCTCTTTTTTTGATGCTCTATCCTATTTAGTATCATCTGTCAGAGGCCATTTGGCTCTTCAGTAGCTCCACTAATCCGATCGTGTTTTACTGAGCACATTCGACGCAATTCGATTAAGCGCTGCGGGAAATTCATTTGCAATCGCAGTGCGTTTGTCGTGGACTCTGGTCTTTTCACGCCACACATTCGCCTAAAGGGCTCGACGTCGTTTTAATGACCTATTAGGGAGGCAGAAAAGACGAGCGGCGTGATTTTGACATTTGTTTTCCTCTTTGGGAGAGGAAACTGTTTGAGGATGTTTGATCGAGATATTTCACTATTCTTAAATGACATCAAGTTTGCATTTATTTTAAAATGTCCAGAGTTCTATGAGCCATGGAATGAACACAGTGATACTTATGTTGCAAAAACTATTTTACAATTGAATAACTTAGCTATTTACTAAGTATATATACATTACTTAATAACGCCGATTGTGGGAAGTATCTCTATAAACGAAGGTTTTTAATATAGCGAAATAGTTTACCGGTAAGTAATATTTTTTCATTTCAATGAATGAAAAATAATATGAAGCACGTACCGATTTATATTTCTGGCGCCAGATGTGTACAAGTGTGCCAATTATTATTTTAGTCTTGATTTAGCGCGCAGGTAAATACAATGGAGACGGATTCTACTCCAGAGGAAATATTCATCTCGGAATATGGTGGTTGGTACTTTGGTTAAGGTTGTTGGAGCGGTAGTCGTTGAGTGAGTACTTGTATAACTCCTCAAGCAGATCGAAATAAGTTGTCAGTCAACACCTTCCTTCAGTTCACCTCTTTACACGATATGGGCCGCACCGGTGTGAAGTGACTAGTACTAAATGGAGACATTAGGTATATTTGGGCCCTCTATCTACTAAAATTTCTAGGAAAATTCCAAAAGACCACATCAAAATTGCCTTTTATAATAGACAGTGCCTGAGGAAGCTGGTATCACATACCAAGGACCGAATTCCTTTAAAGGAAAAAAGTGGAGTGTATAAATTGAATTGTGCATGTGGGGCTAGGTATATTGGCCAGACAGGTCAAAAGTTTAGAGAACGCATTAAAGAGCATGAAGCGTGTGCTAGAATTAAGGACCCTGCATCTCTCTTCGCCAAACATTTACTCGAAGAAAACCACCTAAGTGACTTTGAACCGGAGATCCTGCACCTAGAACGGAAAGGACCGAGGCTGGACGCATTGGAGCGAATGGAAATTTTGAAAAGTGTCCGTTGTAACGAAACAATCGTCAACGAATTTTTGTATACCTCCCACTCCCCCCTGCTTGACCTTCCTCCCTTCCACACTTAGGCTCCCTAAAGGGGCATCTCCGCTCCTAACCTTATCACTCCCGCGCCGGAGTCTAGTGTGGTCACGGATTTGTCTTCGGTGTTCTCACATGACTCTTACGCTTGCAATACCCTTCCTCCCCCCCGCCTTCCTTACCTCTTCGTCAGCTCCGAGACCTCCTCTCTCCCTCCCCCAAAACTCCTCCTTGCTAACCATTACCCCTTCCCATCCTACCGACCCCCTTCCCCCAACGTTCAAACTCCCATCTCCCCACTCCCGTTAAATCTCCTCTACCTCCCCCGATTTGTGTGACTATATATTCCATGTCTTCTTGTAATACTGTACCTGATGATGACGAGCTTCGTCGAAACCTAGGTCGTCCTGTCAATAAACCTATGTGGAATAACTAAGTTATATTTTTCATTTACAATGTTGAGCAAATTCCACGAAGTCACGCCCGAGACAACAGAATGAACGAAAATAGCCTTAAAACCAACTTTAGATGATATTTTCAAATGAGAACAGTTCAAAGAACGTCGTGTGTGGTGATACCTCAGTGCAGTTGCCTTGAACGGGGGCAGAGGAAGTAACAGCGAAGAGTAAGGGCCTTCAAAGGGCCTTTCGCCGGCGGTGAAAAGAAATGGGGTATTAGAGCCTCCCCACCGCCGCCGGGGGGGTCGCAAACTACCCCTTCCCCCAGGTGTGTCTGAGTCTCCATTACGCGGGTGTGGGGCGCCAAAAAAAGTGATCGCGTCCTCTCTCAAACAGTCTCTGTGCTCAGAGAGAGAGAGAGAGTATTATATGTACACACACAGACACACGAGAAAGAGATAGAGAGGGCGAGAGGGTTGGGTGGTGTCGTTGTCTGTGGCCACGAGAGGAGGATTAAAGGGTGTGGACGAGGAAATTGATTCGCCCGCCACGAGGAGGGCTCTTTATTTCGGCGAGCAAAGTAGTCAGGTGTATGGCAGGAAGGGCGTACACCTTACTACAACGGGACTTCATTTAGATCGCCAAAATTGAAAATGTCAAGTGGATATTATCTCTATCTTGTTTCTGTTTATTCAGAGGCGAAGGGACCGCTTGGTACCGGTATCGCATCAACCCGAGGAAGAGTGATGAAAACCCGAGCCGGTGGCTTTAGTCTGTCACCGATCTCACTTCTAATATGTATAAATAAGAAAGATTATATCGTAATATTCTGTAAATTATAACATTTTCTAGTATGTATATGGATGTGATTTTCTTGTTTGTGATGGATTACAAATGGTGAAAAGAAAATATTTAGAGAGTTTATTATATATATAAGATGGTTTTGTTTGGATCGGAAACGTGGAACATTAAAAAAAGAAAATAAAAATATCTGGAGTGCTTTGAGATGTGGCTATGGCGAAAGATGGAGAGGATACTACATGTAGTTCATGGGTCACGTGAATGAGAGCTCGTTTCTTAGCGTGCCATGGTGAAATCTGTTCTAATTGTTGACTAGGTTCAGAGTAATATGGCTGCTCTAAGATGCTGTAATGTTGAAGATTTAGATTGGATGGAAAACAGTTTTTTTCAGCTACTCAGGTGAACTACTGTAATTCATGTAATTCTCATCGAAAATAACTTCCAATCTCCTCCTCAGTGCTTTCAAGTCTCATGGTTAAGTCCGTCCTTCGATTGAAGTTTTGTGTCCTTGTCTTAAGGGCTTCACGAGAAGTGAATTCCCTTGAATGTGGGACAGGCAGATAGGAACTCTTCATGTCTTTCCCGGAGGTGCTGCCTGAGTAGAAGATGTCTCTTCATTCTACTTACTCGGACATAGGTGACCCCTTTATGCCACCACCTAGGTTCCCTTCATCTACATCTATGTACAACACATCGAACCCGTCAGATGGGCATGTGGCAGGGGGTTTTTATGACACCAGAAGTCTCAAAGTTTAAAGGTTAAGGTTTTGGGAGATGAAATTTAGGAGTCTATTATGGGAGCAAATAATACAAATTCCTTTGTAACCTTGTGGTGCTCCATATTTCAGAAAATTTAATGTTAACATTTACAATACCACATATATAAATAGCACTCGACCTGGGTTTCAACGCTTAAGCGTCATATTCAGGGTCGTATGTTTTTTTATGAATATGGTATTGTAAATGCTATAATTACATTTTCTGTTTTGTGGAAGTGTTTTAAATGGAGCTCACATCACATGGGGAGAATGTTCTCGATTAACTTGCCACAAACATCCCTGAAAAAGTTATTAAAGTTGAAAATGTCGATGAAATAAGCAACCACAAGGTAGTATACGTAAAATTTTCCCTCAATACTGAAAAAGTTTTAAATTAAAAAGAAAGATTTACCTTTTTAATAAAGCAGATTTTAACGACTTTAGGCGTGACTTATATACTTCTTTTGAAAAATTCGTGAACATTAGCAAAAATAGTGATACAGACAATACATGTAAAGAGTTCCTCCAAATTACACGGTCACTTCTCAACAGATATATACCTCATAAGTATAAGAGTGAGAATAGGGAACCAAGGTGGTATAACGCGGAGGTTAGAAAATGTTTAAAACGCCAACGAGTTATCCGCGCGAAACTAAGAAAAATGAAGAAAAATGTAGCTAATAGCGATCTAAAAAATACTATCAAACATTATAAAATTTGTAAAGCAGCCGCAAAAACAGCCCTTAGAAAAGCGTTTAGTGAATTCAAGAGAAAAGTACTCTGAGAACAACTAGAGGGAAATCCGAAAGCATTTTGGTCTTATGATAGGGAAGTACAGGGAACTAAAAAGACAACGGTTAATTCATTGAAAAACGATAGAGGCGAAATAGCAACTTCCAGCTTAGAAAAGGCTAATTTGTTGAATTAATTTTTCAGAGCGTTTTTAATCAATCTAAGCGTAGTTTGCACGAAACCATACCAGACCGATTTTAGCAATCAATGCCCCCGATCGATATATCTTGTAGCGGAATCGTATCCTTACTAAATAACATTAAACCGAACAAGTCCTCAGGTCCTGATGAAATTCCTGCTCGTGTGTAGAAAGAATTAGCTCTCGAAATGGCTCCGTATCTTTATTTAACAAATTCCTCGAAGAATACGCGGTTCCCAAAGACTGGAAGATAGCAAACGTGACCCCAAATTTTAAAAGCGGAGATAGGGAACAGCCATGTAATTATAGACCAATATCATTAACGTCACTATCATGAAAAATCATAAAGCATATAATAGTTAAATCAATAATGGGACACCTCGACAGCCTAGAGTTATTGATAACAAACCAGCATGGGTTCAGAAAAGGACGGTTTTGCAAAACTCAATTAGGTCTTTTTGTTCACGATATTTTAGTTTCCGGAGAAGGTAACGTACAGGTAGACGCAGCGTTTCTTGACTTTAGAAAAGCGTTTGACAAGGTTCCCCGATGTAAGTTACTCGCGATGTTAGCATCATACGGAATAGACAGTAATATAGTAGGCTGGATAGGAGACATCTTACATGAACGCGTTCTAAGGGTGGTATTAGATGGTGTCAGCTCAGGGGAAGTAAAAGTTACATCGGGTATTCCCCAGGGAAGGGTGATAGGTCCAATGTTATTTCTTCTGTACGTAAATGACTTGAATACAGTAGTAAAAAATAGCAAGCTCCGTCTTTTTGCCGATGATGCAGTAGTGTATAAGGAAATTAGAAATGAAGAGGACAGTCAGTCTTTAGCTTAGGATTTAGATGCCATTGTTGATTGGTGTGGTAATTGGAAGCGAGAATTAAGTTTGAAGAAATGCGCGATAATGAACTTTTGGAAAAAGAATGGCTTTCTCCGGGATAGTTATTGCATCAATGAAAAGAAAATATCTAACGTAGATTCAATTAAATACTTAGGCGTCACCACCACTGAAGACATTTCATGGGGGAAACACATCAGGGGAATAACTAGTGTAGCAAACCGTAGATTAGGATTCGTAAAAAGTGTTTTGGGCAAATGCGATGAGAGAGTACGAGAAAGAAGCTATTTTACACTTGTCAGGCCTCATTTAGAATATGCCGCTAGTACATGGGATCGGTACAAGGAAGGTTTGATAAAAGAATTAGAGCGTGTGCAAAGGAGATCCGCTAGGTTGGTTAAAGGCCGTTATGATAATTGTATAAGTGTTACAAGTTTAATAGAAGAAATAGGATGGGAATTACTATCAGAACGCAGGTTAAAATTTAGGTTAAACCTTTTAAGTAAATTCGAAACCGATTTGTTCACAGATGATGTTAGATGTATATTTAGAACCCCTGCGTATTATACTAGGTTTGATCAGATTAACAAGATTAGAGAGATAGATTGTCGTACCGATAGATTTAAAATGTCATTTTTCCCTCGTACTATAAGAGAGAACAATAGGCAGCGTAGGAAAGGGATAGGTAGGTGAAATATAGTTGGAGTAGTCTGTAGTGCATGATGCATGTAATAACAACCAATAATCCCTTCCTTATTATGTATATACTAACCATCTAGCTCCATGTGACCCTGTTCTCTATCATGCCTCTCTTAAATATCCTACTTGCAAGGCAATAGTGCATGTTTGGTGATCTTCACCCCTTGCCACACACCCTCGTGGTGGCTCGCAGGGTATTACTTAGATGTAGATGTAGAGATGTATTGAGGAATCAAATTGATATTCCCTCTGCCGCTCTAAAACCAGTTCTGAATTTCTTTGAGCAAACTAAAGCTTGCGTGTAGTATCTGAATCTCTAGCGGCTACCAACCTAATTCATATAAAAGCTGAGAAACACTCGTTGTTTCCTCTTAACATTTTTAATGAAGCGCGTACATTTATTTTATATTTTGTTATTTTTGTTGGTTAAAACTTTATAACCAGGGTCCAAAATTCTCGCTGCATATTCGAGGTGTGGCCTAACCAGTGCGAAGTAGCATCTCTCTTTCACTTTTTCTTCCGAGGATCTTCCTTATATACGCTTGATAAATCCTAGTTTCTTATGCCGAATACGTTTTGTATGTTTTTTCCCCACGATATGTCCGAAGTTAGGTCAATTCCAAGATATTAGACTTTATCTGAAGATTTTACTCCACCCAGTTGTTGGTGTTGATGTGATGTCTTTCGCAAGTCCCAACCCAACCTGGTGTGTTCACTTATATTTAGTCTTTGCCCCCACTCATGGTACCATGCTTTGCTTAGGTCCGACGATTTTTGATACGAGTTACCAGCCATTGCAACAAGTGGACGCGAATGGCGCTTGAAACGCGTGACAATGGCTACAATGAAAACACTTCAAGTAATTTTATTGTAAACTTCTCCTCCCCAAGTATGAGTATATTTGATGATGATGTTTTTTTAACTTTTACTTTTGCGTTTATCCCCCTTTTGAATGACAACTTCACTAGAAATCCATTTTCTGCCTTCCAGTCTGAACTACCGATGTAGTTTTTATTGGCAGCATCTCTCAATCGAAGCTTCTCTCATTATTTCTCTCGAAGTTTGTCCGTGGAAACTTGCTTCTAAGCAGTGCAAAAGATTCAACCTTCCCAGTTCTTGTAAATTCATATACACGTGGTGGACAGAATTCTTCAGCATCAATTCAAACTTTTGGTAGCAAACTTGAATCCTCGCAAAACTATTGTCAACGTGTTATGATCGTCTGGGAGAAAAATCCGGAAAACCCTCAGCTTCAAAATTATACTTGCCTTAGTTAAAGAATACTGCACAAACATTACTTTGAGCTTAACGACTCCAAGGAAATTTTATATTTAGAATTGATTTTTATACCATATCAGATAAACGTATTATGATTTGCAGGCCTTCGTATGAAAGAGATGAGAAAGTTCTAGAATACTATCAATTGTCATTCATGTTGTTGCTTTGCCTTAGCAACTCTTCAACTCGTTTATTTGCTTTATCTGATGGAAGATGTTTGATAAAAATGCTCCCATTTTTAGAAAACGGTAATAAAGTTACAAAATCAAACCTTGAAAAAGGCTGCTATTGTTGAAGCCTAAGTTGATATTATTTAATTCTATAATTTGTAAATTGACTCATACTGTTATTTTTTCGAGTTTAAAATATTTCCTCTTGATTCATTAAAATGGAAATGCATACCTCGCAGGCACATGTAATAGCTCGGATTATGGTTGTTCAACTGTCTTTGCGTAATTTAGGGAATGCGCTCTCGTTCAATGACAATCTACGCCCACATTTCTCGGGCGCTGCAATCCTGCGCAAAGTATCCAATCAAAATAATCACATCTTTCGCTCGTAAAGAGCTTATATGTGTTTCACAAATTTAACGAATCCTTGTATCTTTGTTAATTTTACATCTACATTGTCCCTATTTACACTCGTTCTTCCCAAAGCTATTCAATCTCATACCTCTGGGTCACACTACAACGTTCATTCTCGTCATGAAAATATATACTGCATGATATAGATAACTCACACCTAGCCACACTCCCGAGAGCAATGGGATAATATGTAGACGCTTGTAGGGTGATATGTAGATGTCGATGAGTATATACATTGTCTGCTAATAGACTTCTTAGATCAACCCAACGCTTTGCAAGTCCCAAAATAAGGTGAAGATGAACTACTTGCATCTTTCCATGCGTTTGAGAGAAAGCATTCTGGTGGAAAAACACTCGAGACATAGGCGGCTTAGGGAGCTTTTCTCGGTCGTCATGGCAACTGAAGCGTCCGTCACCCGGCATCTTTAGGGAGATTCGCGGATTTTCTCTCCTCGTGAATTCTGTACGCACTCCTTTTCCGATATAGCCCTCGTGGGGAGTGGCGGAAGCGGATAAAAGCCGTCGGAAGGCGAGGAATATTTGTCGGGAAAGGCGTCCTTTGCCCCGTTGCAGCTTGAGTGAATCGCTGAATTGGATGCTTTCTGCGTGCGCGACTTTGCCTCGAAGATGTGAGGTCGCTGCTGAGTTTTGGACGGTGCACTGCGACGAATTTCATGCTTCAATTATTTCCCGTTACGTGCAGTCTGACACTGGCCTATTTCCTTGTGCTACAATTCAATACACGAGTTCTTTCAGATAACAAGTGTTGAAAGTCATTACAAAAACTGTAGCCATAAAAAATAAGGGACCTCAAGGGCGGTAGATTCAAAAATATTTGAAATCTCAATAGGATGTGTATTTTGACAGAACAGTCCCGTTTTTATCTGCGCCCTTTTCCGATTTCCGTTTTAGCCTGCGTTTTATTCCCTTCTTCGAAGATAGGTGGAGGTAGATTAAAGGCAAAGGAACAATAATTTCGAGTGGAATGAACCTTTAGTAACTATTCATTTTCATTCAAGTAATTTCACTTGTTTCACTGCGGCACAATTGGTCAGGTATATTTAATACTGTGAATCTAGTAATAAAAGCTTAGCCTGTCAGGAGTGACGTATGAAATATCCGTTTATTGGTTTCTGGCATTTATTCTTTCTAAATGCATGAAGGTGTATAAGGGAGATCCATTTCCCTGCTACTCCGCTATTGGCAGTCGCGGTTACTTTTATACTTCATCCATACATTGTGCTATTCTTTTTTGTGCCTAGCACGTTTTTGCGCTTCTGAATAATCATTACCTGTGAATTAATTAATAATCATTAACTGTCAATGTGAAAAATTGAGAATTGGGTGCAGTCTTCTTCATGAATTAATTAATCAATATGATGTTTATAACAAGTAATTACTCTCAATTATTACAATGACAAACTTGTCGCATAGTTTCAACTCCAGATCTGGCTGTAATCTGCCTACGCAACTCTAATTTCCTGTGGAACGACGCATACTACCGCCAAATTGAAGGTGCAGCTATGGGATCTCCGCTGTCTCTGGTCGTAGCAAACATCTTCAAGGAAGAACTTGAGAACAAGGCCATTAAATCATTCAAGATGAAGCCTTCTTTGAGGCTGAGATACGTGGACGACACGTTTGTAGTGTGGCGCAGGAACGTTATCTTTCTATGCACTCTTTGCATATGAACCACGTCTTATGAGATGAATAACAAGTTTTGTCTTTTCTTTGACAATGTTTCCAGAACGATTCGGAAATATTCTTTCTGTTCCGTTTTTAGATTGATATCGAAGCTGACGAAATTAAATTTCCCTGCCTGACACCGATGGAACAGCAGGACTGACTCGCGCCGAGGAAGCGAGTGAGTGGGTAATTGCTGGCGATGGACTGTGAACGCGATAGAAGTACAAGCCGAGGGATTGTTCCTTCCCTCTCCGCTCCCTACCTTCCCCCACCTCCCATCGCTCCACTCATCCCATTCGTATTCGGATGCTGCATTCGCATCGCTCGTAAACACGCGACGCCTCCCGTCTCGAATGCGTCGTCTTCCTTAAACTCTCTCCCTCCACCGCCTTCCCTCCCTCCCCCCCTCATCTCCCGTCCATCCATCTCCTCTCCTCTTCGGCATTATTTCTCGCGCCGCCTTCCCCACCACCTCTGCTGCCCCATCAAACAACCCCCTCCCCATCTTTAAAGATTGACATCCCCCCCGCCCCCCCTCGACAAATTACTCGAATGCCATTTAATTCATATTCCGGGAACCTAAGGTACTTCGGGCGAGATGTCATTACGCGTTGAATTCAATAAATTTGACATTGATTTAACAAATTTGACATGATCAAAGAAAAACGTGTCATCTTTTCAAAAGCGCAATGCAATATCCGACGATTTCCACTATACTTTTCGAGATATTTGCCTAAAATAAGAGTAAACTTTTATGGATAATGATGTGGGTTTGCGCTATAGATTAACTTTTAAAAATGAGCGATTTCTAAATATTATGTTTCGTCATAAATTGAACTGTGGACACCCTGTATATTTTCTCAATTGAAAATAGTAAATCAATTACTAAATACAGAAGTATTTATAGAATCGCAAAAAACATCCGATGTGGAGGCTTTTCCTCCGTACGGCAGTCAAAGATTTGAGTCAAACTAATTAATTGTGAAATTATATTAATAGTCAATTACTGAAAATTTCAGTCAAGTAAAACAATAACTTCGAGACAAAACTATCCAAATATTATTTTATGATCCGTTCAACTGCTGAAATAAAGAAGTCAATTCGAGTATGGCGTCTTTGATGACAAGGGAAGAGTAGTGCTCAATTCGGTACGATTCGGAAATCGGAATTCGGAAAGTAAAGAATAGTGTTATTCGTGAAATGTGTTGTCTTGCTTTTAGTTTTTGATAGAAAACAGATTAAACCATTGAAATCATGATTTTTAAACGAATCATATAATAATTTGCTATTCAGTATTGATTTTGACACGCACAGAAACTGCCACATCCTCTTCCTCCTCTGTCCTCTTTCTGATGCGAACCGCAAACGTTCACATTTCCACACAATTTTAATCGCTAATATACTTAAAATTACATGTTTTTGAATGCGACATTGGAAGAAACATGAGGAATAATACCAACTTCCCATGCAATGTTGATACTATTTTCACGGAAAGTAGTATTAACAATCTTATCCTCCCCCCCTCCCCCTCCCCCGCTGGCTAAATTAATGCAAGTGAAATGTGCGCATCTCAACAACCTTAGCCAATGGATCATACGATAATCAATCTGCTAATCGAAGTGAAAGTATTGTTAATTCATAGAAATGGCGTGGAAGCCGACTTCCATGGCTGTGAAAGTTTGTAATTTTAAAAAAATTTCGTGAAACAATGTTATTCGTGAAATGTGTTGTCTTGCTTTTATTTTTTGATGGAAAACATTACGATTACACCATTGAAAGCATGATTTTTA
The DNA here is from genome assembly GCA_963169105.1 of Ceriagrion tenellum. NCBI lineage: Eukaryota > Metazoa > Arthropoda > Insecta > Odonata > Coenagrionidae > Ceriagrion > Ceriagrion tenellum. Next base: position 1,164,283 of record OY720643.1, on the reverse strand, counting down.
AACGAATCATGTAATAACTTGCTATTCAGTTTTGATTTTGCCATGCACAACTGTGGTGACACCTCATCTAGATGACTGGAGTGGTAATCGTTGGTCATTGAGCGCCCATTCAAATAACTATTCAGTTCAGTGTAAAAATGTTTAAACAAAGCTATGACTTGGGATTACGGAACGTAGTTCGAAAGCTAAGCAAAAGTGTCTTAATACGTGGCTTAGCTCATTTAGCGCCCATTCAAATAACTACTTAGTTCAGTGTAAAAATATTTAAGCATAGCTATGACTTGGGATTACGGCACGGAGTTCGAAAGCTAAGCAAAAGTGTCTTAATACGTGGCTTAGCTCATTTAGCGCCCATTCAAATAACTACTTAGTTCAGTGTAAAAATATTTAAGCATAGCTATGACTTGGGATTACGGCACGGAGTTCGAAAGCTAAGCAAAAGTGTCTTAATACGTGGTTTAACTTAATGCTTTGATATTTGATTCCCACCATTGTAATTAGGAGAAATTATTGTTTCACGTTTTGGAGAAAATCTGTTCACATTGAATCGAATAATTTTGAAGTATGCGTCATGTGCCGTCTCCAATCGGCTACGTGAAACTTTTTCACTTATATTTCACACAGAGTTTCAGGCGTACCTTTGTGGAAATACTCAATATCCATACTGGTATGAATTAAATGACGATAGTCAATTTCGACACTGTTTTAATAAGTACCGACCATGGTTTCGACACTTTATGTCATTCTGAAGGCTTCCTTTGGATGGATGAAGGTAAACCTTGAGAATGACATAAAGTGTCGAAACCATGGTCGGTACTTATTAAAACAGTGTCGAAATTTACTATCGTGATTTAATTCATACCAGTGTGGATTTTAACTTTTAACTGCGAATATTACGAATACGAACGAAGATTATGAAGAGAAAGGATATGAGTAGATTTCAGGCATGAGAAATGAAAGAATGAGGGAAATAGTGCAGGAGGAACTTCTTAATGAAAGGATGAAGACATCCGGACTGAAATGGTTTGGGAAATATAAAGGGGATGGAAACTCCCCTTGTCAGTAATTAATTGTCAGTAATTGTCAGTTTCCATCCTCTTCATCTGTGCAAATCTGTGGATACACATAAATCCACCCAACCACCTGTAAACACTGTCTCCTCGATTCAGACTTAAGTTTTCCTCCTCCTTCCATTCCTCCCTCCCCCATCCTCTCCTTCCTCTCTTCGAAATCTTCCCCCCTTGCCCGCTCTCTCCTGTGCACAATCTCCCCAAAACCCGCGCCCATCCATGTGATAGACGTAAAAAGGCTTGGCTGCGAGCTTCTATGTCTCATCGGGGCAGTAATATTTCGTCTCCTCCAAGAGAAGCAGTTTTTCCAACACACCTAATTGCATGTACCTCGTAAGTGCCTTACTCCGTTTTATTTCCTGCCCGCATTCGGCTCGTCGTTAGTGTGAGTAGGAGAGGGGGTTTCGTAATTGCCGTATATCCTCTCGGCGGGGTGCATCATGATTTTATTCTTAGCAACGTAGGAATATCCTAGAAATTATTTGGTAGGAATTTATTAAAAAAAACGCAAAGTATGAATACGGCATATTGCGTGTAATGAGCTGCGCAATATAACTTTTCTGTGGCTATAATGCTGTCAGTGTATATTGAACGAGATTTTTATTTCGTTAATATTTATGGTCCTCTAAATCATATCCTTAATTATGTTTGTGAATCTAATGGTTAGCCAAAAATAGAAGCACGTTCAGTATTATTGACTCATAGTTGAATGCACTCATTTTGAAGAACATCAGTCAATTTCTTGGATTAAAATAAAGTACTTGAAGATATTTTCGGCCTAATATCGGGACAAAAGTGTGGTCATTGTAAACTTTTTCTCTTATTAAAAGATATACTGTCCATTTCACCCTTGATTCTAGTTCCTCCACAAGATGCCAGGTACTGGTGCGGGAAGGAGATGTATTGAAATGCTTTGCCAGCGTATTTTTTCTATCAATTTCGTGAGTGAATCCCCTTTCTGAGTGAGTTGATAGCAAATGCATCTATAGAAGCATTTGAGGTTATTGCATAATTGACTATACATTTACTTAAGTAAAACGTTTACATTGAAAACTTAAAAAGTAATTTTGCGCCTTTCAGCAATTTTGAGCGTGGATACAAATACGGTTGCAATCTGCACATTTACGAGCGTGTGGATCGCATAACTTCCGATTGCAGGATATGCAATTTTTTTGCGCAGTCTCCACGTCTCCCCTAATTCCTGGCCACCAACAAAGTGCCCCTATTCTGCTGACCGTGGAGCGTTCTCCCAAATGGCCCAATAGGGGGTGCTCATGATGTTGCTTGATCACCTCAGCCCTCCACGCATCCTCAACTTCAATCCGGAATCCGTGACGCGTAATCTTCCTTAGGACACCCCCCTCCTCCTCAAATCCACGCAACGTCCGCCATATTTGACATTACGGGTCCTCTTCTTGGGCCCTTTAAAAGTCGTCATTCGAGAATACTTCCACTCTTCTCACCTTGCGGCTTAGTCCATCAGCATTCAGGTGTGTATTTCCAGATTTATGGAATACTTCATAGTCGTACTCCTCCAATTTCAAAGCCCATCTGAGTAGCCTGCTACTCGGATCCTTCAGCCCGAATAGCCATTTTAAAGCAGCGTGGTCGGTGACTATTTTGAACTTCCGGCCGTACAGGTAACACCGAAAATGGCCCACTCCCCAAACCACGGTCGCCAGCTCCTTCTCTGAAGTTGTGTAGTTGACCTCAGGGGAGTGAAGTTGCCTCGACGCATACGCCACCGGGTGTTCCATCCCGTCAATCTCCTGTGAAAGCACGCCGCCCACCGCGAAATTACTCGCGTCCGTGGCAAGGATGAACTGCTTCCTGAAATCCGGATATACGAGAACGGGGTCACTGGTCAGGGCTTCCTTCAGGGTCAGCATGGCGTTATCACACTCCGAAGTCCACGTATAGGCCACTCCCTTCTTTAGTAGCCTCGTGAGGGGCCTCGCTTTCAGGGCGTAGTCTTGCACAAATCGTCTGTAATAATTCGAAAGCCCTTGGCACACCATCTTTGCTGATCACGTGGCCTAAGTAGTTTACTTCGCTATTTGCGAAACGGCACTTCTCATATCTCAGCGTCAATTTGGCGGCCTTGAGTTTTTCAAACACTGCTCCTAGTCTACGGACGTGTTCGTCGATCCCCGCACTAAAAACAATCACATTGTCCAAGTAGACCAGGCACTGCGTCGGCTTGAGGCCCCTCAAAACTCTATTTTTCATCCGTTGGAAAGTAGCAGGGGAGTTTCGGAGACCAAAGGGCATTCTTTTATATTCGTAGTGACCGCTTTCCACATTAAAACCAGTTTTCTCTTGGGATTCTGTGTCCACGGGGATCTGATGTTATCAAATCCGTAAGTCCAGCGTAGTGAAGTATGGGCAACCCCTCGAATAGTCTAACGTCTCCACGATATTCGGAATAGGGTATACATCCGGCACGGTAATGGCCTTAAGGGCACGAAAATCAACACAAAACCGGTATTCAGTCTTCCCATCTATAGATTTCTTTGGTACGATCACTACGGGGGAGGCCCAAGGGCTCTCGCTTTCCGTGATTACCCCCACCTCCAACTGTTCTTTGACCAATTGTTCCACCTTGGCTTTTTGATGAAAAGGGGTTCTGAACGGCTCTCTGTAAATTGGCCTTTGTTCACCCGTAGGGATATGGTGGGACACAACATCAGTGGCCGGGGGCAGGCCTCCCTCAGAGAACAAGCCTCGGTGTTCCTCAAGGACGGGCAATGTCGTATCTCGCTCCGCTAGGCTCAGATGTTTTAGTTTTGACTAGAAGTCCATTTCGACGGCGGCGCTGCGCGCAGTCCTCACCTCTCCACTCCTACACGCTGGACCCTAATCGCTCTCGCTGACTTCAGCTACACCTATGCCCACCATTACTGTCCCTCATATTAAAGTTACAGGCTCGTCGGTAAGGTTTGCCACCTGGAGGATCACACAATCATCGCCGCTCACCACACCGATCCCTCTCGCGACACAATACCCTTCCACACCCTCTAGTTTAGGTTCTGATATTACGTGGTAACCTTCCTCAATCTTCCCGCCAGGCAATCCCACCCATAATAGCTTCTCACTCCGGGGGGGAGGCGATTTCCTCTCTTGTCAGCCTCGCAATGGTGGGGACCGATCCCTTTACGCCATGATACACTCGATTACTGATCTCTGGGGCCCCTAATCTTGGCAGCAATTCCCAAGTCTGCCGCCCTACGCACTAAGTTCCGTTCTCCACATCGATCACTCCCCCGTATTTTTTCAAAAAGTCCAAGCCTAGAATACCGTCAAACCCGTCTAGGGACTCTACAACTTGCATGGTGACCGAGTAGGAAACACCACCTTTGGAAAGCACAACCGTTTTTTTCCCCTATATTCCACATTCCTATACTCGAATGAACACTATTGTTATAACTACTCACGAGTTTTGGAAGCACATCGACGTAATTGTAAAGTTGCTGAAGAGTGTTGAAAAACTTGCCGGATGAGCAGGATCGTTGTACACTCTATCGATTATGTCGTCACCCACTCTGGTCCGAACGATTTCTTTTTTATTTTGCGCTTGCTTCTTCTTGGTAAATCTATGGGAGACGGCATCTTTGTTGACGTTTTTCCTTCCACCGACCGCTTTCTTTGTCGCATCTTTTTTACGTTGGGTGTTCGTGACAGACTTTCCATCGCTCCTAGTCTTTCGTTTATGCGTTCCCATGTCGAATCTAAATCGGCGTTTACTTTTTTCACTTCAGCTAATGATTTTTCAATGCGTGAATCCTCTCGTCCCCCTCACCCGACCTTGTATGTGGTGTGTTCTGAGCCAAAGGTTTTACTATCGGGACGTGTATGGGAGAGTTGATGTCGGAAAGCGTGCTCATATATTTATCGAGTATTCTTTTATATGAATGCCACTTGTCTACATCCTTGAGTCCTTTCTTGGCCAACACACCTTTCATTTCCTTATCTAATGCGCTCAACCTTGCCTTCATATGCCCTCGCTCGAAGGCATCCGGTCTTACTACGAGCATCTTACGCAAACTCATTTCCCTAATAGGCTGCCTATGACACCGCTTAAAATTGATCCGAGTAACATTGGTAAGAAACCGTCTTTTTGTACGAGAAGCGCTGGTTTTCTCTTAGCTCTCTTTCCCCGCGTTGATAACTTTCTCAGCGTATTACGATGTTTGGCTAGTTTTCGTTTTAACCTTTTATCTATCTTATGATTCCCGTTTATGGTATTCAAACAGCAGTCGCAGATTGCTTTAATTAATCCGTCGTCGGAAGATTTCAGTATCGCAGAGCGTAATTTCGGTTTTGCAGATTTTAACGCGTGGAGAAAATGCTTATTACTCTTCAATGTTTTCATCGCGCACTGGCATGTAGACTATGGTTACGATGACTTCGTCGTCGTAGTCGTAGGGAAATATGCTCGTTCGAAAACGAAATCTATCGTCAGTGTCCTGCCCGAGGTACAGGACCAAATAACGGAATGGATCTTCCGTCGATTACTTATGTACCCTTTCCAAATCCTGCGAACTTTTCGGATACACCTGTCGGGCCAAATGACCGAATTGTAATTGATCTTGCGGATTTTTGAACGGTACTATGTACTTTGCATTCAGCGAAATGTTCCTCGATTGTGCACTTTGGTAGAAAATATTCTGCGTGATTAAAAAGACGGATATTTTAAAATGATGACTCCCTCTCGTGAACAGTTTGCACACGTCTTTACTATAAGCCCCTTCACTCATCAAATCATCGATAACGCACAAGATTGGAGCACCTCCAAATTCCTCAAAATACGGTATTTCGTGGTGTATGCTCAGTAGTTCATGTTCTATGTCTGGCTCGCTACCTGGGCAACAACTATTTCATCTATGTCGTGATCTGTTATACAATGTAAATTTTTAATGAACTTCGTTACAAAGGTCGTCTTTTCACATCCTGATGGGCCGGCGCAGGTGCAGGTAAACGGATGTTTCCAAACCACAGTCATGATTAGTACTAAACCATTTTCTATTCTGAAATATATATTTAAAACCTTTCTCATTAAAGTGTTGATCGTAGAGTATTTTCCCAAAGTGCTTCCATGATTTCACGTGGAAGAATTTTTTTATAATCATCTAATATGCAAATCACATTACTTTTCACTTTGATGTACCAGTTTATGTGGGCGAGACTGTGCGGAATGTTGTAAAAAGAATGGTTCACATTGGCACGCTTTAGTATATGACGAGTAATTTCCTTCAAACATAAACCAAATAACGAAAGATTTTGATTTTTGATGGAGCGGTAATGTAAACACTTACACTGATCCAATGTATATATAACTTTGTGGTTCGTTTTTGAAAGGTTGTGTTTCTCTCTCGCATATACAGCAATATAAGGAGCTTGTCTTACCTTGGAAAAAATAGTAGATTCTACCTGGCTGGTGGCTTGATCAAAACTAAGCCTTCAAGTATTGTCATCATCCATACATGCCTCATCGTGCGTTCTCTTTCGCGGAATTTTGTAATGACCCCAAGCAAGCGTGTTAATTCCATCTTCAAAAAATGTATCGTTTATCACCACTGGCAGTGAGTGTTACCTTGTTCATTTGCATTGTAAAAATATCATGTTTCTTGCTACGAATAACGTTCATCTTTCTAAACTCTATCGAATTTTCATGTAAGCAGTGAACGTAATCGTTAAAATTCAGACATTTGTCTTTGTCTGCTCTCGTTACGCCTTTTGCTTTCTTTTTCTCTTTGCACCCGAGAACTTTGTTAGAATAAAGCTTACGTCGTAGTCCAACGAAATTAATCATTATTTTTCCATCACATTCGTCCTTCATTTTACCAATCACTGTTTTTGTTCTTATCTGAATAACATGGGTGGTCTTTTGGATAGTTTGAGGTATCGAATGCGTCTAGATCTTCTAAATACGGAATTGGTCTGAATTCACTCACTGGTCAACTCTCAAATTTAAACCATACTCCTATCTGTTCAAGCAGTAGTACCAGAGGTCAATATTCTCGAAAATCTTCGTAAAATGATTAAGTACCAATGTCTCCCGCCAGAATGTGGAGGTCGCACTCCTTGAGTGAGGTAATTGATTTTATACGGCATTGGTCTACATTCACTCACTGATCAACTTTCAAATTTAAACTATACTCCTATCTGTTCAAACAGTGGAGTTATAAAACATTTGGGACATATACCCAACGTGACGAAATTTCTAAGTGTGGATTTTATTTTTGATAATTTTTTCGAGGGGCTAAGCCATGAATGTGGTGGTAAATGTTACAGATTAGAGTTTTAGAGACATTGATAAACAATTTTGGTAATAACCTTCAAATCTGTATAACCAAAATTTAGGGTAATTATACGCCCTGACCCTGAACCCTTACGTATTATCTTAAATTCTATTTTTGCATCAGATCCGTATTAAATAAATAAGCAACTTTGCAATTTAAACTATATCCCTATCTATTCAAACAGTGGAGTTATTAAAGATTTTCCTACAACGCCACCTTCTCGTATCTTATGCGGTCCTAATACCACGGCTGAAGTTTTGGCGCTCCTTGCCCAAACTATTTGAGCTATCGAAATTTTGACAAAAGCACTAATATCCAACACTGCCCCCGGATCTTTTAGGGGTTTAGAGGGCGTCTGACCGTGGTCTATACCGTGACCCTTAAGTACCCTAGGATATTCAAAAAGGGTCCCCACGTTTTTTTACCGGGGTTCGAAGGTAGGCACTGTATATGACCCAATCGTCAATTATTTCGGTTCTAAGACTATTAGAAAAAATGTAAAAAATTCCGAAAGACTCGGAGAGTTAACGGATCATGTTTACCTTTCTGCCAAAGATTTCTTCCGGTGTCCTAGCCTCTGGGGATTCTTCCAGAGTTCAGTTGTGAGAAGCCTACACTGACCACATCCTTGGGTTGAGACGTGCATTTACTTGAAAGGGGAGGAGGTATTGCGTCTCAGAAGGTTGCATCATGGGACTTCGAAGTTGTTTACGTACGATGAATTCTAGGTTGCCTTGACGGGTGGGTGGGGGTGGAATTTCCGCATTGATGGTGAGTGGGGTATTGAGTGAGAGCTAGATGACGTGCTACGGAACTAATAGAACGCGGTTCCCATACACAGATGGGTTGCGCCATGCTACCTCGTTTCCGAGCCGCGCGAGTGTCTCCAGGTTTAGCGCGATTGGAACATTAATTTTTTGCATATTAAGTGTTTTCGGACCGCTAATTGACTTCTACTATGGATTCCATTTCCACACTTTTCATTTATTTATTTTCTTTTTTTTTAAATTTGCACGGAATATCTCGGAAAAAGACGTTTTATCATAATGCAGCATAACTACTCTTTTGCAAATGGAGTGGGGAGCTGCCAAACATGAAGCCCGTTGGAGAGGGGACTGGGTTCGAGGAGAATTGTGCGTGGGCCTGCCAGAGGGCTGTCAAAAGTAAATAGAGGTTCAGAGAAGTTTCGAATGCCAAAAATTACTATTTTACGTTAAAATCGCCACGAGAAAAAGTCACCCTGGGCCGATAATCAAAGCGCGGGCCTTCGGCTTACGGTTCTTGGTTCAATTCTTGGTCCGGGTGATTTTTTTTCGTGGCAATTACTATATGATATTATCACCATATTTGCGACTGGCTTGAATACTTTCACATTTGAATGCATTATTCGTAAAGTTTCATCCGTGGAATATGAGTATTGTAATGATAATCATAATATTATTTGTTTCTTTGTCAAATTTTCCTCCCAAGTCATCAGAATTTGTCAGATATCGTTGTCGTCGTATCGAGCGAAGACTTACAGGATGGAGGTCAGTTTTCTCAGCCACTTCCAAGGCCCATCTTATGCATGGCTTCGACACGTTCGGATCATGCGTAAACATTAGACATAGCGACCCTATCGTTAAGCCCTTTAGCATGACCCAAGTGATTCAGCCTGTCCAAAATCAGTAGGAATGCTCTTCATTCACGATTTATTAGCGAATGAACACTTATAGTTCAAAAGACTGTCCAGGGTGCATTTGCCGAGTTCAAATGCCAGTTACTCTTTCTCCTCTTTCGAACCGAAAAAGATCCACACCCGTCTGACCTTTACGAAGGAGTGCACGAGGTTACGTGTAGCTGCGGGAAATCATACATCGGCCAAAAATCGAGATCCCTAAAATGTAGAATGGAGGAACACCAAAGGGCGACCAAAAAGAAAAAAATTCGCCATTCCGCGGTGGCAGAGTACGTTTGGTCAGAACCAGGCCACGTCATAAACTTCGAAAAATCTAAGATCATCGCTAGAGAAAATATTTCCCTCGTCTAATACGAGAGGCGATTGAAATAGCCAAACACCAAGAAAATTTCAACAGGGAAGACGGTTATCCTCTCTCCTCTACGTTCAAACGTCTTTTACAACAATCGGATTCAAAGGTCCAGCCGGCCAATCAACGTGCGCCTGACTAGCTCAGGCGTTAGGTATATAAAGTAAATTTAATCTCTGTAGCTCATTCAGGACCCAACGACGCTAGCTGTAACGTTAGCGAAACTGTTGTCCGTTAAAATGAAGCAACGCGGGAAAAACCCGAATATACTGAACTCAAAATATTTTTGTGTTCCATGAACCATTTACTGTAGGCTGATTTTCAATTACTACTCAGTCATATCTCATCACCGCTTCCTTTCATTTCAAGAACAATCTTATAAAACATCAAACAGTCAAACTTCCGTCGGTAACTTCTTGTTTGTGGACTGCATGCAGGTATTATTCTTACAGAATTTAGAACCCATGAATGGAAGTATTTCCTGGTATATCGATAAATACTTCAAGAATAAAAAGGTTGTTTAATCAGTCCATTATATTTGTTTCTAACTCATCTTAAGATCCAATAATAGTTTTTCTACTTTAATTTTATAAATTTCTCTGTAAGAATCACCGTGAAAATACGAACGAATGAGAATAATATTCAAATACGAGTATCTTAACTGATTGTTTGAACTATTAAACCTTAATAATCAGAGTTTAGTCACTAGCTGTGGTGATTCTTCTTTTTGATCTGAACCGAAATATCAAAATATAATCGGCTTGTTCGCATGTGATACATGCAGCATGGAGTGGAGTACATATTGCGCACAGTTTACACTGCTGGTTTTTTAATAGTTTAACAACTTCGGGACCCTTTGGAATTACAACTCTAATGAGTTAGTTGATGTCATTTTAAAGTATTTCCGTGATCTTGAAGTAATCTTACCATTTGAATTGGTATCCAAGGTCATTTTCCTATTTAATCGCCGCTAAATCATTTCCGTTTGGAGGACCGCGTATGAACATCAACGAGAATGCACTAAAGGATTATTCCTACAACCACCTATTAAACTCGATTTGTGTTTGGTTGCCGGAAAAAATATTTCCACGGGAATATTTCAAATCCCATTCTCCCCTTCCTGTTTCTCGACTAACTCGGCCATCCATTTTTATGAGTCAAATAGCAGCGAATAATATTTCCTCTCCACCAATGGCGCTCATAATCCCCATTTAGCATCCCCGGCCATTATTTTCCGAAAACACCAAGCAAATCGTTTCCGTGCGCGGGATCCCCTTTAGCCGGCCCTAGTCAAATCCGTTTCCTCCACTCGAAGATAATTCAAAACTACCCCTTTTCCTCCGCCTCCTTCCCAACACCCTCTCACTTAACTCGCCCTACACTCCACTCCCCCACCCACCCACCCCACGGATTCCTCCCCCCCCCTCCCCATACCTCTCCTAATCCCTCCCCCTCACCCCTCCTCTTACATCACCCACCCACCCCGGCATACTATTTCCATAATATCATAACTGATCATCTGTTATCTTCCGTTATGTTATTCCGGTAGGATTTGCGAGTCGTTATTTCTCTCTTCGGGATCCATTGGAAGAGGAGCTTTGTGTTTCTTTTAGTGGTCGCTTTACCTGCCAAATTGAACTTGTGTTTGTGTTCGATCTTTGAAACAAAACTGAAATATTCATAAATTCCATTCGTCAATTTTAATGACGTATCTAATGCTTTGTTGCAAAGAAAGTTAAATATGCTCTTCAGTCTACAAAAGGAATGAGAATGCTCCCTGAGACGGGGAAATTTAATTCATTCCAGCTAAATCTTCTAATTTAGGAGGTTTACAATGATATCAATTTTCATTTGTTGTTGCTGATACCCTTTATGATTTGACAGAAATGAAATTACGATGTCGACCTCATTGCCTTAATTCATGATAGAAGAGTTTTGAAGGATAAAACTATACGTTACGATGAAATTCGTTTTTGGTCAATGAAATTTATTTGTGTAATCCTCTACGGAAATATCATCATTGGTTTTTATTCTAATGCTTGCAACTCTTACATATGAGGGGTAATGATGATGATATAAGGTAAGTGTTTCCCCTGTAATCGTGATGTTGTTTTCGTGTATAACTAATTGTGGTGAAAGTTCCACACTTAAACATTTTCATCTTCCGGGGGAAAATTGTTGAGTATGATTTACCTTCCTTTAACCTTCCTTATTATTTCATGACCCCCACTCCTTAAGTCTAGGATATTGTTACTTGTTTCATTTACATATTTGGGCTACGTATTTTCTGAGCAGCCCAATTGTAATATTTTCCCTGTAGGCTTGTATTTAAGCCGTTTCACTCAATGCTTAGGGAAGTAATGAAGTCTTTTCAGTACTGATAATGGAATTCGATTCCATTATCGGATGCGATCTTCGCGCGGTGCAATTTGCAGAATGCTGAGTTCATTTCAATTTTCAGTTGGTACTGTTATCAGCATCGTGTAAAACGGCCTTTGATTCAATTACTTTGGATTATACCGCTCTGGCCTTAATCTGTCAATTATTATTAATTCATTAATTTTTTCTTACATACTGTTTACCTGAACTATGCCATTTTTCTCTAGCCATAGCCCTCAATCCTCCATTCCTATTCATATCCCTTTATCGCCTTCCTGCGACCCCCCTCTCCTCCTCTTTTCCTGTGCCTCCCACTCTTCACATCCCCCACCACCCCCTCTCGCATCCATTAGAGGCCCTAACGCTCATCCATCCCCTGTTCCTTCTTCACCCCCTTCCCGCCATTCTTTCACTCAACCCTCCCACCACCTCTCCAACCCCTTCTCCGAAAACCCTCAAGGTATCCCCACCCCTCTCTCTCACCCACCCCCGCCATCTATCCATCCAACCTCCTTTAATTTCCCTCAACTACCCCCATCCCCTCTCTGCCTTTTTCACTCACGCCTCCTCGTAATTGCCGCTTCCGCGCGCAACGCTCTCATTCAACTCTCCCCCCTCCCCTCCTCCCAACCCCCTCCCCCCATCTTCTGCACTCCCTTCGGCGATCCCCCTCTCCTCGTATTCTTCCTCGCACTATACTTACACACACACACACACACACACGCACACGCGCACACACATGATGAATATCCTCCCTCCCTCCCTCCAGCACCGTTGCTACACTTCTCCCACCAAACCCCTCCTTCCCCCCCGACCTACCCTTCTTGCCCCCACCCCCCCCTCGGACGGCCCATATGCAGGATTTTATCGCCGAACCTTATTCTTTCGAGCCCTTCCCGAAAGTGCACTCACTCCACCCCTTTCCCGTCCCCCCGCCCTCCGAGCCATAAAACAGACTACGTACCTAGTGAGTGCTCTCTCCGTCCTTCATCTTCCCTCGTCCCCTCCTTTCCCCCCTTAACTCCCGCTTTCGGCCTCCTTTCCCTCCTGCCCCACCCGTCCATTGTTGCTCCCGAGAGCAATGCGATGCACCACACCCTCCCTTCCCCCCTCCCCACCCACCCACACACACACACTGGACACGACTCGACACCAACAGCCCCTCATTCGGACCTCCGCCTCTATACTTCCGAACCAGCCCACATTTCTCGCACTTTTTATACTCGTTTTTTTAAGTCTCTTAAGGTGGCTTTTTGCCCATAGAAGATACTTCCTTCGACCGTGGCCTTTCAAGTCGCTTGCAAGCGACACTTCGATATGAAACCGCGGATATATATATTGCAGCACTTGGGTATCGATAGGAATAGTAATCGTACGTGGTTCGCATTTACAAGAAATATCGACGGGCATGATATATCAAATGTTTTAGGTTTTCCCGACGTATCTGGTGCATTAAGGTTTATCGGGTTCAGTGCAGTAAATCTGCAGTGGAGAGCTGCACGTGAGAGCCGTATGAAAAACCAGCGGCCAAAGCCTTCCTCCCCTACGTTGATACTATATCAAGCAATATTCAGCGCATTCTACGGCGCTTTGACGTTAAGACCGTCCATTTACCACCATCAAACTAAGAAGCTAAGGAAACAACTAATGAGGGCGAATGATCCATTTGGCATGATGACGCCAGCGGTCTATCAAATTCCTTGTGAGAACGAGAAGAACTACGTGGGAGGGAATACTTGCACGATTGAGACCAGCTAAAAGGAGCACCAAAGGCATTTCCGACTGACTTGACCGCAGAAGCCCGCAGTGGCGAAGCACACAGTTAGCGAGGACCGTGGTGCACAGTCGGAGGAGGCCAATCTGCTTTGGCGTACGCATGGTTTTTGGGACTGTCTGTTCATGGAAGCCATCGAGAACCTTCCACAACCGAATGATATCAACCATGACTCTGGTTTCCATCTTAGTAGCACCTGGAGGCCTATCATTAAATCCAATGACCAAGACAGGGAAAACAAGCATACACAGTGTGTCCCAGTTCCGTTAGGACTGTGGCTATGAAAAATTAAATACGTGGATTATGTTTAAAAAAATCGCTACATTTATTCAAAATAGTCTTCCTCTGAATCAATGCACAGCTGAAATCGATTTAAAAGTATTTCGAAACAGTCACTGTATTCCTTTTTTGGAAATGCATTTATCCCTGCGGTACAATTTTATTGGAGGTCCTCAATGTTGTCGTAACGGTGTCCTTTCATTGCCAACTTCAATTTCGGGAACAACCAGAAGTCTGCTGGGGCCAAATCCGGCGAATACGGCGGGTGATCCAGGACAGTGATCCCTTTTCTGGCCAAAAACTCGTGTAAGATCTTCGCTTTGTGGGCTGCTTTGTCGTGGAGGAGCGACTAGGAACCTGCATCTCGGTATTTGGGTTGAATCCGACGAATTCTCGCCCACAAACGATGGAGGACGCCGAGATAATACTCAGAATTAATGGTTTGCCCTTCTTGTACAAACAATTTGTGAATGATTCCTTTGGAATCGAAGAAAACTGCTAGCATTGTCTTCACACGGCTCTTCTGCTTGCGCACTTCCTTTGGTTTCGGCTTCTTTGGGCTCAACCACGCTGCACTTTGCCGCTTTGCAAGAGGTTCATACTGGAAACAGAATGTCTCATCACCAGTTACAATCGATTTCGTGAAATAAGTGTCACTTCGGGCAGCCTATAACAGGTATTTGCCGTGTTCGACTCTGCCATGTTTTTCATCGCCTGAAAGTGCATGTTTCACAAACCGCGCACAGACTTTCCTTTTACCCAAATCCTCGGTCAAAATTATGTGTACAATAGTTTTTGGTATTCCTGACGTCTCCTCGATGAGTCTAGCTGAGACACATCTATCTGATGCAACGATTTCAGTAATTTTTTGAACATTTTCGTCCGCGCGAATTGTTCGCGGCTTTGATGCTCGTGGCGCGTCCTTCATGTCCTCCCTGCCGTCACGAAATAGAACATACCACCGAAAAACATTTGAACGGCTTAAGCAATCACCACCATAAACGCTTTTCATCATATCGAAAGTTTCACTGGCTGATTTGCCTAACATAACACAAAAATTGATGTTGCCTCGCTGCTCAACCGCCATTTTCCGACGAGTGTCAGACACGTAATGCTACATTAGCGACCAGAACGCATTGTTACTGCAATACTAGCGCTTTGAACTTCTAATCGGTTGTTGCTGAAACTTCAACAATTGTAACGCCACAACTCGCCACGAGATAGCATTGCATTGTGCAATTTCACAGAAGCAGTCCTAACGGAACTGTGACACACTGTGTACACCAGGGCCAATCAGATGGCCACTGACCTTGAAGTTGAGCAGTGTATATACTGGTCGAATTGAGAGAACGACATTCAGAAAACATGAAGATGAAGTCGTTCCTCGAAACGTCAGGAGATATGGAGCTGCTAACCCGGTTAAATACGCGAGAGACTTAATTGGCTTCTAGTTAGCCTACGAGGAGCATATTGAGTCTGCAATAAAATCGCATCGATTCCGGTGAAATCTTGGTATCATGACTGCAAATTGAAACTAAAAATATAGTCGACGAATAAATTAGAAGGACAAGGACTCAGTGTTTCAGATATTAATATGTTTTTTTCTCGAAAATGTTTAAAATGCTTAATAAAGCATGAATGCTTAAACGTAAAGGTAAATAACGTCCCAACGGACCTCTATTATTCCAAATCACATACTTACCATAGAATAACTATAACTGATTCATTGGGATACATTTATTGTCCCTCTCATAGGAAAATTTGTTTTTAAAAAAATTATTCTAGGGTGTAGGATCCAACTTCTGCAATTCCTTAACTAATGAGGTCAAAAATGCTCCTTTGTTAAAATTATGCGGTCAGAGATCAATAGTTTTTTTTTAGTGCGACCTTTCTAGTTTTACGTATGTTTTGGTCTTCATGCCGTTGATTTTACTCTTTGTTGTAATGGCTTCTTATTATTTTTAATCGTTTTCATGCAAATTTTGTTATATTGTTGATTTAATCAGTCAATGCCCATGTAATCAAGGGGACTGTGGCTCCTTTTGCGTTCATTCAGTTGTCGCTGTCAACGGACAAGTGCGTATTGTTTGAACAATGATTTTACTCATCATGGAAATTGTCTCTTGATCGTAGAGAGCATAATGTGTTTGACCAATAAATTCATCATACCCCCCCCCCTCTCTCTCTCTCTCTCTCTCTCTCTCTCAACCATCCGCTAACATTCAACAATAAACGCACGTCGGTTGCCGAAGTTTTCCTTCGCCGTGGCTTTATTAAGGTAGTTTAAGCAAAATATCCTTTTTCCTAGAAATCAATGAATTGGTCTCATTTTAAATAAAAATATACCCCCTTCCAGTGAGACCAAAAATTCAACCCCTTACCACATTACTTTCCGAGATATTTGCCAGAAAATACCAGCCCTTTTACATGGGACGTGTATGCACTCCAGAGAGACCTTGTATTAAAAATGAGGCATTTCCTACACTTAGATCTCTTTAAAAAATCAACAATGTGTAGTTTGTGTGTTTTCTCTACTATTTTTGAAAATTAATCATATTGTCACCGCAGTGCATTCTTCGGGATCACAATAAACCTTACGTTTTGATGGAGTTTCAAACGTACCGCGTGAAAGATATTAGTCAAGTTAAAGACTTATTTAGATATTTTCATTTTATTACTTACAATTTCGGTCATGTAAAACTATATTATTGCACCATTAATAATTCAATGTTTAATTTGTGTGTATCACAGCTGGTGAAATTAAAACGTATAATTCGAATATGGTCTCCATTATGATTAGGGAACTATCTCGCTCTGACTACATTAAGCCAAAGACACCGGCCTGTGTTTCTCGCCGTTTTCGCACATCATCTTCTTGCTGCATTTCTTAGTCCTTAGTGCTACGACCTTCTTCATTCCTGGTCCTTCCATCTCTTGTATGGTCGTCCCAGGGATCTTCTTCCATACCCTCTATATCTACAAATTTATTTTTGTATTCTCTCTTCATCTATAATTTTAGGTGTTATATTTCAATCTATTTTGTAGTCTTGTGTCGTTTTATTGATACCTTTTATCGCCGAGTTCTTGCCTTATTACTTAGTACTTTGTTTTATAGCTGCTCGTGTGAAGCCAATTGTAGTATGTCTTAAGAATTAAATTCCCGATGTTTGTTATCTTTGGGCATTTGCTTTTGTACATGTCTTGTTCTCGTTACCGCAAATCTCGCAGGAGATTGCCATTGTTTTACAAAACTATGTGTCTTTTCCGACTTTATTATTTTATGTTTGTTATATTTTACCATCCATATAATTTTGTATATGTTTTCTAAAATTTGTTACCTCTTTAGATATTTTTAAACTGTCACTGATGACGGTAAATAGCACCATGTGATGGCTAAATTTGTGGCATTATTAACACAAATATTAAAAGTTGGCCTATGGAGAAATACTTGTTAGTCCTCAGAATATTTTTAGCTCACCTTTAGCAAGTATAATAGACCTTTATGATTATTGAAGTGACTCAGGGTCTTTTTCTATATTTTTAGGCATAGACTACTACGCTTCTGGATTTTTACCAAATTACAGCGACACAGAATCTATGGTTTTGCCATATACGATGTATAACTGCATTATATACAGCAAATAGGCAATTCTTTAGTTATATACGGACGTACTTTATAAAACAGATTTGGTGAGACCACCAATTATTGTTGTACAGCAAGAGTTTGGTCCATATATCAGCTCTCATTAATATCACAATTTGGTTGTATTATTGATTTCAAATTCATATTCGCTCACTTACGTATCGCTTATTGGTATTCACAGTATTTTGAAGGATTCTACGTACTTCTATCCGTATCAGACCATCAACTTGTTTGGCTGTCTGCATGATAGCGGTCGGCGAAAGAAATTACTTGAAAGTTTTAAATCACTAGTGCAGCTAGTATTGGGCTTCTTCAGAACAGAATTTTATGACAAAGATTGAAATAACTTCTCACGACTGTGAGAAAGATACAACAACGTGCAACTGAAATGGAATTTGATCTAAGGTATCAAAGACAATAAAATGTGCAATTATAAACAATGAGAATTACTAAGTGAAAATAATATTAAATCTAATTTAACTCTAGATTTCTTCATTACGTCTTCAGCCATTGTTCGAAATCCTCAATGTCGTGGCTCGAAGGGGTGGAAATATTTTCTGATGGTCCTGCTAGCTGGATCCACAGCTAACGGTTGCCACCCCTAGTGATTCGGATGGCTCACCAGAGTTCACTTATGGAACAGCTTTTTGGAAATTCGGAAAGAGGTGTGTCACTAAATGAGCATTTAAGTTTGTAAATGTGTACTTTTTTGTTGTACTCCAGTAGTGAGATGCATTGCCATATTCACTTGGTGCTTCTTGATTTCATGGATCTCGGTCATTTTTAAGAACTCTTTTGGAAGTTAGTCAAGCCCGTAACAATATTGTGGAATGAATATTTTACTCTTTGAACTGAGCCTTAGACGTAAGTAATATTTATTTGAATTTCAACGACATTTAAATTTTTTTAAACTCTCTTGTTATGCTTTTGTAATGTTCCCATTTTCTACCATAATAATTGTGAATTGTGTGAGATATTAAATTGAAATGTAATTAGCGTTTATTGTGACTGCACCTTTTTTACCAGAGGGTATTGAAATAGTGATCATCTGATTGCTCGTTCATCGGCTTAAGTTGATTTTCTGTATCTGATGAAAATTCTGAATAATAATGGGTGTTTTGAGGTAATTGTCACTTAGAATCTAACACCTTTGGATATCGATGGATGATTAGAGTAATGCTCTTTAATATAATAATAATAATAAACTCGTTTATTGTTCTAGGAGTGAACTCCTTTGGAACATAGAAATGAAATACAGTGGTGTGCAAGACAATAAATATGTGAATAAGCCAATCAGGAAACAAAAAAGGGAAGTTATCATATAAATTGCTAACAATAGACATATACAACATTATCATTTAGCAATGTAGAAAAAGAACTGAATTTCTTCTTCTAACAGAAAAACGAACATTAAACATATCAATAAACAAATAACACAACTTTTAAAAAGAAAATTTAGCTTAACAAATGAAAAGAAAAAAAAGGAACTGAATTGCTTCTTCTTACGCAACAATGGACATTAATCACATCAATGAACTGATGAGTTACATGGTCAGCATTCATGGTCAGCATTCTGGAAAGTAAGTGTGTGATAATCTTTCTCTTAAATATTACCAGTGATGCACTGTCTTTTACCAGTTTAGGCAAGTCATTCCACAGCTTTGAGGCAACAACTGTAAACGATTTCTGGACTGTAGCTGTCCGGAACTGTACAAAAAACAGGGGTCTTGTCTAGTAACAACATTAGTGTATTTACTACTTGGAAGAAAAAGATCCATTATGTACTGAGGGCTCCCATATTTGAGGAGGTTGAACATGAAGCAGGCCATGTTATATTTTCTTATTGATTTAAGATCAAGCCAGGAGAGCCTTTTAAAATAAGGGGTAATGTGTTCATCTCGCCGTAGATTCTTTTGTTTACTATTTTTTGTTTGATGTTTTGTTTTTGTTTTGATGTACTAAAAGGTGTAATCCACAGACATTAACTAGGACACAAAAGTGGCCCTAGAACGGAACCTTGTGGTACACCACTAGATGTTGTTACCCAGTTCGATATGTCTCCTCTAGAATCTTTGACAGATTGACGACGTCCATTTAAGTAGGAAAAGAACCAGTTAAGGGATGAACTTGAAAATTTGAGATTTCTCATTTTTTGTAGGAGAAGGGCATGGTTTACACTATCGAAAGCTTTACTAAAGTCAAACAGGACCAATATTGTCACCATCTTTTTATCAATGGCGTACCTAATATCTTCAGTGACTTTAATTAAGGCTGTCCGTGTCGAGTAGTTCTTACGAAAACCCGACTGAAATGGGTCTAATAACTGATGAGCGGTTAGATAATCTACTACCTGTGTATAAACTACCTTTTCGAGACATTTTGAGGCGGCGCAGAGGATGGATAGGTCGATAATCTCCTGGAGAAGTAGGAGTTTTAACTTTACTGATCGGTCGAATCAAAGATGATTTCCAAACTGCGGGAAATGTGCTAGATATGAGAGACGAGTTGAAAATGTCAAGTAGAGCTGGAATCACAGATGCGGATGAGGCTTTCAGGTATTTCACCGAAATTTCATCAATTCCAACAGAATTTGATTTAGCGTTTCGTAGGACATTCTGCAAGACATCAGGGGTTATATGGTTAAAGTAAAAATTTGAGTCATTGAACGGAACAAAAGGTTCTATGGATTGGATATTAGGGGTATGGGCATCATTATCATTTGGCAAGGGGGAGCCAATTGATGCAAAGTACTCATTCATGGCATGTAGTGATAGTCCGAGAACTGAACTTTTGTTAGTCTGTTTTACTAGTCCGATATTTATAAGCTCACGCCAAAGGTCATTTGAATTCGTGAGGTTAGAGAGAGTACTTGTATAATACTGTTGTTTTGACTTAATCACTAATCGCTTAACGAGATTGCGTTGCCTTATAAATAGTTGATATATGGCATTATTTTTGGTTCGAATAGAGTTGATTCTCAGTCTATCCCTCTCTTTCATTTGTGCCTTTAACTCAGGTGTAATCCACGGAACTATCGGTCTATTAAGCTGGATTTTTCGTTTTGGGTCGTAACGATCTAGGCAAGTTCAGAATGTTAGGTTAAAACGTTCCACTTTCAAGTCAACGGTAAATGTTAAGTAAAGGTTAAGTTAAGTAAGTTAAGGTAAAAGCTTATTGACATTTTTGCTGAAGATACCAGGAATAAGGTCGAGAAAGTTCCGTACTTTTCCTCTGTATGTGATGTATTCCAGATTCATTTTCTCATTCAAACTGAGTCGGAAGTAGCTTTTAAGATCAAAGCAGTCCTACACTTGAAAATGTAGCAACTCTATTTTTAACGAGGCTGATTACAATCAGATCTAACATTTTCGGAAAGAAGGTTGAATGAGGAACATTTTTTTTGTTTCATTAATATTTTAATGGCAAATGAACACTTAATCAAAGTTTATTACGCAAGTACATATAATGTTTTATAAAAGCAATATTTTGCCTTTTATAGATACCAATTTAAGTGAAACGGTGTTTGTGTTCTTTATTTTTGGAATTATTTATAAACCAAGAGAAGCGTTGATACATAGACTGTTGCTAGGTCATGTTCGAAAATATTTTTTTAAGTGCATTAATAACTCTTTTGACTAAAAATTACCCAGTCGGGGCCTATTTTTCTCTATACATTTCCACAAAGTTACTTTATCCTTTTACTTCACCTCTTGGTTTTGTCCTTTGTAAATTGTGTAGGTTTTGATGTTGTTCTGGCCAATGATGTGGACAAGGTAGAAAGACCAAAAAGAATTTGATAATTGAATTCGCGTGAATTATTTGCGAAAATCCGACATATGCAAAATATTTGCGCCAATTTAAGCAGTCGACTCAATTAATAATATCAATAGTTTTCGTAATTATTTTCAAAACACCGCATTATTTCACGTACATCTATTTTTAGTATAATCCTTATTCTATCATTAATTGTTTTCTGGAATTTGACCAAGTAACGAAGATTTTTGTTATTCTATTGGATGTTCTTGGACCAATTGCATTACCTCAATCACATTATATGTCATGTTTACACACTTTCCTGAATCTTCATTATAGTCATATTTTTCGATGGAAACATTAGATTTAACGATTTAAATTCTGCGTTATCAGACTAAAATCCAAAAGCTTCCCAGCAACTATGGCCATCTTTTTTTGCCATTGGATGATAATTCCAATCCTCCATCCTTCCCAATCTAAAGTCAAGTCCCTTCCTTCCTCTGTACTTTATTCTTTTTTTCATTCATGTATTTATCCCTTGGCCTTCCTTATTGGCCTTTTCCCTCTATTTTTTCTCAGGATTGGATGATGCGATTGAATATTCTGTCACTAGTGGTGCTAGGTTCTGAGGTTATTTTCAATTTTCGGTGAAATATTCTACATTTACCATACGCCGAGTTCAACGTTTTCTTCCTCGGGAAAAACGACATTGACTTTAAAATCATCATTGTCTAAGCTTATTTAGCCGTTATTGCTTAATTTCATCGAATTATAATCCTTTTGTAATTTTTTTATTCCTTCTTGACTAAGATAATTATATATCTTTATTGACATGGCGATTTAATTTTCTTATAAGTTAAAGATTTTAGTCTAGAGAAAGACGGATTACGGGAATTTCGTCCACTTACCCTGCCTGGTGACGTAAATGTGAAGATAAGAGCTCAAGAATGGCTGCCAAACCTTTTCTCAAATGGACCCGAAATTCTTGTGGCATATCCTGCATGTATCCTGAATAATTTAAGATAGCGCCGCTCTTCAATTTCTCATTGCATTCCCCTATTGCTTAAATAAGCCGAGTTCCTCCCAGGAGTAAGTGCCCACTTATTCTTATAACGAGCATATAACGGGTGAGAAGGAAATAATCCCTTTTAATCCGTGGGCGTTACCAGAGATCACGAGAAACGAGCGAACGCCGCTGAATAGCAGCAAGGCGAGTTCGAGGGAAAATGCCTCGCTTGCCGCCGAAATATGTTCCCGGAATTTTCGTGCTAATTCTGGTCCCATGTGCAATGAGATGCAGCTTGGTTCAAAAAACATGCTAAATATTCCTTTACGGTACAGTTCATTATTCCTCTTTGGAAGCATTGTGGATGAATGCACTGATTTCAATTTTTCAGTTGATTCATTCATTGGTTCGTTCAACTCGAAAACTGTAGACCTCCATCCTTCCCGATCTAAAGTCAAGTCCCTTCCTTCCTCTGTGCTTTATTCTTTTTTTCGTTCATGTATTTATCCCTTGGCCTTCCTTATTGGCCTTTTCCCTCTATTTTTCCTTCAATTATTTTCTTCACAACTCATTGTGCCTCAGGGCTTGCTCAATCCATTTGGTTTTTCATAGCGTGAATTAAGATTCGATACCCTCTTCGCTTTGCAATTCATTAAACTATAAAAGGGTTCAAGCGAAGTAGATTGCATTCCTGGATTTGCAAGAAATCAATATTTTTCGGGGGGTAGAAATGTATCCTTTCAGAGTTCGTCTTGACCGATGTATTCCTCAACAACGATATTCTTTCCTTCCTGCCCCCCCTTGCTAGACTTCTTTGCCGACCCTGACGGAGAGATGGGAAATTCTAAGGGTGGGAGGAACCCTTTCGCACGTTAGGGGGCGAATGTGAAATGGGAACAATATGGTCGGCAATCTACATATATGCTCCAAAGAGAGAGAGAGAGAGAGAGAGAGAGAGATATGAAGTGAGCGCCTGTGAACTCATTCGAAAGCGGAAACCTTTCCTTATTCCGTTGTTGAGGCGGTCACGACTGCTCTTCAATAGTCATGAGCACACAACAATCTCAATGCGAATCTATAGCAAGCTTCGTTATTTGTGAACGTTTTTAAAAAACTATTAAAAAATGTCAGAATTAGTTATTTAGTTGTAATGAGATGCTAATCAAATAAATATTTTAAAGTATTATTAAATTAAATTAATTATATTATTATATATATTAAATTAAATAAATATTTTTAATAAATATCAATTTGAAATAAAAAATTTTGATGTTGAATTCTAAAAAATATAGAGGATTAGTTTTATTAAATTTTATTGCATTCAAATGTTTTGTTTGAGCAGAGCGTAGACATATACATCCCATTCTTTCGCTTATTTTTTTATGCATTTTAAATCTAATATCAGTTTTATCACCTTGTAGCTTATGTTTGCAACACTACGATCGTGGATAGAGCTTCTCTAAATTATGAAATTCCAAGAAACTCCCAAATTTTCTGCTATTAATTCACCGATTACTCTTTTGAATCTCTCTATTTGTTTAGAAAAACCGTTTGCCTGCTTGAGAAAAGAATGTTTGAGAGGTTTTAAAATTGACAATCAGATTATCAGATAGTTTTGGAAAAAATTGTTACTGGAGTTACTTTTACGTCTATAGGCTCTCCTTACCTGGCTTATCAGTGAATTTCGTTGCAACATATTGACATTGAATTCAATAGGTTCGAAGAATTGTGTCCTAAGTTAAACATTCACATGTGGATGTGATACGCTAATTCAATGTCTTCTTTCTTTGCAGGTGAGTTCAACTCTTCGTGATGCATGATTGGAAACAGTTGCGATGTGAAATCAAACGAGCTTGTGAGCAGTGAGAAATATCAAGATTTTCTCCTCTGGGTGAAAGGTAAATGACGTAACTGTCCGTGGAATTTTTCAAATACATGGAATTATAACGAATGATATGTATAAATAATTATATATAATTATATATATGTATATAATTACGTTCCGATGCCTTACTATTCGGACAGATGAAAGCGGCAGCAGTAATCAATGATGCTATTTCGGATTGCATTCCATCCAAGCGAAAGTAATGGCAATGGCCACGTTCATTTCTCTTTGGGCCTTCAGTTGCAAATTATTTTTGCATTCTTTCCAACATTGCGTTGAATCAATTTGCTACATTTGAGACAATGTTAATTACAGTATAAGAGCTGAATTTACCACTGGTTGAATTCAGCTGGTAATCAACTGATGTCTTTTCGAATATTTCCTATGTATTATTTTCTGATGCAAAGATTTTAGCAGCTCCGAGGTACTGATTGTTCCATGCGATTATTATTTCAAACTATTAAAATCACTGTCATGTCCTGGTCATAAAACACATTTTCATTATATAATGATTCTCCAGTCGTATAGTAAACGATTTTAGGTTTTTCCTGCGAATTAATTGGAAAAAGAAGATTACTTGTGTTTCGGAATCGGTTTTCACGTCCTGATATTGAGAATGAAACACAAAATATGCCATTTTAACACAAATTGAGAAAGTCAACCTCAATGCAGATAGCGGCTTCGGCTTAGTAGTGAATTGGAGACCGGTAATGACCGGTAATGACAATCATTCAATAATGTCGTAACGGCTGCCACGTGAATGGAGAGTTTTCTGCTGTGTGTATATGACCGCTAGCACTCTGACGATGGCTGTACTTGCCGTCGAACTGCTGATAGTATTCAACAGCATTACTCGGTGTGAAACCCGAGAAATCTTCACTCAACCATTTCACATGGCTCGTCAAATGTTCTGAATGCCGGGTAATGGCTTCCTCTACACGCCCGCGACAAGTCAGCCCGCTCTATTCCCGCCCCACTCAACTCTCTTCTCCACGGGAGCCACGAACGAAGTTTGGGGGTCGTTGTCGCCGAGCGGGAGAGCGTCGTGTCGTAAATGTTTTCCCCCGTTGGGAGACCGGCCAACTAACCGGGACGAGGCGAGGAGGTCTCCAAAGGAAGGGAATTCTCTTCGTCTGGGACGCTCGAGAAGGGGGGAGGGTGGGTAGTAGCGGGGAAGCGGGGGGTGGGGGAGCGGGAGGAAGAGGCGTCGGGGAGTGTGCATCCAAGGAGATAGCCGCCTCCGCTGTCGAAAGAAAAACCCCTGCAGAAAAATAAACACAGGCCTCTCGACTCCATCTGGCGAAAAATTCAAACACTTCCCTGCCGTGAAGCATTTTCTGCCTCCCGAGGAAGTATTCTTAAAACCGTTCAGAGAGGATATTCGATAGACTTTAGGGCTGGATGGGGAAGAGGACAGGGTGGAGGATGTGAGTGGGCAAGGATAAGACAAACCCCTTTCCCTCCTTATCTTTCCCTTCTCGCTCCCTTTCCAATGCCTGTGTGCATGGAGGACGTCTTGCCGCCTGAATGGATATAGTTGAAGAAATATCGATGAGATGAAAATAACAATGCAAACTTCATAATGACGTCGTTCTAGTTTTTCATAAGTTGGCTTTTTCAAACCATGGCGCTTTTATTGCTGTAAATTTAATTTTTATTAATTAATTGATGCCATAAATCCACCCAGAGGATATTTTTCTCGGAGTTTTGTTCAATAGTTTAGAGTAAACTTTAGCTGCTTTTTCCAACGTTTACGTCAAATTTCAATTGAAATCTCAGGGCTTAAAAACACATTAATTAAAGAGAACTAGGGCAATAAAATGATTATGAACTATTCAATTACATGTGAAATTTATATAAATATAATGATACCTTTGACTTAATTAGTACGAGTTGCATTGAAGTTTACATCGCCGCATTAAG
Organism: Ceriagrion tenellum; assembly: GCA_963169105.1. Taxonomy (NCBI): domain Eukaryota; kingdom Metazoa; phylum Arthropoda; class Insecta; order Odonata; family Coenagrionidae; genus Ceriagrion; species Ceriagrion tenellum. The sequence goes on along the minus strand of OY720643.1, from coordinate 1,138,242 downwards.
CGTCAAACGATATATCATGGTTACTTAATCTTGTTAAAATACATGATATCAATGATGTAACATCTGAGATACATATTTTTGTAAATAAAAACGTATATATTTAAACAATAAGTGTTACAAACAGAATTTGACAATTCACTCAATATTTACATCTAACGAGTCAATTTTGTTGGATAAAACCACTTAAAATGGTACCTGGATTAGGTACTTCACTTCATATATTTAAAGTAACTGACCAAAATACAAGAAAAAAATCCCCATTTATACATAAGTAGTCAAGAAAAGAATTTTTTTTAAACTCTAGAGATAGAATTGTCATCTTATTTGCTTTTGGTTATCTGAGCATTAATTTCGATTTAATCATAGGGTGCTTTCCATTCGCTGTAGTGTGCTTATAGCTTAGCAACACAGCAGCAAATTTGCCTTCCATTCTTTCAACAGATCCCGCGTACAAGGCAATCTCACTTGAAAATAGATCGCGTTCAAAGTTGATGTGCGGTGAATAACAGGAGAATGTCGGTTATGGTATCCGTGATATGTATCCGCGACATTTGTTGACTATGAATGAAGACTACTGTAAAAAGGAATATTTTTGTTTAAGTTAAGTTACTTTGAACTCTATGATAAAAACCTTAAACTTTTAAATACTTATTTTGAACGATTCCAGCAACTTTGCAGAAAACATTCGGCCGTGTGTGATGCTCACCCACAGATATCACTATATGTATATATCTACATCTATATACTGTTATGATCGCCGTCTCCTCTAGGGGTAAGCACTAGGCTTGTACGCCAGACTGTATTTTGTAAGTTATGAACCCTTGGCGTCGTCTAGTGTGGGAATGGGCCAGAGGGTCGCGTCAGGGGTGGAGGGAGGAGATAGGTCTCATGTCCTTTTAAAGGGTCGGTCAGCTGCCTCGTTAACTAGGTGTCATAATTTTTGCAGACGCCCACCAAGTTGTGTTGGCTTTTGAATGCAGCTGCACCCAGGCGCCCAGTGAACTTTTCCCGTGGGAATTGTTATCAAAAGTCTCCTCCTCCTCCCACGCCTCTGCCTGCCGCCTTCTGGACCTCCAGAATCATATATAAACCCCGAAAATTCTCAACTCGGGGAGCAATCTCCAGGGTGTAGCCGGAGGCCATGCTGCTCTCCGGTAAGGGCTATTCGATAATAAATCCTTGCAGATATGCTTGAGTTTTCACTCTTTAGCGCCTATACCCTAATCAGAAACTTCGGCCTAGCCACTCGGGTCGAAGCTTCCTATTTTCTGCGTTCCGCCACTTGGGACACAACAATACTACCCTGCGAGCCGCCGCATGGGCGTGTGGCAGACAACGAAATTTTTAGGACAACATTTCATTTTTCGTCTTTCGCACGCAGTAATATGTGCTGATGTGTTTTATTCATTTATTTGTTTATTTTGCTTCTTCAGATGCTCAAATGAAGACCTCTGAATGGAAGAGACATTTATTTTAGCAAACATTCACATCTAAATAATCATTCTATTACTTTTTTGTTTTAGAATTAACCTATGACCGATTGTTAATGAGACATTGTAAATGATAAAATACATTAAAAATATATTACAAAATAAAGATGTGTATATTATTCAAAAGTAAATGATACATATTCTGTATCGAGCAAAGCTCGGTCTCCTGGTGCTATGTACTTATTAGTACTATTTATTGCTATCCGTGAAATAAATTTCGTGTTACCGATTTCGTTTCTTGGCAATTTAATGCTGTTTCAGCACATAGCCATATACTACCCCACATATGTTTCGAAATAACTCTACTATCTGTGCATAAATTTTCCTATCGAAGCATAAATATACGTTTCACATTAGTATACTACTAATATCAATGCATAATTCCGGTGACAAGCACGTTTTCTAATGGTTTCTGCTTGAATTTCGAATTCCGCGCCTAAACTCAAGTCTACAACTATATATCACCCTGTAAGACGGCACAGTGTTTTCATCAGGCTGTTAGTTATCACCAAAATGCACTATAATGTACGTGTAACTTTCGCCAACATGCACTATACCATGGGTATGCTGCCAATGCTACAAAAACAATTGAATATATATGTAATGTAACTACGTAAACGAGATACAAGAGTCATGTAGGGATCATGTGAAACGCGAAGAGAGTTCTACGTGGCAGATTAAGTAACAAGCATTAGGGAGGAATTGGACTAATCAGCCTGACTACCAGTCCACTCACCTACTTTAAAGCCTCATTGCAAAGCAAAACAAAGCATCATGGTCTCTTATGGATTGCGGAAAATACGACAATTTTAACCAGTCCGCTCTAAAGTCTATCTCCTTAATTTTATTTCCACGATCTGATCTTCCGTAATATGCTGGAGTTCGTAAGGTTTCAGCCTCGTACAGCCTCATTAGAAAATTATTTGGTTTTTAAATTACGTAAAAGGATGAATCTTAGTGAATTCGACGGTCTGAAGACGATTCACATCCCACTTGTTGCCAGAGGTCAGTAACTAATGACACTATCGAGATGGCCTTGCACGTATCATGCAGATTTTCTTTGCACGCGTTCTAACTATGTTTTAAACCTATTTCATGAGAATCCTAAAACACTGGCAGCGAATTTCTATTGGGCTCTAATAAGGAAGAGATAGCTGATCTCTGACTCTATCGTTACACTTTCTAGGTACTCTTTTAACAAATTCCAATATACGATTACCTTTGACAGTTATTTCCAGAAAATGTGTGCTCCGTGTGATTTTTGTTAATTTTATTCCGTGGTATCTAACAGATTATGCTGTCTCTAACTAGGCATGCAATATGTAATAGTTTCATTGAGGGAAGTCATTTCTTTTCCAGAAGTAAATGCATTGCGCACTTTTTTTCTAATTTCATTGTAGCTACTACGCCTCGCCCCACGTTTGAATTGCCATGAGATCCTTCGTTAGCGTTTCCTAATTATAATATATATTACTTAATGTTCAAAAGGTGTAAAGAATCTATGACACTCTTCACTCTCCTGTGAGACACCTAAAGTGACTTTAACCTAATTTGATATGGCGCCGAGCGCCGATATATAACATAAAAAATGGCCGAAGTTTCAGGCAAATGAAAGAAGATGCTCAGGACCGACTGCGATGGAGGGCATCCAGTTGAAACCTGTCAGAAGACAGATTCCATCAAGAAGAAAAGAATATTACCCTCTGTACGAGAGTACTTAATTATTCTCTAATTCAGGATAGTATTTGTTGTTATAATCGTTGTTAAAGCCGTAAGATTTTAGTTAAATAAGTAACTTTCCATAGGAAACTATATTAAATGCTATTTTTAAAGTCATTAAAAATTGCGGCTACTGGAACGTTATCTTCACAAAGACCAAATTATCGCGTGGAAAAAGTGCTAATTGAGTGTCACAAGATCTTCCCTTGTTGAATCCGTGTTGTGTTTTTAATAGAAAGTTTTGTATATCGAGGTGTTGACGGCATTTTAACCGATTGGCATTATCTGCCGGAGCAACCAAAAGGAAAGATTGCGGTGTTCTCCACTAGCACGAGAAGTTTATTTCCGTGCACACTGACACACAAATTATTTTCAATATGTTCAAAGTTATTACCCACAATTACCCACTCGTGCGAGGTGAGCCGACGCACCTCAAAAGCCGCTGGCACACAGACTACTGGGATACAATGCGACCCCGCTCCGAGCGGCCGGGCCACAAACCGCCCTCTAGCGGGGAAACGAAACGCAAAACAGAGGAATGGCGGGGGCGCAACTTCAAAAGGCATTTTGAATTCAACACGAGGTGTCTCATAACTGGGCTTACAGTTATACGCTCAAGGACCCTTAATTAGATAGATTTAAGGGATATCGGAATGCAATTTGATGGCTGTTCCCTATCACCTTTCTTTAAATATGGGCGTTACGTTGACGATGATCCAGTCTTTATGTGTTCCTACGTGTTCCTTAGTTGATTTTCTAAATATTACCTACAAGTATTTCTGAAGCTAGTTCTCTATACTTACGGGAAAGAATTTTTGCAGGACCAGGTGACTTATCTAGACAGCGATTTTATCAAATTTTCTATTCCACAATCACAAATACCAATAGGTGGCATCGTTTGCCGGTTACAATCACCATATGTCATGGACGTGTTCTGTGAAGACCTGTTGAACACACTTTGGAAGTAGGAGCTTTATGTATTATTTTTGTCCAAACTTTTTGTTACTACTTCGCCACTGTCGTTTCTTCGTGGAATAACTGTAGTTCTTTTGACATTGGACCTTCCTTACGCATGACTCAAAAGTCATAACCGTGGTTAAATTTAGCCGAAATTGAAAAATATAAATTACTTGCATCATTTTTATAACCGTATGTTATTTCCACCAACTTAACAGATGTATTTAAGTTAAGTGTGCCCAAAGAAATTTTTTCCCACTTAAAAAAATATTAAAATGTGCTCTCAACGACCCGCAATTGGCGCTCCAACTACCTTTGGGTTACAACCGACTGGGATTTGGGGTGTCGATGGACATTGCCTTTTCCAGGGTATCACTCAAGACACGAGGGAAAGGTGGAGAGGTTAAGAACCAAGCGATTTTGAGTGTATCGATGGAGAGGGCAGAGTGAAGAAGGTGAACAAACTGTGCAAACGAATCAACACTCTTGGCTGCGTGAATGTGAGAGTGAAAATAAGATATAGTACGCTGTACTATGTTGAGAAAGTTCGTCTTCATGTGCAAGATCCGTCTTGGCCGAGCAAATACTGCCTTCTGTTAGGTCCCGGGCAATACTCATTTTAATGGCAGCTGATAAGACTTCGTGCATTTCTGCTCACCCAGCTAATTATATGGTGGGATGGAACTATTTATTTTGAAATTTCTTGACAATTAGGAAGAAGAGCTTTTTATTTTTTCTCATTGAAGCTTGAAATATCGAATCCAACATACCAGCTTATTAATTATAAGGCAAACAAAGATTGTGGACGTTTACTTATTAAACTGATAGATTGACACCTTGAAATATATCCAGTTCTCAAAGTAATTGTTTCTTGTGAACACAAAGAACTATTTTCAATTTTGAATGGACATAGTACCGTTAACTACAAAAACTGGAAATTGGAATAAAGAATAATTTCGAGTTTTGTTTGGCAATAAATTCAGAAAAGATTTTGCGAAGAATTATCATTTCTCCTCCATTTGTACTTTCAATTCTCCGTGTAGCTGCATTTTCTCCATCGCAACTCGTAGTGGCGATAGCAATTGTCGCTGCAAGTGATGCAGGAAGTGAAGGGGGTTTATGCAGAATAATTAGCCGGATAAAGAGTCAATCCATTTCCTCCGGCAGATTCCATTCATCGCCTCGTGGGGTTTGAAGTGCGAGGGGATCCGACCGACGTGAAATGACGCTGTCTTCGTGCGCCAACTCTCCCCGCATCCACATCACCACCTCACCTCCATTCGCCCTTCTTTGTTTGAATTGAGCGGTGCGCGAATTGGCGAGAAGGAAGAGAGCGAGATGGAACAGATGGAATAGGCCTCCCTGGCAATCAATTCAGGCGATATGGAGCGACGGGTGGCAGGGCCGGGCGGTTGAAAGCTGCTCTTTCGGGTTTGAATGGGGATTGGTTTGGGCTACCAACAGCAGAAGTATCAAATTGACTCTAAGGAGTTCAAGGTGCAATAGCTGTTTACTCGGTAGAATATAAAATGGTCGGCATTTGCTCACACTTAGTATAAATACATCATAAAATCATTTGATTGGTCCTCCGTTTTCTAGTTCCGGCTTTACTTTAATCGTATCGTATGTAATCAAAATAAGTGGAAACTACGCCATGAATTATGAATATTAATACGTTCATATTAACTGTGCGAAGCTTACAGTAAATGTTAATGCATTCCACTGCTATGAAAATTGTAAGGTATTTCTTTAAGTGTCAAATACAGTTCATAGTGTTCACGATACACTTTTTCATGCCACAGGTTTGTGGTTTTGTCGACTTCGTGCATTTTTATTACCATAATACACTAGAGATCGTTCTACTGATGATTTTGATTCCGATGATTTCGATGATTTCAACAACGTCCTTATCACCAGAATCATTCACGCTGCATTTCCTAAGGAACAGAGTGTATGCATTCGGAGCCATTGCGCGATCGATGAGAGTGAAAATGTCCCCCACATTGTTTGGCCAGGGTCAATTACTGTGAGCGTGTATACGATTGGTTGAGGGTGGTGGGCCAAATCTAAATGAAGCGTTTAGCATAATTAGGGGTAATTGAATTACTTGTCAATGGAAAGATTCGATGGGACTGTCCGGACGAATCCTTGGTTAGCCTTCTATTAATTTCAGTGTTCGCTGTGATAGGTCTCGTCCGACGAAAGAAGTAATGAATATGAATACCCTCCGATCAGCTCGGAAATAGTTATTAAGGTTCCAGTGAGGTCACAGGCCACAAAAGTCTAAATTAGGATTCGGGATAGAAAGCCACTTCGCCAACCAAGTAACAGATATTCAACTTTTTCACATTTTTCATATAGAGTAATCCATGAAAACAGTTCTATTTCCTATCCCGAATAAAAAAGCTACAAAATTTGAGCAATATTGATAAACTAAGTAAACATCGCAAGCGCTCAAACTTTTGCTTAGAATAATTAAATAGGTTGGAGAGCAGGACAAATTACTTCTTGGGCGATGACCAGTTCTGGTTCTGAATGGGTGGGTCTTTTCGGGATGCAATCACCGTGATAAGAAGAATCTTAGAGAGGTACGTATAGAATAAGCAGAATGTAATTGCTTGCTATGTGGGTTTCGAAAAGGCGTTTGGCAGAGAAAATCGGGAAAAACTGTCTCAGATACTCGGGAATACGGGAATAGAATGGCGAGACAGGAGACTAATCCTAAACCTTAATGTTACCCAATGGGCCTTTTGTTTTTACCAAGAAGATGGTAGGCAAGCCATAGGAAGAAATGGATGAGGGCATCAAAGTGGGAGGTTAGCCAATGAGCTCGGTCAGATTTGCAGGCGAGTAGGCGTTGGTTAGTCGAGCTTCGAAGGGATTACAAGCTTTATAAGTTGTTTGGATTTTAATACAAGAAATACGGTATGAAGAAAATCCACGGAAAATGAAAGTAACGAGACATTCTAGGAAAAAGAAAGCGATGCTGGTAATAAAAGTAGGAGGAAACGACCTAGAGCAAGTCATTTTAATTACTTGGGTAGTTCGCTTAAACGAAACGGGCCTAGTAGCAAAGACATAAGGAGGATAATGACGTTAGCGAAGGAAGCGTTTAGTAATTGAAGGGAGCGGATGACTTGGACCTTGAGATAGGAAACGAAGAAGAGACTGGTTGAAGAGTCTAACACGAGGAGTGTATTGCTGAATGGATGCAGGAACGTGGATGGAACTGCCGATGAAACGAAAGGTGTCGGTGTCATTTCACGTGGAATTTCGTTTCATCATTCGTCGAATCATGATATAAGGAACATACCTGATTTTAATGTCTCGTATAAGTGAAATGTACACTGTTGCATCTTACCCTCTCAATATCCTATTTTTAGCTCACGCCTAGAAATGGCTTGATCCTCTCCTCTAGTTTAATCCAGTAAATGTAGCACTGAAACTTTTCTGAATACGGTCAAACCTCGCTTTTCCGAAATAAAGGGGGCGGAATGTTCTTAGAAACCTGAAGTGTGCACAGGTAAATATGAAGAGCAATGACTCTGAGTTCTAGCTCTATGTTGTTTCAAAAGACGCAGCATTGATCATGATTGGCCATTCAATCCTACGACTGGTTGACTTCAGCCCTCTATCCTTCCCATCCACTCATCTCAATCTGATCCCCATCCATCCCTATCTAATGCTCATACATCCCTCACTTCCTCATAGATCTTCTGATGCACCTAATATCCTTTTTATTTCGTCTGCTCAATAATTCCTGAGTCTTCTTCTGGAGACTTGTACCTCTGTTTTTCCACCAATCGTATTTTTCACGAAGCCATTGTGCCTCTGAGAGTGTCCAATCCATCTGGTTTTTCTTTCCTCTGTAGGGTTCCGTATAGTTCTTTCCTATTTTACTCTGAACACTTCATCATTTCTGTATACTTCATCATCTCCTATTTTATCCGTCCATTTTATCTCCAATATAGTTGTACTACAGCATCAGGTTTCAAAGAATCAGAAGCATTCATAGAATCAGAAGCATGAACCCCACGCTCTACACGAATGTTTTCACGTCCTGTTTCCTCGTTTGCTCTCCTATCTTCTTAGAATGCAGCAGTTGTCTTTACGTCACGAATGCTCTCCTACAATGGGCTGTTCTCCGCTTGACGATCATTAACTATGCATTTAGCTTTTTGGGCTCAATTTAACGAGAGACTGCTGAGTACACTTTAAAATAAAAATAATGAGTATAGCCTAATTACCTTAGTGGCTTTACAATTGTGTTTTTAAAAAATGAAGAATTTACATTCTATTCAATTTAGTTAACGTAGGGAAAGCTGAGAGAGTCATATAAAAAGGCTTCATGCATCCCGAAGTTCCACTGAAATAATGCTCCAAATGCGTCGCCCTTCTCGCGTCGTTCCTGTGAGTCTTCTTGGAATCGACTACTTCCATTGTTGCTGGAAATCCATGGCAAAGACATTTAGTTTTATTTTAGACTGAACAATAGGAACTTAACTTAATAGGGAATAAACCGGCAGCATTAATCAGCTTCTTGATCAATTTAATTTTCAAAATGTTTGTTAGAACTTTTTTTACAATTAGCTGGAAGAAGCAGAAGTGTGAGGGATGTGCAAAGCATTGCAGTTTTTATTAGGTATCCTTGATCAGTTGTTTTCAATGATGTGCGTGTTGCACGATTCGAATGCGTTCCACGAGCGCGAGTGAGAGAGTAGCGAAGAAATTAATCGGGGTTCCCATTAGCACGCACTCCAATCGCGATTTTTTTTCCTCGTCCGGAAACACAAGAAGGCTGCAGGGCGTTTGAATCTTATCTTTGGATGGTGCGAACAATTCCGGACAGAAAGGAGGGATTTGGTCTCGCTTTTGAGAGGGAGTCAAAACCATTCCATCCACGTTCACGAGCAGCATTTTTTATTCTCGAAAAAAAAGAAGGGCTTTGAGGGGCGCAGGATGCGAGTCACGGGTGCCGCAGAGGAATTCCCCTCACGCCCGTGGGGTGGTGTTATTACCGCGTCTCTATCAATTGGCACACGAACCCTTGGCCATGACGAGGGGATATGGCTTCGGTGGGTTAGGAGTGAGGGGTGGTAGGGAGAAGGGAGTGAGAGGGTTGGTTATCGCTTTCAATCCAACCCCATCTCTTTCATCGGCTTCCTCGAATCGGTCGGCGATGATTTAATTTCCTTCTTGTCATTTGCAACTGATTCGCCTTCGTGGGAAGAAGATATCTCAAGCAAACACTTCTGCGCCGCTACACGAAAAGGTGTCTATTGCGTGCCCCGCTGACTTTTTGAACCCGAAAATAAGCTCTCCGCAAGAAAATAACTGCCCATTTATAAGAAAAGAAACGCGAGGTGTGAGTATAGTTTTTTTCATTGAATTATAATTATCAGAATATATTTTTATTTGTATATAATATTTTCTGTCTATTTTGACATTTAAAGTCACTCACGTCGCAGTTATCTGGGAACATATACTCAAAATATTGCGCAAATTTGAACCTAAAAATCGCTCCAACCACCTAAACTTAATGACGCTAAAAAAAATCCTAGACGTCAACATAGGGAGAGATAATACTAGAAGAAAATTTTATCGACATTATTGGGAAGACGTGATAAAATCATAAACGGCTACTGTGTCAGCTAGTAACGATGTGCTTGCTTAAGCAAACTTCAGGAGAAACACTTGAATGAAACAACCGGTTGTCAGTGCAGTGCATTTCAGAGCAACCGTACTCATGGAGCCTTATGTGTTGTTTGATTAATAACCAAGATATGAAATATACAATTTACCTAATACTTTCCCGTCAAGTGCGAAGCGTAAATGCATCTCGCAAATTTCACTTGGGTTATTATTATCAAAATTTACCAACGTTGACGGGCAACTCATTCATCGTAACCAGAGTAAAAATGCCATTGAGGTAACGTTAGGAAGCCTTATGATTCGGGTGACTATTAAGTGACTCACTATTGGTCGGAAGGAGAAATTTAACAAATATGGCAACGGAGGGGTTTTCGTTCTTTTATTGGACCCTATTTATCTTTAAAATGGAAGTCCTAGAATTTATGACATTGAAACAGAGTCATGGTTAAAATTATTCCTTTTTCTCCGGATCTCAAAGGCTTCCTTTGCAAGTCGAGCCATATAAATGTTGGAGCGGCAGTTAGCTTTTGTGCTTATGTCAAATGATGTGCTCATTAATATTAGATTTTTATAAGCTTGAAAATCCTCTCTCTTGTCCTATAATCCTCGTAACAATAGTCCCTCCTCTCTCTTCTCTGTTGTCTTTTTTTTATTTCAACTTCCGGCCAATCAGGTGTCACATGATTGTTGCTTCTTATAAGCCTGCCTTTATCTTATTCAAGACGACAAGGTATTTTCCTGAAAACGATGCTCGAGGCGTTTGTTGTAACATCAGTATTTTTTGCCAATGTCATCCGGTGGCATTCGCGAGAAGAATTTAAGCTTACCAGTGTACAGTCAACCCGTGTGAAGGAGTTCAAGTTAAAACATATGCACCGCTAAGCATTATATTTGGTCATTAAAGTCTGGTTCAAAGACTGCTCAATATTGTAACATTTAATACACAAATGAAAAATACTTCTATTGACCTAAGATATGCCTTAGTTTTTGAAATCCACACTCAAGTTGAGAAAAAGGAGAAAAGCCAAAAAACAGATAACGTTGTGCAATTATTTGATCATTCATGTTGCGCGAAATTAATGCAATGGAGTACTTTTTAGTGCATAAATAAAACACAAGAGAGGTGATTGAATAATTGAATAAAAATGCATAGCAATTAATTCGAGCGATGAATGTATTGTAACATAAGTTACAAAATCAGGATTTCATTTGTAGAAAAAATATAAAAAATTTAGAGAATGACTTTTCGTTACAACAATTTCAATTATTGACAAAAAACAATATCAATATTGCATATAACAGAAATAATTTTTACTTTTTCGATTGGTATCTTTATCAAGAACATAGTTTTAGTCGGTTGCTACGTAACCACAATACCATGTTCAAAGTTGAGCAAGGACCGTTACTCATAATAATTACTTACTGTACTTCTATAAGTTCAAGTTTCGCCACTTAACTCGCCATGATTCCAAATCCTATACCTTATCGTGTTTTTTTGTTTTCAAAATGGAAGCAAAAATATTTTAAAGAATATATACTATTTTCAAAGCATAAATGTTATCATCCATTGCATCCAGAGATTGACTCTGCATACACCACTGTTTGACCAGGCCTTGTTGGGACTCGATTGGACGTTGGGGAGTACTTTTTTAATGTTATACCTCTTGTAGTATATTTCAGGGTCGCACCCATTGTTTCCCTAACATTGTAATTTCATAGAACTAGGGATATGTTCAGTTTTTGTGTTAAATTGTTGCTGAAATTCTCAATAAACTGGGATCATAGCCATCGCCAGCGTGAGTTGGCGGTGGTTCCGAGTCGGAGGAGATACGAGCGTTTCGTTTCCGAGAGCTGCCTCTCCCTCTAATTTGTCGAAATGGGACGCCGCCGCTCCTTTCGGTTCCACCGTCCAAGTCTTACACACACGTGTCTTCAGGGAAGACCAGGAGGGAATTGGGATGGGGTAGGGGGTTGGGCGGTGGGAGGGGGATTGGAGGGACGGGAGGAACGAGGAGGCGAAATGGAGGAGGAGGGAATCCGAGCGTATTTATCAAATGGGGGGAGGGGGAGGTCAGGGAATGATGTTTCTTCTTCTGCCATCTCGAACGTTGTTCAGGCGGCGATTCCTTCCCGGCGTGCGATGCAATAACACGCGTCTTTACTCCAGCGGGATCTTCCTTTTTACGCGTCTCCAATCCAAGGGCGGGGAGGAAGGAAGTCATCCTTCGAAGAGGAAGAAGTCTTCTGTCCTCATTCTTTCCCTCGACGGACTTCAATTTCAACCACCCCCCCAATATCCTATCCCTTTAACCCTGGTACGAATCCAACACGGAAAGGGCGAAGACAGACCTCTACTCTCTTTCCCCTCTTCTCCCTTCTTTGTAGGTACCTCCCTTTCCCTCCATCCCCCTCCCCTCCTCCATCCCCGCCCACCCCCTCCTCACACTGAACGTCGCCATTTTCATTCCTCCTCCAATATGCGTCCTCCGCCTCCTTCGTCTCACGGCTTCCCCTTTTCCCTTCTTATTCTCTCGTTTTCTCGCTTTGTGGGGGGTGGGGGTTGATACGGGGGAGGGAAGGGGTGGATCGAGGGGGTGGGTTGAGGGTTAGGAGTTTGGTTTGAGCAATATGACGATTCCTCGAAACCAAATCGATGCCTCTTATATCGATCAGGTCGATCCAAAAAAATGAAGGGAATGCTGGGGTACTGGATTCACAGTTCCGATTTCGATACAGAGGTAAACCTAGCGTAGCCAATGATCGATTTAAATACTACACCATTTGGTATGAACCCAAAAATTGCCCTGCATATCCTTATTTGAGTGGGCTGTTGAGTATGAAACCTAACCGAACTATCTCTTTCCACTGCATGCATAACAATTACATAGAATAATACATTGTAATTAAACTTTGTTAATGATTTCAGCACTCTCGTATAGGCATTGATACTTTATAATTTTTTAGTAAACCAGATATTCAAGACCTGCTACCTGTACAATAGTACAAAGAAGATTAAGGAAATAGACATTTATCAATTATGTATGGAGGTGTAGGTGGCGATAATAAATAGTTATCGATAATTTAACTCTACAGACGTCATTGTGTACATATATGACATTATGAATAATACTGCTGATTTCCCGGTTGTCGATAGGACTATAATTGGTGCTGTCGATTGTTGACTGTTGATAAGATTGTAATTAGAATGCTTAAGATAAAAGTTATGATTGGAATTTTTGTTTACATTTTGTAATCATATACTCTCGGTATTATTGTTGATACCTAAATGTGAGGGTGTTTAGATTCTATATAATACGATAATATAGTTGGTAGCAATAGTAGGCATGTCTAGCACGCATGGAGACTGATGCGAGTATGACGAGGTATTTATCGCCACATCCCTTTTCCCTGGTCGACAAGATCAGTTTTGTATCAATGTTTGGTATTTGGAAATGAATATCGCGGTCGTTTCAAGGAGAGGCTCTTTCGGAGCCAGCCGGAAGGCGGTGAGGGGGACCTTTGTCGGGTCTCCTCTGTTTGCGGTCGTACCCTGACTCACCAGCACACCCTTCTTTCCTTGTGCCAGGGTGTGTCGGTACCCCTTTTTCTAGTGCCTGCGCTCTTGCGAGCGTGTTCGTGTGCCCTCGGCTGCAAGCCAACGGTGTTTCGGATGTCTCGAGAAAGGAGGCACCCCCCTCCACAGTCCTCTTCGCATTCGTTTTGTGATTACACTCCGTAGGGATAGGTCGCCCTATCTATGCGGGGTCAATCCCTTATTTCCTTCCGTCACCGCCTTATCACTTCCCGGCATGCCTCATTCCCCCGTCGAAAGTACCGACCCTCCCCCACCCCCTTCCACTCGACCCTGGCATTGTCGGAGCCATCGCTCCTGGATTACCGCGTCATTCCTCGTCCATGATTGGATTATCCAACAGGCGCAAATCATCCGGAAGCAATCTTTCCCGCACGTCAACAAACTCTTCATCATCGGCAGTCATCAATCCAAAGATTGGTTTGCTGTAAATTATCACAACAATCTCCTCTCAGCCAACCGCTTAGTATTCTCCTTTATTTCTCATTCTATTTCTTTAATTCTTCATTTTAAGCATAATTTTCCACATTCTGTGGCCTTCCGCAAAAGTTTTTCCATCCATTCCTTCGGTCTGCACCCAATTGAGAACTGAAAATGCCCATTTGAAGAAGTGAATCAATCTTATCAGTTACTGATCTTTATGGTGTGGATATGTGAGAAATTGTAGGTGAGTAAAAGTAGTTATTTGATATGTGTATCTCAGCTGCCTATTAGGATTTGTCGTTCCTAATTTTCAGGTGCCATGAATCACCAAAAAGTCTTATCCACGAACTCCTTCTCAAACTTTGTAATTATACCGATTCTGAGTTGTTTATTACGTGCTTGCGGACCGTTTTTTCAATAATTTTATCCACTTACTAATTAAAGCTTCGTTCTTATTAACCTTTGCTGGCTAATTATACTCAAGCAAAGAAAAGTATAAACCTTGATTCATAAGTTAGTCGACGTCTCACGATAATAGGTGGATATTTTCATGTTTTCAAAAAAATCCAGTGAACATTCAAAGACGATTTCCCCTCTTACTCCCATGCCCTCCGTGAATCCGCAAACTTTTTTGTCCTTTAACATTACCTCAGTGGTTGCGGAACACAGTCGTTCTTCGTACTAATCTGACGGCCATAAACTGCTAAGAAGTAACCGAGTAATAACAAGAATGAGTTTTTCACTGGAATCTGAATATTGCTGTGTGTGACCGTAGTACAAGCTGAATTTAGTCTAGAGGGATTCGTGAGGGATTTTTAAGCCCATTTTTCTAATTTGGTTGTGAAGTATGTACATAGTATATAAGGCGGCTCCAAAATGATTCCAGAAGCGTAATAGTTACCTTTAAAAGTTAGTATTGTTCGCTTTTCCAAATCCGAGTGGAAATTTTTGAAAACTAATAAAATAATGATTTAGCTCTTTTGGAGAAAAAAATGAAACGTGGTGGTAATAATTAAAATTAAAAGCTGGTAAACAAACATTTATTGCTCGACCAAATTAGCCGTATCTAATTTAAATTCATTCATCAGTTAAGAGAAATTAGCATTTATTAACCGAGCCATTAGACCCAAAGTGAAGAAAAAGAAGGAAAATTGCCGTGTTAATTTCGAGATCCTTGTCTTTTTAAATCCCGATCCATACTTAAAAATTATCACCCATCCCTTTGTCTGTTTTTAATGTGCATTCTAGTTTTGTTTAGACGTACAAAATATCGCAAAACACCACAGAATCTACAAATGATTTCAGAGGAATCTCTTCTTATTTTACCCATCTAGTCTCACGATATCTGTTCGCCGGCATCGGTTCCAAATCTAATTTTTTGCGTTTTACCCCAATCTTATATTTCAACATTGTCTAATGACTCCAATTAGAGCTTTTCATGTGCATTTTATTCTCCGCATTCTCCTCACTTTTTTCATCTAGTTTAGTCATTCCGCGCAGGTGCCTCTTATGCACTCTAGCGCCTTATTCCCTTGCCACTGTTTGTGTAGAGCAGTATAATGCTGTGCTCAAAGTTTACGTCGGAGAAATTAAACGTCACTCTTATACTAAATTGGCTAAGACTTGATTATTTTCGGATTTTGGATTTGTATTCATTTTAACATTTCAAATACTTTTTCCTCAGTCAACACATTCCTAGAGTTTATCTTATCCCATTAAATCGTCATTTTTTGTAATCACATTCTGCAGTTGTGTTTAAATTTACATTTATTTATAATACAAAAGTTACGTCGTGGCATATGAGAGGTAAATCCTTTAGTGGTTTCTCAAACTATCTAGAAGGTAAGATTATGCCAAAAGACAGTGCCCTAATTGGGAAAAAAACACCTCTATCACTTTAGAAAATTTTGCTTCAGATGAATCGGTGTGAAGTAGAGTAATGCGCCCCATGTATCCCGGTGACCAATTAATGCAAGCATTTGCCCAACTGGCTGGAGGAGAATCGTCAGGAGTAACAACTCAATGGAATTCTGTTTCGCGAAATTTAATCACCGTTTCATTTCTACATTTGATGAGTTTGATGGTAATATCGCCCAGTCAGGAGAGTGTAATATAAAACAAACGAATTATCTGAGAGTCGCTGTAATAATTTGAAAGGAGTATACTACCGACTGTTGCAAAACGGTTCCGCAAGTCATTAACAGGTTGAGAAAAGGTTGCCAATCGATTGATTGCTGGACAGCCTCACAAATGAAACATTAGCGAGATCGATTCTTTTCCATACCCCCGTCATTTCTTTTTTTACCCTTACATGCTACTTGAATCATTTCGTGAAGTAGTCATGCCTAAGTCACGGATCTATCGGTTCCTCTTGAAGGATAAAATCCTAGTAATGACGAGACATTAAGGGTGAATGCATTCGCAATGACTAAATCCTCATACCTTGGCACTGCAACTCAGTCTTGAGTTTGGCATTTGGATATTCTCATTGTTACCAGAGTCTAATCGATGAATCGTGAGGCAACCAATGGAAACTCGAATAATCAATTTGCAGTTAATAACAACAATATTTCAATATTCAAGTATACATTTCCTACCATGATGGCGGTAATATCTTTTTGTTGTCTCTCACTCATTTTGCACCGAATATAATTATGGCATTCATAATAATTCGTGTGATCAGTCTCTATTCATAATTTCGGTAAATTATCTGACCTTCCACTTGTTAATACCTGAAACGGTTTGAGCTAGAGGTATGCAGTAAATTGTGTTGTCATTTATAGAGCTATCTCTCATTACCCCTTTTTATTGATTTAACTGCTCAAGTTTGAGCCCTAAGGTTTGTAATATTCTCCCATAAACTTATACGAGATCCCCAATTTTGCAGGGAGTAACACTTCCTATTCTTCCATTTATTTAAATAGTTTAATTTGAAAAAATCCTTTAGTTCATGCTTAAATGCACTGTTAAATTATAAACCAGCTTAACACTATAATGTTTAGCGTAATGTGTTCCAGAATTAAATTTAAGCTTTCCATATTTATTAAAAACAGTCCCTGAATAATTATATTGCTAATAGGGTCTGTATGTATCTAAAAACATGTAGTGTCCCCAAGATCACTCACGTCACTCGCCATCGTTGGCTCCGATTGATCGCCTCTTGAATGGAAAAGGGATTTTTATTATTCATTTATTTCTGTGGTATTTTACATAGCAACAAAAACTTTATTGATAACCATACCAATAAACGAGAAAACTTTTTCAGGCTAATGCATATATAACGGCGCATTGAATCCTCTATTTCTTTTCATTAGTTTAGTTTATTTGAGTGGAACTTTAATATTTGGCATTTAAAACGTCAAACTCTCACTCATTTAGTGGAAATTCTGTGTTCTCATTGACGTAATACGGCAGAATGATGCTTTTTATTTGCCATTTCTAGGCTTTAGGATAAGGACTAACTTATCCGTGCGTTCAGCTTCCCTTTAAACATCCCGCATAAACTTTTCATCAATTAAGTCATGTTGTGAGGCTTGCTAAATTTGGAGGGTCTAAAAATGATATTTTAGTACATACTGTAAGTTATTGAGATATTTTGGTAAACGCAATGAATAATGAGACAATGTACTACTACTAAAGGTATCAATTGTGGTTTCCGATATTTCTTTCAAATCATCCTGTTTATCGTTATTTTACTGCTAGATTTACCTATAAGTTACGTATGAAGAGATTTATTAATTAATAGAGTAATTTCAATTTATTCTTTTCCATGAAAATCGATAATGTTTTACTATGATCAAATTTGAACATTTGAGATCAAGAGATATATTTCAAATGCTAACTGTATGGGTTGAATATAAATAACTTGTAATTATTCCATATAAATTATGATAATTTTGAAAATTAATGTATCCTCATCTGCCCATATTATAACATTTTTTATTCTTTAATTTTTTAAATTTATATTATTCCAAGATGTGTTTAAGAGTGCAAAAATTAGAGGATAGATTTTTTGGTGATGCATGTGAAAGGTTTTATTTTTAATTGATTGCAAAATTAATTTTTACAGTTCTCTCGAGTAAACAGTAATTGTGCTATCGCCGTCTTAATTTTTTTTGTTGATATTCTCCGCGCCATCATGTTACGCTGGTTAGGCGGAAACTCCTTGGAAAACCCAGCTCTTCTCTCACAGCCTTCAGTAATTTTAGGCTGCTATTCATATTCATGCAGTGTTGCTATACTGAATATTGTACGTTAAGAAAAATGTATGCTATGTTCACAGTCCTATCATTCATCGGTCGTTCAATCCTAATATTGGTTGACTGCAGCCCTCCCCCCTTCTCGGTCTCACGAGAACTCCCTTGCCTCCTGTTATATCTTTCTATGTAGGTACTTCCCTCATTATTTCATCCATGAACTTATTCCGGAGTTTTCCTTTGGGGAGTTTGGGGAGTCTGCTTGGTGTTCAATATGGGCCTTACATCGTCTACTCTTCTGTGCACTTCATCATTTCTTCTTTTGCCCGTCCATTTTATCTTGAGCATCCTTCTCCAGCACCAGCCGGCCATCCGTGCCTCAAGGGTTCCAAGTCTGCATCATTAGAGGGTGAGAATTGGCATTTTTCTTAATACTCAGATAAAAAGTGAACACGTCGTTATATTTTCCTTGTGAATGGTATAGTGTACTATTATGAACCTTTAGTAAGAATGAAACATTATTAAAATACTATTATCAGTACAAAAATAATCATTTTCGCCGTTCAATCGTATAATTGATCGAATACAGCTCACGGACCTTCCCTATCTAATGCTAGTTCCCTTACAACTTGCTAGCCCTTCTCATGTACTTTCCTCTTCCTTTGTGCATATTGCTTAGTCGTCCTCTCTGGACATTTAGCTCTATTTTTCCTCAATTATATTCTTCATCTACTCATTGTGCCCCAGGGTGTATCCAATCTGGCCGACTTTTCTTTTCTGCATAGTGTTCTATTAGGTCCTTGGGTGTTCCACACTTGTGTAAACTTCATCATTGCCTATTTTATCCGTCCATTTTATTTTAAGCATCCTCCTCCAGCACCAGGTTTCTAAGGGTTCTAGTCTTTTCTGGTCAGCTTTTCCAATGGTCTATACTTTCGATCCGAATATTGCTACCCTCTATGTGAATGGTTTCATACACAGTATCCTGGTTTGTAGTCCTATCTTCTTTGAGCACGGCAGTTACCTTCTTTTCTTCAACGCCTTATTAGCTTGGGCTATTCTCCGCATGATACCCATTGTACTTATTCCGTCGAACGTGATGGTACTTCTGGAACAGGTGGAGGAATCCACTTGCTCTGATTTTTCTACTCTCTGGATTTTGACATTCAGCTTCTCTCTTCCACGTAATAGGATTTTATTCTTCGTCTATTTTATTCATGTTGTATTCTTAGAGAACCAGGTCCATTACATTTAGTGACCTTTGAAGATCATCGCGATTTCTGGCTATGACTGTGATAACATCTACGAAGTGGTGCATGTTTATTTCTTCTCTGTTTATCTTTATTCTGCTCAGTTCAATACCTTTTGCTTCTATTATGGCCTCTTCCAAGTTCAATGTGAACAGTGCTGGTAAAAGGATGCATCATTTTATTTCTCTTTTTTTAATTTAAGCTTCTTTCTAACTTCTGTCTCTCATTTGCGTAGTGACGACTTAATTCCTGTGTATTTGGTAGATTATTCTTCTGTGGATTACTATTCCGAGTTTTTCGACCAGCAGTTTGAACATCATCAACTCATCATTAATGAAGATTTTCTCCATGTACATGAATGTGACATATAATGCCTTGTTCCCATGTATTTTTATTTCAATTATTAATCTCAGGCTGAGTATGGCCTCCCTGGTACCACCGTTCCTCCTAAATCCAAAGGAGGTTGTCTTTAATTTCCATTTCAATGCTTCGGCCTATTATTCCTGTCAGTATTTTTGATGCATGTGACACTACGCTCAAGGTTCGGTGCCCCTTACATCTCTCAGCCCTGGTCTTCTTCGGTATCACCATCATTTCGCTCCTTTGAAAGTACTCTGGAAGTGTTCCGCTCTGGTAGCTATTTCTGATTATCTGGTGTAGGTTATCTTTGGCTTTACTTCCGAGTGCTTTAATGATTTCTCCATTGATGTTGTCTTCTCCAGGTTCTTTGTTTTCTTGAGTCCCTCTACTGCTCTATCAAATTCACTCAGTATGATTGGGCCCCAATCTTCCTCATCAATCTCGCTCTTGTAATTTTTTAGGGTTTCTTCCAGCGGCGTCGGTCCTTAGTAGAGTTCTACGATCTATTGCTTCCATCTATTTCCAATGTTTTCATCCTCTATCAATATTTTCCCGTTCTCAATACTGATCATGTTGCTTTTCGTTTTCCTCTTTCCGAAGTGAGTCATTTCTAGCTTGTATGCTGTTTCGGTGTTTCTCTTCTTCATATTTTCGTGGACTCTCTCGCAACAGCTGTCGATTCAATCTTCCCTAGTCTATCTACAATCCAGATTGGCTTGGTTCCTTAGCTTTTTGTGGATGGTTGCCTTGCATTTGTTTCTGGTGTTCTTGTATTTTTTGTTTCTTTGGCTAGTTTTCTGATCTTCGGCGTTATTCATGGATTCTTTGTGTCGAGCCCTCTTGTTCACCAGTTGCTCTTTTGCTACGTCTGCCTTTTTCCTCTTCAGCTCATCCAATTTTTCTTCGATGCCCAGTCCATCCTCATTTTCTAGTTTCCTGTTGACGGCTGCGGCAAATCCCTCTCTATTACCTTCTTTGGCTAGTATTTCCGTGTCCCATCTTGGTTCACGTGTTATCTTCTTGATTTTCTTGTATCAAATATGGCTGTCCATAGCTATTAGGTTGTGGTCACTCTTTATATCCGCTGCGGCATTGCTCTTTCACTGCTTCACTCTGGCAAGTATGTTGTCTATTTGGTATCTGGCAATATCACCTGGCATCTTCTATGCGTACCTCCTATGCGGATGGTGCTCAAAGAGAGTGTTAGCTACTAACATATTCTTCTCATTGCAGAAATTGACCAGCCTTTCTCCCTCGGCATTTCTTTATCCCAGTCCGAAATGTCCGAAACTATTTCCTTCTTTTCTTTCTCCTGCCACTGCGTTCCAGTCTCCCATGAAGATGAGGTTGTCTTTCCCCTTCACTACCCTTCTTCAATTTCTCCGTATGGCTAGATGTCGGCATGTAGACCGGCACGATTTCTCCATCGGCTCTCCATCCAGCTTCGCCATCATAATCCTTTCACTGTGCTGCCAGACTGACTTCACTCTCCTGCCCCATTCTTTCTTCAGTATGATGCCTACACCTGTGATCCACTGGCCGTCTCCTGAATATGTCACTCGGTATCCGTAGCTTCAGTAGTCGTCTTCCTTCGCCCACTTGATCTCGCTGACTCCCGTTTTATCAATCAGTACTGCCAGTGTATCTCCAGCTTCCCGCTCACCCCTAAAGATCTCACATTCCATGTTCCTATCCTGCACTTGTCCTTCCTGACTGATGTACCCCTCTCAGAATTCCCCTCCCGGAGATCCGACTGGGGGACTTACTTAACTTCGGGGAGTATTTTACAGGAAGGGATGATGCCGTCATGCCATATAATAATACATATTATAATACAGGGCTTCATTTCTGAGGAGACTACTGTGGTGTTTTCCCCGTTCCCTCCCGCAACGCAGTACCTCGGCGTATTCCGTGAACTTCAATCTTGCCCGAGACTGTGGCTGTTGATGCCGGTGTCCGATCTTTTCGATCTGATATCCGTGCTAAGACTGTTGACCCTCAGTAGTGGGGTCCAATTTGAGAAGCGTTCAAAAGCTGGTTAGCCAACCAGGAAATTTTTTCCTTCACATGGTCACGAACCTGCCACCCTCGGAACGAGAGTCAAACATTCTACCACTCTTCCCACCCGGACCCTCATTTACCTTCGTTTAAATAAAACGAAAACTCTAACTAAAACAAAAGCTCTATGAAATTTTCCGTTCGATAGAAGCGTAATATGGTATCTATGTCCGTAGAAATTTTGATATAGGGGTACCGGGGATTAAAAACGATAGAAGAAAGTTCTGAGTGATCAGATTATTCATTAATATATTATCACTTACATCTAAGATTGAAAGTTTTTGATTCCAGTAATTTTTCAGATACCTACATTTGAATCTTCATATGGTTCATAAAATAATTTGCACGAAAATATTGCACGAGTTCATGTTTTTCGAATTAATGTACAGAATTATCTCGAGCGGTCCACGAACCTTATCCCGATTGTTTTTCAATACCATAACAAAAGTATAGCACACATTTTATTGCATTTTTTATTAGCTTCACCGAGGTTTCTATAAATATGTTTCCTGGTAAACGATGACAGCTAAATCCGTCGTATCCGTGAGGAACGCTTAAAATGGCACTGTCCGTATTTCAAGGGACGAGTTCCGGCGTATTGAAGGGACTATACACTGATGCCACATAAGTATGCCATTTCAGAATAAAGTTATTAAACTCGGCCTTTATTGAGTAAAAATAGTTGTAAAGAACTATTGACCTCTAAACCTCAGAATGCTTTGATGTAATCTCTCTATTATTAGAATAGTAATCGGAGCAAAATATTGGCGTCTGTTCGACAGCATATTTGTTAGCTTACTTTTGGCTCTGAGAAACATTGTTATATTTGGAAAAATTAGCCTTAAATGATAGCAAAAGGCTAAAATGGCGACATTTCTTATAGCATTTTACTGAAGTAGTGATGAGAATTTCAGTTTCCTGAAGCGCACGAACATTGATCTCAAATGAGTGTGTTTAATTGAGCTTTTAGGTATTTGTGGTTCGTGGAACGACTTCTCTTAATGAATTCTTTTGAGTCCGTACGACATTTCGAGTATCTGTTGCTGGGTTTATCCCTCTTCCGGCAAAAATTCCAACCCCTCTCCATTCTCATCCTCGAATCTATCGTCCTCCCCGTCGCACCCTTACCTTCAGCGTCTTTCCCAACCCACTCCACCAGGGACGGTTCTGGCGGGTGGTTCCCAGGGGCAGCCAAATGAAAGCGACAGTGGTTCCCTCTCTTGCGGTGGACTACATCATACATTTCGCTCGACCTCCCCCCTTCTCTGACCCTCTGCTTGCGTCCATCTACCCCTCCCCCCCACTTGTCCACTGAGTATAATTTCATCAGGGCAGGAATGTGGAAAAAATAGAGGCCGCTCCAGACAAGCTTGAGGGAGGGAATGGGTTACACGCTGGAAAATCCTTATCGCCGTTCTTGCTTTGATAAGAAGAAGACTAGATAACCCAATAATTGGCCATGAACTCATAAATGTTACACCGTAGTACACTGCGGCCAAAGTTTTTATGATATTTTGTTTTTTTTGTAGAATTAAACGGAGATAGATGCCTCGGCAGAAAACGCCCTTCTAATTCGGTCTTGTGCCACAGCCGAGGATTGATCTCCGCCTTTTCCACCATTCTCCGCCCGAGACAACAGCGCCACGGACGGCAGAGCGGAAAATAAGTTTCATGGGCTGCCGAAAATATTCACTGTGACGTCATAGAGGGCAATTTTCAATATTTTGAAGACATAACATAGTGATAAAGGATTCCCATCGAGTAAAATAAAATAGTGTAAATATTTCCAAGAAATATCACCGCAGTCGTCATGGCGATCACGTTGGATTCGACAAACTTACTTTTTTCCGCAATTGAAATCAATACCAATGTATAAGGGAAAAGATGGGAAAGTTATTTAACTTGCTTTCAAATTTAATCCATACTCCAGAGGCCTTGCGTAAACAGCCTTCCTTTACGTTGCAAAGCAGAGTCGTACCCAATAGACATCTCCAGATAATAAACGCCATAGACATCTCCAGAAGCGGAAACTGTCGTGGTATACGTACCGCCTTCTGCTACGTCTACAAGCTTAGATTTTTTTGTTTCGTTGCAAACGTAAAGATTGACTGCAGATCAAAAGAGTACACGGCAGGGTGAGCCGAAATTTCTTAGTTTCGAAACTAAAGGTCTTGAAGCTTCAAGTCTTTCCTTTTGATGTAAACATAACGTGTATAAGAGGGTGAGAAATGGTGTTTTTCTTTATACTCCGATAAATAGTGAAGACGTGGTTATATTTTCACTGAGAATGGTATAGTGTAATATTATGAACCTTTAGTAAGAATGAAGCATTATTAAAATACTTTTAGTACAAAAGTTAGTACAAATCAGTACATAAATAATCATTTTCTCCGTTCAATCCTATAATTGATAATAATAATCATAAGGCGTCTTTATTGAGGCGAGATTGAGACTGAATCAGTCCCTTCTTCCATCTAACCCTTCGTCAGACAAAAACATGAAATAAGTTTGAAGAAAGATGTATACATTTGTGGGAAAATTGATCGAATACAGCTCACGGACTTCCCTATCTAATGCTAGTTCCATTACAACTTGCTAGCCCTTCTCATGTACTTTCCTCTTCCTTTGTACATATTGCTTAGTCGTCCTCTCTGGACATTTCGCTCTATTTTTCCTCAATTATATTCTTCATCTACTCATTGTGCCCCAGGGTGTATTCAATCTGGCTGATTTTTCTTTTCTGCATAGTGTTCTATTAGGTCCTTGGGTGTTCCACACTTGTGTAAACTTCATCATTGTCTATTTTATCCGTCCATTTTATTTTAAGCATCCTCCTCCAGCACCAGGTTTCTAAGGGTTCTAGTCTTTTCTGGTCATCTTTTCCAACGGTCCATATTTCCGATCCATCGAGTGCCCCGTAAGTTTCCTACTTTGAAGTTCCATTTTCTTCGATCATATCAGTTGTCTATTTCCCCATGAACAGTTTCTTAGCCGTAACTATTCTTCGTGTGATTTCCAGCACAAATAACGTAAACAAAATTATAATCGATATTTGGTGGTTAGGTAAAACACCTAAGACGTAATAGCGGTAGTTAAATCATGCTAATATTTCCTAGCAAACTCAGTATTGTCTTAGATTTACATTTTGTAAATAAAGTCTTTTGTAAAATTGAGGTGAATAATGCATTTCATAAAAGAGTCTTTAACATTTTTCATAATTTCCACGTTCCTCCATAAGCCAGAAGTTTAATGGCTAAAGATAAAAAGGTTTCGGTGTACTTCAATGTTGGGTTTCTTTTTTCGACAACTACCGTACCAATCATTTATTTGCCAGTCCTCGTTTATTCGCCATGACCCAATCATTTTTTATTATTAAAATTATACCTTTTAGCACGTTTACTCTGTTGTATAAGAGGCTGCTGAGCTCAGCCTTCTCTAATTTTAATTCTCACTCCGTAAAACCACGCAGGAGGTAAGAATCGGTGTATATTGAATGTGGTGGCACTTTTACTCAATCGAAGTGATTTTTCGAGCGGTCATTGAAACCATTTAAACTTGGTGACCGCGTTGCAAACAGCATATCTTTCCGTTTCTTTGCGCATCTCTATTGAGCACCCCAGGTTTCCTCGATTCAAGACTCACCATTAGCACCACATTACTCATTTGTATGCACTTTATTAGAATTAGAGGTACGTCTACTTTAATTGTATTATTCAGGCGCGGCTCGCGGGATAAATAGTTAAATGACAATTCCCGATCAAAAATTTAAGGCTGCCATAAAACTTCCCACGCTGCTACGGAAAAGAAGGGACTACGATAGATGAAACTTCAGCAAACAGGTAACAGTTTTAAAAGTTTTCAAAATTGATTATTCACTTTTTTATTATTTTAATATTTTAAGCCATTATAAATAAACGGATAATGATATTGAGTGAGTGCATGAAATTCATCAAAGTGATGTCACATAGACAGCATATGATAACCCTTTTACTCCATCTTTCTTCATTAATTTTAGTTGAAGATCTGAGGGGGAGGCAGTCAGTGTGCGAATAATTGGGATGGGTGGCGGGTAACTGAGCACCCCAGAGTGGACTTTCCGTGAAAAACCCTCAAAATGGAAGCGGCCGTACTGAACCTTTCAATCTCCAGGGAGTCACTTGGCGCGTAGCATGGAAATTTCATGTGTTGGTTAATTTCATTCACCATCCACTCTCTCGCATATGGAGGTGGGATGCAGTTACTGTCCATTTTCTGAGAAACTAGCAATGGTCAGTTGGACTACATTGTTTCGACCCTCCTAATCCCTAATCTTCGATAGACCTTCGACTAATTGCGAAGCTCGACCGCTCAGCGGTGGAGAACTTGTACACCCACACTACTCTTTAAACTTTCCAAAACGCAAAATATAGAAGCAAAATTTGGACTTATTTATAATCCTAACCAAAATATGATTTAATCGAATTTTGATCGACTTTTTGCGATGATTTTTGAGGAATCAATATTATCTGAAAAAGCGTACGAACCTAGAGCTGGATTAAATTCCAACGTGCCTTGCGGCCAAGTTATATCCTCCCTACGACCCACCCACCAATCTCCACTCTCAGCCCTCCCTCTTGCAGTGCGACCTTCGGGTTAGAGATTCATTATTACGCCAACGCAATGCAGTGACGATGATGCCGACGTAGCTTTTTTTGCCACGCCCAGATACAGTTGAGAACTCAGGTCAGGACCGCTGAAAAACATGTCGCCAAGGAGTAGGATGGGCCATTATAAGACGCTGGCCGTATTCCATCTGCTCTATCCACCAACACAAGCTCCATCCACATCATTCCTTCTCACGTGAGAAAAACATTTTCTCCTTCACCTCATTTAAGCTTCTCCCTGCAAGTCACATTATCAAACCGGCCCCGGTGGCGGTGGGGTAAAGTCCTCGCCAGCTAAACTGAGGGTCGCGGGTTCGAGTCCCGCCTGGGCGGGTTTTGCACCACCCAGGGCATGGATGCATGTCAATTTCTCTTGGTATGGTCCCTGTTAAACCTGATGATAGGCTTAGTAGCCTATAGGAATTCCAGGGACATGCGGGCCATCAGAGTCGTACGGCAATAAAAAAACAACTTGTGCATCAGTATTGTGTCCCACGAGTCAAATGTCGAGAGGAAATGGTTACCTCGCCACAAGGAAGTACTTGTACTAAATGGCTGTGCGCTGTTTACTTAAACTTAATTCTAATAAATTATGAACAAAAGGGTTAATGTAAACAAGTATTTACGAGAACTAATAACTTGGTCGAGTAGTATATTGAGTATCCGTTGTTTATCCGCTGCCTGGCAACAGCGAATGCTTCGATACATCTGACGGCGAACAGAGAGCACTTTTTGGGCAAAAATTTTAGGGTTCTGAAAAGGCAATCTATTTAAATGTTGCTTATAAGGAGCATGTATTGAAAATGAAGTGTCAGAGTACTGCCCAGCTCTCTCGATAGTACTTCCATCTTGTCGTGATGAGGGAGCTTGTGTGCCTAAGTGAACCTGAGAGCTATGCCGGCGGGAGCGTAAGCTCCTGGTAGGGCCACCCAAGCCGGACAGGTCAAGGGGGATAGGTCAGACGAAGAAAAGTACTCTGGTCCTCCAGGTTGGGGGTTGAGCATAGGGATAACGACCCTATATCGTAAAAAACCTCTTGTTACGAAACTCAAAGACAATGCAAACCGGACTGGAAATAACGATTATCGAACCATGCAAACGAAAGGTAAACGAAAACGAAAATTTGATATGCAGATAGCAACGTGGAATGTTAGAACCCTAAATAAACCAGGCGCTCTACAAGGCCTCAAAGAAGAGATGGGAAAATATAAAATAGGAGTGACAGCCATCCAAGAAGGAAGATGGAAAGGAGATGGAATTCTAAGTAGTGGCAAATATACAATCATGTATAGTGGAGGAGAGAGTGGTACAATGGGAGGGACAGGCTTCTTAGTGGATAAGAAATATAACGCAGCAGTTCTCAATTTCAAACCTATAAACGAAAGGATATGCACCCTAAGGATGAAGGCCCGTTTCTTCAACATCACATTCGTATGTGTATATGCGCCGACAGAGGATGCGGAGGATGAGGAGAAGGATCTTTTCTATGGGCAACTGGAAAGCAAAATGGATAGCAAAAAGACAAGATGTAAAAATAGTTTTAGGGGACTTCAATGCAAAGGTTGGTAAAGAGGAAGCATATAGAGAAAACATCGGGTAGGAAAGTCTCCATGATGTGTCAAATGATAACGGGCAAAGATTGATTGATTTTGCCACGGGAAATTTAATGGTGGTAGAGAGTACATGGCATCAGCGAAAAGACATAAGGAAGGCGACGTGATGCTCACCGGATGGGATTACTTTCAATCAAATTGACCATGTGATAATTGATAGGAGACATGCATCCAATATACTTCAGATTGACAGGTGAAGAGGAGCGGACTGTGACTCAGACCATTACATGTAATCGAGTAAAATACAGACAACGTATTGCAATGTACAGTGGCGGAAGAAATTAACGCAAAATTTTTCGCGCGCCAGATTGCGGCATTCTTGGGAACTTCTAGGAGCAGCATACACTTACAAAGACTGGCAACACTGAGGAAGACATCGTCTAACGCAAATATTTGAAATCCGCAATGGAACTCACATTTGCCGGAGGCTAGAACTTTCTCATTAATCGCTTATTTTTCGAGCTTTCTTCTCATATTATTCGTGCATTCAGTCGCGGTTTATCGCTGTGTATATTTAAGCATGTTTCTTACGTCAAATAATATCGTTGTTACTGAAAGACTGTTTATGACAAATATTCACTATACCACCCAACTCGGAATATGTTCTGAAATCTTCATCTGCTATCACCAAGGTATATTCATTATGGTCGAATTTTCGAGGATCTTTTTGAATGACGCGTCCTGTGTCTCTTTCACCGAAATTATATAAATCGAAATTTATTCACTCCAAGTGTTGATGCAAAAAAGATTTAATTAAAATAGATATAGTCTACGAGATGTAATTTTTCTCGATTTTCAATATGTAGATTGATGAAGTTTCGATTTCAAAACGGATATCTATTAATGACTCGTTCACGACCCAATATAAATCCATCCTTAGTTTGTCAGAATGGGATTAATATATAAAAATATACGCAAATATAAAATTTCATGAATTAAAAATCAATGTGTTCGTATTGATACCGAATAATCTAGATATATTTTTCCGACGTTTCTTTCATGTTATCAGAGGAAGTTTGCTGACGAGCCGTTTACTGTGAAGCTTTATCTAGTAAATGCTGAACATACGAATAAACGTTCAGAGAAATTTAACCCAAATTAGGTGTAGTTATGGATAAACAACTCTTTTACGTCTGACTGCATAATGTGTTCTTATATTTATTAGCTATAAATTCGCCGCACATATAAAATTAACAAAAAAGCTTTTTAAAAGACTTCAGTTTGAAGTAAAATGTCATGAATGAAATAAATTAATAGGTAATGGTTAATTTTGCGGCTGTCAGACGTATTTGGCCAGCATAAGAGTGGTCCGTGTTCGATTTTCAATGAACGCAGATGACTTTTAATTGAATGGTCACATATTGGTGATATGAATTAATGTAATACGTAGTTGTAATGACTGGCTAATGATATGAAATTTTATAAATACAAAAGAGAAAATTTTCCATGTAAAAATCATTTTAATTGACCATAAATTGGATAAAAACTCAAAAATGTCTCGACCAGGGGTGGGATTACGGTCCTTTCCTTCTCGTGGTCGTTGTCGTCATCCATAGGCAAGCCGCATTGGTAGGGCAATGCTCAAAGTCCTGGGGGCGCATTACACTGCTATGAAGCACCTGGTCTTTCTTGATGACGATCACGTTTTAGAAATCACGAGCGCAATTAAGGAATAAGCAATATGAAGAACCATGATCGCAATTCAGGTTTGTTACCCAGATACCGAGCTTTCTTATTTCAAGGCAAAATTCAGATGGAGTTTCGTATCCTTTCGGTGCATCTATTTGCGCCCGTATGAGTTACTGTGATCTGAGTCACTTTTACAATGCGTGGTGATATTGTCTGAGAACATTTAATGGAACGATAAGGAAAGGAAAAAGGAAACTACACTCTCTGACAAACAAACAGAAAGCAGCAGGAGTTCTCAGATTTCATCTCATCAGTCCAGATCATTCCAACGCCATTAGTTCCCATCGTGCAAGGGATTTGAGGCCAGCTGACAGTCTTTGTTAAAGCAACGAGTAATCTTGTGAGAATCTTGAGAATCCCAAAAGGTTTCCTCGTGTCGAAACAAAGCTTCGCCAATACTAATCTAGTCAAACTGGGAATGTATGAAGGGCGAATTATATTGATTTGGGACGTAGTATGCCTTTAATAAGACTATTTTCTTCTAATGTTGCGGGCGATACCTTTTCTGCCAAAGATCATGTTTCCTACGCCAGTCGTTTAACCCACAGGAAAGAAGTGGTATTTGACTTCTTTCAGCCCCTCAAAAGAATTCGACGGGTGCCTCCGAACTTTTCGAAGCGCGATGAGCCTATTCTCTCTGGCGCAGGAAAAACCTCTGCGTCATTCACAACAACAGTCTACCCCGACCACTAACACCCGGAACTTCGCAAGGGTTTACGGATGACTGCTTCATTGAGACGAGCGTCGATAGGCGGATTAGCAGAGCAGACAGCGCAAGCAGGGATATTTTTGAAGGTTTTAGCGGCCTCTCCCTAAATTTTTGGAGGAAAAAGGATCTTATTAGCTTTTAACTATGCCTCATCTTTCTCTCAGGTGGAGGAATTGAGTGGTAGATTTGTTAAAGGCAAATATTTGTGTCGAAAAATTACCCGAATAGATGTTGCGCCTTCGACTTTCACCAACTGAACTTTTATTTGGTGTTCAAATGTAAAAAATCCTATTTCTCACTACCATTGGATGGAAGTCATCAAATTGTCAGCTATAATGAGAACTATGTTTATTCAAATGTTAATCAATATTCATTTTTCATCCGCAATTATGAATATTAGCGAGTTAACAAACGTCTAAATTCTGGATGGTTCAAAAGAAACCATTTAACACAGATGGAAC
This sequence comes from Ceriagrion tenellum, assembly GCA_963169105.1. Lineage (NCBI taxonomy): Eukaryota > Metazoa > Arthropoda > Insecta > Odonata > Coenagrionidae > Ceriagrion > Ceriagrion tenellum. The sequence continues at coordinate 1,107,430 of OY720643.1, read as the reverse complement.
GGGCTGCACGGAGCCCAGATCTCAAATCCACAGGAAGCATTTGGGCATTCATTATCAGGAAAATGCGAGAAACAAGCGTTTATTCCTCCCTCAAACGAAACGACCCCAAATTTAGATGCGATGTGGAACATGGTGGAGGAAGAATGGAAAATGGACCAGAGTAAGATGATGTCAAAATTTGGGCAACTCCATGTCTCAGAGACTTGGTCAGGAAATCGAGAATGGAGGGATTGATTATTAGGCTAATAAACATCCTCATCCTTCATATTAATACCAGCTCAATTCTCATAGATAAACTACTGTGGCCATGTGCACACATGTCTCAGGCGGAGAGACTTACGAATACATCTGAACCTTTCACACTTGTTCTATATAAAGCTGTATAGTGCCCGTTCCAAAATTCATTAGCGCTAAGAGACGAAATTTATGATCCTGTGAAAAGTCTTTTAATATCTTCATGCATAGCACACATAACTTTAACCTCCGTAGAAGCAATAATATTACGACATATTTGGAGAAGAATAGATTCTTTACGGCTGTAGTAATTGTATAATCATTGATGGTGCACATTCCTAATATTTATTCCATTGACAACTCAGCGGATTTATGAGGAGTATACAAAGTAACATACAGGATATATCTAATTACTGCTTAGTTGCTGCATGGAAAAGGTGATTTTTATTACTTTATCACTTCCACAGGGGAGACACGCGGTGCATTGTTGTCGGAGTATTACTTACGGGTGAGTGTAAGAATGCTCCTCATAAAATTTAATTACATAATTTTAGCCAAACATTTTTCACTGTGAATATGTCAAAAGTTATTTAAATGATTCAGTAATTTGCCTTATCCTCTTAAGTATTATCCTCCATTCTTTAATTTGAACTGTTCAACTACATGGTTAATGTATTTCCCATTGCAACCTTGAAAATAATGCTGTTTTACTGTTTTAAAAAACCATTTTAATCATGATTTCAAGATAATTCCACACTTAATTGATCTCTCACTCAGATAACTAATTTACAAATTCGGAAGACGGCACCAAACTCTAATTTATAATCAAAATATTTGTCATCTTTACTTAATCATTTCAAAGTAATTCAAAAGTGAAAGTAGCCTCAGGTAAGTTGACTGAATCGAGTAATTGACACAATCAGAGATCCGGTCTATTCCCACGTTCATGGATAGCTTTTCATTGATCGATAACTCGGTGAGTGCATATAAACGTCAAAATGCAGGCAGGACGTAGAAATAATGCGCAGCCGAGAACCCGAGAACGGGAAGTAAACGTTTCATTTGACGATTAAGGAGACCACTCTGATTCCTTAACAAAGCCCGAATATGTATAAAACACACACACACTAATGGTTGAGGTCAATATCCATTCGCTGGACCTTCCGCGAATCCCTGCGAAGTTTTGACAACAATAAAATCACATCGCATAGAATTTAGGGATTATAAGGGCACGAGAAGAGGCCACGTCAAGATTTGAACTCAAGACTTTCGTGGCCGCAGACAAACGCTCTCTCCCTCTAGGCTACCGAATCTATCAAGATAAGTCCAGTGGTTCTTAGTATACATCGAAAAAAGGGAATGCCAACATTTTCTTTAAAAACGGGGTCAAATAAGATGTCCTGAACTTTTGAAAGTAATTTTCAGAAAGTAAATAATAATACGTTAGTAGGATTGAAGAAATTTAAGTGTTTGGACTACCTGAATGCACGAGGGCGGAGTTTTAGGTAGGGTACTTTTCACAAAGGAAATGGTTCCAGGCTTGACTTTGTGGAAGTAATTCATAGTAAATTAAATAACAATTTGTATACTTCACCATATGTTTATTAACACGACCCAGGTTTCGACACTTCGTGTCATATTCCGGATATCTTCATACCTGTCGAAAGAAGTGTCGAAACCTGGGTCGTGTTAATAAATCTATAGTGGAGTATACAAAGTTTTATTTAATTTACTTTACGTAGGGTATTGAGCTATCGGATAAAAGAAAAGTTTCTCCTCATGGAAACCGTTCTATTCTACCAGATATCCCATATTTTAACTTAAAATTCACAGGATAATATACCAAAAAGTTAATTGTAATGTATGATATTTATCGGAAGTAGTTTGAGGCCTATTAAACAACGGTCATCGACAGCTATTTCCTACGCGTGGAAAACCTCTTTATTGTTAAGTGGATTTGATCGGGAGAATATATGTGTTTTTTGTCCCAAGTAATTATTCTTTCATCGTAACTTTTCTTAAGTTTCAAACGAGAAAAATGTTTTTAAAAGGGCCCAAAGCTCTAAAATAAATGTGGTAAGTATCTCTACATAATTGACTGCGACTTCGGAACCTCGACTGGCTGCGGGACGATGCAAACTCATCACGTTTATAACTCCTCGAAGGTCTCGCGAACGTGAACCTTATTTGTATTCCTATTTATGTGACGCGTAAAATCGTAATCCATTCATAGAGAGTTGGAATATTCCCGGTTTCCATCGGCTGTATCAGTGTTGTCAAGTTGTTGAAGGAAAAGCGATTTCAATTAGTTCCCGCGTACGCCGCATTCAGACGCCAATGAGTTTTGCGTTAATTTTTTCCGCCACTGTACATATCGACTGGGAAGGAGAAAGCACTTAGAAGATACAATGTCTCAGAATTGAAATAAAAGGAAATTGCCCAACAATATGAATCCGACCTGGAAAAGAATTTGGAGACTAAACAACAGAACTGGGAGAGAGAAAGTGTGGAAGGAAAATAGAATATAATAAAGAATACATTACAAGAAACAGCTGATGAAGTCCTCGGGGTAAAAGATAAGGTAAAAAGGCAAGGATGGTTTGATGAAGAATGTAGAGAAGCAATTAGGGAGAGAAATGAGGCAAGGAGGAAAATGATTGATAGAAGAAGAAGAGCAAGTGCTGAGCTTTACAGACAGAAGAGAAAGGAAGCTGACAAGTTATGTAGACGGAAAAAGGGAGTTTGGGAGGGGAAATGGATTACGGAGCTGGAGGAGCAACACAACGCCCAGGAAGTGCGGAAATTCTATACTAAAATACATGATATAGGAAAAGGGTTTCAACCACGGAAAATATTTTGCAGAGATAAGGAAGGAAATATGATTGGGGGAAAGGAACAAATCCTAGGACGACGGGCTGAATATTTTAGTGAACTTTTGAATGTCACTGCAGAGAACATGATACCAGAAGTAGCCGAAGAGGAGTGTGGTCACCAATGGCAAGAACCTCAGACAGATACAATCCCAGTACCAGTTCCAACGATAGGGGAAGTGAAGGAAGTGATAAAAACCCTAAAAAATAATAAAGCACCAGGAAGTGATAATATTTCAGCAGAGATGATTAAATATGGAGGTGAACAGCTTACACTCTTCATTCACCAGCTGAAGTGGATACACGGGAATCAGAGCAGATGTCCCAGGAATGGAGTCTGGCTATTATTTGCCCAATTCATAAGAAAAAAGATAAGGCCAACTGTGAAAACTACCGTGGCATAACTCTGTTAAGTGTGGTCCATAAAGTCTTAGCCAAAATCTTGGCTAGGAGACTTAACCCATTGGTGGAGCAGATTTTTGGGGACTACCAATGTGGCTTTAGACAGGGTAGATCAGCAACAGACCTCATCTTCATGGTTAGACAGATAATGGAAAAGTTCTATGAATATAATGTGGATGTGCACCAATTGTTTGTGGATTTTCGGCAAGCGTACGACAGTGTAAAGAGAAATAAGCTGTTTCAGACTATGGTGAATATGGAATTTCCAACCAAACTAATCAGACTGGTACAAATGACCTCAAGAATACAACATATAAGGTCAAAATAGAAGGGAACCTCACCAGGGAATTTGAAATTAAACAGGGCTTGCGACAAGGCGACTTACTATCCACCATTCTTTTCAATGTGTTTACTGGAACGGGTGATGAGCAATACAGAAGTCAGTAATCCAGGTGGTACATTGTTCAACCGTATGTCGCAAAATCTAGCCTCTTCTGATGATGTCAATATGATAACAAGAAGACTAAAAGATCTCGAGGAAGGACTGGAGGGATTGGAGATGGAGGCAGGAAAAGTTGGGCTAAAAGTGAACTCTGCCAAAACACAGTACTTATTCTCTTCCAGGAAAAGTACTACTGTTCGAGATAAATCTATAATATTAAATGGGAATAAGTATGAGAGATGTAACAACTTCAAGTATTTGGGAGCGCTGGTGACAAAAGATAATGAAATACATGAAGATATAGAAGCCAGGATTGCAGCAGGCAATTGGGGATATCGAGCTTTATTGAAAGTGCTCAAGTCACGCAACCTCAGTCGGAACTTGAAAACAAAGATTTACCGAACAGTGATTAGACCTGTGGTCATATATAGTTCAGAAACGTGGACCATGACCACGGCAGAAGAAGAGCTACTTAAAAGATGGGAAAGGAAAGTACTAAGAAAGATTTATGGTGCTACAAAGGAAGGTGGACAGTGGAAAATACGGAGAAACAGAGAACTCGAGGAACTCCAAAAACATCCTAACATATAGTAGTGACAGAAATTAAGAGCAATAGAGTAAGGTGGTTAGGACATGTCGAGAGAATGCCTGAGGATAGGATGGTGAAAAAGATATTTCGTGGTCATCCTGGTCGTAAAAGACTGAGAGGGAAATGGACAAAGATGGTTGGATGATGTAGAGGTTGATCTGAGAAAGATGGGAATTAAAAGATGGAGAACGCATGCCGGGAATCGTGATGTCTGGGCTAACATCGTCGGAGAGGCCAAGGCCCTACAAGGGCTGTAGCGCCGAGGAGTAAGTAAGTAAGCAAGAGTACTATCCAGGCTAAATGAAGAGAATTCACAAGCCATTAGTTGCGTTATAGAAAACAATATTCCTCTTTGGTGCAAACCATTTAATAATGAAACTGAATGAATGCCTAAAATCATCCTGTCTTTCAAATGATGCTTACTACTCAAAGATATATTTATTTTGTGTACTTCGGGCTGGAATAGAGGGAATGACATCCGGCCGCCATGAGAAAGTGAACCTTATTCGAATCATTGGATTCAGCGAAGCTATATTAATTGCTTAAAGATCGTCAATTTTCAAGTAAATAATTGATAACAAGTTCAGTACATTTGTGTGCAGTCGTGAGCAAATAGGAACTCAAGAGTTGCATAAGTTTTGGTCGATTACTGCAAAGTCTTAAAAATTCAAGGGTCAATGCAACGTGATATTTCTTAGCCACGATCTAATTGCCAGTAAAATAATCAGTCATTCGTCAATTTTTGACGTGAATGCATTGCCGGTGAGCCCACTAGATTATTACTTGGTAACTATGTTCTCCACATAGATTCGCCGGGGTTATCGTTGATTCTACGATCAGTGCCACCAAGAATATCATGGACAGTCATCAATATCGGAAGACTGCTTCCCTGCGTCTCTCTCTTGATCTCCGCTCCTGTCTCTTCTTAGCCATCCAGTTCACTCATTTACTGCATTTTTACTTATTTTGATTCTCCTTTCTTAATTCCTTTCTCGTAGTCAATACCACATCATCGGTCATACTCATCATTCATTGGTAAAATCTTAACCATAGGTAATATAATCACAGGTATATCTTTTCTCGCCAAGTTTTTTTTTGGGATTTTATCATTTTTTATTCTCTTCCCACATCACTCTTCAGTATCTGTTCATTTAGATTTTTTCCATTTATTTGTGTCTATTAATCCTGCCTAATGTATCAGCTATTCGTTTTCGTTCAAGGGCTTTTGTGTTTTAAAGAAAGCAGTTGACTTCCTATGAATTTAATGACATGGTGGAATCATTTGAATTGTGCAGTGATTTTAAGTAATTGAGGAAAATGATTGCATTAGTACTGTTGGATATGATGTAGTCCATATGCAAAGTAGTGTGCGGACAGATGTTAAAGAGATGTGGCAGTGTGGAACAGAAAGTTTTAACAATAAATTAATGAGAGAACGCTATTGCACGCCTGAAGAGAATTATTTCATCGCACACACCCAGAAATGGAAAGTCGCGGAGACTTTCGAATGTCATTCTTGATGAATTATGGAAATATTAATGTTTATCCATTTGCGCTGTTGCCTAAAACGTATAAAAACTTTATCTTACCGTTGATTGTAATTTAAAACATGATGTGTTCACCTTAGTCCTCTTAATATTTGGGATATAAAGCGTTTAACTTAATTACATCGGCGTAGGAATTAGGCTCTAGTGGAAATGTTGCTCATGAGAATATGCTGAAATTTTTCCAGGCCGCCTAAAATAATTTAACTAAGTTAATATTTCAAATAATATCAGATTTCATGGTATTTGTCAAATTTAAAAAATATTGCAAATTCAGTAATAAAACAGTCGTTTTAGAATGTACGTAATTCGCTTTCAATGGAGATTTTTCTCTGTTTTCAATTTCTCGTCCGGATTTTCCTTTCACTCTCTTTGCAAGACACATACTAGGAATCGCTTTCAGTCCATTCAACAGTTTCACCACTATACTTCGTCCCCAAGATAAGATTTAACTTATAGATAAAGAATAATGATTTCAAGAATAAGAGCTTTTTCTGCAACCTTTCTCTTTTTCCGAAGTGCCTTTTTTAGGGAAACCTCTTTTGGCAACCACCGCAGAAAAGATTGAATTTACTCTTCCATCTCTTTTCCCCATCCATGATGGAATTATCGGGTCCGCTCTTGTATTTACCTTAAAATTTTGAAGGAAGTAGATATTTTAGCAATCGCGAGCCAGGGTTTTAATTAAAGCATTTTAAGCGGGACATAGTGTAATTGTCCGTCATCCATTAAAAAAAACGATTTCTTACTCTTGCGTCATTTTTGATTTCCCCTACTTATTTGTATGCTATGGTGAGACAAGTCATAGAATTGAACGAACTGTGAAATGTACAAAGTTTTGTCATTTAAATGGAGCAACCGCTAAATCACGAAATTATGGTTTTGATATTAGAGGAACTGGATATTTTCGTTGGTCATGTATAAATAACTGTTAGTCATCCATCAACTCTAACAGGAATTATGACAGTCGTGTATTTTAAGAATTGTTATTTCAAACAGTCTCATTCAATGGATAATCAAATCATGTATATCGGGGTTACCTCTAATTATTCCGTTTACTGCACTGCGCAGTTTATCTTATTTAATTTCGAGATTGTGTGTAGCTCAGATTTTGAGCAACGATCGTGCAGCTAAATTAAGAGTACATTAAGAGCATTAAGAGTACATCTAAATCATATCGGTCAGTCTTCTTCATGCGTGCTTGCTTGGATCTCCTTTGACCCCATTATTGCAACATCTTATTTTTCCAGTTGTCTAGTTGAGCAGGAATCTTAAATAGCTGTCCGAGCATTTTTGAGTGCTCGCAGACTCATTATTCAGCCCCTGATCCTGGTGAAATTTTCCGATGGCAATATACACGGTATAAACTTAAATTTAAATGTGCTTCCTTCCAATGTCTCCTGAGCTCCATAGTAAATATCTGGCTCTTAAATGATTACGAACCTTCACTCTAACCTCTTCAATTTCCATTTTGAATTCATTAATGTAAGTCACATTCTTCATGCTGCGAGTTCAAACTATTTCTACTGTGGATATTAATAGTATTTCCCTCATTTTATCTTCTTGTACCTATCTCCACCTCTGCGCTTGAATGCTTAGTCTAATGCGTCCTTTGTATTTATTTATAATAATAATCTTATTTATTCCACCAGTAAGTGGCACACAATTAAATTTATACAATATATTAAACAAATAATGAAGTTGTGGACCATTGGCACCCCTAGCAAAAAAACCTGTTTGGGGATTCCATCATTTAGGTTTCACAAATAAATGCCTGGTGACGCCAAACAAAACCGAATTCAAGCTTAAATAATGCAGATGAGTTAGAAATCAATGCCTCGAGGAAAGTGAGTGCGATGTTTTCCCTCCCCTTTTTTCTTCGGGGTACGAAACCATATTATTACATTCACAGATGCAAACTGTAAACGCTTGATCTTTTATATTGAAAAAATTATAAATAATTTTCCATGTTGTTGGCAGGAAAACGTAATATTGTGGGTTCTTTGAGAAATAATTTGACTGACTTTGAAGTTGGTGATGTGCAATGGAGTGAGATTAAACATCTTTAGAGCACAGCAATGAAAGGATTTCTTGAAAACTTCATCGTTAGTTTCGGAACCGGCACTCTATTCCGTGACCTCAAACCATGGCACGAAATCGTTTGATACTTTTGTCACAGAGTATATATACTCTGTGCTTTTGTCTTTGTGTTGAAGTGTCGAGGTATCGCGTGCATGGCATCTCGCCGTTTCCTTTTCCGGCGCGAGGGGCGCCCTCCACTGCCGCCGTCCCACTCCCATCTCGCACACGCCTCCATCAGCGAACGGCGACGCCCGCCAACCCTGCATTGCCATGCCAACCCCTGGCCCGCCGTCAAATGTGGGTGGTGGTGGCGGTGGCGGCATCCACCTATAACCTAGAAACGTATTTTGGCCCACTGATCTCAATAATCATCACCCATCGATCCGACTTCTTCGACCTGAGGGACGGCAATTTAGTCACCCAGAAATATCCACCAGTGTCCACCCACCGGTTCCATATGTAATGTCTCAATATTTTTTCTTTTTAATTACTGAAAAATGAGTAAGTATTTCTATGATTTCACTTCGGGTAATGTTGCTGGAAACTATCAACCTTTCGACAGCAGACTCAGTCGCCGTCAAAAGGATAATAAGAGTCGGAGATGCCGGTGGTTAGGTATGTGGAACAGAGAATTCCCCATTGTTGAGGACATTATCACAAAATATGACATGCTAATGAAAATTGAAAGAGACCTTCTCAATAGAGATGATAGCTTTATCTCAAGTATACGAATTGGAGACTGGTAATGAACATCATTCAAGAGATGCATAGCGGATGGCACAACATCTGGCAATTTTCCGCTTTGTATATATAACCACCAGCATCCCCCATTGACTCTCATTATTCTGGTGATGATGGCTGATGACTGCCGTCAAAACTCATATAGTTTTCAACAGCATTACCTGGTGTGGGGCCATACAAGTCTTCTTTCAATTAATTCGACGGGAAACCCTTCAATCTTTTATTCTAAAAATTATGCATAATAATATTTCTTAGTCGTAAAAAGAGAAAAATGGGATAACAGCCCGTTTAAATAAGAATTTCGGGAATCGAGACTCGGGACAGATTTGTACGTGGCCCATACCGTTTGATCAGAATTGAAATAATATAAATAATTTTTGGACAAACTCGATACAGACCTATGCAAGGGAGCGTTGTCATTTCTTTTTTTTTACCGACAGAAACTTACTTTACTATTCAATAATACATTCATACCCACATGGTATTTCCTATCATAGCAGGTATCGTGAAAAGAGCTTAATTCTCGGCATTAGACGTAGAAAACTGGCCTTGTCGTTATAATTACCTTAAAAATACGCCGTACCCGCAAACCTCCTCTGCTTCTGTCACGTTCTTGTTTTTCTTGATATGCGCCGTCTTATCGTAAATACTCCCAGCATTTCTCCTCCGTTTGCCTCTTCCACCACTGTCGTCCGTGACGCATGGACGGACTACGCTAAACCAATTCAATTCTCTATCATTCACGTTTTTAGTTATTCAATTTACATCAATTCTCTTTAAATATCCAAAGAAACAAGGCAGGCTCTTTTGATACGAACGACTTTTCGCAGAATTTAATCAACATTCTTTCATCGCCCACTCATTCACAGACCGAGCCTCCAAACATAACTTCTCAGATAATTTATATCCTCTATATTTAGGCTAAATCTATGCCTATCCTGACATACCCGAGTTTCTCTGCCATGGAATACTCCGCGCTGGAGTGTAAAGTGATATTTACTTCCTAAGAGATTCTTTTTTTAATGATCCTCGCGCTTCCTACGACTTTAACTTCAGTAATCGCCAGTCTCTTAGTCTCCAAATCTGCCATGCCATCTTCAAAAAATATTCGGCAATGGCTCACAAAATCATGCTCTTGTTAAAGTACTACATCATTTACTTTCATGATACAATTATTTTTCCCATTATCCCCGTTGAAAGGTGTTGGAGGCTTTCACACGAAACCCAATGCTCTGTGTTTGCAGCACAAAAGTTATTTCAGAGCTCCTTTAATCCCTGTGGGCTGTCAGATATCAACACAGTGTCATTAACGTAGAGTAAAACGTGTACATTTACATATATAACGAATACGCCGACATGATCGCTGCATAAAATAGCAGAAGGTGTAAACATGAATTTGCCATCTACGTGCATTATGCTGAGTTGATCACATTGCCCATACTGGTTCTTCAGTCCTAGGAATTTTCGAGTGGGAACTGAGAAATGGAGTCGCAAGTGAATGTTGAATTATAGTGTGAGAAATAATTTACTGATAGGGGAAAATTGGCACAGATCAAAGGGTGCCCAATGACTTCTAATTGTTCGAGGAATGGAACGGCTTGCATTGCGGGGAACTTTTTTCGGTCTATTCAATGAACAATGAAGTTCATTTTTCTCTAATCAATGCAATTTTAATTAGTCTTTCCTTTATTATGAAAATAATCAACCAGAGAAATAGTAAAGAAACCTCAGCGTGAAATGTTCATCTGCAATCTCATTTCCGCTCCCACGGATGCCACCTTCCTTCTCTGTTTTCCAATGATAGCCGCGTAGTAGTATCATTAAATTCTACGACGACTTGCTGCAAGTCGAGTTCCCTGCCCCCAATGCTGACCCACCCAGCCATGGTAACTCCCAGCGATATCGACGAACCTGGGTTTATGGTTGATTGGATCCAACTTCTAACGCCAGTTGTAAAGCTTGTTCAGGGCACCAAGGGGATCATTGGTCCTCCCAGGATTCGTTGATGGATCGAGGAATCAGGGCACAGAAATCATACTCGCGCGTTACTCTCGAATTCGTCTTTATTGCATCGTATCCCGCGATCCACTCGCTTTACTTTTGCATCGTCTCCCACAGTCCATGGGTGGGAGAGGGGTTGGCGGTGGAGGCTTCCTTTTGTACCCCTTACGTTGTGTCCCCTTGCCTCGTGCGTCGTGTCTTCCCCGCTAACCTAAGCAGCCGCGAGCGTCAGCAGAAGATTGTCCAGGGTGGTGGGTGGAGAAGGAAGGTGGAATACGTGGAAGCGGAAATGAGATGGCAGATGAACACGATTTATAACAACTGACACACTTTGTGACTTCCACAGACTTTTTATTGACAGACGACCGGTTTCGGCTGTTAAGCCATCTTCAGGTACGAATAATCTCTATACTGCCAGTATATATAGTCCAGACGTTTTAGATTGCGCATCACACTACCCCTCTCCCCTAAAAAATCTGGACTATATATACTGGCTGTATAGAGATTATTTGTACCTGAATATGGCTCAACAGCCGAAATCGGTCGTCTGTCAATAAAAAGTCTGTGGAAGTCACAAAGTGTGTCAGTTGTTATAAATCATGGCAGCCTTCCACAAAATAAGAGCTTCTTCTTTCGACTTGAGGCAGATGAACACTTTACACTCAGCTTTCTGTTGAATGGTGAATATCCGTCACTGAATTTTAATACAAATGAACTGTTTAGTTCTTAACTTAGCTTTACCCTCATTCATAACGTGACCCCTCAGTTTTCTCCCGGATATCTTGTCATTTTCCCATAATACCCAAGTGAGGAAACGTGTCATGAAAAAACATATTAATGAATAGAGAACTGTACTGAGGAAAAAGGGTCAACATAAGTTGTGTATCAATGTAATAGAATACATTTTTAAGAGAAATAACGTGCGTTTCAACAGCAAAATAGCGTCATGAATGGAAGAATGAAAGTGTTCCTGTATCGTAAGAGGTATGCGGGAAAGATGAATGGAAGAAATTACGCAAAACGAGAGCTTCACAGTGAAACGTCCGGGCGGTCTCTTCGTTAAGGAAAAGAACTTGGCAGATATGTTCCCCCAAACAAGTGAATTCATCCCAAGATACAACGAAGACACTACTACAAACAAACGCTTGCTCAAATACAAATAGCATAAACGGCGTTAGCTGGCCACAACTCCGTGCTGTCCGCGTCCCTTGCCGTCTCTCTTCCTTTTCCTCTCCATGCGATACCGTCAGCAAGGAATTCGCGTATGCGCCGGTACTGGCCTCTATTGCTGCTGTTGCAAACCATCCCCCTCCAATCCTGCTCCTCGCCACTGTGTAGGCTGCTGCATACCGCGCTGTCGGAGAATTTAACAAATCAATAACACATATTCCCTTATCATGAACCACCTATAGTTTTCGGACACATTTTCAGCTGCGATAGATGGTCTCTCCGCACGAAACTTCCATCCCCAACATTTGTCAGTGCTGCTGTCACTGGAGTTAAAAAGTTTGATATTCTATAGGGTCCTTTCCACCTATGCATTAGTTTTGCTGCTCCCTTACCTGACGCGCAGCTAAGGGGGTTAGCACGTAATACCACCAAGTCTTCGACTGCGAACGGGTTTTGTGCGCGACCTCTGCTGAATTTTGTCTCCACCTTATGATGAGCTCTCAGTAAATTTTTCTTTGCGGACAGCCACCTCTCTTTTGTGCTCACGTCGTGCCTATCATTCGGCATTAAATCGTCTAGGTCCCAAATAAGCGAAAGCGGACTTTTGCAGCGGAAGGTGAACATTAAATCAAAAGGCGTACACTTGTGACTTTCGTGTCTCGCGGTATTGGAATCCAACTGCAACCAAGTAAAATCGCTGTCCCAATCTGTCTGAGAACTAGAATGAAAACAAATAAGGGCCGGACGTAGATTGCGGTTAAATCGTTCGGCTGAAGAGGGTTGCGGGTAATAGGGAGTGGTGGTAACATGCTCAATGCTGTATGAAAAACGCATTCTGTTAAAGCTTCCTGAGTTAAACTGGGGCCCATTATCAGTCACGAACCTACAAGGAGGACCAAAACTTCTACAAATTTTATCATGTATCGCTTTGATAGTGGTGGCTGCTGTGCTGTCCCGGAGAGGCGTAATCCGACAATTTGGAAACCCATCTACCGCCTCTAGAATCATAGTATTTCCTCTTTTGCTGCGCGGGAACTTGCCAGCAAAATCCAGAAAAACACTCTGCATCGGCTTCTCCGAGATGGAAGAGGATAAAAATCCGTACTTTTGTTTTTGTGCCGGTTTACTCAAAATGCAGGTCTTACAACCTCTAACGCGACCAGCAATCTCCAAATCCATACCTCTCCAAACATAGTTGTCCCAAATCTTTTGAATCGTCTTATAAGTTCCCAGGTGCCCTCCGAAGGGCGACTGGTGATAATAAGCGAACAACATAGGTCTCAAAATGGTCGGGATGACTTTTCTTAATTTCCTATTATATCGGGAACATAGCGTACTCTTGACCACTTCGTACCGGCCCAAGGTTTTTTCTGCCTTTAGCCTGTCAGTAATCACCTTCAGTTCAGGGTCTCTCTGTAGGTGGACGGAAATTTCCTCGAAAGCTAACGCTAACGACGTTTTGCGTGCCTTTAATGTGTTGGACACGGAACGATATTTGAATAATCCACCTCCCATTTACCCAGCTGCCGCGGATATGCTTGCAACCATGACAAGGCTTGGTTGTCCGTTTCTAGAAGGAACTCGGCTTTTTTCAGATATTGCCGGAACTTTTCAATGCCGAAAAAAACTGCGAGACACTCCAGCTTGTAAGCGCAATCATTCTTTTCCTGCGCGGAAAGCGAGCGACTCGCTTAAGCGATCGGTTGTCTAAAACCATCCGACTCCTGGTATAAGACTGCCCCCACGGCCCGTGAACTTGCATCAGTCTGTAAAATAAATTCCTTCGAAAAGTCTGCCCTTTTAAGAACTGAGGGTGACACAATACTCTCTTTCAGAATCGCGAACGCTACTTCTTCCTCTGTGCCCCAATTAAACTTCACATTCTTTCCACGACGTGCATTCAAAGGGGCTGCCTTCTCAGAAAAATTTGGTATGAATTTCGAGAAGTAGTTAACCATCCCAATAAACCTTGCTATTCCCTTAAAGTCCCTGGGGCGTGGGAATTCTCATATCGCTTTCGTCTTCTCCTGATCCGCCTTCACTCCTTGAGCGGAAACTAAATGCCCGAGGAAGGAAATTTCACGAACTGCAAATTTCACCTTTTTCGGGTTCACTGTTAATCCCGCCATCCTCCACCAGGCGAAAACCTCACGCGTATGCTGCGCACGGGAATGAAAGGTTTCTGAAAATATAACCACATCATCCAAGTAATTAATGACAAAACGATACTTAATGTCGTAAAAGACTTGGTCTAATAATCTCGTAAGCTCCTGTGGCCAATTCGAAAGGCACCCTTTTTAACTGCTAGAGGTTCCAACCGGTACAGAAACTCGTTAAGTGCTTCCTTGATTCTGCCAGCGGGATTTGGTAGTAGGCCGAATCGAGATCGATTTTGATAAAATACTTAGCCTTTCCAATCCAGTCAAAAGCCGAATTTATATTCGGAAAAGGTACCGACTCTATCCTGAGCTTTGCGTTCAACTTCCTATAGTAAACGACCATTCTCGAGTTTCCATCGCCCTTGGGGACTAAGAAACATGGGGATGAATTAGCTGAGATTGACCTTTCGATGACACCTTTGTCAAGAAGATCATTGATCTCCTGACTTAAAATCTACCTTCGGAGGGCTTAACTGGTATGGGTGACTTTTGACAGGTGTCGGATCATCAAGGAGAATCTCGTATTCAATCAGGTTGGCCTCACCCAAACGCCTTGTAAGTACGTCGGGAAAAATTTCGATTATGTTGAGTACTTGCTGTGCCTCCCGTGCTGGCAAGTGCTCTAAAGACACCGCATACTTGCATTCCAATTTCTGATTCCTGGAATCTAAAGTGCTAGTGCCAACATCCGTTGTCTTAGCTGAGATTAAACATAAGATGCCATCACGATCAGACTTAAAACAAAAATACTGATCGGCCAAATTCAAAATCAGACCCGTATGCGACATAAAGTCAGCTCCTAGAATTAGCTCATGTGACAGCCCGTCGCAAACCAACAATCGAAATTTCCATGTGAAATAAACTATCCTTAATTTTACTCCCCCGGATACAGAAATATTCAAGGGTTCTCCGGAAGCAGTGTAACATTGACATCGTGATTCTTCTATTTTACTCACTAGGCCTTTTAACCTGATATTCTCGAAACACGTCTGAATAATGATACTTCGGGGGGCCCCAGAATCAATTAAAGCTTCCACTGTACATTCTCCTATCCTGACCTCTAACCTTGCTGCGATTGCCGCGTTTGCTCGGATACCTCCCATTTTACCGCGGCGTTTACCTCAGTGGAGGATTAATTTAGCCTTGGATTGGGGGTCCCTCCCATTTTACTCCGGCTGAACGAGTTTACAGAATATTCCAGATTTAGGCAATTCCTGGAAATATGACCTGTATTATTACTTTTAAAAGCAGCCTACCCCGTGTCTCCTATCTCCCAAACTTCCACCCCTTTCATTAATTTCCCTTTGGGGGTCATCTTTCTCTGATCGCCTTTCATTTCCGAACTAGGGATGTGAAAGTTCGTTTGGTAATGGGGTGGTCTGTACAACCTACAACGTTCTAATCTCTCCTCTACTTGGCGACCTAAAAGTAACATCTCTGTGAAATTCGCTATACCTCCTCCCGGAAACCTTTCCAGATATATTGGATAAAGATTCTCGCATGTAAGCGATATGAGTTCTGATTCTGCTAAAGATTTACTTAGTCTACGATTCATGACCCTCACAACAGTTATGAACCCATCAATTCTCTCTCCTTCCCTTTGGGTTCTGGTGAACATTTCACGTTTCAAACGGATGTCATATCCCGCCGGCAAAAAGGCATTCCGAACTTCAACTAAAAATTCGTCCCATGAAAAAACAAAATTTATTCGCGAGGAACCATTCCAATGCTTCGCTTCCGAGCATTTCAGGCAAGAGGTCCCACATAACATCCTTCGATAATTCCCTGCTTTCTCTAAACAATTCGACCCTTTCTAAGAACTGAATAACGCTCTCACCTTTATGGCCCTCGAACCTTAGCACCCCCCTCTGCATATTTCATCCCCCATCGCCTGACACTTTTGACTCTCCATTAAGGTTGCGGACGCTCCTACTTCAAGGTCACACTTGTTCCCCTCTAGGCAAGCGCTTACCTATGATTCTACTCCTGTATCAACCTCTCCTGTACTACTCCTGTCTCCAACACGTAATCTTTCAGCATCTTTCGCAGTTCGTCTAAGTTTCCGCTCTCCTCAAGGCTTAGATCACGAACCTGTCGCACAATCTCCTCTTTGAATAACTCAGAGATCCAACAGGTACCGCTGGGAAAACTCGTCGTCATCCTCCTAGCAACTCTTAAAAAACAAAACAAAAAACGAGACCCAAGAATAGGGGAAAGGTAATCTCCTCGCCACTGAGGTCCTTCAGGGCTTTTTTTGAGGCAAGAGGTTGGACCATGGATAGGAGAACAAAGAACCAGAAGAGCAAACTCAACAATACCCTTTTTGACAAGGAGGATGTACTCACATGCTAGGACCTCAACCACGCTCTGCTACCAATTGAAACGTCCGGGCGGTCTCTTCGTTAAGGTAAAGAACTTGGCAGATATGTTCCTCTAAACAAGTGTATTCATCCCAAAATACAATGAAGACACTATTACAAACAAACGCTTGCTCAAATACAAATAGCATAAACGGCGTTGGCTGGCCACAACTCCGTGCTGTCCGCGTCCCTTGCCGTCTCTCTTCCTTTTCCTCTCCATGCGATACCGTCAGCAAGGAATTCGCGTATGCGCCGGTACTGGCCTCTATTGCTACAGTTGCGAACCATGTGCCGAAACGGCACAACAGGCCAATTACCGAGGATTGGGCTCCGTTGGTTGTTCTAACGCCGAAAAGGCATGATGGGTGTGTAGGTGCAATTTAATGATATTTGTCCATTTTTTCTCAGTACCTATTCCTTATTTCGGAGTACCATGGCATCTGTAGATGAAAATCATGATTTACATTTCAGTCAAGCATAAGTTTAAGGCCGCATGGCTATCACTAGATACAAGAGCATATTATATCTGACGTCTCTGTATATCCGGTGTGCATCTGAATGGTTATCTGATACTTCGGCTAATGCTCGTGGTGCAATCAAATTAGTGTAAGCAGAGGTGCTGTTAAATAATTGCTAGGAGAAATGGCCTCTCCTCCAAGAATGACTTTTTCCCCGGAATAGCATAGTTATTACGGAAAATCTCAACCTCTTCCCTCTCATCTCAACTCATATTCTCACGGCCTCTCTTGAAATTGTTTGGCAATGAGGAGTCTCTTGTTATTACGAGAATCGAGCGGATATCCAACGCACGGCGCTCTTCTGGCGCGAGGCGGAGGCACTGCCGCTGAGGATGAATTAACGAAGACTGCTCGTCTGTAGTCGCAGTGATTCAAATAGTTTCATTACAGGGGATTGTATTGAATCTAACAGAACCTCTCAGTCACCAAGTTTCCCACTCCTGTTCAAATTTTTGCAATCTATCCTGCCACGTTATCAAACGCCCAGATCCACTCCTCCCCATCTCTTTCCCCTGTCCCGAACGCAACGTCGTTTACTGTGCTTCCGAAAGGAAAGGCAATAGGTAGAAAAACACTTTGAGTGCGGCATGACGTGATATTACATCATGGTTGTCTTTACACAGGTACTGATGACGCGTTATCACGTCATGGGTAACGTGAGTGGTCCATCTTTCACTAGGGAACTTCCAATAGGCCCCCTAGTAAAAGCTAGAACACTCACAGTACCCATGACGTGATATCACGTCATCAGTACCTGCGTAAAGACAACCATGACGTAATATCACGTCATGCCTCACTCAAAGGGTTAAGCAGCTAACAAAATATGAATTAGGCCATTTAAATTTGCTATTGGTTATTTCAGCCAATGCTTTCCCTGTTTCATGGCTTCAAATGCTTTCTCCTGCACATGGCATGACATCTTTGCCCATCGATAATATTCTCTAGTGCTATTTATGCCATCGGCACCGATCATCAAAAAGCCATAATGGAAAGCAATTGCTTTGTTTTACACGCGATCTTAATTTCAATGGTACGACTCTTTAACCGCTGCAGGGAGGCAAATTCCAAGCATCGTTCAGCTTTGTATCATGCGTCATTCTCGCTTCCAACCTTGTCAAAAGTTTTGGAAAAGCTTGTTAAGCACCGGCTGCTTACCTTTCTTAATGCGGGTAATTATTTCAGTATTAATCAGTACGGGTTTAGACGCAAAATGGGAACTGAAGATGCCTTGACAAACTTTATTACTAATATATATACAACGTGAGACAACGGGGCTTGCTGCAAGCCACTCAACCCTTTCTCCCGAATTTTCACGACCCCTGTCACAAATATAACGCATCAGATACTTACTCGGGGAACCTGTTCCTCGAGTAATGTAATTTACCTCCTCACCTGTAAGCACTGCCAGGCCTTCTACGTTGGCCTCACAAGCACATCTCTCAATGTACGAATCAATAACCACAGGAGCAGCGTGACACAACAATTGAAGCTGCCTGTAGCGGAGCACGCCAATTCTCATAACCTCCCCTTCAACGACTGCTTCCAAGTAAACTTCAGTGACTGTCACACTCTTCAGTTGTGATTCTCTCCCGCTGAGGAAGGGTTCTCACCCGAAAGCTTCCGAGAGCAGTGGACACCGGTGTCGCCATGGATCGCCTTTCTGTGAGTGTCCACTGATATACCTATCTATCCATCCCCAACCTCAACGCCTTGTTGCTAGCTTTTATAAACATTTATATGAGTATATTTGCCGCTGAGCGGTCTGAGTGAATGGATGAACGATTGTATGGCCGGAATGGCTCATTTCCTTCTTGGGTTAGCGTACCCCGAAACGCCTGTTCTATATCTTTCACCACTGTCTGTGTGCTTGAGTTATTCTTTCATTTCGCCTTCTGTGTGTGTCATTCTCTCTCTGACGGTGGGTGAAATGCAGCCCTGGCGCCATCTATTGGCCGGTCTCGTGGGTCATGCCTTGGGGAGTGTTTGTTCATATAAACCCCTGGAGTTCACTCCATCCGTCGCTTAATCAAAAACCTCTACCCCATCCTCTCTGACAACCTTACCACTTCCAAAATTTTACCCCGCTGTCCTTCTCTCACCTTCGCCCACATGAAAACCGGGACATAGTTTACATTGTAACACATAAACTAAGTTGTGGGAGTCGCAAGAGCCGGAGGCTTTGATGTCGAACGGCGTCTCTGTGTTGGGACTCTGAAACGAGGATAGGGGGCGAAACATGTTGCACGTTTTGCACCGTGGTTTGTTGCATCTCTGTGTGGTGGGACGGGGAGTGTCATTCGATGTACCCTCTAGCGAAGAATTGGAGCGAAGAAGATTGGCTAAGTTAGGTGGACGTCTGAAGCATACTGTGGGGCATTTGCGTAGGAGATTGGCTGTCGATATGTTAGTATCTAAAATTGGGAATAAGTCTTTGAGGATGGTCTTGAGTTTTATGTATTACACCCCTTAATATTAGAATGAATAACCATCGGTGCACCTGTAAAGACCCATCTTCCACTTTCCCCGTCCCTACTCATGTGCGGAAACATGGCTTGTCCTTTGTCAAGTGCTTTGAGGTGGCAGTATTGCTCTCCCTTCCCCCGGACGCCCCGTTAATTGAAGTGCGCCGGAAGGAGCAAGCCATAATCTGGTTGCTAAAATCGTACGCCGCGCCCGGATTAAATAAAATACATTAATGGAACGTTTCCCGTTCTTCTCCATTTACCCGCTTCCCTCCCCCTCCCCCCCCCCCACCCTCACTTCGACCCCTTCCGCTCTCTCCGGCCAAGACACGAGCTGGTAAAAAATTTCCCCTTTTCAAGAACCGTTCGTCAACCGCTGGGAAAAACCCCTTCCCCTACCCCCTCCCCTAACCTACCGCCCCTCCTACCCCTATCCTCACCAGCGCACACGACATTTGTTCCGTGATACGCCTTGAAGACGGACTTGTTCCGAAAGCTAGCGATGTAAGTGTGATCGTCTCTTTTTTTGTGTGTCTATCTCCTCCATCCTATCCACATCGTGTGTGTGTATGTATATATATATATATATATATATATATATATATATATATATATATATATATATATATATATATATATATATATATATATATATATTTACTCTACATTTTTTTGTCTAAAGGAGAAAAAGTCATTTTTTGTCTATAAGTTATACTTTGTACTATGTTTACTTTGTTTATTGTCAGTTTCTGAAACGAGCATGTACAAAAAAACTTGTTTGCTCTTTTGTATTTATCTCTTCTTATTTGTTTTCACAAGATATGTTGGTGCCACATGTCATATTCAATGATGCATATTTATAATTTAAAAAAGTTAAATTTTTGTGTAACTAGCCTCGCATTAAATTTAAGGATGGTAGCTTCCTCACTGGTTTTTTAACCATTGAAGCTACCTAAAGCTCCTTCCATTGTTTTGTAACAAAATTTGTACATTGAAGTAATTTGGAGTAATGAATTCATTCATTCAGACCATCTCGTGCTTGGTCATCGCCACCCGTTTCGCCCTCTACATTCCAACGGCGCTTCAAATGGCTCCTGACCTCCCGCATCATCTTTCCAATGATACGAAACTTCCAAACCATATTGATTCAACTGATGAGTGGTGATGATATTTTCGCGCTCTTAAGACCCACACACGTGGACTGGCTGGGACAACAAGCGGTCAAAAATGTTTGACTTTAGGTTTACGGCCTCTCAAGAGTCGAGGTCACGTTATAAGTCCTAATGAATATGGGGTTTTAACCTCACTCATAATTCCAACGCCATAACGAGACATAAATCTACACTCCATTTAAACATTTATCTAATCTTATAGGTATATTTAATTCTTCTCGCACTCTACGCCTCTTTCCTTCCATTCATAAAATTTGCCCAAGTTTGGTTTATATCACACTTTAACTTAAAAAGGATAAATTTAAATTCTTCCAGAATATTCCTAAAATATATTAAAATTTCAACGCACTCTATTTTATGACCTCCCATCTCATCGGCCTCTGGATATTCATGGATTGTGACTGTTTGAAATGTATAAAATATCATTACATATATGGAAGGAACATCTGTTTTGCCTTGGCTTTAAAACCAATATGTGATGACTGTAAAGCGTTCAGTCCGATCTGGTTACGTTATGCTGCCACTGGAATGTAAACGCATATACTAATTGATCATATTAAGGCCCCTAGGGTATAACTGAACTAATTTAAAAAATCAACTAACGCTTTAGTTAGAAGTGATTACAAGATTTTACATCAGGAAGCAGAGATTTTCGTTTAGGTTCCTCACCAACGGTAGAAAGGTCGGCCATTAGCTTTCCCGTTTTAACATTATATAGTTAATTTTCGTGTTTTATTTATATCAACACAATTTCATGTCTTACTCCTTGTGTGTTATAATTCGTTTAATCTTTCCATTAAATCCATCCATATTATGATTAATGTTGTTATCTAATCATTGTTCATGAAAATACTCATGCTAGCAAATTACCATGGTACAGCATACTTAGTATTTGGCGGAAAAATAAATTTAAAAAGGCCGAAAAAAAGTTGAAGCAGTATGGCACAATTAGCATAACTCTCATGGCTTTCCTTTTAGTTTCCTCTCTTCTCGCAAAATTGAATGAAATTTACGCATACATGCTGCCAAGGTTTCAAGAATGTCCTTATTGTGATGAGCTGCATGATTATATTCATTCTTGCGCTCTTGAAAACATTTTAAGGTCAAGTCATTCTTCCTCTGGGCTCCTCTGTGACTTACATTTATAATTACTTAAAAATACTCTGGATGAAAAATGAAGATGAAATTTGAGTTTTCACGTCCCATAAACTCCTACCCTATCGGGTATTTGAGGAAGCTCATTCATTTGTCCGGCAAATATTAACTCTATCTCCTGAAATTAAAAATGTTTTAACTCGAGTACGTATGGGATGAAGTTGATGAGGGTGACTTATTTTTTTAAGGGAGCGCTGAGCAGCGGAGTGAAGAGAGACCACTCCCTTTTTTCGGGAAGTCTGCGGAGTCATATCCTTGACACAAATCTTAAACAGCACCTATTGCCGCTCTCTTTGACGCTAGCAGTTTCTCTATCGCGCTCGCAACCGACCTTTGCCTCAGAGCAACCCTCCCTCGTCGAAAATGCAGCAAGAGCGGAGATGGGGGGGAGGAGGGCCTTGGTGTAGGGCAGGGGGTGGTTTTCCAATCTCTTCCACACACGGAATGAGAGAAGGCACCTTTTGATGTCTGACATCCCCCGCTCCCTTCTCAACGGGTCCCTCTCGCAAAAATCACCCAAATGTTATCCTTTTTTATTTTCCGTTTTTATGTACGGCGTATGCCTTTTGGTTATTACGAGACCTCCCTCGCTCTCCTTCAAACCTCTCTTCGCTCCGTCTCCCGACCACCCCATCCCATCTCGCCTTCATCCCTTCTACTTCCAGTCTCTCTCTGTCCCGCCCCCTTTATATATATATATATATATATATATATATATAAATGTTTATACAGAAAGGTAGAAAGAAAGTGGATAGGAACACGTAAAATTTACAAAGACAATGGTGGTGTGAAGATGAAATGATGGCCGATTCCAAGCAGAAAAAATTCGACTGGACCGGGAATCGAACCACGGACCTTTGGATTTCGCGTCCAATGCTCAGACCACCAAGCTACCCAGTCTACTAAGAAACTGCTGGAATCGGCGGGGGGTTTATATGAACAAACACTCCCCAGGGCATGACCCACGAGAGCGGCCAATAGATGGCGCGCGGGCTGCTTATCACCCACCGGCAGAGAAGGAATGACACACACAGAAGGCGAAATGAAAGAATAACTCAAGCACACAGACAGTGGTGAAAGATATAGAACAGGCGTTTCGGGGTACGCTAACCCAAGTAGGAAATGACCCGTTCAGGGCATACAATCGTTCACTCATTCACTCAGACCGCACAGCGGCAAATATACTCATATAAATGTTTATACAGAAAGGTAGAAAGAAAGTGGATAGGAACACGTAAAATTTACAAAGACAATGGTGGTGTGAAGATGAAATGATGGCCGATTCCAAGCAGAAAAAATTCGACTGGACCGGGAATCGAACCACGGACCTTTGGATTTCGCGTCCAATGCTCAGACCACCAAGCTACCCAGTCTACTAAGAAACTGCTGGAATCGGCGGGGGGTTTATATGAACAAACACTCCCCAGGGCATGACCCACGAGAGCGGCCAATAGATGGCGCGCGGGCTGCTTATCACCCACCGGCAGAGAAGGAATGACACACACAGAAGGCGAAATGAAAGAATAACTCAAGCACACAGACAGTGGTGAAAGATATAGAACAGGCGTTTCGGGGTACGCTAACCCAAGTAGGAAATGACCCGTTCAGGGCATACAATCGTTCACTCATTCACTCAGACCGCACAGCGGCAAATATACTCATATAAATGTTTATACAGAAAGGTAGAAAGAAAGTGGATAGGAACACGTAAAATTTACAAAGACAATGGTGGTGTGAAGATGAAATGATGGCCGATTCCAAGCAGAAAAAATTCGACTGGACCGGGAATCGAACCACGGACCTTTGGATTTCGCGTCCAATGCTCAGACCACCAAGCTACCCAGTCTACTAAGAAACTGCTGGAATCGGCGGGGGGTTTATATGAACAAACACTCCCCAGGGCATGACCCACGAGAGCGGCCAATAGATGGCGCGCGGGCTGCTTATCACCCACCGGCAGAGAAGGAATGACACACACAGAAGGCGAAATGAAAGAATAACTCAAGCACACAGACAGTGGTGAAAGATATAGAACAGGCGTTTCGGGGTACGCTAACCCAAGTAGGAAATGACCCGTTCAGGGCATACAATCGTTCACTCATTCACTCAGACCGCACAGCGGCAAATATACTCATATAAATGTTTATACAGAAAGGTAGAAAGAAAGTGGATAGGAACACGTAAAATTTACAAAGACAATGGTGGTGTGAAGATGAAATGATGGCCGATTCCAAGCAGAAAAAATTCGACTGGACCGGGAATCGAACCACGGACCTTTGGATTTCGCGTCCAATGCTCAGACCACCAAGCTACCCAGTCTACTAAGAAACTGCTGGAATCGGCGGGGGGTTTATATGAACAAACACTCCCCAGGGCATGACCCACGAGAGCGGCCAATAGATGGCGCGCGGGCTGCTTATCACCCACCGGCAGAGAAGGAATGACACACACAGAAGGCGAAATGAAAGAATAACTCAAGCACACAGACAGTGGTGAAAGATATAGAACAGGCGTTTCGGGGTACGCTAACCCAAGTAGGAAATGACCCGTTCAGGGCATACAATCGTTCACTCATTCACTCAGACCGCACAGCGGCAAATATACTCATATAAATGTTTATACAGAAAGGTAGAAAGAAAGTGGATAGGAACACGTAAAATTTACAAAGACAATGGTGGTGTGAAGATGAAATGATGGCCGATTCCAAGCAGAAAAAATTCGACTGGACCGGGAATCGAACCACGGACCTTTGGATTTCGCGTCCAATGCTCAGACCACCAAGCTACCCAGTCTACTAAGAAACTGCTGGAATCGGCGGGGGGTTTATATGAACAAACACTCCCCAGGGCATGACCCACGAGAGCGGCCAATAGATGGCGCGCGGGCTGCTTATCACCCACCGGCAGAGAAGGAATGACACACACAGAAGGCGAAATGAAAGAATAACTCAAGCACACAGACAGTGGTGAAAGATATAGAACAGGCGTTTCGGGGTACGCTAACCCAAGTAGGAAAGGACGCGAAATCCAAAGGTCCGTGGTTCGATTCCCGGTCCAGTCGAATTTTTTCTGCTTGGAATCGGCCATCATTTCATCTTCACACCACCATTGTCTTTGTAAATTTTACGTGTTCCTATCCACTTTCTTTCTACCTTTCTGTATAAACATTTATATGAGTATATTTGCCGCTGTGCGGTCTGAGTGAATGAGTGAACGATTATATATATATATATATATATATATATACACACACACACACACACACACACACGTTTCCCCACCCTCCACTCTTCCCTCCCTCCTCTCTACCCTCCCTCCCTCCCTACCCCTGGATGCTCCCACCCCGTGAAGTCAGAGCACAGCACAGATTAGTCTCGCTTCTCGACTATCTTCACTCGAAGGTGAAACGGAGGGAACCGTCGCTGTGACATTGGGTAAAGCGCTGAGTTTGCGCAAAGATGAACTGACTCAGACACGCGTGACTATTAAGTCGTTGAATTGCATTACTTTAAAGAAAATCATTAATTGGTCGACTTCCAATGAAACTATTACTTTTTGCTAATTACCTTCTCTTTGCTACCCTCTCCTTTTGCTGAAGTTTTTCCTTTCCACGCTCATAAATATAGGTTCATAAAGGATCTCTTCCCTTGGGACTTAGTCTTCAGAGCTGAAGGCTGTCTCCTTCACTTACTTCTTTCTCGATTTGGACTTTCTCGCGTCTCTTCATCTCTCTGAAGTGTTTCACTTCATTTTGGTCTTCTGTGTAACTCCAAAGAGTCGCGTGTACACATGCGTTTCGTCCACTTGTTATGGGTAAGGAAACTAAACACATGCTTATGTTATTAGTGCATAAAGCATGACGAAACACGGAAATCATAAGGCAAAGCGTAACAAATGCATGAATTACATGTGTTCTGATGCCTCTCGGATTCAAGGAGAAGATCTTAATAATATAAATTGATATATACATTATAGCATGTAGGTATTTGCTTGCTGAAAGTTGCAGTCGAAAGATCAAACATACAAAGTTAAATTTAGTTTTTAAACTCAGATGCTCAAGGGATGTAACGTATACGTAAGCATGCGTCTGGGGTCACCACATTTTCGCATATTGAGTTCATTTATTGCGGTGTCACTTGCTAATGTGTGGAGCCGAACTCTTATCTCTGACCAGTTGTAAACACTCCTTCACCCAATTTGCCCAATTACTTCTGATGACGTGCTCTCCTCATGTAATTTCAAAACGATATACTCGTAAACAAATGATATTTTCGGTACAAAAAATGGAGAT
The DNA here is from genome assembly GCA_963169105.1 of Ceriagrion tenellum. NCBI lineage: Eukaryota > Metazoa > Arthropoda > Insecta > Odonata > Coenagrionidae > Ceriagrion > Ceriagrion tenellum. The sequence goes on along the minus strand of OY720643.1, from coordinate 1,081,239 downwards.
TATAAGCGCTCGTGAGGTAATAGGGGTTTTTGTAAAATGCAGTGTATTACTCTCCTATAGGAAGGCCTCATCTCAATTGAGCCGTGAATGTTTGAGACCATTCGTTGCAAGAGCATGCAAAGTAATGCATGGATGAAATACTCAAATTTCTTAGAAAACTGCTGGTTGAGTACAGAAAAATGATGTTTGTGAAGAGACTGGGATGAGAGCCACAACGGACACACAGATGATTCCTTGCCAAAGTCCTGAAAAAATTCTGACCAGTCGGGCATCGCGATCTCACAGACGATGACATTTTCATATAGCTGCAAGATTCTCGTACTTTGACCAATGAGGACATTTCTCAATTCCCTCGTTTCATCAAATTATTTGCGATTGCAAGGACGACATTGGATAGATATGCCGCCGAACTGATAAGCACAAAAAGCCATTCTTTTCAGAGAAAGGGCAAAAAATATCAAAAAACCGAGAGAGGCCCAAAGCAAAGAAAGCTTTTTTAAATATTATGGTGGTGTTGCCCTTGAAGACAGTTTTACACGGAGAATTGTCATTGAAGCAGTCATGCACAAATGATGATCTGAGTGTCTGCTTTACACAGTGGTTTTCATTCCCTGAATGTTCTGCGCTGAAATGGATGTACATTGTCAAGCCTATCGATAGTTAATATCGATGTTTCCGGAAAAATTAGGCCTGATGCTGCTTTGGGTGATTTCGATTCACAGCAATAGTTGGCGGTAGACTGCGATCGACACACCGCGGTGCTTTCGATTTGGTGAGACGGCCGGTGGCAGTCGGCTGCCGGTGACTATCCTCTCTTCGAGGCGAGCTGGACAAATAAAGAACAATATTCGTAGTTTGCCTAGACGACGTTACATCATGAAAACATGAATAGTACCTAGTGCTAACACAAATGGAAATACCTTTAAACGAGTGAAAACGGTGCAAAAATCCGGCTTAATTGATGTTAAATTGGTGCTCGTAATATTTGCTGCTGTTGCAACGTTACTATTTACCGTCAACGTCCATATACTGTCTGCACATGCGCATAAATCTGCGTTCGTCTGCGTGTCATTTAATCGCCATTCCTAAAATTGAAAGAATACTTTATCGATCATTTCTCTTTGGTAACGATAGTAGCAGTAGTTTTTTTACATCGTCTGACTGTACATCGTAGCGGGCAAAAAGTTTGTAACGTCGCACATTTAACATAATCCGAAGGAAGTTCATCTGTTAGTCATCAACTGAAAGGTTGTAATCGAAGTAACCGCTGCCACAGCGCCCATCATTATAGCGACAGGTACAATCATCAGGGCGGTTCGAAAAAAGGCTTTTCTCGCCAATCGTTTCCCGAGGGGTGCCAAACCTAGTAATTTGCTATGATTTGGAAGTACGCGCAAGATTATTGCGCAGGGTTGAGGCTTTCCACTCTAACCTGACAAAAAAAATGAGTTTTTACGCGCATTTTCAGGAATTATCGATTTTTAAGGGTTTTTCCTCCATATTCCTGGAAATAATTTTTTTTAATGTTTACTCTCACTAGGATTAATAGAAAATAGTTCATTTAACACATTTCAGTTAATATCTAGGGAATATGTGGGGTAACAATTTTTTTTCATAGTATTTAAGGTCAATTTATCATTCATTTTTAAGCATTTTTCATGAGTTTTCGAAATTCAGCCAAAATTTTGTTTTTTATCAAAATACAGTCTACTACCTCTCGATCGTTTTCTTTAAAGTCATCTTCAATAATAAGTTGGGACCATTAAAATCCATAGATTGGGAAAAAAAGTCAATAGAAAATATAAGGCCACGTTTTCGTTTATGTTTAAATTCATTTAAGGCGCGCGCATACTTGTATGGTCATATACTGGAACGCACCACTCGATCATCAATCTGGCCTTAAGTACTCACAGTAATCAGCCGTATATTTTCAAAGCAGAATTCAAGTAAACAGTTTCATTAATTTATGAAAATTCACCAACTGCGATTAATGCGATTGCGGAGGATAAAGGATGACGGAGGAGCGATTAAATGCTATCTTAATTCTCACGCGGCATGATTATCATAGATCAGGCATGACGATCAAGTATTCTCGAAGGAAACCATCAGCCAAGTCATTCCCGAGGTATAAAAAGGATCCATCGGAATGTGAAAGGGGTTAATACTTGTTCATTGCTTAAATTTTTCCTATTGCATGGTAGTTGTGATAACGAGAAATAGTCAATGCTATTAGTGAATGACGTAACAGTAAGATTAGAGTAGCATTTGCATATTTTTGTAGTAATCATTATTGTAATTGATTCTGCGGTGAATTACGAATAATACAATCTTTTGTAGAGTTTTAAATATTTTGAGTAAAATATCGTTTGCATATCATTAGGAGGCTTCACTTTCGGACATCACTGAAATGGTTTAGAAGAACTTGTAATTGGTGTAAACCAAAGTGCATACGTAAATGCAACGAATGGAAGCAAATTTCTCATCGTATTGAGAAACAATCTCATCCACATTGAATTTAGTTGATATAATTGACCTCTACTACCAAGATGGACAACTTATGATCGTATCATGCGATCAACTTTGCAATATGTTCTCATTTTGCTCAAATGATGATGAACATGATTTTTTTATTCACGGGGTTTTCCGAATTATTTGCTATATGAACGTTTGAATGATCTTATATTCGATATCTGATCATACGGGCGATCGTTCGCGAGTTTAATCGTCGCGTCAAACGACCTGAAAGCACTCCATTGACGTCAAATTCTCTTTCGTCGTTTAGCTCGTCCCATTACTTTTCCCCAATCTCTGCCATTTTTATTTCTGTTATCCTAACAACCCCTGCCACACTTCTCAGCGTAGGCCAACAGAGAAGTATTTATATTTGAAAGAATCGTATCTTTGTTTAGCATCATTTTAGCAGCGCAAACGGTGCGGCGGTTTCCTCTGGCTCTCCGTCTTCTTGGCTTCAAAATTCTTTGATTTCGCATCATCTTTTAGCCACGTCCGTGTATCATCCATGATCTCCCGCCAGTACAGGGTTTTCTCCTAAGAATGTCAGAATCTATAGTGACCCCGTGTCCCACCACCTAATCTAGCTATGTAAATTTGCTAATTTCTTCTGGAAATACTATCGAAGGAGACATACCGATTGGTCTTTCGGTTCTCCATTATTGCTCACTCACTCATCAACATTACTTTTTTAATAAACTGCATTTTCTCAAATTATTTTCCTTGGAAAAATGAATACTTATCACAACCAGACAGCATCTATTGCGATAATTCAAAACCTTTTACTGCTCATCCAAAAATTATTGAAATAATTTAAGAAATACTTCATTGAAATCTTCATTGAAAATGTTTTTAAAAATATTGAAAATGTTTTTAAAAAATACAAAATTTTCTTGATTGCTCGATTGGTAGGAGTTTAGAAGACGAGGATCTGCTGAGCTTTGGGGCTTGATGGCGCCTAAGTTGAATTTGTACGATACTGCCGTAATTTCAGCGCGTGCTGTTTATCTGTCGTCTCTTAAATAATGTCTATAAGTTGATGTGAAAGCATGCTGGGTCACGGAACGTTCTGCCATTCAGACCTCTTTGAACACCAAGTTTAAAAAGTCTAGAGCTCCATCCCTTTTTATTTTTTAAGCAAAAAATTTAAATCTCAGGTGGAGAAATATCATTTTTAATTCTTGTCGGGTCGTTTTCAGCGTCGTAATTATGGTCCTAAAGACTCATCTGATGGCTCCTTTTTTTTCTCGCTTTAGCTAGCCATAAATTGCCTCCTGTCTGCTTCTTTGCTTTGGCACAGCCTTGCTCAGATTTTAAGTTGGTTCATAAGACTTTAGATTGGGGAGAGCACATTTGAAATAAACCGTTCATTTCATGCATAGCATACCAACACATTGGATTGAATTACATGTAGTAAGGCTCCTTCCTTGAGAGCTCAAGTACCCCGTGACATTATGTACACGGTCCTCCGTGGGTGATTCTTTCTATTTTAAAGCCTCGATGAAAGCTTCGCGTGGGAGAGGAAACCGGAGTATCTTAATTGGTTCAAACTATCCGGAGCGATGTGTTCAATGTGAGTTCAAATCCCAGCCTTGGTGAATAATTTTTCCCTTTTAGGATTTCACACATTCGTGTATCTTCTAGATGGTGACTATTGGCTGAATTCGATGGAAAGACAAGAAGGAAAGTTTTGGTTCAACATTTCGCAGGATTCCTGCTCGGAGTGGACAGATTACCATGGTGCGTTTTACTCTCGTGCTTCGCATTCAAATGTTTTATCATCCCTCTTAGCAACGATGGCCGTTGGAGTTGGAGATGATTACTTGAAATTCGTAGCGGGTAACAAATGTATTATATTACGGGTTATTTTTAGAAATGCGACTGGAAAGTTCCATATCAATAGTTTTTTTATTTTGTGATGATATGTTTTGTATTCTAAAGAGAACTCATATTTATCGAAAACGCAGCCTCCATGGTTTTCATATAACATTAACCACCTTCAATATTAAACTTTATCCGCCTACCACCATAAAAATTGATCTAATGGAGGCTGTATTTCCTTTTAAATACTATCCAGACAATCCAGACACCCTTCACTCCCTTTATGAATGAATGAGAAACTTATTCGAATGGGAAAGCGATATACTTATCGCGACTTAATTTAAGGTGCAAATATTAAAAAAATAAATATTGGCAATCTTAGTGTCGGAGCAGGAAGTAATGAATAAAGGAAACCAGGAAGACTTTATCTATGAAGTACTTTTAAGGGTGGTGGTTTTAAGGAACTATTTAATGAGTACCAGGCCACGTGTGGAATACACCGAGGGGGGGGACGAAAAGACTTTATAGTTATTGTGAAAATATTTCAATGGAATGATATTTTTTATTAAAAAGTCATAATGGATAACGTAACATAAATTCAAATTGTCCCGATGATGATGAATTATGAGTTCATGGTCGGACAGATTTGAATATGGAGAGGAAAGAACGTCGTCACACGAATAAAGGCACGAGAAGCGACCAAATAATATATAGTGTAACATCGTGTGCACTGGGAAGCAGATGCCTGCCAGGTGCCTCTGTCATAGCATGGCTTAAAGCTTAGGTATTTGGGCGTTGATAGAAAATAGGAATGTTAGGAAAGCAAAGATGGTGTTTGTAGTGGAGTTTGGAGATTGTCGTGGTCGGTGCGGTACTGAAAAAACGATGGAAAATATGCACAGCCCAGTTTTGTTTTAACAAAGGATTCCTAAAAGTCCGATTCTGCCTCAGAGGAACCGGAATTCGCAATTTTATTCCCCACGACACGGCAGCAATTAAAACAACAAGATGTGTCCCCGTAGTTTGGACGCCGACATTCCACATTGCTGGGAATGTTCGTATTTGACTCGCAACATTCCTAAACTGACGGGCGATCCCCGCTATAAGGCAGCTATTGAGCTGATATTGGCGCCAGCCACTCGGGCGTAACGGATGCCACATCCTTCCGTATATATGTCATCATGATTGGATTATACCTTGGACTCGATGAAATAACGGAAGTAAATGTGAAGGTGGGCATCGTGGATGATGATGAACTCAGTCGAGTTATCAGTCACGCGTTCGCGGATCCAGCGAGCCTTCGCTGTCGGGCATTGACCCGCGACATATAAGGATTTGATTACGGCGGGGAAAATAAAAAAAAACACAGACAAAATACACTTATATTTGTTTGAGCTAGATTTTTCTCAAGTCATAATTGAGAACATATTGAAGTTTACTAAGTCACTCTAAAAAGTATGATGCAAATATTTTCGCACTTTTGGCGCCGAAATATTTGTTGATATGACTGAAAATTTAGAGAGTAAATAATTACAAAGTAAATGCAATGAAAGTTGGAGAAATTATTATGTATTTTGGGTAAGAACTTCTACATGGCATTTATCATGCTATCTTCTTCTATTTTCGTTGAACTAACCAATAATATTCAAATGTTATGTCTACAAAAACTGAAAAAATGGAAAGAAAGATAAGATTCTCTGAATTTTGTGCATAGATGTTTATTTCGGAGGGCGACCGAAGGCTGAGCTGATTTGAGCCACTGGACGCGAGTGGGTCAGTCGGCATTGGAAGGATTGATTATATGGGGCTACTATCGAGGAAGCGGGCGGTGAACCGTGGCGTGGAAACAGAACCACCAACACGATCCTCGGTTAACGGATCGGCCACCGCCAGTGCTTACTCTCATTACGTATTTGGAGAGGAAAATTTCATTCCCGTGCTCCATTTTACGGATAAATCTACCGTGTTGTTTTGCAAATATGAATGTGTTGCTTAGCTACGGAAATAAAGGTTGCACTTTTCGCAAATCATCTTTCGATCTGTATACAATGTCTTCGGACACGTTATACTTAAGTAAATAGCTCAAAAACATATATCTCTGCAGTGGAGGTTGTATTTCAGTAGGGAACCCGATCCCTACTTGACTGTCTTGTGGAGGGCACTTCTAGTACAGTACTCCGTCTGTCGGATGATACGTTAAACCGTGGTCCCCTTGGCACCTTTCGTTAAGAGCAGGCTAATGCCGACGCCGGGTTTCTATCCACCCTTCCCTCCCTTACCTATCCTGTTGTTCCCTCCACAACCCTATGGCGCAAATGACCATAGCCATCGGTCGCCTCCCAAAGTATCCAATCCAATCAAAAACACACCATGAGTGCATTATTTTTTGACTTGAAGATTATTTTCATGTTTGTTTGGTATTAATTTAGTATTGTCCTCCCTCATCAAATTTTTGTGGCTAGTGTATCATTATGTGACGATAGCATGAGATCAACCACATTCGATTCTTTTAGTATGATGGATAAAAATTGTAGAGGATTTGCGCAGGGAAGTCAAAAACGGATGCACACAATAAATCAAAGTATATAGAAATACTTACAGATACAACTGCTTGGCAGAAGAGGTGGAAAGTGAGTGAAACGCGAGTCTCGTTACCACAGGAAAAGACTCGTACAGGAAGTATGGGCGCAACGCCATGCCGTGGCATTTCACGGAACTATGTAGAGCATAGGCGTCCATGATGAACTATCAATATCTGCTCCTATATTCCCCCTTTGAGAATGGGCGTCTTTTATTCACAAGTACATTTTGCATACAGTTACATACTCCGTTCATTTCGCAAAACGTTGCAAGCCCAATATTTCTCTACGTAAATTCAATTTAGGAAATGGTAATGGCTTAGTCAAAACGTCTGCTGGCATATCTGCAGAAGACATATGCAGTAGTAGCATCTCTCCCCTCTTCAGCACGTCTCTGATGAAGTGGTGTCTCACGTCGATGTGCTTCGTCCTCCTGTGGAACACGGGATTATCTGCGCGTTCTACTGCTCCTCGGTTGCCGTCATACATGGTCACCTCCACCATCTCGTTGCAACCCAGCTCCTTAAGAAATGTCCGCATGTAGATCGCCTCCTTAACTGCGACCGATAATGCCATGTACGTATTCCGCCTCGGTTGATGACAGCGCCACGGTCCTCTGCTTTCTGGACTTCCAGCTAATGGCTGCACCTCCCAGCAGGAATGCATATCCGGTGAAGGAACGGCGGTTCGTGCTGCATTCGGCCCAATCAGCATCCACATAGGTCTTCAGGGACTGGTTAGACTTTCTGACAGACAGACAAAAATTAGTAGTGCCACGTAAATAACGTAACACCCTTTTTGATGATCCCCAATGCTGTTCTGTATAACTATCACTGAACTGACTTAAGTCGACTAACTGCGTGAGATATATCTGGTCTTGTCCCTATGGCAAGGTACATTAATACACCAATAAGTTACTTATATGGTTTTCTGTTCTGTTTAGCTGCAACCACATTTTCGGTTTTCCATTTCATCTCAACCTCCAGTGGAGTCTTCAGTGGATTGCAATTCTCCATATGGAACTTCTTCAGTGTACTCTCCAGACAATCCTTTTGAGATAAAGTTATCCCGTCCTCAGTCTGAGTGATTTCCATTCCAAGACAGAATTAGGCAGGTCCAAGGTCTCTCACGCCTACTTCCTTCACTAAGTCTTTCTTTATTCTTTCAATCCATTCTGGGAAGAGATCAGAATATCATCTACATAAACAAAAACAAGAATTATTCCCTTTCCTTTTCTTGTATGAAACAGACAAGGGTCAGATTTAGTACTCTCAAGTCCAAGAAACCTTAGCAATTCATCTAGTTTGAAGTACCACTGACGTCCATCTTGTTTAAAACAATATAAAGCTTTTCTCAAACAACAAACTTTGCCACCATCTAGTAATTTTCTTCTTTGTTTTATGGCCTTTTTCACAATGTTCTGTGTTGATTTTTCCCTAACTATTATGTTATTCAACATTTCGCTTAATAATTTTGGTTTCTCCATGAATTTTCCCTCCTCAAAAGTGTCATTCAGATAGGCATTAGTGATATCTAACTGCTCCATTTCCATTCCCTTCTCCACTGACAGTGCCATCAGATGTACCTACAGAACTCATCCTGGTAACTGGAGCAAAGGTGGATTTAAAGTCTATTCCTTCTCCTTGAGAATATCCCTTTGCAACCACTTATGCCTTTCTTCTTTGAAATTCTCCATCTGGCTTAAATTTGTTTGTTAAAACTGATCTGCAACCAATAACACTCTTATCTGTTGGCCTATCACCTATGTCCCAAGTGTCTTTTTCTATGAGCCTTTTTCTCCGTATAAATTGCTTCTTTTCATTCTAGGGAATCCTCTCCTTGTAAGGCACGTTGTAATTGTATCTCAACTGCATTTGCAATAACCTGATCACAGCTTGGAACTTCATCTTCAGATATATCTAAAGTCTCTTTCATTCTTTCCCCAGCAAGTGTATTGTGTTGATCACATGAGGTTTGATAGTGATATTGTTTTTTAGGACGATCTTTCTTACCAGTAGATATACACATATTTAGGTCTTCCACGACCTCTTTTCTCAGAGTTCAATTCAACAGTTTCATTCGTTTCACGAGGTGTTGTTTCCTTGTGCTGAGTTTGTTTTCTGTTCGCGTTTCTCAACTCTCTTAGGATATACTGTCCAACTTGACTCAAACTCAACGGGGTCCAATTCAGAATCTGTTGCCGATTCCAATATCCTACATTTTCCATTAATTGTTTATGGAGAAATAATATCTTCTTGCACCCCCACGGACAAAAATCTGTTTATGAACTTGACATCTCTAGATATCAAAACCTTTCTATATCTTGGAATCCATATGAGATATGCTTTCGCCTGTTCTGCATATCCAACGAAAATTCCCTGTATTCCACGCTCGAGAAATTAAATTTTATTTGGAAACTTATTCAAATGATAAGCCTGATGAACCAATATCTTAGGATGTTTTAAATTAGAGATTATCCCAGTCCATTTCTCGTCTGGGGTGAGGCCATCTAATCTTCTGGAAGGACATCTATTTCTCAAATAATTACTGATACCGCTGCCGACCTCCTGCCATCTTTAATTGGCGCAAATCACCGCTAGCTGCTAGTCATCTCAACAAATAACAATTTATGGTGGAAATCCATCGACGTTGTAAATGATAGAGTATTTCATAGTGACTTCACAGTATTTAAATTGTAACCTTGGTTATGAAAATCAAGGGGGCATACTAGCTCAGGGCTAATGTTCAATACGTTGTTTCAATAATATATATTGTGAATTATATTGGAAGGAGTAACTAAAATCCCACCAATGCAAAAGAACCGTTTCCGCTCTCCCACCAAAGCTTTGAATCTTAATGCTTGCCTGGAATCCGAGAGAGTATTCCCTATATTAGACCAAGTATCGATTAAACGGTCTTCAAGCGGTATACAATTGGAAGAGACATTATCTTTCAAAGCACTTTACACATGAGCGCTAATGGTCTAGTTGTTACCTTTCAGTTTAAATGAAGATTAAAACAGATAGATGCATTCTTAATTTTCTTTCGATTTGAATTTGGGTTTAAGTAATTAAACATGTGTCGAGTGTTACTTTTAAAAGCCTCAGAGGGTTTTACGATCTGTTTATAATTAAAGAATCATGGTCATTAGCCTAGGGCTTCCTAATCCACTCTTCAAGTGACCAACCGCCGCAAGCATTTTGACGCCCGGAAAGTACAGTTAATTAAATTCCTCGATATTTTTAACCACACGCATTTACTCCTCGTACATTTAATTCTCTCTCGCCTTCACACCTGGCCAAAGGGAGTGACCCTGGTCCAGTTACGCCAACATCACAGCCTGGGAAACTTCAGAGAAGATCGATCCATCCATTTTTAATATAGAGGTTGGCCCAGTTAATTAAAAGGTTTTATCATTTTCCACACCACATGGATGAGGGTATTATTACTTTTTGTTACACCTGGCCACATGGTCGATATTGAATCGGGTCCAGGTTAAGCAGCCTTCGAAAACCTCACGGTAACCCATGAAGTCCGCCAGCCATTATGCTAATTCACAAGTGCAGAAATCATTGCCAAAATCAGGTTACTTAAGATACCATCGCTTAAAAGGTGGAGTCGAGTTCATTAAATGAACCACGTTAGACTTCCTCTGAAAAAATATTTTTGCAGGTTACACACATTCCACCTTCAGCCTTTATTTATTTACTCTCCTCAGTCGAGTTGGATTACAACTTTAGATTTGTTACTTCGCTGCTGATTACCTTGCCACGTTCTCCGGCGTTTTGTAGCAAAAATAATGCAATATGGTGAAAATACGTAATTCTGAGACAAGTCGTATAATTTCACAATAAATGTCTGTTCTGGCAAATGGCCATTCAAATATTACGTGAATAATGTTTGGAGGCTGGCTGGAGAGACTCGGAATCTTCTCACACTGTATTTCTTAGCTAAGTGTGGTGGTCCCAGGAATATTAAAATTAAATTTTAGCTGCGTATGAAGTCGAATTCGTGTCCATTTTCGAGTTATCATCGAACGAGAAATTCCAGTCGGAAGTCCTGCTCAAAGGTTTCTCCTTCAAAATTTTTCTCCAGACTGAATTTTTATTTTTTGCTGCGAGAGCAAGTAATGTCTGACTATTGTCTCGTACTCTGCATATCTTGATTATGGATAACTTCAGTTCTTTAAGATCATCGCAGTAAATCAGCTACCCGGACTCAGGGTCGTTAGTTTGAGTCTCAATTAGAGCCAATCAATCTTAACTATTAAATCGAGGGAAATTGAGCTCTACGGCCTCTCAAGATAGAAGATAGCAAAATAAATGAGTCTCCAATGGCTGTAAAAAATGGCACCACACGTCAAACATGCAACCACACAACACTTACTGTGTTGAAATTTCTTTGAAGGCTTCCGCGACTCTTATAATTATTAATGTTGCTCTTTTCAGGTATTTCCGTCGCGTGTTTGGTTTTTTCGACAACAGTTTCTCCCCTCTTCCTGGGGGCGTCTTCAGGTCCGTTGGACATTTTTGTAAAAAAAAATATAATGTAAAATTTGTAAAATAAAATGTAAAAAATTTTGTACAAAAATGTCCAACGGACCTGAAGACGCCACCAGGAAGAGGGGAGAAACTGTTGTCGAAAAAACCAAACACGCGACGGAAATACCTGAAAAGAGCAACATTAATACTTAATGTGTTGGTTTGCGGGAAAGGGGATTCCACAGCAGGGACCAACCATAGCCCCTCTACCAGAATACCCTCCTGTGATGACCGTATTCTCTCCGGGTTTTTGCCGCGTCGATCCATTTTTAGGGGACAACAGTTTCGCCTGCCTTCCAGCTGGCTTCGTCAGGTCCTAAATGAGATGCAGATCATTTTCTTAACGGTGTTAGTCAGGTGCGCGCTCATTGGCCGGATGGGAATTCGAAAACGATTGTTGGAAGAGCCGTTTAAACGTTGACTGTTGTCCCCCAAAAATGGATCGACGCGGCAAAAACCCGGAGAGAATACGGTCATTAAATAACCGCGGAAGCCTCCGTACCAACCCTCCTGTGATGGTTTACGGGAATTTTACTTCCTCGCCAGTGACCACCACAGACACACACACTCACTCAACCCAGTTGGGATCCTTTTCGAGGGCTAATGGGACCCTGATAAGGATGCCTGGGTTATAACCTGAGATCCTTCATACCCTTACCCTTCCTTCATACCCATAACCTTAGATCCTTCATACCCTTCCTTCATACCCTACCCTTCCTGAGATCCTTCGATCGACACTTGCCTTGCGCTTCCTGTAAAGCTTTCTTATCGCCTGAACTGAATTACATACCATGATTTCGATGCTAATTCAAATGATGAAAGTAAAAGTGGTTAAATTAAAGACTAAATTTTGTGTATTGGCGTAGTCCCGCACTGAGTCCCGCAGCGTCAGAATTGAACAGAATTCCATCCGCACGGAATTGGACGAGCCAAACCACGGAATCGGAGTCCGTAAGGAAGCAGCCTTAAGGGAGGAGGGAGGCAGCACTCGATGCATACGTGTACAAATGTGGAGGCCAATAGAGGGGAGCGGTAGTGAGAGCTAGGAACGATGGGGGTGGACCCGAGGGGGTGGAGGGGTGGGGGTTAAAGGGGTGGGTGAGGGGGTGGGAATCGGCTATCAAGTGAAGGGTCTCTCCGGACCAATTTCCAAACCCCTAACCGGCTCCAGATGGCAGGGCGAACGGCTTGAATGGAAACAAGTGAGGTGCGGTTTTAACTCAAGATAAGTTTGCGTCTTGCATGTAGTATCCTGTAATTCTTCTCAAGGATGCATGCCATGGGGTTGAATTTTTTCCAAACAAGGTCTATATTACAAGGTATGAAACACGTAAACATTATTGCGGCCTTATCGTTTGCTGATGAGTGAAGCATACCCACAATCGTTGAAATATTAGGATTACAAAAGTAAATCAGGAATACTATATGTCATTAATTTGCTCTGAGGAAAAGCTGTATAAGTCATTGGCAACGGGTCTATAGGAACATGGCAACCGAACAAACAACATAATCTATCCGGCTATAATGAAAGCTTTCTAGTTTCTAGATAGGTCGGGGAAATTGTCTTTTTTAAATCTGTCTTTTCAGAGGAGTAATTCACTCTGCTCATGCTATTCACCTAATCTTTATCTGCGTCTGTTTGGCAAGCAAGGGTTTGATTAGTAGTTGATTCAAAGTTATTCACCCTTAAATCGAAGATTTATGATATGTCTTATGACTTAGTGGCCGTTTCATGCATTCTCTTGGTGAATAGATGAGCGTGGTTTTAAATGTAAAATGTGGCGTGATCTCTGAAGAAATAACCTCATCATCTCGAATAGGATTACTTCCATAAATCCTTGATTTCTTTAATAACTTAAACATTGGCAATATAGTATGGTGTCAATCCATACCATACATACTAAGCGGTTCTTCTTTGCATGGATTGGCTTCTCGACCCTTTTAGAGAAAATTTACATTTTTAGATACGATAATCTTTATGTTTCGACAGTCCAAAACAAATTTTACTCTTTACAGTTACCGTTTGGTGGCTAATTTTCAATTTCAATAATGACATCGAAAAATAAGGAACTGTGATCCCACGGTAGATTATGCAAAATTAGAATAAGGGGGACTCCATGATCTCATCTCTCTCCATGAGGAGATGTGCGAGTCTGTCCAGAGCCTGCGACAAAATGTTGTAAGCACTTCTTTAAAATGAGGCGTAAGGAGCATGGTAGTAATATATTTGTAGTAAAGATGAGTGATGACACCAACAGCTGGGCAAAATAAATTGGTAGGACAGGAGATGTCATATCTATATAATTGGAATGGTTTTGAAATAATTAGGTTTGAAATGCGTTACAAATCGTGAAATGTGTCAAAGTAAAGACTTAACTATAAACTGATTGGAAAAGTGTCACTGCTGCTGTCAACTAATCTTCAAATACACTGTAAGTGTAAGTTACACCAGTGTAAGTGTAAGTTACACCAGTGAAAGTGTAAGTTACACCCGTGTAACTGGCTAGCACACATGACCGGCAATTGGGAGATCTGGGTTCGAATCCCGGTCAAGTCAAATGATTTTTTCATGGCGAATTTCAACCCTGATGTATATGCACCCGTGCGAGTGACTTCGTACCACATCATTTGTTAAATGCAATGATTGGAAATCTTCAAATCTAATGGAGATGATGGTGCTCACATTCTTAAAGAGTTGAGAGTTGAGAAACGGCCAAATTCAGGCGCAATATGTCGCAATGAAACCTCCTTCCCGCCCGCTGCGCTCCGAAGTCCTCCCCTTGTCGCTCTTCCACTCTCGTCCGAGTGCAGCTCTCTTGCGTCCGACGGGAGCCGAAGGAGAGGGAGTCGGAGGGGGGAGGTAGGAGGGAAAGGCCTCACTACTCCGCGCATGGAGCAGGTGTCCGTGTCGAGCGACTGATAGTCGAGGGGACGAGGAAGGGCCGGCTTACGCGATTGCATACTAAAAAATAAAGAGTGGAATGAGTGGGGTGGGAGGGGGGGGGCCTGTTTCCTCTGCCCCCCGCCCCCCCTGCCTCCTATATCGCGTATTGGAGGCGAGGGGAAGGGAGGGACCGCTCTGGGCAGCCGTGGAGACTTTTAGGAGGAAAAGAGAGGAAAATTTGAAAGAGAGAATAGAGTAGTCCATCTCATCCTGCCATTCCTGCGAGTAGTGGAGAGAGGAAAGGTAAAAGGCTTTATTTACCAGAAGGAAGAGCTTGAGCGAATTGGATCCATTTCGTCAGAGAAGGAAAGAAGGACGCCGAGAGCGCATGTTACGGAGATATTGCGTTAAAAGGAGCGAAGTTGGAAATGGATTGATAGGACAGATGGGGTATGAGCGTGAATGTCCGGTCGAAATTGAGAGCATGGCGTTTCTGTTCAATTTTGCCGCTACCTGGTTAAATTGATGGATATAATTGGGAATAGTAAAATGCTCACTATCGGATGTTTACCACGTATACTCGAGTTAAGATGTCAATGACGAATGATCTAATGAGTGCACATCTAAAATAGATACATCTTCATCTACATCTACGTCATACCCTGCAAGCCACCCAAAGGGTGTGTGGCAGGGGGTGCTTCCACACCAGGCATTCATCAATTATACGGCAAAACACCGAAACTACATTGGAACCAGCATACCACACATGCAACGCGCCCATTAAAATACACTAACCAAGAAACATTCTATCGTCAATCGTTCCAACATGCAAGGGGTACAAGGACTACTACTACAGATTAAAATTCTCATGCATAATTAGGGCATCAATATTTACATCGTGCATAAATAAGAACGTAAAATATATAAAGAAAGAGATATACAATCTAGCTAATGTCACTATTTACACTATTCATGACGACCATCCCTGCTGTTATGGTCCCGAATGGTACGCGGAAAATATGACATTTTGTACCTATCGGTTGTGCAATCTATCTCTCTAATTCTATTGATACGATCTAATCTGCCGTAGTCCGAGGGGGTTAATAGTATGTTTTTTACGTCGTCAGAGAAATGATTTTCCTGAAATTTAGTTAGGAGGTTAAGCCTACTATATAATCTACGCTGTGATAGCGATTCCCATACCAATTCTTCTAACAGTCCAGACACACTAGCCAACTTATCGTAGCATCGTTTCACAAACCTAGCTCCTCTTCGCTGTACGCGATCTAACTCTGATATCAACCCCGTTTCGTATGGATCCCATACACTAACAGCATATTCCAGATGAGGCCTAACGATTGAAAAATAACAACGTTCTTTCACTTTCTCATCACATTCTCCGTGTACTCTCTTGATAAAGCCTAGCTTCATGTATGCTTGACCGCATATTTCCCGAATATGTTTTCCCCAAGATATGTCGTGAGTAATTGTAACCCCTAAGTACTAAACAGACTCGGCGTGAATAATTTCCGTATTATTAATTCTGTAAGCCTTACCTGGCCTATTTTTCCTTTTTCCAAAAGCTGACTGCTACGCACTTTTTTATGTTTAGTTTCATCTGCCACTTTTCGCACCAAGCATGAATAGCAAGTAGGTCGATTGTTAACGAGTCGCTATCTTCGGAATTGTTTATATCCCTATACACAACCGCGTCGTCTGCGAAGAGTCTAAGCTTACTTTTAACGACGTTGCTAATATCGTTTATGCACATGAGAAATAAAACTGGACAAATGACACTTCCCTGAGGAACACACGATGTAACGCTAACTGAGTTTGACATGATACCGTCTATGACAACCCTTTGTTCCCGCCCATGTACGAATTGATTAATCCAACTAATAATGTTTTTATCTATTCCATATGCTTCTAGTTTTGAGAGTAATTTAACGTGCGGTACCTTATCGAAAGCTTTCTTAAAATCGAGGAATATCTACATCTACATCTACGTAATACCCTACGAGCCACCACGAGGGTGTGTGGCAGGGGGTGAAGATCACCAAACATGCACCATTGCCATGCAAGTTGGATATTTAAGGGAGGCATGCTAGAGAACAGGGTCACATTCAGCTAGGTGGTTAGTATCTACATAATAAGAAAGGTATTATTGGTTGTTATTACATGATTCATGCACTAAAGACTACTCTTTCTATATTTCACCTACCTATCCCTTACCTACGCTGCCTATTGTTCTCCCTTATAGTACGCGGGAAAAATGACATTTTAAATCTATCGGTACGACAATCGATCTCTCTAATCTTGTTAATATGATCAAACCTAGCATAATATGCAGGGGTTCTTAATACATATCTAACGTCATCTGTGAACAAATCGGTTTCGAATTTACTTAAAAGGTTTAACCTATATTTTAGCCTGCGTTCTGATAGTAATGCCCATCCTAGTTCTTCTATTAATCTCGTAACACTTATACTATTATCATAACGGCCTTTATCAAACCTAGCGGATCACCTTTGCACACGCTCTAATTCTTTTATCATACCTTCCTCGTACGGATCCCATATACTAGCGGCATATTATAAATGAGGCCTGACAAGTGTAAAATAGCTTCTTTCTCGTACTCTCTCATCGCATTTGCCTAGAACCCTTTTTACGAATCCAAATCTACTGTTTGCTTCACTAGTTATTTCTCTGATGTGTTTTATAAATGATATGTCTTCAGTGATGGTGACGCCTAAGTATGTAATAGATTGTACGTTAGATATTTTCTTTTCTTTGATGCAATAACTATTCCGGAGAAAGCCATTCTTTTTCCAAAAGTTCATTATTGCGCATTTCTTCAAATTTAATTCTAGCTGCCAACTATCACACCAATCATCAATCGCTTCTAAATCCTCAGCTAAACACTGACTGTCCTCTTCATTTCTAATTTCCTTATACACTACTGCATCATCGGAAAAAATACGGAGCTTGCTATTTTTCACTACTGCATTCAAGTCATTTACGTAATGAAGAAATAAAATTGGGCCTATCACCCTTCCCTGGGGAATACCCGATGTAACTTTTACTTCGCCTGAGCTGAGACCATCTAATACCATTCTTTGAACGCATTCATGTAAGAAGTCTCCTTTCCAGCCTACTACATTATTGTCTATCTCGTATGATGCTAACTTCGGGAGTAACTTACAGTGGGGAACCTTGTCAAACGCTTTTATAAAGTCAAGAAACGCGGCGTCTACCTGTACGTTACCTTCTCCAGAAACTAAAATATCATGAACAAAAAGACCTAATTGAGTTTCCCAAGACCGTCCCT
The DNA here is from genome assembly GCA_963169105.1 of Ceriagrion tenellum. NCBI lineage: Eukaryota > Metazoa > Arthropoda > Insecta > Odonata > Coenagrionidae > Ceriagrion > Ceriagrion tenellum. The sequence goes on along the minus strand of OY720643.1, from coordinate 1,063,575 downwards.
TTCTGAACCCATGCTGGTTTGTTATCAATATATCCTGGCTGTCGAGGTGTCCCATTATTGATGTAACTATTATATGCTCTATAAATTGACATGATAGTGACGTTAATGATATTGGTCTATAATTGCATAGCTGTTCTCTATCGCCGCTTTTAAAAATTGGGGTAACGTTTGCTTTCTACCAGTCTTTGGGAACCGCGATTTCTTCGAGGGATTTGTAAAATACTACTTTAAGATACGGAGCACTTTCGAGAGCTAATTCTTTCTAAACACGAGCTGAAATTTCATCAGGACCTGAGGACTTGTTCGGGCTTATGTTACTTAGTAAGGATACGATTCCGCTACAAGATATATCGATCGGGGGCATTGGTTGTTGAAATCGGTCTCGTATGGTTTCGCCGAAACTATGCATAGATTGGTTGAAAACACCGAAAAAAGTAATTAAAAAAATTTGCCTTATCTAAACTGGAAGTTACTATTTCGCCTCTATCGTTTTTCAAGGAATTGACCGTTGATTTTTTAGTTCCCTGTACTTCCCTAACATGACCAAAATGCTTTCGGATTTCCCTCTAGTTGTTCTCCAAGTACTTTTCTCTTGAATTCGCTATCCGCTTTTCTTTGGGCTGTTTTTGCGGCTGCTTTACAAATTTTATAATGCTCGATAGTATTTTTAGGTCGCTATTAGCTACATTTTTCTTCATTTTTCTTAGTTTCGCGTGGCTAACTCGTTGCCGTTTTAAACATTTTCTAACCTCCGCGTTGTACCACCTTGGTTCCCTATTCTCGCTCTTATACTTATGAGGTATATCTGTTGACAAGTGACCGTGTAATTTGGAGGAACTCTTTCCATGTATTGTCTGTATCACTATTTTTGCTGATGTTCACGAATTTTTCAAAAGATGTCTTTACTTCGTCTACTACTGTCGTACCGATAGATTTAAAATGTCATTTTTCCCGCGTACTATAAGAGAGAACAATAGGCAGCGTAGGAAAGGGATAGGTAGGTGAAATTTAGTAAGTGTAGTCTGTAGTGCATGATGCATGTGACACAAACTAATAATCCCTTTCGTAGATGTAGATGTTGAAGAGTAGACTAAACGCCGTGGGTATGAGTTATCTGAGGAATGTTTTCAGGAAAAGTAGGATGGATAGGGTCAGGAATGAGTGCGTAATAAATGAATGTGGTTTATATATGCTGCAGTAATGGACATAATTGAAAGGAGTATGCTTCGTTGGTTAGCCATGTTGAGAGAATGGATGAGAGTCTAATAACGATACAGATATATGAGAGTAGAATGAATGGTATGAGAGATAGATTTTGGCCGAGAAAGTTGTGGTTGAATGTGATTATGGAAATTCTTAAGAGGAATATTAGGAGTCTTAAAACAGGAGGGCGTGTATGAAACAGTGTATGGGGGTAAATGAGGCAAAAGAGGTTTGCAAGGATAGGTCAGTATGGAGGAAATTATTCATCTACATCTACGTGATACCCTGCGAGCCACCACGAGGGTGTGTGGCAGGGGAATAAAATCACCAAACATGCATTATTGACATGCACGTAGGATATTTAAGGGAGATATGATAGATAATATAGTCACATGGAGCTAGATGGTTAGTATCTACATAATAAGGAAGTGATTATTGGTTGTTATTACATGCATCATGCACTACAGACTACTCTAACTATATTTCACCTGCCTATCCCTTGGCTACGCTGCCTATTGTTCTCTCTTATAGTGTGCGGGAAAAATGACATTTTAAATCTATAGGTACGACAATCTATCTCTCTAATCTTGTTAATATGATCAAACCTAGCATAATACGCAGGGGTTCTCAATATATATCTAACGTCTTCTGTGAACAAATCGGTTTCGAATTTACTTAAAAGGTTTAACGTAAATTTTAACCTGCGTTCTGATAGTAATTCCCATCCGAGTTCTTCTATTAAACTCGTAACACTTATACTATTATCATAACGGCCTTTAACAAACCTAGCGGATCTCCTTTGCACACGCTCTAATTCTTAATCATGCCTTCCTCGTACGGATCCCATATACTAGCGGCATATTCTAAATGAGGCCTGACAAGTGTAAAATAGCTTCTTTCTCGTACTCTCTCATCGCATTTGCCTAGAACCCTTTTTACGAATCCAAATCTACTGATTGCTACACTAGTTATTTCCCTGATGTGTTTCCCTCATGGCATGTCTTCAGTGATGGTGACGCCTAAGTATTTAATTGAATCTATGTTACATATTTTCTTTTCTTTGATGCAATAATTATTCCGGGGAAAGCCATTCTTTTTCAAAAAATTCATAATCGCGCATTTTTTAAAATTTAATTGTAGTTGCCATCTATCACACCAATCATCAATCGCATCTAAATCCTTAGCTAAAAGCTTATTGAAGCAGAGTTAGGTGTACAATCATGTATTAATGAGTGAAACATTTTGACTGTGCCTACCCCGAAAGGGAACGGCGTGATGGGTATGTATGTCTGTAGATTTATGGCAGTTGTAAAGTGGCGGAAAATTGAACAAAAACCGTCTTACCTGCCTCACCAATTTTCGTGTTTCCCGTGTATTGCTAAAGAAACAATGAAAACTTAAGTTACAGGGAAGAGTTTTTACTAGATGCTCTATGTGCTAGAGTTTAGATAATGAATGGATCAAGCTCTTTTTGCGGTCAATTCTTTGATACGCGGGCTGATTACACCTCAAAGTCATTCCTGCCGTCGAGAAAATCCTCGGTAAAATAAAAATAGCTTAGTTTGTCGCAAACTCCTCTTAGCATTTCTAAATCAGAATTCTGAGCTGACGGCACTCATATTTATGTCAAAAGCTGTCATACTCACCACCCAATGCTCTCAAATATTTCTGGAGTCGAACTCGCGTTTCAACTTCCCGCCCACCCGCCTCGCAGGCTGCGAGTGACTGACGCGGGAGGTTTAATGTCGCTCGCGAGGCAGAGCGTCATCGACGCATCACGCAAATCCTCAACCCCGTGTCTCCTCCGACTCGCACCAAAGCTGGTGGCATTCCCCGAGAACGTTTTGGCCGAGGGTGGTCTGAAAATAGAGAATTTAAAGAGTAACAGTTTGACAGCTAAAAAAAATGCTTTAATTATGGAAAGAAAAATAAAAGAAATGATCCACATATCTGGAAATGTCAGCACATGGAATTTACAAAACTAATTTTGCAAAACTTAGCGTAGTGTATGGTAATTACATAAGCCATTTAAAGTTAGAGCCCTTCCATTGATGTGTTGATCGCATGTGTTTACGTCTTTCTGTTTCTATGTACAATAAACATTGCTATTGTATCACCACCACCACTCACTGGCATTACGGCCCTAAAAGAGCCCGTGCTTCCTTAATCATTCTTCTACAGTTCTCTCGCTTCAAAGCAAAAGGTCACCATCCCCTTACACCCATTTGCTGATGGTCCTCTTCCACATCATCCAGCCGTCTTTTGCGCGGTCGCCCCGGAAGTCTTCTACCCTCTGGCCTCTGGCCAAACGTCCTCCGTTCTGCCCTATTTTCAGGCATCCTTTCTTGATGACCGAGCCACCTCAGTCTGGAACACTTGACTTCACATACCAGACTAGGTTTATCATGCAGTCTGTATTGCTCGGCGTTTGTGCGGATACGCCAAACGTTGTTTTTGTTAATTGGTCCGTAGATTCTTCGCAGGATCTTCCTCTCCCACGTGTTGAGCAGCAGCTCATGCCGGCTTTTCAAGACCCTGGTTTCGCAGGCATATAGAACCACGGGTCGAAGAACTGTTCGATACAATCTTTCTTTGGTTTTCCGACTCAATAAGCGTGACTTAAATAGGCGCTGGAGGCCAAAGTAGGCCTTATTCCCCGCATTCACTCTTTCTTTGATTTCCAGGCTGTTGTCACTATTTTCTGACATCAATGAGCCTAAATATTGAAAGGTGTGCACTCTCTCAAATTGGTATCCACCTACTTCGAAATGTGCTGGAGGCTCATTTCCAATCTTTTTCATAACTATAACTTTAGTTTTTTCCTCATTTATGATGGGGTCGGCCCTTCCTGATCCTTCATCCATTTGCTGAAAGTCTTCTCTCTATCCCCGCTCATTCCTGCTGATTAAATCCATATCATCAGCATATGCCAGACACTGTACTGTCCTGTTTAATAATGTTCCACCAGGGTTAATCTCAATCTTCCGTACAACTCTTTTCAATGTTAGGTTGAAGAGTCAGACCTGACTCAACTTCTTCAACCTCTCTCTTCTATTGTAATACAAACATAAATAAAAAATATGAATAGTGTTGTTAATTATATGTTAAATGTTGGAATCTTTTTAGAGATGTCATGAAAATATGTGTTTATAGGTTCAAAAAGGGCTTCATTCAAAGGTTACTGAAGAAGGGGGTGTATGTGTGGCATATTTGGTATTCAAATGATAATGGCCGACCTTCGCGTCCTTTGTGGCAATACTTTGATCCAGAGTTCCTCATATACCTCGGCTATTCAGCAATATTTACAGTTCTTTTTCGAGGGTTTAGGTTAAAATATGAAACGCCTTGAAATCAACTTATGTTTTAAATTTCACATCATCCCTCAAAATAAACTAATTATTTATATTATATTAGCCCCGAGGATGGAATCAAGAACATTTTGAATCGTCAGCGGGAAAAACTAGTTGTTTCAATTTTACCTACTCTCGATGTAAACTGATCTTCATTTAAATTACGTCAGAAACTTGTTATTTCCATCACTCTTCTAGGCTACCTTAAGAAAAGTGGGGCAAGCCATAAGGAAGGCGGACGTGTTGAATGCTGCAGAAGGATATGAGAGGAAGGAAGGGAAGGAGAGTGTGGGGATGGAAAAGCGTGAAGAGGGGATGGATATCGAATCCGTCCGCAAAAGATTATCATTATTTGCTTATTTTGGCTTTGTTACATTTAGGCTTCATATTTTGGGAGGAAACTAGCACAGACATCTCTAATTATCTTGCTTAGACGGTATTTTCTTCTCACCTGGAATGTCCTTGAGTGAACTTTGTCAATTTATTGCTTATTGTGCCAATAATTGACGCTAAACCATAATTAACCCGTCACAACGCGCCCCGTGAGGTTGCTTTTGTTTTTACATTTCCTCTTCAACGAACGGGGGCTACGGTCATGGGAGAGGTGGGCATATGAACTCCCATTACTGAATATAAAAATATGTATTTTTTGCTGAAAAGTTCATGTAAGACCTCTCAGGTCATTGCGCGTTTAGTCTAAGTAACTTTTTGATTGCGCGTTCGGAAGCTTAAAGTACATTGATAGTGGTTATTAGACATGTAGGGATCAGTATTTTACGACAAAATACACAGAGGAAGTTTATCCCAAAATGTAAGGTGGGAAATGGTTCTTTTGTTAGAAATATTTTAACGTTAATTTTGACCAAAATATTCCTCGTGCAGCTTACCTACTACTTCTATAATTAAATGCATGATAGAATATCCATTTTTAAACGAGTAAATGGTATATTGAAATTTAATTTTATTATTAGAACATATTATAAAATACGCATCCTGAAACCAATGCGTGCCAAACGTGAGAGAACGCACTTCCTCGTGTCCACAGCGACATTGCTAACGTGGCAGTGGTTGTGTATACGCCTGCGCAGTGACGCATGAGGACACCTTATGTTGAAGAACCACGTCCATTCCCCAGCTCAAGAGGCTCATTTTAACATTTACGAGCGTGATGCGCCCGCTCCCAGCGGGCTTCCCCCGCTCTTTTCAATACAGGTCCACAGAGGTATAGGCGCGTTTCTAATTTTAAAATGTAGAAAAAAAAGGCAGGGTCTTATGTACAAATTTAATTGGAATGTTCATGTACAAATTGAGGTCAGAGGACCTCTTTAAACACAACATTGGAAGTAATTACACTATCCTCTGTTAATACTTGTAAACACCAAGGTTAGACGCACATGATGACTCATACTTACGTATCAACAGGAGACTTGAATGTGGAATCAGCCGCATTTTGATAAAAGTTATTTAAAGAATGCGAGATATTGTTGCAAATGAACAAATGTATCAGTTTGTGCGCCGTTAACGTCAGGAATATTTACCGGTTTACCTCTCGAACATTCCACCATAACCAAGACACGAAAACAAAGAAAAGAGGGTGCCAGAGAAAGAGAGACAGAAAATGGTTCGCCATAGACTGAGTACGTGTTGAGTCCAAGACCTTTCTGTGTTAACTTGAAATAATATGTTGAAAGCGCGTTATATTGCAAAAAATATAATGTTGAAAGCGCGTTATATTGCAAAAAATATAATAATATGTATCTGAAACTACATTGGTATCAATTAAATATCCTGAAATAAAGGTTTGCTCTGCACCATGGAGCAGGTGCGTGACGTCAAGATGGCGGATCGCCTCATCCCCTAAGAGAAATATCAAGGGCCATTTTTTAAAACCAATTTTAGGAAACAATAGCAATATTTAGGAAGTAAGATATGCCGTCGCATGTTCTCTGATAAATTCTGTGCATTTTGGTACCTCATTTGTAGAGTTTGGTTGCGTATAAGTTGAGAAAAAGGTATCTATACAGTAGAAATAATATAGGAGATTTATGATATTGAACATTCTTAAGCAACCTCAGAAAGTCTTTCAGGGTGAAATAGTGCATTGCGAGAGCGCGTCGTTTCACGTGATGAATGCCAGCGCCTATTCATACATGCGATTTCGTGAATACGGGAATATGGAGCATATTGCGATTGTTTTATTTTTATACAAAGAAAGCACAAGTCTTCAATGGAATCGTTCATTGACTGACTAAATTTAGCAGATTAGTAAGAATATACATGACCTATGGTGTATTTTATGGCTCTATCTTTCTCGGAATACCTCAATAGAAATTTTGTGTATCATCTGAAGCCAATATCTCGTATTTATACGTCATTCATTTCTTGCCTGGAATAATAGCGGCCTCCATTTGATGCTTATTATTTAGCATTTAGCTTGTGCACGCGACTAAGACTTTTTCTCTTACCTCAAAAGAATTACACCAATAAAAACGAAAAAATGCGACCAAAAAAATTGTCAGGACAGTTTCACTTGTTGTTTATTTCACTGCCAGAAAATTGATAGCAGCCGCATGGCAGTATGGGTGTCAAGGAGGCTAAAATGAAATGGAGGCGACATTGCCGTGAATGCTCATTTAAGGGAAGGATTTATCGCCGAGTTGACCTGGCCAATGACAGTCACATACTATGGCGTTACCGGAGAAATTTTACTTACATCGGATGAAAATTGAACGCGACAACCAGATAAGTAAGCCAGAGTAGGCCCTTGACACTGCCTACTGTGATAATGGAATTGGCTACCGGAACCAAGTGGTATATCACCTCCATCTATTTTTATCCCCTGGATAGGTGGAGCCGATTCGAAAAAGTGAAGTTATCACAGCGAATGTAGATACTAATAATAATAATAATAATAACCTGCACCCAACGCCTGTTACCACCCTGGAGAACGCGCTTCGTCTTAACATCGGGCAAACGGACCGTCTCCACTGAGTTGGTAGCATACCACCGTGGCGTTTTTCAAGGCGACAGCTTGAGCCCCCTCCTGTTCTGTATTTCCCTCCTCCCCCTCTCCTTCAAGCTGAGATGAGGCCGAGGATACATGTGCGGCGTTCCTGGTGACAGGACGCACAAGGTCACCCATTTGTTTTACATGGATGACCTTAAACTGTATGCTTCTAACGCCAAAGAACTGCGCGTTGCATTGGACACCGTACATCAATACAGTGAGGCTATAGGGATGGAATTCGGATTGGACAAGTGTGCATCCATCCACCTGGCGAAAGGAAGAATATCGGAGGACAAGGAAGACTCGCAACTCGTTGACGGGAACGTCGTTCGTCATCTGCAAGATGACGAATGCTACGAATACCTCGGCGTCCCCCAGCGTCGAATGCAGGAGGTAGCAGCAGTGAAGGAAATACTCACCGCCATGTACAGACAAGACTATCAGAAAAATCTGGAGTTCTGAGCTGTCTGGCTAGAAGAAGGTTCTGGCCACGAACATGTTCGCGGTTCCGGCACTGCTGTACACCTTCGGATGCATGAAATGGAATGTCAACGAGTTGCAAAACCTCGACCGGAGAACGAGGAAGATGCTGACCATCTATAGAAGTCTTCATCCGGAATCGTCCGTCGCCAGATTTATGTTCGTAATTGAGTTTTCGGCTCCGGCCGATACGAACTTGGACTCGAAAGAGGCGGAAAAACGGACGAAATATCAAGACCTGCTGTTCGAAATTCGGCAGATGTACCCAGGACACTCTTTAAAACTAGTAGTCCTAGTCATAGGTGTGCTCGGTGGAATCAAGGGCTCGCTGATACAGAGCATCAAGTGTATTCCTGCTTGCGTGGCACAGGCGGAATCACTTGCAGCCCGCATGCAGAAGGCCGTCCTCTTGGGGTCGCTCCGTCTGCTTCGTGCGCACGACCCAAACGCAGCGTAGCCACTGATCCGATGGATTAATCGGAAGTGGTTTCGAACTCTGCAGCGCCCCTCTCGAGTTCTCGGCCATAATAACGGCAACGAAACCCGATGTTAGCCGGGGACTCGGAAGGGAAAATTACAGAAGTAAAAAAAATATAATAATAATTTATTGAACACATACAGGTAACCCCAATTACATGTGTTATAATAAAAATACAATAAAATAAATAAATGCGTACATGAATTTATCAGGAAAATGAGAAACAACTATTTAGGTTCTATTAAGAAATACGAACATTTTCTTTTTTAGGGACACTAAAGGGTCAGAAATAAAATCAGCATCTTTATAATTATTCAAAAATTCATTAGCCGTGCGCATCATCCTAGTTAGCGGTTCATATTTACAGACATCCACCCGACTAAAGTGGCATCTGAAAAGTGGAGTGTGCTTAGTCCTCCTTGGAGGCGCATTCAGGTTGATTAAGCCAAGTAGATGGCTGGAATCCACATCACCCATAATAATTTTACGCAGGAAGATTGCATCTGAAACCCTCCTTCTGACTCCAAGTGGAGTGAGCGTAAAAAATTAACATAAATTGGGGTATTCGGATGCTGTATAGACAGGACCATTATCCAGAGAACACAGCCATTTCACAAATCGCATCTGTATTTTTTCAAGTGCCCTCACTAACGTGACATGGTATGGATTCCAGATCATACTACCGTATTCTAAAACAGGTCGGACGATCGTACAGTATGCTCGCACAATAGTTTTAGTAGAAAAATTGGGAAAGCAATTTCGTTTTAAAAATCCCAGAAGGCGATAAGCTTTCGAGCATATTGACTGAACACGCTGTTTAAAGGAAAGTTTGCTATCTAAAGTGATTCCTAAGTCAGTAATTGAGGTAACACGATGAAGAGGAACACCATTTAAGTGATAGTCAAAACGAATAAAATTCTTCCTCAAGGTAAAGATGATAATTTTACATTTAGTTAAATTAGGATATAAATTTTCATTCAACACACCAGTTAAAAAATGTATCCAAGTCATTTTTTTAAATAACACGCTCGTTAAGAGAGGTGACCCTGGTTGATATCTTACAGTCATCAGCATATAAAAGACATTCCGATTTCAAACAGCCAGGCAAGTCATTATTAAACATATTAAAAAGCAGGGGCCCTAAAACTGACCCCTGACGGACACCAGACGTAACGTTCACAGGTGAAGACAGGCAACTTTCAACAGCCACAGTTTGGGACCTGTTACTTAAGTAGGACTGGAAAAGTTTAAGCAAATTACCACCAATTCCAAAACTCTTAAGTTTACATAAAACATGACCATGGTCAACCTTGTCGAAGGCTTTAGCAAAATCAATGTATACCTAGTCCATCTGACAACCCATTCCAATTGAGAGGGCCACTGAGTTAACATGTACAGCTAAGTTGCTAGAAGTCGATCGGCAAGGGCGAAAACCATGTTGTGACTCAGAGAAGTTTCCCTTACAGTTTGACAAAACTTTGTCATTGAGAATCTTCTCGAAAACCTTCGAAAATGTCGGTAAATGGATATCGGCCTATAATTACTTACATTACATGTGTCTCCAGTCTTAAACACTGGCACAATAATTGCATTCTTCCACATTGGAGGAAAAGTATGATGCTTTAAGATTTTATTAAATAATATTAACAAAGGAAAACTCAATTCTTTTGCACAAGTTTTCACGATAGCAATCGGTATTCGGTCGTTGCCGGGTGAAACGCTATTTTTCATCACTATTAGCGTCTTAAGTATTTCCTCCTTAGTAAATGATAATTTAGACAGAACATCCATGGGATAGATAGGAGAAGAAGAAATAATGTCTTCTACGATATTCTGGCTGGAGGACATGGGCGCATTGAACACACTGGAAAAGTGCTCAGAAAAAAGATTACAGATGTTCTCATCTTTATTAGCTATACGCCCATCTAAGAATACAGAGGAAGGTAGGCGCCGACAACCTCTTTTCCTACGTAAGTAACGCCAAAGAAGCTTAGGTTCTTCCATTAAGGACTCATCGATATCATTAAGATAAGACTTAAATTTGAAAACTTGCAGTCTCTTAAAGGTAGCCCGAAAATGTGAGAACTCAGCATAGTCACACTGCATTTTTGAGCGTTTTCAATGGCGAAAAGGCCTGCTCTTAGATTTTAGGGCAGCAATTAACTCACCGTCAAACCACAGGGTATTTTAATGGATTACTTGAAGTATGGAACGCAATCAGAAATACAGCCATCAATCAAAGAGTAGAACATTTCGCCACATTCGTCCACAGAAGGTGCGCTGTCAAGGATAATCCATGGGCATCGATCTAGGGTTGATTTGAAGTTTAACATGTCCACGCGCTTCCAATTCAGTTGGGGCCTTTTGGACTTCTTCTGACACCGGATCAGCTGACATTTGACATTTAATAGTATAGGAGCATGATCAGACGAAAGATCTGAACAAAGGCCAAGGTTAGACACTTTTGTGTCACACACACCCAACCTGCCGTTTGCTTGATAGGCAAGATCTAGAAAGCTTTGCCCATAAGTAGGAAAATCAATTAATTGTTTGAACTTAAACTCATTCACCCAGTCATTAACGGTATCTATATGGTCACTATTCAAACTTCCATTTCGAGACGAAGGACGGACAATGTTAATGATAGGATCCTTCGCCCAAGACACTTAACATAAGTTAAAATCCCCCAAAATAAAGAGGGAGTCACGTTCAGAAAGATCACCCTGCAGCAACTCCAGGGAGGAATGCAGAGCATCAAGGTCACCATGTGACAGTGGTGGAGGCAGGTAAACACATGCAATGAGAAGTCTTAGGAGTGGTGTGATCCTCAAGGATAGTTCAACCACGACAATTTTACAGATGCTCTCAAGGTCTTCTCGACGTCGAGCAGGGATGGTACCAGCAACTGCAATGAGGACCCCTCCACCTTTTTTACGTTCACGACCAAGAACACTATTTCTGTCCCGACGAAAAACGTTATAGCTGTCACTTTCACTGAGAATTTCACTATCCAGAATGTGTGGCCGTAGCCATGTTTCCGAAATGCAAATTACATCAGCGACATTCGATGCTGGGCCAGAAAATGCCATATTAAAGTCACTGAGTTTCTTACCACCAATTGATCGAGCATTTTGGTTGTAAATACTAAGATTTTCCGGACCAGGATTTTCCGGCGAATTTTATAGCCAGCCAGAATGCTGGTTGAATGTAACATGACTCGGTGAGTTCAGGCATGGCTCCGTGGTAATTAATCAAGACGCAAAGAGAATACTGGATATTTTTTCCACAGTTTATTTTCTACCTAAGGTACCTAAGACAACTGTACTAGACTGTGCTAGACTAGTATCTGCAGATGACGCCTTTGCGTTGAAACTAGTTGTATCGGAGAAATTTAAGTGTGGAAAAAGTACCAAGTGTTCTCCTTGTATCATGACACTGGAAAGCTCTCATACCGTGCGAGTATTCAGCAATTCGAGCTGGTTCAAATTCTGTTCGATATGGGATTTGCTCTCTGTCTTTCTCCCCAGGGCAGCTCTGTTCCGAATGGATCGACTTTCGAGAGCGATTGCAGAGTCATTTCTCGATATACGTAGCGTGCCTCCACTCCGAATCGCCAACTTGAATTTTTACCTCTCGCGGATCATTATGTGGTCGAAATGGCATTTAAAATCAATGATATTTGGAGTATCACGACCAAATGCACAGAAAATTGTTAATTAGATTCCATTTTTTTACTGTACTGCTCGCTGTTCGAGGACACACCTAGAACTATTCGATGTTTTAATTATGTTTACTAGTAATCGGCAGAGGAACCGCAGAGAGACAGTCAACTTTATGACTGGCATCATGAAAATGTGTATTGATAAGACAAATAAGTAGTCAGAATATATCTGCCTAGTTAAATTTATGGAAGAGGAATGCGTGGTAGATTATGCCAATTACCAAATGGGCATCTGTCTAACGGAAGTCTTTCACGTACTGCCCTTCACAAAAAAACATGGGCATAAATGTTTTTGTAATTCTCAATGTTAACTGCTCCATATTTGGATAAGGTATTTCACTGTAATGCTTTATTACTTCAGAAGTTCGATTTCAGAATTATTCTAAAATTTTCTGATTCATCCGACAAGCGTTACATGAGATTCTACACCTACGTCAAAAGTATCTTAAAAATTAGTGATCATCCGGATCTAGCCCCTTAACTTTTACGTAAATGAATTGTTTTATGCATAAAAATTCAAGTGAATAATATTTCCAAAAAATGGTGCAACACCACTATTACTTGCAAAAATTATAATCAGTCCAATACGTTGTCATGAAATTTCTTCTCTGCCGGTGACATTGTAAATAAGGGAATGTAAGACTATCAATCACGCGTGACATCCTATAAACAGGTGAATTAAAAAAACAAGTTGACGCGACATTCCTTGATTTCACGAAATCATCAGGTAATGCTCCTCTCAAAAAATTCATTCAAATTACTATCATGCGGAGGAAATAAAAATAATGAATTAGATAAGGGGCTTTCTCCGTGATCGCAAACAAAGAATATTTATTATAGTATTAGCTCTGATTTGATTACAGCCCCATCCGGTGTTCCACAAGGAAGCGTGATTGGCTCTCTTTTATTCGTTAATTATATAAATGACCTAAGTTCCGAAGTAAGCAGCAAGCTTAGGTCATTAGCAGACGATACGGTCATCCAATGGGAAATTGGCGAAGACACGGACTCAGAAATATCATCGGACCAAAACAACGTTCATACTTGGTGCCAGGAGTGGGTTCTAGAACTAAATCTTAGTACATGCACAACAGCAATCTTCTTGCGGAAGTTACCACACCAACGCCATGTGTACACTGTGGGTGGAGTAAACATAAAGTTCTCAGAAAAATCCAAACGCCTTGGAATTGCCTTAACTTCAGATTTATCGAGAGAACACACATATGAAACATATACTGCACAGCAATGAAGAAAATAGAATATGTGAAGCGTATAATAGGAAGGTCCTCGGGTGAAAAATTGAAAGATAGGTGCTACTTCCTTCTAGTTAGGTGTCACAATTCGAATCTGCTGCAATCACTTGGAACCGTAGTTAGAATGGTTTAACGAAAGCAATAAATAAAATAGAAAAGAAAGCTGCCGCTACGTTAAAAACTGCTACGAGCGAACAATTAGTATTTCTCAGCCTTTATTGGGATTATGTTGGAGGCCACTAAAGATTCGGAGGCTACACGCTAGACTTAGTTTACCTGAGGAATTCAAAATAGGTGTGTTTCAGGGCAACATACAGAATATCATTTTGACGCCACTCTACAGCTCTCGGTCCGACAGATGCGATTATAATGATTGATAAACTTCTCAAAAAATAGGTAGAAACAAAATTGTTCTAGTTCTACGCACTAAGTGGCACTAAAATGAAACCGGAGCACCGCGTAAAGCATGCCAATAATTCAATTCGCCATTAAACATCCCAAAACCTCATCCACTGCATCTTTACACGGCTGGTGTCCTAACACCCTCTGCCACACGCCCAATTGGCGGCTCTTAAGGCAGTAAGTAGATGCAGGGGAAACACAAATACAAATATTGCAGCATATCGACTAATAGGGTGGCTCTTACTTTAGTGAGATAAGTAACTTTCTACACCCTTAGAATGTGAGTTCACTATTTAATATCCTGTCGCTGATAACTATCGCGAGCCTATGCGGTTAGGGCCCCTAGTACTTCGAAGTTATTTAGGCATATTATTGAGTGGATAGAGCGTTTAGCCTTTGTCTAAGGCAGCTGTATCTACATCTTCATCATACCTTGCTAGCCATGACCTCATGACTGCGAAGGAGAAAGGGAATGATCTCCATTATTTAAACGATGAACTTCCTAAGTTTATGTAAATACGACCGCTGATGCATTTGCAAAAATCTACTAAATATACAAAAACTGCACATATTACCACTATAAAAGTTCTTATAGCTACAAGAGTTACACCATAAGCATGCACGGCCTGCTGTTAGTACTAGGAAACAAATGAGGATGCAAGCATTTGGGCAAAAGTCAACGGAATAGTTACTCTACCTAACGAAAAACTTGAGTAAAAGTAAACTCAGTTAAAAGTCTCAATGGAAGCCTTTGTGCTCCCTTATCGTTCTCAGGAAGTATGAGGTTTTAAAGACGTTCGTCATAAAGTCCATATCCGTCATTGTTTCCTCTTGATCTAATCAACCGCAGTATGTCAGAGTTGTGAAGATAAGGTCGTCAACGAATTGTCCATTTGTTCCGAAATGTTGTGGGTTCCTGCGTTTCTCGTTGCGTGTCTGAGATGTGGTGCCACGCATTTCGAGCCGTCCCTCTGGACGTCACACAGCACCACTGCACCATCGAGGTTAAGGTCGCACCATTCTCTTGCCCTCCGCGACTCTACCCTCCCTCCCTCCCCCCCTCCCCCACCCCCCCAACCCTCCAACCGCACACACCTTCCCCTCTCAGCTGCTCTGTCATGACGACGCTCCCTCGCACTGCGCGAACAGGAATTACAATCAACCGATTGTTTATTATAGAATTATGGCATGCGGCCTCATATTGTGGGTATTTATTCACAATATCCACAAATATGTTTGAGAGATGCTTCCAAGAATTTCACTCTTTAATGGTTTCCCGATGACTGACGTTGACAGAACTTTAAAGTCCACATCCCACGTCGATCATCAAGGATGGAAAACTTTACTTTTACTCAATTTTCAAAAAATGATTGCGTCCCTAAATTGATGACGTTGAACTATGCTTCTTTGTTTGTTGGGGCAATATCCTAATCAAGCTACCCAGGTTTCATTGCGTGAGCAGCTTAGGGTAACGTAGTGGACTGCACATTGGCTCAGAAATTTAAAGTTCCATTTCTTGAATAGGGTGGATTTAATTCGAATGGAACTTTCTTTACATTGTCATAACCTTGGCCGTGACACAACGTGTATGAAAATGTTGCAGATATGAAAAAACCTGTGCCTTGTGATCTACTGATATACATTGTATATTTGTCTTCATATGTAGGAATGAATATTTCGAATGTAATCTCTTTTTCCTCTCTCTCTATTGACTAAGTTCTGCTGTGTCAAGCAATGTTTGCGTCAAACTATAAGAAGTATTCTCTAACATCTTCATTTTTCAATTATATGATCAATCTGCCGCCGTGCGTGAAGCTGGGATGGGCCCCCGGCTCATGACGTCTTTCCCCAGCCTTCCGGCCTGTTTGTAGGTGGCGTTGAGTGTTTGGAATGGGAAGGGTACGTTAGGCAGGGCAACCGTTTTTCCTTAGTTGACCTCTTGACTTGGGCTTTCGTGTGTACTTACATGACTCATTTGGGTGATTGGGGGAGAGAAATAGGGTTTCCACAAAGTTAGTGGATTTTAACACCATTTCATTCCATTACTCACAGTGTTGGTTTTTCATGCCTAAATATTGTAAGTAACTTGCGAAAAGTCATCTTGTAGCGAAAGTGATTCATGGAGAAAATTATTCTCCGTCATAGTTTCAATCAGTTTGCGATATCAGTAACGTTTTTGAACTAATTTCGCTTGGAGCGTGTTATTATTCGACACTTGTATCAAATATATGCCGATCCCCGGTCATCTTCCTTTTCTTTTCCGTTTTAAAAATACATTTGGAATTCTATTGAGGATGAAGTTCTTGAAGCTGCTGTACTCTGCCAAGGGGTGACTCTATTCTTTAGTTTCTCTTTAAACGCCGCTCCAACACTTCACCAGGGGGGGCGATTTGCTATTCAACGGGACCGTCTGCATGAATTCATCATGACTGCGCCCGTCGCGTTTCGGGATATTTCGGGCACCCAGTGACACTATATAATCCATTGACTGGCAGCAAGTGGGCTCGTATTGATGAGGCCAACGTCCGCCAGACTCGTTTATTATTCTAAAACCGAGATTAAGTGTCGGTTGATTGATGGAGAGGGAAGAGCGGCGAGGAAGCGCTCACAGCGGTAGAGAAAAGCATTTGATGTCAGCTTTGAACTGCTTCTTAAGTTCATGGCAGAGAATGGCAAAACTGAAACCACACTCCCTCCCTCCCTCCCCCGACTCCGTGGACACTTGAGGGCTGCCGGTTGGGAGTTGGGGGAGGGATGGTGAGAGGGAGGGAGGGCGGGGGGATAAGATGAGCTGGCTCCATTTCGAAAGCGTTAAGAGTGCCGTGGTGGAACTCGGCGCCGTTATTAAGGGGGCTTCGGTCGAAAACGCCTTATTAGTTCTGGGCTCTGCTGTAGTCTAAGAGATATCTTCGCCTAACCCTCCATAACCCGCTTCGGACTATAGCGCCACTTCATCTACGTCTACATACGACATTAACTTTATTTGCAGCTTACTTAGCATCATATTGAATTCTTAATTTTGGATTTCATAGCATTTGATGTCAGCTTTGAACTGCTTCTTAAGTTCATGGCAGGCTTCCAAGCGAATCTCCTTTTGCTCTGATGTCAGCTAGCAGAGCACGAATTTGTCCATCTCTCTTTTCATCTTCAAATTTAAGGTCAAAAGTCATTGAAATGAGCTCTTCGTCACCCCTCAGAACTCGGCTAGCTCATCACTGGCTCTCCTTTGATCTCTGTGCACATGATTGCCAACTTTACGGACGTCTTCTTCAGTTCACGTGCTAATGGGTGCTCGGTGCATCGATCGAAATTACCCCTCTCTTGAAGTAGGAGAACTACTGGTACTACCCTGCAAGCCGCCGCATGGGCGTGTGGCATGGGGTGTTAGGACACCAGCCGTGCATGGATGTAAGGGATAAGGGTTTGGGAGGTGAAATGGTGACGTGCATTATGGGAGTGTATTTAGTGGAGCTCAGTTTTTATTGTGGCTGTTTATTGTGTGCGGAAAGAACGAGTTTTTGTACCCCTCTGTTAGACAATGCATCTCTCTTAATTTATCGCTTCTGTCAGATTTAGTGATATAGCAAGGCGTCATGATAATGTACTCTGTGTCTCTCTGAAACATACCAGTTATGAATTTCTCAAGTAAGCTAAGCCTAGCGTGTAGCCTCCGAGTCTCTAAACTATACGAATACTCTGTAGGTACATCAGTGCATCAGAGTTTCAGTGCTAAGCAGAGCATATTGAATACGTCTTGTAAGAAGGAGTTTTATATGGTTGGCTGATGTATTCTGTTACTGTGTGTTTACCATAACACTTTGCTACAAAGAGCTGTAGAAATTGAGTTCTAACATAGAAATTATGCATTTCGGCACCCGCCTATCCATAAAATATGTATTAATTTTTTTCTTCTATGTATGAGGAATATGTTCTGAAATTTTGACCATAGATTTTTGTTAAACCCTGTATAAATTTTTCAATACATGCAATACTTCCGTTAAATTTTTAAAGGCTAAAATATTAATCGGATGTTAGACTAAGGAGATTGCGTTTTAAAATCACTGAAGCGCACAAAATTTAGAGGAAGAAATTCCTTATAACGACGAAGGAAAATTTGTTGACTCACTGGATAACCCATCAGAATATTTTTGATGCCATAAATACATTCGCTTTATCATCCATCTCCTTCTTGGGTCCAAGATGTTCAGTTAGAAATATATTTTTTTAATAATGACTCTCAATGGACCATTTAAGAAAATGGATTCCTTTTTGTAAGAGTCATGGGAATTTTTAGGAAAACAGTGCAGTGAAACTTTTTTTACGATTTCAAGCGCAGATAAAACTAATGGCTCTTTTTTTTAAAGTTGGAGTGGAGTGGTAACTATGGGGTAATCATTAAATAGCACATTTTCATTGCTTCTCAAGTGAGTTGAAAATAATTGTTGTGACAAATTTCAAGCTATCCGGGACTAACCACGGAGTTCCACTTTTAAGGAGTCACCCACGTGCACAAATGTGCGAAATTCCACTGAGAACATTTTCGCACATAATTTTTGTGGCAGTGTAAATGACTCGTGATAATATAAATGACACAAGATATATATATATATATATATATATATATATATATATATATATATATATATATATATATGCATATATATCTATGCATATACTTTTGCTTACATTTTGGATTCCGTAAATTCAAGTCATATCAACGCTTTATTTAAGGAAAAATTAAAGAAATATATATATATATATATGTATATATATATGTATATATATATGTATATATATATGTATAATTATATATATATATATATATATATATATATATATATATATATATATATATATATATATATATATAAAGTTTGCCAGAGGAAGGCAGACGGCAAACACAGAAAACAAAAAAATGATGAACACACTTACAAAGTTTCTTGATATTTCGGTGCCACTAGCACCTTGGTCGCAAGAGCGAAGACTGAGACTTCTCAGGTTAGGGGAGTGGGGAAGGGGAGGGGGGAAGGGGTTTTTCCCAGCGGTTGACGAACGGTTCTTGAAAAGGGGAAATTTTTACCAGCTCGTGTCTTGGCCGGAGAGAGCGGAAGGGGTCGCAGTGAGGGTGGGGGGGGGAAGAGGGAAGGGAAGGGGGTAAATGGAAAACTACTGGGAGCGTGCCATTAATGTATTTTATTTAATCCGGGCGCGGCGTACGATTTTAGCAACCAGATTATGGCCTGCTCCTTCTGGCGCACTTCAATTAACGGGTCGTCCGGGGGAAGGGAGATCAATATTGCCACCTCAAAGCACTTGTCAAAGGACAAGCCATGCTTCCGCACATGAGTAGGGACGGGGAAAGTGGAAGATGGGTCTTTACAGGTGCACCGATGGTTATTCATTCTAATATTAAGGGGTGTAGTAATACATTCGCCCACATAAAAACCGGGACATAGTTTACATTGTAACACATAAACTAAGTTGTGGGAGTCGCAAGAGCCGGAGGCTTTGATGTCGAACGGCGTCTTTGTGTTAGGACTCTGAAATGAGGATAGGGGGCGAAACATGTTGCACGTTTTGCACCGTGGTTTGTTACATCTCTGTGTGGTGGGACGGGGAGTGTCATTCGATGTACCCTCTCGCGAAGAATTGGAGCGAAGAAGATTGGCTAAGTTAGGTGGACGTCTGAAACATACTGTGGGGCATTTGGGTAGGAGATTGGCTGTCGATATGTTAGTATCTAAAATTGGGAATAAGTCTTTGAGGATGGTCTTGAGTTTTTGGACGCCAGGAAAGTAAGTGATGTGAAGATTTAGGGCGTCCAGGGGGGTGTCTTTTTTGCGTGGGGTGAAATTAGCAGAGGATAAAATACGTTTTTTTAGAAGTGGCTCGGGATAATTTCTATTGGATAAAGAATTGTGAAGCTTATCAAGGTATTCATGAAGTTTTTCTTTGGAGTTGCAAATCCGGTGGCCACGGATCGACAGCGAATAAGCAATTTTTTTGATGCGTAGGTATTAGTTTGCAGAGTTTCACGCAAATGAAAATCGCTCGGACGGCCTCGGAGGGCTGAGCGGGGATTTTGGGCGCAGTAGAGGGAACGATCCTAGATGGCAGCACGAGCGCTCTTCTCTTCCCTTCCTTCTTCCCCTCCTCCCATCATCCCCCCAACCATCCTACGCCGGTCCCATTTCACCGCTAAATAGACTCGATGGGTATTTTCGGCAATCGGCGAATAGTTTTGCACGAGAGTGGAGCTTGTTTACGGAGAGAAATGAAGCGAAACCGGGGACTCTGCTTTAAAGGCGCTCTGCTCGAGAATAAATAACACCCTTAACGAGGATCCGCTCCTGGGCGTTGAAGGGGAAGGGATAAAGGTGGCCTCTGGAGAGAGAAGAGGGGAACCTAAAAGGAAGAAAAGAGAAGTGGGAAAGGAAGGAAGGAGTCGTTCCGAACGGACGGGTGAACAAAAAAAATGTATGCCTCTAAATTCAAAATGGCTGCGACGCGCAGTGATGGAGAAAAATGTCGGTGAATGTTGGTAAAAAGAGGTACACAAGTGAATGAAGCCCGTTTGTTTAAGTAAAATATCTTGCTTCAGGAATTCTGTCGAGAAAATGAGAGTTTTGTTTGGTTTAAAATCACGTGTATTCATAAACCAAGATGCAGGGAGGTGAGCTTCAGTTTTGGTTGATTCTATTGGATTCTGATGACCGCCTTTAATTTGTTTTCCTTCGGATTCCATTATTTACTTGTAATAATTCGCGAAAAATACATGAAACGCTTATTCCCTTTGATCCTGTATATTTGGGACGTGGTGCTAGCTTTGGGTATACATTTTTGTTTGCTATACCTCCATTCTTCGAGTTCTAATGGCGACGTCCGTTCGATACTCGGCTGGAAAATTCGATTTAACGTCCAGTGATGGGTGATTCAGGTGGATTTTGCGTATCCGGTCAAGAACTGGTACGAAATGTGATCTCTGGCTGTGTTTTTCAATTAACATATGTTGTCAAAACACCTCCCTTAGTACGGTAACGCACATGTACATTTTGTCTGGCAAGTTTTACAGTCGCCATAAAAGAATCGAAGCATGGAGATCTATACAAGATAGTTGAAGAGTTGACTTGGTGAAATTTAGATATGATATAATAATAATAACAGCTTTGTAATATTCCACACTGTTTTATTACTAGTAAACAAGCCTAACCGGTTTCAATGTATACACATCATCATCAGTGGCAAAATACAGCGTACAGAGGTGGTGGCTTGCTATAGTATATACAGAGTACCACACGGGGAAGGAGTGGACGGAAACCCTAAGGGCGACCTCCTTGCATGCTATGCTGCCAGCGAGCCCAATCGCAGGGGGTATATGGTAAGGATGCACTCTTTGTGGTGTGAGATGCATCCTGAATACAACCACCAGTCGCAGCAGAATCTACGCGACTATGCCAACCACCTGCGTAAAAAGGAAACTCCCCAACAACCGCGTGTTCAGAGGAATACACCACCGGCCAGACCACCCTCCCCGACACAAGCAGTCTCTCCATAGGCTGTTTTGACAGCCACTGCACCGTCGGTACCGCGGACAAGTAGGGAGGAAGTAGATCAGGCCAACTCTGAACTCCGAACGCGGTTGTTAAACGAAATTATTTATGATGTAGGACAAACCAGGCAGAGAGATATACATCGAAAGATCTCTCTGCGGACTAACGTACTGACCAGGTTGAATCGCTTTATCGACGAAATCCTAACGGAGACGTGGGACCTCTGGACGGTCAGCTGCGTGGTCTACGCTGCTGCTAAAATAATGGCCAACTCCCAAATGCCCACCTCTTGGGATCACAAAGCGGCAAAACGTCTGGAACAATTGGAGGGCAAGATCACGCTGGCGAGACAGCAGGCTTCGAGGATTCAGTGTGTGATGGAGTATATGACATCTGGGCGGGCTTTCACACCCAAAGTCCGACGCATAGCACGCAGCCTCAGGTTTCACCATCACACACTCAACAAGAAAGTGCTGCTCACCGTGAAGCAGCACGCGGTTGAGAGTTCGGGCACTCACCACGGCCCGGAAAAAGCTCCTGAAGAGGAGTAAGGCCGTGAGGGAGAACTCAACCCTCCTCCTTCACCCGTCCCGTCTCTTACGACCACCTCAGTCTGTCGTCGAATCTCCGCCACCCGTCCAAGGGGTAGAACATTTCAAGAAGGATACCTATGAAACGTCGAAGCCATTCAACGGAGACACTCCGGCCATTGGCCTCTTTAAAAAGTTTTGCGACTGCTACCTACATGAAGTGGATGGACCTTTTTCAGTCACGGAGAGTGACGTAAAGAAGGCCTTCTCTGGCAAGATGAATTTCTCAGCTCCTGGAATGCATGCCGTGAATAACTTCTGGTGGAAGAAGTTCACTTCCACCCACCGACATCTCGCCAGAATCTTCACGTTATTTCTCTCGGGTAGAGAAGAAATTTCAATGTGGCTGACTGAGGGACGCACGGTTCTCATACCTAAGAAGGGAGACTTGTCCAATCCTAAGAACTACCGCCTTATAACCTGCATCAACACTGTATACAAGGCGTTCACCTCCATCTTGAGCGACCTTATCCACCACCAGGTCCAGCCAGTGTGGGAGGAGGTGTACGAGCAGAGGGGTTCAAAGCGTGGAATCGCGGGATGTAAGTACAACCTGCTCATTGATAGATGCATATGTCAGGATACCATACAGCGTAAGCGCAACCTATCAATGGCCTGAGTGGACTACAGAAAGCTGTTTGACACCACTTCACATGAACTAATTGTAGCCATGTTGAAGTTGATGAAAGTCCACCCAGAGGTAGTGTCCTGCATCCAACGTCTGATAACACTCTGGAGAAGAAAGCTATGAATATCACGGTGTCCCCCAAACCCAATGAAGGAGGTTGCAGCAGTGAAGGAGAGACTCACCGCCAAGTACAGACAGACTCTCAGAAAAATCTGGAGTTCTGAGCTGTCTGGCAAGATCAAGGTTCTTGCCACGAACATGTTCGCGGTTCCGACACTGCTGTACACCTTCGGATGCATGAATTAGAATGTCAACGAGTTGCAGAACCTCAACAGGGGGACGAGGAAAATGCTGACGGTCTATAGAAGTATTCATCCGAAATCTTCCGTCGCCAGATCATATCTCCCTCGTAGTGAAGGCGGTAGAGGGCTATTGAGCCTGGAGTTTCTCCATAACAGAGTTGTCTTGGGTACAGTTTGCCGTGTGTTTACCAGCACGGACCCCCTGCTCACTCTCGTAAGGGAGCACGAAGGTGCCGGGGTGGGGGCGTTTCACTTCCAGGCGGCGAAGCGGGCAGTGGACGAAAGCGGTCTGGACTTTGACCTGTCATCCGACGGTAACGACAGTGGCACGTCAATCGTGTCACTGAGGGCAGACGTGTTGAAGCTCGAGGTCAGAAAGGCTGAGCAGAAGACCTTGCTCAAGACACATACCGATAAGCCGATGCATGGATGTTTCTTCCGAAACATGGAAAAACGGGTTATCGAAGGAGCTGGGGGGGGAGGAGGAGGAGACGTTTACCTTCCATCATTCTCCGGGTCGAAGGTCCGAAACAGAGGGTTTCGTTCTCGCGTGCCAGGATGGTGTCATCAGCACTCTCGTGTACCACCGAATTATATTCAAGGCGGAGGTGGCGGACTCGAGATGCAGAGCGTGCCGAGCCAAGCCGGAGACTTTGAGTCACCTTCTTGCTGGCTGTAGTTATTACGTGCAGTCAGCATATTTAGCTCGGCACAACGCAGCTCTGCGGGTGTTGTATTTCCACCTTCGACATCATTACGGCATCGACGAAGTACATGTGCTGCCATATGCCCCTGGAGATATTGAGTCCGTCGTGGAGAACAACAAAATAAAAATGTGGTGGAATTACTCATTCCCCTCCACCAGGCAGTTGGAGGCGAACAAGCATGACGTCGTTCTCCTAGACCCCCTATCGCGTTCCATGTTCGTAATTGAGTTTTCGACTCCGGCCGATACGAACTTGGACTCGAAAGAGGCGGAAAAACGGACGAAATATCAAGGCTTGCTGTTCGAACTTCGGCAGATGTACCCGGGACACTCTTTAAAACTAGTAGTCCTAGTCATAGGTGTGCTCGGTGGAATCAAGGGCTCGCTGATACAGAGCATCAAGTGTATTCCTGCTTGCGTGGCACAGGCGCGGGCGTCCACACTCATATATATAAAGACGAGCGATACAAATAAAGCAGTTCAGTTAACCTGATGAAGCTGGCAGGAGGACCAGCGAAATATTGTTGTTTTAAAAAAACATACATCGCGGAATGAATCCCGAAAAAAGGAACAGTCAATTATGACCTTGGTTTTGTGTTGGATTTGGCTTGAGCATATTCGCTGATATCCATGCACAAATTTCCTTGATGTCTTTATTCATTTTTTGTACAGCATTATCTAATTCGTTGGGATTGCAGTCTAGATAAATCTGCAAGTCATCTGCATAAATGTGATAGGCGCAGTAATTTATCACACTGGGAAGGTCTTCAATAAAGATAGAGAATAATTATGGGCCTAAGATAGATCCTTGAGGAACACCATGGGAAACGGGAAATAAGTTATATGTTTCAAGAGTGACATTTTTATTTTCAACATATGATAGATATTCTACATCTACATATTATCCTGCAAACAGTCGCGTGGAAATGTGGCAGCGGATGTGATGGGGGCACTAGCCTTTTACAAGTGTGAAGGATAAACCTCTGCGTGGTGACATGGTGAAGTGTTACGGGTGTGTCTTGAGTGGAACTCGGTTTATATAATGGCCGCTCATAGATGTAGTCCGGCGTCAAAATGACATTGTGTTACCCTGTTTCGTACCTATTCTGGATTCTCAAACAAACTAAGCCTAGTGCACAGCCTCCTAGTCAGTGTCGGGTCCCAACCTGGTCCGCGCGTTTTCAACGCGCAGTTTTCCTTTGTGCTCCACATATTTATTGGGATAAATATTTTTGCGGAGGGTCCTCTCTTGCGTAGTCATTCATCTTATTTATCCATTTGTGCGTCCACTCGCCCGTAATATCCGAATTCAAGCAAGGGAAAAACATGGGAAGCAATGTGGTGAATACTTTGTCCGCATGGTTTCAGTTTTATGACATCACACGACTATCTGTCGCAAGGGTGCCAATTTCTAAGACGCTGAATGTGGACAAACAAACCATCATTGGCGTTATTTTTGGTATATATTCAATTTAGGCCATCTAGATAAAGGGGCGAGTAGAACTCGTGGAGGCGTGATGGCGAGGGTTAGAATGGAGAGTGAGAGGAGGATAGGAGGAGGGGGTGGGGAAGGGGGGGGAGATGGGAGTGACGTCAGGATCCCACCCACCCCTCCCACTTGAAGAGGAAATAATTAACGCGGTGGTGAGCTAACTCTCTCCCCGGCCTTCGGTGAGTTCTCACGGGGAATTTTGACACGGGGGGAGGGGGAAGGGACTGGGGGGGGAGGTTTGGGGGTGAGTAGGGAAGGAGGAGGAAGAGGGGGAGAGGGTGGGATGGGCGGCGCCGAAATGGGTTGGGTGGAAGATTCACCAGAAGAGCAGAGGAAGAATGGTTCCACTGCCTCTGGTGGCGAGTCAAAACAATTACTGAACAGCAACTTCTTGCTCTTTACTTAACCAGTATAACCATGATAAAAACAACTTTGTTTCAATCCACACAATTTATTATAAATACGACCCGGGTTTCAGCAACTTTGTTCCATCATCAGATATTTATAATATGTCGTGTGGATTGAAACAAAGTTGTTTTTATCATGGATATTACTCACTTCCACAAAGTGAAGCCGGAGACAATGACTTATATACCAGTTTACGGTAGGTTTTGCTTAAAGTCAAAGAAACTACTCCCGATTTACTATACTTTCAGGGCCCAAACATCCTCTAGTACAGTGGTGGCGAACCTTTTGGCGATTAAGTGCCAAAGTTTATGAAATAAGAGTATACTCGGTCGACTCGCGTGCCAACCCATCGAGTGAGATAGAGGTATCCTGTTGCGCCCTCACAGCTCCGCCGAGTCCGAAGTCCGAATGCCGAGAAAATTCTCGCAAAATGGTATAATTTGGCTGTTTGTGTCAGATAGAGGACACGCTTATCTACAGGTCTCAAGAATGGATTTTTTTATTGGTCGTTCAAACCTCAGATTTGTCGACTGCAGTCCTCCACCCTCCCACAATCTATTCCTAGTTACCTTACTTCCTCTAACCTCTTCCTCTTTATTTATTCCATGAACTTATTCCCAGGTCTTCCTTTAGGGACTATTCCCTCTTTTTTCCTTTAATTACGTTTTTCACAAGCCCATTGTGCCTCAGGGTGTGTCCAATCCATCTGGTTCTTCTTTTCTCTATGGTGTTCGATAGGTCCTTTCCTCTTCTACTCTTTCGTATTCATCATTATTTCTTATTTTGCCTGTTTATTTAGTATCAGAATGAGCCAAATAGCGTTTAATCCAGAACATTGTGAATCCTAAAATTAAAGGAAAAAAATCCTCGGAAATAACGTCGCAAAGAGTGGTGGGATTATCTCGGTAAGGAATTCATATCCGAAGCAGCGTTGCCGGTCGGAACTGAAATATCGGGTGTCAATGGTGAACTGACCACCACTATTTGAGTAAAATGAAGCCGAAATTCATAAATTAAATAGGAACTTGGCCCTGAAAAGTTGAAATATAAATTTTCTCTTTTCTTTCAGGAAGATAGTTCTTACTGTTTACGTCCCGGAAGCCTTAAACCATGAAGTCACTGAACAGAATTAATAGTTTTTGAAAAGTAATCACTAATATTTTTCGTAAAGCAAAAATCAACAAGTGTAGGCATAAATAAATAGCCCATCATAAGCAACACGTTCGCAAGTCACTGTAAATCTAACTACAAGTTAGGAACCCCTCCGAAAGTACCGTCCAATAGATATTTTAGCTGTGTCTTAAAAAAATACCAGAATATGAATGGCTTTTCATGGTAGATTTTAAGTATTAGTTTACTGGAAATATTGCCATCACTCCGTTTCTGTACACCCTTATTAGTTTTGCCATATAAGCGTCAGTGAATGCTTAAATTTGAGAATACACCTTCATTTATTGCCCTTTGATTCTTCAATACTTATTTTAATGATTGAGTTAAGGTTGGCTTAATAACGTGAGATAATTTCTAAAACAAGATCAACATGTTTATTGTGTACTATACAAATTTAATTTATTATATATATATATATATTAACAATTTCTCGCTCATATTAATACAATCATCGAACTAACATTCCATTTTTCGGCGTATGAATGATATCAATGTGACCATTTTCTGTCAGTATTTCAGAAAGCGCCACTACATCATGTATATTTTGGGATTTGTTTGAAAGTAATGAGTGAAGGTGAATGATGTCGAGGATATCGTGGTTGGATTTTTAAACCCTAGTATGTAATTTCCTCCGTTTTTCTGGAATTTTGTTTTTCCGCAAATATCTTCAGTGTGTATACAATGGATCTATCCATTAGCGAGGTTATTTGTAAAGAGACTCGTACTTTCTAGGCGACAATCACCGCTTGAGACAGCCGGCTTACATGATGCTTGTTCGAGACAGCCTTTTTTATTAATACTAATGAGTTTCGCATTTATTTAGCTCTAATCTAAGTATACCTACCCTTAAACGTTCGAACCTTTCAATTTGCTCCAGCTACTCCAGTGGGCTTTTCTACCTTTTTACCATTAATTTGGCATTGTTTGCCTATTGTAGTTCACTCTCTTTGAACGTTGGCTAATAGGCCATATGAAGTACAATGTACTCTCTCCCTCTCTAAGGGAAAAACCAGGGAAATATTTTTGCAGTTTCAGTTTCAATTCAGTTTCAATCTGCAAAGGCCCTTTATTCCGTTCTAGGTGATATGGCAACGGCCTCTTTCAAATGAATTGTTACAGGCATTTTAATTTTTGTTCACGTCCGATTAAAACATTAAAATTTTATGACGACAATTTTAACACCTCCAAATGGCAATGTTTGTTCTTAGTCTTCTCTCAATGCATGCTTGATTCAAACCATAAGGAAATTTAAGGGCCATATAATATGTACATTTCGTGAAATAACTGGCATAAAAATAGGATGAAATTGGTATTATTAATATAAGAAAAATATTTTGAGCAAAAGTTTGCCAGTCTTTATTAAATAGTCTTAAAAGTGTGATGATTCAGTTTTATCGGACACTTGCCTCATTCTTTGTTTTTATCTGTTTATTTTGGATTTGATTTGGAAGAATATTAGCTGTTTGAATTCCCGGTTTTTGTAGTAATTTCACCATTCAAGTGGTGCCAACCTCCGAAATATTTATCACTTAACGAAATAGCATGTGTAGTTATAGCGAAATGTAACAAGCGTTTTTACAGGATGAACTGAATGAGTCTCCCCGTAAATGTAGCTGAAGTAATCCCATAGCATTAATCAAAGTAGTAATCAATTTTGTAGAAATGTGGTTCATAAATACCTTTTTCATCAATCTATGATGCTGCCTAAAATGAAAATGCTACGGACGCTTATATTTATTTCAGAGTTCGATGAAAAATGGTTTACGGATAAGGAAAATGCGCGAACGATAGAATTTGTTTTTACTCGAGAAAGGTTTTGTGTCCAATGGGACTACGCACGCACCTATATATTTCAAAATGCTTTTTTGTCGATCAAAAAACCCCTTTTTTTTACTCGAGAAAGGTTTTGTGTCCAATGGGATTACGCACGCACCTATATATTTCAAAATGCTTTTTTGTCGATCAAAAAACCCCTTTTTATTACTCGAGAAAGGTTTTGTGTCCAATGGGACTACGCACGCACCTATATATTTCAAAATGCTTTTTTGTCGATTAAAAATCCCCTGAATAGCGTTACTATTGCTTCGTTCGCATGGTGCAGAACTATCAGGTAGGAAGCCAGAGGTTGATAGCTCAGGGGACGTCGTGACTTACAATATGTTTTCTTATCTCACGATTCGTTTCCGCATATTCTGTTGTTTTGTTGAGGAAACTCATCATCCTCAGGAAGGCATGGAACCCAAATGTTAGACACAATATTTCAAATTTTACTTGTCAAGAAAGCATTCCAGATTCATGATGACTGTAATGCATTGTATTTTTTTAAATTTAAATGTATAATGTATGTTACCTTTAGCAATCATACTCAAAAGTACTTGGCGCTATGAGAGGTAGGACACCGATGAAATAATGTATTGGATGGCATTGGAAATGAAAATCAAACAAAAGCCCAACTTTGTCTTGTATTTTTCTCTCTCAAAGGTGAGGAACTAGTTTACTGAAACTTTTTATTCATTCACCTCCTTGTGAAGAAGAAGTATTCAGTTGTAGGCGTTGTTTGCATATTTCTTCCACCGTTTCCTTTCGGTTTATAGCTAATGGTGACGAACCAACACGCCGTGTTTATTTCACTTTGAGAGGATCCAATTTCTATTCTATTGCTGTGGAAATTAGGATGCCGATCTGAAAGAAAACCATTTATGAATTCTTTTGTCATGAAAACCGTGGGCAAAAGTCACTCATAAGACTTTCAATCGAAACATTTAGCAATAGAAAAATTCTTAATACCATTTTAGCAACTTAAATGCCTTCAACGTACATTTTTACGGATTAATACGTATTTCATGCTTGTCCTTCCGTGATGCAATTCAAATATTTGCTGATACATTTGCAAAAGATCAATTTTGATTTAATTAAAGTGTATGGCAGAAAGGAGATTTTGATCTGTTCGATTATTTTTTTTCTATTACTCGTTATATTAAAATATTTCTGAATACTTAAGTTTTCCCAGAAATTTAAGCTATAAAAATACTCAGCAGTAATGGATTTCCCTTCATACCGCATGCTTAATGTAAAAGTGGATGATTTAATTACATGCAACGCTTAATTATTAATTGCTCAGGTAGTAGACGTTTTAATCTCCTCAATGCCCTTCCCGTGTTAATTCCTAACCACTGGAGACTTCGCTTCTCAGTCTTGGCTGTTTGCCATTACCCTTTTCCCTTGTTCCCTCTTTCCACCCCTCTACCCCCCTCCCTTCCTCTCTCCACTCCCGTCGGCATCCAATCAAACGGCTCCACTGGTTTCCATTCTGCCAGAGAGTATATGATGATCTCACTATGAGCTGTTTGATATGCTCAAAATTTTAAACGGATTTATTTATATTTAAGTGATTTATGAGGACTTTTCTCGACCAGTATATCTAAATAATGAAGTTTCTCAAGAATTGTCAAAATTAATTCAGGTTTTAATGCTAACATTTCGCCAATTATTTGGAATCTTCAGGGCTTTTACTTTCAATAATCAGCAAACTATATTAACAGCTGGTTTATATTCCATATTTTAAGCCACATTTTTATGAAACTGTGGCGTAAAATGAATGCGAAATATAATTAATTTCCTGTGAAATTCGCACAATTAAAAACACTTGTTCCATTACAAACATTAGTTGTTTTTGCTGATTTCAAAGGCAGGCAAATTAATTTACATACGCTTTAATGCCACAATTCGATAGAAATATGGAAAAGAAACTTGTTGTAAATCTCTTTTTTTTGTTACTTGCTGTAAATCTCTGAAAGTGTCAAAAAGTTTGGCGAAACATTAACATTTTAATATTAAATAATTTTTCCTCAACTCGAAAAACTTAAGCACTACCCAGATTTGAGGTAAAATGGAATGGGAATTGTTTTACATAAAAATTGCAGAAGCTAATCATCTTAGTGAGATTGTATTCATCTTTGAAACAGGAATAATATTAGCATTTATATCGGCATTCTTATCCAGTATCTTTGGGATTTATGATATAGTAAAAATGACGAACACGTAACCTTTCATGTAACATTGTGAATGAAACTGGCAATATGGCTTTTGGCCAATTACTTGTCTTCTTATATCGTTATCTTTAACGATATTTAAACGGCATTTAAAAGCCGCCCAAGGATTCTATCTACGAAAAGCGGCTTGTACTAAATGCCTATTACTATTAGAAACACGATAGTTTGGTATATATTTTCAATTTAAGCAATGCATGCTATCGTATTTGAGATTGTAGAACTGAATGCGCCTTTATATGCTCGATGCGGTTAAATGACGGTCAATTTGGAATTTCAGCGCAATTATTCTTCGCCTCCAATTTTTTTCTGCATCGGCTGTTTGTGTTTGATTGGTGTAAAATATTTTGTTTTAATCGTGTACGATTGTGAACGTGAGTCAAATGTTTTCCTCCTGCTCTGTCGGTATTTGGTTTTTCACTGGAATTCAAACAGCTCCGATTCACATAAAGTAAACTTAAAGCAGAAATAGTACTTATAAATATACAAGGCTATGAAAAAGAATCACCAAAACTGAGCTATTTAGTGTTTCTGGCTAATAATTCCCTTGTCCAATGCACTCCGCGGACTAATAATGTTTAACTATGATTTGAGGGAACGTATTGAAAAGGCCGGGATGGTATTAGTCAAGCATATTAAAATGGGTTCCGTGTTACCATTTTCTAGATACACATTACTAATTAGTGTAAAACACAACAAAGAAGTTTTGATTGCAGCTGTACCAGAATAAAATTACAATCATAATTACTGCCACTGAATATCACGTATTGTCCAGTCAAAGAATAAAAAAACTTTCCAATTGAACATTTTTTCTATTCTGACCGACCTCTCTCATTTGCATATGCTTCAACCATTCACCAGTGCCACCAACTGCATTCTAATTTTAATGGCCTCACTCTTTCGCCACGGATACCACTCGAATGTTCACCCGAAGCAACCATCTCGTGTCTCCGAGGTGAGATCATGGGCATCCCGTCAAAATTGGTCCAGGCGTTCTCATTAAACATTCACCCGTTGGATTGCGCCATTGACTACGGATTTATTTTATTCCCAGCTCTCAAGGAATCATTCAGATCAGTTGTTCATCCGTTGGATTTACCCAGATTTACAGCTGGCAATCGTTATTAATTCTGCTTCTATGACAGAAAGTTTTTACAGATTTCACCAACTTGTCATGCGTTTCTGGGTAATTTATCGATGCATGTGATTTCTTCATGTATTTGTCGGAAATCTGCATTCCAAAAAATTGATAATGTGAAGTAAATATTATAATTTACTCTCTAGATGCTGAAAGGCTAATTCTGAAGCGATTTAGTTCGATGCTAAAAACCTTGGCATTGAATTGCCTTAAATAATCCCTGAGAATGTGACACCTGAAAACATGGCATGGGTAATAATTTATGTTTGAATAAATTGTAAAAAAATTATGATAGTAGTTGTAATTGCGTTAAATAGAGGCATGGGGAAATGGTAATAAAGATTTATATTGGTGTTCCATTATATTCCAGTGCACGGAGTGGTTTATATCAGCGCATCAAAATCTCTCCGTTGGTCGGATTTTCTCATTTTGTGGCCGTCTACTCAAAGCTTAGATTTATCCAGCTCTCTTCTTCATTCTATTATGAATTACTAGTTTATATTTTCATTCGGTGTTCATTTTTCTCTGTGTCTAAGGCTCTTCTATTTTCACTAGGAATCATGATGGTTTTCCTTTGAGTGTCTTTTCTTCCTAACACGTAGCACGACCTCTGCCGCGGGGTTTCGTTTTGTCCTAGTGATATTTACCATTCACATATAGCAACACATATCTATTACTTCCAGTAATTTTTAGCCATGTGATATTCATTTATAAAAATTAGAAAATGCATAATGCTTACAGGTTTCTGTTGATTCAGA
Source organism: Ceriagrion tenellum (assembly GCA_963169105.1). Taxonomy (NCBI): domain Eukaryota; kingdom Metazoa; phylum Arthropoda; class Insecta; order Odonata; family Coenagrionidae; genus Ceriagrion; species Ceriagrion tenellum. The sequence continues at coordinate 1,030,890 of OY720643.1, read as the reverse complement.
GGATTGGAAGAATGCTATCATCGTTCCGTTGTACAAAGGGAAAGGAGGAAAGACCGAATGTAATAATTATCGGGCCATTAGTTTATTGAGTATCCCGGGAAAAGTGTTCAGTAAAATATTAATCGAAAGAGTAAGGACAGAATACGGGTGTTCAGTGTGGGTTTATGCCTGGGAGAGGATGTAGTGACCAGCTTTTGGCGCTTCAGCATGTGATAGAAAAATGTATGGGCGTCCGGAAGAAAGTGTATTGTGCGTTTGTTGATTTTGAGATGGAATATGACAGGGCGAATAAAAAAAGGTGTGGAAGGTTTCAAAGGACTATGGAGTGAATGGGCCGTTATTGAGTGTTATGATGGCGATGTATGATCATAGTAAGGCAAGCGTGAGAGTTAACGGGGTTCTGAGTGATTGGTTTGTAAGAAAACGGGGCGTAAAGCAAGGATGCGTAATGCCACCATGGCTGTTTAATGTATTTATGGATAAATGTGTTCGAGACAAGTGTAGTGAAAACGGCGGTGTTCTGATCGTAAATGTAAACGTGCGAGTTCTTCTATACGTGGATGATGCACTTTTGATGTCAGACAGTCAACAGGGATTACAGAAGCTCCTAGATAAGTTTTGTTAATCAACGGAGAGAATGGAATTGAAGGTAAATGCGTGCAAGACTTAAGTAGTAGTTTTTGATAAAGAGAATGGGGAGGATAACTGTATGATGAGGGCGAATGGTGAAGTAATTGATCAAGTGGATGATTTCGTTTACTTAGGTAAGATGTATGCAAAAGATGGAAGAATTGATGAGGAGATAAAGAGACGTGCGAATGCTGGAAGGAAGGTGGTAGGTAGCATGTGGATCATATCAAGGAATGAGTGCTTGTGTAAGGAAGCGAAAATTGCCGTGTACAAAAGTGTACTTCTTCCCACTTTGCTAAATGGTAGTGAAACATGGGTATGTCAGGATAGACATAAGAGTAGACTAAACGCCGTGGGTATGAGTTATCTGAGGAGTATTTGTGGCAAAAGTAGGATGGATAGGGTCAGGAATGAGTGGGTCATGAATGAATGTGGGTTAAATGCTCCAGTAATGGACGTGTATGAAAGGAGTGTGCTTCGTTGGTTTGGCCATATTGAGAGAATGGATGAGAGTAGAATAACGAAACAGATATATGAGAGTAGAATGAATGGTGTGAGAGGTAGAGGTAGGCCGAGAAAGTTGTGGTTGAATGTGATTGAGGAAATTCTTAGGAGGAGGAATATTAGGAGTCTTAAAAACAGGAGGGCGTGTATGAAACAGTGTATGGGGGTGAATGAGGCAAAAGAGGTTTGCAAGGATAGGTCAGAATGGAGGAAATTATTGAAGCAGAGTTAGGTGTACAATTATGTATCAACGAGTGAAACATTTTGACTGTGCCTACCCCGGAAGGGAACGGCGTGATGGGTATGTATGTATGTATGTATGTTTCATAAAGGTTTCCGGAGACTTGTTATCATCACCGTTAAATCACAAATTTCAATCCGGTAGTATCATAAAATATTATTCTTTACCAATTCCATCGTTTTGTACTTTCCGCGGATGTTGCATGCTTAATTACGGTAACCCAAGGCCAAGCATCTCGCAGGACAACGAGTGAACTGCAATCCACGAAAAGTTTGACGGTGAAAATGGCTGTGTTTGTTCCTCAGAGAATATAATTTTGTGGTTGTCGTAGAATTGGATAAATGTTTTGAAAATGTGTTTATAGTAGTGAATATAAGAAAACGTAGATTTGTTCTGAATTCCATGTGAACTTTTGTAATCGTCCCAGATTCAAAAAGTTGTAGCTATCTTTAAGTGGGAAGTAGTCATTCAAGGTACGTCAGAAAACAATAATTTTGTAGCAAAATTCATTAAAAATTTTGTCAGGTTCAGCTGTAAAATCAGGTTTCATCAAATTATACCATAGTCTGCAGAACTCGCTAGCTTGATAGCAGTGCGGTAAACACGAAGTCACATCAAATGTTACTAAACTTGTTTTAACTCGAGAGTGCCTCAATTTTCGAATTTCAGTCATCAAGTTAGGGTAAAATTCAAGACCGTTTTCTCATGCTTTTTCCACGGAAGGAAAAATTAAAATTCTGGCTTTACGGCGGGTAGTTTAAAACAATTTGTGAGGTTCTGAAACAAACTTAATTCATTCGCAGTCACCGCATTCTTTCTTCCCCGAAAAATGATGGTATTCACCTTTTCAGGAATCAACAGTTAATTAATCATACTTGGAAGCAACCTGTTCATTTTTAATAATAGCCTTGATCACATCTGATACGTGTGAACGTTCTCCTATGTGGCCTGTGGTAGCCCGCATGTGGCCCAGTTCAGATCGTATACCATCAGCAGCACGTTTCTTCCTTAGCCATTATAACTTACTCTTGTAGAGACTGAAGTTCGGTGGAGCGGACTACGCTGTATTTGCTCTCATGTTGACATATGACAAGACTTGGAAGAGCCAGGCTCTCAGCCCTCTGAAACTGAAATTAATGTAAAAGTAACTGAGTTATACTTGCTGTGAACTTGAAAAATACCCCATGTGTATAAACTTATTTTTACAATCGTTTAGTTTGAGCGTTTAGTTGAAGTCTCCCGACGGAAAAAAGAACCTAGGTAACTTAAACCTGCAAAAGGCTGCCGTGATTAATCTTAAGCGTTTGTATTCTTTCTCATTTTTCCGTTATTTTGCAGTTATCGAGATGTCAGGGTAAAAATTAATTGACGCATACGTCGGATGAGACAGAATTTTGTGATTTCAGCGTTCCTTGAAGCGTAGGCATTCGTCGAGGAGAGGATGGTCCTTCCGTCCAATCGACTCTCTGTCCGTCTCCCGTTCGTTTCCTTTTCATTTCTGTCCGCATTTCGCTCCGCAGGGTCTTCAAGTTTCTTGCCACGGCTCCTGGCTTAAACTTGCGTCACTCGTGGACGAGTCAAAACCTCGAGATACCCTAAGGGACGATTCCTCGAATAGCGACCGCCACAGAATCGTCACTATCGTGGGCGTATTCTCGACTGTGTCCAACTCCTTATCGGGGGCCCGCATGTTCCTCTCAAAGGGAGGTTAACTTGGAAGACGGGAGGAAAGCGAGTAAGGCCGGCTGTCTCACGAGATGAGGGAAGTGGAGCTCCTCAGGGCATCGCGTCTTGGGCACCAACAGTGTTAGTCGACTCTGCTTAACCCTAACTGAGAAACCGCGGAGCAGATAAAACTATCAAAATCAGATGGAAATTAGAACAAATTCTTTATGCATGTTTGGACTTCGGAGTGCGTTGATTACAATAAAACCTCTAAGCTGTAAATCGTTGAGCTTGTCTTCAACTTAGGCACTGCATACATTATTAATCTCTATTATAATTTTCATTCACTTAATACGGCTTTTGTCACCATTATTTGAGACAATAATTGATATAATAATGGATATGGCAACGAATATTATTTGAAAAAGGTAGGTCTACCATTTTTTGTTATATCAGATGCCCTTACAATAATTTTCAGATCAATCCAGGGCTCCAAGGTTCAATACATTAGTAAGAAGGCGTGCGTGCTCAGTCTCGACAAAATTTCTAAGTTGCGTAGATACATTTTTGACGTTGCAGTCTTGGTGTGTACACTGCCTACACTGGTGTGTGCACTGTCTATGTATTGTTTTAAACGTTGTCCTAAAACTTGATGATGACGACTGGACAATATACACGCATTCTACAAAGCGTTTTCAGAAAGTAGGGGGAAAGTAGGGGATTGTTTATTTAAACTTCCCGCCGGTTCCTGTGGATTCTTAAGAGGTCGGGTAGCTTGGTGCTCTGAGCATCTAACGTGACATTGGAGGGCCCGTAGTTCGATTCCCGGTCCAGTTGACTTTTTTCCACCTGGAATCGGCCGTGTTTCCACCTTCACACCATTAGTGATTCGTCTATTATATGTATGTGCTCCTATCCACTTTCTCTAATAAAAATTTTATTATTTACTATACAATGTTACCATATACATCTAAATCTACATACTACATCTATATCTACATAAACATATTTCTCTGCGAGCTACCACATGGGAGTGCGGCAGTGGGTGTTAGGACACCAGCCGTGTAAATATGTAAGGGGTAAGGTTTTTGGAGGTGAAATGGTGACCTCTGTAATGGGAGTTTGTACATATATTTGTAAACATGTACACAGGGTGGGCCGAAAAAAAGGTTTTTTTCCGGATCAAATTTGCCCTGCTCGGGAAAGTTGTGTACTGATATCAGGATCTCGCATGCGAAATTTTTTCGAAATCGGATAATATTAACCACTGCCGCCCGAGCTCTAAAGTTTACAATTTTACGAAAATTCGGGCGGAAATGGGAAACAAACGGTTATGGAGAATAATCTGTTGCATATACTGGAATATTGGTAAAGATCAACGATAGATACATGTTTCCAAATTACAACACTGAAATTTGAAGTTTATTTGACGAATACTATGGCTTATACAATGCCTAAGAATAAACAACAAATTTAGAGTATAGGCAATCCGCACAACCCTAAATATTTTACCGACTCCGAGCATCACTTCAAATACATATCTTTTGTGAGCCGTATTTGAGATAAATTAATATTTTTTTCGAATGCAGTTCATTTATTAATGTCTCAGCCGTCATTTGGCTATAAATAATACTTTATCACAGACGAAAAAGCGATACGTGCAAATCCAACGAATTTGTGTGTCCTAAATGCTCTTGAATTAGATTGAAAAAGGAGTGGGTGTTCACACGGAGACAAAGCGGGCTGCGCGCTGGGAAAGATACCACGTATCAGTCATTTTAATGCACTAGTGTGTAACGGGTGCCTCTCGTCGAGCTGACCGTGGTTCGCCAATCGGTCATGCGTGCTCGGGAAGTCTCTCACATATACACAATAAAACAAAAAACAAAACACACTTCATAACATTCATGGGCTCGATTTATGTGGCTATAGGAACTTTTCTCTCCCGATTGTAGGGACAACAGCAAAGATAAAGAGAGATAAGTATGAAATTTCAGTATCATTTGTGGATTGGATATTGCTAATTTTCATTAATTACACCATTTATAATCACATTTCCAGAACAGCCCCCAAAAATTATAACAAATTCCATGGTATTACAATACAACAACAGATATACAAAATAACATTGCACTCAGATTTTACAACCTGTTTACCTCCCTCCTGCTCCTGCCTCTGAATTTCCGGGAGTCATTCTCCATATTTTTTTTCAAGGGTTACAAGTGGAGTCCAAATGAATTCTTTTGTTAGAAAAGGCTGACATAGCTACGATCTACTCATCAGAAGATAGTAGCATTTTCTAAGAACTTTCATAAATTGTAGTGGTTCACTGTAGGAATAGATAAACCGAAAAGTCCCATAATCAACGGATTATCTGTGTGTACCGTATATACGTGCTCCTCCAACCGATACTTTCTTGGAAAACCGGGAGTTAACTATTCCCTAGGCGACTGTAGGTACAGCTAGTTCGGCGTGAGTCAGGTATGATAAAGATGGCCAGTGGTAGAGCTAAGGAAGTATGAAAGGGGCGGAGGACGGAGGCTATCCTTATTATATAATACATTAATATTACCAGCGATGAGTTGCTCGTGAATACTGCGGTGATAAAATGGCATAGGATTTTCAGACAGGTCATATCCCATTGAAAACCCTCGTTACTGATGTTTAAACTTCCTCGACTCATGCTGTTACTATCGTTACTCATTAACTCACCATATTCGCTACAATGTTTTATTTTCCTTGGGGAGCATGCAACTCTCGTTGAAGAGCCTGGTTCACGTAACTTAGGGCATGTCACTCCAAGCATAAGTGAAGCTGTTGGGCTGAAGGATGCGATCATGGATTTTCTCACAGAAAAAAGGATATATCTCAATGGGCTGTACTGTTTCAAGGGGAGAATGCCTGGAGAGTCTTTCAGCGAGAAGTCCGAGGAAAATGGTTCATTCCTGGAGGACCACAACAGCAAATCGTATTCTTCGATTATATGTTTCAACCGAAACTCCTTCAAAAGAACTGATGACATTGGCAACCTTTGTGATGAAAGTATACGCTCCTATGTGGTTCGTGATAAAATTGAGACCACAATGCATGGAAGGTCCGAAGCATATCATGAACATGATACATTTATGATGATAAAATATATGGATCGAGACATCAAATTACACCTTTACTCAATCATTCAGGGAAATGCTTTTTTTGCTCACCGAGAGAATATTCTGCTTGCAATGCTAGCTAATGAGCAAAGACTGATCCGTGCAATGGCCGTCCAAATAATATTAAAATCAAGAGAAAATCAGAAGAAGGAATTGAGGAAATTCGAACTTCCAACTTTGAATTTTGATGCACAAGATTACGTCGACTTAGTTGACTGGGAAAAAATTGAGGTAACTAAACCACCTTTTATAGCTGATATCGCAAGCAAAGATTTGGGAGACATTCGGAAGGAAGGGGCTTTGTTTAAAGTACCCCCATTTCCATGACACACACAAGCAGTTGAAAGGATGGTACAAATGAAATGATTACGGTGGCGTCAAAATCCGTGTGCAGTCCAGAAAGCAGGCATGGATGGGCATTATCATGCATCAAAGACCAAAAACTTCAACCGAAATTTGAAAATAAAGCACGGTGTAAGGTATAATAAGAACGAGAGATAGTCATAAACCTAGAAACGTGCCCCATGGAAGGGTGGTTTGGGGGCACGGCTGGAACTCGATAGCTCGACCTCCTCGTGGTGAGTTCTGGGTAGTTTATCCACGAAACTATCAAAGAGCTACTTAAATAAATACTCAGTGATCAGGCTGTGCCTTTATCCTACCTTGTTTAACTGATTTATTTGTGTCAATAGCTCAACATGCATAAAATTCTTCATCATAATTGAGGTTAGTTTTAAATAGTTTAACTTTTTTTCTGTGATAAAGTATTATTTATAGCCAAATGACGGCTGAGACATTAATAAATGAACTGCATTCGAAAAAAATATTAATTTATCTCAAATACGGCTCACAAAAGATATGTATTTGAAGTGATGCTCGGAGTCGGTAAAATATTTAGGGTTGTGCGGATTGCCTATACTCTAAATTTGTTGTTTATTCTTAGGCATTTTATAAGCCATAGTATTCGTCAAATAAACTTCAAATTTCAGTGTTGTAATTTGGAAACATGTATCTATCGTTGATCTTTACCAATATTCCAGTATATGCAACAGATTATTCTCCATAACCGTTTGTTTCCAATTTCCGCCCGAATTTTCGTAAAATTGTAAACTTTAGAGCTCGGGCGGCAGTGGTTAATATTATCCGATTTCGAAAAAATTTCGCATGCGAGATCCTGATATCAGTACACAACTTTCCCGAGCAGGGCAAATTTGATCCGGAAAAAAACCTTTTTTCGGCCCACCCTAGTGTACACACACACGAACTTATGTGCAAATATTACAGATTAAAGAATATTCTCTCTACTTTCTTTCTACTTCTGCCTATACGAAATATTTATACATCATCATTTATTTATTAGATATTTATTATTTCCTCGCACTTATGAAATAAATGTGTGGGACATTGGTGCGCATTGCTCAACTCGAGCTATTCGCGACATTACCGCCGTCGTTACATAATGTACCACTTACACTGAATCGTGATGTTTGAATAACGTTGTCGATTTGCTTATCCATTAGGCGTTTGATCCTTAAAATGCCTTCAATCATTCAAGAAGGTTTTCACCGCCAAACGGTCTCCCATTGCAGACGCATCTGCGACTGGCTTGATCACGATCCTTTGAAAGGTTAAGGATTCATTCATTCATCATCATCAGTCAATCAACCCTAAGATTGGATGACTGCGGCCGCCGATCCACTCCTCATTAGTGCTGCTAGTTCCTTTACATGTTGATGGCTCTAAATGTGCACTTTGTTCTTTGTTTTTTCTATATATTTATCTCTGGATATTTCTCTGGTTCTTATTTTCACAGTATATTCTTCTGGTACAATCCATCTGATTCTTATTTTCCATAAATTTGTAAATTTTTCTATTTGGTCATCAACTCTTCTGTAATTGTCATCATTTTTATGTTATCCGTCCATTTCATCTTCAGAATCCTCCTCCAGCACAAGGTTTCCAATGCACGTAGGATTCTCTTCTATGTTTTTCCAATTGTCCACGCTTGTGATCCGTAAACTCCCACGTGGCAAAGAAGTATATGGACGACAATCATCGCATCCATTTTGAGCATGAAATGGATTTTTTAATAATTCAGTGTCCTTTCAGCTCTTTTCTTGCAACTCCATCGCGATCTCAGTCGGATCTATGGACGGGGGTTGGGGGTGAGGGGGTGGGCAAGGTTTGTCGGAGGGAGAGGGTCGTGGGGAGGGAGGAAGCGAGGAGAAGAAGGGGTGTTATGAGGGACTGTCGAGGAATATTTTATCCCCCGTGTCCCACGAGTAAATCCGCCCCCTGTCATTCTGAAGGTGAACTTGACACCCCCTCCTTCGCCCTCTCTCCACCCGCCTCTCGTGGCGCCACACCCACCCACTGTGCACCAAATGCTTATTTCGGTAATCAAGCTGGTCCAAACCTATAGTGACTTGAATTCCATTTCAATCACAGCCTGACCCTGCATAGAAAAGAGGAAACCTGTGCTTGATATGCAATATAATGGTGGAAAATGCGGAAATAAGTGAGACAAGAGAAAAAATGGAATTTTTCCAACCAATATTAATGTATTATCACGAAGAGATTCATAAAAAATCGTAATATCTTTGGGAACGGAGCGATAGTAAAATTTCGTGTCATTCCCATATCATGTGCTTCATTCCCATACTATGTGCTCCAGTCCTCCATTTATATTTATTCCTCTGAGATATCTAATGCAGACTCCTTATGCTGGTTTCATCGTCGTCAACAATTACAGAATTGTTCAATCTATGATTACATCTCTAATTAATTATATTTTCTAATTCGTAGTCGTGAAAGAATCAATGATTCATCAATCGCTGATTCTGGAATCAGAGATTCATCGATCTCTGATTAATATTATCACAGTCCTCAAAATCATTGTTTATTTTTCTAGTAGTCAAGTAAACTGTCATTATTTGGCTAAATAATCATTGATTCGTGAATTAAGCTTTAGACCGTAATTAATTTGAGTTTTTCATAGTTGCATTTCAGTAGCTCCGTAGTTAATTACTATATATTCGTGTGTTTATGAACAAGGTAATGAAAGGTAAACATTTTGCGGTGATAGGATCATAGAATACTCAATTATACCGTCAGTTACTTTTCTTCATTAGAACGTGCGTGAAATGAAATTTCCTTTGGATTTATTGGCTCATGAATTGATGATGATGATATACCAGCGTACCAAGAAAGGATGTGGAAAATATGAATCATCCGCCTTGACCGGGATTCGAATAAAGGTGTAACTCCGTGGCTCGTCCCGGAGAGCTTAAAATCTGTCAAATAGAGTGAACGCTTCTCTGTGTTCATAGTACGATCTTTCCTCGTGGGCAGTGGCGCTAAGCGCTCAGTAGCGACTGATTGTTACATTGAATCTCCGGCAGTCGAGAACATCTTGTCCTGTAAAGGTCACACAAATCCACTGGAGATGAGGACTCCTCCGTTAGCTTAACTGGCTAAAGCACTCGGCCGGAAATCGAGGGATCCGGGCGGATGACATTTTTCTCTGTGGAATTTCGCACAATTTTCCATTGCGTGTGACTCCTTAAAAGTGTAACTCCGTGGCTAGTCCCGGATAGCTTAAATCTGCCTCTATTAACCTTGAAGATCAAAATAAATAATGGAAACGAAAGCACAAGTTAATTTATATTATCAAAACAACACTGCCAATTAGTTTTTTACTTTCTTTTTCGATTTTCAAATAGCAAAAACTGTCATAAGCTATCCGGGACTAGCCACGGAATTATTGGCTTGAAGAAAAAGTGATCGCTTCTAATAAGATGTTTTGCCACTTCAATTTCTCTTACTGCCCAAAAATTGTGAAACATTCAATCTGTAATTCAACAATTACGGATTAGCTTAAAGAATGAAAGATTCATGAATTAGATTTTGTTGAATATGAATGAATACTTGATCCAAATCATCAATGATTGACGATTTGTTGTAGATTCACCAATGATTGAATATTTATCCCATCTATGAATACCAGAATTAGAGTGGCTGTATTAATTTATTTTTGAATATTTCTATACGCTTTGCACACTTTCTATATCCTGTCTTAATTTGGCTGTTTTCCTTTGGAATGCTATACTTCTTTCCCGCTGCAGATCAACTCTTAAATGGGGAGAATTCAGTTTCAACTTAGAAAGCTGAAGTGCGTCCATGACCGCGAAAAGTCTTCCTCAATGACCTACAAAAAATGCATTCCAAAGCATAAATTTTGCCAAACAGTATTTTCCTTATTTTAGCTCTAAAGTCACCATATAACTAAAAGAAAAGTCACCTTTTTAGGCTTATCGTTGTAACTTGCGCTATGACAAGACATCAGCTTTGGCGGCGGCATTTTTGGTAAGTTACGGATGGTAGTTGCATGTTTTCCTTCTAACGCTCAAGTAACTATGAATACTTCGTATGCAAATGAATTATTATCTTTTCAGTTGAGAAGCGGATGATTGTGTATATTATATCAACGTCGGATGATTAATTTTTCGTTCGAAAAAAAACATTATTATGAGATATTTCTCTAAGCTTCGAATACTTCTTGTAATTAACTGAACAATCAGAGAGGGAGGGCGATGGAAATCGAAACCGTTTTCAGGAATGGAAGTACAAAAACGCGGATTTTCATTCCGCGTATCAATAATGAGAACAGAATTAATTTCATTATTTATAGGTACACTTCACCCTCAGTGATTCTGCGTTGGCTGAATTGAATTTAAACGTCATTCGTAATAAATGCGTCCCTATCACATTGAATACATTGCGTTTAATATATGCATACATTCAATGTATGTATGGAGTTATGCATAACATATTTCGACTTTTTTATTCATTTTTACTTCCTGAATAAATAAATAGGAAAATAGTTGTTATTTATAAAATTTCTTTCTTAACTGATATTGATAGGAAGAGGTGAAGCTCATCCTGGCGAGAATACATAATACAATGGAAATTTCAAAGACCTAATTCAAAAATAAATATAATTTTAAATTTTTTAAATAAATAAATTAAATTATATGAATAACAAACCCTAACTTTGCCCTTTACTTTAGCGAAAAAAGTAAGCTCGGACGTCAGTGAGCTCGGACGGGACGGTGACGTCGTGGAGGCAGGCGAGTGAATGAGAAAGGACATGGGCGCATGGCAGTGGGTGTATTTGGAAGTGTGTATGTGAGAAAGAGAGATGGAGGAGGGGGGATGGGACACGGAGCAGGTGTGCAGCATCCTAGGGACAGATGGGCCCTCTCTTTCACGGCCCAACGTTCAACCTTCTTATCTGCTGCCCTATGTTCAGGCTCCATGCGAAGAAGGGATTCATGGTGGCAACCGTAAAAACAATGCCTTAATTCTATGTGGCATCAAGTATCATCAGTATTAATTATCAGGGAATTATTTTATCATAGAATAATTCAATCACCTCAACCATATATCCCCATGGTAACCGTGTTCCAGAATATAACGGTTAACTAGACTACCGCAGTTTGTGCACAATATCAATATTTCAATAATTGATGTGCAATATCATATCAAGTAACATTTATGAATAAAGTTTTCACTGACTGTTTATTCGCATACTGCCCTATCTTCTTTGAATACGGCATTTATTTTTTAACAGAAACGTTTTCTTTGCTCGGGCATGGAATAGTAATAATAAACAGCGAAATCCACTGATAATTTATTCACTTATTCCTTCACCCTCGCGCTCCATATTTATCTTCCGTTAGTCTCAGCCGGAAGTGACGCCCTGAATCCACCCACCCTGAAAGTCACCGCTCGAAGGGTCAACCGTTCCGTCCCACGTTGACTCCCGTTTCGACTTCTTCTTTCGATTACTCTCTCGCGCGATATGAGGAGATATGAGGATAAGGGGGGGAGGGAGGACGCGTCGGACACACCTTCCGAAAAAGAGAAGACGACGCTGCGCAAGTATTCGCTCCGAGTTTTTTCGTGTCTCACCAATGCGTACACAGCCATTATAAAGCGATGCTATGAGTATGGCTGAAGGTTTTACATCCTGCAACAGTCTGGACTAAAAATGGTGATTGCTTCATTGAGTGCACATTTCAATGCATCTTTATGTGAGTCGAAAACACTCTCGGGTGACACTTCACTTAAGCTCACCTTTTTACACAGTGGTAATTGTCAATGCAAGTGCTGATAACAATGATGCAAGATTTGGATATTAAAATTTCGTCATACTTAAAGCATTGCTATGACTTGGATTTACGGCATGCATTTCAAAATTAAAGCAAACATCATATGGAAATACATGTTTTTTACTCGGCATCATACCTTGATATTTGTTAAAAACCAAAATAAAAACATGAAACGCTATATTTAGTCGTAATTGAAATATTTAGCATTACGTGTCAAAGGCCATAGCACTGCCTGTTAAAATGGATGTAAATACCCAGAATGCAAATCGGCAACTTGCATTTTTTGGCTCTCGTCCATACATGTTAGAAAATACACACGTGCCTAAGGTTTCAAGCTAATTTTTGAATAAACAGAAATCTCTCCAACCAACTTAAAGAGACTCTTTATACGTAATTCTTCCTTTCGATTTCCTTTCGATTATTTTTGACATCAGTATAAATATCCCTCTCCTTGCAGCCTAAATTTTCCCTCGCTTGGTCATGAGAACTCTGATGTTACTGCAATTATTAGCTCCTCCGCAATGTTAGGTCGCAGTGTGATCTTCAGTTAACTAGCGAGGTGAACGCATTCGAGGCCAGGGGAGAGACAAAGGCATGGGGCATCCAAACAGTCCTATCTGCCGTCAATTATTCAAGAGCAGTACCAAAGTTTCCTTTCTTAACTATCGACCTTCCATTGCTTCTCAGTCGTTAATTGTCTTCCCTCTCTCGGCACTTTTCTCTTTTAAATCGTTCTGGTTGAGCCAGTATTCAATCTAAATTGCACAAGGTGAACAATAACAATTAATTTCATATAACGGATTTTAAATGGAGAGCAGGAGACATAACAAAAACCTTCATCTCTGAGAACTGATTGGTCTATGAGTGAAGAGTGGTTTGCATGAAACATAGTGACTAAAAATTAATGTCATTACTGATGAACTCGTATGCCCACGCATCTCACAATATTACTTGGTGTAGGGTTTGTTTTCTCAGTCACTCAATACCTACGTAATATTTCTGTGGAACTCAAGAAAGAGAACATTAAAAATATTATGTAAACAAAATTAATTGCTGCAAAAATCTCTCTTCCGGTGTTACGGTCGTTTCTTAAACATAGATATGTCTATTTTCCTCCGAGGCACTATCCAAATAAATTATTTGTCATGGCCACTCCATTTTATGTAGTAATAAATTTGCGTTTGCTTGCAATACCATGCATTTGATATGACCGAGCGGAGAGACTGACGCAATGAGGAGTGTCACTGTGTAATGAAGCGGTAAGAGTGGAAAGTCGTAGAGGTAATATAATTGTGCGTGTCGAGATATTCCGGAGCCCATCGTGAGGATCCAGTTGTTTGAATGCGACTCATTTCAGTTCCCCACTCCACGAAACCCATATCCCTGTCTAATCAGCCAATCGTTTAACATGTACATATCGCCTTGTTTGCACATTTCTTGCAATTTTATAATGTTTGCAATTCTCGTTCTTTCTCAGAATTTATCCCTTGCCAGTATACCTCGATTGCTTTTTCGCAGAGGATGTCGGGTATAAGAATGTGTCTGATATAGTAATAATGCTCCTCCCTATTTGTAAAAAATATTACTCAGCATATTTCTCCTCAGATGGCTCTTTCGAGAACTTCATGATAGTCGCTTGAGACCTTCATACTTACTTCCATAACACACTTATTTCCTCTTTAATTCGTCTAGCTTTTACCAATGTCACTCATTTTTGAAAGAAATCGTTTTGCTATTTGAAATTAAGCCAACCAACTCCTGTTCTCGGGTCCAGAACAAACAGTATGATAATTTACTATGTCTCGTTGAATGCAGTGCGTTCTCGTAGTTGCGTTGCTGACGGACGACGGAAAATACTTTCCTCGGTCGCCTTAAGAATCGACGGAGACTCCGGGTGGAGCTCGGACTGTTCTCAAGAGAATGGATATTGATATCCCGTGAAAGCGAGAAAGGGATTGGTCTATTTCTTTCCTCGACGGCATGTGCTTGGCTGTCATTCTCATGGCCATCCAATCCAACGCCCGAGGCGAACTCGTTTTGAGTGACAAGCGAGTATGCAGCGGGTGGATGTGAAGTGAAGATATGAGATAATATGTAATATAGATAAGATGGAGAAGGGAAAGGCGTGGCTTGGATCTTTGTGAGGGCCCTGGAAGGAGAGAGCCTTCTTGTGACTTGGAACACACTTCTGGAAAAGGGCAGAGGTATTCCGAGAAACCCCATGCTCCCACGAGGCGGGCTGTCAAGACAGCGATGTATCTCTTTCAATAAGTTCCCTGACTTAATTGAACCCGGGGAGAGAGAGACATAGCGGGTAACTAGTTTTCCATTGGGATGTGGGAGCACATCAATGGACGCTAACATATCATTGGCGTGTTGCGAAATAGAAATTGAATGGGACAAATAGTCCACCAACAAAGGTAACTTGTGCTCGCGAAAAGATGGAAAAACAATTGCTGTTTTCATCCCGATTCAACATTTTTATAGCTGCGCGAGTCTTCAGCAAAAGGGCAAGTGGATAAATCTTTTCTTCCACACGTTTGCGGTTAATAATCAGACATGTGGCTAACGAAATGAGTAACTACGACAGTCGGATCAATTTTATATTACTCTTAAAGATTAAATCTACGTTTTACTTCCTTGTGTATTCTTTACAAGATTTTTTTATTTGACTGAATCATATAAATTGACCATTGGAATTTTTGTCCTTACATTCAAATTCACATCTTCTTATTCATTTGATGAAAAAGTTAGCTTGTAAACGTACTTTAGTGGCGGTGAAAGAACATCCCTGTGCGGAGGAACGTTCACATTCTTATTTCATAATGCGCTCTCTTATCTGTTTATCCAGCGCTTTTTGCGATTTACATAAAGGTCATTAATAAGCGGAACTCAGAGATGAGCTTGAAAAGAATGGCCGAGCAAACCTGGCAGAGGGGCGGAAATACGAGTGTAAGTGAGGAGACACCGCTCTTTTCCACATCCGAGTGTAGCTGACCATTGCTTATACTTCGGCCACTTATCCGCTCACCTTGAATGTTTCCCGGTGAACCCGGAAGATCTTCCTGAGAGGCAGAAACTCTTCTCACAGCTAAAACTGTCACGTTTTCTGAAATTAAATTTCGCTCCTAATTAAAAAAAAAACATTTTCAAACTTCCATAATGAGGCGTTTAAGAGAAATAGTTGGAGGGCAAAGGCTATTTTTTATCTCTTTAAATTGAAAGAATACCCTGTGGTTACTGTGTATTATTGAGGATATTTTTGGGTCCACCGTAGTACTTTCCAGCAAAATCAATGTAGCCAAGAGAATTACCGGCTGCTAAACTTGTATTACGCTGCTGTCAACTTCCGCATATGGTTTTTACGCAATTGACGAAAACAAATCGGTTTCGAAATAAAATACTCCTCTCGTGTTTCGCATTCCACTCGTTGCGTCCTCCGTCAAAGGTAATCGGCCGTATCCATGGAAGGCTTTGAACGCGCCCTGTCTGTCTGGCAACGTTTAGAACATTGGGGAGGCCTCTGCGTTCCCTGCCACATAGAACTCCCTTTGCCCGGCAATGTATCCCTTTCCATAAAGTCTGTCTCAATGAATGACGCCAAAATGCCTATTATTCTCCGCTCGCTTCCTATGACCCTTAAATTCAACATGCACTAATCATTATGCAAAAAATACCATGTACTTTTTGTTGAATTTGGACTTTTTAAAACACCTTGATAATACCAGAAGCCCAGCTTAAGTGATATTAAGTAACGACTACGTGTTCTCTACTCGTTCCCAACTGCTTGATGTGTGTGTGTTGCTGCTGTCAACTTCCGCGTATGATTTTCACGCCATTGACGAGCCAAATCGGTTCCGAAATAAAAGACTCCTCTCGTGTTCCGTGGTTCGCATTCCACTCGTTTCGTGTCTGCCATGCGTCGTGTTGCGTCCCCCTCCCCCCCCCCATCCCTCCAACATCCCTAAATCGACCACTTGTATAGTGACTTGAGATTTGTCCTTCAAATTATTCTTCTGATTGTACCTGACATCATGATGAATGTGTAAAACCTTCCTTGAGCAATCAGAAGCTTTCATTATCTTCTCGATTTCAATCCTACACAACTCGCCGTTTCTCTACAAATGATCACGACGTTTTCCCCAATAAACACTATTCGGTGCCTGGCTTGCATGCAAGTTTTTACATGTGCAATTTTTTTGCTGCATTCGTGAAAAGAATAAATAATTATGCTATTTGCCTTTGTCGTATTCCCAGAAATGCAATTGCTTTAACATAATTCCCATACTTAATCAGTGTGTTAAGTAATCTATATCGTCTTTCCTTAAGTAATTTCCATCAATTTTTCTCTGCGAGAACAATTTTTGTGGCAGCGAGTCGATAGTGGGATCCACTTTGAACCGGAAATGCTCCTGTTAGATGAAATTTCAATTTATCTTTTCATCTGAGTTTAAATCTTCATCGTGTGAGGTCGAAAAAATTGTTGATGACATGCAAGGCTGAACTCGCGCTCCCCCTCGCGAATTAACGGTCACAACTTGCTCGCAAAAGACCGGCATGCGGGCCTTTTGAACTCGGAAACTCAAATTCAAACTCCTCCCGAACCCGCCCCTCCTCCCCCTCCTCTCCTCTCTCTCATGCATGAGGCTCTCGCCTCAATACGCCCGCATTTCCCCGGCGCAACTTTCGGCGGTGTGGCCCCAAGGGCCCTTCGCCTGCCCCCCCCCCCCCGCTCCCTTACTATCACGTCCCCTACTAATATAGCGGCGCATCATGCGCACACCATGCAATTTGCACGGCACGCTGCTTGCATGAAAGGGACGAAACAAGAGCGAAGCGATATGCGGCACGGAGGGCGCACGCACCGTGGGAAACAAAACAGGTGCGCCAACTAGTTGAGCTCGGGTCGCTGCGACGACGTGAACATAGTCGGCGGATGGTGGAAAAAGGAAAGACTCGGACGAGAATAAATCTCGGGGAGGCACTCAAAACTTTGGATTTGAGTGTCGATGGAAGAAAACCATGATTGCGTTAAGTGTAGCAATTGGGAAGTTTTAATTTTATACATTGGAAGCTATTTTTCTCTGACTGTCTGTCCGTCCGCAAATTCCCTTCCCATAAGAAGATACACGCTTGGAGTACAATTCATCCATTTTCAGTCCTTATTCCTTACTTAAATTCGGAAAATGCACATTGCGGAATTGATATTGCGAATGACTCCACTTCACTGCACCATTGGAAATCGAGACATCAGGTTTTCGACGCACAAACGAGGCGTAGGAAGTTTTATTTGAAGGAATGTGTTCGAAGTGGAAATTCATGTATTATAATAACGGTTTCTGCCCTAGGGTGTTTAGTGTTTCTATGCTAGAATATTATTGAAAACAATTACAAACTGTGAAACATAAAATATCCCCATTTACAAAATACTTCTATGACGAATTGGTAGGTATCTTTCTTTATCGTTGAAGATTGTTCGGGATTTCCACCGGGTCAGGTTCTTCATTTCTGCCGATGTTTCGATGGACGAGTCGTCCATCATCCTCAGGGAATGCATTGACGATTCGTCCATCGAAACGTCGGCAGAAATGGAGAACCTGACCCGGTGGAAATCCCAAGCAATCTTCAACGACATAGTTCGCCGGGAAAACATTCGATCATTCTTATCTTTCAATGGTTTGAATCAAAGTCCGTCATGGTTGACTTTAGGTTACTTAGATTACTTAGGTTGTTGATTACTTTAGTTGTTGATTACTTTACAAAAGTGTTTAGACGTCGGGCAACATGATATCTTACTCCACCACATTAATGCATCCAATTTTTAAAGCCTGGGTAGCTTTAATTGGTTAGAGCACTCGGCGGGAAATCAAGAGATCTGGCTTCGATTCCCAGTCCAGGCGAATGACTTTTCTACAGTGAATTTCACACAATTGTATCCCACTGTATTAAAAAAACTTGTTTTATTAGAAATTGGGAGGAGACGTGTCGATTTGACGGTGCTAGTTCAATGCTACTTTTAAAATTGTTACTTTCAATGGGGAAAATCGGAGTGATGTGTTATTCAGAGCGTTGCCTCGATGGAATTATTGGAAATGGCGAGCCCTGAAGGCACAATCAATTTTAGGTCGTTATTTCCCATGAAGTTTAAGGTAAATTATCTTTACGAAATCCTTTGGTTTTTAATAAATGAAAATGTATCAGGTTAGACCTGATTGAGGTTATTGATACTCATGATGAAAATAACCTTGGCTGATTTTCCAGGGATTTATTTCTAAGGCACGATGCGTTTCACCAGTATCAAAGTCTATATATTTAAAATATTTATTAAATATTTATCGAATCTAAAGAAAATATTATGATCTCTACAATTAAATGATTTTTATCATTCATCTTTCTATAGTTTTCTGCTGTCATAATTATTGCCCGAGGAAAGAATTTATGTTTTTACATCTATTATTTAAGTAAGTAAGTTTATTAACTTACCGCTTCCCTCGCTCTTTCAAAAGCGACCTGAAATTACTTTCAAGATCTTCCATAGGTATAAATGCTCGGCTCTTATGGTTTCACACTTCTCTGTATGTGCTATGGATTTGATTAATTACAAATGACCGAACCCATTCTGAGGGGATATTTGAATTTTTATTTCAATTACCGCGACAAAATGAGTGCCTGAATAGAATATGTTTACTTGTAATATAAAGTGTAAATCTGCGTGCCACGGTTGCTTTAACTTGAGGTTTTGAAAAAAATATTCAGCGGATTTTTCGAATAACAATCCGTTTCATGAAAACATGCAGCAATGCCCTCCAATTTCCTCTGAAGTCCGGAGAAACTTTTTTTGGGTTGCGTGAGATATATTCACTTCTGTGGGGTTAAACAAAGCGCTGAAGGCGGATCGGGGGAGGTGAAAGGGACGGACGGCAGGGGGGAGGGGGCAGGCTGAAAGGGGAAGGGTGTCAGAAAGGAGGGTGGCTGTCGAGGGAAGGGAATTAGCAGGAAAAGGGTCCCCCTTCCACCGGAGGATCCCTTGATCCAAACCCTGAGCCGCCTTTCCCTCTCCTCACCCCGCATATCACGCCGCCACACGTCTTCTTCCTCTCCTCCCTGCCTCTTCCCCCATCTCCCGCCCTATTAGGTCTCCTCACGTACAGCGGTGCGCAGTGATATTTTTTCTATCTCCCCCACCCCTCCCCCGTACCTGCCCTTCACAGCCCCCCTCCCCTTTTCGCCCTACCCCTGTCTAACCTTTCGCAGATGTGATCGCCCTCCGTGGATTGCTGCTGCCAGCTAGCGAGGAAATCATAAAAACTACTTTTGAAACACGTGGATGGATTTACATGGGGTTCAGGAATTCCACGTTGTGAGCGTAATAGGCGTGTTGTAAGGGGGCGGGGTTCAGGAGGGCAGGTTGGGTGGGTGGGTCGGGTTGCCATGGAGCTCCCACTCCATCAGTAGATCCATTCGCATCTCACTCGGATCTCCTCTCGTTTCATTTCTCCGCCTTCACATCTTTCCACGCTTTCTCGACCTCTCTTTCAATCCATTCGTCTGCCTTCCTCCTCTCTTCCTTTCTTCTTCTCCTCGTCCACTCATTCGTTTCGCAGTCTAGCCGGCCAAAATACTGCTCTAGGACGCAACCTTGGGCTGTGACTCATTTGAAGTCCTCCTCATCTTCCTCGCGTTGCCATCCTTGATGATCCGTAAGGCCTCGACATCATCTAGTTCCATCGTCGTCCCATTCCCCAATTTGCCATTTTGGAAATCGGGAAGTCTGGATCCAAGGGTCAGAAGGAATGTCCGATGGCACGTGTAGATTACTTCTAGCGCAAATGGAACAAAAGTATGCGTGAAATGATAAAGATTATAAAAAGATAAATATTAAATTTTTCGTGTTTAAATGAATTGAGACTTAATTTTGTAGTGAAGCATTTATCAGCGTCCATCTCGAGCACCCATGGAACCGCGTGAGGATGAACATCGCAATCGTCTGTAAACGAGGATGCTGACGGAGCGCGCCCTGTGCAAAAATACACGGAAACAGACTGGCCGGCAATATTGCACTGCAAGCTGATGCTATGAATTTTCAGGATGAAGGGCTAATTGTAAAATACTTTTTGTAATTTTCTCCAGCAAATAAATGGGTTATTTTTCAATTCAATGTGTGAGATATTTAATTGATTTGTATTCTTCGCGCTGATGTTGCCGTCAGTACGCGCCTGGCCACTAGCGTGATTTGGTTGAACTTAAATACCATTGGAGTGATGGGATTGTCAGACCCTTCATCTAGGTTGCGAAGTGCTCTGCGCATTGACGAAAAGTCAAAGGCTCTGGGTACGATTTCCGGTCTGGGGCGGTCGTGTTAGAAATGCCCGTAGCTCAGGACTCTCGAGGTACGACGTCGAATGGGATGGACATTATGAGTTAATTGATAGGTTTTATTTTTATGAATCACTTAAGTGTCTTAGATTTTGTACACCATGTGTCTAATTGGCGCATTTAACTAATCGTCAATATTCCCTCAGCTATATTCATCAAATGTCATATAAATAATATTTCCGCCAGAAAAACTCGATCGGGTGGGTTGCGTGAGATATTTCAGGTGGTTTGAATACATAAAAATCTTGAAACCTTCTTGATTTGACAACGTGAATGCTTAGTAACGAGATTGAAATCATTCCTAGTGGTTTGAAATGCACAGCGCTCTAGCGCAATTTTCCTCAAAAATAAAATTTTATTCCGCCCCGGGCTTCATTGTTAATTCATCATCTTCAAGGAGTCAATTTAATTTTATGCAAAATCGCGCGTTTTTTATTGATTTTAACACGTGTTAATTATTCCCCTCCATTTCGCCAGCATCATTGCATTTTATCCCTCTGGTTAACATTTTCTTACAGTTAATTTAAATTTTTTTATTTTGAACTTTTATAACTTTCATCTTTCCAATTCTTTGAGTCATTTTGCGAACTTTTATGCCTTAATGGATAAGTTATATTTGTTTACTTACTGATTGGATTCAGAAGATAAGTTGGGAAGAACTGTGGAGCATGAGTCGTCATAAAGTTACACTTTATAGCACGGTTCAAATATTCTGCTCAACTGATATCATTATCTATCTCATAGCCTAGGAAACTCTGGGTATGAAAGTGACGAAGTAAATCCCACGTGTTACTAGGCTACTGATGGTATGATTTACCTCTTTTAAATTCTCTTTCATAAGCTTGTTGATTATCGAAAAATTAACCGTGGAAACATTATCAATTTCAGCAGTAAGAAAATTAATTCTATTTAAAACTTTGATCACCTAGAATTAGCCGCTAATTCACACCAATTTCATAAGAAATCGTCAGGTAATTCGTAGAATAGGTATTAATTGTAAATTGGGCCCTGCTTATTATTATATATTGTAAATGAGGAATTATTGTTTTTTGTGGACATTGAATGTAGAAATGAAGTCAGAATGCATAAAGGATAAATAGAGGTCTAGGATAATGTCTTTCTGACAGCGTCTAGCTGGTGTATTTTTTTCTGTGTATGCAGTGTAGTTGCTTTTTACTCATCCACTCCATATCAAACCAAAATCCGTTCATTCATTTTCAATTTTCTTTTCATTTCATTTGAGAACTTTGTCTTTTATCCCAGTGTAATCAGCCCTAATGTTTTCCGTCGTCTGCTGGCTGAATCACGAGAGAAAATAATCCCGCGATGGAGGGAAAAAAGAACTACCTTAGATGAAAATGGCCCACGAAAAAGCTTCTTCTTGAAGTTAAGAGAGGCTTAGTAGATAAATACTGCTACGGTCAATCGGAATTGGGAATGAACATGGGCTATAGTTAACAATGTTGAGACTGAAAGAATGACGATGGTGGTATTCAAACTTATATATATGCATTTCACCTCGTGCCATTATCAGCACGGACTCTTCGGAACCTTTCCAGAAAATATTCCTAATTCCTTGAGCGGGGCGCTTGCCAATAAAACATTCTCTCCGCCCACTTTCAGCCACTTTTCTCTCCCTCTTATTCGTCCCTCCTTCTCCTCCCACACGCTCCTCCTCCACTCCTCACCTCCCTTCATCGCCGTCTCTTCATCTCCTCTCTTCCTTTTTCTTCCCACCCTTTCTTTCCGCCCCCCGCGCACTGCACGCCATCTGACGCCCAGGCATAACCGATCCCAAACCCTTCCGTTTCCATCTCACCCCCCCCCCTTCCCTCCCAACCCTCCCTCCCTCACTCCCAGCCCTCCCTCCCAACCCACCCTCCCTCCGAGCACCGTACGTCTCCACTTCTGCTCCGCGCAGCGGCGAAGAAAAATCTGAAATACACGAAAACTTAACTCCACCCTCCCCAACCCCCATCCCCCAATACCCCCCCCTCCACTCCACCGCTCTCCTTCGCTACCTTCGACAATGTGTCCTCTCCTTCCATATCGCATCTCTCTATTGACAACGACCCCACCGATAGAGATAGCCTCCAGCCACGGCGGAGGAGGAAATTGGAATTTTTTGGAGAAGCCGAGTTTTGACTTCTATTCCCTTCCGTTCCCTTACCTCCCCTTTCCCTTCCCTCCTCCCTCTTCCCCCCTCTCTTCCCTTTCACCATCACCCTCCCCCTCCCATATATATATATATATATATATATATATATATATATATATATATATATATATATATATATATATATATATATATATATATATATATATATATATATATATATATATATATATATATATACACACACACACGCACACACGCACACGAGTAAATGGGTGCTTGCAATTTGCAAGCAGGGGTGGGAAGTGTTATATGATGATACTCTTTAAATAAGGAAAAAAACAATGAAAGCTCTCAAATCTGCGTGCTACATGCAAGCAAAGAAAAGTATAATTCTCGAAAATGAAATACGCGCCCCATGAGGTATGGGTACCAGACATTTCTAGTACAAACTTATATTGTATGTCATCCGGTTATTAACGACTTTTCAAAATACTATAACCAGTATACGGAAACGAACGTGGAACCACTGAAAGATCATCATAACCTCATTTGACGGCATATAAAACGGTCTTCTACGTTTGATATTTCATTTTAGTAGAGCATGCTTAATAAGAGCTCACATGAAGAATTTTACTATATAAATTATATCGGAATCGAGATTTTTAATATACTAATTTTCGCCTTCAATTTTTCTCTTCCAATCTTCTACATGGACTGCATGTTTTCTAATGAAAACTACAGTATCATGAAGCTTGGTTGGTTGAAATTGGTCATCAAAGCTACGGTTGAGGCCAGGAAAAAGTTGAAGAAATTATACGCAGTAGTCAGCAGCGCAAAAATGGTATAAAGAAGACTAAATAACATGCACTCAGTGTACCTAACTCATGTATGTAAAGCTATTGATTGCAATAACTCGAAGCCTAATCGATTATTTTTAACTTTTACACAATATTGACACATAAATTTAACCCTCCCCTGAAACTGGCCCGCCTCGCTGAGTTCCAAACCTTAAATCGACATTCGGCCCGGCGCATTGGAGAAATATATCCATAGCAACGAAAGTGAAAAAATTTCTAAAATCCCATATAAAAGTTTAAAAATAACTGTTCATTGGTAGGTAGGAAAGAATCGATTGCAAGAATAAAATTTTTCAAACATTCAGCCTCATATTTGTGAAAGAATCTGTCTTGTAGCTCAATTATTTCATATTTTAATGAACGAAATAAAAAAGATCTACACTAAAATATTTCGTTTTTCTCATATAATCCCATGTAAAGCTATCGATTGCAATAAATCGAAGCGTAATCGACTTTTTTAACTTTTCGATTTTTTTCCAATTCGACACATGATTCCAACTCCATCCTGAAAATTTCACCCACCTAGCTCGTTTAGAAATGCGTTAGGAGTTTTGATGAGTCAGTCAGTCAGTTCTGTAGCTTATATATATATACAGAGTGTCCCATTGATCGTGTGTCATTTTTGACCTGTAATTTTAGGCACTATATTTTATGCCATATGGATGAAATTTGGTACCTGGGTAGAAAAAGGTTGTAAGTTTGTTTTGTTTGTTTTTGTTGCCAAGGTCGATGGTAAGATCTTCAGGTCACTCTTGTCATTCCTTGACCTTAAAGGGTAACTCCGGGGTCAAAGGTCACAGGGGTGCCAAAAATGAATCGAGCCAACAAATGTATCGAATCATAGGTTTAAAAAGGTGCCAAGGTCGATGGTAAGGTCTTCAGATCCCTCTTGTCATCTCTTGATCATCAAGGGTAGATATATTCGGGGTCAAAGGTCATAGGGGGACAAATATCGAAGCAGACCTACAACAGGGTCAAATCATATGTTTCAGAAGTGCCTAATACGATGGTAATGTCCCTCCAGGAATTCTCTATCCTTGATCGGTTGGGCAGCGGTGAAAGTTCACCTGGTGTAGCCAAGGAAATCAGGGCAACAGACGCGTCAAATTGTATCTTCAAAAAGGTGAATAGTTAGATGAAGTTCCCTGGTCCTGTTTGTCGTCTCCTGTCCTCTAAGGGCTACACTGAGATCATTGGTCACAGATGTTAGAAATAGCGAGAGGTGGAAACAAACATGATGAACCTGAGATTTTTTAGGGTCCAAAACAGACGCCCTTCGGAAGTATCAACCTCACCAGAGCAGGGACAGGCAGTAATGGTTTCGGTCTTGGCATCTCCATCGCGTTCCATGCGCCGCCGAGCGCTTTCGTTGAACATCCCCAGATCGACCTTGCAACAAATATTGAGGATGCTGAAATTGAAGTCGTACAAAGTCAGAATGGTGTAGGAGCTTTGTGAGGGAGACTATTGAGTACGCGTCCACTTCTGCAACTCGATGGTCGAAAAACTGAACTATAACCCCATGTTCACGTTTCAGGAAATTATTTGACGTCCTTTGATGCTTCGCTTTGATATTTTCTGCTTTATTCGAGTTTTTATAAAAAATATTTTTGCTTGTTTTAACTAGTGGTTTCCGACGAAGCCAAATTTCTTTTAAATGGGGCTATTTCTTCCGCTCATGCTCGATATTGGACTACAAGCAATCCCAACGTACGGGTTGAGCGGTCCTTCGACAAGCGTGGCGTGATGGTCTTCGTGGCTATGATGGCTACTCACGTTTTTGGCCCGTACTTTTTTGAGGAGAACGTGAGAAAGGAAACGTACCGAGCTACGCTGGAGGAAAACATGTTCCGGGACATGGAGAGGGAGAATTACGGCACCATTGAGGAAGTGTGGTTCCAGCAGGATGGAGCACATGCCCATAGGTCCCGGGCGGTCATTCATGTACTCCAACAGAGGTTTGGCGAGCGGCTTATTCCGATGGGGAAGCAAGTCACATGGCCGCCAAGATGCCCTGACCGCACGCCTTGTGATGTCTTTCTTTCAGGATTCTTCATCACCATTGACTTTGGCAGTCTTAAAAGTCTCAGATTCATCATCTTTGTTTCCCCGTTTGGCCATTTCTAACATCTGTGACCATTCATCTCAAAATAGTCCTTGGAGGTCAGGAGAAGACAAACAGGACGAGGGAACTTCCTTTAATTCTTCACCTTTCCTATGATTCGATACGGTTGTTTGTTTGTTGGCCTGATTCATTTGTCAACCTGTGACCTTTGACCCCTGAGTAGCCCTTGAAGGTCAAGAGATGACAAGAGGGATCTGAAGACCTTACCATCGACCTTGACACCTTTTTAAACCTATGATTCGATACATTTGTTGGCTCGATTCATTTTTGGCACCCCTGTGACCTTTGACCCCGGAGTTACCCTTTAAGGTCAAGGAATGACAAGAGTGACCTGAAGATCTTACCATAGACCTTGGCACCTTTTTTAAACCTGTGATTCGACTGGTTTGTAGGGGCGATTCACTTTTGGTCACTCCTGTGACCTTGACTGTGCCCTTTCAGGGATCACGGTTGCATTTTCGAACTTGAAAGCTCTTCTAATGTGTTCTTCGTGCCCAAAAACCTAATAATTGAAAGTTTCGAAAAAGTATTCTGTCTTTTTTGTATTTCGAATAATTTAACATTGAAAGCCCATAAGGCAAATTTTGGATTTTTGGTTGGACCTAATTTCTGGGGTCAAAAAGTCAAATTTATAAAATTTTGCTTACACGCAACAAAACTTACAACCTTTTTCTACCCAGGTACCAAATTTCATCCATATGGCATAAAATATAGTGCCTAAAAGTACAGGTCAAAAATGACACACGATCAATGGGACACTCTGTAAAAAGACGAGAGTAAAAAGGAAAGTCTTACTGAAAGACGTTTCGGGTTTTAGCCCTTCCTCAGTCACAGAGAGAACTGTGACTCTCTTCTCTCTGTGACTAAAGAAGGGCTAACACCCGAAACGTCTTTCAGTAAGACTTTCCTTTTTACTCTCGTCTTTTTACCCCCCTGCAAGTTTCCTCTATAATTGTATGTATACATATATAAAATTCCCCTCCCTCCCTCCCGCTCTCAACCGATCCCTGCCCCTACAGCAGCCTTTATTTCCCTTCGCTCGCTCTCCCTGCCCCACCCACTCGCTGCCCACACACACACACCTCGTCCTACTTCCTTACCCTTCCCAATTGTCAAGACAGCAGCCCTGCGAGCGGCCTCCCTACCTCCCGCACTCTACTACCCACCAATAATACCCATCGCGATCCTTCTCGGCCGTTTTCTTAAAAATTTCCCAAGATGGTGGTTCTTCCTCCGACCGACCCACTCCCTCGGACCTTTTCTTCCCCGCCCTCTTGTGTCTCGAGGTCCGTCCCACTCCAATTCTCTTCCTCCCACTCTCGAGGATATTCTTCTATCTTTTCTAACCATCTCTCTCTCTCTCCCTCTCCTTCAGTATTTCGCTGCAAAGCAGAGAGCGATAGAGAGAGAAAGAGAGAGAGAGAGAGAGAGCGCTCTAGCGCAATTTTCCTCAAAAATAAAATTTTATTCCGCCCCGGGCTTCATTGTTAATTCATCATCTTCAAGGAGTCAATTTAATTTTATGCAAAATCGCGCGTTTTTTATTGATTTTAACACGTGTTAATTATTCCCCTCCATTTCGCCAGCATCATTGCATTTTATCCCTCTGGTTAACATTTTCTTACAGTTAATTTAAATTTTTTTATTTTGAACTTTTATAACTTTCATCTTTCCAATTCTTTGAGTCATTTTGCGAACTTTTATGCCTTAATGGATAAGTTATATTTGTTTACTTACTGATTGGATTCAGAAGATAAGTTGGGAAGAACTGTGGAGCATGAGTCGTCATAAAGTTACACTTTATAGCACGGTTCAAATATTCTGCTCAACTGATATCATTATCTATCTCATAGCCTAGGAAACTCTGGGTATGAAAGTGACGAAGTAAATCCCACGTGTTACTAGGCTACTGATGGTATGATTTACCTCTTTTAAATTCTCTTTCATAAGCTTGTTGATTATCGAAAAATTAACCGTGGAAACATTATCAATTTCAGCAGTAAGAAAATTAATTCTATTTAAAACTTTGATCACCTAGAATTAGCCGCTAATTCACACCAATTTCATAAGAAATCGTCAGGTAATTCGTAGAATAGGTATTAATTATAAATTGGGACCTGCTTAATATTATATATATTATATTTTACTAAAATTATGAGAATCCCTCTAATTTTTTGTTTAAATATTACCTAAATTCCACTGAATTCTCTGAACCTTTTATTCTAATATAGGCTATTCTTTCCGGAATTGGAAAGTGGAAGGTCACATTTTCACAGCTCTGACGGTTGTAAGTGCCCATTACTTTTTACGTATGATTTTCTTTATTCAATCGCATGTTAATCCAAATACAAACAGAACTTCCGTATAAACTCCACTTTCTCCGGCGAGATATGGTAGAACAGCATATTTAACAATGGTACTCAAACGATATCGTACTGTCTACCAAATTTATTTCAAACTCTTACAACACGTGTTTCAACTGTCTAGCAGTCATATCATCAGGTAAGATTAATCCTAACATAAACAGACATAAGCATATATATTGGGAGTTACATTGCCCAGACACAGTAGTGGGGGGTAGGGATGGTTGTGGTACGGGTAAGGGTATCCGCTCCGTATCGCTCGACTGAATAAGTACAGAATCCTTGCTTCTGTGAGTCCCAAATGTAGATACTCGCAGCCATATCAGCACATACGTTTAGAACAGGAAGGAGAAAGGGTCGTCTTGCTGTGTGTTTCCGCCTGACGCCGCTTCCATCGCGTCTTCTCCGTAATCCACTTCCCTCAATATTTGTTGCGAATGTATTCCGTTTCGGGATTATATTTCCGACTCGCCGGAAATGTATGCGCAGTATATGGTTCTGGAACACTGTGCTCTCCCTACACTTTCTACCTCTCCTTTCCTTTCCTCCAGTCCGGGATTACCTCGTCTGATTATTGCTTTTTTCCAGTCTCCTCCCTCCACTCCCCCCCTCCTTCCCCTACTCTCTCCGCCCTGCTCTCCTATCACCCCTTTCCTACCCCAACCTCTAGCTACGCCCTTTTCTCGAGCGATAAGTCCCGTTTCTGAATCCTTATAGTATTTGTGGTGCGATCACATCTATCTGTCATTTTGTGAGGTTTTGTGGCCGTTTTCTAAATCTATAGGAGTTCATTTTTACTTTTTCCACTTGTTTAAGTAACATAAGGTATATTTCTGAATAACAGTGTTTGAATGTGAACTATATTTAACCAACCTAATATGAGGTATGATAGCAATTTGCGCGATGTGAAGGCTAACCCGAGAGTGCAGCTGGGCGTGGTCTTGGCAGTGCATCCACCGCAATGAAGCTGTTTCATGGGAAATGGCGAGTCCAGTCACTCTTATTCTACTGCCGTCCTCTCCCCCTAGTAGGTACGTACATATATTCAACGAGCTGCAAGAGAGCAGAGTTGCTCACCTCAGGAGATTCCACGATGATCCGCAGTGCAGCCGTGAAGAAACGCATCAGTGGCCAAGTGAATGCAAACTATCTTTCCCATTTGTTTTTAGAATGAGTAGCCAGAGGAGGGAGGGTCTCCTTCATATTCAAGCATTATGTGTTTCATTTAATTAAGATTTTCCCAAATACCAATATTTAAAAAAATTGTAAATCTTAATTTTTAAAAAACATAGTAATTTGCCCTTGCACTTGCTTGAGATTAAAGAAAAGTTTGAGATTTCAGTGATTTACCTCCAAGTTTGGCGGAATCCGAGCGTGCCTCAGATGAACCCATTGATTGCCAAATTTTCCATGGGAAACGCGGAACTTCGGCTAAGTAAGAACTGGCGCAACCTGAAATGCGGACATTGTGCACCGTGTCATCCATACTATAAGTTTCGCCTGATGAGGAAAACGCAAATCACTTGAAAGATTTAAAATAGTTCAAATTAGTAGATGAAATCTATACGTACATACTGATAAAATGGAAAATTCCCTGACTGACTAACTGAAATATGCAGTCGTAAAACTACGACACATGTCACACTAAAATTTGGCACTCTGCTCCTATTATTTTGAGGATGCTCACTGTAAAATCTCTGCAGAAAAGATATAACAGGATCCCATCCAATAGATTTAGATTTAAGTATTAAACATCTCCCAATGTCACTTCAAAGCGATATGATTTCTTCATTTTTCAGTATGCTAAATACCAATAACATCAGCGGAGAGGATAAAATTCACCATTAAAATATCATAGTGAGATTATTAACTTTTTGTAGCTTTTTTTCTCGTGGGTATTTAGCAGTGTCAAATACAAAGAATTTCGGTCAATATGCGTCACTTAAAGTCACTACAGATCGTCAGCTGTAACTTGAATAGACATTTATTATTACATATCACCAGATGATAGCAAACAAATATGAATTACAAACCATCCTTTAATGCTTGAAGTAATTATGGGAAAAAGTATGCCAGCGAATATGAAATGGAATAAATTTGCCTTCCCATGAATTTCTGAATGTTTTTCATAAGATACAAGGGTAAATCAAAACAGATAATCTTAGTGACAACTTTGAAATATAATGAATAACACGGAATGCGATGGAAATTGGAATAAATTATAAGATTGTGTTTAAAATTTGATACTATAGCGTCCGATTTTAGTATGCATCAATTTCCATATGTTAGGATAAGTAAATGAAATTTAATTATCTAATTTGCTTGTACTACCCCTTTTAGAGTGGAAGGAGATTGTTTGCGGCAGTAACTTATCACAAGCACGAAAACAGAGAGAATTGTGAAAGTTACACGTTTCCTTCTTTTATAAAACTACATTATTTTTCACAAATATAAATAATTTTTTCTAAATACTGTTTGAGAAACACAAGTTAGAGTATCCGTCATGTATATCAACAAGAACAAAAATCTTTTCGCAAAGAGAGAGACTTTTTACCAAAAACTGACTACCAAAGATTGACCAAACTGAGTTTTTACCAAAAACTGACAGAATGGCTGGATTGCATCCAAATGCTTTATCGAAAAAAATTACCTATCTACTGCTCTGCAACACTAATAGTCAATTTATACTTTCAGAAAGTTGATGGAAATTTTGATTTTCAATATCACCACCTACGCTGACAAATAAGAATTATCTCCAAAAAGTATAAATAGATCTTAAAGAAACGATTTTAATTGAAAATTTTGAATCCGTTTGCTATTTCTCGACAATTTCACTAAGAACGTTATTCTTGCAACTTGCCTGGGCCATGGAGTTTTTTAAATTAAAGTATTTGTCGACTTTACGTATGGTATTCAGGAGCTATACTTTGTGACATTCAATTGACAAATATTTCCGATGAATTTTCGCTGCCAGTCTTCTGACAGGCAGCGCAGTCAGGGAATCTGAAAAAAATCGCCTTCCATGGATAAACCTCAAGCTTATAAATTATGCAAACTGAAACTATTCAACGCCAAGAACACCAATGTAATGAATATGCATCTTGGAGTGACATGATTTTAGAGCATTTAAAAAGCAGCGAGGGATGAAGGGAAGGGAGCGGAGGGTTAAAGGGCAGAGGAGACCGCTCTTTCCTTGGAAGCGGTTCCTTCTCCCCAAGGGCAAAACCCCATAAAGGGCGAAAGAATAATGCATAAGCAGAAGGGCCAGTCGACTTGGAAGTCGGAATGAGGGGAGCGGTTTGCAAGAAGAGATGGAAGGGAAGTGTTGAGAGAAGAGGAAAGGGAGAGAAGAAAGAGAGAGACGGGTGGAAGAGATGGCATAAAGAGCCCTTCTGCTGCTCGAACGAGAGATGTCAAGGGAGAAACAGACATAGGTTTTGACTTCATCGAAGACAGAGCCCTCTCAATATATCCACAGCTGTCGCCTTGCCCTCATCCTTCGCTCTCTCACGACGGCCCGAAGCGGTGGTGTGAGGGGGAGTGGGGGCGGGGCGGGGGAGGGCGGGGTTAGGGGAGGAAAACACTTCCCCCTCGCCTCACGTTTCCTTCTTCATCCATTCCAGCCCATACCGCGCGCCCTCTTGTCCGACTCCCCTTCTGGGATATGTGGCTCATTGTCGCCATTTAGGATTTCCAAAACAGACCCTAGCTCATCTCCATAAAATCCCCTACAATTCGTAGCCGCAGGCGTAATTTAGAGGTAACTATTAGCAAAGAATCAGACGCAGAGGTTCGCTCATCATTAAGGGTTTTACCCATTAATTGTTTGACTTTTTGATAATCTTTCTTGTTTTGCCAATGAAAGCCATCGCAATTCTTGATCTGAGGAGGATCTTCGTAGAATTCGTTCACACGATGTGAACTGCGAAAGATAAAAAAGCTGTACAAGACTAAGATTACTTGAAGAATTCCGGTCATTCACGGGTTTCAAGAGTGCACGGAGACGGCCTCATAATACCTCTCGAGCTGACAGAAGTGGCAAAATGTGATAGAGATACTGAGATCTTACCACGCATGATTAATGACTATCACGGTGACGGAGTAGGACACTGAAAAAATGTAAGTAAGCGTTGTGCGCTCATTCTTCCACTAATCGCATTCCTTTTCCCTCATCTTTTCATGCATAGTGTCCTTACACCCACGTGTATTCACTGTGAAGAAGTTGAATATTAGGTTTAGGACATCATTATCACCATTGGTCGTTCAATCCTAAGATTGGTTGACTGCAGCCCTCCACCCTTCCCCATCTAATGCTAGTTCTCTTACCTCTCACGTACCTCTCACGCTTTTTATCTAGTCCATTTATTTATCCCTGGTTCTTCCTCTGGGGAAATTTCCTCTATTTTTCCGTCAACTGAGTCCTTAGCGAATCCATTGTGCCTTACGTGTGTGTCCTATCCATCTGATTCTTCTTTTCTATATCGGGTTCCATATGGTCCTAGTCTGCATCCCTCCCATAGTATATACACGTCACCATTTCACCTTCAAAAATTTTACATCTTTAAACGGCTGGTGACCTACCGCCCCCTACCACACGCCCATGCGGGTGGCTCACTGGGTAGTATGTAGATGTAGATGTATTCTCTCCTATACCCTTCATCATCTCTTATGCTGTCCATCCATTTATCCATCAGTCCCCTCCACGTATAGAGCATGATTCACTTATCTCGGAAATATCTCAAAAATTCACTTACGCAGCTTTCCATTATTTCCAGTAGGTATATAAGGGCTGAAGGACCTCTCAACCCTTTTCCCTCATATTATCCTCTAAAAATCCCTCATATTTTTCTTTTCCTTTCATTTTATGGCAAACCAAATTCGTCTTCTCTTCTTCCATCAACCTATTTCATTTGCCGTCTTTCCATTCATGCTGCAATTATCTGCCCCATGGTGTGATTCCCTACACTACCGAGCTTTGCACTCCTCCGTCTGCTTTCCTCGACAGCCTGCTTATCTCCTCCTCCTCTTCAAGGTGACCAATCGTACCGATTCGATCGGGACTGTCCAGATTTTCGCCTGTTGGTCACACATCGCGACTCTATGCCTATCGACACGCCGATTCTCCCGATTGGATTTCGTTAAATTGTCAATTACGATTTTCGTCTAAATAATTTTCGCTTAGTATTCCTACCAAGTGAAATTATCGCAAAAACATTGAATTTTTATTAGTGACAGGAGTTAATTTTCATTTTCTTAGCCTTAACAAAAGGCCAAACATTACTTGTAAGTATTTTTCATACTTTTTATTAAACTATGTAGCATATAATACCATTGGCTTTATATTGATTGTATTTTGTCTTTTAATAACCAAGCTCAACTCTGGTATTTTGCCTATAAGTTTTCTATTTGGGAACCACAAGTTAGCATTAGAGAAACACCTGCTTTGAAATTAAATATTCAAACCTCCCCCTAGCAGCCATGTCCAGATAGAGGTTAAGGTGCGGAAGTTTGAAGAAAAAGTGGAAATCAGAGGTAGCATAGACGCTGAAATTTCAAATATTCACTCCCTAAAGTTCTGATATGACTTTCCCCGGATATGGTGTCCTGAATTTTTGTCATTAACAGTTGGCAACCCTGATTGACGTGACTGTGTGACTATGAGGACCACCGAACTGGCCAATTCGAAGAAGAAAGCTTAAAGCGTATTTAAAATTCATACATTCAAGCCCTAATTGTGGCCAATTCTTTCACGGCAACTTCTGTGAGGAATATATACTATATCAAAGCTCAAATATGAGAAGAGATTGCAAATGTTTTCATTGGAATTTTTTAAATACGGTCCTCCAGCAACTGGATATCTTTCATATTAGGCATTAAAAACAGCTTGATTTTGATAACCATGTATCATTCCTCATAAGCATGCTTTCATTTATCATTTTACGAGCCCCTTTAAGATTTTTTACAATGTCATATCATAAAATAACACAGGACCTTTGATTTTTTAAATAATCTTTTGGCAGCATCCCTGCATAGGTATCACTAGATTTTCAAACGAATTATAAAAATCAAGAAACTTAATGATAGAGTTATACATTTTCCGGACAGTCATCAGGGAAAAAGTATTGACATTACCTCTACTATTCCGTAGAAAAAGTGTAAATACCGATTTTTTAAAGGCTAGCGAAGTTCTCAATGCTAACATGATTGAGAACGATTGAGCATCAGAGTGTTAAGATTTTGTTAAGTACTGCAGAGTTATTAAAAGTTTTGCATTAGAATTAGATAAGAAAGTATGACACACTATTGGCAACATTTTCATAAGAACTTATGACCAAGTATGTCAAATATTGGTGAAACTATTAATTTTTACTCATACGTCAGGACCTGACTAACTGAAAAAAAATATGAATCTGAGTATCTTTGGACTCTTGCTGGCCATTTTGTGATTTCAAATCATTTATTTTTTTCCTTTTGGTTTAGGATATGGCGTAAGGAACTAGGATTTGGTGAAAGTATTGACTCCTGGCAATAGATGTAAGATCCTAATAGCAGTTGTAATTAGACGTAACAAACCGAAGTTAATGTCTTGATTTCATTAGTATTTCATAGTGCACAAAATCCTTAATTACTATCTCCTAACACAATAAAGTATAATCATGTAAAAAATCGAAATAGAAAAGAAAGTAAAAAGCACCACATTTCTTTGTTGAATTGATGCTATACTTCTCGATTTTCATGACGCGAAAACTTATGGTAGTCATAAGAATGCGTTACCATTTTACGTATATCATATTTTTTAAATCCTAATCGGAGGAAACGTGGGAAAGTGTAAAGTATTTAAGTAGTACATTCAGCTCAAAACTGACCCTTTATGTAAGAAACAACTTATAGAACGATGACAACCTTCTCTAATTAATACTGCTCAGAAACAAAGTTCAGCCGCAGTGTTTGTTTCAAGACGCTATAGTCAAAATTTTAGCATATCATATAAACCGTGCCTCACTGTGATCCAATTCTCGAAAAGTTCCACGCGGACCAACAAATCAATACATCTTTCTCTGAGAATGATACAATGTTGTGCAAAGCGTATTTATTACATCAATATGAGCTCGTGACTTACAGTTAGGACGATATGAACCAAAAAGAAACGACAGATTATTAAAAAAAACTTTTTCTGACAATGTTTTAAACATTTGTTTTACGGCCTTAAACGCAACGCAGTGCTAAATGAAAATCGTATCGTCGATGGAACAAGTAATTTGTTGTCAGACTCAAATGTTTATTGAGCGCTGGATCGTACGTAAATATTTACTCTGTTGCTTCGCGACCTCAATAAGTGCATTAAACACACCGCGTTTACGTATCTGACAAGCGTGTTCCTTTGCTTGGAACTGGCTTATTTGTGAAGTGGAAGATCCCGGGTTCAGCAGGCGTCGAGCAATGCAACCCAAGGGGAGCATGGGAGTGCTGAGTGGCGACGCGATCGCCGGAGAGCAGGTTGTCACGGGAACCGGATGAGGAAGGGACGGTGGAGGTGGTGTCAGAGGCGGGAGGCGGAGGCAGCAATGGAGATGGGAGGACCCAATGGGTGGAACTCCATGTTTTCATGTTCTCCGATGTCGGAAGGGAAGGGTCTTCTGGAACGGTTTTAAGTGCGTCGTTAAGCCATCGTCTGGAGCTGCTCTTCCTCCCCCCCCCCTCCATCGCCCCCGCATCTAATCCAATTTTCCGAGAAAGCGAGGGGGTGGAATTACAAAAGCGCATATCCGCCTTGTCGCCTCCTCCCGTCCTCCTCTTGCCGCCGATTCCTCCCTTTCGCATCTCTTACGCCGCTCTCCTTATGACCTCCAGAAATGTTTCACCGCACGCTCCCCCCCCCCTCCCCCTCACCAAGTCACGGGGAAAACAAACGCGAAACGGACACTCCACTTTTCTCTCCTCTCCATTTCTCAGCGACACCTCGCCATAATTATATAATTCATGCATCATAAATATCACTTCATGTATAGTTATTTCTACCAACCGAACAGATGTTCATGATGAGGTGTGATCCATACCTTTTTCCGGCTTCCTTGAAAAGTCATGAAAATGCTCACTCAATGGCTAACGGTGAGCGCTGCAACCACCTTAATTAATGAATGAGATGAATTTGCCGGGGAAATCTGACGGGGCGATTCGATGGGCGTTGTTGGTACGTAAATGGTTTGGATTGTGACGGGGAAGGTAGGATTAAGTAAAATATGCGAGCCGCTGATATTTTTTATAAAAAAATCGTAATCATAAAAAAACCACGGCAAAAAAGAAAATGAATATAAAAATTTGAAAATCTAAAACATAATCACAATAAAGATACTGAGCAAATATCCACACTGATTTTATATCACCAAAGCAGG
Source organism: Ceriagrion tenellum (assembly GCA_963169105.1). Lineage (NCBI taxonomy): Eukaryota > Metazoa > Arthropoda > Insecta > Odonata > Coenagrionidae > Ceriagrion > Ceriagrion tenellum. The sequence goes on along the minus strand of OY720643.1, from coordinate 994,292 downwards.
TTTCGGCAGCTTTTACTATTATCAGAGAGGATTTATATATCGGTCGCTGTTTTTCACAAGTATTCGGTACTTAAAGATTTATGTAAAAAATCAATGGCATTTTTTAGGGAAAAGAGGGAAAGACTGACTCATTAAGTGCGAGGGCACAATCTCTAGCTGGTAAACCAACTTAATCACCCCGCGGGTTACCTGGAGAATAATTGGAAAAGTAGAAGAGGCATCAGAGGTAGAATAGAGTAAATGGAAGAGGTGGGAATCATTGACGAAGACCTGGCACCCACGGATGAGAATTTACATCTACATCCACATGGTACCCAGCGAGCAGTACCATGGGCGTATGGCAGGGTTGTTAGGACTCCAGCCGTGTAAAGGTAAAAAGGATGAGGTTTTAGGAGGCGAAATGTTAAGGTGTATTATCGGTGTGTTTAAAGTGGAGCTGCGGTTTTATTGTGGTCACTCATTGTGCATGGAAAGAAGGAAGTTTTGTACCTACCCGTTCGGCAATGTATCTCTCTTATTTTTTCTCTTCTGTCGGACGTATAAATATATTGTGTTGGTTCGAAATGATATTCTATATGCCACTTTGAAAAACACCTGTTCAGGATTCCTCAAGCGAAATAAGTCAAGCGTGTAGCTTCCTAGTCTTTAGGGGCTCCCACCCTAATATCGATAATAGCTGAGAAACACTATGTGCTCACTTGTTGCAACCCCGTCTAACGGAGCGCTTCCACACCGTCCGGTCCGCGCGCCTGCGATACAAGTAGCGCTCTCGCTTCCTGCCTGGCCGACCAGTTCGGTGGATCAGGGCTAGCGCGCTCGCCTGTCAAGCGGGCGGCCCTGAAGTTAAAATCTAAAGTTAAGGTGATTTGACATTGATTTCTGAGGACTATATACTTACTCCACCCACAATGTAGACATGGCGTTGGTGTGATGTCTTCCACAAGAAGTGTAATGATGTTCATTTTCTAAGATATAGTTCTAGACCCCATTCCTGGCACCAAGTATGAACGTTGTTTTAGTCCGACAATAGACTTTCTGAGTCCGCATCCTCGCTAATTTCCTGGTAGGTGACCGTAACCTCAGAAAATAACATTAGTTTCCTGCTAACACGAGAACTTTGGTCATTTATATAAATAATGACGGCCGATCACGCTTCCTTGTGGAACACCGGATGTGACTCTTACCTTATCAGAGCTAATACCATCGATGTCTACTCTTTGTTTGTGATGACCGCGGAAGTCCCTCAACCAATTCACTATTTTTTGCTCCGAATGATTGCAATTTGAATATGAAATTTTTGTGAGGAGCCGTGTCGAATGCTTTCTTGAAATCAAGGAATATCGTGTCAACTTGCTTTTTTTCGATTCACCAGATTTTAGGATGCCGTGAAAGATGAGCGCAAACTGTGATTCGCAGGGGCCCAACACATCTTAAAGGGAGGGGTGGAGCCCAATGTGGAGCGGACCGCTTCACGGCGCAGATACTTGGACTAATGAGGGAAGGGGAACAGAATAGGCTACTCCCGGTGGCGACGCATGGCTGATAATAGAAAAAATTCAATGGCCTACGGGGATGACGAAATAGAAAATGATAGAAGAGGATAGGAAATCTTTTTCAGGACTTTAGGGGGGAGCTGAGGATGTCATTGGACTGGAATTGACTGCCTAGCTTGTCAGACTCCGATATTGCTCTTTTGGGTCCATTCCCCCGCACACAATCATTAACTCTACCCATTCCTTGGACCTCAATGGGTTAACTGTTTCACACTAATTGATTTTATCATTATTTGGATCCTTCAAATACCCTAATAACAATCAATTGCGCTAGGCGCGCTTCTTTGTACTTATTCATTCCTAGTGCATCGGTTACGATTTCCTTTACCGCCTCCTTAACACTTAAATGAGGGTAACATTTTCTTCGCTACTCATCAAAACCTTTATCGCTGTTTAAATTTTACAATTTGTCACTAAAATCTTTTAAAGGTTAAAAATCATAGGGATGTTATACATTGAGACTGCATTCTTTCCGCACCCATACTCTTATGAGCTCTATTCTACGGATTAGATACATCTCTTCTTTTTGTATTTGTCATGCAGCAGAATTGCTAGCAGAGACACCCTCATATAGCGCCAAGTCCAGGGGACCTATAATTGTTATATATAAGCATGTATCCATAGAGCTAAGATATTCTAAGAATGAAGTAATCATTGCCGTTGTGAGGAATATTTTACCAAAAATGTTATTTTTTGGCAACATACGTAGCCCATTGTAATGCACGCATTACTCGTTCCGTATTCTACTTAACTTGCCACAAAAGTTTGAGTGTGTTTTACTAAATGAAGATCGATATTATTCAAGTATAGATAAAAATTATGGCTGACCGCCCGTTGAATGAATTTTGGGGTAATATCTCCCCGTCTGTCGGAGCGTAAGGTAAGACATCGATATGTTCTTCTGTTTTCCATTGATGATGTGAGATTAGGAATATCCATGATTGGATTCTCTGAGAATTGCGAGATACATTCATACCAATCACGCCGTTCCCTTCCGGGGTAGGCACAGTCACAATGTTTCGCTCATAAATACACATTTGTACACCTAACTCTGCTTCAATAATTTCCTCCATACTGACCCATCCTTGCAAACCTTTTTTGCCTCATTTACCCCATACACTGCTTCATACACTCCCTCCTGTTTTTAAGACTCCTAATATTCCATCTCCTAAGAATTCCTTTAACCACATTCAACTACAACTTTCTCGGCCTACCTCTACCTCTCGCACGATGCATTTCACTCTTATATATCTGTGTCGTTATTTGACTCATCCGTTCTCTCAACATGGCCAAACCAACTAAGCACACTCCTTTCATGTTTCACTATCATACAACAAAGTCGGGAGAAGTACACTTTTGTACACAGCGATTTTCACTTCCTTAGACAGGCACTCATTCCTTGATATGCTCCACATGCTACCTACCACTTTCCTTCCAGCATTCGCACGTTCCTTTATCTCCTCATCTATCCGTCCATCTTTCGCAAACGTCTTACCTAAGTAAACAAAATCATCCACTTGTTCAATTACCTCACAATTCACCCTCATCATACAGTTACTCTCCTATTCTCCTTATCAAAAACTACTACTTTAGTCTTGACTGCATTTACCCTCAATTCCATTCTCTCTGTTGATTCACAAAACGTATCTAGGAGCTTCTCTAATCCCTGTCGGCTCTCTGAGATCAAAACAGCATCATCCGCACACAGTAGAACTCACACGTTTACATTTCCAATCAAAACACCGTCGTTTTCACTACATGCGTCTCTAACACATTCATCCATAAATACATTAAGCAGCCATGGTGACATTACACATCCTTGCTTTACGCCCTATTCTATTGCAAAACAATCACTCAGAACCCCGTATCTATTATTAACTCTCACACTTGCCTTACTATTATCATACATCGTCATCATATCATTTAATAACTGCCCATTCACTCCACAGTCCTTCAAAACCTTCCACAACTTCTTTCTATTTACCCTGTCATATGTCTTCTCTAAATCAGCAAACGCACAATACAATTTCTTTCGGACGCCCATACATTTTTCCATCACTTGCTGAAGCGCGAAAAACTGGTCACTACATCCTCTCCCAGGCGTAAACCCACACTGCACACCCCATAGACTGTCAGAAGTAATATTCCTCACTCCTTCGGTTAAAATTTTGCTGAACATTTTTCCTGTAATGATCAATAAACTAATGACCCGATAATTATTATATTCGGTCATTCCTCCCTTCTCTTTGTACAATGGAACGATGATTGTATTCTTCCAATCCACTGGAACAACAGAAGCCTGTAACATAAATTATATAGTTCACACAACCGACAAATGAGTAAATTACACCCACACTTCAACATTTCACTGGATATCCCATCTACGCCTGCAGCTTTCCCATTTTTTAATACTGTCACAGCCGTTATGACGTCATTCTCACTGATCTCCTTTTCCATCGTAACATTCTCACATACTACATCGCAAGGCTCTTCCTCAGCACCTGCAACATTACCTATAGTATACATGTTAATATTGCTCTTTTCAGGTATTCTCGTAGCGTGTTTAGTTTTTACGACAACAGTTTCTCCACTCTTCCTGGGGGCGTCTTCAGGTCCGTTGGAGATTTACAAAATGTCCAACGGACCTGAAGACGCCCCCAGGAAGAGGGGAGAAACTGTAATCATAAAAACTAAACACGCTACGAGAATACCTGAAAAGAGCAATATTAACAAGAATATGAGTCGCGGAAGCCTTCAAAGAAAAAAATTATAGTATAATTCTTTAAAATACTTCCTCCAGCACTCCCTGATATTGCTCTCACCTCACACGATCTCTCCACTTTTGTTCTTTACCGCATTCATTCTCCTGCCTTTACCAATCTTAGCCACTTCCAGAACACCTTTTTATTTCCTTCAAAATCGCTCTGCATCTTGCCAGCTTCATCTGCACGCATTCTTTCCTCATAACTGATTTAACATATTTTTTTTTGAAGAAGAACATCACTGCACGGTTTATAATTTCAATATGTACACATTTCCTCGATTTTGCGATAATCATCTGATTTTATACGAGATGCTATTTGCCCGAAAAATTAGCCCAGGCATTTGGTTAGCTCATAAATTTGTTTAAAACTGTAATTTAACATAAAGAAATTTGAATGGCAAGTACTTTGAAGTCACCGGCAAATATCACAGAAAGCGCCCGATTATATACGCCGTGGCACCTCAAGGTGAGGTGTCCAGGAAAATATTTATTATGCGGCGAAATTTAAAACAAAAAATACTTATTAATTTAATTACATTAAAGTTTCCAGAATTACGTGAATTTCCCGTGAGTTAATTAGGCTCTGCTTCATTCAGACCATGTTCCGTTTCCACACAATGTGCTCATTGTGAGACTGAAAATCGAGCATAATTTTCTGAATGCTAATTTTGTCGGCTGCTAATCTTTCAGGCTAGCATTTCGGTTCTCTTCAAAATAGTAGATTTCCTACACGAAAGAATCAAAACTGAGTAGATAGAATTTCCTAAAAAATTTTGCGCTGGAATTGACAGAGAGTGAACCAGGAAAATCCCTTTCTTCTGCCAACACTAGCATTGTCTTAAACTCTCTTTGGAAATCATATTGTCACCATGAGAGAAATTAAATGGTTTTCAAGTCACTGAAAAAACAAAAAATACAGCACGAATTGACTCGGACGAATGCAAAGATGTCCAAGAATCCGCCATAAACAAATCTTTTGACTTGACCAGGATTCACACCTGATTCCTACCTGGTATGCCAACCAGGTAAATCACCAAGCAGTGCTAGTTCTAGGCAGATTTCAGCAGCTCTTGATGGGGAAATTGGGACAACGGGCTCGTATCCCGGAGAAATTCAATCAGTTATTCATGGCGAACTTAATCCCCATTCACTGTAGCTCATTTGCAATTTAAAAAATTTCAGGATTTGCATGGCAGCCAGTTATTTTCAAATGCCAGGTTGAAAAACACACTTGTATTCGACAGATGGCTCACAATCGGCTCACATTACTGGAAAACACCGACAAGGAGAGTGTATGACACGGAGGATATTATTCGAACTCCGTACTACATCTCTAGAAATGATTGGAGTGACAAAATAATACGAATTCACTTCCGAATGCACAGTTACGCATACAATTACTTCCTCTCCTTTACCAGTAGGTATTTTAACAAATAAGAGTGATATAAACTAAATAAATGTCGTTTTAGCATAAATCACCTCCGTCCTCTTCCCCTATTATCCCTATTCCCCACACTACCTAGGCTGGCGTCCTTATACCCCCTGCCGCATACCTCTGTGGCAGCTGGCAAGGTAGAATGTAAATGTAGAAGAAAAATAGCATTAATATCATTACTGTTTTTCCGGCTACCAGTATTTTGCAATATAAAATGAATGTCTGAGAGCTTACGTTAATCACTACATTAACTCATAGTGATACGTAAATATGGAAATAAAATTCTGTGTATATATCATTCATTCTTATCCATTTCATTGGATACGCCGATTCGTAATTTTCAGTTTCATATAAGCGGCTGAAATATCATGCTACCTGCGAAGTGAAGTTCACTCTTTCCGAAAAACTATTTCAAAACTCTTGAAAAAATCACTGAAAGCTCTTAAGTGAGATAACTTTAGTAAGTGAAAGCTTAATAAAGGATTAAAAGTTTATAAATTCGAAAATGACAAAGGAATGACTTGTTTTATCTGCAACTAAATCCTTGGAGAATTAATAATTAGATACCTACCGGTATTTGGCAAACCAACTGAATGTTAATGAACACAAGGCAACTGAATACGTTCTAGTTTCAATCAATTAAATATTCAATACAAGGGTTTATCTCAGACCTTCCATAGACTTTCTCTCGAGAAGCTTTCACATTATTTTAATGTGTATATACACCATAGTTGATAACCTTTTTACTGTAGTGCAGGTGATTCTCTTAAAGCTGAAATCCTCTCAGGTGTTCGGAACCTCGCCAGCAGCGCAAGAAGAGCTCTGCACATTATTCCCAGAGGGTTCCGAGCAACTAAGGTAAGAGGCTAAGTGAATAAGTTCAGCGAATCTCGCGCGGCGAATGAGGGTCTGTCCTTGCTTTGATTGCCCTCTAAGAAACGACAAGGACTCTTAGGGAAATGAGTGAAGCTTAGGAGGCTTAAAAAACGCTGCAATAAGTATTCCAGTACAATTCAGGACCGAAAAAATTCAAATTTTCGTAGCTACCCAATTGTACTGACAAAAAAACACGTGCGGATTGCAAACGGAAGAGCATATGTGTAGTATGAATTTATAGGGAATCGGAGCAGTCTTGGCTAGTTATATTTTCACATATTAGCTATGATTATATATGACTTTATTAAATCTCCTATCTGCTATTCCAAACCCCGTGGCAATATTGCAAATTCTCCAAAAATTAGTCCTTGAATTAGAAATTTTTACGTTCGATTCTTCTCCTTTCGAGTAACTGGTTGTCCGAATATTTATTGAGTTCAGTTATCGATTTAAATATTTCATTGCAATCGAAAAAAATCTCTTAGATTTAAAACCACTCCGTGTTACATACCAGTTTCCTTCCAAACATATACGCTCACGGAGCAAGTATTAAGAGACATTTCAGCATTTGGTACGACACAGGTCGTCTTAAACACATTGCAGAATTCCTAGGAATATCGGGTTGGGAATGCGTTCTATGCTAAGGGCTCCATTTTGCACACCTCAGGACAAGGATATGAAGATGAAAGACCTCAAGATAAGACCCCTAGGGTCTGCTCCAGCCATTCCAACGAACTGACGCTTTCGCGACAGCCAAGTCTGCGCCCCAAGAGGTATAAGCACCATTCCATCCTTATCAGCGCTTTGAATGAAACGTGTCCATAAACTCCCCAAAGGATTAAAGACATTTGGGCTGGTGAACCACTACGTGCGAGGAAACAACTCTGATTTTTAAGTTAAATTTAAACCCTCAAATTTCAGGAAAATGTGTTTCGAACCAACGAAATTAAAAGATACTAATGAGAGAGAAATTTTGAGGTTTTGTAACACATTACAAAGATAATTTTGTTCCCAAGGAAGAAAATTTAGTATGGTATTCAATGGTCTTTAAAATCAATTAAAAAACAAAAAAAAATGAGTGGCACTCAATTTAAACAAAAAAATACAAAATTTGTAGCGCATATGATTGATTTGCAGGAAATAAGACAATTTCTTATAAAAGGAATACGCTACATGTTTACTTTTTTAAATTCCATTCATCAATAAACGATTTGTTTTCTGGGTAAAAATTTCGCCGAAAGTTTATTCTACATCTCTAATTTCGTACGACGTTAAATAAAGGCGTACTGCATTCCCACGTTCATATATGCCCACACTACACCTTCCTCATTTTTCACACGACCGGATAAAGGCAAATCTATGGCCCGAAAACAGACTCAGAGTAAGAAGGCAGGAAGAGAAAGTGATATAAGTTGATTTGAGCGAGATTCGATGAATATGTCCCGATTACAAAGAAAGAGATCTCACCTTTCCAATGGTAACAAGATGTCAGACACTTATCTATCACTTTAATGGAGAAAAGATTCCAGCCATTCTACACGGGATATCCACTTCAGTGAGACTTTAATTAAATTACGAGTAATTTTAAACGCCTTTCGCATATTTCGAAATGTATGAAAATATCTGTCACTTGCCGCATTAGTTTTCGAGATTTATATTTCCAACAATTACCAACAATTTTACACGTGAAATGGTAAGTGTTTGCACTCGAGAGCGGCTTCCTTTAAATTAAAATGACACTTCTAACACCCAGATCCCGTCCTTTTATGATTTTCTCACTATTAATTGAAATAAATCAATAAGTCACCGCAGAAAGGTTTACTGAATCACAAAACATTGCAAAAGGAAGGCTTTTTTCTCTGTTAGGCGTGATGAAAATTAGTTAAATGATGAAAAATGCATGAATATTTAGTATGATACTGGGAATTTTAGTTTCTTGAAATCATATTAGCGGAATTTTCATAAACAATATTTACTCTCTGCTTTTTACATATAATAAAATAAAAAATAAAATTTGAAATTGTTCTCTACCATGACTGGGGTGAAATCTCATTCAAACTGCCTCGAGTCAAATGAGGGAGAACATTTTAACGATTCCTTCTCTCACGAGCAGCCTCCGACACTGAGCACCCCTCGCGGCCATCGCGGACACCGTCGCCCCTGGCCACGCGAAAGGACGGACCACTTACTCGAGCCACGCCCACCTTGACCCTTCCAATCCTTCAATTAATGTCAACGCCCATTCGTAGAAAAACCATTTCCTAAATCCTCTGGCGTGACTTTGTGGAACACCTGGACGTCAAAAATTTTTCATTAATAATTTCGCTATATTTTACGCTTTCATTCTTTCACCCATCGTCGACCATGGTTTCCGTACAGTTTTTAATTTTGGCTGTGGCAGGCCTGTATATATATTAGCAAATTAACAGGAGTGGTTGGGAGGGAGGAGGGTTGGAGGTGCTCACTTGAAGCTCAGCAAAACGGAAGGAATGGCCAAGGAGAGGCCATGGTTTATTAGCAAAACGGGGACCAGGGGACGAAAGAACTGGAAAGGAATGCGTGAGGAGCAGTTCAGGGGAGGTGAGTGGGATTTACACACTTATTATGTAATTTGAGGCAAACGAGGTAATTAATTTGTCGAGGAAGTCCTTCTCCCATTAATTGCTTTCCTCCCATAACTTCCTTCCACTCGTTAATTGTTCGAGGGAGTATTTCTCTCATCCGGCATTCAATGATAATATCGGCTCCAAAATACTCCAATGATTATTGTCACCTAGATGTTTGGTCGAACCCTGAATTAAAAACACCGGGATAATTGCACATTTGTGCTTAAACCATGGTTGGTGGTGAGTTAAAATTAAAGGGAGAATTATTACGGGTCATTATTTTACAATTTGTATTGTAGAAAAACCATTACAAATATCTCTGAGAGCGATTCATCTCAGTAATTTAAATAAATACCATCAGGTGCTAAAAATGTGTAACAACATATAATAGTTAACAATCTAAAACACAATATATATCGATTAACAAAAGCTGTTTGGGCTGAGGAGGTAAAAAATTCGAAAAATATCAAGCAAAAACGTAAATTCAATAGTGCCAGGCGAAACATGATGGAACTCTTTCATGATGGTTCAGAAAGGAAAAGCAATGGCAGGTTCCACAATTATTTATTAAGGCGACCGGTTGCGATACAAGGTAGCCTTAATAGAAAAGTAAAGAGGTGTGTATTGGCTCTATCAAACAACAGTAATCTAAATGAGACTTACAGAGAGAATTTTCAAAATATTGTTAAAAAGTCGAGGCGTCCCAATAAAAATCCATGTTTCCTTTGAGGAAAACCATTGGAGATTATTCATTTTTTATTAATTCTGAATATTTACGGAGTATTAATAATGTATACGAGAACAAAAGGTTTGAATCACTTTGGAACTTTTGAAATGGAACGCAAATGGCTTCAGATCAACGATTATTATCAGTCTGGTATGTAACCGTCCTTATGTACCCCAGAAATGTCACTGTCTCTGAAGAGAAGAGCCGGCGGTTGCAGAATTTCGAGATAAATGCCAACTAATGGTATTCAGTGCACCAAAGCAATGTGGGGTGTAATCAAAAAATCATTTGACTGGATCGGGATTTTACAGTGTCATTTTCCGGTTGCCGACCAGATCTGTCCGCTACTTACGCCACTAAGCCACCTTCATACCATACGAATTTCTCAAGGGATTCGCTTAGAATTAGATGTTTAAGTGTACAGTCCACACCATTCAAATTCTAGTCAAGTGATTTGTTTGGGAAATTCCAACATTTGGGTGCACGAAATGGCTCCTGAGTACGTGACCGTACCAAATCCTTTTATTCATATTTTCCTCAATTGATATTTGGGAAGTACATTGTCACGATCCAAGCATTTACTTGTTTTCATCTGTCATGAATTTGAACGAAATGTCTACAACATTAATACTGTGGAATGAAATCGTTTTGGACTGAGGAGAAAAATATTAAGCTCAGAATCGTGCAAACAAAGGGACATTTTGTGCAAATCGTAGCTCCCAGTGTCTGTCAATACGAAGCTTGAAAAGCGTGAAGCAGGAAGGCCATTACAAGATCCTATAAGCTCATATGTATTCCTGGAAATAGTCCGTCAAATATATTTTTAAATCATAACTCTTCTCATACTTATTATTGTGTTAAATTTGAAGTCTTACAATTTATTTGTAGCGATGTAGCTCTTTATTAAATTATTAACACAACAGTACGTTTAGTCATTAAAAATACTCATTAAAAATGTACATTGATGCTATTTTTGATTGTTTATCTTTATCTATTAGCATTTTAGGATAAACATGTGCAATTTTAATTAACTAATTATGTTTGATACTTGTTAGTTATTTTATTAGCTAATTTAAGTAGCCGTAACATGTTAATCTCAATAATAATTAGTTTACGCCGAGGGTTAAGGTCATAATATTAATGGTCGAAGGTTTAACTTTGTAGAACATAGTCGCAGGTGTGACGGAAAATCCATTCCCAAATTCCCAATGTATTGGTCAAATTGGTCGAGCCATCAATATAAGGGCTCTAGAACACAAAACGTGCTGGTTGAAGGGAGATTTTTCATTATCGTTCACTAAATACTTAATCGAGGAGGACCACGAAAGTGATTTTGTGCCGGAAAAATGTGAAACTTCTCAATGAATGTGTATTTCCTTCCAATTCCCCCCTATTATCTCTACCATTCCCCCCAACATTCCTCCCATTGACCGAACCTGACCGTGACGCACGTCTCTGACGTCAATTAGCAAACAACCATCACTTCTTCCCCTTTCCTTCCCTTTCTCTACGCATTGACTCGCTTAAACTGTAAATGCATTATGATAATGATTGCTGTGCAGTCGAAACCAGGGTCGGCAATAAGCATTTAAACTGTGGAATATACTAAGGTATTTTTTTCGTCATGCTGGTTTAGGTCATATTTAAAGTACTAGTCTTTCCTTGCCGACGTCCGGAGAGTATTGTACACAATCATCAGAGCTAAAATAATATAACACACAAAGAGGAGCAACAATATTCATTTATGCCTATTATCTAGCACACACACACGCGCGCACACACACACACACACACACACACACACACACACACATATATATATATATATATATATATATATATATATATATATATATATATATATATATATATATATATATATATATATATATATATATATATACATATACATATATATATATATATATATATATATATATATATATATATATATATATATATATATATATAAATGCACTTAGGATCACTTAAGTGACGAATATATAAAAGTTTGCCAGAGGAAGGCAGACGACAAACACAGAAAACAAAAAAATGATGAACACACTTACAAAGTTTCTTGATATTTCGGTGCCACTAGCACCTTGGTCGCAAGAGCGAAGACTGAGAAGGAAGGGAGGACTGAGGTGGTAGGAAGGGAGGACTGAGGCGGAAGGAAGGGAGGGAGGGGAGGGACAGGGGAAGGGGAGGAGGGGGAGGGAGAGGAAAGGTGGGGGCGGGAAGCGAGAAGTGGAAGAAATTCGAAAGGAAGAAGTAGTATGGGCAGAGGTGATAGAAGAAGTTAGTGGGATTTATTGAGTCCTGGCGGAGAGAAAGCCTGGAATAAGTAAATGCAAGAGGACTCAAGATCTTTGATTTGGAGTGGGGAGGAGGAAGGGGGAAGGGAGGCGAGAATGCCAACCTTAAAAATATTATTAAAGGTGGAGTTGTGGGAAGAAACATGGGTGGCAACAGGGAGGGAAACAGAAATAGAAGGTGGTTCATTACAACTGGAGCGGTGGCCATTCATGCGGATGTTAAGGGGAGTGGTCGTCAAACCGATGTAAAAACTAGGGCATAATTGGCAAAGAAGGATATAGACAACATTATGGGAAACGCAGGAGAGTGAGGGGACGGAAGGAAGATGAGCGGAAAGGAATTTATCAGGCAGAGGCTGGGTGAGAAGGATGCCACAAGTTTTGCAACGTGGGCGATTGCACGGCGTCGGAAGGGACTTAGTAGGTCGGGAGATTGATTTGGAAAGAGGTTTAGTGATTTTAAAGAGGGTGGAGAGGTTGGGAGGGCGTCTAAAGGTGAGAGAAGGACAGCGGGGGAAAATTTTGGAAGTGGTTAGGTTGTCAGAGAGGATGGGGTAAAGGTTTTTGATTAAGCGACGGATGGAGTGAGCTCCAGGGAAATAGGTGGTACAGAGGGAGATTTGATCATGAGGAAACTTATTAAGAGAGAGAGATTTAGAAGAAGAGGGTCGCTGTAGGATTTTTTTCTGAAGAAGACGCTCAGGGTAGCCTCTGCGAAGGAGGGATTGGTGGAGATTAGAGAGAAAAAGGTCAAGGGATTCGGGATTGTTGCATATTCGGTGACCACGGATAGAGAGGGAAAAGGGGAGGGAACGTTTAGTATGAGAGGGGTGGCAGCTGTTGAAACAGCTCAACTCAACTCGCCTCCCTTCCCCCTTCCTCCTCCCCACTCCAAATCAAAGATCTTGAGTCCTCTTGCATTTACTTATTCCAGGCTTTCTCTCCGCCAGGACTCAATAAATCCCACTAACTTCTTCTATCACCTCTGCCCATACTACTTCTTCCTTTCGAATTTCTTCCACTTCCCGCCTCCCGCCCCCACCTTTCCTCTCCCTCCCCCTCCTCCCCTTCCCCTGTCCCTCCCCTCCCTCCCTTCCTTCCGCCTCAGTCCTCCCTTCCTACCACCTCAGTCCTCCCTTCCTTCTCAGTCTTCGCTCTTGCGACCAAGGTGCTAGTGGCACCGAAATATCAAGAAACTTTGTAAGTGTGTTCATCATTTTTTTGTTTTCTGTGTTTGTCGTCTGCCTTCCTCTGGCAAACTTTTATATATATATATATATATATATATATATATATATATATATATATATATATATAAATACGTTGATGGATTGGAGTCAGCCATGCGGCGATGAACACACGATGTGGATAGGATGGAGGAGATAGACACACAAAAAAAGAGACGATCACACTTACATAGCTAGCTTTCGGAACTAGTCCGTCTTCAAGGCGTATCACGGAACAAATGTCGTGTGCGCTGGTGAGGATAGGGGTAGGAGGGGCGGTAGGTTAGGGGAGTGGGGATGGGGGAAGGGGACCTACCCCTATCCTCACCAGCGCACACGACATTTGTTCCGTGATACGCCTTGAAGACGGACTAGTTCCGAAAGCTAGCGATGTAAGTGTGATCGTCTCTTTTTTTTGTGTCTATCTCCTCCATCCTATCCACATCGTGCTTTCATCGCCGCATGGCTGACTCCAATCCATCAACGTATATATATATATATATATATATATATATATATATATATATATATATATATATAAGCTAGCAACAAGGGGTTGAGGTTGGGGATGGATAGATAGGTATATCAGTGGACACTCACAGAAAGGCGATCCATGGCGACACCGGTGTCCACTGCTCTCGGAAGCTTTCGGGTGAGAACCCTTCCTCAGCGGGAGAAAATCACAACTCTCAATGTACGAATCAATAACCACAGGAGCAGCGTGACACAACAATTGAAGCTGCCTGTAGCGGAGCACGCCAATTCTCATAACCTCCCCTTCAACGACTTCTTCCGAGTAAAAATCATTCGCGCCCTCCCACCTGACACATCTATCATGGAGCTCCGCCATTGGGAACAATCATATATTTCAATCCTAAGATGTATGTGTACTCCCGGGCTTAACCTCCGCTAGCTTTCTCCGTATCCCCTCCCCTTATTCCTCCCTCCCTCACTTCCTTCCAACCAATCACTTCCCTCAAAAACCAACCACCCTCCTAAGCAGACCCTCTACCCTCAACTCCAGTGTGACACTCTTCAGTTGTGATTTTCTCCCGCTGAGGAAGGGTTCTCACCCGAAAGCTTCCGAGAGCAGTGGACACCGGTGTCGCCATGGATCGCCTTTCTGTGAGTGTCCACTGATATACCTATCTATCCATCCCCAACCTCAACCCCTTGTTGCTAGCTTATATTTCTAATTTTATTTCCTTTTTCTGTAATATATATATATATCTCCATCCCTTCAACAAATACCCTAAGAAAGCCTTGCCGAAACATTGTACCGATGGGTACATATTTTGTGGTCTCTATCAAAAAACTTCCTTATATTTCACATTTCGGATAATGGATAATTATGTTCTGAAATTTCAACTAGTCGAGAGAGGGAAAGAGAGGCAATTCGGGTAATTGAAGGGAGTGGCGAGGAGTCGGCGCGGGTGAGTAGAGAGTACAAATGGGATTGAGGAAGGAATGAAGGACGGGCGGGTAAATAATGGGTGTAAAGACCCTTAACATATTAGATACTTAATAGAAGGTAGGTCTCCAATAAGGCAAATACCTTATATCAGACGCCGCTCAACACAAAATTTAGGGGTGCATAAAATTTGAAGTCGATCACAGAGGGATGTCGCTGTACGTGCATCGGGATTGTGCTGCGAGGGAAATCATAAATTACGCGCTACAAGAAGACCAAAAATTTATAAAGAGATTGATGAAGTAGGAAGGGAAAGTAAGAAGAGGACGAAGAAACTCCACCCAAAGATGGAAGAGGACAGAGCACTCTAAACGAGGAGTGGGAAGAGTACTCAACCCGGAGAGTAAAGGTGAAGAAGGGAGCGGAATACGAAAGAAATCTCATGAATTAAAATTTGAAAAAAAGTTTAAAGAATTAAATTTTAAGAATTAATATAAATTTGTATCAATCTTAAGAGTAATTTGTTATAATTGAAATGTGTCAAGGGGTCAAATTTTCAGGAACTCATAATTTTTTGTTAATCCGAGTTTTGAGTAATGGGGGAAGTGTCCCTAGAGAGGGATAGGAGTGCACCCGAAACTTATCATTGAGGATTTCTTCCTATGCTTTCTATCTTACACTAAAATACGAGCTATTTCTGTGTGTTTGAAGTTTTTCTCGGTTCCAACGATTACTATGTACATAACTCTGGCGAGAAAATATGATTGAAAAATGTCTTTTATTTGGGAAATCATTATAAAATGAAAAACTTCTTTAAACAGTCAAAATTTGGGCCGTATGTGTTACCAAGGTAGCAACGCACCAAGCAGTACAAGTAAATAAAAAGGATATGTAACAGCATTCATTGAGCAGCACGAGTTTACAGATTGAAAAGTGACACTGAGTAATTTATTTGTTGTAAATGGTCCGAGAGCTGTTAAAAAAGTTCCCTCAACGGACTAAAATAACGGAATTTCAACTTAACCATGCAGTCTCAAGTACAGTTTACTCAGGCTTAAGGCTAAGTATTGGAACTAGTTGGTATTTACGTACTAACGGCAATGTTTATGCACGGCATGCTGTACTTCGAATTTTCCAGCGTCACATGGCGATGCGGCTTAAAAGTTCTTTTCCGCCGTGAAATCCTCGCTGTGCAATAAGCGTAATTAACGACGATGACGAAAGCATTGAAAATGTCGATTTTCCTGATAATTCAGAAGATTTCTATATTGTATTCAAATCGAATTTATTATCTCAAATTGAATTTGTTTGTTTGTATTATAGCATTTACCATTGGTTCATTTATTTTATGCGCATTTTTTTGACGAGCGAATCTCTGTCACCTCGCAGTTAAAGAGTTGAGTCTTGAGGTTGGACATGCGTCAGGAAGGAGATTGGAAGGAGGGTGTGGGGATGAGAGGGTTGCGGGAGGGATGGCGGGAAAGGGATTGGCAAACGAGAGAAAGAAGGGATGTGGGGTTGTTGATGAAACAGTGAGTTTCCTTCCAGGCGATATGGCAGTCGCAGTGAGGAGAGGATGGGGGGTGGTGAGAGAGGGCGAACGGGCGGAGGAGTGCCAATCACACGTTTCGCCAAAAGGGGAGGTGGACGGGGGAGAGGGTGAATGGGGGAATGAAATAGCATATAAAAGGAGAAAGAGAAGAGAGAGGATTGAATCGATAGCAAATGAAGTGGAGAGTCTTAGGCGTTGAAGGGGGAGAGGGTGGGTTTGGCGCCAGGAGTCGACTGAAAAATTACAGATGGCATGGCGGGCGGGGGGGTCGGGTGGGGGGCGGGGCTATGGGGATTAGAGGACAACTGTTAACTTCTCGAGGGAAACAAGCCGCGAGGATATTCGCCATGCAGTGTATAAATAACTTCGTACAGTTTCAGACCAACTGGTGCTGGATGTTCTTTGCTGTGGTTTGTGAATTCGGATCCTGGCAAGTTACTCATTCTCACCATCTTGAAGGCAAACAAATCCCATCGTGTTACGCCCGATGCCAACTCGCTCGTTCCAGCTAAAGTGAAGCAGTCAACCGGTCAACCGACTTGAGTAGAGACCGTTGTTCATGAGTGCCCACGAGAGTGAAATCCCATTCAACTTGACTCAAATTTTTCTGCATCCATGGTGACAGAAACGGTTTAAGTTATATCATTCTAAGTGCACCAACATAATGCACCTTCCTATCCTATTCATTGAAACGTAATGCATCGAATTTCTGACTTATTTATTTCTAGTGTTTCAATGTGTGGATTCTGACACGTAAGACCTTCAACAGATGCCTCTCGCCCGTGAGTTGCTTCACTAAAAATTTCAAATTGACCAAGATTGCTCGGCATGAGCGCTGAGCCACATATTGAAGGCATCTGAAGCTGAGCCACATATTGAAGGCACCCACGTGCGAATCAAGTAAAAACTGAAATCAATTGTTATGGCGTTACGCTGTGGAATGACGAACTAAGAAATAATAGAACTAATGAATACGAACTAATTATAAAAACAGTGTGCAGTTCCACTATGTTTTAATACTGTCTACGGTTACGATGTCTGCAGCGTCATTTTCAAGACAAACAAAAAACTTTTGTCATTAAAATGACGCTATAGACTTCGAAACCGGTAGACAGTATTAAAACATAGTGGAACTGCACACCGTTTTTATAATGAATTCTTCCCATTTAAAAACTGTCACCAGGTAACAAAATCATTAGAATACGATAATGGGATTAGAGAAATACATTGCCGAATGCATTACGCATTTTGTTAAGCCGGACTTTCGGGTATTCTTAGCAATTGATATAGTCTGCGAGAATCCTAGCTTTTCGTCTAATAAAAGATTCAAGAGAAATGAAGCTCGTTCCAAAGTAATTGAACTTCATGATAGGAACTCGATATGCGACCGTGACGTCATTTCGGGGAACCCCTGAGTGGGTTTCGACAGGAGTCGATCCAGAGACAAAGAGTGATTGAATTCACTCCTCCTCGCCGATCGTCAAAACAACCGAGCCGTTCCTATAGAACCTAATCACCTTCGTCCTACCGCAAATGAGCTACTGTCTGACATGCCCACCATGCTAAAATCGCATTCATATAACACATTTTGCTTCGAGTACGATTTAGTTCCAATTTGTCAGCAGGAAATAAAAGCCCTTCGAAAACTAAAATACATATATATGTATGTAGTTTGTTTCTTAATTGTTTGCTCAGTAATCGGAGATTTGCATTTCCAATTCTTTGGTTTAATCTTTAACACGACGAGTGAGAAGAATTCACGAAGTTTCCCAGTAGGCTTCCGCGGAGATTCTGACTGTGGGCAGCGATTGTTCCGGGTTTCCATCCGCGTGTATCCATTATTTCGGACAATATTTCGCCAACGTTCCAGTTGGCTTCCTCAGGTCCACTGAAGTGACGATGCAGGAATTGGTCCTCTTAATATACACGTAGTTTGGCGCCAAATTTGTGGAGGTGTGCTCTCATTGGTTGGACTCTCTGAAGACCCGTTTCCACGCGCTGGCGAGGGTGTAGCCGTCTTCGCGGTTGAAATTCGCAGGTGTTTTTGCGATTTCAATTGCTTCCCTGATGACTCTTGGGTAATAGCGGCCTTCTTTATTCAATAATGAGGCGTTGTCAAAGTCAATGCTGTGGGTCGGTCCACTCCATTGATGTTCAGCCACCGCTGACTGGCTGAATTGCCTGTTTTTTGCGGCCCTTCGGTGTTCTTGCACTCGGCATTTCAGAGCTCTTGAAGTCTGGCCGATGTAGGAATTGCCGCAACTACATTTTATTTGGTATACTCCTCCATAGATGTCTTTAGGGTGGTGGTCTTTCGAGTTGACGAGGATACTCGCCATCTTGGTAACGCATTTAAATCTGGTCATGACGTTGTGTTTCTGGAGGGCTCTTGCGATTCTTTCCGTGGTCCCGGCGACGTAAGGTAAGATGGCGTGTGCCCTCGCCTTTTCTGTAGTACGGCTCTCTTCATAGGCCCTCTTTGGGGCCATCAGTTGCTGCTTCCGTTCCATCTTGCGGATTATCTTCAGGATGTTTTCTCGCCGGAAGCCGGAAGCTGAGGAAGCCAACTGGAACGTTGGCGAAATATTGTCCGAAATAATGGATACACGCGGATGGAAACCCGGAACAATCGCTGCCCAGAGAAGAATTCACATTCACGCTTTTAAACTTACCCTTTTTCAAAAACATTTATGAAACTTATAAAGCGTTCCTTAAGTTAGTATGCACGCCTGCTGATATCTTTAGCGGCCACAACGCATAGTAAAAGCTATGTCCACTGCTATTAAAATTTGCATAAATACTTCCAGCGAATTCTGCGAATATTTCCAGCGCAAATTGAAAATCATTTTCTTGTAAATATTTATGCTGTGCCGCGTGTGTCTGATCTCCAGAGGGGTTAACAGTGTAGCCACACATTCCACCGTGCGGCAGAAGCGTCCACATCTAGAACCTGAATGCGGTGGAAATCCGCCGTAATTCGCCAAAAATCCGCCTGGAGTGTACGCGATGAATGTGGAATAAATTCATGCGTGCGTTTCCACGCCCATATTGACACAAATTTCCGCGCATGCACTAAAATTTACAATGTGTGTCATACTAGGCGCAACTTTTTATATGCGCGGATGTGACTTACTAAAAGAGTTTTGTTGAAATAAACAAGCCTCGTTTGATAAGAATTTGTGTTCTATTTTTAACCAAGGATAACATACGAAGCCGCGGTAAATGAATGAATTGACTGTCCCTAACCGAGCAACAGCGAGAGACGAGGCGTTATTGCCTCTCAAGGGTCGATCCCTGACCTGAGGCTTTGGCCTCAAAGGATAGGAATTGGGATGGAATCAGCACCGCACCCAAGTATTGGTGCTTGGCCCAGTGGCTGCGGCATCCGTGCACCAAGGCGTCGTCCTCTCCACATCGCGCGAGAGTGGCTGCAGGGATTGGCTACGCGCCACACTCGCCGCTCTCCTCTCTCCCTCCTTATAACCTCCCATCCCCTCACTCCCCCCCCCTCACCTCCTGCGCTGGTAAGGTTGCCATATTTGGAGGCTGTTTACTCGGTTCGCGTCGTCGCCATGGCAGCAAATGTCGGTTGTTTTGACGATCGGCGAGGAGGAGTGAATTCAATCACTCTTTGTCTCTGGATCGACTCCTGTCGAAACCCACTCAGGGGTTCCCCGAAATGACGTCACGGTCGCATATCGAGTTCCTATCATGAAGTTCAATTACTTTGGAACGAGTTTCATTTCTCTTGACTCTTTTATTAGACGGAAAAGCGAGGATTCTCGCAGACTATATCAATTGCTAAGAATACCTGAAAGTCCGGCTAAACTTAAAATTTAACATACTAGTTCAACAAGAAGCTTGCTTTTCTAGCCTCTCTTGACTTATTTTCTCATTCGTCAAAATCTCTGCGCTGATAATTTTGAAAATGTCTTACCTTGCCTAAGAAGACCTATTTGGCCGTTCTATACTCGCAAATGCTTACAAGAATATGATTGCTACCAAATTTGAGGAAGAGAGTACTAAGGCATGTGCGATTTACGAAAAGAAAAAGAATGAATGCAAAATCGTTGTGAAAGAGAGAAAGGAAAGAATGCGTGCGGATGAAGCTGGCAAGATGCAGATCGATTTTGAAGGCAATAAAATGCTGAAGTGGCTAAGATTGGTGAAGGCGGCAAACGCGAAGGCGGCGGGAAATGAATGCGGCAAAGAACAAAAGTGGATGGATCGTGTTGGGTGAGAGAAATATCAGGGAGTGCTGGAGGGAGTATTTTGAAGAATTATGCAATAACTAGCAAAGGTACCCGATGAAATTCAACGGGGGATGAAAGAAAGACGGCATATAGGTTGTAGGTTTGAGTCGCTCATGAGGTGTATTTTTTTTCTCGGCAAATCAGCTATAATTTTAGTTTTATTTTTTAATTCAGCTGCTGAAAACCGCATTATATTATGCTTACCGAGTTTCAACATTCTTTTGCAATAACATGTGTAAACTAACTTACAGGCCATTTGCATTCCAGAGGCTTTCTGCATTAATATAACATCGTGGCATTTTCCGGTTTTACATGGGTCCAACGTAAATTAGTTCACTTGAAATGAATTTTACCAATTTTACGCAAAAATATCCCTGAAAATATCGTAATCAGCAACAGTTCAGTATACGGCCTAAATTTCCAATATACACTATTTACACAATACCTATCTCTAGATATATAACCCAGCAGCCATTGTAAAGGTCCCATATCGCTTCTAAAGCTAATGCTAATTCCACGGTTACCAAGGAAATATCATATTATTGACAGAAGTAAAATTCATGATTTTGGCATTAAAAACGCGAGTTCTAGGGAAATTTTATTCGTATTAGAAAATTGAATTAAAAAATAGGAAACTGCAATCTTTTTTCCATCTAATGGCGAAAACTATAGCCTTCTATCTTTTGTAGAACTAAGTTAAAATATGCAAAAAGGGAAACATCTGCACTTGAACCAAAATGTTTAGACTTGAGTTTTTTAAATATAAGATACCAGACGGCCCAATACGCTGCCCTTGGGGCCCAGGGGCCTTCCTCATAGTCCCAATTTCCTTAAAAAAGCTTTACTTTTCCCTTGTGTGAAAATGTCGTTAAAATCGTTTCACTCATTCAATACGTATGAGGCTTTTAAGAAAGCATTCTTTTGGAACCTTAGGCCCTCTGGGGCCCCAGCGTGACTTACGACCCCATGATTGTTGTACATTTACTATAGGTATATTTAACATGTTTCTATCACAGGCAAGAATTATCTTCCAGGGCCAATTTTTTGCAATAAAAGGGCCCAATTGAGGGCCTTCTAGGGCCCCAAAACCCTGGTTCTATAGCCTATGCGTGAACCTAATATATCAAGTATATTCCTGCCAAATTTTATTTCAATCGATTCAGTGGTTTATGAGTGATTGAGTAACAGACAGACACCACTAGTTTTTTTATATATTAGTAATATACCTATTTCTATCTGCCCTATTCTTCTGATCTATCTCTGGTTATCTTCGATCAAATTCATACTCATCGGGATGAAACCAAAAAACTAATTCGTTGGAAAAATTGGGTTAAATATCTTCAGATGTATATCCAAATATACGTTTTAATATCATAATATGTTGATTTTAAATTTAACCATTTTTCGCTGCTTTACAAAATCGAGCAATTTATCAAATGAAACACCTTATCAGGTGCTAAAATTCCAAGTACTTCCATGGATTATTAATATATTTTCCTTTACAAGTGGGAATCCTCTCTCTAAAGCTACCAACACTATGTTACATTTCAATTTTCGATTGTATTTTCAGCAGTGATAACTATGGGATCTGCAAAACCCGCATCCAGGGCAATTATGAGCGTGGAACGCAATAACGGCCGAGGGAAGCACATTTCAAGTGGATGAGTCCACGCAGTAATTTGGTAATGTTTTCTTCTAAATTCAAATCTCATGCTTAAAACCAGTTCGCATTCACGCCTTTTAAACGCCGATATAATTGACAATTAATTGGCACGCATGGGATTTTCCGGATTCCGAGATAATCGCGTCGCAGTTGCAACAAGCGTTGCCGCGTGTGCGTGTTTACGATTGCCTCGGACGAGGTTTCAGGGATAGGCGTCGAGTGACGGCGCCACCAGCACACGGGCCGACAGACAATCGTTCGTTCCGTACCGATGAATTTGATTCAATCACTGCGCTTTTGATGCGCTTCTGATCTCGACCGAAACATAATCTGGCGGTGGACTCGGGAATTACATTTTCTCGCTCCGCCGTACTCGGCCGAGCGGCGGCGCTACACTCGCCTGCGTTCTTCCTTTTTTGGGGCCAATGGGATGTATGACGAGAGGCCTAGGCTCGTTATGCTATGTCGGCTTTCGAAAAAGACTTGGTGGCTCGCTTTGCGGTGCCTTCGGGAGCCATTTGAAATCCGCCGTTCCGTGAACACGCGGACATCATCATCAAAGGAAACGCTCAGGCAAATGCACGCTCGCTCCGTCAGATGGACACACGCACGCATTCAAACCACGTTTCACGGCCAATCGTGGTCTACACTCTTAACGGGTTTACTGAGAAATTTTTCCCCTTTTAAGCTTCACCTGTTGGGGTGAAATTTAAGGTGTTGCTTTGTTTTCTCTTTCAAATCTCCTCAGATCAAAGGGGGTTTGATTGAAAAATACTGAGGTGAATACTTTTTCACAAATTATGTTGCCTTTTTTCCTCTTTTTTTTAATTTGACGTCGTTCAAAAACTTTGCTCTGTTTTCTGAGAAAATTTTCACTATGAGTGATAGAAAGGAAAAAGACAGTTCTTTCAAAGAACTTGTGAATTGTCCGAGTGTTAACTTTATCGAAATCTGTTAGGATGAAGGTGGATTTGCAAATGAAAAGACTATTAGTCCTGATGTAGAATAATATATTTGATACTTGGGGGAATACAAAAGTGCACTGCATGGAGTTCCGTTCGAGAGTGAACGCATGCGAAAAGTACATCGCCTACCAAGAGGCAGTTAGCAGTGCTACCTATGGGGAGTTAAGCCATAGCGCGAATTTTGAATGATAACAAAACACTTACAATCCCTCCCTTGAAAAATACGCGCCTCATACATAACATACATTGCATCCAATTCATTCAATTTACATAATCATGAA
The DNA here is from genome assembly GCA_963169105.1 of Ceriagrion tenellum. Classification (NCBI taxonomy): domain Eukaryota; kingdom Metazoa; phylum Arthropoda; class Insecta; order Odonata; family Coenagrionidae; genus Ceriagrion; species Ceriagrion tenellum. Next base: position 970,665 of record OY720643.1, on the reverse strand, counting down.
ATTTCAATCCCAAATCATCTAAAAAAATTTTAAACCTTGGGTACGGCAGCGATTTGGTCTGCATATCAGCAGGCATCTTCTCTGTAGGCAGATATCTCAGCAGCAGTTTCCCACTCTTCAGCACGTCCCTGATGAAATGGTGCCTCAGGTCGATGTGTTTCGTCCGCTGATGGAAAACGGGGTTCTCCGCCATTTGAACTGCTCCCCGGTTGTCTCAGTACATGGTGATCTTCGTCAGCTCCTCGAATCCCAATTCCTTTAAGAAAGCCTGCAAATAGACGGCTTCCTTCACTGCATCAGACAAAGCCAGACTCTCCGCCTAAGTTGAAGACAGGGCCACAGTCCTCTGCTTCGGCGACTCCCAGCTGATGGCAGCTCCACCCAATTAGAAATGCAAATCCGGTAAAGGAACGACGATCAATGTTACATCCACCCCAATCAGCATCCACTAAGGCCTCCGTCAACTGGTTTAGACCTTCTAAAAGAAAGACAAAGATTAGAAGTGCTACGTAAATAGCGCAAAAGTATTTTTGCTGATTTCCAATGCTCCTCTGTGTAACAATCATTTAACTGACTGAGTCGACTAACAGCATTAGAAATATCTGGTCTCGTCCCCACTGACAGGTACATTAATGAACCTATAAGTTCTCTATATGGTTTCTCACTCACTCATACTGAAGTTCGTCCTATGGCATCCCATTTCAACCCAACTTCGAGTGGAGTCTTCAGCGGATTGCAGTCACTCATATGGAACTTATTTAGTAGATTCTCAATGAATCCCTTTTTAGATAGGGTAATGCAACCTTCTGACTGAGTGATCTCAATTCCAAGACAGAAATGAGCAGGTCCTAAATCTCTCACTCCTACTTGTTTCATTAAACCTTGTTTTATTCTCTCAATCCATCACTGGTTCTGAGAAGAGATCAGGATATCAACATAGACAAGAACAAGGGTTGCGTCTTCACCATTCCTTGCATGGTACATGCAAGGGTCGGATATACTACTCTTAAGACCAAGATTTCTCAGCAATTCATCCAGTTCAAAGTACCATTGACGCCCAGCTTGTTTTAAGCCATAAATAACCTTCCGTAATCGACAAACCTTTTCGCCATCATGCAAACTTTTAAGCATTTCCTTGGCTAATGTGACAATATTTTGTCCAGGTGTCTCCCTGTCGATTATTTCTCCCAGCCTCTCTTCTAGAAATTCAGGCTTTGCCATAAAAATTTCCTCGTCAATAGTTCCATTGAGGTATGCATTAGTGATGTCCAACTGTTCTATCTTCATTGAATATTCTGCTGACAGGGCCATCAGAAGTCGGACGGAGCTCATTCTGGCAACAGGAGCGAAGGTAGATTTGAAGTCTATACCTTCTCGCTGAGTATATCCCTTTGCAACTACTCGTGCCTTTCTTCTTTCAATCGCTCCATATGGTCTGAATTTATTTGTCAGGACTATCCTGCAACTAACAATATTTCTATCCTCAGGTCTGTCAACAATATCCCAAGTGTGATTCTCGACAAGAGCTTTAATTTCTGCATATATGAGGACCCCAGAAGTCAAGAGGTCTAAGTATCAAAACCATTGTTTAGAGAAAACTTAAGTCAAAGTTGAAAATGTTTGGTACAACCCACTAAGTAGTTAAGAGGCATTACCCTAGATAGCAGCACCTGGCAAGAAAATCACTTGGATCCCTTTACCACCTAAAAGATTTATATTTTCACATCCCATTCCTGTACCTAACATATTTTTTCAAAAATGTCACTTAGACCCCTTGACTTCTGGGGTCCACATATAGCCTCCTTCCATTCATCACAGTCTGAACCTCGTAAAGCCTGTTTCATTGGTATCTCCACTGCATTCGGGAGAACTACATTCACATCTGAACTTTCATCATTGTTGATAGCTGGACTATTTGCTCCATCACTGTCAGTCTTTACACTATCATCATTTGAGGATTGATGGTGATACTGCTTTCTTGGTCGATCTTTTCCACCAGTGTAGATAAACTTTGATCTTCCACGGCCCCTTTTCTTCTTGCTGTCGGATGCTACACTATTATCTGTGTCTCTGGTTAACTTCTCTGTCAAAGTACATTTATCCTCGGCAACCTCTTCCCTTGTAGTAATAAAATCCGGATGATTATTTCTGGCTCCAATCTCATCTCTAAATATATCACAATCTACTTCTGGTCTAAGCATTTTACTTCTCCCATTAATTGTGTCCAATGAAATAATATCTTCATGCCCCCCCTGAGACATGAACCTATCAAGGAACCGTACGTCTCTGAATATTATTTCTTTTCTATCCTTGGGAAGCCATATTCGATATGCCTTGGCTTCTTCAGCGTAACCCACAAATATTCCTAGCATTCAGTGCTCGTGGAACTTATCCCTATTTGGAATTTTGTTTAAGACATACACTCTCTGACAAAATATTCTGAAATATTTCAAATTTGGACGCCGGTGGATCCACCTTTCATATGGAGTGAGACCCCCCAAACTTTGAAGCGCATCTGTTTCTTATCTAATTAGCCGTAGATACTGCCTCGGCCCAAAACCCTGGAGTTAGACTTGAATGCAGCATCATACATCTCGCCATTTCAACTAGAGTCTTGTTCTTACGTTCGGCAACACTTTTTTTTGAGGTGTGTATGGCGCACTCAACCTCCTCTTAATTCCTTCACGCTTCAAAAAATCATTGAATTCATTTCAACAAAATTCCTGGCCATTGTCCGATTGAATACTCTTTATTTTTGCACCAGTTTGCTTCTCTACAGAAGCCTTAAATTCTTTGAAAGCGGAAAATGTATCACTTTTTCTCTTTAGAAAACGCACTTCAGTCGATCTCGAAAAATCATCGGTAAATGTTACAAAATAACGCGCACCACCAATTGACTCAGTTCTCATGGGACCACAGAGATCAGTGAGAATGATCTCAAGTACAGATGACGAATGCTCAGTTCTCTTGTTAAATGGAATAGTGTTCAACTTCCCTCGCAAGCAAGTTTCACACGCATCTAGAGTATTTTTGCCTTCAATATTAATACCAAAAACTCTTCTCTTTCTCACCATTTCAATCAAGTCTCGAGAATTCAAATGTGCAAGTCTATTATGCCAGAGTTCAAGTCCAGAGTGGCAAGTAGATACAGCTTTAACTTGTTCTAACCCACGACGGACCATATACAAATCTCCAACTCTATCGGCAATCATTTGCATTCTCCCACGACCATCTTGTACTGTGGCTCGCCCCCGCGTGAAAACTACCTTGTGGCCTTCGTCCGTTATTCTTGCTACCGACTAAAGATTTGTTTTAAGATCGGGCACGCACAACGTATTTTTTAGTTCAAAGCACTTAACCTAATTCTTTCATATCGTAGAAATTTTAGCAGTCCCTTTCGATTCTACATTAACGCAAGTTCCATTTGCCAAACTCACTTTATCACTTGGAGATGACTGTAGTGCAATAAAGTCAGTTGAACCATTGCATAAATGGGACGTTCAACCACTGTCCAAGCACCAATTAGTTCTCTCAATGTGATTACTTGCACTGTATGAAGTATGTGCCGTAAATGTATCAGCGTAATAAGGAGGAGAAGCTTTTCATACCTTCGGTTTATCTTCTTCATACCTCCATTTGCGGTCCGCAGCCTTGTGACCAATCTTTCTGCATCTGTGACTTCGAAATGGGAATTTTCTCTGCATCCTTGGCTCATCAAAATCCTTGTCTCTCGGGCTTGGGGCTCTCGTCACTTGTTTTCTCGACGTTAGCGCGATCAGGGCTCCAGCCGTTGCGTCGCCGGTGAATTTCTGCTTCCGGGACTCCGTTTCTTCAATGATTTTCACCTTCAGCGTCTAAGGATCAGGGAGTTCGTCACGAGATTCAACTGCACACCTTAAATTTTCATAGGGGCTCGGTAGACTTTAAAGCAACATGATGGCTAGCAAGTCACGGTTAATTTCGACAGACATAGATGAGCGTTTATCCACCGCGTCGAAAAATATAAGCATATGCTCTCGAACATCGTCACCCTCTTGCATTTTCTGCAGAGTAAGCTGCTTCAATAGCATCGCCTTTCTCGCAGGCCCCTTCGAGGCGTAAATTGATTCCAACTTTAGCCAAACTTCTCTGGAGGTTTCACAACCTTTTATTTGCTTAAGCTCAGAGGGTTTTATACATAAGATTAGATCTGACCTTGCTTTCCGGTCCATATTCCTCCATGCTTCCAGTTTCTCCAGCGATTTTGACTCCGTTCCGCTGACTTCCGGCTGTGGTTTCTCCCCCGTGACGTACTGCCAAAGGTCATTTCGTAGGGCTTCAACCTGCATACGCCACGTATCGTAGTTGTCCTTCAGTGCTTCCAGCCGTGAATAATTTGCAGCATTCATCGTGACGGCACTCGTAGACTCCTCGTTACATCCAAAAACGTGATCGGATATATAGTCTTTAAAATCGCAAATTACGGCATCCTGGGCCCATAACCAATGTTAGGATGAAGGTGGATTTGCGAATGAAAAGACTATTAGTCCCGATGTAGAATAATATATTGGATACTTGGGGGGATACAAAAGTGCACTGCATGGAGTTCCGTTCGAAGGTGAACGCATGCGAAATGTACATCGCCTACCTAGATGCAGTTAGCAGTGCCACCTATGGGGAGTTAAGCATTAACGCGAATTTTAAATGATAACAAAACACTAATAAAATCAACCACTGATAGTCTCATAATTGTGTGAAATTCACATTAGAAAGATCAGTCGTCGGGGTTGGAACCCAGATCCCTCGGCTACGCACCGATTGCTCTGGCTAATGAAGCCACCAAGGCATATTCTTCCACCGTGAATGCACGAGGCCTTTCAGGAGCGAGTTTTCCTCGCATTCACCGAGCATATGTTGCCAGAGGTACCCATATTCGAGTGCTAAGCGCTATTTGTTACCAGTTATAGCTTATGCTTTAATCACAAAGGTGTTTATTTTGTGAGGACAACACGCTCCTTAAAGGTTCCATTCGAATTTACAGTCGAAGAGTAGGTATCTTAATTTTCTGGAGCAATAGGCGCGTAATTCTGGAGGGTCTGAGGAACCTGGGTTTGAATACCAGTCTCTGTGAATTTCACACAATTAAGTCTGTTCCTCCCCTGGATTCAAAAACTGAAATGGACTTGTCCAAGATCATATTGACTTTAAAAAGGCGTGGTTAATGCCAGCAGATGATCACTCTTTTAAATATTATCTTCTACTTACACATACAGAATTATAATAAATAATTAATAATAATTTGTGCATACGGAAAAATGCATTAAATTCGGGTATATGATTCCAACGGCGTAAAAATATAGGATTTTTCAAGGTCACAAAATGAAAATATTTGTGCTAATAAACATTGAATGGCACTAATTGTTACTAAGAAGATAATGTCTATTAACTCTAAATTTGTTGTCCGTCATTTGGCCAATTTATCTATTACATTACTTTCAAAAACAAAGATTTTCGTTTTATTTTTTGCATTACCCTGGTTATGTTTAATGCTAAATTTTTTCATAGCATTGTTCCTTGAAGATTTATGTTCCTATAAGTTAATCTTTTCCTATCCTAAAATCTTAGTATACATTCAGATTTTACGGTATGGGATTGCTTTTCAACTAAACCACCGATTCTCTGTATGACTTGTTCGTCCTTGTATATATCAAGTAGTGTATTTCTCTAGTTGTTTGAAGGTAGCATTCAGGACTATCTCATGGCCCCGAGAATAGTGCACATTGGAGAAAGTTGGGAATAACCCTCGTGTACACTCAAGGCACGCCGTGGAATTTATGCAAGAGGATCTTATGTGAGAGTGCATATGAGAGGCACCTCGCCGGCCGGCTTTCGCTTCACTTGACGGCTGTTGAAGCGATTCATGTTTATGAACTGATTTGCATGAAAATTTTGCATAACTGTACTTATTAGTAATATCTATATATAAAAGTGACAAAATTGCATGTCACTCTCCGATTTAGTTTCTAAGCAATTTAATGCTATCGTAAAACGTAGCCTTGAAGCACTTGACATATAGTTCGAAATATTTCATTTCATAAGTACCATAAATGCAAAATAATACGTTAAATTAATTTTAATGGCGGTTAACAAATATCAACCCTACAAACCAGAAAAGAATTTAATCTAGATTATTTTAGGATTTGGAGATTCATTGAATCTGTATTTCTAAATCCTTCTTTAATACATGATAAATCTAGATTTCTAAAACTAGATTTCCAAATCCTTCCTTAATACACTGTAAATCTAGATTTCTAAATTTAAATCTAGATTTTCTGATCCCCTCTTTTTTTATATTTAACATAAATAAATATTCGATGGTGGTAATTGTAAGGGTGAGCCACGCATTATTTTTTCGAGTTTTATTTTTAAAATGACCTTGAAATGGTTAAAAAAAGCATACAAATAAAAGATTTAATTTTCTCCTGGTGAATTACATTTATAAACTCTTCTCGGGCTCTGCACCAGTTGATTGGCTTCATGTTTGCCGACGTTTCGGAAAACGACTTGCTTTCCATCTTTAAGGCGTGTTACTCTGTCCGTGTCAGATTGTAAACTGAATGGAGTTGACCGTTGGTGGGGCCCAACAATTGAGCTCAGGTGCCATCTGATTGGCTGAGGTTTGACTTTTGCTCTTGAATTATTTTCTGGTTTTTCCTTATGTTTTTAATGCAATTTAATACAGGTGTCCATGTATTGCTCAGATGAAAGCCAGAGTCACGATTGAAATTTATTGGTGAAGACACCAGGGGTTTACCAGATTCCATGCGAGTGCGGAAAAATATATGTGGGGGAGACAGGTCGAACGATTGAGATGAGGCTGAAAGAACACCGAAGGCACTTTAGACTGGCGCGACCACAGAAGTCGGAAGTGGCGGAACACAGCATCAATGAAGATCATGCCATTCAATGGGGAGATGCAAAAATTCTGTGCCGCTCAGCGCGCTACTGGGACCGCATAATTAAGGAAGCCATTGAAATACGCCTTAATCCAATAAATTTCAATCGTGACTCTGGCTTTCATCGGAGCAATACATGGACACCTGTATTAAATTGCATTAAAAACATAAGGAAAAACCAGAAAATAATTCAAGAGCAAAAGTCAAACCTCAGCCAATCAGATGGCACCTGAGCTCAATTGTTGGGCCCCACCAACGGTCAACTCCATTCAGTTTACAATCTGACACGGACAGAGTAACACGCCTTGAAAATGGAAAGCAAGTCGTTTTCCGAAACGTCGGTAAACATGAAGCCAATCAACTGGTGCAGAGCCCGAGAAGAGTTTATAAAAGCATACAAATGTTTCCTAAGCCGTGCTCACGTCAAAAAAAAAACAATAAGCAAAATGAGTGGGGTTTAGATCGCCGCGGCAGCCTCGAGGAAGTGGTGATGGCGCTCGTGGTAGTTGTGAGGTACGGCGCCTTGAACAGCAAGCCCTGCAAGGTATCCGACGAAGTGTTGCTTGTGCTGACCAACTCGTGGGGCCTTGTCGTGCACTTTACGCCAGACGCGTTCGATGGTGTTGGTTTACGGTGCTCGGATCCGCGCAGCACATCGAGTGGTTGACTATAAGAAGCTGGAAGCCCTCGTCGGCGAGACGAGTCTTCCCCTAGTCACTGATGATTGTCGTTCCCGGTAGAATCCACTCCTTGATGACTGCCAGAAGCGTCGCCGAGTCGCGCGATTCTAGTGGAACAAGGAGACATCGGCTGGTTCCCCGCTGGATGCCGCCGAAGACCCCTGCCCCTGGACGACGCGGCCTAGCGTTTGTACGTCCTCCTGCTGGACTTGACTTCGTCGATCTCGACGAAGGTGTCAGAGCCGCCGATCTTCTCCGACTAGTCAATGAGGTGATCGATTATAATAGAACATATAAGAGTTTTTCGAATGGTCGTAACTCCAGCAGTAACTTGCCACGCTTTCATCAGGCATGGATCAATCAACCCCTTGAATCATGTTACCCGGCAAAATCTTTACTACGACTTAAATATTTAAGGAATTCAAAACCTTAACTGAAAACTCGGATGAAAACCTTAGGTTTTGAAAATTGCGGGTTTCAACTACCGTAGTGCTCCGCCAAACAAAAGAAGAATGATATTTAGAATGCGCTTAGTGATTATCAGTGAGATCAAAACGTATGACCGTGGAATAAACCATCCTTAAATATACTGTGCAAATGTTCTCTGGTGTGATTTTTTAAAGTCTATTGTCAGTTTTTCCATTTCTGTGACTCGAGGTTGAGCGAGCATTGCTTTTATCCTGAAGTTCCCTTCGCAAATTGAATTTGATGGAAGACGGCGTAAATGAACAACGCCGAACTGTACTGAAGAAAGGTAAGTTTTTGTCAGTTTTTCATGGCATATTATGCATGAAAATTTAACTCTCCATTTCGATTTAAGAAACTGTGTTTACGTAATTTTCACGGTTGTTATAAACTTGTCCAAACTTGTATTTTTAGCTAGGATCTGATAAGCACATCCTGCTACCAATAAGTCAAAGCTTCAAATGGGTAAATATGTGGAAGTCGGACTGAGGCTTGCAGAATTCAAATTGAGAGGGAAGAAGAATGCAGTGGAGGGGAGAGAGTGAAGTAAGAAGAGGAGGAACACAAGGGAAGATGCGTGTTGGGTAAAGTGTTGTATGGTTAGGACCTCACGTAGCTGAAATTTTGTCTTGATTGCATCGGAGACTAAGAGAGGATTGGTTGGCGACTGATGTGAAAGTACTGAAATAAGAATTACTGTGATGGCGTCTTGGGGTATTTTAGGGCCTCTACTTTCATTTCTGATGATTTATTGCTGCTGTTGTTGGTTTTTAAAATTTTTCCAAAAATGATTTTTATGCTACCGTAATTTATAGACCATGAGCATGCAACTATCAGCAATGAAAACTGGTATTTTTGGTGCAAAATATAACCTCATTAGGGAATATACATGATACATAAAGCTAGCCTTTATTCTATTTGTATTGTACTCTTGAATATTTTTATTTTTGATATGATGTCTCAAGTAAAGGATTTTTCGTAGCAAATGAGGATGTTATTCCCAGTGAAGAGGAATGAGGCTGCTATGCCAATGGGAATTAAAAAATAATTTAGTAATACATCAAACAGCATTAGAGGGTTCATTAAAATTTGTAACAAATTTTTGTAACTTTTTGAATTTCAATAAATTGTGTTTTTGCCAAGTATGCATTTTATTTCCAAAATACTTTCCTTAATGAACCTATAGTAACTCTATGCAATGATATTACACATTTGAGCTTACAACCAGATTTGAATTTAAGCTCTTGGGAAAATGTGCTGTGTTGGTTTCAGAATGAGCTGTAGACTAAGGCAATGATACCAATACCATTCCAGTTGAACCAAAAGTAATCTTGTGCGACTGAAACACTTTCAAGGTAATGTTTCAGAACAAAGCAAAAACTTTTTATTTGTTTAAAACAATGGTACCTTGTTTTAGCTCTGTTTGGTAGACTTGAACTAGAAATTTTCCTTTCAACACATTTTCTTTGGGGATCAGGTTTAGATCATCTAGATGTAAATAAGAAGTGCTTAAATATTCAAATTATTTTGTAAGTGTTCATAAACTATTCTTGAATGTTAACGCTGAAGTGTTGGTGAAATGTGCATAAATTGTCCATGTAGTATTCATGAATGAAATATTCACATTGAAATTCGTTGAAGAACAGCTTACACTATACTTACACAACAACTATACAGTTTGTGAACAGACCATGAACACTTCGGCAGCAGGTTCCAAGCACTTGGTGTCACACTTCTGGAACGGTTCGTGAACAACTTGTTTTCACCAGGGTGGTGTACTACTGATCCCTTACTGATGAGTTTCTCTAGGATAATTCTGTGGTGCTTAATTAAGAGTTGCGCCAGAAATGTTTTATTTTTCATGAGTTGATATCATTTGGATTTTAATGTCAGAGTTTGAAAGTAATTTCTTGTATGTGCCATTTCATGATTTTTGGAATTAACTTGTTCAATAAATCTGTGGGATTCACAGTGAAACAGCCATTAATTTAAGCTACCAGATCTAAGTGAAAAGAGAGTCACCCTCCCCGCCCCCCCTGACTTCCTGTTCGTTGAAAAGATTTCAAAATCTAGATTTAATACGTCATGCAGAGGACATATCACCTACTTCAATCTAGATTAAATCTAGATTTTTTCTGGATCCAATGCTGGCAAGTATCTATGTTATATCTGGATTTAATCTTTTCCTGGTTTGTAGGGAAGGCATTATGCTTTGTGAAAAACGTGTATTTACATATAATTTTCGTGTAAAATTCGTATCCGAGTCATAGCAATTCTTAAATTAAGGCGATAATTTTGAAAGGTTATTCTTGTTGAATATACATTACTGCGTATATGCGTATTTTGGAGTAGAATGGGTTTAGTAGTACGGACATAAAATGCAGAATATTCATACAGAAAGAAGAATTTGCAATAAGGAAGCAATTAATGAGGGGGGTGGGTCTGAATAGAGATCTAAAGATGGAGGAAGAACAGAGATGGACGGGAGATGATTTGAAAAGAGAGGGAATGTGGAAGAGAATAGTAGAAGTGAGAACAGTGTGGAAAGAGGATGTGTAGAAGATAAGAATTCTGGATAAAGTTAGAAGAGGGAAACAAAATGAGAGAGCCGAGGGGGATCTAAAGGCGGGTCAGAGATAAAAAGGGTAACGGCAAGATGTGCCAGAAATTAGGACGTTAGGGTTAGTACTGTCCATTAACCTACCAATCAGCGAGTAGAATACTTAAATATATGGCTATCCCCAACGCATCAACAGATGCACTGAAGTGTAGTGTGGTCCAAGGATTTATTTTCGGCTTGCTTGGACTGTTATTAAGATGTGCTCTCGATGACTGCCGATCCACTCCCTTGAGTGCCCGTGGAAAAGCGTGACCCCCTATAGTTAGCTCCATTTCGAAGTGACGGCGGCTTTCCTCAAACCCCAAAGAGGGAGTTAGCGAGACGAGGCGCTAGCGTCGGCCGCCACCATTTCCGCGGCGGAGCGGTTGAATCGTAGGAGAAGGCGTCCGTCCATCTTGGACGACGACAGTTTATGCGGAGCAGAGCACTCTCGATAATCCCCGCAACGCAGTAAACATGTCCTCGACTACTTAGAATTGCTTCCGCGCCAATCCTCCCGATTGGATAAACTGAGCTGACGGAGGTGCTTCGATCTGAATTACTATTGCATCCAACAATAATCACTCCGGCATTTGATGACACTTAAAAATTCATCGGCTTCTTCTCAGGATTAAGTATTTAACATTGTAATTAACTCAAAGTAAAATATATTGAACAAATAAACTGCCAAGACAAATTAATAGATTCTTGCTTTAAGATGCTAAAGAATCTTCAACTAATTAACAGTTATTAGACGATTAAAAAAAACAAAGATTACCAGTAACAAAAATAAATTAATTTATATTCTGCCACAGGACAACCCGTGTTCCTCTATGCATGTTGCATCAGCCTTTGGTTTATTTTCGTCGTTTGATTGGTTCCCATTTTGGCAATGCCTAAGGCCCATGTTACTCATTTAATATTTTAAATAATTTTTAAGCGAATTTAACCAATTATGTGACCTTTCTCATTCTTATTTTCTCGTCCGAATATTTTGTACTTGTACCTATTTGTTACAAGCTGTGAGCAATCATTTTGAATTTTAATACCTCCATATGTGATTGTTTGGTGGAACGTTTACATTGAATGTGATTTTTTTCCTGATATGATCAGGTCTGTCTGAGTTGCTATTACTATAGTGCACTCCTTCTTCAAAGGAAATTATTCCTAGAGCAAACAAAGCATTATCCTTTCTTAAAACTGTTATTGCTATTTCTGAGTGCATGTTTGTATTTATTTCTCGGAAATGGTTTTAACGACTTGTATGAAATGCTGAGGTGCATTGAATTTGGACGAGAAAGTAAAATAGAGAAAGGGGTCAGAATTGTGCAATTTCACTGAAAAAGTTATTTTAAAAAGTCAAATAAGTAACATGGGCTCTATGTATAACCAAAATGGCAACGATTCAAACAATGGAAATCAACCAAAAGCTGATGCAACATGCAAGGAGCAATAAGAGTTGTTGATTAAAGATTAAAGTTACTTTGAGTAATTTATTAATTTAATACTTTCAGGTAACTGTTAAAAAAAGTTTCCTTACCGTTCTCTTAAAAAATGTCCAACTTTATCAGACTATCTCAGGCACTGTCAGAAGAATAACATGATTGTAATATTAACTAAACAGAATTAATTATCTCTAGTTGAAGTAGTTTGTTGGCAATACAGCATTCGTCATTCTTTCATGTTTTAAATATGCGCATCCCTGTCGAGCGAAGCTTGGCTGATACTAAAAGAATGCGAGGAGAACAAAATTTACAATATTGATATAAATCTCAGGATGATCAAAGCGCTCTCTGATCTTCACGGAGGTCTTTGATAAATGGTGTCCTGTGCTTTTCAACCATTTTTATGAGTTGAAATTTGGTTTTGATTTTGAGAAATGGAAATAGAATATCGTTTTCATTGTATTATTTTAAAAAGTTGCAATTTGTTTTTTTTTAAACCTTGAAATTTGATAGCCGTTAGGATACACAACAACATATTGTTTATTTATGAAGATGCCACACACCCTCGTGGTGGCTCGCAGGGTATTACGTAGATGTAGATAAGCCGTAAAACACCCTAGGGAAATTTTCCGTCAACAGCTCAGAATGCCAAGGAAAAATGCTTTTTTTGAAATCTTTGAAAATTTTATAATTTCTGCATTAAAAAAGAAATTTTCAAAGCCAAAATGAATGTTTTAACAAAATTGATTGAAATAATTATATGCTTCATTTCTTCTGCGGTTTGGCAGTGAAAATTGGAAACCTATATCACGATTGCAAGTAATTGAAAAAAGGAAAGAAAGAAACCTCTGCTCTATTTCAAATGCTTTCATAGTGGGAGTGTAAAATTGAGGCCCTGGGTCCCTTTCGGCTCTTAACGCTTTGCTCCCACGGATTCCTCGTATCCTACAAAATCTGTACTCCGAATATCTGGAAGAGTTTTGGTAGTTTTAGAGAAAATAATATACGAACTAGTCCGATTTGCATGAAGTCTTTTCCTGTAAAATCGCGCTAGATGGAGGGCTATCATGGGAGACCTGAAATTTTATGAGAGATTAGCATTGTAGGATGATATATATAAAATTAATATTTGCTGCATTTAATACACGATTTACAAAGGAAAACTCATTTTTTTCACAGAGGAAAAATATCTCGGGTTCCACTTCATGTAGCATTCCTGATAAACTCCTGGCTCTTCGAGGGCTGGGCCTTCCCTCTTTTTCGAGGTGAATGTTTGACATATTGCCTTCGGGACAGAGTCGTTGAAAAACACTAATACCATATGGTTTGGAAAGTGTCAGTAATTTGCTGCTATCAATACATTTCTTTCAAACCGATGTGCTTTCGCACTCAATGCATTGCTTTCCGTAATTTAATCGAACGAATATTCATTCTGTGGTATTAAAACCATGGATATCGAGTACAGTATAGTGCCGATTTCCTATGCCAATGGAGGGAGAAGCCAAATCGGAAAGCTAGAAGTGACGAATAATCCGTTTGTGTTCCATTTATTTTGTTAGTTGCGGCCTTGGTTTCAGGGTGGCCAGGCTTTCTAAATGTCTGACGTGCCGTTTGCGTTGAAATACTAGTGCTTTGTTCCTGCAATATCCTTTGCCAGGAGATTAAGTTGTCCTTAATACTTTTCTTCAGATTTCGAGAGTGAAATGAGAGCAGTTTAATGTTTTCACTGTAATTTTAATTTGATTGCCCCCAAAATCTTTAGTTTAGTTAACCCCCAGATATTTGATACTGTTGGATCTTGGTAGTATATTATCCATATATTTGTATTTACCTCACATTATGATCATTTTCAGAGGATGGAAACAGATTTCTTGTGACCACTTTATCGTGGAATTATATGGCTAAACTCAACATCACCAAATGAAGCACCATTCTTGTTAATCGCCAATACCCCTTGCCACGCATCATCTCGCAGGTTTCTCGCAGAGTATCACCTAGATATATTGATGAGCCGTTCCTCATAGGCAGTCCTAATAATAATGGGATGCACGCTCGTTGAGTGATGATCTCACAACCCATCGATGGGTGTATTGGAGGCGTCGCATTTGGCTTGGAGTTCGCATCTCAGGTATAAGACCGGAATCCAAACATGCCTCTCACTCACCCCCCCCCCCCACTCTCCGTCTATCCTGTTCCTCCCGCACACCTCCTCTTGCCTTCCCAGAATCCTATACCCTATATCCCTTTGAGCACCGGCCTCCTCGGTCGCCCAAACCCTTGTCGCCCCTGTTCCCTCGTGGCGGGGATAGGGAGTAGCGGGTCGGCCCCTGATCCTCACGCCGACCAGTTCCTCTCTCGGCCGCATTTACTTAATCCGCTGTGGACAAGTGCAGATGCAGAGGCGAGAGAGAGAGAGTGTGGCCGCTGTTGGAGTGGAGAAGCGGCATGCCACACTTTCCCTGTTTCCTTGGCGAGGAATCCATGAATGTCGGATGAGAAGACCCGACCCGACAAGGTTGAGGATTTAGCCGAGGGAGTGCTCTGCTGTGGTCCTTGTGTGATCTTCACGAAGGGAGTATGGAAAAGGGAGAAATAATATTGTTTACTGAGCTGTGTGTTTGAGGAGGAGTGGATTCAAGACTTTTCGAGGTTTAATGCGTGCAAAATGGACCATAATACAAAATCTCCTATACTCCTTAGTTAAAATAATGCTTGAATACATTTTGATGAACTTGAATTATGTCCGAAGCATTTTGTAACCATTTCACGAGTGTGACATATTTGTTGAATATTTAATTAAATTTATACACATGTGAAATACGTTATCTGCGGTCTGTAAAATGTGTACTAGCTTGCTTCCGAAGGAAAAAGTATAAACATTGGACCTTATAAGTCTCCAAACAGCTTGTTTTTTTTTTCCTTCTCAATTTGATTTCAATGTCATCCGGCTTGTCTCTTTATATATTTCCTAAATTTGGAATATAAACTTATTTGACAGCACAAACAATCAAAGGGAACGTCAGTTCAGCCACTATTTCACATCTGAGATGTATTTATATTATGAATGTTTGACTTTTGATATAATTAGCCTTAGCCTACATGAACTCTCTAGCCAACTAGAGAAATTTATTTTTTTATATTGAACAGAGCTCATAATTTTGACACTGTCCTCTCTTTGATTGGTTCTTTTATCAAATGAGTTAAAGCCACGCTATCCAGGTTTATCGAGTTTTGATTGCGCAATATGTTTTATAGAGTTGAATCTAATTTAATCTCATTTCCTTCAAATTTCACCTGTCAAGTGCTAGCCAAGCTCGTTTTATCTACGTATTTATATATCATTTATTTCGTTAGGGTTACGAAACAGTTTTAGAAATCATTTATCTGTAATGAATTTAAATAGCGGTAGTTGACGGTGGGGATGAAGATTCATAAATTTTGGTATAAATTCTATATCCGGCGACTCCTGTGTGTAACTGAGGTGACCGGAGGTCCAACGAACGACAAAGACTTGTCTCGGGTGAAGCGTTTTGCCGGGTGACGCGTGTGCGAAAGGGATGACATTGGATCCTTAAATGACCTCCATAAAGCCCGCGACGTGAAATTTTGATGTGAGAATACTTAGTGGTCAACACTCTCACGAGTCACGTAGTGCCTGATTTTTCCAAACGTATCCAATTTATGTATGCAATTAATAATTCGGCAGGCAATTGTAAAATGGTACTGTGGTACCTAGAAGTCTAAAATCAGAGTTAGCGAAGATGCACAGTTACAGTTGACTTAATGACGAAATTTTTCGCTTGATGTAACTTAATTTCGTTCGCATAAGTGCTTTCATTAACTCTATTCTTCGCGGCATTAATACGCTCCAAAATGTCTGAATCTTTGGTTAAAAAATGGGTTTTATGTACTATTTTGTGAATAAAGCGGTGGTGTGAACGTTGTTTGTCTATCTCAACAAATATCGTCGTCGTCACTCAAAAGGCAAAAGGCCTTGTCGCTGTGTTTGTAGCCAATTGTCTCTTTCTAAGGCTGTTTTTTTTTCCATTTCCCCATAGGAGTTGCAGTTCATGATTGACACCACACTGTGAAGTAAGGATATTCTAGGTCGTCCCCATCTTTGATGAACTCGTCATGTCTTACTAAGTGGCCAACAAGTTTAATTTTCCTGGAGTGAATTGCTTGGAGAAACGTTCTTTTTTCGTCTACTTCTTTCAAGACTTGCTCATTTGCTTTTCTCATGACCCAACGTGTTTTATTCATTTTCCTCCAGAACAACAATGGCAAATATCAACGTATGAATAATTGACTAGAGACTGTACATTCGGCAAAATTTGATCGTAAGGTGAAATTTTGAGCTCTGTTATGAAAAGTGAGCATCATACATTTTATGGCAGCATGTATTTGTCAATAAAGCTTTGCGTTTACTCGTTGAAAAAATGTTTTAGCGCCTGATGCCTCCGTATTAAAATACTTGAAAGCAGCGTGGCAGTCTCGACAATGCAGAAAAATATTTAATAAGTTGCAGAAGGAATAACTACCGATTATCTTATTAAAAAAACCAGTTTCCATGGCGATCTATTGTAGTTTCATGAATCATTTGTCCTATGGTGTGATTCATAGCTTGCTGTAGTGGCTCAAAGGAGAAGGTATTTTCCTGACTCTTTCAATGAAAATGAGATGAAAACTAATCTATAACCTCTACTCAAAATATTAGTAAATTCCAATGTAAAAAATAATGCAAAAAACATTAGCACTAGGGTGTAGTAGAATAAAAAAAAAGTTTTTTACCTTATTGTTTACCATATGTATACTCTATTTAACTAAAAATTATATTTTCAGTTGGAACAAGCGGAGTTCATTTTTTTATCGTGATATCGTTTTATCTTATTGAAATTCAAAAACCTGCTATATATTTGGCCATTAAGTCACCATTATTTACCAGGATATTTCTGTATATCAGCACCTGCAATTAAAAGTATATTTAAAAGCTGCATTAGAATTTGGTTGAATATAGTCAACAGCTTCAATAGTCGTGCGCTAGTAAGCAACTAGAGGGCACTGATTTACTTCCAGGTGCCGCTCATCCTCCTTTTCAATTATTTCATTTCATAACTATAAGTGACTGCCAGTATAGCAAATCCGTGAAGTTGATCCGTCTCCGGCTTATTCAAAGTTGGCAACCGACCGAATTAGAGTCCAAGGACATCGGATGAGGGGTAAGGGCTTTTCTTGCACGTTGTTTACCGTTACGGAATCATCTCAGTCGTATCCGCACCTAGAAGTCAATTACAGATGCTTAGTGGATTTCAATTGCGTTTCCAAATCGCCAATGTAATGGCCATTTGCTTGAGGCTGTTTTCGCTAAGGCTAAATGAAGGCGAGATAAATTTGGTCGGTATGGATCTAAAACAAGAGCGGTTTCTTTCATGCCAACTTTTTCATGTACGCTTTACCCACTAACTGTTCAACAAAATCATTGTAGAAGTCATCAGCAAACAAATATTTTAATATTTAAGTATTAAGGATATTATTTCATCCCACATAGTTTGCATAGTACTGTGAATACATAAGTTGATTTGTCCATACGAGTTAAGATATGAAGAGTGAGTACTCAGTAATTTTAGTAAATATTTTCAGTTACGTTTTGATTTGCTCCTTTGCCACAGGGCTTCCAGAGGCTCAAATGAGTATTTAATTCAATGGCAGTGAAATTTAAGGCGAATGTTGAAGCTAATTTTCATATGGTGGAAAAAATAACCATCTTCTCTGCGCTAGCTATCATTAAAATGTATTTTCTCACTTAAAATGAATGACAGAATCGGTAGTAACGCGAGAAAATGGAGCTAAATAACAATTTTTTATGCGGCATATATACTGTATATGAATGTATACAATACAATATTTACTTCCAAATTACAGCCGATAAAGGAAGCTTTCCTTGTATTTGCGACCGATAACTGAAGAACTTACATACAATCGAAAGCGTTTTCATCCCATCTCATTTCTGTTAAATAAGAGGCCAGAGCATTGTAATCAATGCATTTTTGAACAATTATTAGTGACATATGTTAGTGAGTGCTGATACAATTCTTGCTTTAAGGTGCTGTAGACAGGCCACCGTCAGAGAAGTTTTTCAAAATAGTTCTGATCATCTACACCTTTAGATGTTCTGTGTTTCAATTGTGCACTGGATGCTGTAATCAGACGTAAAATGAGACTCTCATAGTATTCAGTTTTCACTCATTGAGATAAAATTCAACCCGCACATACTCTACGCTCTTTCTTTTTGGAAGTAGTTCACTCGTATGTGCGGATGAATGCTTTTGGTGAAGGAAGGAGGGGCACGTTGAGAACTCTTTTTGCCAATCGATCCCAGGAGATTCGAGCCTCTATTCAAGGGAATATCTATTACAAGAGAATTGTGTATGGATCATTGCTGGATCTTATCGAGAGATTTTATTAGGCGTAGATAAAACATTTCAAAAGTTTTCGAGCGTAAAGCGGTCCATACCCATCTACCTATGGACCAACCATTCGCTCGCCTTTCTCATTTGTTCGTGTGTGTGTTTATTTTCTCGCTGTTTGTTTGTGCGTCTGTGAGTGGGCATCCGATTGTCCGTGGCGCGCCCTGGCGAAGGGTGTGCGAAACTTTTAATGACTCCCACGGCTCGTTATCCCTCCGGCTGAAGGTTGAGTCTTGTTTGTGTGTGTGTGTGAGTCCGATTGCTTATTTTTCTTTCTTTTCTCCCTTTCGCGGCGGCATGAGCTGCGGAAGTGAACGTGCACTTGATTCAATTATCCAAAACTTCTGGTAAAGGCAGTCTCGTGGGCGCACCAACTTCATTTCCCCTCTGCCTTCCTGTAGTTACCAGCCTCTGCCAACCAGCAATTCCACTTCCCTCGCTCACCTGGACTAAAGAGAAGGGTGGCTGCGCAGTGCGTTTCGGCCCGCTATCCTGGTCCGCGCAGATACTGAGAGCAATCCAAAGTCACTGTGGCGTGTGAGGAGTAGGGCTGTTGTAATTTACTCAAGATGCCTATTAAATAATGCCACATAAATACTTCAACAAAGATCTCCATAATTGTAAGTATCGAATATAAAATTAATATCAATTATTAAATGCAAGCTAGATTGTTGCCTGGCTCTAAGTCTCCAAAGAATATTTTCCGAAGGATAAAAAAATAACGCTAATTAGTTTACTTTTTGATGGTAAAAAACGCTTTTAGTGTTCATTGAGTAAGTTTTGCTCCAGGCTATTGATTGTAATACACTACCAGTAGACCTCTACTGCAAGAGGAATACAATACGTAGGTAGGCGGAAACGGAACGCATTGAGCGTCAGAGGTAGAAATTTGTCAATCAACAGACATTAATTTACATTGGTGGAATGTATAAGAGATTTAAATGGAATTTTCAATCTTCCGGAAAAGGAAATGATAAGAAAACTATAGTATTTCAACGCACGAGGGGCGCATGGCTTTGAGGAAGCATTATTCGAAAAAAAACTTTGTTACAGCTGACAAAAATTTGAACACAAATGGATTATCTGTCACTTTCGGTTATCCGACTGGGCTTTCCCTCCATTGACAAGGATAATCGGCACTCTACTGTATTCTATACCACAGTACTCATTAGAGTATATTATCGAAAAAAAAGTATCGTGGACGCAAGTACTTAGGATAAAATATACCGATGAAAGTAATTGTAATTAATAATTGTTAAATGAAATTTACACAAATAACATCCACCGATCAAGTTGCAGAAATAACGCGAAAGGAAGTTCAGGAGATTGTAAAATCCTGTAAAAATGGCAAAGCACATGGCCCAGGTGAGATAAATATCGAACTTGTAAATGCCGCACCAAACGCCCTCTTCGAACTTCTTGCAGAGTTGTATAATCTCTGTCTTCTGGAAAATGAACTGCCTGTAGACTTTAAGAAAGGGATTATAAGCAGTGTTTTTAAGGAAGTAATCAGGGAAGAATGCTCAAATTACCGATGCATCACCGTTTTAAGTTCCATTGGAAGAATATATGCTAAAATACTTAAGCGCAGAATAGAGAAAGAACTGATTGAACTAGAAGCTTTTTGAAGGTGTGTGTGTGTGTGTATATATATATATATATACTTTTTTTTTGAGACGGACCGCCGTCTTCTCGTAATACGTTCTTTCCCCCGCGTAATTCAGGCATGTTTGTCGCGACCGGGGTTGTTTCCCAATTTTGTGCTCGGAGTGAACACAGACCTCAAAAGTCAAGGGAGTGACTCATGTACATCCTTAGTATTAATAAGATGGGGGTATGGAGGTGAATCACGCCACAATGTGTAAGGGATGGTGATTCGC
The DNA here is from genome assembly GCA_963169105.1 of Ceriagrion tenellum. NCBI lineage: Eukaryota > Metazoa > Arthropoda > Insecta > Odonata > Coenagrionidae > Ceriagrion > Ceriagrion tenellum. The sequence goes on along the minus strand of OY720643.1, from coordinate 950,194 downwards.
GAGTGTATTCAAAAATGTATGAACCTCGGTGATTGGTGTAAAGTGGTTTCGCACCACGTGATGGATCGGCGGGTATAAGGGCAGGTGTGTGTGGGGAGTGGGTGGATGGTATTCAGTGGGCATACAGACCGTGAAGAGTACGGTCAGGCGAGCGATCCAAGGGTGGAGAACTACAAAGAGAGAGATATTGGAGAAGGAGCATAGACGCGGACTTCAATCGTCGCACCCGAAATAAGCGGTGCAGGTTTTTTGGTGGATTAGGGCGACGAAACTGCAGGAAGAATAGCAGGCTGCCACATCCCGAAACCAACGAGGATTGAGTTCCATTGGGCCGAAATCGTGCCTTTATTCGCAACAGGAGTTGCTTGAGTTCCTGTCTCCACGCCCATCTCGAGAACCCAGCGGTGCAACGCACTCGACTCTGTTCTCCTGCTCCACACCAAGTTCGCTGTGCACATAAGTATTGCCACACCCATATTGCCCCAAATCACGAGTCAGTCTAGACCCCTTTTTGCCACGTTTCCTTCCGTGTGAAACCCGTGTGTGCCATTTAAGAATTCAAGAGAGATTGTTAATGAGTTAAAGTCCTGTCCGAGGTTAAAACGATAAGAAGTTGTATTCTTTTTACAAGAGTGGACAATTTTAGTCCTACGGGACTTGAACCATGTATCATTAACTCCCGTCATTACCAGGATTTATTTAAAGAGACGAGGAGCCTGTATCAATCACCGATTTATACTTTGCAATTGTGTGTGTGATTAATTATGTCTGCTTTGGCTGTTCAAGTCTCCTATTTGTTCAAATAGTCTATTTTTCTTTTATTCATGTTTCACTATTCATCCGTTTTTCATCCCTCACTAGTTTTTAGAGTGTATTTTTTCTCTGCGGTGTATTTTTTTTATTATCATTGCTTATTCACAAGGGTTATTTCTATTGGGTGTTTTGCTTTTGATGTTCATGGTTTTCCGCCCAATAAAATTTGCTTGTATGTTCACGAAGAGAGGATCTGTTGTTCATTCCTATGCTCGCGTCGTAAAGCGCTGCTTGTGTTGCCATATAACCGTCCACCCTAGCTTTAAGTTCTCACCCCCTAAATTTTGGAGACATCCTTGCTTTACCGGCTGGGTTAGCTCGAAGCCGCGGTATTTGGGTGGCGCCCTATTGCATCACGCGTCCAAAGTCGCGTAAAATTAATATTTCCAAGAACCTTACCACGGAGGGAGAATCCGAAGTGGGCGGCTCATCGAGGCCAAAGGTAAGGGTATATATTTCCGAGGCCGTGAGGACTGTGGTCGGACGACGGGCTGAGGGAGACTCGACTCCGTTCCGTCACTATATATATATATATAGGATATATCGCACAATATATATATACACACAATGGAAAACTTCGCCAAATGGCCACAAACACCATTAAAGAGGAAACTTACAGGGGGGTAAAAAGACGAAAATAAAGAGTCTTACTTAGAGACGTTTCGGGTGTTAGCCCTTCTTCAGTCACACAGAGAATTCACTGCTCCAATCTTTCAATCCAATATATATATATATATATATATATATATATATATATATATATATATATATATATATATTTGTTATATATGTATATTTGAACATTTATGTGAGTGTATATATATATATATATATATATATATATATATATATATATATATATACACTCACATAAATGTTCATACAGAAAGGTAGAAAGAAAGTGGATAGGAACACATAAAATTTACGAACACAATGGTGGTGTGAAGATGTAAAGATGGCCGATTCCAAGCAGAAAAAATTCGACTGGACCGGGAATGGAACCACGGACCTTTGGATTTCGCATCCAATGCTCCGACCACCAAGCTAACCAGTCTACTAAGAATCCACTGGAATCGGCGGTGGGTTTATAGGAACAAACACTCCCCAAGGTATGACCCACGAGACCCGCCAATAGATGGCGCCAGGGCTGCTTTTCACCCACCGTCAGAGAGAGAATGACACACACAGAAGGCGAAATGAAAGAATAACTCAAGCACACAGACAGTGGTGAAAGATATAGAACAGGCGTTTCGGGGTACGCTAACCCAAGTAGGAAATTGAACGGCTCACTAATTTGGCTCTATCACGCGTTCCTCCCCCCCGGCATCCGTGTCTTTCACTAATCCCCCTCTCCTTCCCTTCCCCTTCCTCCTCCCCACCTCTCCCTCCCTTCTATCCTGTACCCGTCAGTACCTACTTATTTCTGACGAAGGCGGTTGTGTCCGCCGAAATATATTAATATCTGTGAGTTTTTCTTTTTTGTGTTTTGTATGTGTACTGCCAGTCACGCCTGTGATATTTTTTACAATATTTGTGCACTACACGTGTTTTTCGTCGGTTGGACACACGCACAAATAAAGGTTCAAACAGAAAGTTGGAAAGAAGGTGGATAGGAACACATAAAATTTACGAACACAATTGTGGTGTGAAGATGCAACGATGGCCGATTCCAAGGAGAAAAAATCGACTCTACCGGAAATCGAATCACGGACCTTTGGATTTCGCGTCCAATGCTCAGACCACCAAGCTACCCAGTCTACTAAGAATCCACTGGAATCGGCGGGGGGTTTATAGGAACAAACACTCCCCAAGGCATGACCCACGAGAGCGGCCAATAGATGGCGCCAGGGCTGCTTTTCACCCACCGGCAGAGAGAGAATGACATACACAGAAGGCGAAATGAAAGAATAACTCAAGCACACAGACAGTGGTGAAAGATGTAGAACAGGCGTTTCGGGATACGCTAACCCACGTAGGAAATGAGCCGTTTAGGCCATACAATCGTTCGTTCATTCACTCAGATCGCTCAGCGGCAAATACATACAAATAAAGGTTCAAGGGGGTTTATCGCCGCAAGATTGTTAGGAGGGCCGATCTTAATGACAGTTCATTGGATTAGGATTGGCGTGATTCTGTTATCTCCCATCATTCTTTCTTCTCCTTTCTCAACCGCATTTCCTCGGACAATGACTAGTGTCTCCATCGAAACTGAGACACTTCTCAAAGAAAGGAATCTCTGCTCCAACAAGTTTGCTGGACCTGTGCCCCGACCGTGCTCAAAAACTGGAGTGGAAGTGTGCTTAACACTGTGCTTAAAATAATACAGCATATTTTAGAGCAGATCCCTAGAGAGTTCAACCGTAGCACAGACGCAGTGGATTTGCCAGTTTAGCCTGAATTCAGTGCCCAGATTGCGCCCAAAATGGTCTCTACCGTACACTTGCAGTGAAAATCCTTCTTAAATATTCTACCCAATTACAGGCCAGTTAAGTAAGTAGTATTGGAACTGTACTATGTGTGTAGTTTAGCGCACTTTTAACTTATTTAATAACAGCCATAGCAGAGATCAAGGTAAATTTTTCAGACATTTTCGTCAATATCCCACGAAAATTTATGAACGAAAATCATAGATTTGCAATCATTCTTAATCCGTACAAAATGGTCGATGCTTCTCCGTAAAGTGATCGCGGTGTCATTACCTAAGTAGTGTATGTTGTGCAGTTCTTCATACGATCGTGTTATTCTGTTCCGTGAAGTGAGTATCGAACGCACTTCTTTCGGATTTCAAGAATTTTAGTTTTAATTTATCCTATTTCATTCGTCATAGTTTGGAAAAACAATAAATCGGCATGGTTTTATTTTTATTGTCCTACCTTTTATTTGGAGGTAATGCTATTTGTTATGTTTTTCTTAAATTCAACTAAGCTGATGCGGTGCTACATATGATTTTTACTATTGTAAATATCTCGTGAAAACTCATTGAGAAGCTTGCATCGAAATGTTATCTATGTATATTCTTGAAAATGCTATAAATATATCCTTATATTCAAAAGGCAAAACTTACGCTTTCAGTGTGTCTTATCATGATATCACGAGTAACTTCCAATGGGTAAGCGTAAAACTATTCATTATTTCACCATGAGTTGGTATCCTCAAATGTCAAATTACCATATAGCGTATTTAACTTGTTATGCAATGAGTTCTCTTTACGTTATACTGAAAGCCTAACAGTATTTTTGTAAAAGTTCTTCCTTTCTCCACCACTATATAACAGGATATTTCCTTCTGTAGTTTTGTTCAATTGATTGAAATTCACTCAAGATCTCCTTGCCGAAGTTTCATCGTAAATATATCTTAAATTATCAGGGTTTAGAACGTTATAAAAAAACAAAACCAGGACTATAAAATGATTATTAACGAGTCAAGTTCATACATAATTAATTAAGATATGATAATACCCTTGAATTAATCAGCATGAGCTGAACAGGAGTTTACGCATCATAAAGATCAAATAATCTTTCATGGTGACTACATCCTGTTAGAAAACTGGAAACATTCCTATAATTCTAGCGATATATTTTTCTATACATAAAAAAATTAGAGACACAAAAAGGGATACATTTATTACACACCATGTTTTTCACTAACGATTGGTACTAAGATACATGACTCCTTTTATCAACTTTTTTTTACTTTTATTTTGAGGCTATGTTAACCATTTCTTCTTCAAAAATTCTATTCTTAGGATTAGATTTAGTTTCAATTACTTTCGTTTAATGAAAATTAAATCAATTATTATATGAAAATGCAAGGTCAGGTAACCGGAGCCTCAGTAGCCTCTAAAAATTATGTACTCATCCTCTTCGCATCTGTGCCGGATATCAGGGAGGTCTCCTCGTGACAATCGTTGGGTAATGATCATAAATAATATGCGTTTATGATCGTCATTATTTTCATTTGATTCGACATTCGATGACCGATACTGCGTGCGCACTAATCGCGGCAAAGTGAGCTCGGGTTGACTTTGACGAAAATTCTGTGTTATCGCCGCCGTCACACACTCGCACACACAGACACTCTCCGACAAGATCCTCTTTTCCAAAAAACTAAACCGCTGCGGACCGCTCCGACCCTTTCATCTCGATTACTCTCCTTTGTTTGTTTTCTGTCTTTTTTATTGCATTTTGTTTCGAATCCAGTCGACCGCGGCCGAAGGATGTAAAATTTCTATGCGCGTCCCTCACCCGCGCAACTGCACCGCCGTCCACCTCCCCCATTGCAAACCCCCCCCTTGCCCCTTGAATATGCATGCATGCATTTGCCAAGGGACGGTCCACTTTCGATCGCTCACTTTTCATGCACGCGTCTTTCTTTTGTCTCTCTCTCTGTCTGTCGTCCCGCCCGCGCCGCCACCGACATATCAACCGGCCGCACACACACCGCCGTCGGCCGACAACGCCTCCTGTGTTTGTCTCTCTCGTTCGGATACAAAAGGACTGAGATAAGCACGGTGAAATAAAAAAGAATCAAAAGGCAACAGAACAGGGACGATGGTGGACGCTTCACATGGCGTGGCATACAACGGCAGGGGGGAGAGAGATCCGTGACGAACTGATCGCAAAAAGCAAAGGAATGAACGAGTCGCTCATTTGAATGTCGTCGGAGCGTTGCAAGGTCGCCACCCAGCGGACGAGCGGGGAACTTGTCAATAAAAGAGCGTGTCCTAGTGGTCATCTCATGGCGGGCGAGGCCGTTACTGTGACCGCTCTTCCAGATAGATACCGGCATTCACTCCGAAAGTGTTAGCCAAGCCTCTCTTGTGTCCATTTGGTACGACTAGTATCACCAAATAATTTTTTTTTTCAGTGAGCCTTTACATCACGGAGCTCTACAGTGCATCATTTTCCAATCCATTAGCTTCTTTTATTATACATTTTAAGTTTTATTTTACCGTTATCAATGAATTTTCATGTATAAACTAAGAAGGTGAAAGTTTCCATGAGTAAAATCTGTTGGCTTGACCGAGATACGAACCCGAATCTTCTGATTTCCGTTTAGGTGTATTAGCCACTTACACGGTGTTGATCTGCGAATCAATGCATCCGATTGCATATTGAATTTTCTGTGGTAGTAAGATTTACTACTTATGAAGCACTTTCTGTTTCTAAACACCAGTATGCATTAGTTTTGTTGTAACGGAAATTTTAAGGTTCAGTTAACAATCGCCTTCCCAAGATTTGTCAGCGGAATCAGCTCCTTACAAAGGTTCGTAGCCACATTAGTTGTGATTTTTCCGGGAGAATTTCTGAATTTGAAATGTTGTATCATGGGCAAATTTCGTTGACCTCACGGTTTTTACAATACTTTATCACGAATTCAATGCTTGACTTTGTAAAGAGAAGGAAGGGTAGAATAGGTTTTTACCGTAAGACACTGAGCAAGAACGTGTTCGCAAATTTGAAATTAGGTTCCTACCCTTGTTCCATAGGATATTGTGATGACTCAAGATTGAAATAAATGAACACTCACTTGAATATGTACCTCAAATGTAGAGCCGCTTGTGACAAAAATGCCCGTTTGTGCAAAGAACAATTTTGGATCGCTATGTCCTGAATCAAGGTATCATTTTGATGTTGACCGTAATCTGAAATAGCCTATCTTTATAAAAATTTATATGCTTAATTTTTCATTAAAATTTGAGGGTCTGAGAGCTTTCTGCGCACCGCTTTGGCGTCTAATAACTCGAATTTTCACATATGCCTCCGAACTTTGAATGGAAAACGATGGTTTGTGAAATGCTCACATTCATCGAATTCATGTTTTCTTACAGAACTCTTTTTAATGCTTGAACTTACTGTCTCTCATAATTCCATTTTAACACATTGAATCAGCTTCGAAATTTTATCCTTCCCCATCAATGCGTCTTTCTTAGAACATTGTTATTGTCAATACAAACGAGAGCAGCATTTGCGAAATTTGATGTAAACGTTTTCTAGGTTTTCTTACCCAAATTGAACACTCCCTCACTACTCCGATACAATTCCCTCATTTGAAATTCAGATTAAGCTCTCACTCACCGGTGCATGCGGATCAGGATTTTGTTTCTTTTCGAATCCGTAAAACGAACGCAATGTTAACTTTAAAATCCCGGCCCCGTGACAAATAACTCCCTGCAGTCCTTTCGTGGGAAAAAAGTTCTCGCATTAAAATTTTATCTCCGTGCATTGCGTTTCCATTCAAATAAAATTTGCTCCAGATTTGAAAACAATCTTTTATTGCGGATGCTTATGGAAATTCATTCAAATGAATCAGGAAGTGAAACAAGGGAGAATTGCTCCAGCGAGGAAACATCGTCCATCGGCAGAGGAAGAAAATAAAAAGGGAAGGATGAGAGAGATTACGACCTATAACCTCTGTCACGCACGAAATAATCCTTTAAAATCCACAGTCCTCTGCTCTGTTACATTTTTAGAGTGAAACCTGGAGTCCCACAAGTAATGCGCGATCGGTCCCCCGATGTTCCTTTCGTACCCACGTTTAATCAATTTGCTTCAGAGTTTAAAGAAATAGGTTGTTCGATGATATTGCGTTGAAATTCCGAGAAACGGTCACAATTGTAAATTTTAGGGATCCCTCCATTAATTCTGAGAAAGCTTTTACATTAAAAGGTGGCGAGGCTTCATTGTGAATGTGTGTGTGTGTATAACTTCACTTAGGATCACTCAAGTGACGAATATAAAAACAGTTTGCCAGAGGAAGGCAGACGATAAACACAGAGAAACAAAAAAATGAACACACAAAGTTTTTTGATATTTCGGTGCCACTAGCACCTTGTTCGCAAGAGCGTAGAAGACTGAGAAGGAAGGGAGGACTGAGGTGGAAGGAAGGGAGGGAGGGGAGGGACAGGGGAAGGGGAGGAGGGGGAGGGAGAGGAAAGGTGGGGGCGGGAAGCGAGAAGTGGAAGAAATTCGAAAGGAAGAAGTAGTATGGGCAGAGGTGATAGAAGAAGTTAGTGGGATTTATTGAGTCCTGGCGGAGGGAAAGCCTGGAATAAGCAAATGCAAGAGGACTCAAGATCTTTGATTTGGAGTGGGGAGGAGGAAGGGGGAAGGGAGGCGAGAATACCAACCTTAAATATATTATTAAAGGTGGAGTTGTGGGAAGAAACGTGGGTGGCGACAGGGAGGGAAACAGAAATAGAAGGTGGTTCATTGCAACTAGAGCGGTGGCCATTCATGCGGATGTTAAGAGGAGTGGTAGTCAAACCAGTGTAAAAACTAGGGCATAATTGGCAAAGGAGGATATAAACAACAATGTTGTTGATATCCTCCTTTGCCAATTATGCCCTAGTTTTTACACTGGTTTGACTACCACTCCTTTTCACATCCTCATGAATGGCCACCGCTCTAGTTGCAATGAACCACCTTCTATTTCTGTTTCCCTCCCTGTCGCCACCCACGTTTCTTCCCACAACTCCACCTTTAATAATATTTTTAAGGTTGGTATTCTCGCCTCCCTTCCCCCTTCCTCCTCCCCACTCCAACTCAAAGATCTTGAGTGCTCGTGCATTTATTTTTTCCAGGCTTTCTCTCCGCCAGGACTCAATAAATCCCGTTAACTTCTTCTATCACCTCTGCCCATACTACTTCTTCCTTTCGAATTTCTTCCACTTCTCGCTTCCCGCCCCCACCTTTCCTCTCCCTCCCCCTCCTCCCCTTCCCCTGTCCCTCCCCTCCCTCCATTCCTTCCACCTCAGTCCTCCCTTCCTTCTCAGTCTTCTACGCTCTTGCGAACAAGGTGCTAGTGGCACCGAAATATCAAAAAACTTTGTAAGTGTGTTCATTTTTTTGTTTCTGTGTTTATCGTTTGCCTTCCTCTGACAAACTGTTTATATTTGTATATATATATATATATATACATCCCGCTATCATTTTGCCTTCCTTACACTCTGCAACATTTTGGCATCCACCAGAAATATTTATATATATTTCTATTTTATCGCGTATGTAGAACAACCGAGTGATTTCCGCCCTTGTGTACTATTTTGTTTTGCGATAACTATTTTTTTACAGGAGATATACGTGCACCTTGAATCCGTACAGACAGGTAACATTTTGGCATCCTTTCATAACCAATCATTATGGCGTCCAGAGTATATTTTTTACATTTGATCATCAATTTGGAATCCATTTTGTATATTTACTACCACTGCGATATCATTTTGCCTTCCTGCGCTGTTGCCAAATTTATCTATCATGGAAACTTCGCTCTCGCTTGTCATTTGTGCAGTTTATAGCTGCTATTGCATAAAATGGGTGAACGTGTTGCACTTAACTATTAACTACTATTGACTAAATGTACTACAACTGCCAAACAACGATTATAATCAGCAAAGGGGTAAACATTGTATCACTAGGAGCATACTTAGCCAAGTTTTATTGAAATCAATATCTTTTTTGCTCCTCATTCATGTATTTCAGTTTTGTTTCGGTATGCGATAAACACGCCTAGAGGAAAGCGAGAGAGGAATTTGACTGGCGCAGTCAACTAGGTAAGTCCGCGGTGGCCTATCACGCAGCACTGTGTCACGAAATCGATTTGCAGGGAAAAGATCGAAGATTTTCCCAATACTACACGAAGATTCTTCCAATAAAACTAGCCGACACGGTTAAAGCAACATGCATACAAATATTCCTCTCACAATGCACTTGGTATTCTAGTAAGGATTTGTAAATCAATAAGTTTCCATCATGTCACATTCCACCAAATTCGCCGTTTTATTTCATTATGTGTGGACACGCGATATCCGTGAATGACTCTCAAACTGTTTTTATCATTATCCCAGTAGTTTCGGGTTTCAAGTTTAGAATAGTTGATCAATTTAATTAAAATACAATAGTTTACGTGAAAAATAATTAAAAAATGAAACAAAAGCGGCTGAAAAAGGGGTCAATTAATCTTCGTAAGTTAGAAAGGGATTTTATATTTGCTGGCATTACTTCTATCACTAAAACACATTAAAATGTTACCATGAAATACATGAGTCAATAGAATGCTAAATTATATTCTTTTTCCTTATAAAATGCAATAAAAGAGTAAGTTAAACTTCATTTAAGAAGAAGAATGCCAAAACCCTTGCTTTTTATAAAGCCAAGGACACAACGTGTTTATCGTGATGACAACGCGATGACGTGGGCCGCGAATCAGAACTTGTATAATTACGGTGGGGGCTCAAAATTTAACTTCACTTTTCACAACTTCCATGACTCCACAAAAAATATAACTATTCTAATGTTTATGGGACAGCAAAGACGGGAAATATCTCTTCCTTGAAAAACTGTGGCTTAAAGAAGAATTTATAACCTAGAAAATTACAATTTACTCTACTATCCTTTAGTTGGTCCGAATGAAATCCTTCTCCCTCCTTTGCTTATCAAGTAATGACTGATTAAGAATTTTGATAAAATTCTGAGAAAATATGAAAGAAGTTTCCAGTACTAAGTGGAAATATTTTCACAGCATATAGTAAAGAGCTACGTCTAAAGGAAAGCATTTTTACTGGACATTAAAACAGGAAGATAACCCTAGGCCGTGAATTTCAAAATATAATAAATAATGGGATGCTGAAAGCAGGTGAGGAACAACTTTTATTTGTTGCCCTACTGCCACTTAAAATGCAATAGGGTGCCAAATCTCGTTAAAAATCTCACTTCCTGCATTAGCTTACAGACGCATTTCCACAAAATCGTGGGGCGGGAGGAGATAATCCGGGGGAAAGATTTCATAATGGCATAAGTGTTAGGTAATATAGATAGGCTCTGGTAAACTTTAACAATGGAAAACTACTGCCGAGGCTTTAATAAAGAAGATTCAATTCCGCACAAAAGAAAAAAATTGACAAGCGATAATTATTTTCGCGGTAAAGGCGGTTTTTAGTTGGTATCTTTGAGTACATTGTCAGATTTCCGTTAGAAAAAAGTTTAAAAACCACTTACTTTACCCCCATTATTTGGTTCTTTACCGACATCCTTTTCCTTAAAATCTCAGTTGCTGGTGTATCTTTAGCTGGAAAATTGTTCGCGGATTCAGTAGCTACCGATGCCTAAACTTATGGATAGTGAAGAGTAACGCAGTTTTCAAACCTTATTGGCTGAAGTAAGATTAGGATAAATTGTACATATAATTGAGCCAAAGGTTTTAATTCCATCAATTAAAGTCACCTTTCTATGAGGATAAACATTGGAAAGCAGTATCAATTAATTCGGGTTTCACTTCTGCAGAGGGGAAAATTTTTGTCAATATTCAAAATAAATACATTGGCATTGAAGGGGTTATGCAGTTTATTTTATCACTACTGCAATATTATATTGGATTATCAACTAAATATGCCACTTTGAGGAAAAAGCAAATACCCTTTGATTTAGAATTAAAGACTTACAATAAAATTCTCAAGATCAATGAAATTTACAAATTAAATAACTGGTCTTGTGGATCAAAATCAGTGGTACAATTTTTTATGAGGCAGCAAAGAAACCGCAAAATTTGATTTAAAAAAATGTACTGATATATTAAAAAAATTGAGTAATACAAAAACTCACTTTGGGTTAAACTAGTATTGCAAAACTCTGCTTAGGCTATTTTGCCTTTGAAATTTACTTTTACAATATCATTGTACATAACTAGTCCATCTTTTTATAAATGTTTTGTATAAAAACTTTAATTTTTAACCAAGTTCTCTTCTTCGGGGGTATTTTGTTTTGTATGTGTTTCTTAAAACATGATGCCACAATATGTTTTTGCTCCTCTGTACATGGGACGAGTATCCTTTAAGTTTTTTTCGAAGTACAAGGGGAAACATTAGGTGATCTGGTTTCATTCCCTTTTTCTAGCTCGAAACTTGAGAATGAATCATCGATTACATCGCTCATATTCCTATCATCATCATCATCTTTTTCACCTCCATCATCTTCAATAGGGATCTCATCATTTTAATTAATGTCTATTTCGTCGAGGGCAATGCCTTTGAAATTGGATGTGTCTCCATATCAGGACGTGTCTCCATATCGGGTTACCGCTGCTATCGCATTACTCATGGAGTCCTCGTAGAGTTCTGGTATAACATGAAATGAAATCTCACTCCACTTATAGAGACGCGGATTATTTTACCATTAGAGCGAACGGTCAGTTTACCCTTCAATGCCTCATTTTCTTAAAGTAACCTTACCCCGGGAAAAGTTCAAATTTCGTATTCCCACGTGTATCGCATTACTTTTTCGTGCCTGTTTTCGATACAAATGACTCGTGATTCACACCAAGAGGAGTACATACGGGAGGCCCCAGTTCGTCCCGTAGAAGCTTGCCAGGGAAGTGTCTCCATATCGGGTTTCATGGCTATCGCATTACTCATGGAGGCAGTTCTCGTATTAAATGAAGTGAGATCTCACTCCACTTATAGAGACGCGAATTATTTTACCATGAGAACGTGCGGTCAGTTTACCCTTCAATGCCTCATTTTCTTAAAGTAACCTTAGCCAGGGAAACGTTTAAATTTCGTGTCCCACGTCTATTGCATTACTTTTTCGTGGCTTTTTTCGATACAAATGACTCGAGATTCACACCAAGAGGACTACATACGGGAGGCCCCAATTCGTCCCTTAGAAGCTTGATTTATGTTGCCAATTTGAGCATATTTTAATTGTTTTTTTTTATTTCTGCAGTGGGGCGATGAGTGCAAGGCGATCCATTTATTTTCAAATTATAAAACAGGATATTTGGACTCGCAAGGAAGAGCTTTGAAAATGTATGAATTCGATAGACTATATTATCATGAATGTAAATTTTGGTTAACAGCCCTTTTCAATGTTAATTGGGTAACAGCAGATCTAGCGGTCAACTGGAGGATATTTAAATATTCGTCATTCACCCCCTCATTTCACCCCATGAGATACCATGCGGAATTGACGTTGACGAGAACAGAAAAAATTCTTCTGGAAAATGTTTCTAAAAAAAGTATCTAACAATTTCCCTGGCGAAAATGAAGGAGGCTGATAACGCTGCTGGAGTGCGTTAACAGGTGTTCTTTTAACGTTCCTGTGCGTTCTTTGGCGTTTTCATAGTGTTTGTCGATGTTCATCCACGTTAATCTGTGTTTCCCTCACTGTTCTCATGCGTTCGTAAACGCTGTTCCGAAGACCTAGGTCTGAAACGCCCGAGAAAACGCCTACTGAGAGTGTTTGCATTTATGTTCTGGAACACTCAAGAACGCTGTCCGACTGAGCTGTCATGGAACGCAGATGAACGCTGCCGAGAATGTTTTGAAACATGTTGGAACGCTCCAAAAGCCATGATGCAGTATTACTATTTTGATGGCAAATCCATTGTGAGAATAACTTCAACTCCATTAACAAATTTATTGTGAGAATAAGCTTCTTTGAAATAACAAAGCGCACCCAATCCTCAAACATCAATATCTAATAGACATCTAATGGATATCTTTTAGCGGTCTATCTTCATCTGTGCATTTAGTGAAAACACAGCCGTTTTCTTTCCGGTAGTCTTCAAGGGAATATATGCATCCTTTCTATTTCTTTGTGCCAACCCACACAGCACAAAAATCCAAATCCGTCGCTTGCGAGCCGTGAATTCCGGGTGTCTAGTTTCCCAAATGCATCTTCAAAATTAATAATAAATTAATAATAGCATCCATAGTGTGGCCTAACGCGGCATGAAAATTGGGTCAATCTTATTTCTTTCTCAATTCTACTTCGAAATAATGTATATTAGAAAGCCAATAAAAATGTGTTATAAAGAAAAGCCGTATATGCATCCCTGACGTCAGATATGAGCTTATAAATCATCAGCCTTAGGTCATAAACGTCAGCTATGTTGAAATCGCGTACTAAGAGCAGAGCCATATCTAACGAAGCGACTACACTCTTTATAAAGCATAAATACACTTAGTCAATCCAGATATGAAATAGAGTAGTGGTATAGTGTAAGTCTCCTGCGTGAAAGGTCTTCAGTTCGAACCCCCTAGCCAGTAAGAATTTATTCGATGTATATGATTACCGTTGTGCGAAGTAATAAAATACTAACTTCAAAGGTCTTTAAGGGCATAAAGTTTATTTATAAAAATAATTTTACTATGACAAATTCCCAAATTCCAAGATGAGTGCCTAACGTTCGTATTACATTATGTTGATGAACGCTCTCATCACCCTAGACAGGATTTTCTGAAATGAACGTGAACGCTCTGAAACGCTGAAGATTGTGACTCACGGGGCGTTCACGAACACTCGAGAACGTAGCTAAACGCTCTGTAGTGTGTTTGAGATCACTCCAAGGCATTCACATTTACGCTCGAGAACACACTGGGATGGTGTTCTTAGCGCGTTCTTCGCAATTTATGAACACCTCCGTGGTTCGTTCCTAAACGCTCAGAACATGCTCTCATTTTCGCTAGGGTTAGCACATGCAATTATTTTCAAATTCGGTTTTTCAAAGTGTTTGTCTCTTCCCTAATGGGAAAATAGAAGTATATATGGAAAAATCATATATTAACGAGCAGCAAATGTTGAAATAATAATCCATTCGCTGATAAAAAGTTTCCGCACCCATTCTTTCCATATCGTTTGAAATACTGATAAAAACTAAATGTTTCTTTCATCTTAGAAAGACTACCATCGTTCATTGCATTAATTGTTAACTCAAAACGAAGTATTCGCCTTTAACTAGTCAAGAAAATCTGCGAGTGGTTACAAGTACAAGTACATGTTTGAGAGAAAAGGTACTGTATTATACTTTTTGTCGAAGGTAGAGGTAGTTTTAAGAAAGAATTAGTCGTATTCTAGCATTATTCTTGAATTTCCGCACCAAGTATTAATATAAAAAAGGTGGTTTTCCAGATACACAATCCATTATTTTTCTACTTAATCACCTGAAAGAGTTATTCTTGCGCCAACCTGTTGCGGTCCCAAGATAACAATAATTTTGTTATTGAAATTACCGTTGCGCAAATCCACTTAATTGGCTTTGGACCAAGTAAAAACTGGAGCGGTAGAGCCGGACGACGATAACTCCGCTACCACGCACTCCACCGAGGCATCAAACCTCGAAAGAGTCTTGGGTGAGAGAATTGCAGAATGCCGCGAGGCAGAGCGATGTTGCCAAACCGAGGACGCCACTTGCTGCGCAGACTGAACGGAGATAACCGCGACCAAGTTATACGCCGCAGTCAGCACCACTCGGCCCGGAATTATGCTGAACTAACAATATATGAAATTTGTACATACTGCCAACAAATTGGCGTCCATACTAATTTTCGGAAATGGGGTCTAGATGATGTAAATAGTCGATTCCAGTGATTTTTACACGTTTGTAATCCGGCGTCCGGTATACGGCAGCCAAATTACACTCGGACGCCAAATCAAATGCAACTTGCTCATTAACGGGTGCCAAAATGATAGCGGGATTTATATATATATATATATATATATACGCCTGACGAAATTTTTTCACTGGATGTGAAGTGTGTGTGTGTGTGTATATATATATATATATATATATATGTATATATATATATATATGTATGTATATACACACACACACACACTTCACATCCCGTGAAAAAATTTCGTCAGTGTCATGTTTAAAAAAATAGGGGGAGTAATTCATTATATGAATTAATATACTGAAGAATCATGCACACATCAGAACCTAAAGGAAAAAATTGCATGCAAGCATATGAGACCCCTCCGTAAATATTGGGAGCCGATGAATAACCGAATTGTATATGCGTTGTGAATTTCCTTGGAAACTGCGCTCAAGTTTCAAGGCGACGAACACAAAAATCAATTGAACAATTGCACTGCTGGCCTGGAAACGAAAGACGTAGCCATCGAAATAAGTGATATTCAACGTCAATCTTGGGAGTCACTTCCAAGTTCCAGCTGAATATTTGTAGAAGTCAGCCCTCTCTCTCTGCATACTTCACATGCTTATTTTTTAATGCTTCATTTTCTTCTACAGGAGATATCATCCCTTGGTGTTTTGATAGTGTCACTCCATTTACAGGGTGTGACTATAAGGATCGGTCAAACTCAAAGGACGCATTCCTCTCCCGTAGAAAAAGAAAATATATTGCTTAGATATGAGTCCAGAAACGCTTCTAATATAACAGATACGGTGACAGATGGACAGATTGACGTGGAACGATTCTCTGGCTCCCTCGGGAACTTGAATTCTCTTGTGTGTCGAACCCCGGTACAAGATATACAGTCTTTGTGCACGTATTGCGGAAGACTGCGAAAGCAAACTCAGTAGATCGGGGATACATCAGCGCATTCAATGCGACAGCGGGTAGGTGCATGTGTTGATGCTAAAAGAGAGCATATGGAACACTTTATGAATGGATGAGTTCCATGTGGCACGCTGGTATGTTCTTTTCCTGTTTGTTGCCCATTATTAATGTTTTAAGAAGAGCTGTGAAAAATTAGTTCTTATGCAGAAATAAAGCATTTCCGGACCCATATATATGAAACATATTATCTTCTTCTACGCTTGAGGAATGTATTCTCAATATTTGGATTGCCTTATTTTTACGTCTAGTATATTACAAGGGCTCAATGTTCGACTAATTGGATAGTTACCCCCTGTAAAAATGTTTTCCCTTTTATGCTCTGCTTTAATTACTTAGCCTACTCCTCAACTATCTTTAATCAGTCTTAATGCTTATTTTTATGATTCACATCGCCGCCTACCGAGCATCGCAACGTAGGTATCGACCTTCCATCGTATGCATTGTCTTCCACATATTCTTTTTTTTCAACCTTTCACCAATAATTTGTCACCATCCCCGTTCTCCTGGTCATTTTCCTCCAATGTTTTATCATTTTTCTTTCTTTCTGCTCTTAGAATGTTCCGCTTTCTCTTCCACACCCATCCTACGAACCCTTCCAATCTAATTTCGTCCTTTCTTCTTCAACAAGTAGTGAGCTTGTGAATTTTTAACGAAACGGATGAACATGTGGCTTAGCCTTTTAAATGTTATCTCCGGCTGGCAGTGAATTCGGAGTCACTCGTCGAGGCCTGTCCCTCGAGATCTCCCCCCCCCCCGCAATCTCTTAGTCGGACGGCGGCCGGAAACCACTAGAGGGATAAAAATGCGAAATGCCATTCGACTTTCTTTTATCAGTCGATCGATCGCGGCTCGAGCGAGCGGCCGATTAACGGGCTCTTCCGGACCGAAGGAAGGATTACGATGAGTGAGGTAGACATGAAAAGAAAAAAATTGAATTATCGTTTTCAGTTGTTCTTCAACGGAAAAAGAAGGAATTACGCAGGAATAAAGGAAACCACATTGACTATTAACGGTTCTTAAGATTTAAGCCCGAAAAATATAAAATATATAAACCGCGCCGAATTGTTTACATAATTCAACATACCTTCATTAATTTTATTGAAATTATTTCTTTTCCTTGTGAAACTTATTTCATTGTGAAACTTAGACGCATTCACGAAATGAATGCGTCTAAGTTTTGTTTTCAGGCTTTTGAGATCGATTTTTGTCACTACTATCAGTCATTGCCGCATTTACCTGTTGAATAGTTTGTCACTTACAGTCATCGTTTTGTTCTTTCTATTGAGATCGTCGTCATTAGACTGGAGAATTCAGTTATATTTGTATCATCTGCTTGCTTCACGACTGAGCGTTGTCCATAAATAAAAAAACAAGTGACGGTTGAACGGTAATTTGTTAATTTGTAATATTTTATTTTGTAAAGATATGACAGGATTCTTGAGTCTTCTGAAGAAGGCTTCGGTAAGAAAAACAAAACGTTAAGTGTATATAAAAATCACTCTTTGCCGCAGTAAACCCGAACGGAAATGATCGATAGAAATGCTGCGTCTAATTTTTGCCGTAAGTCTGACGCGTTCGGTTACACGCACCTAAAATGAACAATACCGGGCTTCTTTTATAAATTTGGTCATTCCGCAGAAAAGGAGGCTTAGTTAGAGGATGCATTTCTTACAGTATCATTTATTTTTTATTGCATATTTCATAATATATTCATAGATTTGTTACTGAAGAGCCCTACATCTTATGTGTAATATTTTATTTAAAGTGCTTAGTTGATAGGAATAAAATCCAAATATCTCTCCGTAGACAAAACGTGCATCTAGCTGCCCATACCCTAAGAGCTGAGTATCTCTGCAATAGTGAACGACGTTCCCCGAAAAATATTTCTCCCATATGCAGGTCATGTTTAACTTCACAGTATATATGTTTAAGGGAAATCCTCCGCGTGAAACGAACCAAGAGCCTGATTATTTCTTGTGTTCATTTCATGAACTGACATCTTACAAACTGCACATATTTATTGGTAAATTGTCCATAGGAAACCTATTGTATTGAAGGCTATGGTATAATTGTTTTACCTATTGTGAATGTATTACATAAGTTTTGAGTTGTTACAACTCATTATCAATTTCAGGCTCCCGTTTACTCCTTTTAGAGCAGCCTAAACACAGTTGGGTGTCCGAATTTTTTCCTTTGAATGAAGAATATCTATAAAAATATATGCATCGTTTTTTTAGTTTATGGGTTTTAAATATTTAAATTTTTAATGCTTGCTGATATTATGGGGTATAAGGTATGCTGATGGGAATTGATTAGAATAAACCGGCCTTAAATTATTCGCTCACCTTATTAATTTAGACCACATAATCATGGAATATTTTCTCTGTATATCAGAGTGACCAATTTTTATCACTTTTTTGTCACTGTATTGTTATTTAGAGTATTTTCATATGATTGGTACCCTCCTGCACAAGCGAAGTATGTCCTCTATTCCACTTATTAATGCCCTACGATACACTGGAGAATTCATTAGAGGACTTTTTTTCAGAATTTAGTCTTCAAGTCCTTTTAAAATAGGTGTTCACACGGGTGAGCTTCAGAGACAGTTAAGTTGTAAAAATTCTTCGTCAAGTTGGTAATTATCGTAAAAACTTCATTGAAAATTATAAATATCCGAAGAGCTTCGATTGAAATGTCTTTCTTTTTAAAATGGGATGTAGAATAGCGTATTCAATGAGGAGCGTTTCGGTTCCATATACCTGCACCCTGAGCTGCGCATTCTTGATATAAGGCGAACGCCACGCACCTACTGACTGTAGACCAGGTCCTTGGGTGTTTAAAATGCACAGAATGAATGCATCATGTGTAGCTCCCTGCTCCATCTGTTTGCTTGAGAGACACCTGCTCTGCCTGAAAGAATTTTCTGAAACTATGCTCTGAAGTTATTCATGACTTTCACTAAATGCTAAGCGAGAATTACCAAATGTTTTCATCAAACATTACAAGGTTAATTTAATAAGCTATTTTATTTTTTTAGCATTTACTGAGAATATTTCACCGGTCGTACACCGATTGCGGTTGATATGATATTTGGAAAAAAATCCTCATGAACGTTTTTTATGCGTTGAAAAATTACGCTGGTGTCCAAAAACCAATTATTCAGGTTGAGTGACGAAGACCTTTCAGCTCTGCTAACACGTTCACGCCACAAAAAATTGAATTTCGAATTCAAGTCGGTAATGCTACGTCTCTGTAACTATTTTCAAAATAAATAGATGGCCGGATTGGTTCTCAGCGTATCCCTGTGCATAACAGGAGCCAAGGAACTTCATAGAGACTTCAATATATTTTTTCACCAGTAAAATCTTCATACATTATTATTGTTACATTATTTATTTAACTATGTGTTTTGTTATAGTAGCCTCACGGTGGATATCCCGTAGTCCGTAAAGCCATATGCCAAACGTAAACCTTCTTAAAGTGTAAATACTCAATGATGCCAAAGTGTATTTCAAAGACATACCTCGCCCTGGAAGAGGCCAAGACTTAAAGCGGGGCTCGCTTACACTGATGCTGTGTTTTCATTTTTTTCCACTTTTTTGTTGTTGCGTTAGCAGAAATGAAGAGGTTTTGTATTGATGGAAGGAATGCATTCGGAGCCATCACTGGAAAGGTACTTTCTCCCTCTCTCTCTCTCTCTCACCTAATAAGTCTTTATTTCCCATTATTGGCTCCGCAGTGAGCACCGTTCGCGTGGAGGCTGTGGTTGGTCGAAGCGCCGCTCTGCCGTGTGACATCGAGCCAATCACGAGGGAGGACCGAGTCTACATGGTGCTGTGGTTCCGGGAAGCCGCCGGCAAGCCACTGTACAGGTAAGAGACTATTCCAATTTAGCTCGATATAAAATAGATGCGGGATATTAACGCAATAAATTTTATCGAAAAAATTAAACGAGAGCTAAGAGTGAAATATATGAGCAACCGCATGCTTTTTTTGTCCCGTGGCACAAGGTTGGTGAAATAGATGTGCAAATACTGACGAATCGATAAGAAGATTACGAGTCTCGAGTATTTTGGAAGAAATGCCTTAGGTAGCTTGCGCCTCGTAATTAGAATGAATGTTTTTTTAATGGGAGCAAAAAGGAATATACCCCTGATTGTATCGCTGGTAGTGCAACTTGGATGCGCCACGATCAGCATCGGTGTTGGCTAAATGAATTGGGGATCGGGTATCGGCGAAGTGTTTCTGGCAAATGAGGGAGGCAGAGTGGAAACGAGTGGGCAATGAAAACGTAATAAATGGACGCTCCGGTAATGAGCATTTATTTAAGTAACGATTTGATATGTAGAGAAAAGGGATGAGAGTCTGACAACGAAACACGAGCCTTATAAGGGAGTGAAATGTGATGGAGTATGGAGAAGATCGAAGAAAAAAATGGGTGAATATGGCGGAAAGTACTCTCAACAGAAGGAATATTTTAGTTATCCAAGAACATGATAATCGGTATGTATTTGACCAAAACTAAATGCGAAGATAATTAATGACGAATCATAGACAGCATTTCAACATTTTGTCAACAGTAGGGCCCTTAAATCATCATCAGAAACTTGTCGCGGCTTAGTTATTTGAAAGTATTTCCTGACTTATGACAATCACTTGTTTTTACAAGGGTATGGTTAATTGATAGTAAGATACGCGAGTGTTAATATCAGCACGCAATTCGTTAAAACAATAAACTCGTCCGATTACTGCTGAAGCATACAGCATAGTGAATCAGAGGTTGTAATATCTGTTAGGTGCCACGGAGTTAAATCCACATTATAATATTTGGACGTTGGCTGTGCGCAGACTTGAGATGTAGCGAATTAATCAATGTTTATAGTATTTTTTCAATAGATGAGTTAGTTTTGAGCCGTACGGTAGACGATTTTTGGAATTTCACATACAAAGTTGCAGGTGACCGAGATCTGTCAACACCTGATATGTGAATAGAGATTTACTAGTCGAGCAAGAATAGTGAGATGGCCAGAGCGTGGGTGGTGGAGTGGTTGGTTAGTGTGATTGCGCTGGAGCCAGTGCATCGAGGGTTCGATCCCCGCCTGATAGCTTTTTACTCTCGAGATTTAGGATATGGGGCTGTGCCTGTTTTTTAATATTTCAAACCTAAAGATTAAGCACTGTGAGTAGAATTAGAAATCTTAATGTGTTCGACTTTAAGGCGTTAAAACGAGGAAATTCGAAGATTTACAAACTATTTGTTTAAAGAAAGGTAATTAGCGGTTTGAATACTTGGTTTGAACTTCCGCATTGTTTGAAAAGAGCGAATGAATCTTAGAATTTGAATGAGAAATTAGCGTTTCTCTTCAAGCTTTGTTGCCTGTTCATTTAAAATATTTTCGTTTGTGTTTGCGAGTTTTTAAGACAGTTCTTGCGAGATTGTGAGTGCGGAGTAAAGTCGAGGACTGGCCTGGTGAGTTTTGACGCTTATCCCGCTTTTTAGGTTGTTGACAACGGTGAGAAGAGGCGATCGCAAGAATATTGGACGTGAGGATGACGTAAATCTGTATTTAATGAAACATCCTCCAGCATGGATTTAGAGTGAGTTATGTGTAAGTTCAGCAATGTCAAATAAATTGTTTTGGTTAGTTTATAACCTTGGTGATGTATCCATGCCTCGATGAGTTTAATGAGTTTTTTATGAGACGCGATAGTCATTGATTAAGGGAAAGTTTGTTTGCGGACGAGATGAAGTCAGTTACGAAGCGACTTTCAGGTGACTTTAAACGATGAGCGTTACAGTTCTACTTCTACTTCTACTTATTACCCTACTAGCCACCACACATGGGTGTTTAGCAGGGGGTGATATACCAACAACATGAACGTCAGTGAAGAAAATTACTTTCACTAACATTAATCTATAATCACAGAAACCACAAAATTAATCTGTAATGTAACTATGTAAATGCAACACAAAAGTCACGCAGGGAATATGCAAAACATGGCGTTAGCCCTACTCTACGAATTAATCAGCTACACTACCTGTCAACTAACCTACTTCTAAGTCTCTACGCAGCCATTATGGTCTCTTATCGATCGCGGAAAAAACGGTATTTCAATTCTATCTGTCCTACAATCTATTTCCCTTATTTTATTCTTATGATCTGATCTACCGTATTATGTTAGGGTTCGTAAGATATTGAAAACTTCTTCTGATAATAAATCGGTTTTGAATTTACTTAAAATATTGCGTCTAATTTTAAATTGACGGTGTCATAGCGATTCCCATCCTAGTTTTTGTAAGAGGTCATTTACACTAATGATACTATCATAACGGCCTTTCACGTATCTTGCTGATCTTCTCTGCACGCGTTCAAACTCTGTTTTTAAGCCTACATCATGTGGATCCCAAACCCTGACAGCGTATTCTAAGTGGGGTCTAACAAGAGATAAGTGGCTGGTACCTCTAACTTTATCGTCGCACTTTCAAAGTACTCTTTTAAAAAATCCCAATTAACGATTAACCTCTCCAGTTATTTCCCGAATATGTTTGCTCCACGAAAGATCATTGGTTAGTTTAACTCCAAGGTATTTTACAGGTTCTAGGCTCTAATGTTCGGTGTATGGGTATGGACAATAAATGGGTATTCTGTACATAATAACTGTACTGAGGGGAGGTTTTCCCTTTTCCAGAAGTTCATAACAAAACATATTTTTCAAGCTTAATTCTAGTTGCCAGTTAAGTTGATGTGATAAAGATTTAATTGCTTTTACATTTGATAAGACGTGAATTTTTTTAATAGCCAGCCGTATGAATTAAATTTTGTTTTGGAGTAAGGATGGTAGGTGGATCTCCGACGGGTTTCATGTTAATTGCTTTTTAGACTAATTATGCTTATTATGCTGGGAACATGCTAAACGAAAAAGCGTTGGTGGCGGAGTGGTTATGCTAAACAAAAAACTCATTAACGTCATCAAGGCATAGATATATCACCAAGGTTAAAAACTAACTAAAACAATATATTTGACATTGCTGATCTTACTCCTTGCAGTCACTTTCATGTCCCTGCTCCAAAAATTGAAGAAACTACCGCACAGTGGTCTAGAAAGCCCGATTTTCCGGACAAAAGTCGATTTTCCGAACTTGTTGAAATGACTGCAAATCATGTCTAATGGAAAGATAAAAGATCATTTCACAAGGTACGACACTTTTTTCTCCTATAACACAGTTATTTTCCGATATACAGAGCTGTATTTAAGGGAAATTTATCGTAACTCAATTTATGACATTTTTAATGCTTTTTTGTTCCATCCATAGAATGAGTGTACGCTATATTTAAAGTGTAAAATGAGTTTTAATGGCATCTTTGCCTTGTGTTTATTGAGTTTCTATCGTTCATTTTGTAATTAAATCTTTAAGTCCCTTATAACAGTGCTTATATTAGTCTCAGACGTAAATTCTGTTCGTGTGTGCAAAGTTGTCAGAACAAAAAAGCCATCCACTACCACCCTGTTAAGCAATGGCATAATGGTAGATAAAAATAAAATTCTCCAATAGCCGTAAAAATGGCACCACTCGTCAAACATGTACCACAAAATTCACTTACTGTGTTGGTTTGCGGGAAAGGAATTCCACAGCAGGGACCAACCACAGCCTCTCCACCAGAATACCCTCCTGTGATGGTTTACGGGAATGTTACTTCCTCGCCAGTGACCAACACAGACACACACACTCAACCCAGTTTGGGATCCTTTTCGAGGGCTAATGGGACCCTGATAAGGATGCCTGGGTTATAACCTGATATCCTTCATAGGGCTAATGGGACCCTACTAAGGATGCCTGGTTATTACCACAATCACACACACACGCACTCAAATCACTCACTCACAACACACAGACGGGCCCAACTTCTGGGAGAAATCGCTCAAAAAGAGCGTGGTCAAAAGAAATCAACCAATCTTTTAATGAGTTAACAGCTATATCTACTGGCACATTTGGAAATAAATTTGTAACATCAAAAAATACCATTAATTCTCCCTCAGTAAACACATAGTCTTTAATTTTCTTTACAAAGTCCAAGTTGTTCTTAAGAGAATGGGGGCTTTGAAATTGTAACTCAGAGAATTGATTTACGAGCCATTTTGACAAGAGATAAGTAGGGCAGTTTATACCGGAAACTATTGGTCTCATGGGGCAACCATCTTTATGAATTTTTTGTAGGCAGTATAATCTAGGTAAAACTGGGTTGGATACTGAAATATTGAATTTAGTCTTCTTATCAATGAGGACAGGACAATCATTAATCACATTCTTAAATTGAGTGATCAATCTGTTGAGAGGGTTCTTTTTAACATTAATGTATGGGCCGGATGATAACAAGGAACTTACTTTAATGTAATAATCCTCTTTGTTCATAATAACGCAAAGGTTGCCTTTGTCGGCTTTCATATAAAAACAATTTTTGGATTTTAGAGACTGTACAACTTTGTTATAATTGGATATCCTAGACTGTGATGGAGTCTTAGAATGCCTGAGGTTAGATACAATTTGCTTTTCACATGCTTTCCTCAGAAAATCTTTAGTGGCATTGTCATAAGGTCTGAGAGATCCTTCTATATGGGCAACTAAATCCTCGATAGGGATTGATTTAGGTTGAATACTAAAATTTAATCCATAATTGAGCAATCTTAGTTCTTGGGTTGAGAAATCCTCATTAGAGAGATTGCAGTCATTACTAAAATCACTGTCAATAGTAACGGAAGTATTGGACTCACCGATCAATTTGGATAATTTGCGGTTGACGCAGCGGGCTTTGTCCTCGCGCTTCTTCAGAATCACGACGTAGATTCTTCTGTCAGCTTCTAACCACTCCTGGAAATCCTTCTCAGCTAAATTCTTAGTGAGTTTAAGGTGTAAGTTGTATGCTTGTATTTCTAAATGATTCCTTTTGGCATAGAGGGACACGATTTCAGAGTTAAGAGCTCTACGTCGTAGGTTTTCGTCAATATTAAGGTTTCTTTTGCGATACAAAGAAAGGGTACTGATAAATTTCGGGAAGACATTGTTAAGTTTAAAAGATTTTAAAAAACGGATGTCCTCGGCAATTTTCCCGATTTTTGTTTTCAGCTGATGGAACTTATTTAGCTCAGATGACTGGAAAGCCATATTAATTAAATCAAAGGAAATTGAGCTCTACGGCCTCTCTAGATAGATAAAAATAAAATTCTCCAATAGCCGTAAAAATGGCACCACTCGTCAAACATGTACCACAAAATTCACTTACTGTGTTGGTTTGCGGGAAAGGAGATTCCACAGCAGGGACCAACCACAGCCTCTCCACCAGAATACCCTCCTGTGATGGTTTACGGGAATGTTACTTCCTCGCCAGTGACCAACACAGACACACACACTCAACCCAGTTTGGGATCCTTTTCGAGGGCTAATGGGACCCTGATAAGGATGCCTGGGTTATAACCTGATATCCTTCATAGGGCTAATGGGACCCTACTAAGGATGCCTGGTTATTACCACAATCACACACACACGCACTCAAATCACTCACTCACAACACACAGACGGGCCCAACTTCTGAGAGAAATCGCTCAAAAAGAGCGTGGTCAAAAGAGCCATTAGCCCTCGAAAAGGATCCCAAACTGGGTTGAGTGTGTGTGTCTGTGTTGGTCACTGGCGAGGAAGTAACATTCCCGTAAACCATCACAGGAGGGTATTCTGGTGGAGAGGCTGTGGTTGGTCCCTGCTGTGGAATCTCCTTTCCCGCAAACCAACACAGTAAGTGAATTTTGTGGTACATGTTTGACGAGTGGTGCCATTTTTACGGCTATTGGAGAATTTTATTTTTATCTATCTAGAGAGGCCGTAGAGCTCAATTTCCTTTGATTTAATGGCATAATGAAAGAAAAAAATCTCTGTTGAGTTAATGTGTAAAAATGTTTTGCCTTTAACTGCCTTTTTCCTAATAGCTCTCCAAATTGTGTTACTTCGCCGGGCCTCCAGAACGCCATATCACGGGCAGGCGAAAATTATGGTAGTACACAGAGTTGGTCGTTTATTGTTTCTGTAACGTTGAGTCAATTATATTCAAGTTTATTCATTATGGTTTATTTTCATCTTTCACTTAAGGGTCAATCTCAACAATTCACTCCTTGTGTCTAACATATATTGATCTGCATGGTCTTCACCATGGCACATCCACTACATTAGTATCAATATAAATAAACTACTATTTCACTAAACTGTCTTTCGTATGGTTCTATTTTAATTACTTAATTACAGTAAGCCATACTACAATTGGTAGAAAAAGTCATTCACAGAAGCAACGGCAGAGACAAAAATATTAAGAAGGCATGGAATATTCACAAATTAGGCAAGAATTCTTTATTCCGGTTGCACAAAGGAAAGAGTGGACTGTATGTAGGGCTTAGTCAAGGATACGCAATTCGATTCTAAGATGGTATATTTCACAAGTTACAATGATACAGCGCTGTTGGAGCAATCGTCCCGTCTTCCAGTTCTAGCACTCGACTCCTGCTACTGTCCGTCCCTCGTCACTCGCCTCCATTGTCCAACACACACGACCGCTCTCTTCGACTGACGAATCCTTTTCCAGCTGTCCCACGCATCCTCTGGTTGCGTCACTGTCCTAGAAGGGCAGCACTGGTCGGGGCCCATGGGCCACCGGCTAGCCTTTAAATGCACCGAGCCCAAACATACATACATATGAAAAAGTATTTATTCTTTTTCCCGAAAAGAAACCTGAAACAGATGAACAAGAAACAAAAAACAAAAACATAGATGAATGCATCTTCTCACTGCGTTGAAGTAGGCAAGAGACAAAGTTTAGAAATTGGTCGTTTAAATTGCCCTGATGGGGTACGAATAGTCGCCACTGGCACTAAACCGTCTTGGCCTGGGTGAAGTTCTTGAGTCACGGCGATCTTCCATTGAAGTGGTGGAAGGCTGTCTTCTTTTCCAATGCAAAGTGCACCAGGTTGCACATTGGCACTGGACGAAGTCCATTTGCTCCTCTGCTGGAGATGACACAGGTAGTCCAAGGACCATCTTCTCCAAAACTGCTGCAACTGCCGCCGTATTAACTGCCATCTGGAAAGCAAGCTGAGTCTTACATCACCCAAATCTGGTTCAGGGATACAGGTAAGAGGGGAGCCAATCAAAAAGTGACTTGGCGTTAGGATAGAATAATCGGTAGGATCAGTTGAGAAAGGAATCAATGACCTAGAGTTTAGACAAGCCTCAATCTGTGATGTTAACGTGGTCATCTCTTCAAAGGTGAAACATTCATTCCCCATAACTCTACGCAGATGGTACTTGAACGTCTTCACTCCGGCCTCCCAAATTCCTCCAAACTGGGGCGCTCTTGGTGGAATGAAATGCCATATGATAACTTCTTGTTGAGCAAATCTTGTCACCTTCAGTTTGTGGTCTTCTGTTTGCATGAGCTCTTGTAGTTTTTGAAGTTCTCCTCTTACTCCAACAAAGTTTGTTCCATTGTCGGTGTAAATATTTGCACATCAACCTCGTCTTGAAATAAATCTCTTTAGGGCAGCCAAAAATGCTTGCTTAGACATATCACTGAGAACTTCAAGATGTATAGCTCTTGTTGAAAGACACAAAAATTGCTATGTAACACTTAATTTTCACTTTACCTCTGCGAGTACCTGATTTTATATATATTGGTCCCGCATAGTCAATTCCACAGTTGAGAAATGGCCTTGCTGGTTTAACCCGTAAACTCGGCTGGTGTTTAGGCTCTCGCCGCAGGATTACAACTTCCGCCCTGGTTTCAAGCTCTCGCTTATGTCCGAGGCAAGGAAGAGGTGGGAAGGAAAGGATGGGAAAGGGAGGTTAGCGAAACCGACTGCCCCTTCGAGGCCGATACCAATGAGGCGGATTGAGGTCAAAAGGATCTCAATTTGGCCCCCGCCTCTCCGAAGTGCTCGTATTAGTTTGGTTACCCAAACAACTGAGACGAGTGACCGTCGGTCTCGCTTTCGCGAAAACCATCTATGAAAACCGGAAGAGCCCGTTACCCAAGGATTTGGGATTAGGTTTCTCCCTGGCTCCCTTTCCGGGTAGACGCCGTGCGGTCTGCCGGAGTACATCATCGAATCAGGGGCATTGGTCAATTCGGACCAATTCTGGTCAAAGCGTGGGCTCGTCCGTCAACTCAATACTCCTCGTTTACCCCGGCGTAAACTCGGCAGTTGTCCCATAAGTTGAGTAGCTGATTCTCCCTTCAGCTTGTGGCACACCAAACAATGATGCAAAGTTTTTCTAATAGCAGCCTTGCCATTGATGATCCAAAATCGTTGCCTCAACGAGGATAATAACAACTTACCATTGGCGGGAAGCAATCGTAGATGTTCGGTTTCAACTATCAATCTAGTTAGATGATGAGATGGAGATAAAATAACCTGATGTTTCTGATCGTAGGGAAGATCGGAATTCTGAAGGCGGCCACCGACTCGGAGTAAATTATTGTCACAAATGAAGGGATTCAAGTTCTTGAGTTTACTCTTGTTCTTCAAGGTTTGATATCTCTTGACTTGTACCTCTGTAGAATATGCTGCCTGTTGAGCAATGCGAATACATGCATAGAGTGAATTCTGTAACTCCCTCTCAGAAAGTAGACCAGTAGGTTGATGTTGAGATGACTTGCAATTAGATGCAAAACGAAGGCAGTAGGCTACAACTCTTTGTAGTCTAGACAAGGTAGAAAATCTAGTAGTAATCTCGTCTTGAGAAATTGTCACTGATAAGTTGATCACAGCCTTTCGTTGTTCTGGCAAGTTGTGTGACACTTGAGAAATTTGCGTGATAGGCCATGAACTTGGTGAACTAAGGAGCCATGCTGGTCCATTCCACCACAATGAGTTGTGTAACAAGTCACCCGAAAAGGCTCCTCTTGATATCAAGTCAACTGGGTTTTCCTGGGATGCCACATGTCGCCATTCAGCTGTTGAGGTGCGATCCTGGATTTCTGCTACACGATTGGCAATGAATGTCTTCCATTTAGTAGGTTCTGATGAGAGCCATGCCAATACTCTTGTAGAGTCAGTCCATAGAAAATTGCATGTTGATCTATTTTTGAAGAGGTTAATAATTTTACTAAACAGTCTAGCAAGTAAGAGCGCGCCGCATAACTCAAGGCGTGGTATAGATAACCTTTTCAAAGGTGACACCTTTGACTTAGAACATAATAACTTGATATTGATCTCACGAAATTGGATCGTGGATCGTAAGTAGATGCAGGCCCCATATGCCTGCTCTGAAGCATCAGAAAATCCGTGGATTTGTATGTCACCTGGTGTTCCTCTTGCGAGAACTAATCTATCTATTCTTATGTCATTTACTATTGGTAATTGATTAAACAAGATCTGCCAGCATTTAAGAAGTTCTGTCGTCAGTTCTTGATCCCAGCTGATTTTTTTTGGCATAACTGCTGTAGAAACATCTTGCAGCGAATCACTACTGGGCTAATTAACCCTAATGGGTCCAAGATAGATGCTATAGTAGCTAGAACTCCCCTCTTTGTAAAGGTTTCGTTTCTTGCGTTCAATTCTTTGGGTTTTATTCCATGTACTATTTGAAACTCATCTGTAGCAGGGTGCCACAAAAGACCAAGAGTTTTTATGTGATCATTGTGGAGCCAAAATGGCAGTTTAGCTTCTCTAAATCCCTCAGGGATACCTTCAAGCAAAGCAGAGTGGTTGGAGCACCACTTACGCAATTGAAATCCTCCCTTCATAAGCAACTCCATGAGCTCCCTTTACATTAAAAGAGCTTCTTCAACACTCTCAGCTCCGGACATGCAATCTTCCACGTAAAAGTCGTGTAATAAGATTTCTGCAGCCTTTGGGTAGTTCTGAGCTTCTTCAACAGCAAGTTGATGAAGGCATCTGGTTGCTGGTGCACTAGAAGTACCATAAGTCACCGTGTTCAGCTGGTAGATACTGACTGGAGATGTAGAATCTCTTCTCCACAGGACTCTCAGCAGACTGCGGTCCTGAGGATGCACATTAATTTGCCGATACATTTTGGCAACACCGGCGGTAAAACATACCTGATGGGTACGAAAGCGAATTATGATCGTGAATAAGTCAGGCTGAATTGTGGGTCCCACCATCAGCAAATTATTTAGGGAAGTGCCATTACTGGTTTCCGCCAAGGCATCAAAACCTACTCTGTTTGGTTGTCGTACTAGCCTCCATGAAGACAGGGTGATGAGGAACGTAGTAACTCACAACATCAGCGTTTGCTACAGAGTCGACTGATTGCATGTGACCCAAGGCTCCATATTCATCCATAAATTGTACGTAATCTCTACGTAGTTGAGGTTGTCCGTTGAGTTTTCTTTCCAGTTGATGTAACCGTCTTGTTGCCATCTGGTAGGAATCTCCAAGTAGCGTGCGAGCCTGTCGTAATGGAAGACGTACAACAAATCGTCCTGTATTATCTCTTGTGGTATGTTGCTGGAAATGCTGTTTACATTCTTTCTCCTCTTGGGTTCGAGGCGTCTCGTTGATTTCTTCAATCTCCCAGAATGATGAATTTTTGGAAAAAGAATGGCTTTCCCCGGAATAATTATTGCATCAAAGAAAAGAAAATATCTAACGTAGAATCTATTAAATACTTAGGCGTCAACATCACTGAAGACATATCATGGGGGAAACACATCAGGGAAATAACTTGTGTAGCAAACCGTAGATTAGGATTTGTAAAAAGGGTTCTAGGCAAATGCGATGAGAGGGTACGAGAGAGAAG
The DNA here is from genome assembly GCA_963169105.1 of Ceriagrion tenellum. Taxonomy (NCBI): domain Eukaryota; kingdom Metazoa; phylum Arthropoda; class Insecta; order Odonata; family Coenagrionidae; genus Ceriagrion; species Ceriagrion tenellum. The sequence continues at coordinate 919,223 of OY720643.1, read as the reverse complement.
GTATTTTACACTTGTCAGGCCTCATTTAGAATATGCCGCTAGTATATGGGATCCCTACGAGGAAGGTATGATAAAAGAATTAGAGCGCGTGCAAAGGAGATCTGCTAGGTTTGTTAAAGGCCGTTATGATAATTGTATTAGTGTTACGAGATTAATAGAAGAACTAGGATGGGAATTACTATCAGAACGCAGGTTAAAATTTAGGTTAAACCTTTTAAGTAAATTCGAAACAGAGTTGTTCACAGATGACGTTAGATATATAAGGTGTACGAGAGGCTGGATGATTCGGTGAAACTCATTGAAGAATTAGGAAAGCGTCTGGATGAGTGTAGTGATAAAGTTGAATCGCTGCAAAGTGAAAATATTCATTTACGAAAGAATATTGAAGTTTGTCTAAATCGCATTGATGATTTAGAGCAACGAATGCTTTCCAATTGCGTTGAAATTCACGGAGTTCCTGCAATGCAAAACGAATGCTTACTGGATACAGTTTGTAAAATAGGGTCTGAGTTAGGGTTAGAAGTATGTGTCGATGACATTGACAAATGTTATCGCTACAAATCGAAATCCGGTGCTTCGGTCGGAGGTATCCACGTGCAGTTCGTGAGGCAACGCATCAAGGACGATTTCCTGGCGAAACGGAGGGTGAAACGGAACCTCTCCACCCGTCACCTGGGTTTCAACGTTCCTGAGTCACCTGTTTGCGTCAATGAGGCCCTCTGTCCTGGGAGACGCAGACTGCTCAGCGCGGCGAGAGAGGCTAAGAAAAATAAGAAATTTGACTACCTGTGGGTAAGACAAGGCAAGATAATGATGAGAAAGGCTGAGAAAATGCCCGTACTCGTGATTACTTGCCTGGAGGATTTGACTAAATTGTGACTTTTCCTTTCAATGATTGCAAACCCTGTTGATGAATTGTTCAGCGTAAAGCCTACAGTAATGATGTTGCATCAAAACATACGCAGTATGAGAAGTAACTTCGATTTATTTCTGTTGACTCTAAATAACTTACCACGGTTGCCAGAAGTTATAATTTTATCTGAAATTTGGATCAGAAAAGAGGAAGCAAACCTATATCATATTAATGGGTATAATAATATTGCTAATTGCAACAACAACTATAGAGCCAGAGGTGTATTTATGTACATAAAATGTAATTTAAAGGTTGAAAATGTGCATATTGAATCAAATACTTCTGCTGACTGTCTGTTGATTAGTCTGAAATGTGAACTTATAAATTTAGATATTATCTCGGTCTACAGGGACCAAAACATTCCCGTAACATCCTTCTTAAAAGAATTGGAACCATTGTTAGGGCGCTCTAAAAATAATTTAGTAATTATTGGTGACATGAATATTAATATTTTAGATTGTAATAGTGTTTCAGAGGACTATTTTAGCCTAATGAGCTCATATGGTCTAACTAGTATGGTTAATGAGCCTACACGAATAACCTCATCAACTGCTACATGTATTGACCATGTTTTTGTCCGGATTTTTAACTCATTTAAATTTGAAATAAGCGCAAGAGTAGCTCACTTGTCAGTAACTGATCATTCTGCGACTGTATTGTCCATCTCAGGTAGTAGCATGATCAAAAACGTAAATGTTCATAGTTCTTACTCCATTAATTCTAATTATATTCAATACGACGTATTAAAAAGTAGACTTGGTGCCATCGATTGGGGTCCTGTTTACTATGAAACAAACGTATCGAAAAGCTTTACTTTATTCTTAGATCTAATGAAAAGCTGTGTCCAGGACTCAAAACTCCATACCGAACGTGTAGTTAACTTTAAAAAATTAAAACCTTGGATGACTGATATATTATTGATAAAAATGGACCTCAAAAACCACTTACTTAATAAGCTGCAGAAGCATCCGCATAATGAGGAGTTAAGAAAGAGAACAATTAAACTTAAAAACAAATTGCGAGCAGACATAAGAGAAGCTGCTAATAGTTCCTATGTGAAACAATTTGACAAGTGGAAAGGCAACGCAAAAGAACAGTGGAGGGTATTGAAAGAACTAACTGGTGATAAACTAAAAGATTCTCACATACCAGAGCTAGTGATTAATAACCAACTTCTCACAGATCCTGCAGTTTTAGCGAGTGAATTTAACAAATATTTTATTAGTGTTTTCGAGTCCACCAAAAAAATCTCCCTTCAGCATGGAAATTCTTCTGGGCCTGAAATCCTATATCCCAATCTTAAATATCCTAATTCAATGTATCTAGAACCTGTGTCATCTTTTGAAATACGTGAAATTGTGAGCTCTCTTCAATCTGGAAAATCCGCTGGTCCAGACGGAACGAATGTAACAATGCTAAAAATCATAATTGACCTCATTGCTGATGCTCTGACCCATATTTTTAATATAAGCTTTATTCAAGGCGAATTTCCCGATGACCTAAAGAAAGCTATCGTTATACCCCTACATAAAAAAGGTGACCGACGAAATATAACAAACTATAGGCCAATTTCATTGTTATCTGTTCACTCGAAAATTCTTGAGAAACTAGTTAAAAAAAGGCTTTTGTCCTACCTGGACAAGCAAAATTTTTTAAGTAGTAACCAATACGGGTTCATAAAGGGTAAAGGAACAGAAGATGCCTTAGAAAGCTTCATGACACATGTCTACAACGCAATTAATACGAATAAACGCGTTGCTGTCCTATTCCTAGATATAAAAAAGGCCTTTGATTCCATAAATCATGATATTTTGTTGGAAAAGTTAAGTAGAATAGGTCTTCGTGGCACACCATGGAAATGGTTTAAGAGTTATTTGTATTCTCGCTCACAGTGTGTACGTGTAAATGATTGTGTCAGTGACTTTGAAACCATATGTTCAGGTGTGCCTCAAGGCTCAGTGTTAGGTCCAATATTATTTCTTATCTATATTAATGACTTATGTAACTCTAAATTCACCGGAAAATTAATTGCCTTCGCTGAGGATATTGCACTTATTCATGAAGGATCATCTTGGGAAGAGGTTAGACTTAATATGGAAGCAGACCTAAGCATACTTAGTGAATGGATGGAAAATAATAAATTATTGTTGAGTGAAAAGACGAAATTTTTGTGCTTTAATGTATGTAATCGTTTCTCAATTAATTGGCAATTAACCTATCATAAACCAAGTTGTGATCGAACCTTTTGTAATAACTGTATACAAATTGAATGTGTGCCTGAATACAAATACTTGGGAGTGACTGTAGACCAGCATTTAAAGTGGGATAAACACATAAATCGAATTTCAAGGGAACTTAAATTTATCCACGCGAAGTTTTATTTCCTTCGAAATAAATGTCCCCGACAATTCATTAAAACTATTTATCATGCTTTAGTGCAATCAAAATTAAACTACGGGATAATCTGCTGGGGAGGTGCCTACAAAAATTCGCTCAATCCGATGCTGATTCTCCAAAAAGCAATAGTGAGACTGATTGCTAGAAAATGTCAATTTGAACCGTCCTTCCCCATATTTGTGGATTTACAGTTACTCCCTTTACGTCATCTTTACGTGTACAAAGTATTGAAATTGTTCTACCTCAGAAGTGGTAATAAACCTAAGGAAGAACCAATAACCAATGTTTACAACCTAAGATCTACAAAAATGTATGTTTTGCCCAAACCAAATCTGACCGTGTTCAAACGCTCATTTATCTATGTAGGGCCAACATTATTTTCTAGATTGTCAGATAGTATAAGAGGTTCAAAAAGTTTAACATCTTTTTTGAAAGGAGTAAAGAAATGGTTACTTAATGTAGAAAATCCAGATGTATTTTTTTGTTAATAGTAAGGTTAATACTCACTATATTTTGTATGCACGACAGGTTGTAACTAAAAAACAAATTGTTATCTTTTCATGCATTTATTTATGTCTCGTAACTGGTCTCAGTTTACTTTTACTTATATTGTAATTTATCTTGAGGTATCCCAATACAGGCAATGCCTAAAGGAATTCCTAATTTAATTTATCCTTATTTAATTGAAATGTAAATATGCTTGTAATGTTGATTCTAAGGGATAAATAAATATTATTATTATATTATTATATATATTGAGAACCCCTGCGTATTATGCTAGGTTTGATCAGATTAACAAGATTAGAGAGATAAATTGCCGTACCGATAGATTTAAAATGTTATTTTTCCCGCATACCATAAGAGAGAACAATAGGCAGCGTAGCAAAAGGGATAGGTAGGTGAAATATAGTAAGAGTAGTCTGTAGTGCATGATGCATGTAATATCAACCAACAATCCCTTTCTTATTACGTAGATACTAACCGCGGCGATAACTGTATAGCGGCTCCACTGCGTGCAAAGGCCCGCAAGGAGAGAGGAGATGCACGGGTCACCTCCTGGTGTATACCGGGAGGAATGGTGTCACAGGCGACGAAGGCGATGAAGGCGGCGGTCGGGGACAAGGGCTGCTCTAAGTTGGATGTGGTAGCCCATGTTGGGACCAATGACGCTGTGGATGTGGGATCAGAGGAGATTTTAGACACTGTGATATATCTATGCTCCGAGTTCCGCCGTATTCGCGGAGGGTCGAGTCGCAATATGAAGCTTACCATATGCAGCTTGGTACCTAGGACGGATCGGGGTTCGATAGTTTGGAGCCGAGTGGAAGGCATAAACCAGAGACTCCGTGAAGTCTGTTGGAGCGAGAGAGCGGAGTTCTTAGATCTCAGGCCGGTGCTGAATTCGTGTCGGGTGCCACTATATCTTTCAGGTGTCCATTATACGTATGAGGCATCGCAGAAGGTAGCGTGCAGGATATCTGAGCATACCCAGCGAGTTTAGCATAGATGGTAGGCAAGAGAATAGGTCAGTTAGTGGGGGCGAAATCAGTGCTTTTCCGGAAAGTCAGATAATAAAGAGTACACAAAGCTTAGTGCCTAGGAAAAGCTAAATAGATAACAATAAATTAGAAATATTTAAGGAAGAGAGTAGCTCAAACAGTGGGCCATTAAATAACTTGCCACTCATCAGGATAGCAAAGAATAACAAGTTGACCAGACAACACAGTATAGGTTTATCGCGACGGATGAAAGCACAGAAAAAGGAAAACATATAAATCAAAACAACACCCATGAATTTCCAAACTGTAACTCTCCCAATAATTTAGAAAACACAAACCCCACAATTACAATAGGCAGACATAAAAATAGAGGAATTTTCAGTAGTAGTAGTTAATTGTCGTAGTTTAAGAAGCAAGATACCTGAATTCCATCACCTTATAGAGAGTACTAATTCTGATATAATTATAGGAACCGAAAGTTGGTTACCAAGCGATATTGCTAATAGTGAAATTTTTTCAGTAAAATTTAGGGTATACAGGAGAGATCGAGAGAGTCGACCGGGAGGGGGAGTATTTATCGCAGTTAAGAACATAATAGTCAGCAAAATAGAAGTGATTCCCGATTATATAATAGAAAGTGTATGGTGTTCCATTCAATGTGCTAATTCGAAAGTAATATATGTTTGTGCCTACTATACACCACCCCATTCGGATGTACACTCAGTATTAGAAGTCGAGAAACAGATCAGGTCCATTAATTCCCATAGCAACGAACGACAGATAATTGTAGGTGGAGATTTCTATACACCATCGATAGATTGGAAAACATGCAGTCATAAGTCAGGAGGTAGGGACAAAGAAATCTGCGACTCATTGCTTAACCTGTTCGCATCACACGCACTACATCAAATAGTAAATTTGCCTAATAGGGGGGAGAATGTTCTCGATTTATTTGCCACAAACATCCCTGAAAAAGTTATTAAAGTTGAAAATGTCGATGGAATAAGCGACCACAAGGTAGTGCACGTACAAGTTTCCCTCAATACCGGAAGAAAATTTTAAATTAAAAAGAAAGATTTACCTTTTTAGTAAAGCAGATTTTAACGGATTTAGGCGTGACTTAAAGACATCTGTAAGTATATTGTTAGTATGGTAAGGGAAGGCACGAGACTCCTCGACGCGCGACTCCCACGCCGGCGCTCCCTCAGAGGGCATCACCACGGGACCACACCCCTTCCAACCATTGGCCGTCAAGTGCTGACGCCATTCATCTTACCCATTATTGCTACAACCTTAATATTCTTCTCTTCCTCCTTGCTACAATCTTAATATTCTTCTCTTCCTCCGTCCTTTATGAGAAGGGAGATAGTGCACGGCCTAATTTGCTCCTCTCTTCCTGTTTGGGCAATGGGAGGCGAGATAGTGCACAATCTTAATGGCTCCTCTCTTCCTCTGTCCAGAGAGTGCACCGCTCAGCATCCTTCCCATGCCCGGATTGGGATCCGTGCTTTCCTCGGGCAGTCTCGTGGGGACCTTGGTGCGGTTGTGTCGATGTTTAGAGCGTTTAGACCGAATAAAGTATTTCTCTAGGGAATGGGTGCAATTCTTATTCTGATCCTCTCCCCGCGTTCCCTCTGCGTACTCCGGTGGACCCGAGAGACTAACACATCTTTTGAAAAATTCATGAACATCAGCAAAAATAGTGATACAGACAATACATGGAAAGAGTTCCTCCAAATTACACGGTCACTTGTCAACAGATATATACCTCATAAGTATAAGAGCGAGAATAGGGAACCAAGGTGGTACAACGCGGAGGTTAGAAAATGTTTAAAACGGCAACGAGTTAGCCACGCGAAACTAAGAAAAATGAAGAAAAATGTAGCTAATAGCGACCTAAAAATACTATCGAGCATTATAAAATTTGTAAAGCAGCCGCAAAAACAGCCCAAAGAAAAGCGGATAGCGAATTCAAGAGAAAAGTACTTGGAGAACAACTAGAGGGAAATCCGAAAGCATTTTGGTCATATGTTAGGGAAGTACAGGGAACTAAAAAATCAACGGTTAATTCCATGAAAAACGATAGAGGCGAAATAGTAACTTCCAGTTTAGATAAGGCAAATTTTTTTAATTACTTTTTTCAGAGTGTTTTCAATCAATCTATGCATAGTTTCCGCGAAACCATACGAGACCGATTTCAACAACCAATGCCCCCGATCGATATATCTTGTAGCGGAATAGTATCCTTACTAAGTAACATTAGCCCGAACAAGTCCTCAGGTCCTGATGAAATTCCAGCTCGTGTTTATAAAGAATTAGCTCTCGAAATGGCTCCGTATCTTAAAGTAATATTTAACAAATCCCTCCAAGAACACGCGGTTCCCAAAGACTGGAAGATAGCAAACGTGACCCCAATTTATAAAAGCGGAGATAGGGAACAGCCATGTAATTATAGACCAATATCATTAACGTCACTATCATGTAAAATCATAAAGCATATAATAGTTAAATCAATAATGGGACACCTCGACAACCAGGATTTATTGATAACAAACCAGCATGGGTTCAGAAAAGGACGGTCTTGCGAAACTCAATTAGGTCTTTTTGTTCACGATATTTTAGTTTCCGGAGAAGGTAACGTACAGGTAGATGCAGCGTTTCTCGACTTTAGAAAAGCTTTTGACAAGGTTCCCCACTGTAAGTTAATCGCGAAGTTAGCATCATACGGAATAGACTGTAATATAGGAGGCTGGAGAGGAGACTTCTTACATGAACGCGTTCAAAGGGTGGTATTAGATGGTGTCAGCTCCGGCGAAGTAAAAGTTACATCAGGTGTTCCCCAGGGAAGCGTGATAGGCCCGATTTTATTTCTTATGTACGTAAACGACTTGAATACAGTAGTAAAAAATAGCAAGCTCCGTCTTTTTGCCGATGATGCGGTAGTGTATAAGGAAATTAGAAATGAAGAGGACAGACAGTTTTTAGCTAAGGATTTAGATGCGATTGATGATTGGTGTGATAGATGGCAACTAGAATTAAATTTGAAGAAATGCGCGATTATGAATTTTTGGAAAAAGAATGGCTTTCCCCGGAATAATTATTGCATCAAAGAAAAGAAAATATCTAACGTAGAATCTATTAAATACTTAGGCGTCAACATAACTGAAATCATGTCATGGGGAAACACATCAGGGAAATAACTAGCGTAGCAAACCGTAGATTAGGATTCGTGAACAGGGTTCTAGGCAAATGCGATGAGAGAGTACGAGAAAGAAGGTATTTACACTTGTCATGCCTCATTTAGAATATGCCGCTAGTATATGGGATCCGTACGAGGAAGGTATGATAAAAGAATTAGAGCGCGTGCAAAGGAGATCTGCTAGGTTTGTTAAAGGCCGTTATGATAATTGTATAAGTGTTACGAGCTTAATAGAAGAACTAGGATGGGAATTACTATCAGAACTCAGGTTAAAATTTAGGTTAAACCTTTTAAGTAAATTCGAAACCGTTGTGTTCCCAGATGACGTTGGATATATATTGAGAACCCCTGCGTATTATGCTATGTTTGATCAGATTAACAAGATTAGAGAGATAGATTGTCGTACCGATAGATTTAAAATGTCATTTTTCCCGCGTACTATAAGAGAGAACAATAGGCAGCGTAGGAAAGGGATAGGTAGGTGAAATATAGTAAGAGTAGTCTGTAGTGCATGATGCATGTAATTACAACCAATAATCCCTTCCTTATTATGTAGATACTAATCATCTAGCTCCATGTGACCCTATTATCTAGCATATCTCCCTTAAATTTCCTACTTGCATGTCAATAGTGCATGTTTGGTGATATTCACCCCCTGCCACACACCCTCGTGGTGGCTCGCAGGGTATTACGTAGATGTAGATGCCTTTTCCTTGGAGAAGGGTTATCATCACAAGTGTTTTCTTTTTCACTCGCTTTAGATTTCGCAGCCGTTCTTTGCACGGATTTCACGCCGAGGCACTGGGACACTGTTTGATGCATAGGGAAACGCTTGCCCGATTTTTTTTCCGCCTCTGCTTGGAAAAAGCAAACGGCACTCAATATCATTCGTACGTCTCCATCAGAAAAACGACTTCTACGACCCATGTTGCACTCATGCAACGCACTGGAACTATGGCCAGCAGGAAAAAATGAGTTTTTTAAAGAGTGAAAGGCACACATTTCCGAGGAGTGCGAATGACTCATTATTCACGGAACGGCAACAACGGACAGTTTTGTGCGATTTCCCCTACCTGCCCCTAGCGATGCCTCGACGTTCCTTCTGCAGAAAGCCTTGCTTTCTCTGCGCATAAAATACATATAATTAAAAATCGTTATTAGAAATCCCAGGATATTTGACTAATGACTATGTACATATTTATAAGTATTTGTGGTTACAACTGTATAACTCAAACCTCTATCGCATCGTTAGTTTCGGAATTAGCGGAGGTTTACAACTTTTACAACAGCTCGTGTAAAACTCAATATATAAACAATTTTTTCCTTTGATATGTTAAAAACATGTGTGGCTAACTTATATAAAAATATCTCATCTCTAAAATAAATATTAAGAGAATGGTGAGAGAGTAAATTGGGACCACCGGATTTTGAGCGCCGAAAACTGGGCCTTTTTTTAAAAACATCTTAACAATGTAGATAAGAATACAAATTTTTTTTACAAACATTAGTAAACGTAAACATAATTGTTTTATCGTATGCATTTTATTTCGTTAAAATCGGTTGACCCTACTTGAAGATACAGCGTCCTAAACTCAACGGACTCGACTTTTTTAATGGACAGTAGATCTCTCTTGAAGTCCTCATATTGTCTACCTCGTCTTGAACCCTATGCTCGGAATATTCTATATTAAATAATATTAAGGTAGAACAGAATAACTGACCCTGATGAAGAAATAATAGGAACCACTCATTTAAAAAAAATGGATTTTCTCTCTACTGACTTAATGAACTACTCTTCCCCTACTGGACTCTTGTCGATGCTCAACTCGCCGAGTCCGCTGAAGTACTATTCCGCGCGCTTTCTCTTGCAATGCCTCAGATATTGCGTGAGAGTCACGCCAAGTTCCTGAAAGAAACTATTTGGTGGTCAGCATATTAAAGGCATAAAAAGGAAATGGTACCCTGACTGACATGTACTTTGACGGAGAGCAGCTGATGCAATGACATACTCTGAGGTCGCCACGTGAATACCCAAGAAGTTGGCTGAACTACATTACAGGTAGTCTCTTGCCATGGATTCTTCAGTTTTTGCTATATTTTATTATTATTCTTCTGCAAGCCACATATGAAAAAGCTCATCGAAGTCGAGCGTATAGTTAAGCACAGCTGGAAACGAGACGATTCAAAGTGAAAAAGCGGTGAAATATCATGAAAATCTTTGAGTAAAAGTACAGAGAAGATATAGGTTTCATATTTTTTGAGCAAGGAAACACAGAAATAAAGCCAAAAACCTTACACGCAGATCGTGACACTTCACTGTATGAACTACTGGAGAGAAATTCAGTTCTCCATTTTTCAAGAAAATTGCCTTTCTCATATGATGTGTTATGCATTTGTCCTAGTATCTCATAGTTGATATACACTTAACAGAAACTTTAATTTGTGGTAGGAAAAATAGTACTCTTGATATAAGCTTTGAATTGCTTAGACTAATGCAGTGTGTAGACTCTTGTAGACATATTTATGGGATTACAGCGTAAGTTTAGATCTATTCTTGCGAGCACGCGAGCAGTTATTTTGTAGCAAGTTTGGTCCGCTTACTTTATTGCCATGACATTTTTTTTGCGTAATTAAATTTCGTTCTCTGTGTTTTTATTGCATTTTTAATTACAGGTATGCTAAATTGACTCGTGCATTCTCAAATCTTCACAAACTGCTCTCACAAACTCTAACCCACGGTATAAATCCAAACAAATGTAAAATTTAATGATTTCATTTTTTCCTTATTTTTAAAGCCAATACACAATGGTTCACGACAATAAGACCCATGATTTGTGAATCAATTTTCATCTCTTTCTATAAGCCTGCATTCTTCAAAATATGCGGGATTTTACAAGTGTTTTATTTAGTTCATTGTGTTCCTCTCCCGCTGGGGCTATTATTAATCTTCAAAAGGCTCCTCTCCGCACGTTCGAATCCGTCATTCGCGCAGCAGCGAAAAGTTTTCATTACATAAAAGGTTCGCTGCTGCTACTAGCCATAAGAAGATATCTCACCCAGATATTAAAGCTTTTCTGAAATTTTCCGAGCAGTGATACCGCAAGGAGATAAGATGCCCAATGTAGGGAAGCAAATCCAGCCTCTGATTAGATCCTGTCCCATTAATTAAGTACTTTTCTTCGCGGCCTTTATCTCACGAGTAATCTGCATTTCTCTCTTTGAGGGTCTTCCGTCCCAGTCTCCTAACTGCCAATCTACTCATGGCTCAGCCCTCTTAATTTCGTCCCAGCTTACTCCTTTCAACCTTCGCTCCATTTCTTATCTCCGCCGCGGCCCTGGGGCAACGCACCCCTTCCCACAATGCCATCCTCTCGCAAGATGGCATTTCATTCGTCTCCACCGAAGATGGAACTTTCCTCCCTCACTTCCCCTTCTCTGCCTGCTTCTTCTTCTTCTTCGTACTTCTTTAAAAGGGAGCGGAAATTGCTGACGAGTTTTCAAATGGGACCCGTTAGAGATGAGCTCTCCGCCATTGAAAAGTGAATGTGAAAACAGCCAACTGCGAACAGCTGAATGAAATGGCCTTGCTGGCCAGCAAAGTCAATTGAACATGATTTCTACTATTTTCGATTAGAGCCAGAGCTTTTAAAATATAACTTCTGCGATAAGTTATGAAACTGCCTCTGAGATCACATTATCCATGTTAAAATTGTTATTATCCTTTCATACTTCCTAATTATCATTAATGCGTATATTTCATTGCGTGCAAAATTCTTTACCCGTATTTGTTGCGAGGAATCTTGAGGACGTTTGTCTGTTATCGGCGCAGTGTTTACATAACACATGTGTAATAAAATGTAATCCATTCTTTCAAATGGTCCATTCAGCATACGAATAAACCCGCTCTTCTCTCTACTAGACAATAGCTCTTACGCTGGTGTATAGAAATATTGCTCTTATTAGTAGAGTTAATCAAACTGCTATCATGCTGACTTCGCTTGTAATCAATTACTTTGTTTAACTTTATATTCTCAGGTAATGCGGAGTATTAATTGAAATTTGACGAATATATTAAATTTCATAATTATTCTCTCAATTATGGCAGTTTACTATGTCACTTCGTGAAAATATGGGTGATATTTTTATTCAGAACCAAATTAATTCAAAGGATGAAGTGCATGTTTTATGCCATCGACCATGCATTTTTGCCTTTGGGTAGTTTATAATTTTTGAAAGAAAAACCTATTGTCACCGCTTAATGATTAAAAATCGGTCTTTCATTCTGTCCTTCCTGTTCAAAACCAAATCCTCTATACCATCAAATATGTAGTTACCACTCTACTTTTCCACTCCAGCCGAAGTGTGGACCATCATTTTGTTGGAAATAACACACCTTTGATGGAGTACATGAAAGAGTTTAAGGGGAGAGGATAATAAAAAAAACTGGATTTTTTCTTTCGAAATGATGGAACGGTTTTTATAAATGGATTTTTAAAAATTTAAAAAAACCTTATAATTTGTGTGTGGGTTACATAAATAACGGTGGTTAAAGCTCGATGAAGTTATGTATCCATCCTTTTTTCCCTTTCAACCAAATCATTTCACAGCAAGCCCTTGATTGCACGAACTCGCCTTTTTTCGCCTCAATGATGGATGATGGATGTCTACTTCCTTAATTGTTTCCTTCTAAGACAAATCAAGCGACGTAATTCGCCGGAAATCCCCGTAAAGAGTGATAATTCAATTGAGCATTGCATCGCGTCTAGCCTCCATTAACTTCTTGCAAACTTCCTTGCAGTGCTCAGCGGACTAAAATGAACGAGTTAAAATCTTTATTGTCTCAAAGACGAGTCTTGCGTCTCTGCAAACACCAGACGCCAGCTGAGTATACCTTGTGTGTAAGTGAACTATTTTCGGGGAGATGCTTTCGGCAATAATGAAACAGACAGACATATGTGGCAAAATTGGAAGACTTCGGCTGAGCATTGTGGCGATGGGGAAGAAGGGGGCCATTATCCATTCTGCCAGGGTTTCCAATTCAAAGACCAACTTCTGCCGAACAGTGGGAGAAACTTTGGGAAAGTTGTCTCAAGCTTTATCTTTCTCCGTATTCCGTCTCGTTCTCCCTCTGTCTTACTTAAACTCTTGGCCAATTGTAAGACGGAAGCAGCAGTGCGTCTTTAGCTCAAACTGCCTACGAAATCGTGTGGTTTGAACCTATTAGCACAGCACAATAAATCAGAAATAATAGCCCTAACTACGCCAATTTGCGAATAATTGTTTATAATAATCCCCAATGCATTACAAAATGAAAGTAATGGCATATGTATGGGAATTTTATGCCCGAAAACTAGGGCAGTGATATCTCAGGAAATTCATAACAGTACATCTTAGCGATAAAACGTTAGTAGTTGGAACTATATGATCGAATTCATTTATTAATCTTAATCCTTTTGCGTGACTTCATATTGGAAAGTGACAAAATTATTTTTATAAATTGCGGATGCTAAGACTTATGAGCGCATAAAAGCATGTAATACGCCAAAGAACAAAATTAATACATTAGTAGCTAACGAGGCCATCATTTCCAAGAAAAGCATAAAAACGTAATCGTCTCATATTCAAAGATAAGGAAAAAGTCGCAGTAAAAAGGTGAAGCAATTTATCCGGAATCAATCCGGAATATGGGATTTGTATCTAATCTTTTGTTGTTTATTTGGTGCAGTATTTCTTTTTTTATTTCTTGTACTATATGTGGGTGTTGTAGAATATTTGTGTCCAAGCGCCAATTTACTGTACTGGTATCTGCATTTTTGAGGCTTGTTTTCCTATTTGAGGAGGAAGTATAGTCTACATCTATTTCAAGGATTAAAGCATTATGGTCCGAGATGGCGGTTGGCATTGTTTTGAAAGATATGGTTTTGTTTTCTAAATAACGTGATATTAAGAAGTAGTCCATTCTAATTCTTGTCATTTTTCCTGCTCTAGTGTATTGTACCGATTGGTTTTCTAACTTCTTCCCAATGTCTATTGCTTTAATATTATTAATTAATGTTTTCTGGGATTTTCAAGTTTTATATTTAATGTTATCTTCATTGGCGTCACTGTCTTCTCTCCTATAAATAGCGTTTAGGTCCCCACCTAAAATTGCGTTTCCCGCAAAGCCGACTACATACGGGAGGATGGTGTTTGAGAAAAACTCATCTCTTTCTTTTCTTTTTTCGTGCCCTGATGGAGCATAAACATTTATAAAGTGAATGTTATTTACCATGAGAGTGGTAATTCTCCCCGATTCAAGATGTCGTATGTTTCGGGCTTTCAAGGAGATTTTTATCATGATCGCTGTACCTAGGGGGGAGTCACCGTGGTTAGTAATTACAGTGTATCATATGTCCTGCCATACAGGATCTTCTCTATGTTCTTGTAGAAAGATAATGTCTACGTTTATATCTTTAAACATATTTTTAAGAATATTTATCTTTACGTGGTTAGTGATACTTGTTATAGTAATAGATACTAATTTTATGGTCATATTAATAATAGAGGAGCAATAAAAAGAATTTACAAAACAAAGAATATGAGTTATCACAAAAGGAGAAAAGAGAAGCCAAAAGGTATTTGATATTCCTTCTTTTTTAATTTTTTTAAAGTCTAAAGCTATTTAAAAAATTTTCATTTTCTTGATTCTTTAAATATAGTTCTGCTTTCTCACGGTTTTTGCTGCTTCGGAGTCCAATCTTCTTTAGCGATTGTTCCAACTTCCTTTTTTGCATATGGTTGTGTTTTTGATCCTCGCCTCCGCTCCTTTTATAGCCATATCTTCCTCGTTCGTTCTGAAACAGGGGCGGGATTCTATATGTGTCCAGAACTTTCCTTGCGAGGCTTCCGCTATCTCCGTATCTGAAAAGAATTTGAGGTTTGTGGGGGGTTCAGGGTCATAGGATTGTTGAGTTTCCATCGTCATCTCCTCCGTCTGGCTGCCCCCTTCCCTCACGTTCCCTGGACATTTTCTTCTTTTTATCCCTATTTTTTTGCGTAGAGGCCCCCTTGCCCATTCCACCCATCTCAGCTGCATCGGCCCCTGCTTGAGCTGCATCGGCCCCTGCTTGAGCTTCATCAACCCCTGCTTGAGCTGTATCGGCCTCATTTTCTTTCATTTCTTCCCTCCACTCCTTCAGCTTCACTTCCTCCGTCTGGCTGCCCCTTCCCTGGGCATTTTCTTCTTCTTTGCCCCATTTTTTTGTGTAGAGGCCACCTTGCCCATTCCAACTATCTCAGCTGCATCGGCCCCTGCTTGAGCTGTATCGACCTAATTTTCTTTCATTTCTGCCCCAACACCTTTAGCTCCATCTCCGGCGTAGTGAAGGACGGTGTGACCACATCATCCGCTTCCTTAGGATGTTTATCATTTTCGGCTGTCGTTTGTGTATTCGGCAACTCACATAGTCTGTCAGGCACTACTTTTTCGTTCTTCTTGCTGCGTCTCCTTCTTCTTCTATTCCGTTTCGCCGTTTCCCGGCCTCCCACTCCCCGGAAGTCTCACTCCCTTCCGTCTCCTCCTCGGCGCTCTCCATGACGATCCTGTCCACAATTTGGGCTGGGCATGATGTCGGCTCCACCTCCATTGCTGCAGCCTCCTCACGGTTTGCTATTTCTGCAGCACTTTCCTCGTCTTCCCTTAGGTCAGTCGTTCGCTGCTTTAGGGCGTCTGAATATTGGGTGTTTCCGATGATTTGGGGGCATTTGATTCTAACATGGTCGTCACGTAACTCGGGATATCGCATTCGAGAGACATCCAGTAGGAGCTGGTCCCCGTGCTCACCGGGTAGTAACACGAGCCCCAGGTGTTCCTCTGATGGCTCATAATTTTTCCATATTTCCCCAGCTCTCTCTTCACGTCGGTTTTGTTGACTTCAAAAGGAAGAAGACATACTTTTACTAGAGTTGAACGTTCGGTGGCATCCTCAACCATGGCTTTTACCTCCGGCTTTTCTTTGGAGGGAAACGGGAGATCGCCACTCACCATTTCTTAAGATCTGACGTGCACCATTTCATTAACGACTTTCACGAACACCACTTTCCTTGAGGCTCCGAATTGTATTCCGTATACCTCTTCAATTTCCAGCCTGAGGTTCGAATGAATGAAATCATGCACCTCAAAGACCAGAGGCGATAATCTCAAATCGATGGTAATCCTCAGTGTGTTCTTCCGCTCAACCGGCATGTCGGGAGCAGTGAAACACAAGAAAATCACACACACAAAAAACACACGTAACTACGTGAGCCTAGGGGAACCTAGGCACACAAATACACAAAGAAGAAAACACTCTAAGGTCGCTACCTTTGCGCGAAACACCAGGAACGTAGAGAGAACGCCAACGGCGATCGAGAGGTTCTCCTCCACCGGCTTGAGAAACTCGTAAGACTCCACTGCGCTCCGAAGGACGTGCTCAGACCACAAAGCCACCCAGTCTACTAAGAATCCACAGGAATCGGCGGGGGGATTTACATGAACAAACACTCCCCAAGGCATGATACACGAGAGCGGCCAATAGATGGCACTAGGGTTGCTTTTCACCCACCGGCAGAGAGAGATCGCGAGGACGCATAATGAGCGTCCTCGCGATCAAATCTCCCTCTGTACCACCTACTTCCCTGGACTTCACTCCATCCTTCGTATAATCAAAAACCTCTACCCCATCCATTCGAACAACCTTACTACTTCCAAAACTTTCCCCCGCTGTCCTACTCTCACTTTTAGACGCCCCCCAACCTCTGCGCCCTCTTTAAAATTACCAAACCTCTTTCTAAATCAATCTATAGTACTTCTAAACCCCCTCCGACGCCTTTCAATCGCCCGCGTTGCAAACCTGCCGCATTCTCATCACCCAGCCTCTGCCTGATAAATGCCTTGCCGTTCATCTTCCGTCCGTCCCCCCACTCTCTTGCATTTCCCTTAATGTTGTTTATATCCTCCTCTGTCAACGATGCCCTAGCTTCTACATTGGTTTGACTACGACTCCGCTTAACATTCGCATAAATGTCCACCGCTCTAGTTGCATTGATCCACCTTCCATTTCCGTTTCCCTCCCTGTCGCCACCGATGTTTCTTCCGACAACTATACTTTTAACAATATTTTTAAGGTTGGTATTCTCGCCTCCCTTTCCCCTTCCTCCTCCCCCCTCCGACTCAAACATCTTGAGTCCTCTTGTATTTACTTTTTCCAAGCCTTCTCTCCGCCAGGACTCAATAAACCCCTCTAACTTCTTCAATCTCTTCTGCTCAGACTATCTCTTATTTTTCAAATGTCTTCTACTTCCCGCTCCCCACCCCAAACCTTCTCCCTCCCCCTCCTCCCCTTCCCCTCTATTCCTCTCCTCCCTCCCTTCCTTCCACCTCAGTCCTCCCTTCCTTCTCAGTCCTCTATGACCTTGCGAACAAGCTGCCAGTCGCACCTAAACATTAAGGAACTTTCCGTGAGTGTTTTATCAGTTCAGTTCAGCCAGAAAGGTAGAAAGAAAGTGGATAGGATCACATAAAATTGACAAGCACAATGGCAGTGTAAAGATGTAATGATGGCCGATTCCAAGCGGAAATAATTCGACTGAACCGGGAATCTAACAACGGACCTTCGGATTTCGCGTCCACTGCTCTGACCACTGAGTAAGAAACCACTGGAATCGGCATTGGGTTTATTTGAAAAACACTCCCTTAAGGCATGGCCCACGAGAGGGGCCAATAGATGGCACTAGGGCTGCTTTTCACCTACCGGCAGAGAGAGAGAATGTGTGTGTGTGTGTGTTATTATTTTTTGTTACTTCTGTAACTTTCCCCTCCGAGTCCCCGGCTAACAACGGGTTTCGTTGCTGTCATAATGGCCGAGAACTCGAGAGGGGCGGTGCAGAGTTCGTAGCCGCTTTCGATTAACCCATCGTATCAATGGCTACGCTGCGTTCGGGTCGTGCGCACGAAGCAGACGGAGCGACCCCAAGAGGACGGCCTTCTGCATGCCGGCTGCAAGTGATTCCGACTGTGCCACGCAAGCAGGAATACACTTGATGCTCTGTATCAGCGAGCCCTTGATTCCACCGAGCACATCTATGACTAGGACTACTAGTTTTACCGAGTGTCCCGGGTACATCTGCCGAAGTTCGAACAGCAGGTCTTGATATTTCGTCCGTTTTTCCGCCTCTTTCGAGTCCAAGTTCGTATCGGCCGGAGCCGAAAACTCAATTACGAACATGGAACGAGATTGGCGGTCGAGGAGAACGATGTCAAGCTTGTTCGCCTCCAACTGCCTGGTGGTGGGGAATGAGTAATTCCACCAGATTTTTATTCTGTCGATCTCCACGACGGACTCAATATCTCCAGGGGCATAGGGCAGCACATAAACTTCGTCGATGCCGTAATGATGTCGAAGGTGGAAATACAACACTCGCAGAGCTGCATTGTGCCAAGTTAAATTCGCTGACTGCGCGTAATAACTGCAGCCGGAGAGAAGGTGACTCCAAGTCTCCGGCTTGGCTCGGCACGCTCTGCATCTAGTGTCCGCCACCTCCGCCTTGAATATCATTCGGCGGTACACGAGAGTGTTGATGACACCATCCTGGCACACAAGAACGAAACCCTCTGTTTCGGACCTGAGACCCGCGGAACGAAGGAAGGCAAACGTCAGCTCCTTCGATAGCCCATGTTTTTCCATGTTTCGGTAGAAACCTCCATGCATGGGCTTATCGGTGTGTGTCTTGAGCAAGGTCTTCTGCTCAGCCTTTTTGACCTCGAGCTTCTAGACGTCTGCCCTCAGTTACACGATTGACGTGCCACTGTCGTTACCGTCGGATGACAGGTCAAAGTCCAGACCGATTTCGTCAGCTGCCCTCTTCGCCGCCTGGAAGAGGAAAGCCCCCACCCCGGCACCTTCGTGCTCGCTTACGAGAGTGAGCAGGGGGTCCGTGCTATTGAACACACGGCAAACTGTACCCAAAACAACTCTGTTATGTAGACACTCCAGGCTCAACAGACCTCTACCGCCTCCACTGCGAGGGAGATACAATCTGGCGACGGAAGTTTTCCGGTGAAGACTTCTATAGATGGTCAGCATCTTCCTCGTTCCCCGGTCGAGGTTTTGCAACTCGTCGACATTCCATTTCATGCATCCGAAGGTGTACATCAGTGTCGGAGCCGCGAACATGTTCGTGGCAAGAACATTGTTCTTGCTAGACCGCTCAGAACTCCAGATTTTTCTGAGAGTCTGTCTGTACTTGGCGGTGAGTATTTCCTTCACTGCTGCTACCTCCTGCATTCGACGCTGGGGGTCGCCGAGGTATTCGTAGCATTCATCATCTTGCAGATGACGAACGACGTTCCCGTCAACGAGCTGCGAGTCTTCCTTGTCCTCCGATATTCTTCCTTTCGCCAGGTGAATGCATGCACTCTTGTCCAATCCGAATTCCATCCCTATAGCCTCACTGTATTGATGTACGGTGTCCAGTGCAACGCGCAGTTATTTGGCGTTGGAAGCATACAGTTAAAGGTCATCCATGTAAAACAAATGGGTGACCTTGTGCTTCCTAAGCAGACCCTCTACCCTCAACTCCAGTGTGACACTCTTCAGTTGTGATTTTCTCCCGCTGAGGAAGGGTTCTCACCCGAAAGCTTCCGACAGCAGTGGACACCGGCGTCGCCATGGATCGCCTTTCTGTGAGTGTCCACTGATATACCTATCTATCCATCCCCAACCTCAACGCCTTGTTGCTAGCTTATATTTCTAAATTTAATTCCTTTTTCTGTATATATATATATATACAGAATATATTTCCTATATATATATATATATATATATATATATATATATATATATATATATATATATATATATATATATATATATATATATATATATATATATATATATAATTGCACTTAGGATCACTCAAGTGACGAATATATAAAAACAGTTTGCCAGAGGAAGACAGATGATAAACAGAGAAACAAAAAATGAACACACAAAGTTTCTTAATATTTCGGTGCCACTAGCACCTTGGTCGCAAGAGCGAAGAAGACTGACTTCAAGACTGACTTGAAGTCAGTCTTCTTCGCTCTTGCGACCAAGGTGCTAGTGGCACCGAAATATTAAGAAACTTTGTGTGTTCATTTTTTGTTTCTCTGCGTTTATCGTCTGCCTTCCTCTGGCAAACTGTTTATATATATATATATATATATATATATATATTTTGCGAAGATTCCACGAACGTGGCAAACACAATATAAAACTTCGTCTCAGGGTGACACTAAATAAAAAACACAAAAAAAGAAAACTCACGAGTTTAAATATTTCGGTTGATCGCCCGCACCTTCATCAGTGATAGAAATTATCATTTCACTGATGAAGGTGCGGGCGACCCACTGAAATATTTAAACTCGTGAGTTTTATATATATATATATATATATATATATATGTATATGTATCAAAAAGTTCGATTTTGGATAAAACATCGACTCAATTCTGCGAATTATGATGGTTAGGACATTTTTCTAATCTGTTAATGACTCGGCCTTCTTCTTGGAACTATTTTCTCTATCTTAACTTCTATTATTTCTTTAAAATACCCATTATTGCTTTGAGTGTGTCCAATCCATCTGACTCTTCTATTCTGTAGTGTACTCAAAATTTCATGTTCTCTTCTCCTTTTATTTAAATCTCACTATTTCTTCTTTGTTAGTACATTTTATCTTCTTTAGTCTCCATCAGCACCAGGTTTCTATAGGTACAAGTATATTTTGGTCTATTTTTCCATAGGTCTATTCTTCCGATCCATAGAATGCCACGCTCCATACTGTTTCACATACTGTTTCCTCGTTTACAGTAGTATGTTAACTGAACGAGGTAGTTTTGTTTCAAAGAATCACGGAACTAGCCGTGCAGTAACTTCAATGGAGTCACCCGCATGTGATCAAACACTTGTGTGGAATTCACAGTGGAAAAGTCATTCGTCTGGACTGGGAATGGAACCCAGATCCCTCGATTTCGCGCCTAGTGCTCTTACCAATTAAGGCTACCCGGGCGTCCTCTTACACTCGGAATCTCATTGGGCCTTTAAGGAGCAAGTTGTCCTCACAGGTACCGTACATGAAATGTAAGAGATACCTGGCCTATAATGCCAGAGGATATGCACGGTACCTGTGAAGACAACTTGCTCCTTAAAGGCCCAATGAGATTCACATTGTAACGCCTGGGTAGCCTTTATTGGTTTGAGCACTCGGCGCGAAGTCGAGGGATCTGGGTTTGATTTCCAGTCCAGGTGAATGATTTTTCCACAGTGAATTTCACGCAACATTAACTTTTTCTTCAGGAGATGTGCTAATGGAACCAAAAACAACTCCATAAAATATGGTGTTCGTAATATTTTCCTTCGAGCCCAAATGCTCGTTCATCACGACGTCCATTGCTTAGTAGGGAGTGTCAGGTATGATGCCATTGCTTTCAAACGAATCGATGCCTTAGAAAATCGCATTTAATACCCTTTTTCGCGTTCGCCTATATGAACCAACTGCATATAGAGATAAAATATGCGGTGAAAGTTCGAAATTTACTACGGGTGGCTCGAGAAGTCGGAAACACAAAAAGAGACGAATAGCAATTTTAAAATGAATTTAATATTCGTTTTGAGCAACGTGAGAAATCAAGGTGGTATATTCTAGTCCATTTGAATTTGTCTTAAATTAATGGGGAACAGATAATAATTTCACTCCAATATAGTCCATCCTTTTCATTATTCTATAGTTACATTTACCATAAAATAAGTTTAAGATGAAGAATTCATGGGAGGATTTACATCCAAATTACGAGAAGATTCCTCCTTTCCTCCGCCCTAAACGACCCACGACCCTTGGCCACTATTTTTCCGTTTTCGCGGACATTCGACGCCGGTGAGAAATTTTCGAATTGATTTATTTAAAAAATATTCACAGACAAGCATTTAAGCATTTACAGTGAAAATGTGGAGGATGAAATACTTAAATTTGATAAAATCTAAGTATAAACATATGGATGGAACATAGCATCATTGATAAAAAATACAAATAGAAAACACCAGCATCCTGTAACTAGAGCTAAGAATGAGTAACAATGGGAAGATTCAGAGAAAATTTTATTTTAGGTGGTTGCTCCATGTTATAAAGAGTGAGGTAAGATCAAGGGCATGGTAGGCAGATGAAGTGGAACAGTACAATTCCGTGAGTCTGTGAGAAAGAGATCGGTTGGCAGGGAGTCAGACGGAACTTGGGGAAGTATAGGACGTGGTTATTGTTGCGATGGGGACGGATGGAGATACGAAAGAACAAGAGCGGGAAAATTTCTATGGAACGGAAGTGATTTTTTAAAGCAGTGTAGAGGAATGATAGATCTGAGATAATCCACCGGGTGTACAGCGGGGCTAAAAAGGGACGAACATGTTCCTTGTTCGCGAGGAATTACTGAGGTTTGGTTGGCGGGGACGGACAATGAAAACAAACAAATGAAAGAGCGTTCTAGAGCTATTAAGTTGGTGGGACATGGATTTGAAGTAGATAACGGTGCAGTATTCGAGAATAAGAAGAATGCAGCCAGTGATTGTGGCTTCGCGGGCGTTGAGGTTTGTGATGGTTGTAAACCTATGCAGTATTTTCACGACAGACAAGAACTAAGTTCAAGTTTTTTTGAGTTGTGGGACGAAAGTAGTTCTGGGGTCGAAGGTGAATCTCTAGTCATATAGTTGTCTACGCAGCAGTTCGCAAACCACGAAGGCCTCGCGAGGAGTTATTGCAGTGCGATCGAGTCGAGAATCGGACGTTGGACTATTTGCGGATAGATTTCCTTGGATGGGGGAGTGGTTAAGGAAGGGATGAAGAAAGAGGTGGAGTAGGAGGGATTAGAAATGCAACAATTTGGAAGACACAGAATGGAAGGGCGAGGCGGGTAATTAGGTGTGTCCTTTAATGCCACTCCTCGTAATCCACTCCATGGAATTGATCCTCCCCTCACCGAACCTCATGACGGGAAGCCGATGCTTTGGATCAAATGGACGGATAAGATCGGAGTCGAAGCATTGCGTGTAAGAATAAGAGGAAACCATTTGGAGTGCCATAAGGAAGTCAAGGCCTAGATTCAAAAGTCACACATATCCTCGTGGAAACCATCAAATAGTGGTTTTCTCACGTTCTCACACACACAACCCTATTCTCACTCCAAGCTATTTCTCTTATTCTCTCTATCTTCCATAACTCTTTGGAACTAGCAATACAGGTTCTAAGAATGTCTCCTTTTTTACACATGAAATTTTTATGTTGTAGCCATGTATTTTAGATCAATTATGGCATTTCTGTTTCCTAATAGGCAACCTGGTATAGATTCTACCACCCATCGTTAATTCGGCTGTGCGAAGTTATTTTTTTCTTATCTCAGTATTTTATAGGACTCAAGATTACAAGCCTTTCCAGCATCCTTCTCAAGCGCAGCACTTCTTAATAATGGCTACAGCGCTCTTCTTGATTGATTAACGTCAGTTTTATCAATTGCATCCATTTTACACGAGCATTGTTGGATTAAAATATTTTCCATTTCTAAATTTTCTCGTATATTTGTCCCCCATGAATTTTATTTTTGCTGCAAAAAGATACGTGATTCTGACGTTATTCCGTAGAATTGCAATCGTTATTATTGTATACCAAAATTTATCTTACGTTTTCACCAATAAAAATTAGATTGAAATAATTAATGTTTTCTCCAACCTTAGTTTTTCATCCGAAGATATTTTTACTTTCACTTGGAAGATGGTTCTAACTAACAATTCCAAGCTGCTGCATCTTCAAGGGAGACTGATGTGGTGGTTTTTCCCGTTGCCTTCCATATGTCAGTACCCCGGCCGATTCCGTGAACTTCACTCTCGCCAGAATCTGTGGCTGTTGACATCGGTCCGATCTTCTTGATCTACGCCAATAATGCCTCCTTCTGAGATTGCTGCCTCTCAGTAGTAGGATCGAATTCGGGTTGCATGCAAAAATTTTTTGGTAAGCTAGGAAAATCATTTTCTGCTAGCCAATCAACTTTCCCGCTTGGTATCGAACCTGCGACTCTTTGAACGGGATTCGAACACGCTACCACTGGTCCAAACCGATGATATAAAAGTCTTATAAATGTCATATAAGTTTATGATAAGTCTATGATGAATCTAAATGTCTTTTAAGTCTGTGATACGAAGTGTTTTCACCAATACTACTTGATCCGTTCGTTACTTTCCGTTTAAAACAATATAAGGTCCTTGGGATAGGTTTGCTACCACCCAATCGTAGGGAGTCTACTAGCTGACTCACACTGCTGGCTTTTTTTCATTTCACCGTGAATATATTTGTTACTATAACATTATGCATTATGTGAATATATGCATTAAATGACTGGTAAAATACGTACAAGTTGATCAAGGCTATGAATTCAATGCAATAAATAAGCAATTTCCGGAATGAAAGAAATTTTATTTTACCATGAATGTGTCGTTTTTCTATGATTTGGATCTTTGAAGGGTTGAAAGTACATTTAGTTCCTGATAGATGTTTTGCAAGAATTTTCAAAATAGTTTTGGAAAATTTCAGAGAAGTAATGAATGGAAATGATCCTGAGATATCGTAATACAGTAGCAACTCGATAATACGAAGTTGGCGGGACCGAAAAATCGGCACTTCGTATTTTCGAGTTTCGTATTTTAAAACCTTTTAAATGAATCGTGAAAAATATTTCCCCTCTCCCTCCTGACTTCTCTGGTCTTTGGAAACGTTTTAAAACGATTTATAGTCGTTATTCGAGAAAGCATTTGAAATAATGCCTTTAAATCATGAGCTAAATGTCACAAACGTTCGTGAAATAACTATCACCACTTAGTTCCATATGCAAATGATTTTTAGTTTGATATCATTTTCTTTGCAAAATTTCGCCGTTTGGAAGACGTATATAAAGCAAGTTCTGCATTTTTTATGAGACTTTAGCTTTGTTAATCTGCGGCTAATCAGGACGTGCAACTGACATGGGCATTGTTTCTAACATCTAAGCAGTTAAGACGGCAGCTGGCCCGACCGCGCTTCCAATCACCCTTGCTTTAATCGCCCAATCGCTCAATCACAGATAAAATGAGCAAAATATTAACTCTAGTTCAAAAATTCTTTCACAAGTTATTGTCTGTGGTTTCTTTCCCGTCGCCTGCTGGATATACG
This sequence comes from Ceriagrion tenellum, assembly GCA_963169105.1. Classification (NCBI taxonomy): domain Eukaryota; kingdom Metazoa; phylum Arthropoda; class Insecta; order Odonata; family Coenagrionidae; genus Ceriagrion; species Ceriagrion tenellum. The sequence goes on along the minus strand of OY720643.1, from coordinate 893,972 downwards.
AACTTGAGAAGAAATATTATTTTGTTCCAATTACTAATTGCATGACGACAAATCGGGCGTGATCCGGACATTTTCCGTATCTTAATCATGCCGGAGTATACTAAGTTTCCGGTTCTAATTGGCGATATTTTTTGGACCGATGGAATATTTACGTGGAGGTCGTGGAGAATGATACCAAAGGAAGTAGAACCTCAGATCACGGTTCGTGGAGGAAGAACGAACGCTTCAACTGCGGCCCAGGACATGCCTTCGCTTGCAATGACGGCGCATCATCAATCCAATTCTTATCGATGTTTCTAACATCTACGCAGTTAAGACGGTAGCTTTTACGTACCGTGCTTCCAATCGCCCTTTCACTTTCGCTCAATTATAGGCAATTGGAGCAGAGGACCCAGTCCATTTAAAAAATCCTTCTCAGATCCCTATTTGTGGTTTCTTCCTCGTCGCCTACTGGATATACGAAATTGGGAAGAAATTTTATTTCGTTCCAACCCAAACGGTTTCACCGCTCATTGAAGTTCGAGTAAGAAATATAAATTCACGACCAAGTTCCTTTTCACTTCGATGATTCGCGTTTATAGTTCTATTCGGCAGAACATTAATCCAGGAAATAAAGTAAGCGATTATTTTTTTATCCTTCTACGCATAATCTCTTCGCGTCGTAGGTATTGTGCTGAACGCCATTTTATCCAATGGCGTCCTTATATGCTAACTTTGGTAAGCTAAAATATAGAAGCTAATGAAATACCTCTTATTTAAAAAGTGATATCCGAATCGCTCCTCGATTTTCGGAACTTTTTATTCACAGCAGTGTGAAAGAGAAACTTCATTCTAGATGAGCATCGTGGAGATATTCCAGATCCAGCATTCTCCATTTCATTTTTTAGTTATTTTTTCACCTCTACGACTTACATCTTCTATGCTTGACTTTGTCGTGGAGCATAAAACACGAAAACAAAATTAGATTAACCGTTTGAGACGTAACTTTGTAAAATTAACTCAAGGGAAACGTAGAAAGAGGTGGGGGTCACGGAAAAAATCTGCCGCAGCTGAGGCAGAAACCTAACTGCTCTCTGTGGTAAAATCCTGATAGCGACTAAGTTTTCGCAGAGTGGTTTTTCCGTAGTTTAATTTTTCTTACGTCGGGAAATTTTGAAATAGAGCGCATCAGGAATCAATTCATACACATGTTGTGTTATATCCGCGTATTAAAATCCCAAGGACTCAAAGTTACCCATGCCATCACAACGAAATCTGATTCAATTGGTTATTTATCTCGTGTAAATCAGGGATAGTAGTGATGATATATAAAATGTAATGTATCAAGGCCTGGTTACACAACGAATTCACCGTAGTAATTAATGGATGAAAGTTGGTTCCAGTAAAATTTCATAAAGTTAGCCCAACAACTTCTTGGAATTAAATTAAAGACAAGGCTTCTGTGGGGATTTTATTTTAAGGTTTCAGTTTTCTGGTTTACTTATGCAAAGAACTGTACTTTATAGGAAGATATTTCGCGGAAGAAGGTTTTCATCGGGTTGAAGTGTCTTAGCGTTTCATCACAGGTCTTATCAAATAAAAATGTTTGTTTGTTCAACTTCTATGCGTTCCAATTCCATTTATCAGATTGCGATGAAACTTTGGTGAGTTGTTGTGCGCGCGCCCGCCAAGGTTTATGAATTATTAAAATTATTGTACCCTAGGTAAAGCGTGAGTCGCTTCAACAAATGAGTTTTGGCACGCGAGCTTCTCAAACAAGGTAGGAACGTCAAGCAAGCAACGAAGCAGATCGTTTAAGAGCTGCTCAATCACGTCAATCAGAATCACATCAGTAAGACATAATTTGTGTTAAAAAGTACGTAATTTATTTGTACCTGGTTTAAGATTTGGTTCAGTGGTCTCTTTTTTTGCCTTTTTATTTTATACTTGCGCTCCATTTTCGTATACGCGTCGCTATTTCCTATACCAACTCCTATACCAGTTGCCAGGGGAAAACCAGTTGTCCTATCACTATGCATGAGTCATTAGGACTCGGTAAATTGTGGCAGAAAGGGTAATTTTTAAGAATGGTCATCAGCGTCATTTTAGATCTGTGTGGAAACATACCGTCGCTGTGCCTCTTTGTGCCAAATTTTCAGAGACGGAGTTGAGGATGGTTTTGAGCGCTAGTTGTTTCTTTCGTCGAGAAGCCGAGAAATGTGTTGACAAAGTTGATGGGAAGTGTAGAAAAAATGCCTCTGGTTATACTTTGGTGAGTGCAGCAATTTTTATCGTTTACTACAGTATGTTACTCCGAGCGAAGTAGTTTTACCCCACCGGTAAATGCTTACAGTAGGTAATTCCTCGTGCGTCTTACGGACAACACTCTAACTGGGCAACAGCGCGCGCCTCTCCCTTTCTCTTCAGGGCATGCTCCTGGCAGTTCAGAGCGCTCTTTTTCCAAAATAAATGTTAATCAATATTGATTAACTAACGAATTCCTTTAAAATTTTATAAGCGGATTTATGATGATGATCTTGATAGCTTGAAGAAGATCCAAACGGCGGTTTTCGGGGATGCGCGGAACGGAAAATAACGCAGTCTTGAAATTTCATCAATAAATAAAATACTAAAGCACTAAATAATATGAAACTTCGTATGATTATTTTAAAAAATCTTCCCTACCATATTTGTGAAGAAAATTCCGATATCTTGATCCGTGTTGTTATTACGATGCCGTAAATGCGATGAATCCGTCCGGTTCCCAGAAAAATGCGCTAAAATTCTGTTTTTAAGCACACTCTGAAATCAATATAAACGGTAGAAAGTTGTGTATGCCATACTATACGCATAAATAAATAAGCTTTGATTTGGTGTACTTCATTTTAAAATCGATTCAGCCGTCTTTGAGATATTTGTCTTCAAACTCGGGTGACGGAATTTTGCAACGGATAAAGGTCTCAAATTCTTTTAGGGACCGATTTTGAACCCAGAAAAAGGCATTGCTACGCATGCCAGGCACAGCTAGTGCATTACAATGTTATATTGTTGAGCCACTCCCCTGATTGGGTCATCTGTTTCAAAATTAGAAATAAACCGTTTTAAATGTTAAAGTATATCAATCGCGGGGAAGGCTTTACCCTCGTAAATTCTTGGAAACTGTTTCTTTTCTATTGTCTCTTGAAATATGGACAATGGCGGGAGTAAACGCGGGTTTATTCATAGTGAAGCCATTGATTTAGGTATAGTGACTGCGACAGGTATCCTAGTACTTTTTCCCATCATTTAATCGCGTCATTTTCCGTTCGAGCGCTCAATAAATTTAAATTGCCGCTAATAGCGCATGGCAGTGAGTTGGTACGCGGCGTCATACACAAGTTATAACCAAAAGAGAATTGTTTACATAATGGAAATCCAGCTAACAGGAAAAATTGCCTCCAGCTACCATTTTCCTCGTCACTCGCTAAATTATATAAGACTAAAACTTCATAAATAACTGTGTGACTCAGCATTTGTGAGAGATAAACGCACTCAAATGCACGCATTATACACAATTGATAGACCATATTCGGTAACGCTGATTTGTTAGGTGTCTACGTCGGCAAAGAGAGAGCTTTTCTGACACGATTTCCCCCCAAGGTTCGTAAAAACGAACTCAGTTTCTCCGTGGGGACTCGGTCCGAGGTTCGTATTTACGAAAATGTCGTCTTTTCGAATAGCGCCATGCATTTAGCAAGGGCTTTCGTCGGGAACAAAAGTTATGCTTCGTAAAATCGAAACTTCGTATTTTCGTGCTTCGTATTATCGAGTTGCTACTGTATTATCAATATGAAGCATTTTTGATAGCGTTTCAGGGTATCTACTATATGCCGGATATGATTTTCGATATAGAAATGCTTGACACGTGTGAATTTTTAGAGTTAATGCTTGGGCATCCTCTAAGGGACAGACATACAGTGCCAAATCAAGGCGTATTTTAGAGTGTAGTGTAGTAAAATGTACTTCACCGTTTTTTTACGTATTCAGGGTTACAATCTTGCAATATACGAGTCCTAAGATCATGAAGTGTAATGCAAGGCAAAAGGTACGAAGCGCAGTAACAAAACTGCATATTTTATTAATTATTTAGTAGGCTCAAAGATTTGATCGTGTCTAAATTATATCACCGATCCATGCATTCTCAAACAGTGACGGTCAATTGGAATTTCCTTTTTTGAGTGTACGGGAACAAGCTTCGAAATTAACTTTACCGAGTCACCTGCAGTGCACATACTATGTGCAAAATTCCCCAGCGGAATAGTCATACGCCTTGACCAGGACTTCCATCCGGAGCCCTCGATTTCCGGTGGAGTGGCAACGGGGTAAATTCCAGCTGAACCAAGGGTTGCGGGTTCGAATCCCACCTGGGTGGAATTATCACCACTTAGGGCATGGGTGTTTGTGTTCGTATGTTGTTGGTGCTGTTTTTGCTATTAATCCGATTTAAATTGGCCAAATTTGCTGTAATCAGGGTAGTGGAGATATAATAAATGAAATAAAATTTGTCTTCTTGCCCTATGGAAGTACCTTTGTTTTTCAGGTGGTTCAAAGAAACCCTTTTTATCACAATAACATTTACAAAAATAACTTCAGTTTTATGGCAAAATGGAATTTTACCACACATGAATTAAATATGTATTTTTCATTATGAACCGCCGTTTAATCATTTCGCTTCAGGAATCATAACTGGGATTTTGTTTGTACAAATAGCAATGCTCCGTTATACGAATTCTTTAATAAAAACTAAAAGTTAAGGGTTTAAACTAGCATATTTAAAATAATGACGTTCCCCTTCGAAATTATCTTAGCTTATACGAAAAGGAGCATTACGTAAAACCCTTGGTGATGTAGTAAAATTTTGTTTACACAAGTTAATTTGCCTGATCATTTTGAAAAGAAGCCTTGAATATGATTGAAAGTGTATACTCTTTGAATTTACGCTCAAACCAGCTTAGGACAGAAAAAATCGTTAAATGCGGACGCAAAAAACGATATCAATGCCAAATTTTTCTACATTAATTCGCTCTTCCTTTGTTTCAATTGACTCGTGTTTCCTTTCAGATGAGCCCATCAACTCGATTGTTCTCGTTGAATCCCTTGCCTGCTCTCTCTCTCTCTCTCTATCTCTCTCTCTCCACCCGTCCAGCCCACAGATACCTGCTCGCATAAACTAACAAACACTTCTCAGCTCCACGTGAATCGCAAATGAGCCAACCTCCGCTCCCCTCCCACGCCGTCTGCTTTTCCCCCTCCCCTTCGCCCCCTTCCTTCCCCTCCCCTCTTACCCCACTCCACTCTGTCCTCCTCCAAACATTCCTCCTCGCGTCTCTTGTTGCTGCGGCAACGAGAGGAACTCCCACGTAAATTCGCTCTCGAGTAAATATCTACTACGGCTTCCTCCTTTGCTTCCCCCTATATGAAGTGTGTCGCTCACTTCGAACCTTCACCGTGTTAGAAATGGATGGAATCAGCTTCGACTGTGTAAAAAAAAACATTTTGAAAAAGTATAAGCAAAAGTGTGTAGTTTATGCATTTGAGTATTCAACCAGCAGTGTGGTATGTTTAAGGAACGTTCTTATACTGACGTCCGTCACATCGTTTTATTTTACCTCCATTAACTGAGTTATGTTCCGATTCCACTCCATCAAGCCTGAAACCACAGAGTTTATTCCCTCCAATAGATATTTTGCCACTATCCCTCTCTAGAATTCCTCATATCTTCTACTAGAGGATCGGCCTCCGATAACTAGAGGATCGGCCTCAGTCCCTCAGAAAGCGAGCAATGCCTCTCTGATTTTCTAACGTAAACGACTGATACATTCTCATCTTTAATCAGTTTTTCACTCTTCTGCCGCCATTAGTACTCCTAAAACAAAATATTTTACTACAGATCTAACTTCAAAGTACATCCTGTGCGAGTGTCATGTTCTAAAACAGTACACTTGTCCATCCTCGTATTGAGGTCCTTAAGATTTTGCTCATATTTTGCTCATACCCTTGCTCATGGTCTTCCTCGATAATTCCTAATATTAATTTTTCCCTTCCCGCACTTGATGGACTGTTGTGTCCCAAAATTTTGCTAAGTATTCTCTTTCTTCAACTCTGAATGTGTAAAATTAAATTGAGACTTTGAGTATGTTCTCCGTACCTCATTTAATCAACAGAACTACTTTTCACCTCAGGAGACTCAATTTGTCAAATGAAATACATGCGCAGGTGACCGATCAAACCAGAACTTTTCGCATTTGACATTAAAATTTATGACTTTCTCGAATATTGACGAGCGAAATCATGATTCAGAAGTCAACAATATTTTTCTCTCCTCATTCGATGTGGCTTGCGTATTGTGGGACTCTTAGCATGCTTAAGAAGGAGGAGGGTGGTATCATAGAGTCAGTTAAATGACGATACAGTTCGTGCACTACGGTAATCTTATGTATTTAACAGAGGATAGAAAAATTATCTGATACCAATTTACCTACGTTTATGTGAAATATGTCCCGTCGTAGCGATATCGGAAGAAGAGGTTCACTGAAGCGTGCTTTAAGCAGCCACCCGAGGACCCATGAGACCAATGGCCACTGAAGGTGATGTACGCTGAAAGGAGGGGACATTTCTGATGTTTTTGGGAAATTCATTCCGTCCCTGAAAACGTCGACCGCCTAGAGAGGCGTCCGCTTGAGGAGGAACCTGCACTTCGAATTACTATATTCGTAAGATTAATTAAATTTGCTGAAATGAGTACATTCAATGCGAAGTTGTAAACCCTGCGTAGTTTTTTAATTACATGTAAATTCTCCTTTGGATAAACCCTTATACGAAAAAGCGTTAAACTGTAGCTTTTACTTTTTTTAAAGAAGGCCAGTAATTGTACCCGTAAGCGTTACCTCATAATATGCATTAAAATCAAGGCAGATTATCGGGAATGCCTTGAAATAAAGGTTCCTCTTTATGGAGGAGTTGGCGCGGAGTCTGGTTTCTCCGTATTTAACTTAGATGGAGGACTAATCGTGGGTCATTGAGTTCATATTGTAGCAGCTGTTCAAGTAAGTTGAAAAATATTCTTGAAATACTACATCTTCCTATAGTACATATGTTCATAAGGCGAAAGAACCATGCATACAGTTATATAAATGATGCGAAAATAAAAATAAATAAAATTCGTCTTAATGATGGAGTTGTGCCGACTTGGATTCACGGGACAGAATTTTAAATTTGAGCTGAAACCATCTGTGAGTACGTGTTTTGAATTTTTTATGATACCTTTTATTTACTTGAAACTAATATAATACTAATAAAACTAAATTTATGCGTTTCGGAGAATGTGTTTCAAGTTCCATAAGGATATATGTAATGTACATTAAATTGCCAAGATACGAAATCGATAACGTGCAATATTTTTACAATGATGTTTAAATATTACTTAATAGTACATTTTTGCATAATTTCACGCAAATCTGTACGTTAACCCTTTTAATGCTAATATAACATTAGCGTTGAAAAATCGCTCCAAGCACGTGTGGTGTGAAAATACGTCAATTAGTCCTTCACAAAAGACCTAGCTGGCGGGCAATTAAATGACGATCGAGTGGCTGTTTACTCAATCGACTTATCGCACGGAACTCCAAACAACCCATCGCTTTTAGTCGCGTCATTTGAGAGGTACGTAGGGTTTGCACGGTGGGACATCGATAAAGGCATGAGATGCTGAGAGCGCTGTGAAAGGCGTTGCGTATTTAATTCTAACATAATTAAATAACCAGAGACCGAACGTGAGAGCGAAGAGGCTGGCGTGATGTGTGCCCTGTTGGCACGCAACGAAAATCGGAGGTCAGGCTAGGAAAAAATATGATCGCGTTTCAGCGTTCAAATCTCTTTCTGAGCCTTAGTTGATTATTGTAAAAAAAACTATCAAACATGCCCCGCAACGGTGTTGTATGAAGTTGAAGCAATGCTTTTGAGAAGCAACCTATTGTTATAAATTCCTTCGTGTTCCATAAGTGCTCTCCAATGCTCGCTCTCTCTCTCTGCGCTTCTTATGGCACCGGGTACTCTCACGAATTCGCACTGTAGTCATTTATGCACAATCCACCGTGAGCTTAGGCTAGTTTAAGGGCTAAATATGTTGACAGATATTACTGCTACCAAAAACACTCTAATATCAACTTTAAATTAATAATGATATAACCCCAGTACTTGACATAACTTTTCACCATATTAGTGCATTCTTACAAGTCCTCGTTTAGGATCTTTCAACATAATTCTTTAAGATCTCTAATTAATCAAATTTACTACCCACTAGCTTATTAAGATAAGACAATTCCTTTATATACCATTTCAATTGCAAAAAGGGACTTGGACAATGTTGCTCACTTTGAAGTTGGTGAAGGGTGAACCATTCGTGAACCGGATGATGTGTGCTCAAATGAAAATAAAACCGCGAGAGATACTGGTGAGCAGTTCCAAACTCACAAACGCTACCTTGTAACGAATTTCTGGAGTTTTTCCCTGCAATTCGATGTATTAGTTCAATATTCTTCGCTAAAAAGGAGTGCCTGTCAGTTTTCGTCAGGGTGTTTGGAGCGCCAATGGAGTGTCATTGAATGCATATTTTAATAGCTTTTCAATTTGGTCGAGAATAAATTTATCATCAAAGCTTCACTCAAACTTAAATACGTTGGAAATAACTTTACATATTTTAATATAAATTATGCAGGAATTATTATATTTAAAAATTTTCTCAGTTAAAGCATTGTTATGAAATGGGTTTTCGTCACGAGGTTCGAAATTTTCGCGAAAATAGGACGTGAAGACGACTCCTTTCTAGAATGATGCCTTGGTATTTATTAGAATCCATTATAGTTAAATGAAGCGTATATTTTCGCATTGAGGAGAAAATTTGCTCGAGTATTCATAGAATTATTTCCAAAAAAATATCAAATGCCGCGAGGTTATGTATTATAATAGCATTAAATTGCAGAGGTACCAAATTGACTACAAGCAATTATTTTCGCTTTTTCTAAAACAAATTTACTGATAAGTACACTCACGCAAAGTTTCATTCGAATATTTATGTATACAAAAATCGTTCCAACATCCGCTCAAATTAAATTGCCTGATCGTGAAACATTCTCCTCGTGTATTCCGCTTGGGCCTTCGAGAGGCTCGTCAGTGTCATGGAGATTCAAGTCTCGGAGTCGGGCCGCGCGCCGTGTGATGCATTCGCTTCCTTCTCTGCGCGATGTGTCTTGTCAAGGTTTCACCGAACCGTGTGAAGGGCTTTCTCTCTTCTCTTACCCGAAGCACTCGAAGAGACCCGCGACACGTGACCTCCCGGCTCTCGTGAACGAACGGGGTCACGACGACCCTTCCTTCCTTCCCTGCCAACCTCTCCTTCCTCTCTTCCAAATCCTTTCCTCCGGAATTTGAGAGGCGTCGCAGCCTCTACTCTAAGAGCGGGACGAAGGGGGGAGGTGTGGATCTCGTTTCCTCCCTTCGCTTCCCCTCCCCCTCGCCCCTCCCTCCCTCCGAGCGGAAAGCGTCTTTATCCAAATGTTTGGCTCCGCTGTCGCCTGCGAGCGGCTTTTTTCTGCCCTCCTCCCCTTCTCATGAGGCGTGGATGTGCCGAACCAAACCTTTTCCACTTGGAAAGAACCTCCCATTCTTTCTTCCCACCCCCCGTCTGATCGCGAGAGTTGGTTTGATTGGGACTTTCGTCGCTCCCTGAGGCTCTGTGTGTGCGCTGCGAGTGAATCCTGCCCGCCCAAGACGCTTCCTCGCACTCTTTCGCTCTTCTAACCTTTGACCCGCTCGAGTGCCCCCGCGTCGCTTGCTTGATTTGAATCAGTTCCCCTAGCGAGAGGACCGCGGGAATATATTTTCGCTTCTCCCGAGGAGGCGTGGAGCGAGGACTTCCTCGAGAGTTCAAAGATCAGGCCGGCTTAGGAGTGTGCATTAGAAGTCTTAACGGTTCGTGGGTTCAGGGCGACAAAGGGAGTGATTGATATTCTCCCTCGATACGGAGACTTGAAGGCGTGCCGAGGTCAAGAGTGCCTCACGATTGACGGCTGCGTTTCGTTTGAGGAACAGATTTTCTCGTAATTGAGGCGATAAAATATTTTTAAATATCTTTCTCGGGCTTCGCACCGGGTAATATTTTCAAAATTCGCCGACGTTTCGTAAAACGACTTGTTTTCCATGTTCAAGGCGAGCGTTATTTCCGCCGTGTCCGCTATGACACTGATTTTAAACTGGCTTCTGATGCCCCAACAATGAAAGTTACGATCCGTATGATTGGCTGACGTGTGCCGCTGGCCGTTGAATTATTTTCTCATATTTTTATTACATTTGATTACAGGTCTCCAGGTGTTACTTAGTCTTAGAAAAAACTTAGACAAAAACTAGTACTTACAAAATATTGCTTATAGCAGCAGTATTCGCGGATGAAGAAGTTCATCGCTCGAAATCCGTTCCCAGGGCATTAAATACATTACGAAATACGCAATAGATGGAATGGAATATCGTTACTAAAGTATCAGTTATGTTCTCTTAATGAGTATCGAATTTTATTTATCGAAATTATCTGTTTCCCGTAGATATTGAAACAAATGTCTCGATTTGGTGAGTTAACGTATAACAATGATAAGTAACGGCCGAATCAAATCTGCATTAGTGTTGACAAACAGTCACCATAGAATATTTTTCTAAAGAATGAAACAATTATTCCAATTAGTTTTCTTATTGATAGGGAATTACTATTTCTGTGTTGAATAGCTAGCTTAGCTGCTTGGCATACTGTTTACAATCCTTCGCAAAGCTCTAATGTAAAGCATTCGCTACGTTGCCTGCATCTAAAAAAGAGAAAAAATACTTTAAAATTCCCACGATTAGATTTGATACCATCCTAAATGTATTTTATTTTAATGCAAGACTATGATGGAAAACTTGGGTAAATTACGTTTTATGAATTGTGACAAGGATTGAATCCAGTTCATTTGACCAAATAACTTGTATTATTTACCTACGTGTGAATCTTCATGACACAAACGGTATTTTTATTGCAAATAGAACTTATCAAAGAACAAGAAGAACTTAGAGGAAAAAACCCCAATACTCTACCTTCAATTACATTTCTATAAAGAAATCAAAACTCTCAATAATATTCTAAGACAATTTTACTTTTGAAATTTTGAAATGTCTCTCAACAAAGTTCATAGCTTTTTGCGATTATTTTTGTTCATTTGGTTGAGTACACTTATCAATGTGAGCGGCCCAACTCAAAAGTCAGTCACTGTCCGCTAATCTCTAATTCTCTCTTCTCAATAGGAGTCTTCTTTTCCTTCTTTCCTTTTTCTAATTTTTCTGGTCTTCTACGGGAGTAGTCTCCTGTCTTTATCAATTCCATTTTGCTCCGAATGAATTCTAAATGCCTCCAGTCAAATCCAATTGACTTAACTGGTCGCATTCGGATCCATTCCCTTTCTGCTCTAATCCTCACATGTTTTGTTTCTCTCCTGCCTGAAGTTGTCACGAAGTAGCCCATTAGAATCCGCTCATATTTTTGGTGAACGTTCTGCTCATATAATTCCGTGTCATCGATTTCCTTTCTTGATCTCCTCTCATCACCGTTATCTCGTTATCTGTTGCAATATATTATGCATTTGACATATTTTAAACTAATGATCGCATCGTGGTTTTATTTTAATCGATAATATAATTAATTTATTACTAAAATCAAGCAAAGCTTTTTGCAATATCGAGGAAGTCAATGCGGGTTTTCCACCGGGTCAGGTTGTCCATGTCTGCCGACGTTTCGATGACCGAGTTGCTCATCGTCTTCAGGCCTTCAGGATGAGCAACTCGGTCATCGAAACGTCGGCAGACATGGACAACCTGACCCGGTGGAAAACCCGCATTGACTTCCTCGATACCATACGCCGGGAAAGCCTTCGATCTTTCTTTTTGCAATATGCTTGTGCAGTGAGCAATTATAAATATACTGACTCCACTTCCGATGGCAAATATAACTGTCAACTAATTCGCGGGAATTCGGTACATTTCAAACTTTGGAGTTCCTGACTTTTTTTGACAACACTTAGCAAATATTATAGCAGTCATATGTGTTCACAAGTAATTCTAAGGTTTAATATTTAGTGCCGTCGATCCATTCGCAAGTCCTCGATTCTTGGCTCTGAATCTGTTTTGTTGGGAGTTTTTTTTCTGGCTGCTTTCCAAAGGCTTATTCGTGACGTCACTCTTTTTCTAACATACTATTTTATGATTGTTTAAGACAGATTATTAAAAATTTGAATAGAGTAACGTTCACATCGAAAGAAGAAGCTCTCATTTTGTGGAAGGCTGCCATGATTAATGACAAATGACACACTTTGTGACTTCCACAGACTTTTATTGACAGACGACCGGTTTCGGCTGTGAGGCCATCTTCAGGTACAAATTATCTCTATACAGCCTGTATATATAGTCCAGACTTTTTAAGAGAGAGGGGTATGGAGAAGGCGTGGAGGGGGGGGGGTAGTGTGTTGCGTAATAAGGGGGATGGGTTGGAGAAGGTGATGTCATTTAGAGGCCATTTAGATTCACTTGCAAGGACAATTGACCGCAGTTCGTATGCGTCCATCGTCCATCCTTTTTCCACACAATATAATATTTCAGGTTTAAAGTCACTTCGGTGCCCCAACTCCAGCATGTGTCGGGCGAAGGCCGATGAGTTTTCTTTTTTGTTTTTAAAACATGCCTGATATTCCTTGGCTCTTAACTGGAAGCCTCTCCCCGTTTGATCAATATAAAACCCCATATAACCATTACATACAAGTTTATATGCACCACTTTTAAAACCAGGTTCAATTACATCTTTTGAATTCATTAACAATCGTCCCAGGGTATTATTGTTATAAAAACATACATTAAAAACATCCCTCGGGATAGTATTTGAAATAGAATATGACATCGGTCCTATAAAGGGAATTGTAAACCATTTTAATTTGCGTCTTGGTTGGACGGGTAGCAAAGAACTGGAAGTTGTAGACGCAAAGACGTTTTAGTTTATTATTTTAAACCTGTGATATTAAGAGATCGTCATACTCATTATTAGGGGCAATCTGTCTGATTATAACAAGTTCCCGGTTAAAATCTGCGGTGGATAAGGGAATGTTGATAAGGCGGTGGATCAAGGAATGAAAGGGAGCATGCTTATGAAAATGGGGATGGCATGAATCCTTAGGTATGACTGCATCCGTATGGGTTGGTTTTCTGTAGATTGAAAAAATATGTCTATTGTTTTGAATGGAGATATTTAAGTCTAAAAAATTCAAAGATGATCCACCAATTTCGACTTTGAGTTTTATTTTTTGATGATGGCTATTTAAAAAGGTAAAAAAAAAAACAAGTTGTCGCTTGCTGCCCGTCCATACACATAAAATATCATCCACATATCTGAACCAATATAAAATATTATTGAGTAAAACATTTCCAGAGTTAAAAAGTTTTTCCTCCCAGTCATTCATAAAAATATCTGCTAAAATAGGTGAAAGAGGGCAACCCTATCAAAGTCTTAATCAATAGCAAACTGGATACGCATCAATCAATAAATTCCCACTTGCGTCCGAACCGATGAACTCTGCCGTAATTCCTGTTTGTCATTATTTCCGCTCTTCGGAAAAAAATAGGCAGGAAAAGGGAACTGGCTGGCATAAACTCTCGTCTCTGACGAGGCTTCCTTCCCACAATTCCATATGCGCCTCACCGCAAGAGCTCTCTCTTTCTCTCACTATCTCTCTCTCCAACTTTGCGAGAGCGGGCGAAGCATCTGCTTGGGCGACAAAAATGCCGTAAAGGCGCGAAGGAGGGAAATATTGCTCTCTCTCTCTCTCACTATGGTGTTCGGGAGGATGCTTTATCTCCCTTTTTTCCTTTATCCCTCTCTCGCCATCACACCCTCCTCCCTGAGGGAATACGGAAAAACATCTCGATACTCTACTCTCATCGATATATTTCTTTCCAGCGAAATTACTTTCGATATTTTTCTTTCGGTCATTGGATGGAATGCTGAAGAGCGTAATAGAGTGGAGAACAGTGGGAAAGCATGGAATCGGACGGAAGAGGATAGGAATTCTGGACGATCTAAGATGTGGAAGACTATATGAGGAATTTACGAGGCATCTAATGGCGATTCACAAATAGGAGTGAAAACAGAACAATATGCCAGGGAAGAGGACATTGGTGGAATAAGTACTGTCCTAAGGACTAGAATGAGAAAATAAAAAAGGACTACGAAATAAGTACTGTCCTAAGGACTAGAATGAGAAAATAAAAAAGGACTACGAAATAAGTACTGTCCTAAGGACTAGAATGAGAAAATAAAAAAGGACTACGAAATAAGTACTGTCCTAAGGACTAGAATGAGAAAATAAAAAAGGACTACGAAATAAGTACTGTCCTAAGGACTAGAATGAGAAAATAAAAAAGGACTACGAAATAAGTACTGTCCTAATATGTCCGAATCGAGAAATAAAAAGGGACATTGGAATGAGCACTCCTAAAACCTACCAATCGGCTGCAAGATTTCTGAAATGCATTGAATAATGTTGCTTGGAAGAGCACTCCAATTGTGGTATCGAAACCTCAGCCGTCACCCGACGCTATTGGAAGGGGAAATCCAATCGGATAACCAAATGTGACAGATAATCAAATGCTCCACAACTCAGGTATAATGATAATAAAATGATAATCCACTGTTGCCACCTTGTCTTCAGCGCAATGCTTCATCACATTCTTACGCACCTCTTGTGTTGAAGTATATGTCTTATTTTCTATCCTTTCGTTAACCACGAGATCGTTCGCATTTACTTTTCCGAAAAATTTCACCGACGTAAATTAATATCTGTCGATTTGTGAATTTCATTGTCAGACGTGCAATGAGTTCCGTTCTTATCCTTTTAACCACGAAGGTGTTGTTATCAATAGGCCAGAGAGAAAATTAGCCAATCAGCACAGAAAGCGTTTGTCGCTATCAATAAGTTAATTAATTGACGTCATTATATTATCCTTACAAAGAATATCCATTGGAAACTATTTGCCAGGCAATAATCTATATTTAATTTGTTAGTTACTTAATGGTATCAATTGTTGGTTTGGCTCTCAATAATGTAGGGAGCTGTGTTTCAATAACTATGTGAATTCGGCAAATTTCATCCGATACTCATTGTGAGTGCATAATCGATTCTTTTGAAACGATACCACATCCCCTCTCCTCCAGCGCCCTCAATCCCTTGGCTGGGTAGCGCAGAGAAAAGCCGGGGTGGATATGTAACATTGCGAGAACACGGAAAAGGATTAATGGAAAGGGGTAATTAAAAATCTCCACGATGGAGTCGTAAAAAATTAACAAGGGCGAATTTTTTGCGGTTAACCCTCTCTCGCTTTTGGCTGATGAGTTTAATTCTGGACTTGACTGAATTAGCCGAGAGAATGTGGAACACCGGGGATGTGGGGGGGGGGTTAACGAAGGATGCTTTGGCGGCGGGGGTGGAAGGGGAGAGTCGCATCCAAGGCGATGGACCGCTCATCCACAACACCCTGCCCACATCATTTCATATTAGGACTTAGCGTTATGATGCAATATGCTCTCCGAATCGACATTTTTTTCGTAGCCATCAGGTTGCAATATGTGAAATCATTCGTGTGGAGCGAGACACTCTATAGATCGGAAGTATGAACCGTTGGAAAACATGGCCATAAAAGGCTAGATGCCTTCTAAGCCTGGTAATGGAGGAGGGTGATGAAGATAAAATGGACCGACAAAATGAGAAATGATGAAGTGTACAGAGAAGAAGAAGAGGAAACGATTATATGGAACAGCATACAGTTAAGAAGAACCAGATGGATTGGACACTCCCTGAGACAAAATGGACATAAACATGAAAAACATAAGTGAAGGTAAAATAGAGGGAAAAGTCCCCAGAGGAGGACCCAGGGATAAGTTCATGGACCAAACAAAGAGGAGAGTACATAGGAAGAGATACCAGGAGGTAAGGGAACTAGCATTATACAAATAGGGGAAGGGTGGTCGACTACAGTCAACCAATCTTAGGATTGAACGACGAATGAATGAAAGAAGATTGCATTGAGTGTAACTTGAAACTCATTGACCCTCGATCAATGATTACAGCCAGTATCATGTTTCTATCAATGTAATCCATAGGGAAATTAGACGACGGCGTTTCTAGCTAGCATTCATAATACACCTTATTTTTATTTTCACTTTTACAAATTACTTGGCAAAATGATGATGGCATAAGGTGCCGAAATCATGTTTAATCATGTTTAATCAATAATCGTGTGGAAGTGTGTCATCGTCTTCTTCACTACTCGTTCGAAAATGGATATTAAGAGCTTCCATAAAGTTAGAGTCAGCATAACCCAGTAAAACTCTCATTTCTTTGCTGATTTCAGTTCTAGAGATATAAGGTGAAGTTTAAATTAAATCCTTCATGTCATACCGAAACTCATCTGATCTGAAAATTTCAAGGTACTCGATCTAAGTGTTTGTCCTCCAAGTCTCAGCCACAAAAACGGATTGAGAATAGGGAAACAGTTTTAGAGAATTAAGAGATTTCAGATTGGAGAAATATGGTCGAGTAAAATAAGGCTCTAATTCTATTGAAACTGTGAAATTTACGTGTAAAGAGAGAACTCTTCAGTTTTCCCTCTGTAAAGTTATTTTTTATTATTTGGTTGCGTTTGTTTTCCCACAGAGGTGAGGGTGTAAAATATTATCCTCCGTGATTACCTGAGACTCGAGGTATCTGAAGTCTTCCTGGTACCGTTCACTCGCGGATAATTACTTTAGACTCTTCGCCTAGACTAGTCCGTACAATGGACACGATGAATTTTATATCCGTTTGTCATGATTTGGATTTTCAGTCCACAAAATTAGCGTGATACAAGCTATCTACAACCTGATGATATTTTCCTTAGAATGGCCTTCACAGGTTTCACCTTCGACGCTCATTTTATTTCACATGACACTACCAATGCAAGTTGTCATTGGCGTGACGATTTTGACAGTCAAACTCACAGGAAATGAAATCCCTCGTCAAGACAGGGGCGAAATGATTACTCACCTGGACTTACATTGTATCACAGCCATTGTCAAGGCTTCAGCGACAATAACCCTCACACCCTGATTATGACTGTGAAATATAGGTCGGTAAAAAATATACAGTGGACTGTAAGAGGCATTTACTATTTTATAAACGTCTACATCCATACACTTCCCAGCGAGCCGCCGCATGAGGCTTATGGTAGGGGATAATATGACACCAGCTGTGTAAAAGTTTGAAGAAGAAGGTTATTAACAGTTGAAATGGTGAGTTGTATTTTGGATATTTTTCAGTGGGGATCAGTTTATATTATATCTTATCTGGTATCTTATTGTGCGTGGAGACAAGAAATTTCTGCTCCTATCCCATCAGTAATATATCTATCTTATTTTATCACTTATATCAGACTATAAATGTAGTGTGGCGTAAAAATATTTTCTTTGTCACTCTGAAACACACCTGATATGAATTTCTCAAACAAACTGCGCCGAGCATGCAGCCTCGTGAGTATTTAGCGGAATCCCATGCATAAAGTCCACAAAGTAGCGTCTCAAGACTTATTGATTTATATTTTAGCCGCTGTTGTAGGAAGTAGCCATTATCGCTGCGTTTTTTGTATGATTAACTCCTGATTTCAACAGCCTACGTATCGAGGTATTGAAGATGCCGTGTATATTCGACCATTGGCCGTCCACCCCCTTTTGTACACCAATACAGAAGAGCCCTCTTAAAGCGCGTGAAATGAACACAAGGGCACTTTAATCGCTAGGCCGGCCCTAATCTCGGCAGATGGGATGCGGAGCGATATAAAAGCAGGGCCGGCGGCCATTTTTCCGCGTTTTACGTGCGATGACCAGGGAAGGGCTATTTATCTCTCCCTTAAGGCCACCCCCCTTCCTCTGGCGGTGTGGAGGGGAGGGGGGAATTGCAGTGGGGGTGGAGAGGGGTGAAGGAAGAGACGAAGAGGGATGAGCACAGCGGTGAGGTGATCGTAAGAGGTGTGGTCGAATTGCCACCACGGGAGGAGGTCGCTGGAGTGCGGAGATTTTCTCTCCGATGGACCAGACCAAGATATGGAGGGCTGAACTCCTGATTACCTATCCCTATTCGGTGTCGATAATCATCGTCAGGATGTGCTACAAAAATACCCCTCAAATTTACGCTTGTGTCAAATGCAACCTAATGATTGGCCGTTCAATCCTAGGACTCGTTGACTGCAGCCCTCCACCCATTCCTAACTAATGCTAGTTCCCTCACATCCTGGTCGCTCTTCCTATGTAACTATACTGTCCTCTTTGTTAGGTATATGTATTTATTCCTTGGCCTTCCTCTGATGGACTTTGCCCTCAATTTTTCCTTCACTAATATTCTTAACAAACTCATTGTGCCTCAGGGTGTGACCAAACCATCATGTTCTTTCTTTTCTGTGAAGTGTTCCATCAGATATTTCCCTTATCTACTCTTCTGTAAACTTCCTCATTTCTTATTTTGTCCGTACATTTGCCTTCAGCATCCTCCTCCAGCACTAAATTTCGAATGCTTCTAATTTTTTCTGGTCTGATTGCTCTGTTGTCCAAGCTTCCGATTTCATCTAATGCCACAAGTCAGTGTTTAAGTATTGAAAGCATTCAGTGCTCATGAAGTTTCAATATTGCCCATTTCAGTTATTTCGTCTGACAGTTAATGCGATCAATTAAAAGCTTAGATTCTAAAGAAACTGTCACAAAACAATCTCACTCCAAACTTAAAAGTCCAGATATCCGTATTTTCCATACTTGGAATGCCATTTTATGAACATAAGCAAACTTAATATAACTTAGTTTTTTATTTGCTCTAATCTTCACAGCTAAAGTAATGATGTATGTTGTTCATGTGTTCCAAATGGAGAAATTTGTCTTGCAAACGTTCATCTTCCGTCTCTTTCCACCCCATGTTACCGTTAATTTGAAAGACATTAAGTTTTTCTTGGAAGTGTGGTTATGTATTGTTCACTTTTCCCGTGTTTGATTATATTGTACTAAGTCACTGCTTTGATTTTTCGTAGCTTTGTTTTTGAAAACGTGATGATAATTTTTTATTGCAATTTTTTGTCAACTCTGATATTAAATAAGTTACGCTATGGAAAAGCACACTCTAAGAATTAAAACGATGCCAATGATTCAGGTATCATTAATCCTATCCGGACAACAAGTTCCATCATTTACCACTATGTACTGACACTATGTATATATACAAATTATATGGATTTCTTTTTTGTTTTCTTGGAGCAAAAATTTTAAAAGTGACAAAATCTTATTTCTTGCAACACTATGTTCCAAAAATGAAAAAAAGCACTCCTGAATTTCGCTAAGAGGCTAGATAAGAATAAAACTATGAATTTAAGCTCCTATCTAGGCTAAACTGTCAGCTTCATTATTTCTGTCATTGCTTTTCCAGCATTGGATTGAAACTAATCTCTCCAAAATACTTTGATTGAACTTAGAGTTTCCATCTTCCAGGAGAGCAAATGATCGACATAAAAGCGGACCTTGCGGAGGAGTCATGAAGAGCACTCGTGAAACAAGAAATTTTGGCGTCTAAAATTAGGATGTGGTCTCAATAAAGGCTAAATATAACGGATCACTATGGTTTTTTCATACTGAAAAAAATAATTGGAGTCCGATTGCTCGAATGATTTGAGTAAATGGCTCAGATTAAAACGTAGAGGGCCCGGGAGCACGGACAGGTCGCAAAAATAAAAGCATGAATAATGAGAAGGAAATAATTTATATGTTAAGAAGCGTAATCGGTAATACTTCCACATTTAAACAAATAGCCATCACTCTGATTGTGACTTCAGTTCTTCTTCTTACTGAATTTCTTAGGGTTTAGGCCTGTTACGATCTTCTTTATCCCTGGTCTATCCATCTCTTGCGTGGACATCCATAGGATCTTCTACCATTCGCTCTATGTTTGTTGCCTCCAATTGTATTCTCTCATCAACCATACATTCTTGGTGTTCTCTCCATCTGTTTTCGTAATCATGTGTCATTCCCTTCATACTCTTTGTGCAGTTTCTAGCCTTAGATCTGTATTTAGTTTTCTATCTACGCTTAAGTAGCCAAATTCTCTTGATATGAATCCCATTTCAGATATTTGTAATTTTTTAGCAGTAGCATTGCAAGAGCATTTCAGTACTCGCTACCGTATCTTTCACTGGAAATTGCCATTTTTTATCACAACGGTGTCTTTCCTAACTTTAATTTGCCAAGTAAGGTAACTTTTGATTGTAGTTAATACTAGACGAGAACTCCGCTGAGGTTTTTGTCGGCCTGTGTACATAACTCTAATGTTTCCAACCTCGATAGGTACCCTTATGGCAATCCAAGGGTGAAAAAGTAATCGCAGCAGTAGTGCGCAGTCGGTGCATGTCCTATGCATTTGGTGGGACAAATGCATAAAGTAGAAAGGGAGTTGGACGTTAGTGCGGCGCCACGGTCGTTCACTTTCGAATGTATTCCTTCTTCGATATATTTTGATTGTATTCCAATATAGACCTTGGCAATGTAAACAAATCCACCGTTAATGTTCTAATATTTTTGTGTTACTCATAAGCATAATATAAGTTGTTCAACAAATTTGTTGGAGCGGGAGTGCATTAATATTTGAAACGTCGATTTGCGCCTCATGTTCGCAGCTTTTCCATGGGTGTGCTATGGCAGTTGACGCCGCATAAGTATATTAATGGCGACCGTGTGGTTTGAATGGTTGCGAAGATCCACATCGATGGAGCCACGGATATAGTATATCGAATCTAACGACCCTGCTGCGTCACTGTCGTCTCGATGACTCCGCTAGTTGGGACTGGAAGGAAGGACCGCCCGACCGAGTGGAGGAAATAAAAAGAGGGGTGGATGGGGGAGGGAATAGGAGGGGGGTTAATGGAGTCAAGGGGAGGGAGGGGGAGGGTGGGTGGGTGGGTGGCTGAAGGGAAGGGAGAAGGGCCATTCGGAACTAAATGAATCACGCCATTCATAGGCAATAAACATTTTTAATGACACCCGTGCGCATCATTCCTTGGAAATTTATGTTTGGATTCTCACTAGGGGGTTGGGGTAGGGGGGGTTGGTTGGAGGGGGAGGAGGTTTGGAGGGAGAGAGAGAGGGGAAAATCGTTCTCCGTAAAAATGAAAACAAGCAAGTTGTGTCGCTAGGGGGTGGTAGTTGGTAGGGGTGGGGGGGCGATGGAAGCCCCGCCCGCCCGCCTCGGGGGTTGCCAAGGGGTCAGCCGGAGGGGAGGGTTGTTTTTCATGGGCTGCAAAGTGGAAGGGGTGGGAAATAGCTCTCTCTTTCCTTTCCCTGCCCCACCACCCTCTTCGTACTCACCCCACCCATCGCCTAAGGGTTGTTCCGCACCGGTGCCAATATGGCGCTTCGAAAGGGGTTTGGGTGATGGGGAGGGGGAAGGGGGTTGGGCGCGTCAGTGGGAAGCCGGAAAGTACGGCCCGTATTTCATGCGTGTTGGCGGCGAAGGGGGTTGGGATTTTTTTAAATACATATATACATATATATATCGCGTGGGCGGGATTGGGGTTGTGGAGGTGAGCGGGTGGGTGGGTTTTGGTTGGTTGAGGGGGGAGGGGGAGTGAGGGGAAAAATGTAGCCAGTGGGTTGAATCGGTCACGAGCAAAGCCATTTGAGAGGACGATGTATTTATATTGACGGAGAGTCAATAATTTTACTCACATTGACGGAATGCACACGAAAAATTATAAGTTGTCGATGAATCAAGTGCGAATAAATTATAGCTGTTTGGAATGTACGGTCTGAAAGACAATTTGGTGGATGTATTCAATTCTTTTAATGAACTGCCGATACTAGCTATTTAACCCACCGTTGGTAACGACATTGAATCACAAAGTACGGGAAATATTCAGAAATAGTTATTTATTTTTGGAATCAATGATACTCATATGCACAGCATTCCTTGCATTGAGACACTATCAAAAAGTATGAATGATTAGGCGAGTGGAGGGAATTATAACTTTTATGTGTGAATTACTGTCAGAAAGATGACTTTACCAATGATCTTCGTCGAAAATTCTCTCTTTCTACTCGAAAATACAATTTGGCGACTCTATTGCCATCAGAGAAATATCCGACGGGGTACCACAGGTACCAGGTAATCCATTAACAGAGTGTGGTTGAACTGCATCATATGCTCTTCACAACTATAACCATGGCCAATTGTTGCCAATTAGGTAAATTTTTTTTAGTTCCATTGGAAGTTCACAATGAGTATACATATTCACGAAGATTTCCTTGATAGAGTCACAGTTAGCTGCAGCGTATGAATTTGCGTGGACTAGTGTGATTTTCACTAAGCGGCCCCCTTCCTTCACCCGCATATAAAGCGGAAGAGTTTTCAGTGTGAAATAAAAATGAACTCTGTTCCCTCTCTGGATCCGCCCGCCGTTGGAATGTGTCACCTCTCTCCAAGCAGCGGCAGCCGTCGACACATTTCGTCCTCTTCCCCAGCTACCGTATCTCGGGCAGTTATCGAGGTGTGGTCGTGGCATGAGGGCCGGCAGCTCCAGGGGCGGTAAAATGCGTCCGATGGAAATCTCGGTCGAAATGGGTTCAAGGTTGGAAAAGCAACGTGAGCAGTTGACAGGAAACTGACTGCGAAACCGAACTGTCTGGGCATGTTTCACTCGATCGGTGTATTGATTCTGTATTCTCCGAGGTCAACGGTTGGGGAAGATGATTGGGGCTCGCGGCGCAGTAAAAATGAAAACATAAAAAAGGTCACAAGAAGTAATGTAGAACTTGACACTTTTTTGAAAAACCTCCATTAGCCATTGAGCATGCATATCTAGTGAAGGGTATGCAGTTGATTTCTCGTGTGAGCAGAGCTTAAGTCCCTCTTTGATATGACATTTACAACGGATATCAATCTCTCACTCCCGTTCTTTGAAGTTTTTAGATTATTCTTTGAGGTGATTAGTGTGAGGTCTATTCAACAGATTCATTGATGGCTTTGTATTCCATTGTATAGCCATTTTTAATTGAAAAACGGTGGGCTAACCTGCGTTTTGTTGCACGGCACTCTAGCCTAAGCGAGTCGATCACTGTAAGTTCAGACTCAATTCGGAGTTCTGTTATCTCGAGGAATGTCCTCAAATTAAGAACTATCGGGGTCTTTAAAATGAGGCGGTTTAGTTCTTGCAAAAAGCTGCATTAAGTCTCTCGAGAATGTATGCTCGCCCTATTTCCCGTGAGAAATGGCTGGTATTCCTTGAAAATATCTTGATATGTATTGCGGTAAGTGGCAGATATTGTGGTGCCTATGGAATGGTGAGATCATCCTATGGTATGCATCCTCGGTACGTCAGATGCATATCCGTGTGTATTGCGAAGGAGACTTCCTCCACTTAGGACGTGTGTAGTTTAACATGTCAGTGCGTTCATGAGATATTTGGTCTTCAATGATGAATTGAGTAAAGAATGCCAGAGTTAAGGTGCCATAAAAGCGTCGCATATAAAAAATGGAGCCCATAATGGATGGTGGTGTACTTTTAGCCAAGTTAAGAGAATAATACCATGGAGGTACTTGTGGCCGACTCAGCAACTATTCCCTTATAAGAGTAATGAATATCTTTTTCAGCAGTATCTCGTCTTCTCACTATTTACTTTATTTTTCTCTTTAGATGCCTTTTGAGTGCCATGGTTATCCCTGCAACGTAATTATTAAAAAAATTCAATATACGTGGTGGTGTGGTTTGTTCCCCTACCGAAAGGAGATTGAGGCACAATTTAAACAATGAAGGGTTTTGAAGGGGGTAAGTAATTGACTAGGTTCGTTAATTTTCCAACAATGTTCAGAAAACTGTGAATAAATGCTCAATTGTCTACCTTCCAAAATGTTGATAGCATGGTGCGGCTTTTTTTACCGTTTCCCTGACAGCCCCCGAATGATGAACAAGGCACCCGAGTTTTTGTCCGCCTTTGGCACGATACCTGAATCACACACATGGGGATTCCTTCAGCTCAGAGATTGTCGGGGGGGGGGGAGTGAGGGAGGGGGGGAGAGGGATTTATGAATTGGTTTTTGGGTGAATCGACTCTCGGTAAATTAACTGAGGCTGAGTCGACAGGGCCTCGCATTAAAGTTAGACGAATGGCTAGAGGAGGATCCTCCCCAGAAACATTTTCTCTCCAATATTCTCTTTATAAATTTCTCCTGATAAAATGTAATTGGCTGGTTTTCCTAGCTGCTCATATTTATACCCAATATTTGGTTGACCTTACGAAATAGGTAAATAAAACGATACACGGAAAGAGCGCATTTGACCATGGGCGGATAATTATTTTTATTGATCCAATTTTCTATCCATAGGTGTGGTTGTTTTCGCCGAATTATTCAGTATTCGCGGTTTTTTTATATCATTTATAGCAATGTGGTCATTTAACACTCAAAAAGAAAAAAAAACATTCCAAATTGTAATGCGTAAGCATTATGAATTATATATTTATTCTTTTAATGCTCAAGTTCCATTTAACGTGGCCAACATGTTGATATATGTCGTTATGTGATTATTTCACAATCATTTTTAAACATTATACCTAATCTTGGATACTTTATCTTATCATATTATATGTTAGTTGGGCTCCCTAATCAACCATATGTGTTTAAAATTTTTAACAACGTTCAGAAAGCCTAAATCTTTTCCTGCGATCATGAGGCACGGCATTTGGTATGAAAACATTATGGCATTAAAGCATGAACTTTTACTTTCCCTGCCAAAGAATGAAATTAAACTACTTACGTTTCATTTCTTTAGTTATTCCTATTTTTGAAGCTGGATACAAATCACAAGAAATGCCGTTTTTCCAGTTGCATTATCTTTCCAGCTCAAGCGCTATGTAAATAAAGCGTCGAGTGCAGCACTTGAGCCATCGGTGAGAGCTTAGAACTGTGGACCATTTGGAGCGCTACTTTATGGCATGCAAATGCCAGTTCCAGAATCCCTACCGACTCTTTACTACGCTCTCGTTTACTTCATCTGTTATCCGAAAAATGTAAATTAGTCTAAAGAGCACTTGACCTAGTCTCGCGATAGCCTTCCTTCCCGATTTCACCCCTTTAAAACGGAAAATAAATACGAAATCATCCCTATAAATTATAATTTCATCATTACTATGTATGAATGTACGTACTTATATATGATATGAAATTAATCTTGAAACCATATACTTTAATTATGCTTTGAAATTTCCCGACTATCCGTTGAATTGCCTGTCGTTTAATCTATATTCGTACATTTTTGGTAGGAAATGGAAATTTTTCCGATTAAGGCTAATTTGTTCTTGCCAAATTTTAGCCTTATGGCATATAGTTGCGTCATCAAAAAGTTTGAGAAAATATTGGGTTAGTAAGCTGTTGGTATCTGTTTTTGCCTCATTTCCCCAAATAAAACTGAAAAATGGAAATGATAGTTCTAAACTCGATCAAATTTCCTTGGACCTTGTCTATTGCTCATATGTGAGAAAAGTAACAAAGTATGAGATCGATCATTGAAGTAGAACAATTGACCTAACTTGGATTCACCTTAGGACATAATCTATGCGTAGAATTAGAAAGAATGTAAATATGTCCTCACTTTCAAACAAAATATACTTTACAATGAAACATGCCTAATATTTTTGAAGTAATCTTTAATAATGGTTGCAAATAATGCATTCTCTCGATCCCGTAGAAGCCCTATCTGGTATTTAAACCGAAGAGAACTTAATTATTCCTAACTTTTCGGACGCTATCTTTTAGTTCTATTCTCGAAACTTTATTCGTCGTAGAAGTTTTAATTGTTATAATTATTAAAACAATAATGTCATTTACTTGAATCACTAAATGTGAGCGAGAGATCTTACCTCATTGGAAGGGCATTGCTTGGCTGAGTGAAATGGATTATCTCTGCCTCTCACTCCTCACAATCTCCAATACTGCTGACATCCATCACCTTTACGTTAATCCTTTTGCCTACACGATAGCACTGGTGTTGTAGGGACCGATATTGCATATTTTTTGTTCATTTTCTTCCAGTTCACTTTCATGCGTCTGATTTGAAAGCAACGCAGGAGACACATGAAAACTCCCAGAATGAGGAATCTGAGCGCAGCAGAAATATGCGATGAAATTTAATTAACATTTGCCGCGTGTATTTGTATTCAACTTTCCATGCCAAGACGGTTGTTGAAAAACGAGTCTGAATTATCTGCTACTAACCATATTTACACAGATTTAACTGCGTAAACTCCTTTAGGTGTTGAGCATTAGCAGTGAACTTCCTGCTTCAGTTCCGTTGCAGATTTAAAACGCCATAACCACAAATATGAAATAGATAACGTTTAAATTACGTACCTTCGTATATATGGAAGCATATGTAGCTGCCAATGCTGATATCGATGACTATTTTGTCGGCTCTCGGTAAGAGATGGAAATAATATGAAGGTGAGGGAGAAATTTTCGAAATAACTTCCACCGATTTGCGCTTCTCTTAAGCGAAATACTTTTCAAAGTTTTCTCCTACATTGTGGTTAAACTAAAACGGTACATCATATATGAAGGGGTACCCGAAAATTACAGGAATTTTTTTTTTAAAGCTATGTATTTAATTTTTTTACGAAACAACCTAATAACCTTCAAAGTACTCTCCATTACACTTAATACATTTGTCCAATCTGCGATTCCATTCCTAGAATCATTTTTCAAACTCATCTGTTGTGATGCCCGACAGCTCCTGCCTCGTTTTTTTCTTTACCGCTACCACGTCATCAAAATCTTGTCTTTTCATGTCCTTCCGCATTCGCGGAAAAAAGGAGAAATCGCGCGGAGCGAGGTAAAGTGAGTAAGGGACGTAGGGCAAGGGATGTTGTTTTTGGCTAAAAACTGGCGCACTGAAATGGTGGCATGAACTGAAATGGCTTTCATTTTCAAATCGTCAGTAAAAATTCGCTTAACCGAGCTCCACGTTTTTCGAGATAATTTATGTATCTATTCAATTGTTCGTCTTCGGTCTTCAAGCACGATTGCACGACCTTTTTCAACATGTTCGTCAATTCTAGAAGTTGACGGATGTCCTGAACGAGGTTTGTTATCAAATGACGTTTCTTCTTCTTTGAAACGAGAAAATCATTGGTACACTTGTGTTTATCCATTAGCACAATCCTTGTACGCTGTTTTTAACATCACAACAGTTTCTGCGGTGTTTTTCCCTAGTAGGAAGCAAAATTCACAGCGGCGCGCTGTTCACTTAAATCCGCCTAGAGAGGAAAAACGCGGATCAAGCTAAACTGCTTTTTAGTGATGGGAGAATATTAAATATTCGTTACTTTTGTATTCGTTACTCACCCCGATCCGAAGTAACGAGTCCTGATTGTTAAATCTATTCGTTACTGACTACGTTTCGTTACTTGGAGGATTCCGGCGTTCAGATTCATTCGAGCAACTACTCGAATGTTCATTAGGGTTGTTGGATTCGAGTGAACTATCGGATTCGTTTGGGTACTCAGTCATGTAGGTAGTACCTATTCGTTGGATTCGTTAGAGTCCCTGGATTCGTTAGAGTACATAGACTGGTTTGGGTACCTAGGTTCGAAAGTGTTCGGAAAATACTACTCCTTTTGACATCATTGACAGAAGATAATACTACGAGAACGAATACTAGTAACGACTTAAAAGTAACGAATACCTCTAAACTGAGGAACGAGTAGTAACGGATACTCCGAAGTGACGATTTAGCACACCACTACTACTTTTATGAGACGAATTGTTGAGACTGAACACAACCTTCCCAGATGACAACAATGCCTGCGCAGCACTCGGAACGAGTTGCGCTATGCTCACCTAGCGGGAGAAATGCGTACTACGTATGCTCCGCCAACCGCAGCACTATTCCGTTTATTTTTGGTTATCCTGTCGTGTATTTCGTGTTTTATTATACACAAATGAATTTGAACGAAATTAAGGCCTGTGTACCTCACCAACCTGGAACACACCTGGAATGTTAAAAATTGTATTAACTGCTAAATTATGTAGGTAACTTTTAATTCTTTAGAAGAATATCTCCAAAAAGCAAGATAGGTCACATCACTTCATCTGGAGAACTTTTCATAACTTTTGCTGGAATATATGAGCATCATGCACCTTATTCCTCTTAAATGTATTCATAAATGTTACTCTCCACCTGTTCCGATACGCGATAATTCCGACGTTTTATACCATGAGTTTTCAAAATCTGTTTTATTTCTTAAACGTTTCCTCGTAACATTAATTAATTTTGCGTGGAAAATAAACGGTACCTATGGATTTGTGAAATATTCATACAAGGATGTCGCGATGGAAATTTTAAATCACTTATTTTTTTACAAAACGGTTTCTGATTACATAATTTGTTTTAGGTCTAATGCTACCCTTACATGAAGTTTGAACATTACATGAGACCCTAAGGGACCATTGTTTGATGAATTGAGGTGAAATAACTCATGTATACATTCATTTGTATTATAAAGGTTGCCATCATATCACTCAAAACATCCTGTAACGCAGGTCTGTAGCTGAACTCGAAAATTGATACATAATTAAAATTTGAGCTCGCTCTGTCAACGTTTGCTTAATGCATTATTGTCTCCAATTTTAGTTAGTATATTTTGGTTTCGTATTTTCCATGACAGACTTTGATGTTTGAAGAACATTTAAGTATATAATCAAACCACTTTTAAAATTATTTTACCTCAGTATTCCGCGTTTTCTGAAGTAACAATCTAGAGCACGTGTATTCCTGAGGAATGGAAATCAATTTCAATCCTCTCGACCACTCTTTGCTACCTTTGTCAAAGTTGGTTCATTACAGCTTCATGCACCTAAGTCCTGAGCAGTCGGAAACGTAAATCTCGATTTAGGGTCATTTTAATGAAAAAATATATCCTGTCGGGAAGGAAATTTGCTCAAATACATTCATTTTCACGCTCGTAAAATCAAAACTATATACGTTTGTCGTCCCAGGAGTCTAATCCATGTGCAGAGTGAGAAGTAAAATACTGCGCGAGCGACGCTAATCATTCAAATACCAGATAAAACTGCCATTTATAAGTTAAAAGTATTCTTTATACCCTTCTTAAATTACTTAATACCACTTTCGCGATACATTTCTTCAAAATGGCTCTAATCTATCTCTCAGACCTGTAACTGTGCCACAGATTTTATCGACTCTCACCGAGGGGAAATCTTTACCTAAGGACGGTAATTGGGTTATTACTTTAGCTTCAAAGAAACTAATTAATAGATAAGAAATCGTTCTTCCTAACACGATTAAATTAAATGAATGTCCTTTCCAGATTTATTCGAGAAAATAATATGCTTGAATTTTTTCACATGCATGCATACTCCCAATTAAACTGCCGTTAAACTCCAAATGAAGCCGATACGATACCCGTCTGGAGAGCACATTCTTAGCATTTTAAAATATTTTATTAGTACTATTTCAAAGGATGACTTATTTTAACCCACTCCTTAAAAGAAAGAAATTTTACTGGCCATCTTAGTGTCTTAATACTATTCTTACTTAAAATGGAAAAGGTTTGAAGTAATATCCCTCTGGATTGTAACGGCTTATTTGTTGCTGCTTCCTTATTACCGGCTTATTTCACTTATTGACCAAATTTTATGGTTTCCCTACTCTGGTAATGGCTGTTCTGCTTACACATCCTTCCACACGCCATAGTAGCGGCTCAGAATATAGTATTCAGACAGCAATTTTGAACATTCAACCTACCCACTCCCGCAGCCATTTCTTCCACCCATATTTCTCTCATCGATCCGCTTTGATGGTATCTGTAAAGCGTTAACTGCAAAGTGATGTAACCTTTTTGTTAACTGGCCATTGACTGAAATTTCTTGTTTCTTACGTCATATCAGAATATCTGTTAGCTGACCGTGGGCGTGTTTTTGAATGGGAACTTGTTAACTTTGGTTTTTTTACGGAGAAAATATTTAGTAGGTAGTGATTATAAAACCGAGCCTTCTTTCGGAGACAAGGGGAAAAATGAAAGTTGCTATGACATGCAAGATTTCGTTGGTGCCGTGATAAATTTAAATACGACATTGACTCATCATTGACGGCTACAGAAATATTTTAACCTTTGAATTATGCTGTTGTAACAATGTAACGGACAGGAGATCTAAGGACGCTTATTCCAGGTGAAAATATTTTGGCTGGCAACTCATCCGAATCACATGCGTCTCAAATAAAGAGCACCATGCGAATCGTGAGAGCATTAGTCGTTAGTGCACCGAAGGGAACCAGGTGTCCAACCCTTTTACGTTTACAGGTAATAAAAAATAAGCACTGACTCGTATTGTGCTTGTATTATGTAGGGAAAGTGGTCAAACTTGTTAGTGTTAAAATCTTTTAAACTTTTAGACAAATATGTTTTTTATTGACTCGCACTGCCCCCTTTTGAACTCGTAAATAACAAAGCAACATAGCGTGTTTTAGTCTTCAAAAGCTCATTTATTAATTTGTATCAACTTACCTTTTTATTGCATAACAAAATCAGTTCAAGCTCTTTCTGTAGGATTGCTAAATAAAAGTTCTAGGAGTAGAGTTTCGGCATGTATTGTGCCTATTTCGGTGGGTACGTTTTAAAAATATTTATTTGAAAAATGATGGTATAACTCGTTGAGTAAATTATGTACGTACGATGATGTCTGAAACAATCGCGCAATCGTAGTTGTAAGATCTTCTCTTATCTGACAATGGGTATTATTAATTAATGACTTCGTTTTACTGCCATTTAACTTTTTGGATTACCTGCTTTTCTACCTCTGATAACACTTGCTCAGAGGTGGTGAGAATTTAGCTGGCTTCGTTTAGAAGGAAAGAAAAATTACTTAGAGACTTTTACTTCATCCGACTCTGCCCTAAATCAACTCGATGTATTTGGCTAACAAAAGAAATTGTTCAAAATTTTTCTTAACTTTCTTATTGCAATACACAATCTATAGACCTTATGTCGCCAGTGATTCCGACGTCCGTGGCTCAAGCCACGGCTGTTACGCGAGATTAGGTCTCATGTGTACTCAACCCGCCACAGAGGATGAAAAAACTGAAACATCGGAAGAGTAAAATTTCAACCCCGCTTCTTCGGCCCGGACACACACCACAATGGTTTCCATTGGCAACGTGTTTCCAAAACTAAACGGAAACCGAGCGATCGGTTCGAGAGGTCTCTATCCATCTCGCTCCGTCACAAGGGCGTAGCCGGCCTCACCCCTCTCCCCCACCCCCTCACACCCCACCCCTGCACCCTTCCCACATGAATGTCCGTCACGTATCGCTTGTGGAGGGTGGGGTGGGTGATGGGCGTGCTTTAAAAGAGGGGGAGAGAGAGATATGGACAGGGTCCCGTGGAGCCCAGCTTGCTCTAGCAGCCCAGTGAGAAGGAGGCCCCCCACAAATGGCTGCATTCCCTTCGATTGCTCCTCCCAACCTTACCCTGCTCTTTTTCGATGCCCTCCTCCCACCCCTATCACCCCCATTTCCCCCCTCCGGGCATATCCATCCGAAGGGGGACTAAACGATAGATCGCCCGAATGGCCAAGCGTGACTGGGCGCCAACGCTCACTTCCCTCAGCTGCGATGGAAGCGCCATTAGACTCCCGGGGCACGCGCCATTCGACGGGCGAATGCGGCCGCGATGGGACGATGGTTCTGCCTCCTGCTGTCGTGGAGGAGGGGCGGCGAAAGCTGCGCTGCGGTTAAACGATGGAAGTGGGAGAGCAGCACACCCGCTGTGATGCTCTTTTATCTTCTTAAAGCCTTAAACCACCCGCTCCGATGTTCAAGCTGATATGGGAGCAGAAAGAAGGATAGGATTCAGAATGCTCATAAAAGAAACAATCCTCCCTTCCCCTTTACTCACAAGCCACCGATTCGTCTTTTGGATCTCACACATTAACGGGTTGACTGCGATGATACTTGAACCCATCTATAACGTGTCTGCAAGTGTTGGAAGAAAGGATAGATTCTCGAAGCGTCGAGTATAATGAAGATGTAACAAAGCTATTTAGTGGACTCTAGTATTTTTAACCAAATATAGCAAAAGCACCTCATCACACGTTCCCCGTGTCAATGCGGGCCAACGTCTGCTGTGGCGATATCGCTAGTAGAGGTATGTATGCCAAAACAAGCATCCAATAGACCTTCACAATTTGACGCCCATGGCGGGCGAGCACTTCACTAAACGATCGAATAGGTATCTTTCTACTCTTTATTACACATGGTACTCCATTTTACTTTAAAAGCTTCTGCTATAACCTACAAATGTTGCTCTTATGAAAATCCCTGCGAAGAAATCCGTATTTATAGGAGGTCAGGCTTATCCGTTCAAATTGCTCCTCTGAGTAAAACATTACCATTGTCCTTAGTGCTTGAAAAGTTGCCCTTGTCCTCCAAATAATCATATTTTACTGCGGGCGCGCAGTAAAATATGATCATTTGAATCATATGTCGGGAGAATTTCATCGTTTCAAAGGACTCTTGAAAATAAATTACTTCTAAGTTCAAACGAGTTTTTTCGTCCATTTATCATTTTATGTTACAAAGAAATTGTAATTATTGCAATTGTAATTGCATTGACATTACCTTGTGCTCTTGGAGCCAAAAAAGTGACCTATCGCAGCTATCAAATTATCTTCTAAGTTAAAATCGCTTGCTTGAAATTT
This sequence comes from Ceriagrion tenellum, assembly GCA_963169105.1. Lineage (NCBI taxonomy): Eukaryota > Metazoa > Arthropoda > Insecta > Odonata > Coenagrionidae > Ceriagrion > Ceriagrion tenellum. The sequence goes on along the minus strand of OY720643.1, from coordinate 861,072 downwards.
TATATTAATGATTTTAAATAAGAAATTAGATGATTTTAAGTAAGAAATGGTATTAGCTCTCTGTGAAATTTTATTACAATTCAATGTTTTTGATTTTTCATCTTGATATATTAAAAACTCGGACGGAAATCTATCCATTTTGCGACTTCAGTGCAGGTGTACAGTAATATGCAACTCTATGAGCGTGGAGGAATTTTTCAGTAATATGAAGTGCATCAAGTTCATGGAACCGCAGAGAACAGGCATCATCGATTGAGAGGGTTTTTTTTAAAGCCGAGCCCTCCGAAGGACATCCCTTCTGCATGGCTAGCCTCTGAAATCATCAGATTCTCCGACACAAACCCATATGCGAATTCCCTTTATCGATTATAGGCATCCTTGACGGTCGAATCGACGCTTTCTCCTGAAGTTGAAGGGCCCATTGCGGTCCCTTGACATCGAAGTTGACTTGTCTCCATATTGCCAGGCATTGTGAAGCGTTGAATGCCTTCTCCTCCCCTTCAGCTGTAATAGCCGATCAATTGACAGTCCTCCATCACTGACACGATTCACGATCCACCTCCGATAACTCAGATGTTTGACACGAGATCATGCTGAGGGAAATCGGAGCCATTTATCGCTTATCTGTGTATGCAATCCTGATGAAGCTCGGGAGGAATACGTCGCAGCCATTCGGAATAATATTCCATACTTCACTGTATTCGTGCATTATTTTGGGTTGGTATCGATCGAGAGTAATTAGGATTCATATATCATTGTTCTTACCAATATCTTCATGTTAGTTATCACAGGTGTTTCATATCTGTGCATATGCTAAATACTTTTATCAGTACAAAGAGTATTTAAAAAGTTTTCTCTGCCATCTACCGTGCTACACTTCCAATCTGGAGAAAGCCATTTAGTTTTATTTAAGTTATGTAGTTGGTATTCGCGTCATGCCAAGATTACCATTCCCAGCATAGTAAATGCATCATTAAGTGTTAAATTTCGGCATTCTAAAGCGATTATTCTCCGCCATTCCTTCGAAATTTTATGGATTTAGCCTTTGTGAACTACACGTTCGATAAAATGTTCATGTTATCATAATGCAATAATTATCTTACATCCACAGTAATTTGGGACATTTCAACTTCCACAAATCACTATTCTACAAGTTTAAATTATTGCAACTCAAAATATTCTCTTTAACTATCGCAATGAATAAACCTTCCTCTCTGTTTTTATCCAAAAATACTTTGTGAAAATTCCCAATGGCAGTGAACTATCAGCGGCAAAAATTTCTCGTTTATGGTCAGTTGTAGATGGAATGTATATGCTGTGTCCATCAGAGATTGCTCTTATTAAAACCATTTTCATTTAATATTTCAGGTCAAATCTAATTCATTAGCTCTATTTAATTAAACCTTTTGTTCATCAGAAAGTTATCCCGAGACTTAGTGTTTTAAAAGTTATGACTCAGTAACTGATTTTCGTTGATGATAAATTGCTATTACGTACTCTCTGAGAGATTGTCTCTCTCAGTACCTACGAAATCGATTGGATGGAAATTTTATCTGGGGGAATATTTTGTAGGCTTATTAGTTTATTCGTCTACATTTTTTACGACTAATACGACAAGACTTAGCAATTACTAACAAAAAGAGATTTGACAATCCTCATAAATGGTCCTCCATTAACCGATAAAATTTTACATTCAAAGTTTTTAATAGCTTGATGAAACATCATTAAATTGGAGAAAGAAATAAATATACGGGGAAACATTGTATATATTAAGGTTCTTCAGTTATGCCATTCCTCCCCTACTCCTACATCCTTAAAGGAAAGGGAGTTTGGGTTAGATTTTATTTCTTCCACAATTCGATGAATTTGTCCTCATCGTAAAGAAAGATATCTCATCCTTTCAAAGACACCAAAATATTTTCCACTTTCTGCATTACTTCTCGAGACATTTACGAATTAGAACGTGCCTTTTTTCATGAGAAATGATACACAAATCCTCTCTCAAGAGACTAACTAAAAAAAGAGGAGTTAATAACGCCTAGATTTGATCAGAAATTTAGCAGTGCGTGGTTTATATCTTCTCAGTAATTTTAAAAATAAATGATTGACCACTCGCAGTAATTATTACGGAATAGTAAAATAAAACTTCTATTACGAAGGGATTTTTACCGTTCGGAAAGAAAAAATGAGTCAAGCTACTTAAATATAAACAGACATCTTTTCTTTATTTGCTGAAATTATCAGTCATGTTAGACAATATTTTCCACCATTTAGAGGAGAACATTTGCTTCATACTTCTTATTGCTGTTGAAAATGAAAAAATATATAAATATTGAATACAGTATCACTTATGTCTAGGAAAAAATCTCGTCCCAACTACCCTAAAAGGGACGATATTATCGACAAGTGTCGCCGCGTTTATTATTTTCATTCATCTGTTTTACTTCGGATATATTTCTCGAATCGGGATATGTTATGGCGTGGGCTCAGACTTGGGAGCAAAATATAAGCCATCGGTCGCAAAAAGAGGGTGACCGAAGGCAGGATGGGGGGCGGGGAGTAGGCGGGGAAGGGAGCCGTTGGGGGCAGTCGGGGGCAGGCGGGGGCGGGCGGTCACTCCTCCGACTGGCCTCCATTGATTCATTCATCCAGTGGCTATTGGTATGCAAGGCGACGGGCGACCGGGACAGAATGCTTCATTTAAGGCTTTCTGCATCCCCACCCTTCGAGTCAATCTCTCTACCGCCATGCCGCGCCTCTGCATCCGGGAGTAGCAGCGGATGCCGCACCCGACGGCCAGCGGATGGGGTGGGGTAAAGCCAAAAATCGGTAGATTCCCATAGAATTTCGGTGAATATGCTTTGTATTGGCCCTGCAAGGTGGGATCAAATGAAATCTGCTCCTCTCCATTCTCATCTGAGATCATATTATTTTTAATTTCGTCCCAGAAATAAGGATAGGATAGCGATAATGGCATTCATAGTCTACTCTAAGGCCAGGATCAGCCTGAATGTATTGGGACTATCCAATGGAACAGCTCTCTATTATGGGTAATACTTTGTGCTAAAATCGAGTCAGGTAGAAAGGGCGTGAACGTAAGATTTCTCAAGGAAATGAGTATTCTTCAGAATAATGAGTGGAAAAGTTAACGGTGCATGGTACATTTTAGAGAATATGGAATAATGATCACTTAAGGGATTAAATCATCTCTCTCCCACTTCGTGCATAAGACATTAGAATAGAGTGACATATTTTGAGTTTTGGATTCTTGGGGTTTAAGAAAATGAACGCCTGAGAAATATACATAGCCAATTCGGAGTGATAAGGTATTGATAAAAGTATTCGATCACACGGAAATGATGAAATTTAATTGAAATAGGTGGAGGAATTTGAGGAGGTAAAACAGTTCAAACTCATAGTGGAGTGAGAGATAGGTATCGACGCTTACAAACTATGCATTTTTTACATCAAGGACTTCAACGATTGATATCACTATTATTATTTTAGTATTGTACAAGTTAATTGTAAGTTTTTAAATAAGTCCTGGAAAACCAAGATGGGTAACCCACTTTCCCCCATCCCCTCTTCCAGCCACCTGTACTCTGCCTGCTCCTCATTTCATCCGAAATCTTCCTTTCCTCACCAAACATTCCAAGTAGCTGGCGTCTTCTTCCTTTCCGTTTGCCGCACCTTCACAATCTTATCCATACCCACATCTAGAAAACCTGCAGTCTATTCGCGCCCTCATTTCTGAAGGTCAACGTTTCCGCACCATACAACGCTACGTCCATATCAAGCTCTTCACCATCCTCTTCTGTATACACTTACCTACCTGAGGTCCCTGTCCTCAGCTCCTTTTGACTACTGTAAGCCTCCTTCACTACCGCTATTCTCCTCCTAATGTCTTTGCCACTATACCTGTTACTTTCTAGAGTACTATCCAAGCAATTAAAATGCTCTGCGTGCTCCAGCTTGAGCCCTCCTTATCTGAGGACCAGCCTCGCTTACTTTGTCCAAGAAAATCTGTTTATATTTGTTTTCTTCATTTTTATTCCTGACACTACGCAATGTATATCTAACGCATCCACTGTTTTCTGACCCTTCGAAGATTAACTAACACCTTCTCGTCCGAGAACCTAGCAGACTTCATCAGCTCCTACTTTGATTCCTGCAATAAGCATTTTCCTTGCGTCTCTTAACAGTAGTTGCATTTTGAGGCTTCAAATTCAGTTTGCGCCCTCCGCCATCTTGCTTCTCCCCGCCATTTTGGATTTCCCCTGGCTCTCCGCTTTTCCCCTGTCTCCGTCGTCGTTGCGGGTGCGGGGTGGGTGCGTATGGGGGTGGGAGTGGGGGTGGAAGTGGAGTGGGGTTGAATTGTGAAAGGAAATATGTCGTAGTGACGTTTTTTTTATTATTTGTAAGCTATGGATACACAATATATTATACAATAATTGAGGATATATTATGATTTTCGGTAATATTTATTAATAGGAATCAGGCATTTGTTCATGACATAATAGTTTATCAATTCTTTTCATCTGTAATCTCTACATTTTTTCCCTGCTAAAAGCTCAAAATTGTCAGTGAATTCTGGTAAGAGATAAAATCCAGAAAGCACCATTTCGCTCCCACTTTCGGTGATACTGATGATGTTGATGTATTGGTCTTTTGTCAACTGGTGAGACGTGCAGCAAGATGCATCTTTATTTACAATGATATCTAACATTCGTTCTTTCAGCCAAGTCTCGTTAATTTTTTTCTTAGCTCTTTCAATTTCTCTCCCACGTACAAATGCTACGATGTTATCCATCGCGAGGTGAAATGATCTCTGATGAAAATTCGCACCAACGCATTCGCATCGCAACGCAACGCAACCAATTCGCACGAATTCGCATCTTTTAATTCTCAGTACTCCCATTTATGTTAAAAAAAACCCAACCGTAAACATCTACTTACAATCAACAGCAAATCTTATACAATTCAATCAATAGCGAAGTTTATACCGACGTGTACGTTGATATCTGGCGGAATTATAATTTCAAACAGTTCCTCTTTTTCATTAACTAACGATGAAAGTTTTTTCTGATCTGTCTTCATCCTCGAGAAGTTTTTCTTCAAGATACCTGCATAACTCCTCCAATTCGCTCCTCTGTTTCAACAGCTTCCTCTTCTTGGCTGGGGGTTGCCAAATACTCTCTTTTGCCTTCCTTTCTCGCCCGAGGTCTCCTCTGCGGAAGACTGCCGATGCTGCTTGAGAACCTCTTTACTCGACGACTGTACGTTGTTTTGCCTGGAAACTTGCCTTTTCAATATTAATTTTCCGATTTCTCTTTCACGTACAAAGCTTACGATGGCATCCATAGCGGGATGAAATGATCACTGATGTACGCTTGGGACGAGCATTTATTGGAGATCCTCCTCACACCACTTCCACGTGACTGTGACGGGGAAGAAGTAATCATCCTTCCCCACACCTTTCCTCCCCTCCCTAGGTTTATGTAACTACCACTCAGAAGTGTTGTGAGGGAAGCTCCTTGTTTACCTCTCTCATGCTATAAATTGGCTACCCGTTGGTGTGAATGTTCAAATCGTGCTCTCAAGCTCGCGCGGAAAACTACATTCTCGCAATGGATCTCCCCAGTTTGTTGGAAGGCAAGCAGATACAATATCATCCTTTCAGCTTAAAGATGCTAAGTGCTATAAGTGTTAACTATCAAATGGAGCGAGCAATTCTAAAGAAGTTCCCAGGAGTGCGAATAATGGAAGCATTAAAAAAAGGATGCCAAGCATTAGATTCACACATTCCAAGATGTTTAATCGACTATCTTTGGGTTTATATGACCCACAAACTGGAGATTTCGAGGAATCACATTTCGATTCACTCCTCAGATTTTTCTGATTTACCGATACGAAGCGCAACAATACTGGTATAGAATAATGCAAAGCACTCCATTTTGGCTTCACCATACAATGAATAACTATACCCAAACGTCTGATGACTATAATCCAACTCATTACTATGACCAAGAAAACGATATCTCCTTCGAATACTCTTCAATTACTCGAGACTCCTTTGACATGTTTATGAGAAAAGATATGGAAAAAACGTTAATACTTATACGAAAGAGAAAAAGTGCTTATGTGATGCAAGTACGCAAACCTAGATTGAAAAAAAGGAGTTATTAAATATTCCATGTTTTCTCTCTCTCTTTCCTTTCTCCCTTTTCTTCCCACTCCACCACTCTCCTATCCCAAGGATCAAGTCATAACTAAAACAAATTTTTAAAAATGTCTTTATTTACCATCAATGGTATCATCCAGATAAGCCCCTATTGTTCTTAGTCTTTTACTTTTTGTTCTCGTATTTTATCCAAATATAAATCAAAATCGACATTTTTACATTCGTAATGAATCAGTTTTTCTTCGAAAACATTAATTACTGTTTTACTACAAAATGTCGTACAATAGTCCGTTTTATGTATCGTAAATAATGATTTTAAGGAGCATTTACAACACCAATTGTTCATGTTTTGAATTTCGGAAACTGGATAACGCAATATGAAGTCTTTTTCAATTCGGCGAAAACTATGATCGGAACATCTTTTTCTCAGTTCATCGGATCCTTCACACATGTTTATAAATATCCAAAAAACACTGGTTTCACATATTTTTTAAATCGTACATTGTCTTATGCTGCCAGTATTTAAGGGAAAAATGATATGGGTATTTACCTCGTATACCTGGGATGATCGCCCAGTTCATGTAACGAATGTCTTGTAAGTTAAAGTACTCCTCATGGGAAAACCACTTTTGAAATTGCACTTTTGGATGATGTTTTCCTCGTTGTATTAAATGTAAGAATTCTAGAAGTGATCGTAGACTGCTCGTTGATTCACTATGTTTCATTCGCCTAAGACACTTGTATAGATGGGGAAAATATTCTCGTAAAAATTCGGCGATGTTCTTTAGTTCTTCACATTGGTCGTTATCGTTGCTAAAATCGAATTTTTTGAATACACAATTTTTGTAAGCTTTGCACAATTCGATAGCAGTTGAGGATGAACTTGAAAACTTAGACGCACATGCACTGTTATGATTCGACATTTTCAAATTGTTATCAATACTTCAATGCAGACACTTGTGTAAGTTATTCACTTATATCGTCTCTCTCCTTAACTCTCTCAAAATGTCTTAACTTTGGGAAGTGGAAAGCGATTGCTATATATGCGTTCTTTACTCTCCCCTCCCTAACTCCTTCTCCTTGATACGTCAGAATGCCATGGTAATACGTCTCAAACATTCCAATGGTCCTTAGTTCACCTAAAGCATTGCTGTGGTATTAATCATTATCCAGATGCCTCCACTAGATCACTCAATTTACTCTTCAAATATTTCGAGCAAATTTCAAACAGACGACGATAACGATTTAATTCCCGAGAATATGCAAGGAGACGTAAAAAATATCGAGGAAGATGAACAATTCGAGGAAATATTCTCCATTCCGTTATTTTTACAAGTGCCGTTCGATATACCACCAATATCAATTGAGGAAATTACCGATAGGTGTACGCAAATTGGTGAAGTGAGTTATTGTTACAAGAATTCGGAGGGGCATGGTCGTGAGTGGACAATTCAATGGCAAACTGGCAATTTGGAAAGAGCGAGTGAAATTCTAAATGAAGCACCAGGATTGTTCGGGTTTGGTATTACATGTATAATAACTGAAGGAGACATTCTTTATTCCATGTGAAAATATAAAGTAAAAAAACAGTCGATTGTCGCTTGGTATTCAGTCGATCAGCATTCTATTTAATTTTTAAAATTCTTGTCGTATATTAAAAATTGAATAGAATGCTGATCGACTGAATACCAAGCGACAATCGATAATTTATTCTTAGGTAAAATAAATCGACTTATACGTTCAATCATGGAACATGTGAAATTGCGAATAATTTTTCGAAGTTCTCGAAAGTTCGATTGCTTTCAAAGTTTGCTTTTCTTCACCGAGACCGTGGCTTATGCAAGAGAGAGAGAGCGACACCCAAGCCTCGTGAGCGTAAGTCAAAAAATCACTATTTTCATTTTGTTTATATTGATATCACTCTGCAAATGTACATGCTTCACCGCTGGTCATTTTTGTATCTCTGGTATTGAGGAGCGTAAGTCAAGTTTTTTCACACTTCGAGAGTATTTGAGAGTAAGTTAGATCTCGTCACACGCAAAGGTATATTTCCGTATGAGTACGTTAATGGTTGGAAAAAATTGAAAGATAAATGTTTACCTCCAAAGAGTGCCTTTTTAGTCACCTTAGTGGAGAATCGATCAGTGATGAGGAGTATAGCTTTGCCCAGAAAATATGGCTAGAGTTCAATTGCAATTCGCTTGGTGATTATTCTGATTTATATTTCAAAACTAATGTGCTTCTTTTAGCTGACATTTTCGCAAACTTTAGAGACATGTGCATGGAAACGTACAAACTGGACCCCGCATGGTATTTTACGGTACCGGGGCTAGCATTCGATGCGATGCTTAAGCATACGCATTAAGCATACGTTAGAATTAATGGCTGATTATGACATGGTATTGATGACGGAAAAAAGGAATACGAGGTGGTATAAGCCAATGCTCGAAAACGAATAGTAAAGCTTATAATAAATATTTGAAAGAATACGATAGAGCCCTTCCACCACATTTTCTTCTATATTTAGATGCAAATAATCTAAGGCTATGCCCTATCACAGCCACTTCCTATTGGAGGATTTAAATGGTTAACTCAAGAGGAGAATATAAATTTTAACATTAATATGCCAGATGATTATCCAAAAGGATACTTACTCGAAGTGGATTTAGATTATCCAGAAACTCTCTATCAAGCTCACTCAGACCTTCCATTTTGCCCTTAAAACAAGATACCTCCGAATGGTAAATGTAGAAAATTATTGACTACACTTGACTCAAAAGAGAACTACGTAATTCATTATGTAAATTTGAAGCAGGCTCTTAAATATGGATTGAAACTACAACGACTACGACGAGTGATTGAATTTAATCAATCACCATGGTTAAAATCGTACATTGACTTAAATTCTGAGAAAAAGAAGGTTGCAAAAAATGAATTTGATAAAGATGTTTTTAAACTAATTCTGTTTTTGGGAAAACAATGGAGAATGGAAGGAAAAGAATAAATTTGGAATTGGTTTGCAGTGAAAAAAGATTGAATTAATTAATTTCCAATTCGAAATTTTTAGATAGAACAATCTTTTCGGAGAATTTAATAGCTGTACATAGTCGGAAATCTCAAATAAGAATGGATAAACCGATATATGTAGGTCATGCTGTTTTGGACTTAAGTAAAAGATTAATGTATGACTTTTTTTATGGACACCTTTAGGTTAAGTATGGTGATAGAATATCACTCAATGAAATGGAGACTGATGGAATGATCATTGACGTGGAGACAGGTGATGTATACGAGGATATGAAAGAAGACTTAGAGTGATACGATACGTCTGGTTACCCGCGAGAACATATTTGCTTTTCAAACGTTAATAAGGAAGTAGTTGGTAAAATGAAAGATGAAAATGATGGTGCTATAATGACGCATTTTATTGGGTTGAGAAGCAAATTGTATTCCTACCGAGTGCGAGGTAAAAACAAGGTCAAGAATGCTAAACGTGTAGCAAAGTCCGTTATTCGGAAATCAATAAATTTTGAACACTTCAAACGTTGCTTATTTAAAAATTCCATTGCTTATCGACGGATGTACGTTATAAGATCAGCAAAGCACCATCTCTATACATTTGAAATAAATAAAGTTGCGTTAAGTGCTGATGATGATAAACGTTATATTTGCGAAGATGGGATTAAAACACTTGCGTGGGGGCATTTTAAAATTAGAGGAAATTCTTTAAAACGTACTTATGATGAAGCATTCACTTGATTACATAAAATTATATTAAAAACGGGTATAAATTCACGTCAGTGGAAATAGCTTATTAATCTATTAATCGTGGCATTGTTGATATGTGACGGAGCAATGATTGCTTTAGCATTATTTCTGCTCTTCCCTGAGCTGAGTTTAGAAGTAGCTGTTTCTACTGAAAACAGTTATCAAACCTTATGCGTTGCAGATTATCTGCGACAGTATGGATACCTTAACGTGAGTGAAAATGATCTTACAAGTGTTGATTCAATTGCTTTAGAAGAAGCTCTTAAATTTTTCCAGGAATATTACAGTATTACTAAAGATGGTGGGTTAAATGAGGAGACTATCAATTTCACCAATACACCTCGATGTGGAGTAATCGATGATTCCGGATTTTCACTATGTCATTACAAATGGAATAGAGATGTCGTGAAATGGCATTACGGTCTGGTAAATAAAACTTATTTAGAATTGGGGAAAAAAGCGTTCGAAATATGGAGTCAGGTGACAAATTTGAAATTTGAACATGATTCATACAATCCGGACATTTTCATTATGAATACGAGGTATAATCATAAGAATCATCTCCGAAGGAAATATTGCATTTCTTCTTTGGATGGATTGGGTGGTAAATTAGCACATGCTGAATATCCGACTGGACGTGATGTAGCGCTAGAGATACACATTGATCAAGATGAAAAATGGTATTTAGGAACGAGTCAAGTGGAATTCCCCGATAAGCAAATAAGTCTGCTTTCAGTACTCTTACATGAAATTGGACACACGCTAGGAATTTCACATTCCAATGATAAAAACGCACTCATGTTTGCGTATTATTACCATTATAAATATCGACTTACATCACATTAGGATGATATACGAGCGATACAATCCCTCTATAGTATTCCTCCTGAAGATAAGAACAGGGAAATTTGTATGGAAAATAGTGACGAAGATGAGGGAAAGGACGATGGGGGAAACGATGAACCACTCCACCCACCAGAGTTTTGTGAAATAGAAAGTGTCGACAAATTCCTCATTATCAATTATTTGATGTATATTTTCCATGGAAAATGGTCTTGGTATATGGACATGAAAAATACGGAGAAACGAGATGTTTCGGGTCCTCATCACATTAGCGATTGGCTTCCATTCTTATCTGAAAATCATTTCAACGGGTTCAATACCATTTACCGTCGACCCAGTGGAGAAATCGTGATATTCATCATTAATGTCATATTCATGGTAAATTACTCAAGCATGCAATTAGTGGAAGGATATCCTGTCAACTTCATGGCTATCGGTTTACCTAGAAATGCTAGAGTGCAAGCTATAGTTAACACATATTCAGGTCTTACATTGATATTTCATAGCGATGAATTTGTCTTGGAAATGGATGAATGCCGTTTTAGACCTAAAGATCAGGCTCGACTAATGAAAAGATTTCCACAGCTCCCTTCAGGCATACATTCAGCATTCAGGTATACGAGTGGTATACTATACTTCTTCCATGAAAATAACGTGTCCGAATATAGTTGATATAATAATGCATTAGTCAGAGCAGGTAAAAATGATCTCCGATTATTTGGAATACCGTGTCCTAATAAATATCCTTTAAAATTATCTTTCATAGCAAACGACTTGAAGAGTCTTGTTTTACGAATGGAAGATGTACTGTCCAAACCATAATGAACTTTGAATTAAAATTCAATGTTTTATCATTAAGTATTGCTTCTTGATTATATATTAGGATAAAAAATATGTTCGGTGATTCATGAATCATTTCTGCTTCTCCTTTCAAAGGATTAACAAAAAAGTAATGTCATTAATGTGGAAGCATCCATTCAGCTGCATTATTGCGGGGCCATCTAACAGTGGGAAAACTCATTTCGTTTTGAATTTTTTCAAAAATTTACGAAAATTAGTAGATGGGGATATATCAGAGATTAAATGGTATTCTAGACGTCTTCCCACTAGTTTTGACAACCCACAGATGGAACCCATTCTCTACCTGATAGACGATTTAATGCATGAATGTTATAACAACAATCAAGTGAGTGAATTATTTACATAAGGCTCTCGTCATTTGAACAAATCAGTAATTCTCATTTCCTAAGACGTTTTCTATCAATCGCCTTATTCTCGCACGATGTCCCTGAACGCAAAGAACATCATTTGCTTCAGGAATATCCGCGATCGCTCACAATTCTAACATTTAGCGAGACAGGTGTATCCCGAGGATTCGAAAGCACTGAGCGAGATATATATTGACGTGACGTCAAAACCTTTCACGTATTTGCTCTTGAACTTCGTTCAGGAAACAGACGATCTGGAACCTGCATTTTCCCCGACGAGATTACTGAGGTTGACGCCCCAACACAGCTTCTACGGAAAAGAAATTTTCAAGGTTTGCTTGACTGGGGCTATCAAAAACTAGGAAAAGAATAAGAGAGGGGAAAAAATGAAAAATTTAAAAAAGATAGTGAAAAAAATCAGAAAGGTTAAAAGGTGTAAAGAAGCTAAAAGAAAAATTAGAAAGGTTAAAACGAAATGAACACATTTTACGGAAGCTGAAGAACGCAACGCCTGAAGAACAACGATCCATCATCGAATCAGGATATTTAGATCTCATAAAGGCATTGAGTGAATGTTGTAAAAATGGATTAAAAGGAAGTTATAATATAAGCGAGAAAGTTAAAGGGAAATTAGACAGATATAAGGAAGCAATCCGAAAGATAGGTTGTTATAAGACTTCATTGAAAAAGAAAAAGAAATAGTAAGCTCCTACTCGGTCAGAGTGGGGGATTTTTACCTGTTCTTCTCGGTTCATTGCTCAGTGGATTGATTGGGAGTTTAATCAAATAGCAAACTAATCAAATAAAAAAATGAGTTTTCAAAAGCTTTGGTTGGTGGATCCTGATACCTTAGAAAAATCACAGAGTTCAAACGATCGATTGTCGAAATTGGACAAGGAAATGAATGATGTTTTACAGCGAAAAGACTTAGTAGATTCTCAGAAATGGAATTAATACAAAGGAATATTGGATGCATATTTAGAAACTCTTTCCGAGAGTAAGCAGGACAACATCTAACCCCCAGTCGATTTGGTCAATGTTCTCACCTCTTCCGACAATGAAGTGTTGAAAGAAAATTATAAGGTTAAATTAATACCGCGTGCTAAACAGACATTCAACATCGACGGAGGTAATAAGATCAGCAGACAGATCAAGGGGAAGAAAAGAAGCGATAACTCTCCGCTAGATGATGAAATATTACACATTTTGAAGCGGAAAGACCTGCCTGATTCCCAAAAAGTGCAATATTATAAGAATATAATGAATTCATATTTAGAAAAAATGTTCAAAAGTAAAGAACCCATTCCACTGCCAATGTTCAACAGAGGTAGTTATCCAGACAACTCGGAAAAAAGAACGATTTAGCTGAAAAAGGAAAAAATTATTTAATACCAACTTAAAACTTGAAAAACAATGGCAATAGAGTCGGGAAAAAGGAATGGAAAAGATGGAAGAGTTATTAAAGGATCTAGAACATCAGCTTCAAGCAGAAGGAAAAGAAATACATATGGGCGATGTGGAGATGAAGAACGAAGAAAACGGATTATTCGACACCGACGTGGAAATGAAGGAATTGAGGCTGCCGAGAAAAAAAAGTCCATTAAAAAGAGAAAAAATGGAAGTGGATACGGACGTGAGTCCCTTAAAAAGAGAACAGATGGAAGTATCACCACCACCACCGAGGAGAGGAAATCGAAAACGGGTGAAAAATACACCGTACACCCCCGAGAAAATTCGAGTTTTCTCAACTCTGAGAAAAAAGAAGAAATCTCCCAAATCAATGCCACTAGAAGAGGTAAGAAGCCGAAAACGAGTAATATAAAGAGCACCGTATTCTCCTTCAACTCCGAAAAAAAGGAGAAAGAAAAAGGCGATGGAAAGCGAGATTCAGTGGTTGGAACATCCCTGAGTAAAATCTATTTCGACCCTTCTTATCCAGCCAGTTTTTCAACTAGAGACTTACTTTGGAAGGCTTCGGGAAGAGTTTTCGAAGGAAAATGTTCAGGAATGGTTAGATTCCCAAGACGCGTACAAATTGCATAAACCTATCGGGAAAAGATTTCCTAGGAATTATTATGATGTATCCTACATTGATGAAACTTGGCAGTGTGACCTCAATGATATGAGGAATTTGAGAAAATACAATGTTGGGTATCAATACCTCCTGACAGTAACAGATTTTTTTTCAAGATACGCGTGCGTGAAACCTTTAAAAAATAAAAAAGCTGAAGATGTAATGGAAGCTTTCTAATCGATTCTTAACGAACAGAAACCTTTAAAAATTCAAAGCGATAATGGGACTGAATTTGATAATGTTAAATTTTAAAAAATTCTTGCTAAGCGAGGAATAAAATTCTACACCACTAACAATCCGGATGTTAAAGCTGCCATCGTGGAAAGATTCAACAGGACATTGAAAAGTAAATTGTACAAATATTTCAGCAAATACAATACGTTCAATTATGTTAACGTGTGACCTAAACTCCTCAAAGGCTATAACAATCGCGTGCATTCTACCACCGGGATAGCTCCTTCGCAAGTTAATACATTTATACCTCCAATACCTCTTCCAATACATACAAGATAATACCTCCAATGCATTTGCAGTGGCTGAGCATCAATTGGAAAGAAGAGTGCATAAAAGCAGTGGGAGAAAATTTGCTGTTGGAGATCATGTTCGAGTCAGCAAGGAAAAGTTACCTTTTACTATGGGTTACACTCCCAATTATTCAACCGAAATATTCAAAGTAAAATCCATTTCTCAAAGCTCAAACGTTCCCACGTTCAAGTAGGAAGATTTGAATGGTGAGGAAATAAAGGGGACGTTCTACGGGGAAGAGTTGATACGGAGTCGATTGACGAAAAACACAGAGTTTAATAAAGTTAAAATTCTGAAGCATAGGGGGAAAGGTGATAAATTGGAATATTTTGTTAAATGGAGAGGATACGGTGACAATTTCAATAGTTGGATACTAGCTTCTACAGTGAAAAGATTAGTCGATAGACGATGAGCAGGGATGATTTTTACGTCACGCTCCTTAGTGATAGGTACTGAAAAATGTAAAGTACCTACGGATCTCATCGATTATCCCGTTATTGAGATGGAGAGGTTTTTAACATGCCGAGACTTAAAGGGCTTGATGAAGTTGAAGATGTGAAGTGCAATCTCGATTGACACCAGACGGAGAAATTCGCTTGCGCGGTAAAACATTGCGCCAAATTACGGAATTGGATCCTGGAAAACGTACCGAGCTATGACCTTACATTATTGTTACAGTATGCTGCTAAATTGCATGTAAAAAAACAAAATATTATGTATTCATAGCTTAGAAATAAAATAATAAAAACGCTCTGAAAACGTCACTACGACATGTTTCCTTTCACGATTCAACCCCACTCCACTCCCACCCCTATCCGCACCCACCCCGCACCCGCAACGACGCCGGAGACGGCAAAAGCGGAGAGCCCGGGGAAATCCAAAATGGCGGGGAGAAGCAAGATGGCGGCGGGCGCAAACTGAATATGAAGCCTCAAAATGCCACTATCCTTAACATATCCCCCATCCATTCATATCCATCTCTCCCTTACTCCACCACTGCATTCCAGTCGCCCATCGCTGTCTAATTCTCCTTTCCCGCGATTTTTCTCATTATCATTTTTATTTGTTCTTATACCCTACCGACCTCTTCCCCTCTATGTATATTAGTGGGCATGTACACCTGGACCGATTCATATTTCGTTGTCGTGCTTTTATTTCTAACACCACAACCCTGTCGTCAACCCGTGCAATATTCCTAAACCTCTTCTATAGTTTGCAATTGAGTACTGGTAAGATGACATCACCACGTGAACTACCTTTCGTCTGTCTTCCATCCTTGGACTGTATGTATCACCCAATATGTCCGGCGTGGGTGTCCCTACCTGGAGCAATAGTACGTGCTCCTGTCATTCCAATGTAAAGATTCATCTGAACGCGCAAGCCCTTCCACCGCGTCACAATTTTATTTCTTTTTTTAAGCCATCACCCACGCTCATATCGGCTGTAACCTACTGTTGGAATAGGAATTGCATAAAGATCTATTTTCCTGTTTTAGCCATCACTCACGCTCATTCAGCTGTAACCTACTGTTGAAATAGGTATTGCATAGAGATCTATTTTCCTGTTTTAAATGGAATGCTTATTCCGATACGCCAAATAATTCCATTTATAATTAAGTTATGAACATTTACTTGAAAAAATCACAACAAAAATGAGATGCATTTGATGACAAGTGGAATAGACAATCTTCATTTGTTTAATACTATTATAATAATTAATGACATCATGAGGATATTATTTAAAAATAGCGAATGCATCGAAATATCGACGCCCCTTCGCTCCATCCCAACGGTCCCGTGAATCCAGGGCCCGTCCCCGTCGATTGGGTGGGGGAGGGTGGCTTGGGAGGAGTGGAGGTCAAAAAGAAGGGGAGGGGGGGGTCGAGATGGAGGGGAAAGGGGTGAATTGGAAGTGGGGGAGATGGCAAGTGGATTGCCGTCGCACTGACAAGTAGCTGTGAAATCGCGGCGAGAGCCTCTCAAAAGGGCTCATTAAGAGGCATGTCGCTGTCGCCTGTGAGCACGATCCGTGAGCGCCGCATTCGGACGCGTGCGTGAGCCAGAGCTGTGGATTGAAGGGTAATAAAAAGTGTGAGGTGGTTGAAGCGCTAATCCTGAGTCACACTTGAGTGCACATTTTAATAACTAGTCGAGGAAGTGGAAAAATATTCTAGGACCACTTTTCACTAGAGTACATTCATTTATAAGGTTGAAGTTACTATGCATGTTGTAACATAAATAATGCAAGCATTTTATTTTTAAATATTCGTCATAACTAAAGAATCGTCATAACTTAGGTTTACGGCACGGAATACGAATTAGGCAAACATCATATGTTAATACGTGTCATGTACTTGACATGATACATTGATATTTGTCGGCATACATTATGATAATAAATAACGTATTATTTCGCGGTTCTGGGAAAATCTGTACATAAAAAACGAACTATTTCTGAATATATTTCAAAAGTATTTAGGTTGCGTATTAAAAAAGCATTGAATTTCCTGGATACCTAATCGGTTTCATACAATTTTTTGCTTTTATGCAGTTTCACGCAAATATTTACCAGAACGAAAATCGTTCCAATCGTCAATCTTCCTCTCATCAAGAATCGAAGAGATGAAGTCTCAAATGGTCTGTATTATTTCAAATTACCTCATCAAACTTATGATATGATCCTATTTTCGTGCGTGATTCTGGTCGATACACATCGCGATATTGTAGACTTCGTTCTCAACCGAGTGAAGCCGCTCGTTGGTACTTCATGGCATTTCTGTGTTTAAAGACGTCTATTCAAGCGATGTCATAGTATAAGTACCTGTCAGTTTTACGCCAAAAATAATCACAAGGAATTAGGATTTACCTTTCTTACTTTATTTTTACGTCTATTTTATTCGCTCAACTTTTGGCGATCTGAGTTTCAGCGGATTGGTTGTAACAAGGACATTTCTTCTGTTTTACCTCTTTCTAATCCTGCTCGTTGACAGGGTATTGAAATGTTTAACACCAAGGTTCTCAAATGGCTAAGTGTATTAAGTGTACGGAGAGTATTCCTAGTGATGGGAATTATGTAACGTGCTTCGGATGTGACCAATTGTATCATTATATGTGTTCTGGCTTGGCAGAAACGACATACAAACGTATGTCAGACAATAAAAAAAGGGAATAGCGTTGTTCTGGCTGCCGCGACAGATTAAAGGAAATGGAAGAGGTTAGTGAACTTGATGTCAAAACCTTGGTTTTGAACCTTACGAAAGAACAAAAAGTGTTCATCGAAAAGTTTAAGAGCAGCATTGCTAAGCTCTCAGACTTTTACGACAGTCTTAAAACTGATTTTGTGTCCGTAAAGGATAAAAATAAGGAGCTAATAGAGCGAATCAAAAACTTGCAGGCTATCAACAGGGAAAAGGACAGTAAAATAAGGGATCGAGAACATAGAGTAAATATTCTAGAACAGAATCAACGAGACACGAATCTAGAAATTCACGGTTTAAATGAGACAGGTTCTGAAACGGAGAAAAAAGAAATTTTCCTGGCAACTGTGGTGAAATTAGGAGAGTGTTATGACATTCACATTCCGCCGGATGACGTAGTAGATGTTCATCGAACATATAAAAAGAACAGTGGTCTCCAACCAACCGCTGTTATTGTTGAATTTAAATCCATAGGTGTTCGTGATTTATATCTTGCAAGTAAACTTAAAGTTGTCACTAATGATGTGTTTCTTAGAAATGGTAACAAAGGTAAAATATCTGTTAATGAAAATTTGTCGCCTTTTTATAAAAAGTTGTTGTGGATGGCAAAAACTAAAGCTAAGAACTGGGAATATAAATTTGTATGGTATAGAAATGGCCAAGTTTATGTTAGAAAGAAAGGAGAACCTAGCATTAAAATTTTATGTGAAATTGATTTAGGTAAGATTACTTCATAATGCAGAGCATCTCTGAATCATGTTATAGTAAATCCTGTGTGTATGATGACATCCAAGATTGGACATTCCCATTCAATGAAATCAATGTTGACAGTTCTAAAGCGTCTATAGTGAGAGTAGTGCACTTGAACATAAGATCAATGAAGGAGCACTGGGATGAATTTGTTTGTTACACCAAAAATCATGAGATAGATATAATTATCTTATCTGAAATATCTATTTCTGAGGAAATGTTACAGCTCTTTCCTTATGAGGGTTAAAAATGCCATGCCTACACAAGGAGTAGTGTTATAGGTGGTCGTCTCATTATCTATTATAAGAACAACTTATCTTTTGTTCCCAGTGATCAAGTTGTTCAACTTGGTAGCTGTGAGTGTATTATTGGGAAAGTATCTTCACTTAAGTGTAAATATGACATAGGAATTATTGCTGTCTACAGACCACCATTCTATCTCATATCAGAGTTTGTAAAGGAAATAGATAAATCATTGGCTGCAATGAAATTTAAATGTCTATCTATTTACGTGATATTAACATTGATTTATGCTCTAACTGTGCCAATGTCGACTCATATGATACAATTTTACATTCAAATGTGTACCACAAATGCATCAATAATTTCACAAGAGATGAAATTGAGCAAGTGAAACAAACCCAGTCCTGCATTGATCATGTGTATGTCAAAGGGAATTTTGAATTTATATGTTCTGCTGTAGTCAGGTGTAAGATTTCTGATCACAACACAGTTGGTTTTAATTTAGTGTTGCCAGAAACAGGTACAAAACTGAAAGAGAAACTGTAAGACTAAATATGGGCAAACTAAAATATCAATTGCATGCATGGGATCCAAATAAAATTAGTTAGGATTGCTGTGATTCAAATGACTTGTGTAATAAATTTGTTAAAATATTTAACGATTTGTAGAACTCATGCTGCCAAATAGCAGACAGTGAGGAGATTTCACATCAACATAAAGGAAATAATTTAGAAAATTCTGGATGAATGTTGAAATATTGTATAATTTAAAAGAAAGAGATAAATTGTTTAAAAAATGGAAGAGTTCTCCAAGTAATGATTCTTATAGATTGATATACACAAAGTGTAGAAACAGGGTGAATGCATTGATTCGTAAGACTAAAACACAGTATTATAAACAAAAATTCAGGGAAATAGATTCTAGAAACTCAAAAGACACTTGGACATTAATTAACGAACTAGTCGTTGTTAAAGGTAAAAAATCCGTGGATGAACTCATTGAGGTTAATCTATGCAATTCAAAAACATATCAAAGTGTAGCAAATGACTTTGCAACTTATTTTAAGCAATGTATAGAAGATAATTATCTTACATGTAATAACATTTTTCAAAAATATTTTTTATAGGGGAAGTAAACTATTATTGCTTTAACCTACCAAAAGTTTGTGATGAGCAGGTTAGTAAAATAATAGATAGCATGCATGACTGTGCTCCAGGTGCTGATAATATTATAATACAAGACTTGAAGTTAATCAAAGCTCTAGTATGTCCAGTAATAACTAAATAAATTAATCAGAGCATTGATGAGAGTATTTTCCCTGATTGTCTTGAAGAAGCAATTGTGAGGCCAATACATACATGCAAACTACTTTATAATTTTAGACCAATATCTATTTTATTCATATTAGATATAATTTTAGAACGGTTTGCTGCAACTCTACTAAGGAAGTATTTAGAGGAAAACTCCGTATTAAGTGAAACACAATATTGAATCAGACAAGGAATTGGTACATCAGAGGCTCTAATTGAACTGTCAGAATATGTCTGTAATAACTTAAATAAGGGAAACCATGCCATTGCAATATGTATTGACTATTCCACAGCGTTTGATATGGTCGATCATCAAATATTGTGCTCGCTGTTGAGTAAATATGGAATTTTAATAAAGGAGCAGAAATTGTTCCAAAATTACCTCTGTTATAGGAAGTCTAAGGTTAAAATTTATGATGCATGTAGTGATGTGTTCAAAACACAAAAAGGAGTTCCACAGGGGTCTATTTTGGGTCCACTGTTGTTCAATATATATGTGAATGATATGAAAAATGTTATAAAACATTGTAGGCTGTTACAGTATGCTGATGATACCATGCTATTAGTGGGACATAAGAATTTAGAGATGGCTGAGATGATGTTACAAGAAGATTTGACAACTTATTGAAATGGTCTCATGTTAGAAGACTGGAATAAAATACACAAAAGACTGTTACTGTGAATATTCACTCGTTACAGACTCCTGTGCAACATGATTTAAATATCCTTTGTCATTCTTGTGATTGTTTAAGAATAATGCCATTTTAATTTAATTGAAACAGACTTAAAATGTATCACAATTTGCATATCTTTGGTTGACTGTTGATTACCTCTTTCAGTGGGATATTCATATAATGAATCTCTGTAGAAAGTTGAGATATATGTGTGCCTGAAACGAAATCTGTATCCAGGAACAAAGAAAGTGGGGAAGAAATGGTGGAACAGATGCCTGGTCGTAGTGTGTGCATGTTGTTCATGTCCATTTGATGTTAATTCCTCTGCCTATCCTGATGGCGAAAGACATTGAAAGCCATTTTTTGGAAATTAATGTCATAGGAAATTTGATCAGACGACGCGTTTGTCGTTGTCTGTATGTTTCTAGAGCCCCACGCATCTTACATTCGCGATAGCTTCCTGTTGCGGGTACCCCACGGTTCCCTTCCATGGTTAACCAATGGTCTTTGATTCGAGTCCCACTTGAGGGGCTTTTCAATTAATCAGCACGTAATCGATGGTGTTCGAGCGTTCTTGCCTCTTTTAGTACCCGATTAATAAACAGTTTTTGGATTGTTTTTGGCCATGGTCAAATTGAAAAGAATAATTATGTAAGTAAATTAAATTTTTGCGAATTAGTAATGATAATTCCGACGATATAATGCAGGTGATCAACAGCCAGCTATAGATCACTGCTCCAAGCATCATCCTATCTGTTGTGGGAGTTCGATGTTATTTTAAGTGGTGGAGTAAATACACGCATTACTAACTCGTGGCAAAAACGATATGTGACTGGTGACCTCCAGAGTAATCAAGTGTGTGTCACGTGAGCACATTCACGCCATTACGATTCTACGCTAGAGCAAAATCTCAGGCTTAAGTTTGTGGAGGACGTTAGTGTCGAACATCCTTAAATATATTATATCCCACTTTAAATCCCACACTTCGTGTCACTATTGAACTTGGTGAGATAAATGCAAATACTAGAAGTAAATAACAGAATATTCGTGTCTTGAGTAGGTTTTTTAATATTCAAATTTTTTCAGTTCACATAATGGATTCATTATTCGACTCGGCGTTCTATGAATTTCAGTATCTCATTTCTCTTCCTGTGACACCTCCATCTCATTTCATTCTGTCCATTCCGCTCACATCTAATTTTATTTCTCCCAAAAATCTCGTCTTATTTGTCAACCCTCAGTTTTATCACTCAATTGTTTCTCGGTGTAATTAAGCCAAATAAAGGCATTGTTTTCACGCTTTTTCTTTTTCAGGTCACCCTTTTAGCATTCAGATTACTCATTCCTCTCTCACAAAAATCTTCATCAAAAAAGTCCAGCGATGGTGGTTTAAACTTACGATCTGTAGTAAACATGTACTGTCTAAGACAAATGCCATGTGTCATTTTAATATGTTCAGTGGTTTCAGATACGACCTAAGATAGAGCTGAATAGAAAAATGAAACGTCATTACTTTACGCTCTGAGAATTTATAGAGGCTTAGTCAGCCAACGATATTTGTTTTTTTATAAAAGAGACTCTCTTGCGTTACTCGGTGGAACTCCTTCATAATGAATGAATAACAAGTACTAGGTTATGTAATATGTGTCAATAAAGTGTGGAATCATTACCAAGTACTTGTTTTTATTTCTATTCGTTTTTCCTTTAAATGAATAAGCAGGTACAGTATACAGGTAGATTACACGGAAGTCAAGCTCATGATTGCAACGCCATATTTAAAGAGTTACTCACGCAAAGAAACTTGTAATTGTACAAGCTAACAACAGTCTTGCCTTGTCATGTCTTGCCTCGACCGCAAAATGAGATTATTTGCTCGTGAAGTGACCAAGAAGAGGGAATCAAACAGAGAGGCTTTGCAATGTTCAAAGGCGGACTCGTGCTTGACCTAATTAGAATGCATTCTTTCCCTGCTTTTGAATGTGACATTCGTCTAAGAGTCTGCCTTCAGAATTGCGAAGGACGTCAGTATGAGGAGAGTTATACTTGAGTCAAGCGGTTGAAGTGCCCGGATGGTGATCGGAATTTTATCGGTTGTATGACAAAAATTGAGACAATCCTGGTTCTTTAAAGTAATTTTGCAAACTTATACAAAGTTATGATAACGTCATGAACTGAGTACAGTAAGAATTTCCTTCTCCAGTTTTAATTTGGCGGAGTTCATAGGATATAACATTTTGCTTTTTTTAAGCAAAACTTTTTCTTAAATACCTACAACAGCGTGTGGCGGGAAAGACTCACCCCTGTATAATTTCATGGGAACTTAGAATATATAGACATCAGACCCATCAGGGGTTGATACCAACTGTTGGGTAAACCTATCGTTAATTAAAGAATCCTACGAAAATTCAATGAGCTTTTTTCTTTTAGGTAAACTTTTTCTTCGCAAATAATACCAAATATTTACTTTAAGCACCATATTCCAGCGTAATTTACATTTAAATAATAAGTGTAATACGTTATAGTAATACTATATAATAATACGTCAAATAATTAATTATTGAACGGCATAAAATGTGTAATTTTAAATATATTGAAAAAATTTTATTCCTACCATGTGGTCTAAGCGTAATTTTCTTACAAAATCAACTACTACGAATGAAGAAGTCTTCATGGAATGAGGAAATACGTTAAATACTCTTCCGTCACACAATTGAAATATCTTAATAAGCGGACGCAATGAGTCAATATTTCCTTCAAGACAGAACAAATTATTCCAGCTCTGAGTCGTGAGTCTCATCGCTATATCACTAAATGGATGTATCGAGTAGCGTTTGATACCCATTCGTTTATGATCTCTATGGAAACACCGTTAGGTTTGACAAGGATGTTGCCTACTGATGGTTTCCCATTTGTAGGACGAATCTTTCATGCGATTCCGTCATCAGATAATCCTATTCCAACACGATGGGTCTCACGCGATGGATGGTACAGTAGATGCGTCACGCACTTAAGCCGACCTGAAGCGTGATTTTCAAATCAGCTAGGTCTACCCTTGGATGAGATATGCCCCACGCACTGTGAGACTACTGTGGTCTGCGTGGTGCACATAAGATCCTGTAAATATAATCAAGGATTAGGTCTTGAAAAATATAACCCTTATCAGTAAAATTTAGTTATGTGGCCGCAGCTATCTTTCGGCTCTTCCAGTCTCCTAATTACTTGCCGAGTTGCCGTGTAAATACTTTTTCCCAACAAGCGCCTTTTGAACCGCAATTGTTATCGGATCATTTTTTTATTTAAAGAGAGCTTTCGAATTTTTCTCGAGTGTTTGGGAGATATTCGATATAACACCAATTTAATGTTTCTTTTTTTTCTATTTCAGCTTACAATGTAACTTGGCGGTATTTCACTCTTATCTGCAGTATAAAGAAACAACTAAATTCACGATTGGACATTCCTACTGTATAAAAGGAGAGGGCTACCTCTCAGAGATTTTCCGAACCACCCAATGAATGGGGGAAGGGGATCGGGTTGATGTGGTGTGGCTAGAGTACTGGCTCACCATACGGACGGCCAGGGTTCAAATCCCTGCTGAGGAGGATGTTTTTCAGGGGAAACCCGATCCCTAGTTGAATGTCTTGTGGAGGACATTTCAAGTACAGTACTCCGTCTGTCGGATGAGACGTTAAACCGTGGTCACCTTGGCGCCTTTCGTTAATGTCAGGCTAATGCCGACGCCGATTTTCCATCCACCCTTCCTCCCTTACCTATCCCCTACGGCGCAAATGACCTTAACAGTCGGTCGCCTCCCCAAAAATCCAATCCAATCCCAATGAATCCACGCCCCGCTATCGAGGAAGCTTGAGCAAGATATTATGATGAGTGATTATTATGACATAAGATTGTATGAACTCGGCCTCATTTTAAGATAAATAACATCATTCCAATGAGAATAACATATGAGCCATTACCAATTATACTCTTCGAAATATTTTCATAAAACAACACCAGTCATTTTCCATGGAAAAATGTCCGGGTATGCACAAAAGAGGAAAAATATTACGATTTTCACTTGTTATACACATAACCTAGAAAAAAAATGTGAAGCTCACATCCACTCACCCCTCTTTATGTAACAAAATGAGATCTTGTCAGCATCTTATTAGTACGTGGTATGTATGCACTCTCGACTATTAAAAAAGTACAACTGCTTTAGCATTAAAATTTGCTAAAAATCAGAAAAAGGCAAAAGAAAGATGAGGATGTCAGTAATTGATTACCAAGTCTTTGCTTTCAATGTTACAATATATAGGTACAACATTAATCTAGTCTCTATCATGACCAGAGAAGAATATCGCACAAAATCGCTATCGCTTTTACCGGAGGCGCTCTAAGGCGGGGACGGTTTTCTTTTTTTTCGTTTCACCATTGAGTGGTTGTCGCGCGCTCAATTTCGTGTGCCGCTGTCCGCCGCCAAAAGGCAGACGTCCGGCGGGATGGGAGGGAGGGATGAGTGGACAGTCCCCGTGGGTGGATAGAGGAGGGAGGGGGAGGAGAAACGGTAGACTGCCGTTCAAGTCAATCCACTACTACTATTACCCTGCTAGCCACCACAGGGGTGTTTGGCAGGGGGTGACTTATCACCATCTAGAGCTGTGCGAATGCTTCGAAATCGAATCGACTCGAATCAGGCTTAACTCGATTCGATTCGCCTACGAATCGGGATGCTTCGAAACCGAATTATTGAAAATATTCAACTCTGATAGATTCGTCTTCGAATCGTTGCATGCATTCAAACATGGCGCTCATTCCAAAAATGGTGCGCCGTCCGTTTAGACGATGTTTTCCTCACGCGAAACAAAAATTTAAACAACCATATGTTATTCTGTGCTATTCTATGTGCCACTATAGATATATACGCTAATGTAAGGCCCTAAAATATTGTGAAAATCTTAATTACTTTAACTGCACATTAGCTTTTGCGTTTTATTTCGATTCGAATTCGATTGGCAAGCGAATGTTTTTAGTTCGGGTGATTCGATTCGTGACCAAAATTTAAAAAAAAGTTTGTTTCGATTCGATATATCTTTCGGGAGATTCGATTCGGTTCGAGTTGAAATGAAAATCCGTGATTCACACAGCACTATCACAAGGATATGCACTGATTTTGCAGTTTTACAGCTGACGCACTAGTTTTACAGTTTCACGACGTTTTCCATGGATAGCTCACCAGAAATCGGCGTGCACTTACTTTTTTAACATGCATTCTACATATATGTATTTGTTATTAATTTCAATTTGTAACATTTATTATTTCCGGTGTAAACTGATAAAATTAAGTGGAATCCATGGCGCAAAACAGCCAATATATGTTTCAAGAGTTACATCCCTTGAATTAGAAACGGATGGTAGTGGTAGACATTCTAACCATATATCAGCTTATTCGTCCCTACCATCTTGCTATCCAAAGGTAAGAAAGGAAAGAGCTGGGATTACCAACATTGTGGTTATTTAGGTGATCAGGCTACATTTTGATGACGTAACCCCCTCTCCATCTACTTCAATTATCTTCACCTACTAAAGTCTAAAATATTTCATTCTCTACCAAAATAACCAACCATAACTGGTAGATCACCTTCAATCAATATTGGTTATAACTTTGGTTATTGGTTATAATAATGGTTATAATTGGTGAAACTCAGTGAAATGTAGGCTCACCTTCAATGAATGCGGGACCTTCTTCTTAGGGAACGAAATGGCAGTAAGAAAACAAAGGGGGTCTTCGGACTTCTAACAAGTGAATCGCTATTCCTTTATCTTCCAGTTATTTTTTGCAGCCCAATGGGTTCTTTTTTTTCCCGATTCTTTTTCCCGATGTAATATTTCTGTTGAATTTTTGAAACTTGAACTCATTCTCCCTACAAATCGCCCAAGATTTCCGTTCTTCTATTACCTCTGCCCCGTGCTACCAATCGTATTATCCTCTATGATGCTTTTCTACGCCATATTTGGAATAGCAACAACAACCCAGCGTGTCAAAACACTCTAATTACGTGCTTCGCATATCATTGTAGATGAATTCAAATGCATAAATTTTAATAGAATGGGATATACATAGAATTGAATGGTCATTTACACCATGAAGGAAAAATTTGGCTTCTCATTCATTGTCGTCTCTAATCGCTGGTGACAAAGACTCGCCCAAGGTAGAAATATTCTTTATTATTATTATTTATCAATATACTCATCAATTCACGTGTAGTCAGTATTTTATGCATCGAAAGGTGAAAACGAAGAGAATAAACTTGCTTACTAAAGCAACTTGTCACCATGCATTAATTTTCCATTATAATACTCAGTGGATTTTGCGTTATTTTGTCATATGTACTCTTTCATGACGCATAAAGACAGCTTTATTGATACCACAACAATCAAGCAGAATGAACGGCTCTTTCATCAAGTTTTGCCCATGACTCGTCCTAGCTTTTAATCTTCATAAGTAGAACTCAAAGAACCTTTTGGACCTAAAGAACGGCTTATCGCATATTGATGCATTTATTTAGGCTAAGCAACATGGCGATGTCTCTTGGATGAGAAAGATGGCAGGAGAAACTTCTGAATTATATTGTAAGCTTCCAATGTTAGTTAAATATAGACTGAATGACGTCCGCCATTTTACCTGTTACTGTAGACTTGTAGCTTCGAGAAACGGGACCCATAGGGGTCTGATATAGAATTATCTGGAGTAGTATTCGCCCCACGACTTTCGGCGGCCATGTCATGAGGACGCGGGGGCAGTTGAGGCAAAGGGTTCGTCGGTCTGATCTGGCACTGGTCTCACGATTGTGAGAGGTGGCTTGGGATGCATCGAGAGGAAGGGGGAGGGTGGTGGATTAGGATGGGCGAGGGGGGAGGGGCAGTGGTCCAGTGACCTCAATAGGGGTCAGTCCCGTCTATGGAAGTGGTAGAATGGTCACCAGCCGCTTCCCGGCCGATCGCCTATTCGCCCGAAAGGGGGGGGGGGCGACGGGCACGAATGGAAATATGTGAACCGTGCGTGACGTGAGTTGACTCAGAATATTCGCCCTCAGCGTCCCTTTTAATTTAACCCACCCAACGTAACAACCGACTACTTTGAGGTTTTTTCCTAAAATAACGTACTGCATTGATGGTGTAGCATGAATAATATTTTGCCTGTTTATTCATCTTTTTCTCAGGACTAGTCACTCCGTTACAAGTTAGACGGCCTATGGGCACTGAGTTAAAAGACAAATAATCACAGAAAATCACCTGATTGTGAGTAATCCAGTCTCAAGTTCTGTCGTGGTACATATAAATGACGGAGGTGGTGGCAGAATGAGGAATTTCACCTATCATAATTTTTATTTTGCCATTTTGCCAATGGAGCGACAGCGGGGACTATTGGGGTGATTGTTGAAGGGTAATCATAAGTGGTAGAGATGAAAGTCGGCGTGGGGAAGCCATGGCTCTCAATGGTTAACTAGGAAATAAGGACCTCCTTTTTACTAATCGAGTATTCTCTCTGACTTAAAATACAATCTATCTTTAACCGGGTGATTATTTACGCATAATATGAATCCGAAGAATCATTAAAATTCCTTCTTTGACGCACTTATCTATTATTTCTGCTCTAAACTCTAACGCCACAAAAAAGAAATTTTATAACTTGTACGGTATTGGAATGAAGTAAATTATATTATTTGTGCCCAGTAAATAGGGTTCTGGTGTCAATGTGTTTCTTCGTCGCGCCCACTTCCCCTCTCTTGTTTCTTACTCCTTCCTCTCTTCCCGCACGAATTCCTCCCTTCCCACTCTGTCACTTCCTTCGTCGCATTCTTTCAAAGAAAAGGAAAAAAAGCCATTCTCCCGTCTTCTTTTTTTCTTTTTTTTCTGCTTCGCCCCCATTCTTTGCCAGCCATCCGTGTCTTTCCCTTTTTATTCTGTACCCTGAGAGAGGTATGCCACACGTCATTCAATTTGTGTGCGGGAACCGTTCCGGTCAATTTAATTCCACTCCCTCCGTTCCTCTCGCGAAAGGTCCGACGCCCCTCCCCCTCCAACCAACAAACCCTCACCCCCCCTCCCTTTCGACCCTCTCCTTCCCCTTTCCTTCTCCCCTCCCCAGGGGAATATCCAGCAGGGGAGGGGGCAAGGGGAGATGAGGAGGGGTGAATTTATTTCTCGATCCTCGCCTCCACTTCGTAGAACCGCAGCAACCCTTTCTGCCCCTCACGACTATCGGAGAGGTTTTCAATTTATTAAAACCTTTAATCGCATATTATATCAACACGTTATATTCTCGTTTACTCTCGTCGAAGCTCTGTTTATGTGGTTGGAGCGTTTTTTGTCCATGTACCGATTTGTGTGAACCTTTGCAGAACTGCGCTTATTGGTAGTGTGCTTAAGTATAGATTTGAAAAATGTGCATCTCACCAATTTGGCTCCTGGGCATTTTAGTGCAATTTTATCTCTTAACCATTTGACACTAGACATACACTTGGAAGTAATTAGGGGATCGGGTTGGTTTGGTGACTAGAGTACTCGCTTACCACACGGGCGGCCAGGGTTCAAATCCCTGCGGAGGAGGATGTTTTTCAGATGGAAACCGATCCCTACTTGAGCGTCTTGTGGAGGTCACTTCAAGTACAGTACTCCATCTGTCGGATGAGACGTAAAACCGTGGTCTCCTTGTAGCCTTTTGTTAAGAGCAGGCTAATGCCGACTCCGGGTTTCTATCCACCCTTCCCTCCCTTACCTACCTTCTATGGTCCAAATGACCTTAGCCGTCGGTCGCATCCCAATCCAATATCCCAAATATCCAATCCAATCGAAGTAATTAAGTTATATTTGCACAGTATTTTCCATAGCGCTAAATAATAAGTTTAATATTAACTGAATGGTAGATGATCAGTATCAAGTTATCTTACCTTGTAAAAAGCACATATTTCATTATGATTTTCGCTTAAATTTTGAGTTTCGTGCCGAAAATGAAGTAAGTCATAGTTATTCCTTAATTGAGGCAAAGTTTTACAATATATTACTTTCATCATAAATTATTGTCACTGCACTGACATTTTTACCGTATAAACAAAGATATTTTGTGAAATATGGTCCAAGCTTTTTTTTATTTTACTAGGAAAGTTATTTAAATCTGCACTTAATGAATTATGATATCCGCTCTATTCGCCTTAAGATGATTTATGTGTGGCACTCAAACCCTGGGCGACATGAGTGAGTCACATCACTAAAGCGCTGGTCAACAACTTTGAGATTTGTGGTTCATTTTATTAGACAGTCAAATTTAAGAAAATCTAACGATCATTATACCACCGAATATGGTGATAAGACTTGTAATATCGGGTCCTTTTTTAGCCCAGCCCCTATTTTTCGGATTTAAAAAATATTTTATCTCGCCAAATTTTCATATATTTTTCCTATTTACCATTATGAGCTGGAAAGTTGTCTATGTGCATGTTTGCGGAGTATTATCTAGTTCGCCGCGAGTCACGTGACTGACGTCTGACTAACGATTAGAGGGCGGGCTGGGTATAAAGAACGTCACACAAACAAGCAAACACAGTTTTAAGTCCTCTTTCACATGGCGATATGACCACCAATCAATGACAATGATGAACGTTCAAATAAAAAGCATTATGAATATTTGCTATATTGCCATAAATGCGAGACCTGTGGTAGCTAATATTCTTGCTGTGTGGACGTAAAATTTTGCATGTGTGTCGTGAGCCATTGATTGTTAAGTTGCGAGCGCACTGCTGCGAATAACGTTAAGCTGTGTCACGAGCTAAGTTACGAGGGTAAGTTTCGAGGGTAGTGTCATAGTCGTCCCTTGTCTAGGACGCCACGTACCCTTTCCTACGAACCCCTCAGTCGCCCTCTAACTTCCCCTTGCCGACTCATTTCTCATTCCCATAAAATTTCGAACATGCTCTCGTTTTTATCCCTCCACACGTACATTCCAATCGTTCTTTCATTCAGAAATGAATTGATGTCGACATGATCTGCCGCCTATTATCTCGGATATAACGCTTAATTCCTCATTGGTGTTCATAATTTTAAATGACCTGCTCTTTCTGACTTAAAAAATACCGAAGGATTGATTGCTCTATTTACCTAGCATATATTTGTAATCCACATATTAGGAAGGCAATAAGTTTAGTAATGACAAAAAATTAAAATTGATAGTGTTTTGTAAGCAAAATAATGATAGCAAAGGAAAGAACTTTGATTAGAGAAATCGGAAGAAGGCAGAAAAAGTGGCCATTTGGATGTATCATTGAATTAAGACATGCCAAAATAAGTTAACGATGAGAGAACCACCATTTGGTCAGAATAAGGAACATCGTATTCTGGGTCATAATCTAATTGTTTATTGAGGTCAGTTTATTCGGGTTCAGGACCTGACTACGCTAGCTGTAACGTTTGCGAAACCGTTGTCCATAAAAATGAATCAACACGGGAAAAACCCGAATAAACTGACCTCAATAAATCACCGCGGGAGCCGCCGTACCAATCCAATTGTACATGCTTGTGGAAAGTTGCGTATCTTCTAATTTACGCATAATGTTCAAATTTTACAATCTTTGGTGTGGTAGAGGAGAATGCTGGGAAAGTATAAAGCCTGTCTTTACCTTGAGCGATTTCCTGAACCGTTGACCTTGAATTTTGGTCACGTTCTCGTTTCCCTCGAGGCTGATTATGTTATAGAAATACAATTTTATTTCAACCGTCGCAATTTATCCGTTAACTAGCTGTAGAAGAGACGATGAGAGAATTAATGGAAAAACGCCGAGGAAATTGCCTTTCTCGAAGGTGGAAAAGGCAAAGGACATTAGTTTCTGTGCAGAAACGAGACCAACTCTCTTGAATATGAATAAAAATTGCACTTTTCCGTTTAAACCGACGTAGAAGACGTGCATTTAGTGCTACGACAATTAGAGTCCGATCAGATAGGGGCGGGAACAGTATGATCCGCGCACTCACCTGCACGTGGATGGTGCATATCTTAAACAAGCGAAACATATCTACACTCAGACATCATATGAGTGAAAATCGTGCCTCAGAATTTGACGACATGATGGCCAGAAGTCTGCCACCAGGGGAACGGTAGGAAAACCTGCCCTAGTAGAAACCAGGCGCCCCGAAGCCAAGAGGAGACTGTCTTCGTCACACTCTACGTGCAGCAGTCGGACTAAGCAGTTGAAGAGGGAATGCACGCACGAATGGAGGAGAGAGCTTGCGTCTTGAGGGGAACCGAAGGAGAGACGGACGTCCCACTTGACTCCATAGGTCTCCGTTTGGTGGACTCCCCACTGCCACCCCACACTCGCGCCAGCTACGACTACTCACCACCCACATATACCTCCCAACCAACCCATTTCTCCTCCTATTCTTCCGACGAGCTTCATTAGAGCATGGCAGTCTCCACACCATCAGATAACGGCATCGCCTCGCCCACCCTCCACCCGTGACCGCCCGAGAGGACGAAAGGTCGAGCCCGGCGGGGGAGCGGGGGGGGGTCGCAGGTGGACATTACCAGTCCATGCTGCACGGTGGGAACTACTCCAGCTTTGAGTTTTTGTGCCTTTTCAAAATCATCATCAACGAAAGTTGATCAAAAGATCGTCTATTTTATTCGTCTTTTGGCAAAGATAACGATGAAGTACTTAATTTGTCACTAAGAAATAGCATTTTGAAAAGTCTCGGGGGAGGCTATGTTTCCTTATCCTCTCCCCCGCTGTGCCGAGGAGCTTCGTAGTCCGTCGAGGGTCGATGGCTTTTTTCTTTGTATGAGTAGGGTTTCCCATCAAGCCGCCGAATCCGAATTCGAAGGTTCGAATGCGTCGCTTGAGTGGTAAACCCCCTTCCCCCTCAGCTCTTCTTTGGCGAAATTGGAAGCCGACGCTTTGGAATCGCCTAGTTCAACGTCCACGGTCCATTGAGTAATCGCGAGGGCGAAACACTAGGTTTTTGATGCCCCCGAGGCGAGCAGACGGTGTCTTTAGAAAAGTTACCCGTAATGTGCAAATCTGGCAACGCTCAAAAAGCAGGCGGAGCGCCTCCTTTCGGCCTTGCGGAGGCCTCCAGAAGCGCAGCCTGCTGAAACTATCCCCTGCTCGTCGCCAGTCTGCTCGTAGTTGTCAGCGCTAGTTAACATCTAATTCCTGGTACTGGAAATTAAAATGCGTG
Source organism: Ceriagrion tenellum (assembly GCA_963169105.1). NCBI lineage: Eukaryota > Metazoa > Arthropoda > Insecta > Odonata > Coenagrionidae > Ceriagrion > Ceriagrion tenellum. Next base: position 828,072 of record OY720643.1, on the reverse strand, counting down.
ACGAACCAGAGTTGAACAAATTTAGTGCTGGGAAATTGACGGGATGTGGCGAAGTTTGATCTCTTAGTTTGGCGAGGTTCCCGGTAATGGGACCTCACCACAACAGGTCTATTTTTTTTGCACTCAATTCATTAAAAACTCAGGTTGTATCATCGCGCCGCCAGAACAGTCATTGAACCCTGGGATACGAACGTTATCCGTGCTTGCACGACCACCCGTGTGAGGACACCTAGTCAAATAGACGCGTTCAAGAAAAGGCGTGGAAAGAGGTCGCTTAAGTATCTTAGTAGGACGGCATCCACCGAGGACGACCATTGCTTCTGAGTGAGATACGTAAGCGGCAGGTTGTGCATTCACTCACTCTGGCCTCCGAGGGTGTGTTTCGTCTCCAAGTCGGTCTCAGCGTAAAGTCGCCACCTCTCACCGTGGGCCCAAAATCGGCGCGGCGGTTCAACCAGGCTGTAAACTAGAGACTCAGTGGCCGCCGTGGGACATCCGGCTGGGACCGTTGTGGTGACATACTGATGGGCTGGGATTGGATGCTGCCCCCTCTCCCACCGGAGACCTAAGACATGGTACGCTAATCTTACGGAGTGGTTTCTCCCTCGTCTACAAATGCGGACATTTTAACCTTAAATATAGATGATTGCATTGACGATGCTAGGAAGATTGTTTTGGCAAGATTTATCAATAGTCACACACATGGAGACCATATTTAAATTTTGCATCTTAAATTCAGCAGCTGCAGGAATTATGAAGTGAAGATTGTAATATTAATGGCGCAAAAATTCTGTTTCACCTGACATAATCCCACTAACAAGTTAATATCCGTTCATATGTCTTAAAATTTACTCATTTTTTTGACGCTACACGGAGAAAAATCTTTCAAATTGCATGTTTTTGGTGGTTCTATAACAATTTCTTCGGCAAGGTATTGATTTATTTTTATAAAATGGAGATAAAACATAAAAGTACCCTCTGTTATAGCAAATTTCTTGGAAAGTAGCGCAGTTAGAGGCAGATTTTGAGGTCTTTTTGGGAGGACGAGATCTTTTTCTTTAAAATGGAACCAAAGTCATTGAGTTCTAAGCTAAATGGTGTCTCGGTCAAACTGCATGATTATTATTACATTTCTGCGATTCGTCCGTTACTTGAAAGTCGATGTTACTCTCTTCCCGGAGACAAGGGAAGTAGTCGCATGAAATGATATTCTTCGCATGGCCATTTCGAAACACAACGGTGGTGGAACTCTATTACTCATAAGAAAGGACCTTCGAGATATCCGCCTATGTCGTCATTCCTGAGGGTACATACTGTCAGAGACGTATATTTTGTAAGTTTTACGCCCCGACGGACACGACATGCCATTGGGAGAGCGATAGCTTTTTTGTGTAAATAGATTTTAGAATACTTTAATTATTTGGGTAGTACGCTTGAAGAAAATGTGCATAGTAGCAAAGGCATACGGAGAAGAATAAACCTCAGGAGGCGTTTAGTAACAGAAGGGAGCTTCTTGGATAAGGATGTGGATGGCTTCATATGGAGTGTAGCGTTGTATAGCGCAGAAACGTGGACCCGGAGAAAGGAGGACGAGAATAGATTACAAGCATTTGAGATGTGGGTGGGGAGAAGGATAGAGAAAGTGAAGTGGACGAAATGAAAGACAAACGAGGGTGTGCTTAGTATGGTGGATGAGGAAAGGATACATCTGAATGAAATCCAGGATAGGCAGGGTAGATGGCTGGAGGAAGTAATAATGGGTAGCTCAAGACAATGATAGAGGGAAGGATGCAGCGCAAGCGGGGAAGGCGAGGAAAGAGATTTGGTTCAATGGATGATACGAAGACGGGTAGATCGGCGAAAAAGGAAATACCTGCGATTGATCGGACTTTGAAAGTTATGACAACCGTGAGTATTTTCTCTGACTTTCAACAAAATCTACCTTTTACCGGTAGAATATTTTAATAGTAATTTTATTTCCATACCTTCTCCGGAAAAGCCATTCTCGGGGTTGATTTTAATAATAAACTTAGACTGTAGGACGCCGAGAGTAACCGCGACTCCATATCACATGACCCGATCCCTTGCCCAATACTATCACATTTCTAATTTACTTGATGCTTCCTACTTCTGCTGAAATAAAAAAAAATAGTTCGAATATTTTTTCTTTAGTCTTTATCGACTCAGGGAAAATCTACCTCAAACTAACTTAAAAGTTCAATTGTCACCACTGGCGCATTTACCCCCACATTCCTCCCCCTCCCCTCCCCAGCCCCCACCACACTCCACCCCCACTCCCCTTTGCGGTGTCCATCCGCGCCGATGGCATTCATGTTCATTGATGGGCGATTTTCGGAGAGAGTGAAAATAAATGGTCCATGAGGTGCTGAGTGGGTGGGGTGATTTTGGATGTTCTGAAGCAACAGTTGAGAAGGAGGGAGGCGTTTAGTAAGCGCGCGATGACCTTTTATATAGAAGGTTCCCCACCCCCTCCTATCGTCACCCTTTTGGTCTGATTTGGATGCCATGTCTGCAACCCTCACCTCTCAAGTTTCTTTTTGTTTTATTCGATGTGATGATGAACCGATGTCTTCATGGAGCACTCAGGGGTCAAGGATGACATTACATGTGATGATAATCTAAAGTATGCGACGGTGAAAATTTTTCATTTTCAAAGCCAAAAGAGTAATGGTCAATGGCGTGCAATGGCATATTTTTTATGCATTGATAGAAAATTTAAGTTTAATTTCTGTTTTTCAGCATTCGCAAACAATAAAATTATACATACCAAAAACTTGAGCTTTGAATTTAGAAATAATCCTTGAGATAAATTTTATTACGAAGATAGCGGACTTAAGCATCATATTCGGATCCATGCGGAATATTATTTGGGTGCAGAAAAAACTATTTCGTTGATGTTATTTTCAGTATATTAGGAATTTTGCTAGAGTGAAATATTGATTACCGCATTGTGTTTAAAGACAATGGTCTAGGTTAAGCTCGGGTCATCAAAATACATGGTGCTGAATTGAGAATGTAGGAATGCTGGAACGTAGAAAGCGGAATGCAGCCAGCGGCGTTGTCGTGGAGGAGGACACAGTTGCAAGCGCGCAAATTTCCCTAACGGAATGAAATTTGCCGTAGTCTCACTTATGTTCTCTAAGAAAGCGAAACAATGTCTACGGTCTCATCTGTATCTATTTATTTTCCTGCACGTCAAGAGTGTGTGGCAAAGGTTGAGTTATCACCAACATGCACTATGAAGTACCATAATAATTTTAGCGAGACTACGACAAATAAGATTGATTAAGCTCATGTATAACAAACCCTGAAGCAAATTCGCTTGAACTGGAGGTATAAAATGAATGTATAAGGTGGCAGTTAATGGTATTTTATTGCACAACCAGTCATTCACTTGAAACATAAGGATTAACGAAACTTTTGGGAAGCACGTCGCAATATCATTACTTTTCTGGAAGGTCAAAACTTTTTCTACAGTAGTGAAGGTATCTGGAAACGTAGATCTTGCGAAACATAGTTTGAATCTCCCTCAAAGATAACCTCAAATCAGATCAGATTATGTCAAACATCTGGAAATTACCTTGATATCATACTTAATGTGGGAGATCACATAAGAGACATTGCAGCGCTGTAGGAAAAAGCTAGAATCAATGCAGCTAGAGTGCAATGAGAGGTGCTTCTTTGTTCTGTAGGCTATATCTGAAGTACGCTGCACGTATATTGAGGCCTGTGTAGAAAGATGGAATTCGCGCAATAAATTAAATACAACAAAAAGCCGTACGCCTCGTTGATGACACGAACTGAGAGTGTAATATAGCCGATGTGAGGACTGGTTTGGGAACCATTTTGGACATCGGAAGCTGCACAAAATGACCAGACAACCTAAACATTCATGCCAGGCGAGTTTTAGAGTGAGGCTATTATTTTATTACCCCGAGCTACACCTATTCAGATTGATGCGTAAAATTCAGAGAAATACGCTGCCGAAATGAAAAGTGAAAACATTTCTTCCTTTTTACACAACTACTACTGAGTGACTTGAACAGAAAATGACATTCGGACACTTCGATATCTTTTCACCTTTTGTCTTCTATCCCCTTTTGTCTTCCCTCATCCATCGAATTCACTTGACTGCTGACCTAAAAATCCCTACGGCGGTTTGTTGAGAAATATTCATAATATACTGTTTGAGAGCTCTATTTAAACGGAAGGTTCCTTGTTCATCGTTCGTTCAATCCTAAACTTGTTTGACTGCAGCCCTTCATTCATCCTTCCCTATCTAATGCCAGTTCTCTTATTTCCAGATAGTTCTTCTTGTGTTCTTTTATCTTTATTTGGTTATGCATTTATTTCTAATTTTTCCTTTGGGTAGTTATCCATCTATCTTGCCTTATATAATGTACTTCACAAACCCGTTTTCATAAAGGGTGTGTGTGTCCAATCCATCTGGTTCTTCTTTTCTCTACTATGTGGTCCTTTCCTCTTCTACTCTTCTGTAAAAATCATAGTTTCTTATTTTGTCCGTCGATTTCATCTTCAGCATCCTCCTCCTGCGCCAAGTTTCGAAGGCTTCTAGTCTCCTCGTTCCTAGTAGGTTTTATCCTTTTTGAGCACATCAGTTGCCTTATTACCATGATGGCTTTATTAGCTTGAAGTGTTCTTCGCTCGATGTTAGCCGCACTTTTTCCGTCCCACGTCCGTGGCACTTCCGAGATAGGCGAAGGAATCCACTCGCTCTAATTTCTCACCTCTTTAATGTGACTCCGGCGTTCAGCTTTTCTCTTCCGCATTCTTTGATTTTAGTCCACGTCTTTTTTTATTTCAGTGCTGTATTTTTCGAGAACTCTGTCCATGGCGTTCAGTGCCCTCTGATGATCAACGCGTTTTCTTGCTATGACTACGATATTGTATGCTAAGCGGTGCATGTTTATTTCGTCTCCGTCAGTCTTAATTCCGTTCATTCTTATTTCTTGCGCCTCTCTTATTGCCTCCTCCTACGAATATATGTTGAACCACGCTAGTGAGGGTTTGTATCCTTGACTTACTCCTTTTTCCATTTTAGCTTCTATTGCATTTGTCTTCCGCCTCTCATTTTCAATGCGACTAATCGTTCTTTGAGTGCTTGGTGTATACAATTATTTTTCCTATTCTTTTGAATTGACTTGTTTGCTATCCTAATAATCACTGTGGTGGCTCTTAGGGCTATACCCATTTTTTATTTATCTAGGGACTTATTTAAACGAAAGGTGCTTAAGAGCCCACATTTTTGCGCCCCATTGAATGGTCGGAATACCACCCTTAAGGTCCTTTTTCGTGTGAAAATCTAACAGGGATCAACATTTTCCTGAAAATGTCTGCCAGTTATTGGATCCAGTCAGGGGCCCTCGGTACTTAAGTCCTTTATCGCAGCCACCGTATCAACTCGATTGTTAATTGATACAACTGGGCTGACTTAAATGCATTGACAACCATGTACTTTAGTTGATTCACGAGGCTTGTTTGTTGGAGGCAACACTGTCCCTCAAAGTAATCATCGAGATGTATATGACGCTCTTTAACCTACATGTGTCGCTTTAACGTTTACCGTCATGCTGTAATGAATTTCCTGAAAGGCCTTTTAAATAAATAGGGACTCTAAATTCCAAATGGTGTTAAGGCAATAATTTACACGAGGAAGTCATACTTCAGCAACTCATCTCGCGCTGCGATGAATAACGCCCCTTATCCGATTCGTGCGCTGCCGTGTATTCATTTGTCACTTTAATTCCGTTTTCGCACACTCTCCCTTCGGAGGTCGCCCTGACCGACCCCACTTCCCATTCTCGACCCTCACACCTCATCCATTATTTAAATCCCATCCCGGACTTATTACAGGCGCGAGATTTTCATATGAAGACAAATGAAGACTTAATGGAAAGCTATATTTTTCAATATAACTCTGTCCGCTCGCATACCAAGCGATTACAGCGCCCTTTCTCGCTCGGGTGGCGAAAATGTGAAAGCTCTTACCGGATGGTGTTTTTCGTGGGTTTTACGGAAGGAAGGCATTTGGGAAGGAAGGCGTAGGGGAGGGGGGGCCTTTGGCCGAAGTTAAGACAGGGTGCTCGTGTCCCCTCTTATATACCCACGTCGTCCCCCGTAGGGAAATGAGGGAAGCTAATAATATAATCTTATCGGATGATACGGGGAGATTCTGACCGCTTTCAAACCCCCGGAAGTCTTGAGGATGAGATATGGGCCAACCACGTGCCCTTTAAGCATATTACTCTCGTTCGGTTTTGCCGATCCCTCATGAAAAAAATGCTATCGCATGTTTGAGTTAGGCTGAAAGGAAATCGACCGCGTAATGGGTCATGAAATAAGGAAAAAGTATTAATTTCCTCCCTCAAACATTACCAAAGCATGCATATTATCTCGATTGGGTCATGGCAGAGAACCTCATTCACAAGGTGGATGCGGTTTTTCCCATCTCCTCGTGCAACGTCCTTACCTTTTAAAATTGGCGGTGCATTCTCATCCCCTGCGTATACTCGAATGCTCTGCGCAACAGGAAGGTTCCAGTTACCCGTAAGTGTTTATTTCGACCAAGTGCTGCGCGCAAACCTCTCTGTGTAATCCTGAACTCCATAATAGAGGGACAAATGGAGTGGATTCGCGGGTTCCTCATTGGTCCGATCGTGCGCATTGTTTTTCCGCTCAATGCTGCCATTTACTGAAGAGTTTCGATGCATAATTTTAATGGTCCTGCAAATAATTTTTTGCCTAATGAACTTCATGGTGCTTGGTTCAACTCTTTAAAAAATCATAGTGATATAGTAACCACGAATTTCATCACAATATCTATTTAAGTGAGGAAAAAAATTAAATTCAATTATATTCGGGTATTTTGAACCCATAAGCTACGCCAAACACCACTATCAACCAACTAGCATGCATGGCTTAATGGCAAATTTGCTATCATATAAATCATTTGCTCCACCACCAAACAGGCCGCCAATCACTGACCAGGATATTTGGAATATTTGGTTTAACGTGCAACCAATACGGGTACATTGAAATCTAATCTGCTCATCGGATAGTTTCCCTCGGCTAAGTCTTTTCGGTAATTATTGTAATTTTAGCCGATATTCTGAGGTCACTCTGAGGCCAAGGTCGACCAGGCACTCTGAGGCCTAAGTCGTCCCGAAATCACGAAAAGTCGTTAGAAAGAGCCTGCATTCCCTATATTTCCACTATCTAGGGGAAAATAGGAAGAATTTTACATAGGCACAGCCTACAGACGATCCACAGATCTCCAGAGAAAATTCGAGATCGGCTCGTAAGAGTGAAGGACGACCTTGGCCTCAGAGTGCCTGGAGTGTATAACATCCCTTGTGAGTGTGGTCTTGCCTACGTTGGAGACACATCACGTACGGTGGAAGCTAGAATTAAAGAACACAAGAGGCACATAAGACTTTTTCAACCCGAAAAATCGGCCTTGGCGGAGCATAGTCTCGATCATGCGCACTCCATCAATTTTAACGGCGCCAAAATCCTCTGCTGGTCATATGGATACTGGGATCGATTAATGAAAGAGGCAATCGAAATCAGTCTGGAGGAGAAAAAGCTTAATCGAGACTCGGGGAAGAACATCACCCAAATATGGAGACCTTAACATGATAAAATACAACGGTCGCGGACACAATTCAAATTCCAACCGCCGTGAGCGAATTTTGAATTGGCCGGTCAACAATGGGTCTCAAGCATAAAAACCCGGCATGGACCTAACTCGGCGGCAATCAGTCTTAGCCCTGATGACGATGAGAGAGTTTCTCGTCGAAACGTTGACCTTTAATAGCCTACTAACCCGGTGCCAAACCCGAGAAGATTTTACTAATATTATTCGCCGGGAAAGCCTACGATCTTTTATCAAGTTACATTTTCTTCCCGTCGCACGATACCAACACTCGTTCCGTTAACATTCCTAGCTCTAGTTTGGCCACATCTTAAATGCGCCGTGAGTATTTAAAACTCTGGGCAGAAACATAAAACCCAAAATTTAATGGAATGCAAAGGAAAACTGCGCGCTTCGTTAAAAAGTTGCGAGGGAATAAGCTTTTTCAAGCAATTTTCACAGCTTCAAGAGGGACTTGGTTCGGAGCCGCTGAGGACTCCAACTCTGAGACGCTAAGTTTAGATTGCTTGGGAAATTCAGAAGCGGGTGCATTTCATAGCGATTTGGAGAATATCATTCCGACGCCACACGTCAACTTTAGGTCCGAAAGAGAAGATAAAATAAGAGATATACATTTCCAAACAGATAAGTAAATAAATTTGTTCTTTCTGTGCATGATAAATGACTTGGTAATAACTGAGCTCCTTTCAAAAGCACTCCCATAATGCGCTTCGCCATTCCAACGTCCTATGACCTGTTCCTTCACACCTTTACACGGCTGTTGCACTAACTCCCCCTGCCACACGCCCGTGCTACAGCTAGCTGGGTAGTATGTAGATATAGATGTAATTGCGGAACGCCGGCTGTGCAATTGTGGTGAACGGTGGTTGGGGTATAGAATTTATTTCCTCTTTAAAAGGACATTAGGAAGAAATAGGTTTGGATAGAAGCGGAATCCCCTTTACAACTCCCCGGACCCTTGTCCAACTAACGGACAGAGAAGTGGACTTTCTAACTGGAGTCCTGGCTTATTTAAAGAATAGAAGATGTTATAATTATCGACACTTTTATTGCAATAGGATTCTCCGATTTCGATGCTCTTATGTCATCATCATTTTCAAATGCCTATTCAGTAACAGAACTTGGGGCGAGGGTTGAGGAAGGGTCGGCTGGGGATACTAGCTCCTACTTGGGTGTCATAGGGAAAGGATATATTCAGTGCTCCGTCCTGAGAGGTAATGGGTCACTTTTAATCTGTATCCCAACTCGTTGGGCATTAAGGTGCATGCGATTAGCTGCCCAAATATTTGGCTACCTTGGGCAAAGTGAGCTCGAGTTGGGACAACCTTCGCAAGTAACGCCATCTACTGAGCTAGGAAGAAATGAAAAACTAAGGAATTATGAAAAGGATCTGAAGTAAATAAACATGACATCCGTGATACATATAATCGCGGACAGTAGAAGTATTCTCGATGGTCCGTGTTTATGACGATATTTATAATACTATAGGCCACTTCGGCTATTTTTGGCTACAATTTGGGAATAATCTTGGTAATTATTAAGTTTTGAGAATCTTAAGTTGTCATTGGTAGTGATACTGCTAGTGTAGGTTTGCTGGGTGATAAATTCGTATTTTTTTTAAACTAAAGGTATAGGTTTTGTCATTTGCTTGGGGAAAATACAGTTTAAAACGAGAAGCTATTTCGGTCGTGTAATAGTTGCTATTAAAAATCCTAGAAGATATTGTTCAAGGCAGATTGGTTGGCATTTCAAGCATCAACTATCACCATTACTAGTAAGCATTTTCAGCAGAAACTACTTCAAGTTTATTCGTTTTGGGGAATTTTTTGTTGTTAACCATTAAATTCTGAATTGTGTTTGTATAGTTTACAACTGACTTCTCAGTGGTAAGCTAAAATTGGCATTTTTATTACTAGGCTGATAGGACACAGACAGTGTTGAAGTCCAGGCGTTTCTCTGACTTTCAACAAACCTTTTCACCGGTAGAATACTTAAAAAGGGATTATCGTAGAGTGTAGTTGTTCCTCAGTTTATATGAGTGGTCTAGTGTTCATTTATTAATCATTTTTTATCACATATGCATGCTATTTACCTACTTGGTGCCATGTATCTCCCTCCAAATTCCAATAGTTCTGCTTGTGAGAATCATTGCAATAAAATTGAAGGTATCAATACTGTATGTCAATACAGAGATATTCTATTACTTGGTGATTATAATATTCATGATTTTAACTGTAATTGCCCATTCATTTATAAATATTTACTTATTATAATAAGTCTGCTAAAATCATCCCTCAGCAAATTATCACTTGAGACAGTCAATTATCTTGAGTTATTTCAAATTAACAAATCCTCTAACTCCATGCATGAGATTGGACCTGACTTTCTGTGACAAAACAGAGGTAACCTCTTGCATTGATATCAATCCACTTCTACCTGCTGATATTTATCATTCAGCCCTTAATTTTATCATTCCTCAAAAGGATTGTTCTTTTTATAAAAAGACAGATAGGTAACGCTGATTATGACTACGGGAAGTGTGCTTTTACATCAATTATTTCCTGTATCGAAAACGTAAATTGGCCGGGGCTGCTGGGTAATATATGATAAGTTTTTATCAGATATACATGCTAATTACTTAATTACTTTTAATATATTTTTTAATAGTAGATAGCGACTCGTTTAAGTATTCGTAAAAGGTTTGACAGCTTTTTGTGTTTTCCTTTTATGGTTAACATTTTATAAATTATTTATTTACGTATTAACATTTTGAGTGAGGCATATGTATTCATATTATAACAAGCCCGCTTCTATTTCAAGTCTCAATTGTGTTCTCATTAAGGTGTCAGATAGTTATTCTGAGTTTTGCTGTATATTACGTCGACATTTTCAAATTGAAGTGTAGGTAACTTTTTCTCTCGGATCAGACAACAGTCATGTGTTGTTTTTGTAGGTGGGGGAGAAAATGGTTACGATGAATGTTTTCTCTGGCGCATGCAGCACTTTGCATTTTGGAAAATTCAATATGGAGGCGCATTTAGGATAAACTCCATCTACCCTAAATCCGACGCCCGAAAAAGCTAGCTATTTCCGCTCCCTCTTGATGCCTAACGAGTTGGGACTCACTTCAAGATAGCGTCCTCCCTAAATCTGCCGAGATAGCTGCCTAAATGGCGAGTTGGGATACAGCTTTAAGCCCTTTGGCACCCTTCCTTAAGAGTAGGCTTATGTCGACTCGTATTTTCTGTCCACACTTCGTACTCGCCTCTAGCAATCATTAATATCCCACCCGTCATCAATTACGAAAATTACATCACATTCATTTTACTTAACCAAATTTAACAACCGATCAAATGCAAATAACTCGGCTCTCCTTCCTTGACTACATTATATCTGCTCGTCTTTGGCCATCAATATGTTAAAGTGAGCTTCGCTTAAAAGTACTCTCCAAACAGGTTTAAGACTGTGGAAAACACATGTTTATCATGTTTGCTAGCATTCTGCTTACCTCTCAAACGTTTGCAATTTCTTCTTTGATTATTCTTCCTGTTGTAGAATCATTTTACGATGGATTTATGTATGTATGCACATTCGCATAACATTTGATAAAATAGAGAGGATAAGAGAGGACTTTGGGAGACGAATATACAGCGAATGGTTTCGAAAATGCAACGAAAAGGAGGAAGGGTACAGAGTACGGTGAAAAGTAGGAAATATATATGAGGCACATGGACGTCGTACGTGAGAAAACATACATATATATACCTAACGCTCACTGATAAATCCTTTTCTGTCGTGGTAGTAAATTGCCGTAGCTTAAGGAATAAAGTAGCTGACTTCTACCATCTAATTGAAACTACTGACACAGACTTAATTATAGGGACGGAAAGTTGGTTGTGTAACGAAATCGCAGATAATGAAGTATTCCCGAAAAATTTCACAGTTTATAGAAAAGATAGAGTGGAAAGGACCGGGGGAGGAGTTTTTATTGCAGTGAAGGATTGTTATATTAGTAGGAGGGAGTCATTTTCCGACGACCAGGTAGAAAGCGTATGGTGCTCCATTCAAAATCCTAAAGCAAAAACAATCTGTGTGTGCGCATATTACAGACCACCAGATACCCATGTAAGCTCAATATTAGGACTCGAAAGTCAACTCAGTAAGTTAACCACTCAAAAAAACGACTGTCATATTATAATCGGTGGGGATTTCAATCTTCCGTCCATAGACTGGGACACTTACAGTTTTATCACTGGGGGGAAAGACAAAGACCTTTGTGAGTCACTCCTGTATACATTCACATCTCACTCACTACATCAATTAGTCACTGCTCCAACTAGAGGGAAAAATACACTTGATCTTTTAGCGACAAATATTCCACACATGGTTGTAAACATAGGTACGGATAAGGGAATAAGCGACCACAAGATAGTTAAAGCTAATTTTTCCGTGAGCATGATCAAGAAACACAATCCACAAAGAAAAATCTACTTGTTTAATAAGGCTGACTACGAAGGTATGAAACTAGAGTTGCAAAAGTCATTTACTAATTTTCAAAAAATAAGTATCAACAGTAATACAGAGGTTTTGTGGAATACTTTCCTCAACGTTACACGATCAGTAGTTAGCAAATACATACCAAGTAAATGGAAAAGAGCCAATGCAGAGCCTAGGTGGTATAACGCGGAGGTTAGAAAAACATTAAAGCACCAGAGAACATGTCATGCTAGGTTAAAAAAGGCAAAAATTAACAAATCCTCCGAAGAACTATACACAGTCACCGAAAATTACAAAATATCTAAACTCTTAGCAAAAAAAGCGTGCCGAAGGGCGTTAACTGATTTCAAAAGCAAATTACTGGGAGAACAATTGAACGATAATCCCAAGGCATTTTGGTCGTATGTTAGGGACACTCAAGGAAATAAATCAACAGTACACACGCTTAAGAATATCAATGGGGAAAAGCTAACCAACAGTCTACAAAAAGCCAATTCGTTAAACTCATTCTTCAAAAGTATTTTCAGTACTTATACACCACATATTTTCGATCCTCAGCCTGTTCGTTCCCAAACATTTATGCCTGAAATTATTATAAATTGTCGCGGCATAGAACAGCAGCTAAAAAATATCAACCCCAACAAATCCCCCGGTCCAGATCAAATACCTGCTCGCGTATATAAAACATTGGCATCAGACATAGCGCCTTACTTAGAATTAATATTTACCAAATCTTTAGTAGATCACGTAGTGCCTAAGGACTGGAGAGTAGCAAATGTCACACCTATATTCAAAAGCGGCGACAGGGAAGACCCTAGTAACTATAGGCCTATTTCTCTCACATCCATTTCCTGTAAGGTATTTGAACACATAATCGTAAGCTCCATTATGAGTCATTTAGATAGGGAGGAATTATTAATAAATAACCAACACGGATTTCGAAAGGGTAGATCTTGCGAAACCCAATTGGCCCTCTTCGTTCATGACATCTTGCTCTCGGGTGAAAATAATGTTCAAGTTGACGCGATATTCCTCGATTTTAAGAAAGCTTTCGATAAGGTACCTCACGTTAAGTTGCTCTCAAAACTAGAAGCATATGGAATAGATAAAAACATTATTAGCTGGATTAATCAATTCTTACATGGGCGGGAACAAAGGGTTGTCATAGACGGTATCATGTCAAACACAGTTAGCGTTACATCGGGTGTTCCTCAGGGAAGTGTAATTGGTCCACTTATATTTCTCTTGTACATAAATGATATTAGCAACGTCGTTAAAATTAAGCTTAGACTCTTCGCAGACGACGCGGTTGTGTATAGGGATATTAACAATTCCGAAGATAGCGACTCGTTAACAATCGACCTACTTGCTATTCATGCTTGGTGCGAAAAGTGACAGATGGAACTAAACATAAAAAAGTGCGTAGCAGTCAGCTTTTGGAAGAAGAAAAATAGGCCAGATAGGGCTTACAGAATTAAAAATACGGAAATTATTCACGCCGAGTCTGTTAAGTACTTAGGGGTCACAATTACTCACGACCTATCTTGGGGAAAACATATTAGGGAAATATGCGGTCAAGCGTATAGGAAGCTAGGATTTATCAAGAGAGTACTCGGAAAATGTGATGAGAAAGTGAAAGAACGTTGTTATTTTTCAATCGTTAGGCCTCATCTGGAATATGCTGTTAGTGTATGGGATCCATACGAAACGGGGTTGATATCAGAGTTAGATCGCGTACAGCGAAGAGGAGCTAGGTTTGTGAAACGATGCTACGATAAGTTGGCTAGTGTGTCTGGACTGTTAGAAGAATTAGGATGGGAATCGCTATCACAGCGTAGATTAAATTATAGGCTTAACCTCCTAAATAAATTTCAGGAAAATCATTTTACTGACGACGTAAGAAACATACTATTAACCCCTTCGTACTACGGCAGATTAGATCGCGCCAATAAAATTAGAGAGCTAGATTGTAGAACCGATAGGTATAAAATGTCATTTTTCCTCGTACCATTCGGGACCATAACAGCTGTGATCGTCGTCATGAATAGTTCGAGTATTGACAATATCTTTCTCTTTATGAATCTTTCTAATTAAGTAAATCTTTCTCATTATATTCTCTACTCTCTTATTTATGCATGATGTAAATATTGATGTTCTTATTTATTCATGATATTTTGAATCTGTAGTAGTAGTCTTTGTATCCCTTACATGTTGGAACGATTGAAGATAGAATGTTTCTTGGGTATTAGATTTGTAATTGGCGCTTTGCATGTGTGGTACGCGGGTTTTAATGTAATGTCGGTGTTCTACCATATCATTCATGCATGCCTTGTGTTGAAGCACCCCCTGCCACACACCCTTTGGGTGGCTTGCAGGGTATGACGTAGATGTAGATACCAATCACACCGTTCCTTTCCGGGGTAGACAGAGTCACTAAGTTTCACTCTATAATACACTTTTATACACCTAACTCTGATTCAATAATTTCCTCCATACTGACCTATCCTTGCAAACCTCTTTTGCTTCATTTACCCCCATACACTGCTTCATACACGCTCTCCTGTTTTTAAGACTCCTAATATCCGGTGTGTCAGTACACCGCATATACCTCCTATTGGTTGGTCGCGGGCAACGGTATGCTGGCTCTCAATGTAGTTCTTTCAGAAGGGATCCTAGCTTGAGTGGAATAGTGAAACCGGGCCTAGGGTATTACTATGCTTTGTTTTCTGTGGTGGCATACTGGCAAAAACGTGCCAAAACTGACCGTTAGAGCGCCGTAACCGTTAGCAGGGAAAGCTGCACGTGGTGGGGGTACTGGAGAGGCTTGTAACCGTGCATACTCTATTACAACGTAATTTTAAGAGTCACGAAGTAGCCTCGGAAAGCCGAAGCCACGGTGGGCGGCGGAAGCTGAATATTTGGAAGCTGGAAGACCGGGCGGAAGCTGAATGGCCCATCAAGATATGTGAGAATAAACTGAAATATAACTAATTTAATATTCCAGTCATTTGTATCATACCAAAATAAGTGTGATAGGGATTCTACTTTTTAATTAATGTGCGCTGGAAGGAATTTTTCCCGTGACCGTAATTCCCTCTTGAGGTTCTCATGGATTCTACCGCTCACTTATCGTGATGATCCTTATACCCAAATGATTCGATGAGCTGTCTTTTTGTAGCCTCAACTATTCCACTACAGCAAGAGCAACTATTTCCTTGACCGGCTTCGATTATCTCTTCATTGAATCCGAAGTCATTAGAAACGTATGCATCCTTAAATCTGCATCCGTGCCATTTTTTTCTGTAGTACCCTTTTACTTATCTGGCGACATCTGTCTCCAAGACAAAGCCTGGACATAGCAGGAGATTTTATAAATCTGTTCTTTTCTTAGAACTTTATTCCCGTTTAGAGTCGATTACTTAAAAACATACGTTTCTGTTTCGTAATGCTTTATGCAAATCCTCTTTTATGCACTCCACATTGGAACTGGCGCTTCAGTGCAGGAATGAAATGTCGGAGAGAAAAAATTTTAGTTTTGAACTATGCGCGTTTCAGATGCTAGTTTTTTATTTTAGTGCCCCATTGCCTCGCGGAGGGCGTCAGAGGGGGGATTCTTTTAGTTTTACGGAAGAGTTTTCGATGCACGTCTTTGATTGCATGAGAGCTCTAAGAATTTACAAGTATATCGTCGAACAAGTCCCAAAAGTGATTGATTTAAAAGCCTACTCCAATTTTCTTCCCTTTCGTAGTATCTTTACGGGATTCGAGGATCGTGCGCGCTTGTTGCCCAAGTAATTATATATGCTGATTCGGCCGTTGCACATCTCTCTCAACTATCGACACCTCTTGAGATCCGATAGTATCGACAGGGATCGTGGTGGATACCGTGGTTTTCATTCGCTCATTCATTCGCTCATTTAAATGTCCTACCTCTAAAAGGTAGGTGTTATTGATAGTCAGGGAAAATTTGGTAGATTTTTCTACCCTTGCAGGGCATTCATTTAAATATTCTACCGCTTAAAGGTTGGTTTTCATTGGAAGTCACCGAAACTTCTCAAAATATTCTACATTATTTCTCTTCTTCCTAGTGATATACGGTTTTTCATCCCGTTCAAAGAACTTATCTCTTTCTTCCCCTTCCCCGCTTGCACTACATCCTTTCCTCTATAATGGCTGTGAACAAATCATTGCCCTTCCTTGTAGCTTCTCCAAGCCACCTGCCCTGCTAACCCCCTGGTTTTACGCAGAAGTTTCCTTTCCTGGCTCACCATGCTAAGCACTTTCTCGTTCTTCCTATTCGTCCGCCGTACCTTTTCCATCCTTCTCCAAACCCACAAACACTTGTTGGATTACCACCACAGATTTACGTCTGAAATTGCTTCCTTTCCTCAGTTGTGTTTAAATGTAGATTCATAGTAAATTATTTTCTTTCGTGACCATTTGTGTAATGTTTACGAAGACATGAATTTTTGAAGCCATGAGATTATCTTTATTTGTTCTGGTTATGGGCTCTTTATGCTTTGCTACATGTAAATCTCGCTTTTTGGTATGCTTTTTACTCCTGCAAAAGAAATCTCTTTTTGCTAAAATAATGCCTCGGGGGGCGCATTAAAAGCCCACTCATGTTTTTCTTCCCCTCTCCGCTCCAAGGGGGAAGGGATAAAAGCCCTGAGAGGAGGGTGAGTGGAAGTGGGAGGGGAATACGAGGCCTTTGTTCCTGAGGCGATAAGGAGAGAGGATGGGAAGCGAGTTAAAAGTCCCTAAAACCGCGAAGACCGCCGAGACCGCTGCCGCCGCCTCCGATATGCAGCCCTCTGGGGACAAATGCGGGAATTTCCCTCGTCGCCTCCGCTGTCAAATGAGGCACGTCCTCTGCTGCCCCTCGGCAAAATGGGGCCTCGAGAGGGAGCACAAGAACCGGCGGTGATCGCATTCGACATTTGTATGTCCTCGTGACGGCGTAGTGCAAGGAAGAAGGGCGGACCCTCAGATAAAGGAGAGTATTAGGTGACTTGGCGAACAAAAGGGATGCGTGCGTGTTGGTTGCATAGTCTCTTGTGCTCGAAATTTCATTTGCGATTAGAAATTGCAGCCCAAGTGAGTTAACGTATATCCTTTGTTGAGTTTGGGACTTCCTCATTTTCAATTGAATAGCTCCATGTTATCGCGGGTTTGTTTCTAACCCTCCATCGCTAAATCTTCGTATGCGAATCAGTAATTATTTCTGTTGCCGTTCGCATCCCGTCTCTATTCCCCGTTGTCCCAAATCCCTCCCTTCACACCTAATCTTGCTTGTCAGACTTTTTCTCGTCATTACATCCTTGAACAGCCTTTTTCCTTGCATAACACCCACCAATATACTTTTGACCCTCAAAATTTCTTTCGCAAGATTATCCATTCTAATCATGTCAAGCGTGTTGCTTGTTAAACGCTGTTTCACTAGTACAGTAATGAGCGTTGAAAAACTTCCAATTCCGAAGAGTATTTTATTCAAACGAAGAGCAATGACAACTGAATTGCCCTGTACCTGCTTGTTCGTCGCATTGACTGTTTTGCTGTTCAAACCAAGGTGGTGCTCCTAATGGCATGCAACCTCTTTAGATTTATTGTGCAGCGTAATTTGCACAAATTTATTGGATACTTACTCAGAATTTGATTGGCAAGTAGCGACAAAATGAACACATTAGTTGTTAAATCAAGTTTAAATTGACAAAATACGAATCATTGATTAGTTACGCTCCAGTGCGGTAGCCCAATGTGAGGCACTCATTGTTTCCGAATGGAAAAACGCGGATTCGACTCTCCTGTGGACAACCGTTGCCATAACGGGGGTTCAATTTAATGAAATGCCGGTGTAAGCGAGATTCTGTGGTAACCAAAATAAGAAGTAACGGGCTTTCAGATGTTTAATTGCAATTTGTTCTCAGGAATTGTGTTTGAAACAAGGTGTGCTTAACCCTCGGCCATCTAAATATACGTATTATGTTCTTTAAGACAGCAAAAGGCTCAGGCATATCTTTGTGGAAGCCTTTAACGTAAAACATCGATGATCAGTACAATAAGTATTGAAATTATTGAGCGGTATATTCTCAGGCATTTCACTTGATTAGCTGCCAATTTTTAGTATCTTACTCCAAAAATAGTAAATGTTATGATAATCCAGAATGTATAGCTCTCGGGTTTCCAACCGGGTGGTGGTGGTTTTTGGCGCCGACGTTTCGAAGGCGTAGTCTAGGAGACGAAGAGGTTCGAAGGCGTCCTCATAGGAGGACGATGGCAGACTACGCCTTCGAAACGTCGGTGCCAAAAACCACCATCACCCGGTTGGAAACCCCAGAGCTATACATTCTAAGCATTCGCCAGGAAAGCCTTAAGTCTTACATTATGATAATCCATTTCTTTTCCTCCAGTAGCATAGTCCGTCTGCTATTCATTGATTTTATTTTATATATACATGTATTTATATGATTTCCAACCCTTTAAGACGCCTAACATCCCATTATTTCGCCACTTCACGGACGAATATTTATGCCTCAGACACCACATCTATCTGTAGTTATCGATTTAATAGTTACTTTAATGCGCGAATTTCCACCGAGAAAAAATCATCCGCCTTGACCGGGATTCGAACCCGGATCCCTCGATTTCCGGCCGAGTGCTTTAGCCAGTTGAGCTTCCGAGGCGTCCTCTTTCCCTGTAGATTCCCGTAAAAGTGAAACTCCGTGGCTAGTCCCGGATAGCTTAAAATTTGTCAGTTACTTTAATATTTTTATTTCTCTATGAAACAAATCCTCGCCCGCCTTTTCCAGCCAGAGTGTTGTAGTCCTTAGTTTTCTTTTTATCGTTATTTCTCAAACCCACCTTATCTTTTGAAGAGAAACAAATCTACTTATCGAACTTAGATTACCTTCGCCATGGGAGTGGCCGATGGAGTGGACGAATGCACTTGGTAGGAATCACTTTGCAGTGGAAGTGGGAGCGTGGAGATCGCGACACCCGTGAATTGATGACAATGGAATGGTAAAAAGGAGGCACCCTTTTGTCCCACTAAGGTGACATACATTCGCACCACACCTGTCGCCATACGCCTTGCTTACTTTACATACTTTCATTTGGTACTTTAGGTCTGGTCCCTCTATTGTTATCCTCCAGCAGTGAGACTGAATGTCAAGTTCCGTGTCTGCTACTCCCAACATAGTATTAAGTACGAGTATTTTGCTGTTATGTACGGCGAACAATCGAAGAACACTAATGCATAATTTTCCTCTAAAGATTGGGAATTTCGACAAAAATATTTTGACAAAACATTAAGAAACATTTAGAAAACACGGATACATAATATTCCTCTGAAGATTGGTCACGTAAACAAAATGTTTAACAAAACAGCGTTGTTTCCTAGAAGATATCAAAGTAATGGAAAAAAACGGCAACTTTTATTTTATATCTCTTGCAACAGCAACCTAAGAGTGATTTATTTTGACCAAAATGTTTATATTACCGAGACAATGTGGAAGATAGGTTTATTTTGCTGCATTAATTGCAACGTTCATTCGTGGTGCCAGGAGTGGGGGTAGGAATTAAATATAGGCAAATGCACCACAGTCCACTTCCTGCGAAAGTCATCACAAAATGCCATACCTATACTGTGGGTGGAGTAAAGATAAAATCTTCAGATACAGTAAAATATCTTGGAATTACCTTAATTTCTGATATATCGTGGTGATTACACATACAAAACACGTGTGGCGCAGCATTAAAGAAACTAGGTTTTGTTAAACGAATAATAGGAAGGATGAAAGGTCCTCGGAAACGGTAGGTCCTCGTACGAGTACACTGCGAGCATTTGAGACCCTGGTCATAAAGGTTTACCCAAAAAATTAATAAAATACAAAGGAAAGCAGCGCGTTTCGTTAAAAACTGCTACGAGCGCACATATAGTGTCTCACAACTTTTAGCGGGATTAAGGTGGGAGCCCCTTGAGACTCGGAGGCTGCACGCTAGGCTTAGGTTGCTTGATAAATTAAGAACTGATATTTTTCAGAGTGACATGGAGAATATTATCATGACTCCTCGCTACATCTCTAGGTCTGACAGATGAGATAAAATAAGAGAGATACACTGCCGAACAGAGAGGTTCGAAAACTCGTTCTTTCCGCGCACGAAAAGCGATCACAATAAAATTTGATCTCCACTAAATACACTGCTATAATTCATGTCACCATTTCATCTCCAAAAAACTTACACCTATACACGGCTGGTGACCTAACACCCCCTTCCACACGCCCATGCGGCGGCTCGCGGGGTTCTATGTAGATGTAGAGAAGTAGAAAGTTAGAGAGGTAGAAAGTTAGAGAAGAGTTAAGTGCTGCTGAATGGCACTGGTTACTCTAATCTTCGCGAATGTTTTTTTGGAAAAACGATTTGACGTTAGTATTTTTCGAATTACTTTTCCAAATAAATTTCCTTCTTTGCTTTCATTCTTTCGCTTCTCCGCAATAGCTTCTGCCTTTTAATCAAGTTATTTATTTTTCCTCCCCAACTGTACCAAATTTTTATAGATGGCGGTAACAATGTTCAAGTCAATCTTATCTGGGAAGCATGCTCAAGCGTGGCTTTTAGAAAACAGTCATCATCATCGCTCGTTCAATCCTAAGGTTGGTTGACTTCACCCCTCCACATTTCCCTAGCTAATGCTAAGTACCCTAACTTCTTGGTTTGTTCTTCGTATGGACTTTTCTCTTTATGTGGTGTATGCATTTTTGGCCTATGTATTTCTGGTTCTTCCTCTGTGGACTTCAACACTATTTTTCCTTCAATGTTCTGCTTCACCTACATCTTGTGTCTCACGGTTTGTTGAAAACTGTGTAACATCCTATATCCGGTGTAAAGTTTAACGGTGAGTTTGTTTCAAATGAACTAATTTATTATTTATTACCATTTTCGACGTGCCAGATGGTGATACATATGGATACATTCCTCTGTGCCTCCAACACCAGCCTCATCTGCCATTCGTTCTCCCCCCCCTCCTGTTACTCCCCCTCCTGTTATCCCCCTGTTACGGCCGTTACTCTTCCACGGACGGCGATGCCACTACTGCATTGGACGCAAGTGGGGTGGGGGGGAGGAGGAGGAGGCGAGGGGTAGGTGCGTTAGCACAAGGGGGTGGGCGAAGGGGGTGAATGAGGGAATAATGGTCCTCAGGGAGTGAGGGGGAGGGAGGGAATGAGAGGAGGGATGTGGTATCGTCACGAAAATATCGATAAGGTACTCGCAAGGAGTGTCGAACATTTTTATCGCTGTCAAAGAACTATCGAAGCATAGATTTTGCCATTAGAAAGTATTGAATAAATAAAAATTATAACAAGTAACTGCTGAGTTAAATCTGCATCATTGCCTGACGAATAGTTTTCAATAAATACTTTTCTGAAGAATTTTAAAAAATATTAAAATAGTTTTCTTTGTGATAGTGACCAACGCGCTCTGTGTTGATTAGCTTGCTTTCTTTCGAATCTATTTACTGTAATGTTTTGTGGAACTCTCCTCGGAGAAGGCAAACTTAATACGTAGTTGGGCGAAAATGGGACTCATTGCAAATTTATTCGATCCATGAGGTACTGATACCACACAATGAGTGCTCTTTAGAGTACGTTATTGACAGAAAAGCATCGAGCACGAAATTTCTTGGGATCGAAAGAAATTAATCGACAGGATAAATATATCGAGACTGTTCTGTTGTATGCTTAGAGGTGGGGGAGCTGCAAGTGTGCGACTGTGGCGACCTCGTTCCCTTTCGTGGCGCATTTGAGAAAGAGAGGGGGAAGAAGGCGAAGGAGGATGATGGTGGCGGGAGAGGCGAAATAAACCATTTTTTCTGAATGTGGGGTGCGGGGGAATGGGGAGGGTTGGGAGTTGAAATTCGAAGGGGGGTGGAAAAGGCGGGGAATTGGGCATCGATTTGAGAGCGCCGGACATTCCGACAGAGGATCTGTCTCTCGCGTCGGGGCGTTCGTTCGATGTTCACCTCTTACTCTCAAGCTCGCACACGCAATTCTCTCTGCGTGTGTAAGAGAGAGAGGGAGAGAGAGAGAGAGAGAGAGAGAGAGAGAGAGAGAGAGAGAGAGAGGAAGAAATAGTCTGCGAGACCCGACACGTGGCCTACAAGCGTGTTCACACGATTCGGCCATTAAGGGCACCGATCGACCGAATGAATGAATAATTGGGAATGATCGATTCTTGCCACTGCGTAGGTATCTATGTACACTCACTCACTCACACGCATAACACTCACCTACCTCTCTCTAGGCATTTTCATCCGACCCATCCCATTTCCCACTCCACCTTCATCTCTCCCATTCCCAGATTCAGATAGTGATCCACTACATCCGATATAATATTATGCCTTTGCTGCAAGCTCACCACGCAATATTTTTTGCTTTACGATCGACTGATCAAACAATTATTAAGGCGGATGATTTTTTCTCTGTGGAAATTCGCACATGTTTGCATTGCGGGTGACTCCGTAATAGTGGAACTCCGTGGCTAGTCCCGGATAGCTTGAAATTTGTCGTGTATCATGCTTTTTTCTCATAAGTATTCTACAAGTAAAAGGTGGGTTTTGTTGACAGTCAGTAGAATTTCTCCCTGTTTTCTTCGCTATTAATGTGTTATCAATCTGTAGTATTTGCTTTTTTGCCTCAGCATAAGATATACCCGTCTTCGTCCCGTCCATAAAACCTATTCCTTTTCATCCCCTTCCCCGCTTGCTCAACATCCGTCTCTCTATCATGGTCATGAACTACCCCTTATCTTCAGCCATATACCCTGCCTATTTCTCGGATTTCATTCAGAAGTTTCCTTTCCTCGTCTACCATACTAAGCATATCCTAATTCGTCTTCCTTTCCGTCCACTTCACCTTCTCCATCCTTCTCAGTTAAAAGTTCACAGAAACTTACTTCCTTTCAATACAAGAAAAACACTCATTTCAACGCTTATTCTCTCTGTGATAGATTACTGCTGTCTTGTTTATAATGACCTAAACGAAGAAGATTATCTCAAACTCCACCGAGCCTTAAACTCCTGCCTTAGTTTCATTTTTGACCTCCGTAGAGACGTCCAAATTACGCCGTATAATAAACAACTAAGGTGGTTCAATGTCAAATCCCGTAGAGAGTACTTTCTGGGATCTTTTTTTTTGTTCTGTTTAAAAATAATTCACCTAAGTACCTGGATGATTTGTTCCTCAGTTGTCCCTCAGTTTCTACAATGTCCACTAGGTCTGATACCGATCTGTTGTATTTCCCAGGTCATCGCACTACTGTTTATAGTATGTCATTTCTTGTAAGAGCTTGCCACGTATGGAACAACATGCCTACAGAAATTAAAAAATGCACATCTGCTAAAACATTTCAAATGAAATACCATAATTACCTACTTTCCCGGGAATAACATAATTTACTTTCTTTTTTTGTCAAATTTGTTTAAGTTTTATTATAGTTTCTTTGTTATTGTTTAATTTTGTTATTAGTAAAGTATTGAACGCATACGTTTTTGTGCTGTGATAGATATCATCAGTTTTTTTGTCATAATTATTTCGCCTGTAAACTGTTATCACTATTATTTTTTGCTCTCACGGATTTTTTTTCCTGAACAATGTATGTTTTTTTTCTTTCCTTCTTCTCCACATCCACATCTCAAATGTATGCACTATATTCTCGTCGTCATTTCTCAGGGTCCACGTTTCTGCGCCATACAACGCGAAACTCTATGTCAAGCACTTCATCAGCCTCTTCTTCACCTGAGGTCGCCGGCATCGGCTCCCTTCTATTACTAAAGGCTTCCTTATCTAGCTAATTAAGGCTAGCTTAATTATTCTTCTGACGTGTTTGCTACAATGCCCATTTCATTGCAACATATTACCCAAGTAATTAAAAATGCTATTTCTGCTCCAGTTTTTATCCTCCCTTTTTAAAACCAGCCTGGCTTTCTTCGTCCTAAAGAATCTCATTAGTTTTATTTTCTAATGATATATTTTTGCTTCGTATTTCTAGCTTGAAAATTCTGAAGCGTCTTAAATAGTTTCTTATCCATTATTTTTGAGTTATGGAGATTTAAAGAAATATTTGAAGGTAATTAAAGTAATTTACGACATGAGAGTAAGCCAGTGGATTTTCTAGATGGTAAGGTGAATACTTTTTCTGGAATAGAATTGAAGCGAATCTTCCTAGTTTTTCAACCGTTTTCCCTAATCATTACATAAAAATTTATTAATATTATACCTTATAATCATAAAAGTTCAGGCTTACTGATTGACTCTCTTTTAAGCCAACCTTAAATCTTCTTTGGAAACCCTGTTATAGTAAGGCTATTTCCCGGGAGCTGAAAAATTTATCATTATTCCATATTACATATTATCATTAGGTAGCAGAATATTATTATTCTATTCTTTAATTTCACAATTGGTCGTTCAATCCTCAGATTGGTTGACTGGATGCAACGCTACGTATATGCTACTTCTTTCTCTATGCTGTTAGGCGTCGCGGTCCCTCAGCCTCTTTCTAAATTCCACCCTATTCAGAGCGAGTCGCTTCACTTCATTTATGCTCTTTCCACGCCGGGCTGCCATCTCTCCACATATTCGTCCCACTCCAGCCTTGGTCGTCTTCTTCCTCGTCTTCCTTCTGGTCTCGCCTCTATCATTTCTCTTGGCTTCCTTTCCTCCTCCATCCTAACCATATGCCCCCATGCCATCCCAAGGTTTTTCTTTCCATCAATTCTGTGATTGAGTCTTGCTGGAATTGGGCTCTTGAGTGTGGTGTTTCTCACTCGATCTCTCCTAGTGCGTCCTGCAGCACGTCTGAGGTATCGCATCTCGCAGCTTTGGAATCTACTCCTGTGTTTATCGAGTTGGGTTAGGCTCTCCGTTCCGTATAGCAATATCGGCTGAAAAATGGTTTTATACACCCTCATCTTTGTCTTCTCCGATATTTCTCTCTTGCCTACAATTGATCTGCTAATCTGATGGTATACCTGGTTTGCTTTATGGACTCTGTGACTCACTTCAGTCTGGTCTTCCGTCACAATTTATTTGTGTACCCAGGTATTCGAACTTGTCGACCTGTTCTAATTCTTGATCTTCCCATGTTATGTTCAGCCTTTCCTGTAAGTACCTCATTTTTTGACACTGCCATGACCTTGCTTTTCTCTACATATATTCTCATTCCATGGTCTTTAATTACATTAGCCCATTATTCTACTGCTGCCGGCAGTTCTCTCTTGTTCTTAGCAATCAATACAATTTCATCTGCATATATTAGTGACCGAACGTAGACTGGCCTTAACCTATAGTTTCCTACCTTGCACCTTACTGTTTTTCTTTTGCATTCTTTATGTAACTGGTCCATCAAAATTATGAATAGTAAAGAGCTAAGGCTATCTCCTTGCTTGATACCTTTCCTCATATCAAACTCTGTTCACGTTTTCCCTACTATTCTTACTACTCCTGTCACGTTAACGTATATACTTTTAATTCTTTTAGTTAAGTTTACAGATACCCCTATTTTTTGCAGTGCTTCCCATATGCTGCATCTTGGAACAGTGTCAAAAGCTGCCTGTAGATCTAAGAAGGCTAGGCAGACTTGTCCATTTCTATTAATATATTTGTCCATGACTTGACGTACTGTAAAGATGTGATCCTGGGTTTGGCGGCTTTTTCTAAAGGCACATTGTTCTTCTTCTAGTTTTTTTCTCAACCTCATTTCTGAGTCTAATTTCAAGGATTCTGGTTTACATCTTCAAAGCAACGGAGGACAAACTTATGGGCCTATAATTGTTGCACTGAGTAGTACTTCCTTTCTTGTAGATTGGTGCTAAAATATTCAGCTCCAAATCCATTGGGATCTTTTTCACTTTCCATGCTCTTCTGCATGTCTCCCACATCCAGTCAATCACTGCATTTCCTCCAAACTTGATCATTTCAGGTGACAGGCCATCAGCACCTCCAGCTTTACCATGCTTAATACTTTTTATTGCATCCTCCACTTCGGCACGTGTTATTTCTTCTCCATTCCCTTCTCCAATTTGTGGGTTTGGTTCTGCGACCATTCTTTCTACTTGTTCTTGGTGTCCAAAAGTCACAGCAAAGTGGTTACGCCATACTCTTAGCACATCTTTTTCCTCAGTCACTATCTTCGCTGTTTCATCTGTTACACTTCTTACTCTCTTTCCGAACTTTCCTTTCAGGCTTTTCACCGTTTGCCAAAACTTTCGCTGATTATGATGGTAGTTTTCTTCCACTTCATTTCCAACCTTTTCCCAGCATTCTTCCTTTGCTTTTCTCACTGCTTGCTTCGATTCATTCCTCATCTGTACATAATCTCACCAAGCCTCATCTGTTTTTTCTCTGATCCACGATTTCCAAGCAACCTTTTTATCCTTGATTTTTCCTTTGACATGATCATTCCACCACTTTGTCCTTTTCACCTCTGTCTTCGCCATTTGCACTCCACAGATTTCTCTGGCTTCATTAATTAAGATGGTTTCTTTCAGTACCCTCCAGCCTAATTCCATTTGGTCCCCATCGCTTTCCACGCTTCTCACTTCTTCTATCCTCATTTGTAACTCTGCCGTTACTAGGTCTCGGTATTCTTTTTTTCTTTCGTTCATCTCTAAGCTGTCAAATTTTCAACCTCTTACAGGGAAAATCCTTCCTAGGCTTCAGAGAACGCAGCCGCAGCATCATGATTAGAAGCCTATGGTCTGTACTTAGTTCAGCACTTCTGTATACACGTGCATCGTTTAAAGCGTATCTCATACTTCTTGTGTAGGTGAAACAACCTATCACACTTCTTGCTCTTCTGTTCTCAGACTCAAAAGTGATTTTATGTATTGCTCTATGAGGAAAAAACGTGTTTCCAATCAGCAGATCATTAGCTATACAGAAGTCGGTCATCCTCTCTCCATTGGTGTTGATAACTTGTTCCCCACCATGCAGTCCAATTGATCAATGCCCTCGTCTTAAGTTTCTACCTATTCTGGAGTTCCAGTCTCCCATTATCACAGCGTGTCTGGTCTGTTCTCTCACCCTGTGTATAGGTTCCTGCAGCTGAGAGTAGAAAAGATCCTTCTCGAACTGCTCAGCATCCTGTGTCGGGGCATATACCTGAATTAATGATATTTTCTCCTCCATTTCCAGATTCAATTTTATTATTATGGAACTCACTGGCTCCCACTCGGTAACTCTGTCTCTATATGTACCCTCCATCACTATGCCCACTCCTTCTTTTGCTCTGCTACGTTATTCTACTCCAGAGAAAAATATGTCATATCCATGTTTCAACGCAACTTCTCCAAATCCTTTCTTTTTTATCTCACTTAGACCCAGAATCTTTAATTTGTACTTTCTCATCTCATCAACGATTTTACACTTTTCCTGTGAGTGATGTTATGTTCTATGTACCGAAAATCGTGTCTATTCGCTCGTTCAGTCGATTCCTGTTAATCCATCCGGTTCTCTCTATTTGACTCTGAATAATTTGTTTCACTCAAGTGGGTTATTAGCCCTACCGAGCTAGCCGGTTGGAGGGGCTGCCTCCTGGACCTACCGACTGGCCGTTTTCTGTCAGGGTTGTCTCCCATAGCCTTCAAAGATCCCTCTTCAGACCACAAGGCAATGGTTGCTGTCCTGTTTAACCCCGGTCAGTCGGGTTGCCTCTTCCGACAGTTCAGCCGTACCGAAGTCCATCTTCTCCACCTTATGAGGTTTTTACTCCTCCGACTCCTCCTTCCTGTCGCTTGAGAGACAGGCCCCGGGCTTGCCACCGGTATAGCGGAGTTCATGCATCATACAGCTGTTTAAATTATAAATTAAAATTCTGAATGTTTTCTATAATGACGACAAAAAAATCTCACTCAAACTAACAAGCTCAACTGGTCTCAGATGTCAGTCGCCTCCCCAAGTAGTCTAACGACCATTGAGTTCCCGTGACGAGAACCCATCTCTTCACCTTTCGATTGAAAGAACGACGTCAGCGCGCAGCGGTTTTTCAATGCTCCGCAATCGTCTCGGGCGATCGAAAGGTATCCAATGGCATCTCGGGGATCGTTGAATCGCACCAACATGGCGTTACCCCGTTCGCCTACGCCATGAATGAGAGCGCCGTCGCCTGTTGCTGTACCGCTGTCCTTCTCTCTTGGTACGTGTGCCCGCTCTCTTCTCATCCAAAGTCAACAACCCCCTTATCTTAGAGTGGGGATATCTGAGCACGTGCTCAAAGAGCGGGCCCAAATCATCGCTCAATTTTCGGGAATCATATTCAACAAGTTATTATCCGGCGCTAAAGAACCACATGACTGCAAAAAATATCTTGTATCATACCTGAAAAATGAACAATATTCAGAAACATGACGGTTATTACCGTTAACATTGATATCATGCCAAATTCTCGAGTTCAAAATCCATAGTAATATCGTGAACTTCCCTAATGAACTGAACTTCTAACACGGCACTCTGCTAGGCATCTGGTAAAATAGATATTTCACAACCTAATTTAGACTCTTACTCCAAGTTGATCTTAAATAAATTGCAGCAAAAAAAGGAAGTAGAAGCCTCATGCATGTTCTTCAGAATGCATTTGACAAGTTTACAGGCTAAAATGATACACTATTATCATGCGTATTTAACGAGATGTTAGTGAATGGAATTGTGACTTTCTATATGATCGCCAACAGGAAGGAGTTATTGACGACTATTTGTTAAAATGTTGAAAGCGTCCCACAAAGAAGCCATTCGTGCCCCCGCTTATTTACAATTCAGGAAGAAACGATAGAATTTGAAGCAAAATTAGAAAATTTGCTGACGACACGGTTTATACCGAGAATTTTGTCAGATGCTGTTTTAAATATTTCTCATTCTTTCCCTTATTAACTTTAACTCGTGGTGTCATTGACGCACCAAAGTGATTAAATTAAATTGTTTTATATCACTCTGCGCTTATTTTATTTCCACTCCTGGGGTCATATATACAGCGAGTCTCTCTCTTACCCCATGCATAGCATCCAAAGTCAACATTTAACACTGGTAATTAACTAACTTGTTTAAATTTAAGTTGCGAGTGTTTTTAGTTATTTTACAACGATATTACGACAATATTCTCCAAAAACACACGTACACTTCATAATGTCCTCAAATTGACATAAAAGATAATAACCAAATTGCAATTATAGAGAATGTATTCCCATCTCCTATCCGGCCGTTCCAAACCCTGGTCTTGGTCCGAGGTTGTAGTGTGGTCCTTCGACACCCGACGAGTTGGTGTTCCCCTTGCCCGTTGTCTAATTGCCGCTCTCCACGTCCCTTGTCCTCAGGAACCGCTTTACCTTCTTCAGACCCACCTCATGGACCTTCACTGGAGAATAGTCATCAGAGAGTACATGCCTCGTCTCAGTCATTGATCCACTTCGAACGGCCTTACCCACTTTTGGGGTAGACCTGCGTGCGCCTTGTAGCTCAGTGCATGATTGCGCCGCAACACTTACTCTCCTGGTTCGAAGATACTTCGGATTCATTGGGGGCCTGAAAGTATTTGAGCGTCTGAATCGAACTGAGGTCATTATTCTCCTCATTGGTGTGCCATGAGTTCCCTTGATAACCTTCTGGATTTTCTTTGCACCACAACCGCAGTCTTTGGGGACTTCGCGGCTTTAGTTGGCTTCAGTGCATCCTTCTTGGACGAGTGTTTTTAATTTTATGGCAACGATATTACGACATCTTGAGCGGAGGCTAACATGCTATCTTTTTAAATTCACTTCAGTACAGGTTTTACAATAGGAACTCACAAATAAAGTGAGTGGAGGAAAAGTAATTAATCTAAGGGAGGTGAATGTCAAGGACTCACCGTAGCTACAGACCTAGAATGGAGGAATACTTGTTGCGAAGAATTAAGAAAACGATTTATCAAGCCATTAGTAGTGAGGTCATCAGATCTAAACCTGAAACAGAGATGCTATGTCGCGTTGGTTTGGCAAAATTTCGGATACGCCACAAGAATTTTTAAGCTAAGAGCACAAAGATCTAATCCTTGCAATAAATTAAACGCAAAGTAAATTTGAACACTTCATAGAAAACTGCTTCGAGAGAACAAAAGGAGTAGCAAAGCTGATGGAATGATAAGGTTGTGAACCGTAAGAGACTCTGAGGCTACATGCTTGCCCTGGTTTGACTGAAAAATTCCGATCAGGAGAGTTTTAGTAAGACAAGGAGGACATTATTCTGATTCCAAACTTTATCTTTAGATCTAAAGGATGCAATAAAAATAAGATAGATACTCTGCAGAACTGATTAGTAAAAACGTACCTTCTCTCTTTGCTCATTGGGCGTTCATAAAAAATGCAGAGTCATACAAATGTACTCTGAGCCTCCGTTGACATGCGAATCGCTCTTGTTCTTTTCCCATTCCTTCCTCCTTCGGTTTGAATGACGGACATTGTCTCGACACCCTTTTGCCACATAGTATGCCTGAGGGCGGGGCTGTGTGTGGAAATAGACTATTTATCATTGGAATGAGCTTCCTCTTAGTCTCTTACTCAATTATCTCAGTTTTTGTTTTTCATGCGGGGCGTTCAACTGTACTAGCGGCATACTACTTATCAAGGAATTAAAATCCCATTTTAGGGTGTTTTTTTATTTTAGAGTCTTTTCAATATTTTTGCTCTGCCTTTGTCTATCCTGGAATTGAACTTTGGCCCAATGAGTTTGAAAGGTATTCGTCGCGACCTTGTGGTACTTAAGAGGCTCAGGGGAACCTTGGAGAGCGTAAAGGTTCGATAATGAGCAAACTAAAAGCATGTTTTGACCAATCGTACGATTATTATTTTTAAAGTTTTAATAATAAATTTAAACTCCCCAGTATTTTAAAAATTGTATCATATAAATAAAGCCCTAGCTAATTTATCAAAATTTCGAATTTTAATGTGGAGAGAAAAATAAGATGTTGACGAATTAATAGTAATTTGGTGGCGCCAAATTTGATAACGAATATTTAGCAGTTCTGGGAGAGTTTCCTACCTTTGGTATTCTCTCTCACTTTGCATCGACCTCCGCTAAAGGAAACATGGAAATTTTTAAAAATTCCATCAGGGAGATCATGCGAAAGAAATTTGTCCGCTACCACGTACAAATTGCCTCTCTTTGAAACACACATGGCCGCTCAGTGCTCCGCGCGGATTCACTTTTGAAAAATAAAGTTTTTTTTTTGCAACCGCAATCTCACTCCTCTTTGATTCGTTTTGGGCGGCGCTGCGGGACCGTGTTATGCGGCGCTTTTGCGTTGAGCGAGGAAACAGGTTTATATATATCTCAAGAGGCCGGAATGGGAATAAACCTTATTTTGAGTTAATTCGTTTCTCTTTAACGTTGGATGCCAGTCTGAGCTGATGTTCGGGTGTAGACGCTTTGGAAACTATAGCTGGGAGTTCCAATGTTCTTTAGCGTGAAGCAACGATTAGTGCGGAAGAAACTTTTAGATGTATTTAGAAGAAGTATTAGAAAACTGAAAGGCTGGTGTTTGAACTCACTGAGATGCAGTTCATGGTTAATTTTAGAATCCAAAGAAGAGTCATTGTGGATTTAAGGCAGTGGATTCAATCTGTCGAACTGAGGTGCAAACTCCGAATGTCGTAAAAAATAGGTGTATCTATAATTGCGTTACACTAAAACCATACACCTTGACGTCATTTGTTTACACTCTGCCCTTAAACCTTAAATTTATTATGCTTCAAGTGGATAATGGAGTTTTGAATTTAAAATTATGGTACCAGATACTTTGTATTTTGAAAACAATTTTCTTTTCCCATTCCTCGCTACTTTACCTCCTTTTCAGTGTGCGAGTCTTTTTTCCTGCGTGATTATTCTGAATACACTTACGAGTTGGTTTAACGTAATGGTTTCTCATTTGAAAGAAATATTTCTTGTCATTGGGAAACTTATTGACGCAGACTCCAAAGATGACAATACAAAATGTTCACCATACCTTGTGTACTTAACAAGCAGTATTGTAGCCAACAGACTAGTATGAAACTCCAATGCTGTCACGTTTCAGATAAGGACAAGATTATTTAAATAATTTCATCAAGAGCCACGCCAATTTTCTGCAATTTGTCAAGATGTCCTTCCACTTTTAATATTCAAAGTGCCCACTTTTGTGTCGACTTTGCCGATTGCCAAGAATGTTTTATATATATCTTCAAATGTGAATAAGTCTCGCACTAATCGGATAAACTTACTAATAAAAAGTGTCGTTCGAAACAAAAATGGAAAGAAAAACAGTGGGAAGAACTACATGGGAAAACTGAGAGTATTTTGCGTTAAACAATCTTTTGAGATGATAAAATAATGAAGAAAGCATTTTTAGAGAAAGAAAAATGAGTTGAGAGTTTCAGCGAGCCAAACTCGACATTGATCACGGCTTATTATGACGTCACATTGAACGTTCTTTTGTAGATTTTTGATCTAGGAGAGTGTGGAGTTATTTTGGAATGAGGACGTATAGCAAAAGACGCTAATCTATCGATATTTTAGGGACCGACTCATTTCAATTGCTATGAAGCTGGGTTCTAGATCACTTCGTCGTCAATCTATTCTATTACCCGGGTGCATGCAGGTGCTGGTACATCGGACAGCGTCCCGCTCGCTGTGCAACATTTTCCGCTTCGGGCGTCCAAACTCGCCACCGCGGAAGGAAGGATTCCCACAGATGACCCATTCCCACCTTCCCAATTCCCAATCTTCCCCCTCTCCCCCCACCCTTTTCCACGCTGACCAACTTTTGAATCTCGCCCTCTTTGATGGCCTGCGGGTGATTAGTCGCCCTCTGTCGGCCGACGCGCCAAATGAGAGACGACCCAAGCCCGGGCGGTCACGCGTGTCATGTCTCGAGCGCGCGCCCGCGAACCCGTCACCCCCTGCCACTAATCTCCCGCACGCAAAATCCTCCCCCCCCCCCCCAGCCCGCCAACTCTTCCCGGCACTCGCCCCGTCAACGCTCTCTATCCAGGGAATGGGGAAATATCCGAATAGCGTAATAGGTGGAGTGCGTGCATGCGACGACAGATGACGCCGTTTTTCCATCAAGGACCGTGTGTGGGGAGGGGGGGCGTGGCGGTGCAGGAGAGAGTGGCGTGTCATTAGGTGGTCGTGAATATTTCACTCTCGTCTCTCGGCTACCCCCTCTCCCTCCCCTCCCCTCCCGCTCCCCCCCACCCCACACACCGCCGCCCTCGGGAGTTTTAAGCCGTAGGTATTCACGCGACTCGTGATGTCCATCACGAGACACACTATCCAGAGAAGAGGACTACTTATTCGAGTGGAGAGGACACTTGGTCGAGGTGGTTGGACCGGTAGTCGCGGGTCATCGCCACCGCACATTTCAATAAGTTTTCAAGTCGAAAAAATTTCTCGGATCTCTCTTTGAGTATTTTTTTACATTTTGCCTTAATAAAACCTTTTTTGATCCTTTGGCTTACGACTTGGATTTCGAAATTTTATCGAAAATCATCCGTAAAAACGTATTTTTTACTCAGAATGATACGATTATATAAGCTACAATTATAGCAATTTAAAATGTAATATTCCGCATTTATGGGAAATCAGTAAATATGGACTCGAATATTTTTTGGAATGAATTCCAAGTGCCACTAGGCTAAATGGTAAAATAGCATAAAATTTTTAAGAATCAAAATTGTTAACAAATATTTTCACTCTGGTCATACACTTCATTAATAAGAACAGAAGTGGAGAGTTTCACGTGAATCGCTTTATGGAACGGAACTCGCTCCGAACACTGTCCAATGCACGTGATATATGATGATGATGATCAAGACCCATTTTGCACAGTTTCCCGTACTGCATATTGTGATGACTTTATCAAGTATTACCGGTTCCGTTATTGTAGGTTTCATTTGATCATTGAGCTTAATTTTGGTGGGGAAGCTGAATTTACAATCTAATGTTAACGCGTCAATAATTAAATAATAAATTATTCATTCGATAATGGCGGGCGAAGAAATCATAAGTTACCGCGTTTATATTTTTTCGTTGATTTTGTAGCCTTGAAATTTATTGCCAGCGACGAGGCGGAAGAAATGACGTCGCTTTTAGAAAGAGTAAAGAAGGCACTGCGTACGTAAGAGTAAAAGCTATTGGTCGAAGGCCAATCCAATGAGTACCGCATCAACTACGGAATCAAGTAGCTCAGCCAGTGCGATCGCTATTATGTTTGCGAGCCAGTACGTGGGGCCAACGTCACACGAAACTGGAAATGTATCATGCTAGCGAGTATCGTCGAAATTGTGATGGATTAAGCAGCCGTGTGAATGGGTATAAGGCCGAGCTACGGAGAGCAAGTTGAGTAAGAGAATGAGTCGTGCGTGTAATTATTGCTGTCGAGGGTGTTATGGTTCGGATGATTTTATAGCATCGAGCAAAATGACGATGGGACTCCGAGAGACATAGTAATTTTGTGTAATTTGGTTGGTTAATATTTTCCCGAAGCAACCTAGAGACCATATTTGATTTTTGTAAATATCCACTAATGTATGAGGCATTAGATAATTAATTATATATTAATTATTTTTATAGCATTATGGCACAACTATTATTTTATAAGACTTCAATTCCTAGTTATTCTATAAATATGCGAGCATTAGTTTTAGATTTGGCTCATTTTTTCATGTTGTACGGAGGAAAAGCCTTAATATTGGAAGGCGTTTTTTCTTTCCTGTAAAACATATCCGCGGTGAGTAAATTATTTATTTATTAAAACAGCTGAGAGAACGTACACGGAAACCACTCTTAAATTTCTGACTACGTCTTGATATTTTTATTTCCACATAAATTCAAAATAAATTAAATATAATTTTTTAAAAGTGGACTGTGTTCTTTGACAATCATCTCATAAAGAGTGCGATAACAGGTCGATATTTTGGTATCTCGGGAAAAGTGAGATTTTCCTAAAAATGAGACTAAATTCTTCTAATTCTGAGCAAAAAGGTGTTTCGCTGAAATTAATTTAATGTGATTTTAACAGAAATCGTGGGCCATTGTTTGATAATTTTCATATTGCTACAAATGATTCGGAAAAAAATGCACTGTCTCATAGTCCCAGCATAGAAAGGGGAGCAAAAAGATACAAAAAGGACTTTTTAAATAAGAGATATAAAGACTAATTATTGTAAGAATGCACCATTAAATATAATATCTGCTTCTTACAATACATATTGTAAAGAGCTAAATATGAACTTGTCAAAAGAAAAGTTTCCCAAGGATGTAATGGCATTGTTATCAAAATTATAAAATAAAGGCTCCTAAGAAAATAAATGATCACTTTTTGCTATCAACACTATTATGTAAAATTATGTGTAATATTCAGCCATCCTTGACTGTTGTATTTCATTTAAGTATTTAACTGTGAATTAGTTTAACCTATTATTATGTTTATCATGCTGGGAGAACAATTAACTTATTAAATAAACATACACTACTTAAATGCATCTGGCTGGACTAGGTTTTCCACCTTTGGTGTGGAAAACTACAATATTTTATTTTCATTTGAAATATTATTGCTTTTAATTGCATTTTTCCTTTAATTCAAGAATATTATCACATGTTTTCTGCGGGGTGATCGATACCTAGGCATAACATCAATGTAAATGAGTTTTTACGTATTGGCTTGGCACCCATATATTTATAAAAGCAATTCTTCTATTTATAAAGCCATTCTAATTTAATTCGTGATTTCGCGTTTAGAAGAACATCTGCTCATATTCTTTTGAAATTTTACGTAATATATTTCATATGCCATAGGGCTACATGTTAAAATAGCCATGATGTGCCAAAAAAACAAATCTACCGAGAAGATATCTGGCTTGTATTCGATTAAAAACAACTGATTTTTCGAATAAACATTGATTTCCAATTGACCTCAGTAGATAAAAGTATTAGGGAACACTACTAAGAAAACTGCTTTATCTGATTTTTGCCTTTTTAAAACCTTTGCTGATACTTTAACTCTTTTCCTGATCTGAGAAATCGATCGTAAAAATATCGTTGAGAGAGAAATTTGATTTTTTTCCAGATCATGGAAAACGACTATGGTGAGTTAACGGTCTAAAGTATACTTTTATCTTTTGTGAAATTATTGCGATGTGTGAAGGTTTCCTTCTGAGCTGCAGCAAGTTAAATGAATGGTACATCGTCTACAAACATAAGAATACAGTATGCAACCTGCTTATGTTGGCTTGTGCTTTGATGTTTTGGAGTCGAACTATCAAAAGTTCGTATCATAATTGGAGATCTAGTCTCACTCAATGTTATCATTAGGAAAAAAAATATGTTTGCCACTGGTGTGTCCCTAATTACTTTACTTTATTATGAATTAGTGTCAATACCATCCGAATGCGACTGAAAGTTGGTATTCGCACGTCTGTTCCGCATAGGCACCTATTTTGTGTACCTATACCTACCTATACACCTAGGTGTACTATTTTGGGTGTTTCCTGATCAGTCTTTGAGTACTTCTCAACTTGAGTTGGGCAGTCGCCTTTATAACACTGTTGTCGTACAAACCTATGAATGTGGCTCCATTATTTTACACCGGCTGAGGACGCTACATAATTTATTTGACGCAATTCATCCTACGCAGAACGAAGTCAAACAAACGGAATTCGAGCTGATGACAAGTATTTCTTGCTTTAAAGTTCTTCGATTTTCTCAAGTCTTCATGCTCTTCAATTTTCGCCCGAGAAATCTGTTTGAAATCTTATCAAACGGCCCAAAATGCGGGAAGTATCGATTCGAGATGGTCGTTTGAAATGAGTCTTCCTGTTGGAAGCACATTGCTAAACAAGGCTCTCGTAAGGTTGCCGCTCCACTTTGGCCCGAAACAATGGTCACCTCGGAGACAAAAGTGCTTCTAGCCCGTCCAACTTGGAGGAACCTTGATTACATGATAATTGAATATCTTCAACGATAAGTTATTTGGTGGCCTCGATACATCGGACAGAAAGGGGGACGTTGACAAACCCTTAACGGGAAGCCTCTCGTTTCTTAAATGATTACCTACGGGTCAGAATAGATAAAGAAACACTTCACGCTTCCACAATTTGATTTTCTTTCCATGTCCATCAGATTTCTTGGCTGGTTTCTTTATATATATATATATATATATATATATATATATATATATATATATATATATATATATATAAATATATGTATATGTACATATATATACATATATATATATATATATATATATATATATATATATACATATATATATATATATATATATATATATATATATATATATACATACGTTGATGGATTGGAGTCAGCCATGCGGCGATGAACAAACGATGTTGATAGGATGGAGGAGATAGATACACAAAAAAGAGACGATCACACTTACATTACTAGCTTTCGGAAATAGTCCGTCTTCCGGGCGTATCACGGAACAAAAAAAAAATTTTTTTGTTCCCTGATACGCCTTGAAGACGGACTAGTTCCGAAAGCTAGCAATGTGTGATCGTCCCATGGAAGGCAGACGATAAACTCGAAAAAAATTAAATCCTTTACGAAAAGTTCCTTAATATTTCGGTCGCAAGGATGTAGGAGACGTGAGTCTCCTACATCCTTGCGACCAAGGCGCTAAACATTTACGTTTAAGACATTCGTAATAATATTTTTGTTTAGCATTCAGTAACAGCTGCTTTACCCTATTTCTGAGTGATTTGTACTGTAGGTATATAATAGTCAGGAAGCCGGGTTCTTTGGAAGTTTTGCCGTAAGCTTTCTCTTTGCGTCATTATGAGTCTAATATTTTCACTTATCTAGGGAGCCGGGGGTCTTTTAAATCCTTGCTTACGCAGTGGGGCATGAATTTTCATTAAAAATTTCATCTTTGACATAAACATGACTAGAATTAAAAATTCAACCGAGTTCAACATTAAGAAATCTTCTTTGAATTAACAATGATCAATATGCATGAAATCATGTGACACAACTCGATAGGAATGTAAGAATCCAGCATGAAATGTTACTTTATGTACATGAAATCATATGCGGGAAGAAAGTGCAATGGATATTGGCCATATTGTAATACATTATGAATATCATCCACAATAAACAGACCAACAAATGTACTGCTAGTTTCTAAATTATGAGTAGGTTTAAATGGCAGAAATGACTCATCACAGGAGATAATCAAATCATTCATATAAGCACAGTCGTAGGATTTGTTTGAGCGTATCACAGTTAAAATCTCCGCACACAATGACATATGTGTAAATTGGTAACAATGTCAGCAAAGCTGCCTGAAAGCCTTAACTTGGATGGAAAACACTTCGGGGGCGATATACCAACCCGAGCGGAACTTTTCCATACTCGCTCACAAGTTCAGCAAACATGTATTCAGGTTTGGAGAGGGAGAGAAATCATAGGACATTCACGTGGCTTGAGTGGCGAGAGGGGACGGACACTTGAAGTCTCCACTGCTCGAAGTGCAAACGACGCTAAGAGACACTTCGGGCGGGAGGGAGTAGTAGGAGAGTAGGGCGCGGAAGGGGTAGTGGCGTTTGGACATCGGCAACGAAGATGGAAGCAAATAGGTTTAAAAAGTTGAAAGGAAAAAAATTTATGGCGTGTTTTGGTGAAATGCTGCCATACTGTTACTATAGTCACTAATCCACATACAACCCTGCGAGCCTCCGCGTGAGTGTGTGGCAGGGGGTGTTAGAACACCA
Organism: Ceriagrion tenellum; assembly: GCA_963169105.1. NCBI lineage: Eukaryota > Metazoa > Arthropoda > Insecta > Odonata > Coenagrionidae > Ceriagrion > Ceriagrion tenellum. Next base: position 789,085 of record OY720643.1, on the reverse strand, counting down.
GCCGTGTGTAATGGAAAACGTTTTAGGAGGTGAAATGGTAAGTGTGCCTATGTTGGAGTGTTGGTTGAGTTTTTGGAGTGGAACTCAATATTTATTCTGGTCACTAATTGCGCGTGGAAAGAGCGAATTTTTTAAATCTGTTAAAGATGTACTTTTCTTACTTTATATGTTCTGTCAGAACTGGAGTTTTAATGCGGCGTCAAATGATATTCTCTGTGTCACATTGAAACATGCCTGTTCTGAATTTTCCAAGCAAATGGAGCTAGGCGTGTTGTATTTAAGTCTATACTGCCTTCCCTCAAAATTCCTCTAAAAGCTAGGAAATACTATGCGCTCGCTCGAACAGGGTCCCGAATTCAAGCGATGCGCTTGAGCTGAAGCCTTGCCAGAGGGATGCCGTAGCTCTACTACACTTTTTCAACCGTGGACCTTCCTACTATAGGCTTGCCAGGCGCAAGCCAAAAGCAGTCAGGACATCAGTGCGCAGCCAGACCACAAACTAGGAGAGTAATACGTAGAAGAATATGCTGCCATGCAGCACCCTACTTAAAGATAAAGGGCACAACAAGGTAATAAAACATGCAGGAATAAATTATGCCGGATATTTAATGCTAAGATAGTAGCTAATAATCATGATAAGATATTTAGCACTACTGGAAAAACCCATTTATCCTAGAAAGTATCATAGAACTGATATATCGCAACTATTATGGTCCTTTCTTGTACGTGGAATAATTTACACATTAAATCTGTCGGTTCTGCAGTTTATTTCCTCAATCTTATACCTGTGATCGTTTCTACCATAATAGTTTGGATCTAGAAAAATATGTAACGGTCCGGTAAAAAATAGTCTACATCACACTTTCGTAAATGATTAAACACTGTGCATGTTGTCACTGATTTGTAAAGATTTTATTTTATATGGATGACATGGCGAGGATATTTTATCTAGCGAATGGTACAGTGCACTCGCAACTGTGATGAATATTTTTTTTGTATCTTAACGAGGAGTCACTGCAAATTATGAACGTCTTTCAATTCTTGAAGTGTCTATTCGAGTTCCCTTAGCCTGACCGAGGCATTCAGTTTCAGGATACAATGCTGAGAGGGAAGAGGGTTGGATTGTGATGTGGAAGGGGAGGAAGAGGGGAAGATTGAGGGAGGGGGGAGAAGAGGGGAGTGACGTTGGTTGGAGAGGTTTTCAGCCCATGGAGGGTGGAATGCAAGATTGGTTGGTTGGGTGGGAGGGGGTGGAAGGGGAGATGGCTTTTTTTTAGTAGAGGGGAGGGGAGAGTCCATCCTTGCACCACTATTTGTCACTCGGCTGTGATTTCGCGGCTTTTTCGCCGCCGAAGGGAGAACTCCAGCTGAGGGCGATTGTCGGTTGAGGACGGGGGAAGGTAGGGGGACACAACATCGGGGATTCCTCCTTTCAAAAACCTTATTTCGCTTATTTCAAAGAAAATTATCCACGTAAAAAAAGTGGTTTACACATATAAACAAAACAAAATATGTAAAAAAAACCCTTAATTGAGATGAAATGGAGATGCTGAATATTTTTCGTACTATTTATGTTTGCTGTTTATTTACGGAAAGATGCGTTGTGGCCACGAAATTTAAGTTTTCAGGTGATAGAGAAATTGGATCCATATCAATAAGAAGTGAATTTATAAAGGAGGAGAGACAAAAGAAGAACGGACGTACAATTAGTGATTATCTGGGAATTGACATGTGAGTTCACAAGTTATCTCGGATGGCACGCAAAGGCACTCTGATATTTATGAATGGAGTAAGTTCAAGACTTTCGATGTAGGAATTTAAATGAAGGGGAAAGAGGTGGCGCGATAGAGATATTCTCAAATCCTCTCCACAAAATATAATAAACTTCTGCAATGAATGAAGAGGATATACTTATTCCCTGATATGATATTTGCAAAAGATGATCCAAACCGTATTTTCAATTCTTTCATACAAAATTTCACAAGAAAACTGAGATGGAGTTATCATCCATGCAGTTTGTGTTCCGTTGAGAGTTTTTTTAATGAGTCTCAGATCCTTCTGAACAATAACCTTTTGATTTAAGTACCTGTAACTGCGAAATGGTCCCCGTCTATTAAGGTGGTACAAGAGATTTTTGTTCATGTAGAAGTTTGCGTGTATTTTTCATGCATGCGAGCGTGAATTTTGCATGCATGTAATTTTACGTGAGTGAATTTTGCATGCATGTAAAAAATAGTACTAGGTTTTATTAAAGAAGATTAAAATTGCCTTTTAATAATTCGGTTTCTTGGCAATTAAATATCATTTTCTTACCGCGTAGCCCCTTGGCACATGATACATTTGGATATAGTACGATTCAATATGTGCCGATTTTCCCATTAACGCGAAATTATACGTTGCTATAAAGCCCGTTTTGTACAGGGCACGAACGTGCCGAATTTTTAACTGCATTTTTTTCTCAATCTGGCAGGCAGTGAAAATTGAAAATAGAGCAGAGGCTATTTTTCCATTTCGCGTTCATGCATTCGCGAATGATTTCTTGTAATTCACCACTTCACACAATGCAATTAGAAATTCGCGTTCGTACGTATACATCAGCTCGTGCAATCACATGTCCCTTGTAAAAGGGGCTTAATGGTTTCTAACCAATATCAACGTATCGTGACGAGTAAAATAACCACGTATTTACAAATGGTGTGAGCTTAAAATACGGATTTTGCACCGTAAGAATGCATTTTTAGGCCAAAATTTGTACGTGCAATTTTTGCATCATTTATTTTACACAATTCATGGTTATTTTCACCGATGAAACAGGTGTACTTAGGTGAAGTATGATCCATGAATGTTCACGAATACCGCTTCAGCCTATTTAATATGCGGTTTTTGCTCCCTTTTTTGGATGATAACAATTGATTGGAGAACGAGTTTATTCGACCTTCATATTCCCGACGTGTCTGATTATTTACTTTGCTTGCAGCAATTACATTCATGACAATCCTTGCATCGACAGGCATGTCTTTCGTTAGGAACATTTAAGGGGCATTTGTTTACATTTTCTAGTATGGAAGTCTGGGCTTGGAATGGGAGCAGTTTAATGGATTATTTTTGCGTGTGGGATAATCAAATCACCTTTTCTCAGTTATCAATTCTCATTCAAACAGCGCGGAAGGGGTTTTAGTTTCACACCTGTGTTCGTCAAACTGTTGCTTCTCTGCTTCTCTCCTATGAAACATCTTCAAATATATTTCTCTAAGTTTCAAAATTTATCTCATATACGATATGAGTAATGTTCCAAATATCCAAAAATTGCATTTTTTGCCAAGTTTCTTCTGTTCGTTCATCTCCGCAAAAATGGACGCCGGATATGGAGGAGAGAGTGATTAAACTGAAGTTATCCAAAGACGAAGGGGCTCAAATCTCTAGATGAGTTAAAATTTAAATCATGTTGACAAGAGGTGGCGCACATGTCAATTTTTATTAAAACTGAGCCATCGAAAGCGCGACTAGTGGGATAGAGCCACTCCAATTACGTTGCGTGCTTATATCTTTTCTTCGCCTATTTTTGGATTGCGAATTATGTTTATCATAAAGACCAAAAGAACGAATAAAGTTATGATGACATCGATTCCAAGATGGCGTTGTATAAGAATAAACTGTTAAATTTTCATCTCATGTAGACGAATAAATACTGATACTTTTAATTATATTTTAATCGTATTTCCTTAAATCTCCTAAAATATATACGCCCCAAACTATAGACTTGGGAAACGCATGTTATTTTATTTGATTTCCTTTTTTACTAGACTTTGGATTTCTTTAATCTGCCACGTTGAGCAGGACTGTATGCAAACTATCGACGTGGAATAGACGCATCGTGTTCCCGTTCCACACATTTCGGTCGAAATGGAAAGAGCCACCCCCCTCTTTTCCTTCGGGGAGGAAGGGGGGGGGTTGAGGGGGTTGAAGGGGGGCGGAGTAAGGGGGGGGAAGCGGGGGCCTCTGACTAAGTTCGGAGAGGGGGAGACGAAGGTGGAAGGGTGGGTGGAAGAGAAGGGGAGGACGGATGACACGTGCTGGAAATGGATGGTCGAGTTTCGAAATAAACGTCCATAAAACTGCGGAGGTCTCCAGCAGGAGAGCGGACCAAGATCGTGTGTGAGCGGGGTCGAATTGGGCCCGGCCGCTCGCTCTCACTCTCCTGCCCCTTTCGATTCGCGGTTGAATGGGAGAGAGAGAGAGAGAGGAATGAGAAGGGGGGGATTTGAGAATAGTCTGTAAAGGGTATGGAATGAGGGGTTGGGGTGGATGGTCCACATGGAAAAAAAGAGAAATGCCTCGGGGAATGGTACGTAAGTCGCCTCGTATCGATGAGGCACTTCTCGCTCCTCGCTTGTCCATTTTTTTTTAGTTCGAATTCGTCGGTTCGCGTTTTTGTTGCCGGAACGGTGGGAAAGAAGTCATCATTCCATTAAAAGGATATAATCTTTTTCGTCTCGCTAAATAAGTAACCCGACGAGTGGAGTGAAGCTCGCTTTCAACTCCGGACGCGTTATTCTTACACTTAATTCTGCTTTCTTTTGGCGCCAGGAGAGAGTAATAAGAAATACGGCGCCACTATTCCATATGCTCTTTCTTTGATATATACCTGTAATAAACGACGAGTGAATTCTGGCGCTAGATCTATGAAGAAATTAAATTTAGGCGTTTTTTTTTAGAAATTGCATTTAGGTGTTTAGGTGTTGGTTTTGTAATCTTTAGTTAAACTTCACTTTAGTGGAAACGGTCGGCTATGCTCAAAATTTGGTTCTGCAATCGAAGGTTAAGTTGAATCCGGACGTTAACCTTTGGTATCACCTGTAAGACCTTCTTTCCTAGCATTTCCATGATATATAATGCTTCGACTATATTTGTTTATTTTTATTTAGGACAAATTATAGGAACATAGCATGCATTGTCTCACCTAAGTCTAAGCCAGTAGCTAAGGAGAAGGTAATAAAATCTAGGATTGTTATAAAATTCAACAAATGTACTTTTTGGGCAGTTGAGGAGATACAATAATATTAAACCAGTCCTCAATTTACGTTTTATACCGCTGACAATTTCCCCTGATTTTCTTTACATATCAGGTCTAACATGTTCTCATCTGTTCTCCTTGTCATTAGCCTTTTCTGTACATTTTCACCGGCATTCACACTCCTATCCATTCCAAAGCACTCCAAAGCCATTTTCCAAATTATTTCCTCTTGCTTTTGCATCGGTATGATACTTTGCTTGGTACACACATAATGTTTGACGAATATTTTATTAATGGTTTTGCTCAGAGTCCTTCCTATTCTCCTCTCCGTTTATCCTCCATATCCCATGAAATTGTAAGCCAAATTCAGGGCTAAATAATTCTAGTTCAAAATACTTTATTGCTGTATGACCTACTAGCTCTATTTTATAGTCTCCTTTCTTTCAAGTTACGAAAAATCTCTGAATGTCTAGCCCTAAAAATCTCATAGCCTTCATCTTTTCAAGATATACTGTAAATCGTTTATTTTGTATTGGGCAACGTTTTCTTTGCCCATGTCACTTATAACACAAATTTGTATACGTTAATCGCGTTATTTTTTATATTGAACAATGTTTTCCATTACTTACCCTTTTCACATGTAATGCAATATTTACACATCAACCTTCCTTATTCCTCACCTCCGTCCAAATCATGTCCCACTTCGGTTTCCTTCTGGGTATAGTCCTAGTCCTCCTTGAATTGTCCACTTTCTCTACTTCCCGACACTCGTGCTTACTTTCTTGATTTTTTCCACACTCCTTCTCCACATACGCTTTCCACTCCCTCTCCAAAACGTTCTGACCTTCTCCCAACAAAACTCTCCCCTTATTCCCCGTGATTTCCTTCAACAATCCCATCCCCCAATAATATCCTCCCAGTTCAGAAATTCCGCGCGAGGCAGAACTGCCAATCTGTAAATTTATTACAACGGTGGCGAGCTGTTACGCCACAATACCTTCAATCTACACCTTTCTAAAATACAATGAATTTTGCTTGCAGTTTCTTAGCTAATCGTTTATCTCATATTTGATTATATAAAAATCTAACTAGATTTATATCCTCTTTCCACCAACTTTGATTTTTCCCAATCTCTATTATCTAATGAGGCGGGTCAACTCCCGAATTACACTAAATAATGAAGTAAGCATTAGCTGTATTCATTTAGTAAAATGTCCGGTACGGCTGAAAATGCAACTGTATATGTTTTTCGTAAAATATATTATTTAAATTTTATTTTTTCAACCCATATTTGAATGTTATAAAGCTGTTAGACTCACATAAGCCTCCGAAATGCGTCTCTTATGCAGTGCCACCAGCTCAAGTTGCCGTGCTTCAAGCAGTCTGCTTCTCTATGGGCCTTATACGTCTTTTAAGTGAGTGATTGCTGAGTTGCAAATGTAGAATAGATGCTTGCAATTACGAAATAAATTATTCCTTATCAAACTCCAAAAAAAGTGCTAGTTGTTATTCACAGTAAACTAACAACTCACCCTGGCTTCAATCAGATTTTCCTCCACGTCTACATCTAGTTTCCAAATAAGCTATGTAAGAAATATTTTTTATTTAGGTGAAAATTTCATACATGATTAATTTAATTTCTATAAAAATACCATTGCCCATGATTACGATTTCATTTTTGAAAGAAGTATTATATATAGTTATTAGAAAAAATCAATCCTTATAGTTTATAATCTTGTAAAAAATGGACTAGTCATTATGCCCTATGGTGTAAGATAATTTGGTGTGTTTAACTGTCATTGGTAAGAGAAGGATGGCTAACTCTAGACTTGTTGCATAAGATTAATTTATAAATCTTTCAGTGAGAAAATCTCCTCAAAATAACACCAATTTACACCATATTCTTTGGTATCTATAGTAATGGAGTACTTGAGTAAACCAAAGTTCCATTCTTCGTGTATACGTTATTCCAATTTGAGAGCACAGTTGCAGAACTGTTAAAGAAATATTGAATTTCAGTTCTTTTTCGTTTGCCTTCCTGGATAAATGAATGGTGAATCAGTAATTTATAGAATACGAACTACTTATGATAGCATTAAATTTACATTCGGACTTATCATTTATTCCATGTCACTCTTTTCTCTTACAATTAGGCCTTGCTCAGCATTTGACACAAACACCTAAGATTCCTGCTCCTTTTCACGCAAATACTCCTATCCAAACGCAAAAACAACTTTACAATACCTCCATTGTGATATTTTTACAATCTATAATAATTATTTTCCACTTTTCGTGGTATGAGGACTATTGTTAGCACACTCTCCGGTCGTTAGAGTTCACGTCACTAACCGGAGGTCAGATTTGCTTTATGTGACCTCTCGTTAACGTTTACATTAGCATAACGTCCGCATTACCTAGCGACCGGTTAATTTAGCCATTCCTTTCTCCAATATTGTCTTTCAGCGTATAGATACATTATGTACGCTTATTATACATTACTTACATTCCGAAACGAAAATAAAACCAAGCCGGACGTGGGGTTTCAATCTGAAACGGAGTTACATTGAAAAAAAAAGCTTATAGTTTTGTTCCGGTACGAAACTACTCATTGGTGCCTGTTTCATTTTGCAGGTCTGTTTTTTTCATCAGAGTGCCTTTCGACTAAACAACGTGGTTACCATATTATGGGTGGCCAAAAAAGGGGTTGGTGCGCTTTAGGTACTCCCGTACTTTTCAAACAATCGTTGAAATATAGGAGACGGAAGGCGTGCTGATCTAACTTATTTTGACATTTGTGGTACTGCATTGTCAATGGAAACATTAATGAACCACATAATTAATTTCATTCTGACTTCGACTTTTCTTTTCTAACTCAACATAGCGCTAAACATACGGTGCTATTTGTACTTAGGTCGTTGCTATGTTTTCTGCTCTAATTGAATGCCCTTCCGATAATTTTCGACTACGAGGTCGTCAAATATATAAAATACAGATTCAGGTGTGATGTGGTGAAAAAGTTCCATGATTACGGAGAAAACACTTGCAGTTTCACTAATGGAAGATATAACTGGACTAGTCCCGATATTATGTCATCATCATCATACTATTCAAGATTTGGCTATAAAATATATTCATGAAAAATGTGGGTGACGGAAGAGGTATGCGTCAAACAAAGCAGTTTTAGAAGGGCGTGGGGCTGGAAAACAGAAACCGTTGATGGTTGGAGAAACCCTGTGAAAGGGACGTGAGCTGGAGAAGTAAGGGGAAATCACAAATAAGAACATTGAAAGTCCAAAAGGTTTAAGTCTGATGTCTGTAGATGGGTCGTTCGCCGCTGCTGGTGGGGAGTGGGAAACAAAAACTGTAAAGACTTGGGAAATCCTGGTAGAGGGCGTATGCTTGGGAGGAAGAGGGAATGACGAACAAAAACGTGGAAAATCCAAACGTCGTATCCTTGATGATGGGTCATTTCCCCCTGACGAGTAACCATGCAGAAGTGCAAGACTCCGCCTGGGTATGGCGGTTTCTGCTAAAGCCAGATAGTCAATTGTTACATTTGTTACTCCTAATTTGATTGGTTGATCAATTTTTAGACTTCATTTGTCTTTTCACCATTCTCGAATTACTTATTCTAGGACACAAATTAAGAGTAATGTTGAAAGTCCATCTCTTTGACTTACTCCTGTTTTAATTTCGAAGGGTTCAGAAATTTTTCCCCGGAATTTTATTTAACATTTTTTGTCCGTGAGCGTCTGTCTGATGGTTGCAAGTGTATTAGGATCGAGCCCTCGTTCTTTCAAAATTTTATGAAGAGATTCGCGATCAACTGAATCAAAGGCTTTTTGAAGTCAACGAAGGTGCAGATAATATTCTTGCTGTACATCTTTTGGTGCCGCATTGTTAGTTTTAGATTTAGAATTTGTTCCGGGAGAGATCTACCTGGCCTGAAGCCTGTTAGATATTCGCCAATTTTGGATTAAAGTTGTTAATGAAGAAGAAAGCATTGTGTGAGAATGTTATATGTGACAAGAGGGAGTGGAATTCCTCTGTACTTGTTTACATCTGTTCTACCTCCTCTTTTTAAACAAAATTGATGAATAAGGACATTTTCCATGTCATTAGGAATTTGTTCTGTTCGCCAAACATATATTTTTTGTGTTATTTCTACCATGGTTTTTGGTCCAGCTGCTATTACGAGTTCTGCTATGATTCCATCTTCACCAGATGCTTTAATTTTTTTGAGCTTTTTAATTTGTCTTGTGGTTTCTTCTTTACCTGGTGCCTGTAAATTAGGCTTGTTTTCAATGAGATCTTTTGGAGGGAATCTTTCCTTGGGTTCTGGGCAGTTCGGAAGTATTTCGAAATAATTAGCAAATTCTCAGCCATTTTCCCATTCCAGTTTCCCATTTTCTTTTCTAAAGCGATGATTATGAAGTTGGTATCTACCCCAATAGTTTCTTTTTAAATGTTTTGAAAAAGTTTGTTGTGTCTTTCTGAAAGTCTTCTTCGAATTTCAAGACTTAAATTTTTTTATATTGCCATTTTGTTCGTCTGATTAATTCGGATATTAATATATAAATATTAAAATTTAAATGAAAATCTAAAAAACGAGAGGCCTTTTCCCTAATATCCTCCGCTCTCAAAATTTACAATGTGCTACATAGATGAATGTAATGGTGATAAAAATACATGCGATCGTTTGAACGGTGTTTCGTCATATTTGAAAAACTATACATAAAATTTTAACTGTGCAATGGACATAACAGTTAGCAGCGAAATTTTCGCTTGCATGTGAGATAACAGGTTAATTAGTAATGAATTTGTCTTATGAAATTTCGTAATGAAAGGTTATAATATTAGGTTTGAAGTTGTACAATACTATATTTGCTAAAATACTTAAAATTAAAAGAAATTTCTCGCATACGCTAATAAAAATGTAATAAAATAAGTTTTTGCATGAAAAAACATTTGAATACATAAAATAATGAGAAACCATGAATAATTTATGCTATAACATGCTGAAATACTTGTAAATACATTATGGGTGGATAAGTACGCCGCCGGCCACCCGCCGTCGCCGGTGAAAACCATCGGCTCGGCGCGCCGCCGGCGTCCGCCGCCGATAGTTTATCCATCGGCGCACAGGTCTAGGTCCACATGAAATTACTGCAAGGGGCAAGAAAACGGTTACACTGAAAATCAAGGGAGAAGAGATGAGGGTTTCAATCGACTGGGTGAAACCAGCATATGTTCTTGGGGCTGAAAAACCAACCCAATTCACCCCTGAAGCTATGGAAGACAAGGCTACACCTGCGGGCTCAACACCAACAATCGAAGGGCGAACGACAAAATCCGGAAGAAGAATTCGATAACCCGATTTTTACAAACCATAGACGACTCAACAGCGTAGGGGGGTAATGTAGCGACCGTAAATGGTACCATCATCTTTTTTTTTATTTTGTTGCCAAATAGGCCTTGCTGAGTTGTTGATGTTTATATAAATAAGTCAGATAACTGAGATTGTAGTGGCCATTGATAAGGGCTCCAATAAATTAATTTGATAAATGTGGAGATCTCCTCACTTACCCATCTCCACATACATTCTAAAGGATTCACGATAACTTCCCACGCACTAATCGTCCTAGCATAATACTGGGCATGATTTTTTAATTATACCACTAGGCACCAGAAATTTGTTTTTATTTTGATTTTATATGAAAAGCAATAGTTTTATTACATTACAGATTAAATATAGGAAATTATAAATCTATTAATATGCTAACATCTCCCGAAAATTCTTCAAAATGATATGCAGGGTTGAATTGAGTGAAAGGGATATTCACTTCTTTCACCGTTGTGTGAGAACCACGAGTTTTGTTAGCTATCGATTAAGAGCCTATTCTTCTGTTGTAATCGTAGTACCAGAGTCGTGCCTTGTATAATCCATAACTTCACTGTTTGAAATAGCATAAATTTCTTGGAAATAATGATGACACTAAAGGCAAAGTAGTGTGAATGCTTGGTAAACTTACTTCTCCATCGCGTGGATAGCAACTGGAAATTATGGTACTGAAGCATATGGGTGGGATCAGCAAACTTTTTCTTCTTAACAAAGAGACAACCGAAAATTAACCGATGTCCGATGATTTTTCAAATTATAACGCGAGACACAAAGACGAGCACAGACTAAAACGTGGAAAAAGTTGAATCGGATCGGAAAATTTAGGGACTCAAAAATCTTGGAATCACAGACCATGCGAAGTAAAAGTAGCACGTTATGAGTGAAAGAAATGGACGCAATGAAATTCGCTGCTATCGCTCTCTCATTTGAGTGACTAGAAATTCCTGTCGGTAGTATAAAAGTTATGGAACTCAATTTAAAGACTCCAAATTTTGAACAAAAAGAGATCATCGCAAGAGTCACTGGCAACATCAAAGACCTGGGGTTAATAATCATTTCTTCATCTCAAGCCATGACATTGCTGCATTAATGGCCATAAAACTTTGAACGAAATTGTATAGTTTGGTCAAAGATTGGGACTGCGGCATAAAATTTACTGAATAATTATGACGTGCTCATGTTGGTGACATGTTTTTTAGAAACCATCATTTCGCTCTGTGACGATTGCTACATAGTGAACGAACGTGAATAATTATTAATATTTTGGATTATGTTAGAGAGGTGGAGAATTGATAGAGAATTTGTTTCGTATCATGGTAGTGGTGGCACTAAATGAACGCCAAAGTGCTGTTCTAACTTTTCGCAACCGATAAAGTTTTAAAGGAAACGGTTGCGTGAAACGTCCTTTTGCGGATAGAAACTCAACGCTTTTAGAACATTGTCGATAGCTTTATATTCAGTAATATAAGTAATATTTCACGTAATTTAAGTAAAATTATCATTTGGATTAGTGAAAGATACTTTATTGCTCTACTTCTCCCGGCAACATTGGGCGGACATGTTGGCTAAATGAACTGGAAACTGCCTGCCATAGGTTCTAATCCAACTGCCTAGAGTGCGCCACCGGAACGCAGCCACGCGTGCATTGCAAATGGAACGGATTAAAAGGCAAAAGAGCCTGCTTTATTTCATCAGTTGCCGCCGCACAGCACATCACTGCAACAGCTCCGCTGCGGCACGACCACGAAACTAACCTTTGTTTGCAGCAGTCATTTGAACCATTTCGTGTGCAGCCGTTTCTCTTCCACGATACTTTATCCCACTCCTGATTCATGGAAACTGATTTCCTTCATCGGCTCATGCGCATGATGGTATTATCTTTGACTTCAGGCCTTCCATTTTCAGTTTTCAAAACTAGAGGTTTGTTGTCTAATGCACCATCTTCAGAGAGAGACTTTTTCGCATCTGGAGGGCATTTCCCTCCATTAGCATTTAAGTTATTGTAAGCAAGATGATCTCACACTTAAGAGTTCGTAATTATTAATATTTGTTCTCGTTTTAAGGTAAATTATCTATCCTTTTAAGTCATACCAAAATATAGACCCCTTTCCGCAACTTTCGAGATTTTTTGCCGTAAAACGCCAGTGGTCCTTCACGGCAAATGATACACGTGTGCCTGCGCGCTGAGAGACTACTTTTATAAACGAGCCATTTCCACCACGTGAATTACCACATCAGAAATTTAAAAGATTATTTAAAAAAAAATAATTTCGATAAATAAATCATGATTCTATCGCAGAATTTGTTCGGAACAACAAAAAAGTTTTAAAGCGTATTGTGGGGAAAAAATGAGTCAAGTTAAAACTTATGTAGAATAGGATCTATTTAAATACTGAGAATTTCAGTCGCAAGAAATATATCATTGCCACATTAATATTTTTCTTCGTGCCTTAGACATCTAATGAAATCAAAACGTAAAATTCGACTTTGGTCTTCATTATGACACGGGAGGGAAAAATCTCACTCCACTCCCCCAAATCGTCCAATGAATTCCCGCGTTGCACTCTTCTGCCGGCGCAAACGGCATCTCCGATGGGGGTTGATAGAAGGGGTTGGGGAATGGAGTGAGTGGCAGGAGGTGTGAGCGAAGCCGCAAGTTGCTCCGCCGCCACTCCGTCGCACGTGACTGGATTTCCACGGCGAGAGCACCACCACGTCACACTCGTCATCGAGTTACGGCTCCACCCTCCTCCTACCCCCTCACCCACTCCACTCCGCCGCTAAGAACTCCCCCTCCTCACCCGAGATGCTCGGCTGTAAATCATGCATTGGATCCGCCCTTGGTCAGCGAGCGAGAGCGTGAGTGAGTGAGGGGGGTAAGGAGAGGGAGGGATGTTGCGCTGGGTGGGTGGGGCAGTGTTGGCTTGCAGTGACCTCTGTGAGGAGCGTCCAAACCGCCGCCCTCTCGTTTGTGGACGACGGTGGGAGAAAGAGTTAAGGTAGTTTAAGCGAAATATCATTTTACTTAAAAATCAATTAATTTGGTCTCATTTTGAAGACAAATATCTCACTCTTCCAAATATACCAAAAATTCAACCCTTTGCCACATTACTTTCGGTGATATTTTCCAAAATATGCCAGCCTTTTTACATGGGAAATGGTACGTTTATGCACTCCAGAGAGATATTATTTACAAAATGAGTAATTTCTAACACTTAGGTGTGGTAAAAAAAATAACAGCGAGTAGTTTGTGTGTTTTCTCGACTATTTTTGAAAATGAATCATATTGTCATGGCAGTAAATTCTTCGGGATCACAAAAAACATACCGTTTTGAAGGAGTTTTAAACGTACCGTGCGAAAGAAATTAGTCAAGTTAAACACTTATAGAGATATTTTTGTTTTAATAATTAAAACTTCAGCTGTGGAGAAGTATTATATTGCACCATTGATAATGCAATATTTTATTGATGTGTCCTACAGGGGTTGAAATTTAAAGGTATAATTCGAATATGGTCTCTGTTATGACTGGGGAACTATCTCGCACGGACTACCTTAAAGGTGAGTTCCGCTGAAATTTCGCACGAGAGTCTCATTTGGATCTCACCTCCTTGGATACAAAATGGTCACCAGCAATGCATCGGATGGCAATGTTTTATCCATTCAAAGGTGGCTGGAGTGGGGTGGAATAAAAAAACTTTATGCATAATCAGAAAAATTGCTCCCCGCCAAAATCCTTTTTTTGTTGCGTCTGATCACCATGATGACATTTATCTTTAAAATTACACGTATCTATAACAAGTACGTTTTCACTGCGTGTTGATTAGTGAATGATCGGTAATCAGACAATCAGTCAGGATATCCTAATTCATACACATCAGTCATTTATTCGAGTATTCTACCCACTGATTGGTTTGTTTCTGGGAAGGTCATATTCAGACGTTCCGAATCCGATATTACCAGTCCACATTATTCTTTTCTATTTTGATCTCAGAGTCTCATATAAAGATCTCCAAAACGTAGAGATGCCAATGTTTAAGACATTTATATATATATTTTAATTTTGACTATTTTTCCGGCTCCTGCATCATAGTTCATGGGTGCCCAAGGATGCTTCGGCGCCATTATCGCCTCTCATTCCCATTTATGTATCTCGAATGCCCTTCTAGCGTGACCATTCGATTGTCGTGCACGGGGAAGTTCTCGGAAACTCTCCGAGTTCTTCTCCTCCTCTCGAGCCGAAGAAAGAAAGGAAACGCTCCGGAGAATTCTTATGGACGAGCGGAAGAGACGACCATTTTCCGCTCCACTTGAGGGAAATCTTTTTGGAAATCTCCACCTTGGGAAATGGCCCCGAAAGGTGCACGATGGTTTATTGTGAGCGCTGTCCACGGGAACCGTTAGAAACTGGTGAAAGCTGTTGTATGGTCGACTTCATGTAAGAAACTTGACCCGCTACGTGAAGTGACGTTTTAATGCACTCGTTCGACATCTTTCGAGGCACGGTGGCAGAGTAGAGGTGTAGGAGAGGAAACCGTTTAATCGCATTATTCAAGGTGTTGTCCAGTTTAACTGTGCTTTCATTTCCTCTCTCTCCTCCTCCTCCCTCTTGTCTCTCGCAGTTTCGACGTGAGGGGTCGCCCGTTCAACAAGGCGCGGCTTTGGTCGGACGAGAAAGCCTTCGGGCCCAGGGCGTACTTCATCACCGTCTCGCAGCCAGCCACTCTCAACCTGGACACCGTCATGGAGGCGGACGAAGGCGCCTACCGCTGTCGCGTCGACTTCAAGAACTCGCCCACGCGCAACTTCCAGATCAACCTGACGGTCATCGGTGAGTCCGTTTTCCTCTTTTTCATTACTGCTCTCAAAAGGGCGCCTTATTTCCTTCTCCCCTCCCTCCTGCCTTCCCCCCGCTCCCACATCCCAGGAATGACATTAGGATCATTATTATTCATTTTCTTGTGTTCATATTATCTACAAGTAGAGCGGTTTTCAAAACTTATTCTGCCACGGATCCCATTTGGAAGCATAAGTTTCTTGAGAGCCTCAAGGTTTAGTGTTAAGTTCCAACCATGCTCTAATAGGAGAATTACACAGCATAATTACACGGAAATATTAATGGTATGGTTTATACATTAATTTAAAAAATAGTTAAAATCCATAGATAGCTGTAGCAATTTTTCCATCTTCATACCTACCAGAGCGGAGCCCCTAGGGCTCCTGGGAGTAGGTACAGTTTGGGAAACGATGTACTATTGTGCAATATGGAGATCATAACCGATATTTTTCTCTACAAAAAAGTATAGATTTTTAATTGGATTAGAAAATGTCCTTAATAGTACGAAATATAATGCGTAGAAAATTAAAGGAGCTTAAACGTAACAAATTTTCGTCCGATATTCCCTTTTCGATATTAGAATTAAAATGTGTAATTTTTTCTCCATATTGCGGTATCAGACTTTGTTACATTCTCGGAGCATCGACGAACATTTAGTTGGATTATACAGCGTTACTTATTCATTTGAGTTAAACTTCTCTGCAAGATGGAAGCGAGCAGAAGGCTCTCCGAGGAGATTTACAGTTTTTACCGCTGTAAGTCTTGGACTTTTTTCGAATCAACGTTTCTAAAAGATCAGCAAAACTCAGCCGAGCGATGAAATATTGGAAGTTGAAATGCGGTGAAATAGTTGAAGTAACCCTTTCTCCATAAGGACCAAGGGCAAAGAGAGTTTACTTTCTTTTTCACGACTTAGATACTCCATTCATAACATCGTAGGTGATGGAATGGATACGTTTTCGGCTACTTTTCTGGGTTAAGTGCGAGTTTTTCGATCCTTAATATTTTTCTGATAACTGCCATTTTATTTAATATTATTTATTAGTTTAATTTTTTCAACTTTAATAATATACTTTTAATTTGAACGTGGCCTTAGGTCGAAATGGCTACCTTTCACGGAAGTAATTTTATATCTTTCCCGAATCTATTCTTTTTGGATAACGCATCTAATTTTACGGATGGAGGTTATAACATATCAATGTAATTTATAAATATACTAGCCGAAGGTTCCCGTCGAAATTCAACGGATGTGAAAAAATTGAACATATTTTATAAGAAAACCCCAAACCCTGAAGAATACAGTCAGCGTGGTCATTTGAGGAGTTGTACGTTATGTTCTTTGTAGTAGTCACGCTGGCCGTTTCTCTGGTGCACGCAGAGATAAGTGACTGCTGGTCCTCTATCATGCGCGGGAAACCAAAAAATAGGCCAAGCAGACTCATTACTACTTAAATAGCACCCAGGTTTATAGATTGTCACCTCGTTACCCGGTTCTCTTGAGCTGTCTTTTGAGTTAATGACGGCTTGATCACTTCCCTTATGTACATACATATATTGGCATTCAATGACCTAATTGAGTTGCGTTATTCAACGTTGATATGCGCGTTGAGTATTTTTATCAGTATCGGAGAGTAGGGTACAATCCAGCGGTAGACAACGTCACAAGGAGCATTTGCTGCAGCAGCCATGTTTATTTGACCCATGAAACCTACGTCACCAGAACGACGCCTTCGACGTAAAGGGTAGCCATAATCATTGGTTTTGGTTACTGAATCAAAAATCTATGGTGATTCTTAGAGCAATTGCCAATTTTCATGCACGCAATTTTCATGTCCTTCATTACTATTCGCTGCGCGTACGTATTCTTGCATATTTGATCGCGTGTATAGTCTATTTAATTACTTTATTTATATCGTATACTACGTAATGATCTTTCATATACATTCAGTGCCCCTATGAGAGGTACTTCGAGAATAGACATTGAAGAGTATACTTGTTGTAAATATACATAGAATTTATCGATTATCCCTCGAAGCAATCTATCATGGGGCCCCTGGAACTGCTGGCCCTTCTTTTACAAATTTTTTTTCTACGTGCTATCATGGGCCTGCAGGAAAACATGATATTTGAATGTAGAGGCATCTAAATATCTGGTTGCCAAGGAAATATGATATTGTTGATTTCAGAGAAAATGTAAGATTTTTCAGCTAAAACTCATGACTTTCCCACGAATACGAAACGTAATAGAAAATCGATTGAAAGAATTAGAATTTTCATTTATTCAGCCATACGATAATAAATTTCATCCCTCTATCTTGAGTGAAAGCACTTTTAAAAAGCAAAAACTAAAACCACTGCACTGAACCCAATGATTATCATGGACCACCAGAGGGGCCTTTGAAGGGCCTAAGGGGACCCTGAGGGCTTTTTAATATAACCTATATTACCCACAGATATATTTTCTGCTTACATGACAAAATTCAGCCTAATTGGTTCAGTAGTTTTTGCGTGATTGAGTAACAAGCATCCAAACATACAAACTTTCACATTTATAATATTAGTAGGATGACTGAGTGACGTTTATTTATCTTTTTTTGAATGAATTAATACTTGGTGATAGACCACGCGCTGTTTTTTGCTGTGACTGATTTCTATGATCAGCTCATCGTAATCAGGGTAAAACTACTTTTGTAATTGAACGCCATATGTTTTCGAGCTAGAATTTTCACTGTGATGATGGTGATGTGTTCAATGCATCCGAGTCCGGTCGGTGCTTAGAAAAACAATGTGGAAAATTTACAAGTGCTATTTCTTCAACGCTATTAAAATTCCAAGGAGTTTCTTTTCCCACCGTCTATGTTTGTTCTTTCTGGTCGTTAATTATTTTATTTTGCATACGACCCCCCCTGGCTGCCTGTGGTGTCCCTAACCGTCTGACTGTTGCTCCCTTTACGGCCACGAAGGAGGGAAATATAAAACTTTCATAATATTGCACCATCCTTTATTGAAAGAACTTCTTCTTATAGAAAGGCTTCTTTATGTAGTACGAATTTAGCTATTTCTTTATGAATTCTTTGAATTCTGTAATAATTACCCCCCACCCTTTGATCGATCACCTTATGAGTGGCCTGTGACTATGAAAAGGTCTGTCAATTCTGAAAAGTCATCGCTAAAGCTCTGTACCGAAGATTCACTCATGTGATAGGGGACGCTTAAGCTGTTGGATATTATCATCGATGTAGTATAGATATTGCAACTTAACATCACCTGCAGAAGTATCGTTAGTATTTGTTTCATGCGTAGAAGAACCATTATGATCACCAAGTAATGTGTTACCGGAATTTGTGTCAGAAAAGTAAGGAATTAATAATGAATGCCTTGCTATGAAGCGTCATTTTTTGAAAGTGAAATATGGCCTGGAGAGTAATTTTTGTTTCTCATGACTGAAATTTGTTTGTCAGGCATGATTTTGTCCTCTTTTCGTTGATATCAGAACTTGAAATGCATTTTTTGTTTATCTCATATGAAGAAACCTAGAGCCCAATACAACTTATTATATGCTATTCTAAAACTCAACAAATACCTAATTTGCTTTAAATTGCCTTCCATAACAATCTCTCCAAAGATTTATTTCGATAAACTCTCGATCTAATTGGATGCACCCTAATTCATGGCCTCCTTTGATAACTTTCCGAAGCATTAATATGATGAGGATTGAGGATATTTTATCTTCATTTAGAAATCTATATGGAAGGATTAATACGGCTTTAGTCAGGAATGAGTTTACGTTCATCGATACATTGGTGTGGTAATTATTAAAAAATTCGATTTATTCATAGTTTGCTATCGGAATGGTCTATAGACAGGTCGAATTATAGATGAGGTATCGTAGTCCATGATAAATTATGAAGGAAGAAAGTGCCATGTCGGAGAAAGACGATAACTTCACGTGACAGAAGTAATATTCCTTCAGATTTAGAAAAAATATAGACCTATAATAAAGCTATTGGGAATGATGAGTAGCTTTTGCTGTATGGGTTGAATGTTTCACTATAGCACACTCATTTGGTGAAGACTCGAGTGTCGTCCTATGATACAAGTTTAGTTGAATGGAAAATCATCCAGCAAAACATTATTCGGTCGCAATTTTTGTACGTACATTGTAGAATTGTAATTGGGAATGAATCTACTTATCTGAATCAAGGGGAAGTCGGGTCATCATGAATTCGACATAGCAAGTCCTAAAATATTCGATTTATAGGAAAATGTGCCAACAGGAGAGTCAAAGTTTGGACTAACTCTAAGAAAACTAACTCTCTTTGGTTTTAACTCTAGGAAATTTAATATTTTTCCACACTTAGATAATAGAGCCAAAGACATTAGCGTGTGTACACATTAGCGTAGTAGCTTTTATCATAAAGGATGAAATTTTGAATATGCTACGCTTCGCAGATAGAAACATAGGCATTCATTTGGAAGAAAGATAATGAATCAGTTAAATGGTCGCCTATAGTAGGCTTAGAGTATCCTATTTCGAATTACAGAGGGCTCAGAATTTTACATTGTACCCTTAATATTATAAATGAGGTGAAGGAAAATCATATCACCTGGTTTTCGACATAAGTTAGAAAGTTCAATTTATAGGAATAATACGAACAGAATATTCTGATATTACGAAAAACTTAAAACTTACGCTAACCTTGAAAACTTTGTGCATATAAAAAAGCATCTATAAGGAAATGATAGGTATCTTTTTATCCGTTTAATCAAATTCCGTCATACTGGGCGGGAATTACACTATTTAATGAGGGGGATAGTGTGGGCAAGAAACAAGTTCAAAATAATCTGAAAGCTGCCTTCTGCTGTCAGAACGCTGTTATAACCGTACAATGTAGATATATAAATAGAATAGTCTATTCAGATTCCATAATGGGTCATCACAAGTATATCTGCAGACAGTTAATTGCTCCATTTCTTCCCGAGTGTATACTGTGACACCCCTATTTATTTACACGATGAATATTTCATCAATATAAGTAATGGTAGCGGGCGTGACTTCGTGGAAATCCTTCATAGTAGGAGCGTCTGAAGACATTACAACTTGGCTGTTTCCGCATGAGGCCTCATGTGGAAACAGCCAAGTTGTAATTTCTTCAGACGCTCCTATTATTTCATCAATGGTCCTCCATGATAACTTTTTCGATCAATGCATACAATCACCTGTTTTTTCTCACAATGTGTTCGATTAGTTCACTTTCTCCTCTCTTCTCAGTATGTTTAAGGTGTATTTCTCTCTTCATCCGTGTGTGACATTTATTAGCTTCAAATACTGTCCGTTGTCCCTTTCTACTTTGGCGTCGCCTCATTCCTTCCAATCTCTTTCCCGCTGCAACTGTTTTCTGCGGGGTTCACCGTCTGGTTCGAACATGCTTCAAAGAAACGGTTCAATGCAGCGCTTCCACATTACTTCCTACTTTGTGTTGCTAACCGATGGAAGATTCATCTCCTTATGGAACACCTTATTGGCTTGGGTGTTCCAACTCGCAATACCGTCCTAGCACCCTACGCCACTGGTGATTTTACCTCCCAGGCATTAGATCTAAAAGTAGTGCTAATTTTGTGTCTCAGTTTCTCAGATACTCATTATTCTTTATTTCTTTTAAGAAACAGTTATTTTAGTGTACTTTACCTTAGCCTTCAGCTAGTATTTCTAAATAATTATCAAGGTGCTATCAGATGAGGAAAAATACGTATATTTACGATACATATTATATTCTCTTCAAGAAATTTGGTCAATTAATATTCAATTAAATGCATTTGTCTTCATTTCGATTCATTATTTTATCATCTTTAGGCCTGGAAAAATTTCATTCGCAAAAAGTAATAGGTGACGTTTTAAAATTATTTTCTTGTTATATTCATACAAAGTTTAAATATAAAACATTGGCTAATTTATTTAATTATTATTTTTTAATGCACGTGGCATGTGACGAAAGAAAAATGGCAATTATTAGGATAAAATGTATGATATGTTTCATTACCCATGAAAAATTGAAATCGCACTTATGACACATTTCAAAGCCTAATGCCGTTGTTTATTCTTTTTCTGTATTAGACGTGTCTGTAATTGCCGGAGTACTTGTATGTATGTACTAGTACCGGAGGATTTGTATGCACTCATCTATCATTGGATGACGCTCAAGGAAAAAGTCCGTCCATTATTCCACTGGGCATACAGAACTCATTATCCTCCGTTCATTGACTGAGCACGGAAGTCAGTATCCCGGGCCCAGTAGTGGGGAATAGTTCTCAAGGTTGTCTTTAGGAGGGAGGGACACATTCAGAGAGAGAGAGAGGGAAGACGGAAGTAAAGGTGTTCCTCCTCTCTCACGGTCGTTTCCTCGACTCGCCGTCAGAGTGCTCTGAGCAGTCGATTTGCGGACTGCCTCGGTCGTAAAGCAAGTGCCCTCCGTGGTTGTCCGCCTTTTGCATGAGCCGCGTGACTGACTGAGAGAGGGAGAGGAGGAGGTGGTGAGGTCGGAAGTCGTCTTCGCCTTTGCGTCCGCCTCGATCGCCCACTGGTTGACTCGCAAAATGGACGCTACGGAGACATATGGCGTACATGAATTGAACACGGGGAGGGGTAAATGCAAGCGAACCTAACGAATTGTACTTTGAATATTGTCACGTACGCCTCAAAATATATGGAGGCGCTGAATTACCTTTGCGATGAAACTACTGATATAGTCGCGACATAAGTTACAACTGCGTAGTATTTACTTTGCGAAATGTATCCCTAATGTAAAAGATTAATCCAGATAGCGTTGATGTATCGACGGAAATTATGAAATATGCCGGAAATTATCGAAAACTTTATAACAAACCAGTATTTTTTATTATGAACATTTCTTAAAGGAAGGATGTACATCTTCGACGAGATCCTTCATAGCAATAGGTTTATTCTAGGAGGGGGAACCTGGAGTTACATAGATCCTAATTCTACTTGGTCTCCCACCTGTCTTTCAACTTATGTGTTTTTACGTTTCTCTGTGCAAAATCATGTAGGCAACTGCTTCTCCTCGGGAAAAGTATCGCAATAGCTTTCCACGCCCCTGATAGCTTCCACGCCCGTAATAGCCCTTTCCATTTAGCAACAGAAGTGCAATTTGGGCCAATATTGTGGCATACCTACGGCGATAATGAGACGAATAAGTCACTAAGAAAATAATTAAGTGTGGAAAACGCTTTATCACTCTTTATCTTGAAAGTGTACATTGAAAGTGTAGAGGGTGAAATTTATATAAATTTATGACAGTTGTATGCAATTATTGAGAAATAATCAGAATGATTCACTTTGAATATAATTATAATGGTTATATATATGACGAGAATGATAGAAATAATTAATGTAGAATGTTAAATTCAGGTGTACGATAGGACAAATTTGTGTGAAAGAATTTGTACTGTTTTTAATTTGGAATACCGGTGGAGGGAGAAGGACCATTGAGCAAATCCGCCGAAAATACGAAGGTATTCTGCCAAACGTAGAGTTCAAAAGCCGACAGCACACGATGGAACTCAAGGGACACTTTGACGAGGCGTAAATTCATCTAATGCTTTTACACGTCAATCAATTAGCATAGGGACCGGCTGAGGAAATGTTTGAAGCGATAAAGGTCGATGTGGTGGAATGAACGAACGATACGCTGGGCTATACATTTACATATTTCACTGAAAGCTTTCTCAAGGGTGTGTGGCAGAGGGTTAGTCATCACCAACTTGCACTATACAGTATACGAATGCTATTAAAACTGTCATGAACGAAACTGTGTATTTATATAGACATCAACTCCATAAAATAAATATAAAAGTCATGCAGGGGTCATGCGAATGTGATGTTAGTTCTACTTGGCAGATTAAGAAACAAGCACAATGGATCAAACCATCAAATCAGCTGCACGATCTGTCGGCTGACATACTTCAAAGTCTCATTGGTCTCTCCAATTATAGTCTCTTAATGATTGTGGGAAAACGACATTTTAAACCTGTCAGATCCGAATGTAAGGAGGAGTGGGGTGGGGGGAAGTTGCGGGGCGACGGAATAACACTGCTGATCGCGTCACGCGCGATGCGTGGTTGTCTGCTTATCTTATGTCTTATTCTTGCTGAATATTCATTCGTCAAAACGGATTGAACATTTGTGATTAAGATTCGTATTCAATGAACTGCGGAATTGGCGGCGGAACAACCCGCTGCTGGTGACACTATAGTGTGAAATTCACAGTGCAAAGCAATCCATCTGGACTGGGATTTGAACTCAGACTTCAGTTTTGCGCCTAGTGCTCTATCCAATTATGCTACCCAGGTATCCTCTTCCACTGCGATTCTCATGAGAATACTCCGTCATTATTTGAACACTAGTGACGGTTTTGCCGAAGAATATCAACCATTTTCCATTGGAGATGAAATTATTATGCCTATCAAGGGGACAATTTAAATAATGAGGAATATATAACCAATAGATCTCATCATAAACTAACAGATTGAGGTTTGTATAAATTCTCAGATACTTTTTCATAATAAATCGATTACTCATCGCAGTAATTTTAGACAATTTACACATTATCTTCGATTGTGCGCGTGTTTACAGCTTACAGCGTGAAAGAATGGGGCAGATTTAAGAATCGTATAACCTCAGTTTCCCATACTTAGTTATTACTGAGATTTTTAAGTCTGTTATAAGCAATATTTCTGCGTCAGTAGTATTACAGTAATTACTTAATGCTTCTTATAACTTCTGAATAAAAAAATAAACTCGAATATTGATTTTAGTTTGACCACGGCATAGTGTTGTTCATACCACCTTAAGGTCCGAGTTTTCGTGATGATGTTGTTTTCGTGATGATGGTGTGAGATGCTTATAGTGTTGAAGTTTGTTTCCTAGAAATTAAGATAAAAATAAACGTAACAGCTTCCAAGCCTCGTCTGTAAATATCTATGATTGAATTCCAAATACTAACTATTTTATGAGCCATTCTCTCTTGAAGCGACGCTGTTAATGCCGCAGTACATTGTAACAATTTGAGATTTGAAAGATGGCTTTAATAATTAATGAAATATGGGTTGAAAATGAAAGATAAACAGCAGACAAAAGAATCCGTCTTGCCTCTCAACGTTTACACGGTGATAGTGCTCGTTAATGTTTACATTCACACATTTTACGCCAATATATTATTTTAAACTTGTTAAGGACCCTGAAAAAATAGAATCTGGCGGTAGAGTTGAAATTTCATGATGCTTATGACATTATACGAAATCCGTCCACTGGTAAATGGGAATAAAAAGTTTCAAGGATGACCGAGTAAAAATCTCACCATTGTTGATCGATTTTTCTCATATTAAAAAATCGTATAATAAATATCTTATGCTTAATTTTCCCTAAATTCGCATTCTATTTCTGATTGGGAGCAAAATTCTTTCTTAGACTTGAATGTGAATGATTTACTTTGAATTATCGGTTTCTCAAGTTGGTTGTCGGGCCACTTTATTATAGACTTAAGTTACTAGCTCTATGGTTAGGCTCTGGAAATACCTAAACATTTAAGTACCTCAGGGAGTGAGTGTTGGCCTCGTGCAGTCTTCTGCTCGCAAGCGTGCTTGATTTTGTTGTGGTCACAGTCAAGTCGCTCTCACCCGATACGAGCAATGCCAATGTCGTTGAATAGTATTCCGCGTGTCTATTGTGTGGCCTCGCCCAAACTACTTTGGGAAGAGGTGGGAAGTGCGTATCGGCCACCCGTAGCGCGTCAGTGGCGGGCTACAGAATGGAGACCGTTCTGGGACCGGATATCCTCGAACCTTTATTTTTTGGGAAAGGGCTCTAAAACCCCTTCCGCGCAGGAACCCTTCCCAGGATCCTATTCTCTTCTTTCCCTTTCGCCCCTAAACACACCCTTTCCACCCATTTCTCCACTCCTCAGTCCCCGTACAAAACTCCTCAATCTCCCTTCTTCGCATGAATCGAATGATCCGAGAGGGATTCCATGATCGAATGGGGCAGAAGTCTTACGCAAGGGGTTGACGGAAGGAAGCGAATGGGGCATTGTCGTGACTCCCTTGTGAAGGAGGAGGGGAGAGTCAAATGGGGCGAGAAGGGGGCTGGAAGGAGGGAGGAGCAGAAGACGCGGCCGAAGAGGATGCTGGAAATGAATCGCCAGGGGCTATTGTGTCCCCGCCTGGCGGAGAAGTACGAAATGACAAGGCTTTTCCGTTCGATCTGGTTTACCTTTTTATGGGGAGGGGTTCTTTTTTGGGGAAAGAGGGTAGGGGGCGTTGTAAATATGGGAAGAGTGGGGGAAGGGAAGAAAACATATGAAGGCTTAGATGCGTGTATGTGGGACCAGAAGGAGAAGGAATGGAGAGGGATCCTGAAAAGTTCGAGCGCAAACATATTTCCTATCCATACATGTTCAAGACAGTAAGTATATACCTAAAGCACATATACTTTATATTATGCAAGACTTATCTCTCATACCCACAGGTTAAAAAATATTACAGAACTTAAGCATGGCCTTTGACTTTGACGCGAGACACTCAGAATCATTATTCTTGCTAAATCACGGGACAAAAACTCCAGGATAAATGGCCTAATTTAGGTCCAGACAATGTGGAATTAGTGAATATTTCAGGACTTGTTGAGAAATTTGTAGAATGCATTATTATGGAAGCTGTATCGGCAAGGTTGCTTAAAAATTACTTATGGAAATATAAGGCCAAATTTGAAGCTTGTGAGCTTAAACTTTAGGTGAATGGCTTCTTAGACTTGAATTTTCTGGAAATTTTTCTTTCTTAATTCTGCACGACCGAATTATTAACCAGTAAATTATTTTATAGGGTTTAAGATTTAAATTGGTATTCAACGACTAATTAGTTGAGCGTCTTTAACATTCGTTACACACTTCCTGCTCCGGAACAAATAAAAAACGATTCAAAATTGTAAACCTTAAAAAACAGGTGTTACATCATTTTGCAGTATTGCTGCATTTGCTTGCTTCGTAACGGACAAGAAGAATAAATTTTCCCCTCGCAAAAGACAAATAATTTCACTAGTTAATGCCTCATTGAAAAATAAATCGTGGTTGTGCCGTCTGTATTCTTTTATTATTCTAAAAATAGGTGCATGGGAACAAATATCCTAAAAAAAAGATTAAACGTGAAGTAATTGAGGTTACAAGATGATGGCTAAATTATTTTGGATGAAATTCATCAATTCTGATTTAAATCACAAGTTCGTGTTTTTTCTGTCCATACGATTGCTCTTTTCTTTGACATTTTTACTCCAATCTGAGGTCAACATCCGTGAAATACGGAGTTTACTGATAAAAGTGCTGAGCAACAAGACCTTCAGCTTTTTTCAACGAAACGGCAAAATACGCACTTATTTTGCAGTATAACGATGAATTAACTTTTTGACGACTTCCAGTAATTCATATTATTATCTTATCCTGGAGATACATTGTTAGTACCAAATTTTATAGGCTACTGATGGAGGCTCACGTTAAATAAAGTTGATTTTACAATAATCACGTTATTTCAGAGGTGTTAAATTAGGCGCGAGGTATGGTATAATATTGCTCTCTTTGAGAGGCATTTAGTGGATACTAAGTTTAATATTAGAATTTCATTGTAAAAATTGGTTCTCTCGGCAACTAGTACAAAAATATTTTGTTTCACTTTAATGTAATTTTGTGCGGTTTAACTATTAGAAGCAGTAGTAATGCAAAGAAGTCTCAAATTAGTATGAATATTTCATAGGTCGTCTCTATAATGCTGCTGTTTTAGATCACTGGTATTCGTGGACAATTACTAAATGCACTTCGGTGAATCAATGCATAACATAGTTTGAGAGAACCTCTAGTAGCTGTGGAAGTAACTTTATGGAGAAATATAAATGCAAAATTCCTCCATAGAAAACATCATTCACCTTGACCGGGATTCGAACTCTAATCCCCACGAATTCATGTCTAAGGATTAAACCAGTTTAGTTTTGGAGACGTCCTAAACCAGTTTAGTTTTGGAGACGACTTTCCTTAGAATTTTAAAGCATTCGACAGGATATCGAGGGATCGATTTCCAGGCGAGATGGACAATTTTTCATCGATGGAATTCCGCACTTTGGTGCACTTTCGGTTGACTCCATAAAGGTAATACCATGGCTAGCCGCAGTAGGAATCGTGCATTTCAGCGCGGGCACTTTGGTGGAAGCCGTTTCGGCGCGTCGATGATTCAGCGCTAGCCCTCTCAGTGTAGTGTGAGATTCAATAGCGGAAAAATCGTTCGTTTTGACCGGAAATCGATTCTGGAATCCATATATATTTTATATAACCCGTAATTCATTGAACGCAGCAACACATTCCAGTTCATTGGCAGATCGTACCATTGTTTGGCATTTTTTAATTGCTGTGTTTGTAGTCTTGCTCGTCGTTCAATATCATAATTCTTTGTTAACCGTTCAAACTATACGTTTTCTGTTGCATCACTCCTTACTTGTACTTCTCACCGAATGTTGCGTAACATGTGCTTGGTGCATTCTCTTTCCAGAAAGAAACCAATCCATGAGAAGTTCGAGAATGAGAATACATGCAAAGAACTCACCATTACTTTTCTGATTTTAACTTAGCGTCAGGTCACCCTAAGTTTTCAAATAATTTTTTTTTCAATCATCCGTACGCAAATAAATAAAAAACGACTTTTGTTATTTGGCAAGTGTCACAATTACTAGTCTTGTAAGAACTTAATACTTTATTTTTTTAGGATTGTGATGAATGTGTTTCTGATGAGGTCAAATTAACGAATTAATTGTGTAATGATGCCTCATTCTGTCTGCCTTATTAAATGCTTCAAAGTTGACGTTTCTTGAGGAATATAAAAAACGCGGTGAATCCCCAAAAGGGGGTAAAACCGCTGTCAGTCTGATCTCTGTGTCTAGTTCTCCATGTCCGGATGCCAAGATAAATTAAGCACAGCGCACTCGAAACAGAGCGAGATGGCCACTACTCCTCCTCCTCCTCTCTACTCCTCCTCTCTTCTCTTCCTCTCTCCCGCCCCCCCTCCCCCCTCTTCTACACATTATTCCCCTCCTCCACCCCCTCTTATCCCTTCCCCAATTGCAGCCTTTGCTTTCATTTTCTCCTTCCTCGCTGCGTTGGTCGAACACAAGGAGTGTGCGCCCGTTCTTAGAAATCCTTAACAATAGAAACTCTCCTCCGTGATTGCCTGATTATCACTTCCTATTGAGGTTTAAAGTTTTATGCTTAAGTTTCCTCGTAACCTTTTTTGCTGTCAATTTTTCGTTGAATAATCCCTGGAGTGCCTTGGGTAAATTGGGAATTTTGTGTGGCTGTTTATTAATTCACTAATTGCTTATTAGTCACCTTTTTCTTGATTTATTCTGTATTCAGAACTACAACTTACCTTCACACTGAATAAAATAAAAACTAGTTGGTATATTTCTTGCAACAGAACTCTTTAAGTTTAATTTTCTGTTTAAATAAGTAAATTAAATACATTTAGCTAATGATGATATTTCGTCGCTTGGCACTCAGAGAGATAATTACGGCCTTTTTTTTGCTTTCCTGGACGAATCTGGTAGTCCGTATGTCCCTGAGATCGTGATATGCCCTTTTTGACTTGCTATCAGGATATTTGGAGCCAATACAGAATTTAAAAAAAATACCCAATCTCTGGGCCAAATCCAATGTAAATCTTTTCAAGTGGTACTGGAATCTGCTACCTTTGACTCAGAAGTCGACGACTCTATCCTCACAGTATGTGGAAACGGTGGAAAAGGTGGATATATAACAGTGGAAAGTCGGCAAAATCGAATTTACCTAATACCATCCCAGGCTGATCACATAACACGAAAATTGTAGTTTTTTTGAACTCCCTGAAATTTTAACTCGAGGGGAATATCGACGGAATTTATTTAAAATCTTTACCAAATGAAAATTGTTTTCGCGGAATGAAATGAAATAAATGTTTACTCCCATGATGTGAAAAGTTTGAGATTTAAATCAGGAGGTTAATATGCACCTTTAGATATCGAGTCCTCTATTTCGTAAACTTGAAAAAATTTGGGATATTTTTAGATAAGGCACAGTGGTCGAGACAGTTTAAGCTTTTTTGTTTGTTATCATAATATTATGATGTATAAATTTCCTTCCCTTCCACACTCACGCCATGGGTTAGCGGATCAATATTGATGGATGTTTCGCACTTTACTTTTCACCATTTATTTGAAGCAAAACTCGCCGAAGTCAAGCTATAAATTGGAACCAGATTTTGATTAAAGGGTAATGAAAACGAGCAGTTGGCTGCACTTTTTCTTCGTCAGGTACTGTTGAAATTGCTTTTCCACCTTCATTTAACCCTTGTATTTCTACGAACACATGAGCCGCTGACGAGTACCTTGCATATAAAATATAGGCGTCACGAAAGAAACGGAAAAATGTTCCAGGCTTGATAATGGATAATAAAGTAACTAAGAAAAATGAAATGACGCATTTGTCATTGGAGAATATTCTTAGCAACCTTTTGAAATTTATAGCTTTGAGTAGTAGCTTGACTAATAGTTTTTTGTTGCCTTTCTACAACGTATTTTTTACCAATAAAGTCTTCTATTTTTTCCACCAGGCTAGGTAATTGTTGGCCGACGTTTCGATAGTTACCTTCGCCACCGACCTCAGAGCAGGGCAATAGGTCGGTGGCGGAGGTAACCATCGGTTGGAGGCGGAGGACTTTATTAGTATCATACGCCGGAAAAAACCAAATCGTGTTTTTTACCATTTTGTATAGCAAGAATATTTGTTACCAAAAGTAAAAATTAGATGACTTACATTAACATTGATTTTTTAGTCACCCCAATGGTTAAGCTCCTTAATTTGTTGAGCTTCCAGAGCGGATGGATACAACTTCAAAGGAATTTCATGTAGGTTCCTCACGGAAAAATCGGATTGACACAAAAAAGACCTCGTCAGTTGCCTTTCGTCTCGCGCTTGAGTCCAAAATCAATGGATACAAGTTCACCCTTACTCATTGAGACGGTGCAAAGGATCGCCGTTGCTGGAGGAATCAATACTCTGATGCGGACGTTTTTTTCTGCCAATAGTAAAATTTTTAGCCTCGTATTTCCCGGCAATATCTCCTCTCTAAAGCCATTTAATTTGAAGAGTGCCCTATAAAGTGAGTACTTACACGCGAACACACTCCGGCTGGCCCCTATAGTAGAATTAGACTGTCCCCCCTCCCGCACATTGGAGTGGTTAGCCCTCCAACTGCTCCATCGCCCCGGGCGGCAGGGGCGGAGGGGGGCAATCCACTGGCCCTTTGAAAATGTTCACGGTTATTCATTCCCTGACGTCAAGGCTGAGTAAACAATGAGAGACCGGCTCCCTACGGTGTCCATCAAACCCTACCCCTGGCCAAACAAGAGCCGTACACGGTTTCTATGGCAACGCATTCAGCGGACATGGCGGTAAAAATCGGCCACAAGACATCCTCCATGACGAGGCTCCCTCTCTTGCGGCCCTCTAGCAATACAAGGCTGAATGAGGGGGTAAGGCTATCCGGGGGAGGGGGGGGGTGAGAGAGGCCTGGGGAAGGAAGGGGTTGAGGGGGGGGGGAGGGGATGCCGGAAGTTGGCTCGCAGAGAAGGCGAGAAGGGCGAGAGTGAGGGCAGGGACCAACCGGCCGTCGCAAGGGAAACGACAACTACGAAGGACGCGAGGATGGCCGGACAACATTTATCGGCACAAGCGACGATTGGTCTCTCATGAGATATGAAATTACTCTCCATTCAAGCAATGTTCTGCCATTGACTACTCAAACAAATAAAATACTTTCATTCCTTGAAAATTGACAAAAAGATATTTATTTTATTCGATTTCCAAATTGCATTTAATGTTTGCGAAGCCAATCTAAAGCAGAATATACTTTAAATATTGAAAAAATGAAGTTTATAAATTTAGCTTTTGAGGAGAAAAATTAATTAATTGTTATTGGTTTCAATATGTAACATACTGAAAAACAAAAACCTGTTATAACAACTACAATATTTTGACATCAATAAGTATCCATTACTGCCAGGTGATTTTTTATTTATAAGATCGTAATGTCTTTGACTTCTCTGTTTATTCATAAGTTCTATTATCTGCTTCTCACCCTGAGACGTTCGTAACCAGATTATAGTTTTTCAAAAAAGATTTTTTCATTTCACGTGTGTATTCTTTTTACGCGATTATGTTAAGGATAAATATTTGTTTCAAAAAGATCAGTATTATTCATTCTGTAATTGTGATGCGAGGTAGTTGATTAGGTACAGTATCTTCAATTGAGAGATGTATCTTATCTTTTTGACTTACCATGTGTTAATGAAGACCACATACAATATTTGTGATATTTTTGACATAAAAATTACAGGATTAATGAAAGCGATGCTTATCTTACTGCTGCACATGTAACAAGAACTTGCCGTAGCAGGATCAAAACAAACGTTAAGTTTTTAAAATGTGCGCGAGATAGGTATTTAATATCGTGAGCAATGAAAGATTGGTAATTTGTATGGGCATGTCCTTAAAGGAGCGCATTGCGTAGCGCATTTATCTTCAATGGTTTAGATAGCTATGCATTTCCGGATTGCTATTATTAATCTCGTCTAAGCCTTACATTTAGCCTCTGCTCTCACAGTTTCTTAAACTGCATTAATATCCGTTTATTCTTTTTAGTTAAGACGTCTCAAACTTAAGACTTTGATATTCATTCTTAAGATTGAAGAGAGGCCTTTAGACTACTGACCACGCATTTAAAAATGTTTCGAATCTGAAATCTAATCTATTTTAATATCCTCACGCTTAGCATTGACATCTTAATCAGTTTTAAAACTTTCAAATAGTCGTTTGTTTTAAGTTCTACCCCTGCCACCGAAGACTTTCGGTGACGCTTTGTTTCAAGCCTTTTGGGTCATTTGGTCAGTACCGTTTTTAACGATTTCTGAGTGCATTAGATGTGGTTCCACAAAACTCGTATTTATAACCACTCGTGTCGAAGTTCCGTAAATGAGACGTGCTTTCTGATTAAAGTGAGCGTCCAAAGGTCAATCGGCATGGATCTCTGAAGCGAAGTCGAATCACATCTACCAATCAGTGTAAATTCTTAAGATGAATTAAATCATTAACACAAATATGGCCGTGGTATCTCCCAATGTGTGTGTGTGGCAGGTTTACATTACGGGAGAGGTTAACAATGTAGATTCGGGGGTCACAGGATCTTTATTGCCGAATGTAGACAATTCGCTACGGAGGCATGGCAACGGCGGTCGAGTGGAAGAACACTCTGGTGTCTCTCCGGCGCCGATTTTTTATATTTGGCATCCAAGTACTCCAGATGGATTTCCTTGCCATGCAGAGGTGTTGTCTCGTCAAAATAATTACATTTAGAGACATTAAAATTACTTCAAATTGATTCTACGACTAGTTAAGTTTTTAAACAATAGTTACCATTCAATTTTAATTGACCTCGATCAATTATTTAGAAAAATCTCCTAGTATAAAGATTAATAATCAAAGTTACAATAAAAATAACTTAAATCCTGTATTTGCGTTTCGAAAGTTGTTGAAATAATCACAAATGCTCAATTTTAATTTGGCATAATTAATTTTTTATTCTCACCATTTAAATAATAATAGAGACAAAGCAAAAATACCATCGGATTAGGATTCTGCTGACCGAAAGAGTACAGGGCTAACCGATCAAGTTTTATTTCTATTTACTAAATTTAAATGGTTGAATAATTGGTCTTGAAAAAACCATCAGAATCAAGAGGCAGTCAAATAATTTCAAATTCTGATTCAGTGGAACGATAGCCATGAAGACCAACCTTCAAACTAGAGAGGTGCCAAATGTATCCATTCACTGGTAATCGAGAACCCAAGTGAATCCCTGAATGCTTCGTCAAATTTCACGGGCTAGTACCTGAGTGCCGCGATGAAGACAAGAGTGCCTGGTTGAATACCACTGAATACGAGTACCGAAGTGAAATACGCAGGCAAGACCCGAGAATCACGCCATTGGCCATGGCATTTGACCACCCCGAATGAGTTCATTCCTACTTCGATCACTTCGCCCTTGTTTGGGGTGACTCGCCGGTCTAATAAGATAGGAGCGGATACATATTCGCTTACCTTCTTGAAGATTCTCACTCGTGTATCCTCAAGGTTATTAGCATAGCAACGGCGTTAACTATACGCATCCTCATGAATACCTGGTATACAGGTATTCATGCGTATATGAGTATTCATCCGAGTACTTATGTACTCGTTCGGGCACCCAGGTATTCATTCGATTACTTGAACTCTTCTTTTTCGTCTTGCCGCAGCTATCAAAATATGAGCTTGAAATGCTAAATTTGCCCCTTGAATTTTCATGTATATGCTACTGGCATAACGCAAGTGAATTTTTAGTAACTAATCTCCAGGATAATAAATCAATGAATAAACTGATCTGAGTCTGGTCACCTGATGATGACCTGAGTGTCGAAACCTAGGTGGTGGAAGGATAATGAATGACATAGTGGGAAAATCAAGTTTATTCATTGATTTATAATGAATCGTTTCCACGATGTAACGGCCGACAACACCTACTAATCTCCAGGATATATAATAACTTCTCTGCTGTGCCGCTCAGTTGAGAGTCAATACATAATAGAGGTGAGAGCTTCTTGAATAAGAGCGGCATCTGGCTAGGCCAATTGAAACAATGACAATCAATGCGTCTCTATGACTATTGTCTACCTAGTGGAAAGTAAAGGCTTAATATTCGTGGAATCACCTTTTGCGTTTAATAGAAATTTTTGTGCTCTTTGCTCATTTATTTTGTGTATTTGAAGAATGAGAGAAATCAAATTTTATCATAGTATACGTCTTACAAAAACAATTCTTTTACACCTGTAGATACAAGTGAAGTCATTTTTAGCCTCACTGTTTTAATACTGCTTCCCACTGGCGTTGTTGTGCCTTTAATCTCTACCTGCATGTTTATAGCGATGATTTCTTCTAAAAACGCTAAATTGAAATAATAGTTCATCTGTGCGCACAGTTACTTTTACTGAATCACACGCTGATGGTGAAACACGTGCGTGAAACATGGATAAAACAATTCATTCGCCTGGACTGGGGTTCGAACCTAGACCCCTTGATTTTGCACTTGGGACTTTTGAGATCACTCGGAACGGAATAGAGCTGTCTCGGTTCGAAACCCAATCCAGGCGAATGCTTTTTTACTGCAAATTCACGCCTTCGGGGTAAAATTACTTTTCCATGAGTGATTTTGGACTCAATTTTGACTAACCATTAGAATACTAACGCAAGATGTTGGGTTTTGTTGTTGGAGCTGTGAGGCGGTGGAACAAACGTTTGTCGCGAGCTGGTATGAAACAGCTCATTTGTTGGGAAAGTGCATGCCAATACATGCTAATTGTGGTCTCTTAGTTTGGATGCGAGGGTTTATAATTTTTCTTAACGGGTAAATAACGGTTTTAAAATGGAAAAGTTACTATGTATGTGGAACGATTTCTTTGTTTTTAATTTATTAAAAATGTACGAGATAAGCTGTTACTATGTAAGTAAATAATAATAGATACCATTCTTCTCAGCACTACAAAAAAAAACGAATCGTGTCTTTTCACTGTCATTAAAGAGAGGATCATTGTTTTTCTAGCGGTGCGACCCAATACTGCTTTTTCTTTCAACTTTAATTTTTTTTAAATATGTATACACGATCAAACATGTAATAAGTATTTTATTAGACGTCCTCAGACTCCAATCTCCCCTTTACGAGCAAAAGTAGGACGAGACCAACCCTCTTCACTTCAACACACTTTATTGCCTCCAGACCACCTTTTGCCGTTGTGTTAGAATTTTAAACATCCTTCATAATTTAACCAAAATGAACCTCATTCATTGGTAATATTTTCCATTTTTTCCTCACTTCATCCTTCTTCTAAGAAGACTCTGAGGGGAGAATTTCCCATAGTTGATCAATTTTTTTGTCTTTGCTATTTCGACGATTTTTCCTTCAACATATTTTCATCCGAAAATCCCCGTATCTGGATATTTTGCCATTCTAAGAAATTAGAGAAATGCGTTTCCTGTCTCCAAACTATTTTTCCCCTTCCTATGTTAATATGAAACCAATACATGAAGCCGTACATTATATTCAAATATTTTTTAACTACCAAACTTTTCCTACTGTTAGGTCCTAACGGAGAAAAAAAATTCTTCGTTGACAATTGCCGAGGCTGAATGTTGAGCTGTAAATTTGAAATTGTGTGATGTGTTGAATGTTTGACCAGATTTCAGGTTTTAATCCTAATCAAATTGGAGTCAAGTATTTGCCTTCTGTAATTCGAGTGTAGTTGTCTTAGGTGGGCCCTCTTTTCTCACCAATTCTCTGGTTTATCTTCCCGTCCCGCGGACATCCGCCTCCCATCTGCAGTACCCCTGCACTTTTAACACTTGTAATGAACAAAAAATAAAACGAGCCGTCCTTGGCTTCCGTACAAAGAGCCTCATTAATGGCCGGCCTGGGCGGAATAAATTCGGGTCCCTTCTCATTTCGTCTGTGAGTTCCCGTTCTTCGGACGAATCTTAACGACATTCCGCAATTGCGACGCACACGTATCTTAACCACGGTGCTAACCCCGCTACTTCCACCTCGCTGCAGTTCAATGCCCCAAATGGCTTCCTTTACAGAATTCACAGCGCCACAATGAAGGTGAGGCAACTTTTACACCCTAAACATGTGACTCCTGCTATTAAAATAATTACGACCATTCAAATTGGATGGAGCGATTTTCATCCAGCGACATTTTTGCGTGAAACTTTGCGTTCGTGTAGAGTAACATTTTTTGAAAAAAGTGAAAAGAATTGCCAGTTACTGATTTGATTTCTGGTCAATTTAATGAAAATATACACGAAGCCTTAGGACACTTGGCAAACACTTCGAAATAATTCGAATACATATGGTAAGATTTTCAATTAAAAGCGAAACTATACATTTCTCATTATTTAAATGGTTGCAAACAAATGTCAAGTTATCATTCCAATTAAAATAAATATATTTACTGATGTCTTTCACTTAAATATCGAATTTCATGTCATAAACCCAAGTTATAAAAATACTTCAATGTAGACTATTATATGACATTATGATTATTGCATAATTTATACCTCTACATGTATACATATGTGTATGCTCCAAGAATTATTTCGACTTACTCAGAAAGTCATCAGAATATTGCCCTGTTTCCATTTTATATAACTTAGAGCACTCATTAGTATACATTCTTGATTCATGCAAATGTCTCGTCATTCGTTTCTTTAGTTTTTGAGAAATAGAGCGACGAACATACTTATAGGCAGAGCGTTATATACCCCCCACTTTCTTATATCATTATAGATAGTTATGATGTAACTATTTACAAATATTAAGAGGAACCATTACTTCATTTATTTCGAGTAAAATGCACATGCCAGAGAATGGGGTACAAAATACATCACCTGAATTTTCACTAAAATTTGCTAATATTGATCAGTTATTTACATGTAAGCCATAAATATCTGAGTGAACTTTCCCATTTGAAGCCATTGCTCAAGTGGCCAAGGAAACATACTAAAGTTGAATTTTAACCCTTTCCTTATCGCTCACCCTTTTGCAATATTTTTATTTCTTACAAAGATCGAAATCTTTGTTTTATATATATATATATATATATATATATATATAACTGCACTTAGGATCACTTAAGTGACGAATATATAAAAGTTTGCCAGAGGAAGGCAGACGACAAACACAGAAAACAAAAAAATGATGAACACACTTACAAAGTTTCTTGATATTTCGGTGCCACTAGCACCTTGGTCGCAAGAGCGAAGACCTTCGCTCTTGCGACCAAGGTGCTAGTGGCACCGAAATATCAAGAAACTTTGTAAGTGTGTTCATCATTTTTTTGTTTTCTGTGTTTGTCGTCTGCCTTCCTCTGGCAAACTTTTATATATATATATATATATATATATATATATATATATATATATATATATATATATATATATATATATATATATATATATATATATATATATATATATATATATATATATATATATATCCATTTATTTTTGATTTGAATTTTCTTGAAGCAGTTACGATGAGTAGGAACTGAGTGGAGACGTAAAGATTAAATCTAAATTCATTCATAGACATCTAAATTTTTCTCAGCTTTATTGCTCAAATTTTGATATATTGCTATACTTATGTATAATATTACTAAAAAAATTTAAAACATATTGTCAGTGAAATATGTTTGTATTTGCTGGTAAGTCAAGTTACCAGTGGGGCAAAGGCCATGCCTTTTCTTTTACCTGATAATTGATGTCAAAATGCATGACATATTAGAATAATCGTCCCAAAACTTAAAAAGGAGTCGAGTAACGGATTATATATTAAAATAAAGCAATACTGATTTATATTTATTGCATTCTACATTTTGCTTCAAGTTACGTGTGTCATTATAATTTTTCTTTGGAATTTTGGACCAATGTACACAATGTATGCCTTTTGGCACTGTTGATGAAATGGAACCTGGCACTTTTTTTACGTAACCATACTGCTAAGTTTCTATACACCTCACATCTTCTATGCTTCAATTCACCATGGAAAATAATGTTCCTGTTAACAACCTTGTAAAAGTGCGTATCAATTTATATCAATAGTGAAAAACCATGACCCGTGAAAGTTTCCCTACTCTGATGTATTAAGCGGAAAGTGTTAAGGTAATTTGAGGAACAGATACAATTTTCAGATGGCCAAAAATAGCCATAGGACTCATTATTTCGACCAAAGGCAATGTTAGCAGTGAAATATCAGGCAGCACTATTTTCTTGTTTTTCACCTCGTCATTATTCTGTGAAATATCGTGATAAACCTTTCCCTCTTCCCTCACAAAATGACTGGCGTGAGAAATAACTTTTAGTAATTCTATACCATCCATATTACTTTTTGCATCTCCAGACTCCAAAATAATTCTATCTAAATTCCTCATCTACTCACAAGATCCATCATGTGCCTAAACTTTCCACCCACCAGCTTTTACCTTGCCTCCGTTCAAAACCTTAGACATTATCTAATTTCGATTTGACCGGCCTCAGTGTTTATGTGATCGACCACTTTGCATTGGGAGTGTGGCATCGCAGCAGATGTTAAGATTATGTACTAACAATTATTCTCGAATTAAATTTATTGTTCTTTACATGGCTTGAATCAAAATATAATAAAAAAGTATCTGTCGAATCAAATCTGCATTTTTGATTGGCAAATATTTCCAGTAAATATTCTTCAGAAGTATAAAAAATGACGATTATTATTTTACACACTCGCAGTGAAATTTGTCTCTAGACTACTGTCTGTAATGCTATGCGTAGCCATTCTGCATTTTAAACACTATATTTAGAAATGGTGCGCATTAAACGCCAGAGATTACAATTCACCAATCAACAAAGATTAATGTCCGTAGATAAAATGTTTCGGAGATGTTGACGGAATGAACGATCGCCCGGTGAAGGAAATGGTAGGAAATAAAGCGCGAATAATTCCAGATGCAAGGAAGACTTGGGGAAATCATGGCGCTGAAACCAAGGTCAGAGCTACCACAAACTTTAACATGAATGAACTATCTGTCACATTTGGATATCCCACTGGGATTTTCCTTTCAGTAGCACGGTGAACCGGCGCCCTTTCCATCATGAGTTTGAAAAAAATATCTAAATAATGGTATCGAATACGGAAGTATTTGGGATCGAAACGAATATTTTGATGATATGAAAGTATCGATACTTTTTTGTACCTCTATTTGGTATAGTGACCCAAAATTGATTGGCGCGGATTCAGTTCATGGCATGGATATTGTACTGACTCTAGTGGTGTTTTGGGAGAAAACCAGAAAAGGCACTTTGAGACCTATGTGGTTTTCATCGCCACGGTTCCATGTCATAATTAGTGTATTAAAGAAAAATCCTGTATACACCACTTCAATCTTTAAGCATGGACCATGGGGTGAATTCTCGTTGGTAAAGTTCATCTAAATCATGTTGGAAAGACAAATTTGCTAATTTTTGTTGAAAATAGACTTTTTTATCGGTTACTAGCAAAGGTACCTGTTGAAATTCAAAGGGGGATGAAAGAAAGACAGGGCATATAGGTAATAGGTTGGAGTCGCTCATGAAGTGCATTTTTTTTCTAGGCAAATCAGCTATAATTTTGGTTTTATTTTTTTAATTCAGCAGATGAAAACCGCATTATATTATGTTTACCGAGTTTTGACATTCTTTTGCGGTAACATATAGAAATTAAACTACAGGCCATTTGCATTCCAGAGGCTAGTCGCATTAATATAACATCGTGGCATTCTCCTGTTTTACTCAGCTAGAATTATAGTTTTAGTTTTTAATTCAACAGATTAAAACCGCATTACATTATGTTTACTGAGTTTCAACATTCTCTATCAGTCACATATGGAAACTAAACTACAGGCCATTTGCATTCCAGAGGCTTTCCGCATTAATATAACATCGTGGCATTCCCCTGTTTTAGATAGGTCCAACTTAAATTGGTCCACTCAAAATGAATTTTGCCAATTTTTGGCAAAAATATCCCTGAAAATATCGTAATCAGCAACATTTCAGTATACGGCCTAGATTTCCACTGTAATACCTATTCCTAGATGTAAAACCCAGCCGCCATTGTAATGGTCCCATTTCCCTTCTAAAGCTAATGCTAATTCCACGGTTACCAAGGAAAATAGACTTTTTATCGGTTAGATCTACAGATTACCCTGCGAGGCACCACAATGGTGTTTAGCAGGGGGTGAGTTGTCATCAAATTTCAGTAACTTTCACCGATATGCAATATACAATAGGTTCGCTAATAATTACCCAGAAAGTATTTGCATAAATTTATATTGAAACTAAATAAACGAAATATGATAGTAATGCAAAAATCATGCGATTCTTGGTACAAGTACTGCGTTGCAGAGTAAGAAGCAGGCGTTATTATTAATTGATGACGAAGAGTGTGAGTAATTCACAGACGAACTGTCATAGAGATCTGATCGCATTTCCATTGAGTTTTTTTGTATTAATCATTCGTACAACTACTGTGATGCAAAACTCGAAGGCAATTTCAAGAGCATTGATGAGCACTTAATGCATACATGCAGTGCCAACTTTCCGTCAGAGCCGGGTTTTACATCATGGCGAGTTTTACTTTGAAAGCTGAAAAAGTACTGCCTCCCTTAAGGTCTTGAGCTAAACAATACGTTGTATCTCAAGCAGTTTGATCGCCCTTTATATAAGAAGAGGTTAGCTTTTGATACACCTTGATTAATTGGTTTCATTCTTAATTATAGAATTCTGGTAATTTTCTATCAAAGGCAAACTACACGCATATCATAGAGGAGAGTTTGTTGAATGCGAATATTTTCTCTTTCCTTTAGAAATGGATATTTATGGCCATCAATATTCTTCGCTCCTCATTTTCTCTTTACAATCATGCGGGGTTATAAAGGTTTCAAGATGTTGGATCCTATAACTCTCCGAGAGTATGATATTATCGTTTTTCCGTCAATGATAATTATTAGCGTTTGGCAAAGTTGTATCCACACGTATCGCACAAAGCATTTCGATTTCAGCAGTATGGCCACCATAGCCGTCTCGAAAAGCGAAGCCAATAATAATTAAGGCCTCCATTCCGGGAACAGCTCGCGAAACGACAATGGGGGTGCCTCTCTCTCTCTCTCTATTTCCACTCTGCTTTTTTGATTCCGTCCTCTCCGAAGATGGATAATCTGATCCTAATGACGGCTGTTGGCTGCAACGGGATGAAATGGGAATGGGAAAGATGCCGAAGGGGAGGGAGGAAGAAGAAGAAAGAGCCGAGGAGTGGTGAAAGGGTTTCGGGAGGAAAGAAGGAGGCGAACGGGTAGGTGCCTCACTTACGTGTAGAGGTGAGACGGCACCGAATGGATGGCCAGGCACCCGCATCCCGCTTCACAGGGAGCACTGCTCCGGGCTGCTGCTCCCGTTGCGAACAGGTGGAAAGGGGAAGTGAGGAGTGGCGGAACTATAGAATTCAGATCTGATGGCTCAACCCTCGGGTGAACTAACGAATTGATCGGTCTTTCACTTGGAGCAAAGTTTTAGCCTCCATTATCAGAGGTCAATTCAAAGAACTTCGGAAGTGGCGCAGCGCAGTAATATTAAAAGAGTAACCCGAGAAGGCTCACACTGTCGTGTGGAATTTACAGAGGACAAATCATTGTCCTGGAGTGGGATTTGAACTCAAGCTCCTCGATTTTGCGCCGAGTTGCTTTATTGATTTGAGCACTCGGCGCGAATTAGAGGGGTTCTGG
The DNA here is from genome assembly GCA_963169105.1 of Ceriagrion tenellum. NCBI lineage: Eukaryota > Metazoa > Arthropoda > Insecta > Odonata > Coenagrionidae > Ceriagrion > Ceriagrion tenellum. The sequence goes on along the minus strand of OY720643.1, from coordinate 747,320 downwards.
ATTTGAATCCCAGTCAGGGAGAATGATATACATCTGTAAATGTCACAATTTTCTGAGAACATAAAGGTTGTTTAAGCGATATATCATCGCATCTAATACTCAATGAACACTGTCTCACTTTCGAGAGCATATCTCACATTTTTATAAACACCAAAATATCTTCCACTTAATGCAGTACATTGCGGTATAATTGCCAAATATACCAGCCACTTTTCATGGTACGGGCATGGACTCCAAAGAGACTTCATTTTTTCAAAATAGGTAATTTTATCACCTATTTCCTGACAGGAAATGTGACAGTGGACAAATTGAATGCTTTCTCAAATATTTTAAAATTAATCACATATTAACCGAAGATATTTTAATAGAATCTCAAAGAAAATCTTCTCTTAAGAAGGATTTTTCCATATTTGATAGGAAAAAATGGGTCTAATCAGTGACTTGTGCATGAAGGCAGAGTTCATTACAGGTAAATTATTATATAAAACACTATATATGCAACACAAATGTAAAAATATTTATTTCATGCTTTCCACAGCTTCTTAAATAAGTTTTTGATCTACAATTTGACTCGAGAAAAATCTTGCTCTAAATACAGTAATTTTCCTTCGATAATAATCCACGTTAAAATTTTGCGAGTAAATGCTCTGAATTATTGCGTTCGAACGTATATTGTTGCTAAAGACCACATGCCATGGTACAGATTTCATTGCGTAACATTTCATTTGCAACATTCTATTGCACAAAATTTTCGTGTGACAATTCTTAACGTAAATTTGCTCGTTGCATGGAACTATGGGCATGAATGCGTTTGTTTGACGACCAACTATTTAAGGTACAATGCTGCTTCCTTGCTTGGTAGATTTTTACGCATAAATCAATAAATATGCTTACTATCGGATGAAATATGGGATAAAATATTTCAGAACGAGATAATCTGCGTGATGAATGGAAATTGCGATTTTTATGTTACTTAGTTAATAAATATGATGTACTGGTAGCACTAAAGGAACATAATAATAATAATAATAATAATAATGTCGTCTTTTATTTATTGAGCGATATTAGGCCTGTACAGTCCTCTCTTCCATATAACTCATTTCACAAACACCCATGTCCTGGGCAGATAATTTTCCACCCAGGCGGGACTCGAACCCGCGACCCTCGGGTTAGCAGGCGGGGACTTTACCCCGCCGCCACCGGGGCCAACATCAGTTAGATTGCAACAGTTTTACAACCAAACCAGCTCGAAAACGGAATTGTTTCGTGAAACACTCCGTTTCGGACAGCAGCTGGAGTTTTACCAATTACGGACGATCGATTGGCGCTGTTAGCATTGGTGGTCGCTCTTTGTTCTGTAAAATAAAAACATATTCACGTAAATGAAAAAAGAATTTAATTTTGATTCATGAAAGATGTTTCACAGCTATAATTCTATCCGCCAATATGGGCGGATATGTTTTGGCTGAATATACTGCTAATCGCCTGCAAAAGATTCAAATCCAACAAATCGTAGCTCATAACAGCAACTCACGCGCGTACGGAACAACTGAAACAGAGTATAAGACTGTATAGGAATAAGCAAAGTGAAGTAACTTCTCCGGCATCTGGTTTATTAGCATTTACGTCCGCTGCTACCCATTTACACTCTTCAGTACTTGGTGTCTGACTGCGATCACTCCGATCGCGACAGCGACTCAATAGTTGAAAAGCAGGAGCACTAGCATCACATTCTGTATAAACTACGTATAAGTCACATTTCTACGTTGGTATGAAATCACAGGGTCATTTGTGTTAAATCTCCACACTATTTTCTGCAAATCTGGTCACGTTCATCTACTAACACATGGCGAAACATTTTCTCTATCTACGCCGTAAAAGCAAAACGATAACTTCGCCAACGTAAAACAATATGAGCTAGGTCAGTTAATAAGTTAGGACCTAAATGCAACTTATCGTTAAGAGATATCCCTTCATCAGTGTTTTGAGAACCATCATATACAACTCGTAGATTAGTTGTCGAGCTGGACTCTTTCCAAACTCCATAGTGAGGAAGATAAAAAACTATCTAGCTCTCATTGTTGAGTTATTGTTTTCATCTGTTCCAGGTTGAGGTATTCATGCATAAAGGACTTATATTTCTCCTTCAAGACGTCATCTTTGAGAAACCACCTCTCCATCTGATTCAGCACCCTCGTAGCTGTCAAATAGGAACTGCCAATGCGGATGGTTTCGGCAGTCTCACCATCCTTTAATTGGGAGACAAACGATATACCGACTTGAAACATGTCGACTGTAATTAGAAATAAATAAATTTTTACATTCCTGCTCAGCCGGAGTGAGAATTTTTTTGGGAGGTTGGAAGTCTTCTTGCTCCCAGAATTTCCTTAGAAGGTCCGTCAGGCTTTCATTCTCTTGACAGTGAAGCACGGTTGAGGAAACCGTCGCATCTCTCTGCTGGAGCTTGACGTCTCCACGTTCAACCCAGCGTGGTCAGCGTAGCTATTGGCTCGCATGAACCTCCTTTCTTCACCTGGTCCTCAACAATCCTGGCGTGAACTGCAGCGCTAATTAGTAGGTCAATCCCTCTTTCTTATTTGCTCTGCGGATCTGCTAGTGTTAGCCCTTGGACATGTTTCCTGTTAGATAAAGCAATTTTATTATCTAGAGTATATGAAGAGATTTTGGGATCTGCTAAAGCGTCAACTTCACAGGAAAAAGTGGAATCAAAATGCGGCTTTATTGTGAATGAGACGATCTTTTTACAGATCGCATGCTTAGTCCCCAAAAGGGCCAACTATTTCCACATCAGTACTCCTTTCCGTAAGTCTTAGTGTCGGCACAATGACTCGGAGATAAAGGACGACTGAGCACATTGGTCTACCAGCCCTTGAGCGAGTATTGGGTTACCATGAGGTCCAGTTACTTTAACTAGCACTGTTGCAAGAAGCACTGGACATGTTTTGGGGGCGGGTTTTAAATGCATCAACGTTGATTTATCTAAGTACCCGTCAGGAGAAGGACAATTATCAGTAATAGAAGAATCTGTAATTGGAGTTGATTGTCTAGCGGGTTCTTCTGACTCATGAAGCATCGAATGATGTTTTCCTGGGAAGAATCATCATCTTTTGGTAGACTAATAGTATTTTAGAAAATGACGTGAGAGACAATTCAAGCAAAGGAGCTTTCATTTCACTATCTCTTGGCGCTGCTGTGGAGTTTTCGCTCGAAATATGTTGCAAAACATAATGAAATACGATCGATGGCACAAAGCACATTTATCTTCTGCCTTGTTGGTAGTGCAGCTGACGTGAAATACTATCGAAGCCTTAACGTCAGTTTTACTCTTGGTATTCACACTGCTTAAATCATGCTTAATCGAGTTACCAGCCCCAAGAGTCCCACTCTCAAATGCTTCGGAACGGATTATCGCACATTCTATAAATTTAACGAGAGTATCTAGAGTGGGGGGATCTGTTAGCGTTTGCGAATTTACTAGGTATTTCTCCCACTTCTTACGAGTTTGGGGTTACAACTTGATAACGGTATGGTATACTAACAAATCGTCTCTTTGCTCAGAAGACTGACGTAAATTACTCAATGGTCACACACTGTTTAGTGTAGAAGTCAATACGTGTCTCAGCTCTGCGGAGGTTTCACTTTAAGCAGAAGTCACGGAAAATAAACGGTTAATATGAGCATTTACTAAGGTAAATTAGAAAATTGAGCAGTAATATCAGTTTCCCCGGGGATATGATTTGCACCAACCTCTCTTTCCACAGAGACTTCGTTTTATAGTGAATTGTTTATGTATTCCTTAAACTCTACCTTCTGGTTTACGTACACTTCTTCGGCTTGTTCCAAAAAGTCACCTTTAAAGTAATCGTCCGAAAAGTCCACTTTTTTCGACCTCATCATTGTATTGTGGTTGTGATTTAATTTGCTCCGCCAATCGTTTAATGTGTCCATGCGTACCTCACACGCTTCTCTAGTCATCTTGGCATATTCTTCCTATTTAAAGTTTGTTAAGGAATTCGTAATTTGACGCAAGAGTTTTTATTGTTGTACCCGGAAGGATTCCATTGTACTTTCGCAGCTCTTTATCTGTAAGGAAGTTCAGAAATTGCATACAATAAAGAATAAGATCATTCTGAGCAAACAGGCATGAAATATAGCAATATCAGAGCAAGCACAAGAATATTAGCACGTTAATAAGCGTATGAGTAATGGGGAGCACATCCTGCAATCTATAATGCCGGTGAAGGGGGCGCCACTCAGTAAGAAGCGCGTTCAACTAACACGTTCGAAAGCACAAGCTGAGTAATACAGAACAAGATGATTTTTCAGTTAATAATTAAAATCACAAGCTCCGCAACTTCAGGTAGTAAAGCTATAAGCACTTAAATGGTAGTAAGCAGTCACCAAATTAGATTTCACCGGAAAAGAAAAGAATAAACTTATCTTTCATACAGGAAAGCAAAGCCAGACGAACTTCAGTCCAAATGGATTCGTCTGGTAATTTCTTCTTCCGCCGCAATTATTACCATCTTACCGGCCCGAAGGACCAATCTTCCATGTATAGGAAGAAGCAAATTCAAGTAGCTTCTCCGGCAGCTGGAGCTTTATTAGAAGCAGTCCCGCTACTTCCCATTTGCACTCTTCGGTACTTGGTGTCTGACTGCGATTGATCGCGACAGCGACTCAATAGTTCAAAAGTAGGAGCGCTAGCATCGCATTCAGTATTTACAAGTAGCGCCAATCACTTCCAGATTGGCGCGCGAGTTAATTCATAACAAAGACAAAAAAAGCTTCAGTTGCCACTTCTCTCTCTGCACCACTCAAAAGCGCTACGGTGCGGCTGTGGCAGAGCCTGAAACTTTTGAAACAGTCGTCCGACCGACGCAACTGCGGCGGCTGCAGCCCTTTCCCTTCGACGTCATTTAATTCCTCCTCTAATACGGTATTATTTCTCGAATTATGCTCACGGGTCATTTGTCACATGACTCTCGATCAAATGTAGTCGATCCATCGGACGCGCTGTGTCTCTCGTGACCGTATGGGTCACGTGACATGTAGCAGGTCACGGCATACGTCATTAAGATGGTTGGAGCGGAAATAGTGAGTCATTGAGTGCACATTTTGATAACTGTTCGTTTGGGAAAAAGAAATTCCTTAACTAACTTCACTTAAGTAAGCTATTAAACGTTGACACTTATCCTGCACATGGTAATATGAATGGTGCTATAGTTATACCTTAACATTTTTGCTCTATTAAATTATTTTGATGACTCGGGTTTCCGGCATGGAATTTTAAACTCAAGCAAAAATTGCAAACATATATGTATATACGCAATCGTAGTTCGGCATGTTCCCTTGATAGTTTTTAGTAACCATCACAAAAATTAGATATCTTATATTCCGCGTTCATGTGAAAATGTACACTCATGTAACCGAATTATTTCTAAATGTATGTCTTAATGTAAGTACCATCAGGCTACAAGTTTAAATGGACTAAATATTTCAAAAAACCGAATCGGAAGCATAAATTTTGTTGTTGTTATCATCGGTGATTTTAGGCGTAATTTTTAAGAATTTGTCAACATAATGATGATAACCTGTAACTTTGTTATTCCACATATTTTTATTTGAAACGATCCGGGTTTCCACGCTCAACGTCAGTTTCAGGTAAAGATTCTACAGACTCTATTCTACAGACTACAAACATCTCTACATATATACACTCAGGGGATTGTGTGAGTGGGTGGTTGGAAGAGGGTCAGAGACGAGGTATATACATGCAAGACGGAGGAAAGGTTCGAAGGGGTTTAAGAAGACCTTTAACACTCCGTGAGTGGCGCGCCTATTTGTAACACAGCTAGTGGCGCGCGGTCTGAGAGACCGCAAATTTTGAAATGATTACTATGTTAGTTTCATTTAATATTTATGTTATTTTATTGCTATTTATTATTATTTTGCGGCTATAACTTATTATTAGTTCTTTTAGTATAATTTTTTTAGTTCAGTGATTGGCTATTTACACAAGTTATGTTTATTTAATGAAGAAAATTAAAAAAATGCTGCTGTAGTAAAATTTAGAAATTATTAACCACACTCAATTTCTGTATGGGTGATTTTTAATTTTAACATAATTTTGAAGGAAAACTGTGACAAATACACTTATATATCATACACACATCACCATACATCATATTTTAAGAAACTTAAACTTTGCTTCTATACAATTATATGATAAGAACCACTGACTCCTCTATAAAAAAGTTTCCATGAGAAAAGTAAAAACGGTTTCTTTTTCCACCTGGACAAAAGAATACAAAACTAAAACAAATATACTTTTTCAAGATCCTGAAGGTCCTGAAATTACAATAACTTCTTTTGTAACAGTCTTTTTCTAAACGTATCCATAAGATTAGCTGCAGACTAATCTTCAATCATGAAATTTTTCGGACTTATGTTTCCAAGTGTACAGTCTCTACAAATAGGGATTATGTGCTCAAGGCACATAAATTTATCACAAAAATGGCACGTGTGTCGTTTTTTCCTGTTTTTTGTTCGATCACAATAATTACAGCGTCCTGGAATGAAAGATTGTGGTGCTGTCACCGGATCCTGCACTGGAGAAATTTTCAGCATGTCTTGTATTCCAAGTCGAATAATTTTGTGTATGTTTTGACATGATTTTGGATAACGAAGTTGATTTTCCATAAGTTTGTAGGCTAAGTCTTCTATATATGTCCTTCTCGAAAACCTTTTATTGTTGTTAGCCTCAAAAATTATCTATGAATTTATGGTTGCGACATTAAGAATTGTGTAAAAAATTACGACTGGCCATCGATTTGTGTTTCTTTGACAATTATATGAACTGCACATTTTATCTACCATATCAACTCCTATTTTTCCTTTGTTGTGATCAATTATAATCGCAGGCTTATTTGTTTTAGAATCAATTTTGTTATCATGGTGAAAACTCGACAACAAAAGAACAGTCTTATTTCGTTTGGGAACATAAGAAACGAGAGTAATTTCTTTTTGAAAACCAAACAATGAAGAATGCACTTGTCGATCTCGAGAATTGAGAAACTCAGAAGGAACCTGTCGTTTGTTTTTTTGCAATGTTCCAATCATCATGTAAGAAACAATGCAAAATACCTGTAAAATAATGGACCACATCCAAAGAAAAATGTCGTGCGGGTATCTGAGACGGCAGCTTCTCTCACACACGGCATGCCCATTTGCAGAAATCTCGGGATGGAATGACTAATGAGCCTCAGCGTAACTCATAAATCCTCGTAACTCATGACTATATAATACTAATCAATGTTCAAAATATGAGTTTTCTAATAATAAAACCTTTTAGTAGGACACAGGAATATTACAAAAAGGTGATTGCTAAACAAAGCAAAATACCTGCAAAACGATGGCCCACTCCCAAAGAAAACAGTTGTGTTATCCTCTAAACGGCACCTACTCACACTCACAGCATGCGCAGTTACAGAAAACTAGTTGTGGAATGACTGCTAAGTCTCAAAGAGACAAGCACACAGAACGGATGTCTGCGTCAATCAAATGGATAAGATGTAGTACAATGCAGAACATGCATGGGCTCTACTCGCCGATTGGCGTGTAGTCGTAGCATAAGTAGTGGCGCGGGTCTCAGAGACCGCAACTCACTCTCACACTCAAAGTCTACATTTTCCCTGATTTTATGGTATACCAAAGGACAGGCGTTACAAAGATATACACATTAACGGACGGATGTCCACACAAGTAACTTAAGAATAAAGTTATTGAGAGCGAAGCAGATGTGCGGTCTCAGAGACCGCGCGCCACTCCTGGAGTGTTGGGCAGGGGGAGGGGTAGGCAGTGGAATGTCTTGGAAGGGGCATTTGTGCGATGGGACACAAAGAGTCGTTGACGATGGTTTCTTAGAGAAGCACACTATTTAAAATTTTAATTGCTCTAAAACGTCTAATTCATGACCTTTATTTTCAATGTGTAAAACTTCAAATTTAATGTCAATATTGTGATTTGGTTCCACCAAATACTTAGCAAATTGAGATGTCATCTCCTTGCTTCTCACACAGGCTTGGTGTTATTTCACTCTGATATTATTAATATTGATTAGCAAGATGATCTGGATAAATTAGTTAGTTGGTCAAAATACAACAAAAGTGTCACTGAACTTATCTAAATGCTGCTTTGTCAATTTTACCGGGTCACGTAATCCCATTTTTTACAACTGTACAATAGCTGGAGATGACATGCAAAGAACGAACACAATGAAGTATCTGGGTTTACTTTTTTCCTCGGACATGACATGGATGAATCATATACCAAAGTAACAGCTGAGGCATCTAAAAGTCATCATTTTGCTATGAGAAATCTGAAACGTGCTTACTCAAAAGTCAAAGAAATGGCTAATTCAACGCTGGTACGTACCATACTGGAATATGGTTGTGCAATTTGGGATCCTTATCAATGATATTTAACACATCAAATGGAGGCCGTTCAACGGAAAGCCGCACGGTACGTTAAAAATAAGCACAGCACGTGTAAAAGTGTGAGTATGATGTTGATCGGCTTAGGATGGGAGGATCTCAGAATCCGCAGAAAGTGGGCAAGGTTGACTGCCTTTTACAAATTTCTTGTGGTATTGAAGCATACTATAGTCTAAATGTACAATGAGAGAAGCCGACTTTTCACGGCCATCAGTACAAGGTGAGAGCAATTTTCTCTGCCTCCAACAGAGCAAGAAATTCCTTCATGTCGAGGACTATTTGTGACTGGAACAATTTGCCTTGTGAAGTATTCAATGAGTTATCCTTTCAATCTTAATGTTTTCAACGGAGGATTTTCACTCTGTGAAGAAACAAAACTAGTTATATGTAATAATTTATTTCAATTACTGATTACGTGGCTGTCATCTAGTTTGTTTGCTTACAATTTTTATGTACCGTAATCAACTCACTTCGCCACTGGAAATGTAATATTCTTATTGCAAATGTTAAGTAAACTATTCTATTCTATTCTCCGAATAAGTACATTAATACAAAGTTACGCAAATTTGCACAGGAACAAAAATCGTTCCGCTCACCTTAAACAAAAATTTTCTCTTTCAGGGATAAAGGAATAGCGGGCTTTTGTTAGCGTTTTTCATGGTTAGAGTGAAATTAAATTTTAAATGTAGTTGAAACCGCCACACCTCACACACTTGAGGTGGATTGAGGAGTAATTCGTGAATATGGAAAGGTAGTACATGTTTTCAATTTCACGTCTTGAGATTTCTCGTTCTTGAGTGTTTCATTCACTTCAGCTGCGTATGTTTAGGGAAATGCAGTGCGCCTAATTAGTTTCACTCCTCCTTACTTTAAGTGGTTGGTGTTTGATGTTCGATGTTACTTTTAGAACTCCTATTTTAAACGTTCTGAATCAGTCAAAGCTTAGATGATGTCAATGAAAATTGTCGAAACGTTGGTGAAGCATGCAAGAATACTTTTATATGATCAGCAAATAAAGTTCTCAAATGTATTATTATAAGTTTTCATCGATTTTCGTCGACTCGTTCCTAGCTTCCCCTGGCTGACCTCACACCACACCTCTCCATTCCACTCCCCGTCCTCCGTGGTGTTTGATCTTTAGTGCTATACTTCAATGTGAAGGAATAGTCGGATTGCGTGGTGTCATAAATTTTAAGTTGCAAATCTTTCCATCAAATTCTGTTTGTTGTCGTCAGATATGTTTGGATTGAGTTTGATATCTGCTGAATGCTCCACCAAAAATGTCATGCCTCGAGAGAGTGACGAGAAACTTCGGTAATTTCTTTCTCATAAGTTGGCTACACTGCTCTTCACATTCCGTATCTTCGTCGCTTTTAAGGCCACAGACGGGAGGGATAAAGTCAGTTGACGTCCCGCCCGCACATGAGGCGATACTAACTCGTGTCTCACGTGACGTCATAACGGACTCTCCTCCCACATGCTCCGTGACTATTTTCCCTCCTTCCTTTGATGACTCCCTCACGTCCTTTTGACTAATTTTCACTTAAAAACTCTCTCCCTCTCTCCTCTCTTCCCTTCTCCATAGGTGACTTCCCCCTTACAACCCCTGCCACATGCCCTTGCGCTGGTTACATATGTGGTTGAGTACGGTGGAAACACAAGATTTCCAATTGAACTGTGGCTGCGCATATTTTAGTTAAATGCCGTGTGAACAGCCTGCGTTGTCACCCTTTCATATTGATCTAAATAAATAGAACGCTTTTGTGTGATAGATTTTAACAACTGATGAACTCAATCATGTATACATTATGTTACGACCATGAGGGAACTTATTAATTTTAACTTATCAAATGGAGGAAAAATACGGGACAGAAATATACTCAAAATCAAGAGTAGAAATGGAAAATGTCATAATGAGAAATGATTTTAAATGGTTTTCTATTTTTTCAAATCCTGTTCTTTTTGAGCAATAAACAAGGGTCGTACACGTTTTCAAAGGAGGAAGAGTTTGTGGGAGAGGAAAAGGAATGGGGTGAAAAGACATTCACAGAGGGAGGGGGAGAGGAGTGCAAATGGAGGGGAAATGCAATGCGAGAGGAATAGTTTCTTACTAATTGATGCGAATAATCGTTTACAATGAAATGATCATTAGGATTTAAGGGAGTTGGAGCGAAATATCATTTTACTTAGAAATCAATGAGTTTGGTCTCGTTTTAAAGAAAAATATCTCGCACTTCCAATGACACCAAAAATTCAACCCCTTTCAATTTTCAATTTAAAAAAATTCAATTACTGTCGGAGATATTTGCCAAAAAATACCAGCCCTATTACATGGGAAATGGTACGTGTATGCTCTCCAGAGAAACATTAATTACAAAATGAGGAATTTATAACACTTATATGTCGTAAAAAACTAACAGCGTGTATTTTATATATTATCTCAACTATTTTCAAACAAATGATATTATCACCGCAGTGAATTCGTTGGGATATCAAAAAACCTTCCGTTTTGAAGGAGTTTCAAACGCACCGCGCGATAAAAATGAGTCAAGTCAAAGACTTAATTAGATATTTTCATTTAATTACTTACCATTTCTGTCATATAAAACTATATTATTGCACCATTAATAATTCAGTATTTAATCCATGTGTCCTACAGCTGATGAAATTAAAACGTATAATTCGAATATGGTCTCTATCATGACCAGGGAACTATCTCGCTCGGACTACCTTAAATGCATTGCGTAGCATGAAGGGATTTTTTCAAGCTCTGTTGAATTATTTTTAGTTGTTCTTAGGCGTTTATTTTTTTCTTTTTTTCTTCTATTGCAATATTTTTGGCGATTAGAACCAGTCACGCATGAAAAGCTGATTTAAAAAAAATTTAACTTTAAAGAGTTCATTCGTTCACAATGAAAGAGTTTTGCCCCGCATCTGCCCTCAGGTAACAAGATATGTCAGGGTTTTTTGCGAAGACTAACCACACTAAAAGTGAGAACAGCTGAAACTGTGCTTTTTGGCTTTCACAGTGATTCGAGAACTCATAGATGGCTGTCGATTGAGACATTTTAATGAGCTAAATGGAGACTCGACGTTTTGTCTCCTGTTCCTGCGAAAGTCTTTTGTTAGTAATCTTCAAACTAGCAACAATGCGAGTCTATTGGCGGAATGTGCGGAGTTTATCATTTCGTTCTCTCCGTCAGTCATGTATGTCTTTGCATCGCCAATCGCTGCTGTGCATAAGTAGTGATCCATGTTTACGCTCGTACACATTTTATATGTTTTCATGCTTGCTATGGAAGAAAATCTTGAAATTTTGATAATCGATTCTCTAATAAGATATATAAATTTTCGAATTTTCTCGAGTATTTTAGCTCTTAAGCCGCATCCTTAAGTGTCAAGTTTGGTTTTTTGCAGCTCTGCACCTCAATCTCTTTTCAGCCAATCATTCCCATTCCCTTTATTCATATTTCTCAATGTTAATAGCCAAGTCTTTGTCTTTGCATTCTATTCCAGATTAATGTATTCTCTTTCCATCCCTGTTTCCTTTATTATTCTATGATTGTTTTGAGGAATTTCTCAGTTTTCAGTTACTTTTCCGTATAAAATTCACTCTGGCATAATTTATTATTATCATCTCGTTGTGGTGCCCTCATTCACTCCCGCCCAGTGGAGTCACAGCATCCATAAGGAGCCAGTTCTTTGAAGAGGGACGTGAGGCGGCAATGCGGTCGTCATAGAAACATGCCCCCAGCCCGGAAGGAGCTGCCTTCACACGTCTTCAGTCCCCTCCTCCATCTCTCCTCCCCCCACTCACCCCTCCTCCTCCCCTCCGCTTCCCCGTCTCAATAAAAAAAATATCATTATTCTTTTGTTCGATTCACCTCGCCTATTTTTTCCTCCTTTGGCAACGCGGCGATTCGCTGTGAGGCAATAATGGCGTTCCCCCTCCCTCCAACCCCGCTCTGGTGATTCATTGAGGCGCTGCCATAATGTTTCTCCTCCCCCCTCGGTGCTCGCTATAATGAGGTGGGCGAGAGGTGAAGATAGCGAGAGGTTCTGGGTATCCCATGGCGGAGGTTCTCGAGCACACTTCTAGGTGCACAGGAATTCGGATAATGGCGCACATTTCCATCGACGAGCGAGCGGTGGGACGGAGAGCACGGAATTAATATTGCTGGAGGGACACGTGCCACCCGGGGAAGAGTGCATCTGAAGTGGAGATGTGGACTTCGTCTTCCGCTCAAATATCGAGTGCCAGCGCGCCGTATTTTTGCATAATGGGTTTCAAGATAGAGAAATGAGCGATGTGAGGATTGCATACTACATTCAATTTTGCCAATACATGAACACCGCGAGTGAGTTCTTTGAAAGAGCATATTTTTGCAGAAATTTGGAGTTCGGGTGTGATATTTGCGATTACTTACTCGCTCTGGATGACTTCATACTCATCTATAGGAGGAAGGATTATCCATGAATTACTAGGTTTAATTTACCGGTTTATTGCTATGGTTCCGTAGCAATTATGGGATCATATATTTTCAGGCGAGTCTAATATTAAACTGATCCTTTCCCCGTTCACCTTATCTCAGTCACAAAAATAATAGATATTCTTTCACTCAGGAATCCTCTTCATTTGGGAATTGTCTCGTATTTGAATGTTGCCTTCCTTATGAAGTAGATATCACTTCCATCGTTATCCAAAACCTTGATGTTTGGTATCAGTTGGTGGAATATTTTTAACGGATTATGGATGGCCACACCTCAAAGTATACCATATTTATAAATGAAGACTACGTAGATTGGTCAGATGACTTAAATAACTTTCATTAGTCTCAAAGTTAGTGATTTGAAATTGTCAATGTTGTCAATAGTTTCACTTATTTGCATGTTGCTAATGATTTTTACGTGTTGACCCGAAAATAAAAGTGGGTACTTCCGTATAATGAAAATTTTCTTTAAATTTATATGAAACCCATTCTTTGGAGAAGACTGATCATAAAGGACTTAAAATGCAACTCAAAACCTACTTGACTGTGTTATAAATGGATTTTTACCCTTTCTCATTAAATAGAAAATCACGCAAATATGTTTCTTCTAATTTAGAAGGTCAGTCAGGTCAGTAAGAAAGTCAGTCACAATCATATGAGACTCATATAATCTTGAGCCAAGGGAAAAGATGTAATTCTGCACCACATTGTGGATTATAATATCTTCTATCAGAAATGTTACAATGCCTTGATCTCGTAGTATTTTATGGCTTCGCGTTTATAGCCCAGTGATGGGTAAAAATGAATGTCTCCGGTGGTAGTACCGAAGCATGTTTTACGGTGAGAATAAGGCTCTCGGAGACGCGAAAAAAATCAATTTAACCGGAGATCCACCACCGTCTTCGTCCATGTCTCCATTGCATCCGTCTTCCACTGGCTCTGACCATCCGCACTCTCTTCGTCTCGTCCTCTCTCTCGATACCATTTTCATTCGGCGGAGAATGAATGAATGACATCCACTGATACTTTGAAAGCCATTTTCTCTCCGGATCTGGACGTCACACACTTGCCCATTTCCCGTGCAATATGTGTGGGTTGGAAGAGGCGTCGTTACTGAGGGTGGGCATTATTCCCTGTTGCAGTGTCCCTAGGCCTTTCCACCCAATGCGCCATCCCCTGGGCTGAGAAGGAAATAAAGCGGCTTTACACATGGAAGGTGACTTCCATCGAAGTAGCGAATGTAGCAATATCTCGAATCGTAGCGCTGGTTGCAGGGTATCGATCTGCGTTCACACTACTTCCTGACTTTTTTAAATAAAAGAATGTTGAAAGTTTACAATGAATATGGTAATTTCGAAAATTGCCTACAATTGTTCATATTGTGTTCGTATACTGTTCTGTTCGTGTCCTACAGTCTTGGACTCGGCAATCTTGGGCTTAATGTATTTGTAACAATTGTGCAGGAGTTTCTTCAGGAGCAGCTGCGTAATAATAATGATGATACAATAATAATGTAATGATTATATTAATAACTCACCATTACATTATATCAATCATGATAATGGTGGTAAAAATTATTATTATTATCTAGCAATGCAAACAACGCTATGCTTGTCTTTGCTGCCTCCAGCATTTCCATGTGGAAATAAATGTTAATGTATGAGCCCTCCTCGTGCGAATTAAGTCGTTGTTTTCATTTTTAAACATTAAAGGGGTTATGAAACCAAAATTCAACCAGATGCGACGCGTTAATATCGCAGAATGGATATATGGTACTTGGAGGCTAAATAGAAACCAGTCTATTATTCTTGCAAGAGCAAACTTCGATCGATTACTACGGATATCGACCCGCAATACTGCCATGAGAGTCCGTGTTTACTGAGAATCGCTTGCAAGTGGATTGCAAGGCTACTGTCGAGGATGTTACTCCTGTGTGTAAAGGCGTCTGGAGGGTTCGAATGGGTGCATGGAAGGAGATGACAATAAACATCGCCCTTGTGTCTTCGTGTCTCCCCCTCGGCAAGGAGCGGCCCTCTTCTTGTCGCTGACCATTGGTGCCCCGCCCCCTCCCCTTCTCTCCTCTAAACGCCTTCCCCTTCCAATAGGCCTCTCGGGTTATTCCCTGCTGTCTTGTCGCCGTAAGCGGACTTAATGATGGCTTGAGGATTTAATGCCGCCTTCACTGCATCCGCACTCCATCTAACAGGCTGGATCTTTTCTTCCAACATGCTAGAGGACAAATTTTAAGCTATTCGGGACTAGCCCGGGATCCCGGTCAAGGCAGATGATTTTTTCTCTGTGGAGATTCGCACATGCTAGAGGACTTCCCTACACTCTCTGCACGAATCTCATCATATTTCGACGGCACGGGTATTCACTTAAAAGAGACACTATTAAAAAACTGAGAATTCTCTAGGCCCTATATAGAAATTTAACAGTTTGTAGCTTGTTTGTTCTTTACTCCTTTTAATTAAATCAAGTTAATGGACGCAGCAATTGTTTCAGAATCGCGAGAATAGTGTTCCGTTCTGTCGGCTTTCTCAATGTACGAGGTGAAAAAAATGAGTCATGTGAAAGACTTATATGTGACTATTCAGTAAATTTCAGTCTAATGATTAATATTTTTGCGCCATTTTTATTGAAATATTTAGTACATGCTTTTTACATTGGCTGAAATTAAAAAATAAAGTTTGGAAATAATCCCCATTATGATTATGGAAAAATGTCCCTCAAAATTCCTGAAAAGTTGTTTTCCGGAGAAATGACGAAAGAGGTCGCGGAAATAAAAAGAAAGTAGCGAGTCCGTTGGATACGATTGGGACTCCGTCCGTTCCGTGAGCGAGAGAGTGGAAGGCGTTGGGAAGGGTTTTTGGTTGGATATGATGAAATGGACGAGAGCGCATTGACCGCGGTCTCTTTCATAGTGGGAGGGGGTGATGAAGGAGGGAGCCATCACTAAATAGAAAGGGGATGGAGTAACCCTGATGGGGCACTGGGTGTTTGGAAGGAAAAGGAAGGTTAACGGCTCGGTTTTGGTTAAGGTCTTACGAGGAAGGAGTGTTCTGATGGGAGTCACAAGGACACGGGAGGAAGGGTTGGCGGCGGCTGCAGCGGTGCATGCATGGGAACCAACGAATGGTGCAGCAGAAGCTCACTGGGCGCTGAGGAGGGGACGGCGCAATTGAGCGGTTAGTGTGTAGGTCTGTATTGTTTGAAGGTTGCTTATGTGAAGGTGGGAGGATCGGTGAAAGATATTCTAATGCACAATATATACCGTGGGGATTACACATACCGAACATATGTGGTGCAGCATTAAAGAAACTAGGTTTTGTTAAACGTATAATAGGAAGTTCCTCGGATGAAAAAGTCAAAGAGGATACCACTTCGATCTGGTTAGGCCACATCTCGAGTATGCCGCGAGAATTTGGGACCCTGGTCATAAGGGTTTAACCAAAAAAATTAATAAAATACAAAGGAAAGCAGTGCGCTTCGTTAAAAACTGCTACAAGCGTACTTATAGTTTCTTCTAGAGGGATTAAAGTGGGAGCCCCTAGAGACTCGGAGACTACACGCTAGGCTTAGTTTGCTTGATAAATTAAGAACTTATTTTTCAGAGCGACATAGAGAGTATTATCATAACTCCTCACTACATTTATAGGTCTGACAGATGTAATAAAATAAGAGAGATACACTGCCGAGCAGATAGATACAATAACTCGTTCTTTCCGCGAACTGTAAGCGACCGCAATAAAACTTGATCTCCACTAAATACACTCCTATAATACACGTCACCATTCTATCTCCAAAAACTTACACCTTTACACGGCTGGTGGCCTAACACCCCCTGCCACACGCCCATGCGGCGGTTCACAGGGTGTGTAAATGTAGATGTAGATCATTACAAATATAGTTACTAATATTTTCTTCTCAGGACCAACATATTGGAATCCAGATTCCTTAGACCCAACACATTGTAACTATACCTCCAGATAAACAATGTAAAAAATATGGGTTGTGAGAAAGAATCACCTGAATACGTAAATCATACACTTTATGGAATGCAATATATGCTTCTCCTCTTGTCGTTTGTTCGCGAGTGATCGGCGGTGGTCAGTGCTCTCATTGCCTTTTAACCCTTCTACGCTTCTCCAACCATGCGAAAGCATCTGTCCCACGAAGGAATCCCGGCGAGCGTTCTGCATGAAAGGTCCATGCCTTTCCTTTTTGCAACACAATCACAATTATTCGCCTACCTGTCACCCTGGTCTGGCCAAAATATGGACATAATTGACTTAAAACCCTCCATTTTGTTCAACCATTCCTACCAACACCTTCGCTATGTATTTACTGTTTCACTATGAGTTGCATTGCCCACATTTATAGCGTTCATTCCCTCTCGTCTCTTATTCGAGACCCTCAGATTCCTCCCATCCAACGACTCGAAACACAAGTACGATTTGCATCTGGTCTGGGAGGGTTGCTGCGTCGCATTCAATTCCATGGATATTACCGCGGGCGGCGTGTGGATCCAGAGACATGGTTGGGAGTTTAGGAATGTGAAAAATGTGCACTTTCATCACTTTGTAAATGAAAAATCATTATAATGAATGCTCCATCCATAGTAGTTCCGAAGTCTAAAAACGTAGGCTCGACCCATGGAGGTATTAAGCCTGTGCCAGATACGCTGCTTACACGCCATCTCCGTGAGAATCGTCATATCGACGCCCAACTCATACGTTTCCATGGAACGCGATGAATTTCCTTTTTTCAAACAAAATTGATAGTCGGTTATAAAAATATATTTTAAGCATTTTTTCTCTCTTTATGAGTAATTACATAAACGTTTATCATTAATTAGATATAAAAGATAGGTATCTGACGGCATTGTTTATTCTTCATAGGCACTGGCATCAATCGTTGATATCCGTGCTCAGTTATTAATATAGTTAACGTGTACATAGATCTTACCAATGGTTCTAGTACTTTACTCTTCTGTACGGACATATTCCGATACGTACCGTTATGAAATATGCTCGCTGGCATATTTATAAAGTTTTTAATTTACAAGAAGCAGTTATAATGTAATCAATACACTCACTTGAAGGCAGGACTTTTGTAAGCATTTCTCAGCTGTTTCTTAATTCCAGCTGACAGACATGTTGAATGCGAACCGAAAGATTAACTCTCGTTAGGGCGTGAGGAGGCGCGGGACGGGGTTACGGATGCGGCACTTAACTCCCGCCCCCACACCCGCCTCACCCTCTTCCACTCCCCCCACCCTTCCTCCCCACACCCTCACCTGTAAGGGATCCTCAGGGTGTGTGTGTGTGTCCCCACCCCGTCGTCACCGGGACTTCGGGAGGGAGGAGGCGCGAACACCCGGAATTCCTTTTCATTGAGATTGATGTTGGTCTCCCTCTCCTCTCGTGTCCTTTTCTCCTCTCCGCCCCGCGTCGCTTTATGAATCCGGACAACCGTCCCTCCCCCTACCTTCGCCACTTCCCCTCATTCCTCCCCCCCCCCAACCATTTACTAACCCGTCGCCTCCCTGGCGAAAGACCAGACGGTTGCGAAAAAGCACCCGCTGCTTTTTTTTATTCGCTTCTCCTCCACATTTGCACGCGTATCCCGCGAGAGGTCTTCCGCCACTCTGTCTGCGAAGTGCGCGCACGAAGGATTCCGCTAATATGGCCGCCGCGCGATGCGGAAGGAAACTAATTTAATCACTGTTTACTTTGGCGATGGCGCTGCAATGAGTTTTCAGTTCGTATTCCTCAAACTACTCTTAGAGACATAGAAAAGGGAAATAATAGGACTAATAAGCCAAGAGAGAGGCTGGGAAGAAGATTAATCGAGACCTCTTAAACATACGATGAAATGAGCATGTTTCGCTAAAAAGCTAGTTTCTGTTCTAGTATCTTAAAGCATTGCATACGAACGCTAACGAAGGCGAAACTCAGCGACTTTCTGAGATATTGAAAATTTGTCAAATTTATGTTGTCTCTTAAAATTATTTTTGCTTTAGACCTACTCATGGCTAAGCAAATAGTTATTTTTTACGACTCTCTCCAATACATATCCCATTCTTCAAATCCTCCTGGTATATCCTTCCCTATAAGTCCATGAAATACTCGAGCATCAACTTTCTTTGAACAAGTGAATTGGAACTCCGTGGCTAGTCCCGGATAACTTGAAATTTGTCGAATAGCATTGAGTTGAAAATGGAAAACGTAATAAAGCCCATACATAATCGTTCATAACCTGTTCTACGCAGGCAGTTTTGTTGAATGTTGAAGTATTAGTAATGTTTCTTTCAAATTAAAATTACCTAATAGAGCAATTGAAAAATCAGCGATGGAAACACAAGGAAGGAAGATATGATCATATTAGGCCAACAAAATATTTTAAAATATATTTTTATGCATGGAAAATTACCTGGAATTTCTTTGAAAATATCTCCAGAGATATGACAGCAAACGTTTTGTATGTTCTTATCAATGGAAATGTCACTGATATCTCTCAATTATGAGGCCAAATTTATTGAATTTTATGCAAGATGATATTTCACTCAAACTAACTGCCGAAACTCAACCTAAATGCTTTTCATTCCTTCTGCCGTACGCTCTTCGCCCCCACATTCCTCCACTTGTCGAAACTATGCCCTCCGATTACCGTGACCTAGACTCACCTTCTCAAACACTCGTGTGATTAAACCTCTATGTTGCGAAACGAAAGTGACACCCGTACAGCGAAAGTTGTGAAAAATACAAACTTTAACTTATTTAATGTGGTAAAACTATCAGTCGGTAAAATTTACAAAACAATTCTCAAAATAGAGCCCCAATATAGCTAATGTGACATCCTAAATCTGTTATTTCATTCCTCATACTCGGGTCAGGCAGAGAATTTCGTAAGTGTGTATTTATCAGCTTTAAGCACACTTCTTGAACACTTAAAATCATATAATATGTTGCCTTCATTTTCCGAGATCAACCGCGTATTTCTGTTGTGAATGACAACAGTTTCGCTGACACTACTTTCAGCGTCTTCAGGTCGAAGAAACTGTCGTCACTCACAGCAAAAATACGCGGTTGATCCCGAAAAATGACGGAGGTTAACGTAGAGCACCGCGAAAGCCTTTGTTATATCATAAAATGCGTATTTAAACTAATATTAGTATTTCAAATGAGTAAATATAGGAATGAGAGAACTTTTTGCAAGCGTAACCTCCTTGTTTTATTGTGTGTTGTTTCACACTGCCTGTATATGACTATGTGTATTGTTTCACACTGCCTGTGAATTAATACTGTGGCCTCAATAGATATCAGACGAAAATTCCTTTATGCTGAAATCTCAATTTTACTTGACCTCTTTTCTTTTATCAAAACTTGGTAAAATAGCAGCATATGTTTTTTACACTGCTCAAGAGTTTTGAATCTGTTTCTCTGCACCTGCTTCTCTTATACCTAAATATATTTAGCCCTCATTTAAATGGATCTCAATATTCCAATTATAATTAGCATCGAGCTGCGGCCAAATGGACTGCGGAATGTTCCAAATGAGAGGAATAGATTTTGGTGCAGAGAACACATTTTTTTGCTCCTGTTTGAAAGAGATCTTCAGAAGAGCACCGTTGCCAAACTTTCGTACTCCCGGAAGGTGTGCGATAAAAAGCGAAAACGAGTTCTTCAAGAAATTTGACAACACTGGGTAAACATCCGCTGTGTCGTGACGTCAACATTTAGGGCGGCGGATTCTGGGAGGCATCAGAGCAAAGAAATGTGCATTATGGACCCTGGGAGAAGGCTCTTTTGCCCTTCAGTAAGGCAGTCACCGAAAATGTACCCTCGAGAAAGGTCTTTTCAAGGGAAGAAGGAATGCTTCTCCTTTGTTTCCATAAGGTGGCGGGCGAAGTGAGGGAGTTGGGGGGGAAGTAAGTAAGTGAAGGAGGGTGGAGTTGTTTCCCTTTCCGATCTTCACTCTTTCCCTTCTCATTTCCCTCGAAAGAGGGAGGAGGGGAGGGGTGGGACGGGGGAGGGTGTGGAAAGAAAGGGAAGGGGAAAAGACGGGGGTAGGTAAGCGAGAAAGGAAGATTCCTTCCTCTTTTTTAACGCCTTTCCCTTTTTTTCATTCCCGCTTGTTTACACTTGATGGAATTTCCCTGTTTCACGGATTAAGGCGCGCCACTTAATTCTTTTAAGTTTTTAAGGGGTTTTACGAGGGTATTCATTCCATCCTGTTATTTTCGGAAACGCAAAATAACCCTTAATTTTAACCCCAGGACTCATTCCTTTGTGGTTAAAAGCTGTTACATTACGACGAGATGATACGGGCGATGCGATTCGGAAGAAGAAAGGCCACTTTATCACTACCCTCTCCCAGTTAATGTGGCTGCTGTAGTTTGTTTTGCTGCGGGAAGAAGTTCAAAGGGTGTTGACTCAAAGGCTCATTTGTTCTATTGTTCTAATTGAAAGATTATAATACCATATTAGGGAGGGAGAGATGTCTTCGCTAACAGCTCAATATTGTTTAAACGCTGTTTGAGAATTTCTACTATTTTTGAGTAAAGTGTACGATTTCTTGCTACATCTGAGAAGAAATTTTACTAAAAAACATTCTTCATTTATTACTGTATTGTATTATAATTCACTCCGTCAATACTTCGCATATGAAATGGCAAGAAATGCTGTTCTGTTTTATATTGATGCGGGATTTCTGTTTTAAGCAAACGTTAATAAGCGGTATCCTTAATTGTGACAGTTAATGACTTTTCTAGTAAATTACTCCGCCAATTGTATAAATCAACTAACTTTTAAGAAGAAAATACTCTGAAATATTTCGAGCTTCTGGACCAAAATCTCAGAATTCTCCATTCTTAATCACCATCACTTGCATCTTCTGATAAATTCATTGTACATCTAGTTCTTTTTACTAAAAATTCTTCTTTCACGTTTAAATGTATATGTTTGCAATGCAGCGAGACTAGCATTTGTTTAATTAGGCCGCTGCTGGGATAACCAAACACGAGTACAACAGGGAGTTAAAGCGCCACTTTTCTCCCACATTACGTGTTACAAAAACGAACTTTCCGTTCAGGTGTGGCAGATATTTCATTAAAATTCTTTTCTTCATCGCTTTCCCGGCATATCTCTAATATTTGTTTTGTTGTTTTCACAATTATGAACCATTGGAGTAAGGTAGTCGCGAAACTCAGGGTTTTCATTTTCTTCCTTTGGTGCGTATATTTGAGGTGAGTTACATATTTTATAACAACTGTCAAAGAAGACGGCCCTCCAGTTTCTGTGGAAGTAAAATTTCGATGGGGAATGTTTCTCTTCACTTAGTTACGTAAAGGACAAGTTGCGACCCAACGGAACGACGACTACCGGTTCTGAGCTTTCTTTTTAGCCAAATTTATGAGGGACATCTGCGTAAATCACAAATGGGCTGCGAATCATCATTTCAACTAGAACCATTATGGATTGATAGTCTGCTCTGCATAAATCTGAATCCTCCACATAAGTCGCAATTCTTATTGCTCGACCACCATTTCCTGTGTCATCCCGACACGGCTTGTCGCGCGGACACGAAGCATGTGGCGAAACTACTAAAGTAGGCATCAGACTCGAAGGAAAACGAAATTAATTAAATGTAACTATTCGAATGTTGGAAGTGAAGGTCAAATGACATATTTAATATAAATTACAACGAATAGCTGTGATATAAGTGAAATGCCATTTTAGGGACAGTTGTTTTTTCTTTCATTTTTTAATTTTTTTCTTATGTTTTTACTCTTCCACAATAGGGAAAGTAATTATTGTAAAACGGCCTTTTTGTTCCATCAAATGTGCGTGGAATGTACACATATAACTTTCAGAAAACTCTCCTCAAACTCTTTCTTCAATGCCTTTTTCTTCTGCCTCGAAAACGTGTACACTTGTTGACGTGATTAATTCATGGTATTTATGTATTACATCTTTCCTTATCTATGAAAAATATAATTCCATATCACTGAATGCATGCAATTCAAATTTCCTTCAAACATTTTGTCTCTCTAGAAAACGTGAGTGCTTCATGTTCCCATGGTTCCCTTCGACGGAATAGTAAAGCAAACGCTCGCGTGTGACATGAGATGGGTGAAAGAACTCGAACGCGATCGAATTAATGGGTTCTTAAAAGTTGTTGCAATGACACGCAACCGTACGGCACTTTTGAGATATGGATTTGGAACATTCACGATTACCCTCGAAGAGACTGTTGCACCAAAGGGATCCCACGGAGAGGAGTGAAAAAATAACTCTCCTTCGTTTAAAAAAATAGCTAAATTCAAATGTACAACCTCCGTTGAAACCTTAGATAAGAGTTGACAATCTCTGGATGCGTATGAATTCAACTCACTCGTGTTATTTATAATTTATTTATTTATGTTATTATTTTCGCCCACCTGTTATTTATTGTGAATGTGCAGTTGATAAAAATTTGTATTTCATCTGAAATCCCATCTCCTTCGATATGCATGTCAGCAGTTTATTTGCATTCAACGTGTAATTAAGAAACGACCGGTTACTTCTACACTTTTGTTATTTTATTGCAGCCTACCATGCTTTTGGCTGTATATAAAATCCATTTTGTAGGTACATTGAAATACTATCCTGTGAGCCCCGTGAGAGGTGTGTGGCAGGAGGTGTTGACCATGGAAGACCAGCAAATGGTGAGGGAGGCAGGGAAAAGACAGAAGTGAATCAAGAGTGATCATAATCATAGCTTTTATTCGACATCTCAGGAGTGTTCATTCAGAATTGTTTTCAGAATGGAAATATATACTTGAGTATGACGAAGAATTCCGATTCTTTTTTAAGAGTTGGTCACTTTGAGTTGATGATGTCATTTGTATCCATTCCAAAGCAGCTGAAGCCCAACTCTGTATCCGTATCTGCATCAAATGTCACCCCGAAAATCAAAATCCATCGAGTGCCTACCTGAGTAAGTACCAATAAAAAATTTACAGATAGTTCTAATAATTGGTTGAAAGCCATCTTGATTGGATTAATATTGTGACAATTTTCCCACCCGGATATAATTGAGGAAAAGCCGAGACACAATGAGTAATGCGTTTCGGCGCGCGGTGCGCCTACTCCGTAGTTTTAGGGACCCCGAGTCGTCCGGCTCTATCATGCAGTACGCACCGTCTAGAACTTTTGGCATTAAGCCACCTGTAAGTGGAAATATTCCCCTTATTTCCCCCAGAAGTAATTCGAACCACACTCTAGGATATATTCTTTTAAGCAAAGGTTTAATTCACTCGTAACAAAAAAATTACATTCATCCTCGTGTCTTAACACGCAAAATTACCCTTTTAAAGATACAGTTAGCATGGCACTTAAAATTACACTGATGGTGGGTGAGACGTGAGGGAACGAATGAGATGATTGGGCATGTATGAAATGAATGGGGATGCAACGGAATGACAATCAAGAATAGAACACATGAAATAAATACCCTATGCCGAATTTAATACACGAATGGCCTAATTGGACGACGGGACAACATAAAATGGTCGGCAAGTTATAAAATTTAAAAATACAATCGGATCCTGGGGACCTCTAACTTGAAGCAAACACAATACAGGGTGAATTTTGGATGAATTACACGATCGTTGCTCAAGAGTCCCGCAACGTCGATGAAACACTTGATGGAGGGATGAATTGGACGAGCAACGAGGGATAAGGGCGAGGGTGGAATGGCAGTGGCTTACGTGAGCGGTTTGGACGACGGATGAAGATGATGAGATGAGTGTTGCATTCGGCTCGAAGGCGGCACTGGAGCTAGCGGCAAGCCGAAAGTACAGCGTCGCGAGGATTCGCGACGACCAAGAACACTGCATAAGGACGGAAAACTCCCATCTTGACTCTGTTGCCAATGGAAGCGAAAGAATTGAAGTGCCACTTTTGGCCACAGGCTTTGCTGTTTAAGTTATCAAGCCTTATAGCAGACGTCTCTGGGCTAACTATGCGTGTTCTTACGTCTCCTTTTTCTCCGCCAGTACGATGATTTATACTGCAAATAATACTTTAAGGCATTGGATAGTAGATTTAGTACCTAAGGTACCGAGCCATCGACGAGAAAACTCTACAGAGCGTCGCGAAATAAATCAATGACACCGAAAGCGTACAGAATTAGGTGATGTGATAGGTGGATTCGTATTCCGAATTCCACCCTACAATTCCTAATTTACGATGTAAGAAAAGGGAAAAAAGGGCATTGAATTAATATTTAATGCAATTAATTCGAATGCTAGTTCATTTCCGGTTATTCGATGCCAATTCACGTAAATTGAATACGCCGCTAGCAAAATCAGCTGATTTTATTGATGCCATGACAATTACAATGATTCGAACGCATTTCCCCTTCATAATTCGTAGGGCGTAGAAAATTAAATTTGACATTGAAAGAACAAGGATACACGAGCGGGCGGGCGGGGGAGCGAGCAAAGTATTCCTATATGGGTTAAAAAAGAAACAAGTATCAGTAACTTACTTGCTTTATTATAATCTTTGGAAAATTAATCTATGTCTAATACCATTGGTTGCCCGTTATAAACAAACGGTCAAATATAAAATAGCCTGTAGCAGATGAAGGTCAACTGCTGAAATGAAAATGAACAACTTAAGCTCAGAAAAGTGACGGAAGCAAATGAAGGAATGACGGAAAATGTAGGAATAGTATACGCTGGGAATGTCAAAACAAAGGGATCACACTGTCATGTACGCTCTGTTGGAGGCACTAGGAAATACATACGTATACTGAACGCTGTCTCTCTCGCCAGCAAATGTAGGAATAGTATACGCTGGGAATGTCAAAACAATGGAATCACACTGTCACCTACGCACAAGTAAATATATACACTGAACGCCGTCTCTCGCGTAATGGCTATCTTGCGGTAAGGGCAACGATCGTCACCCTCGTGTACTTACACTAACCTTAAGGCGAAATACGATTGCGTCGAAAACGACTTTACTCCTTGTAGATTGAGGAATTCTCTTAGCAAAAAACAAATTTCACATTCTAATTAAGTTAACTGCTAGCTATGTTTCGCAGAGCGTACATTTTTAATTTTTTTAAATTAAGACCTAAAAATTGTAAAATTTGGCTTCATTTTTTGCTTTTTACAAAAACTGGTCTCTGGCAGACATAAACAATATATTCAATATTAGATTAAAATTAATAAATCGGAAATACATTGAGTATTCAATAAGTTACTAGGAAAGTAAGAACTAACTGAAAACGCGCCGATCAAGAGCGGCTCTAGCGGCGAAATAGGCAAGCAGGTGAAGGCGCTCGCGGAGATTCGAGGGGAGGCAATGATTGGCCACTGGAGGGGAATGAGGGGAAAGCCGCGAGGGGAGGGGAAGGGTATGAAGTTGGAGGGACTTGGTAGGATTGAGCTAGAGCGGCGTGCAAGAAAAGTTTCACACTGTGGAGGAGGAACTAAAGACTGGCATCATCCGGCGTTTGACGGCACCACCTTTGACTCGGCGCCTGCTGGCATTCCTACTCTCCTGTTCTGAGTTCGCATCCTCTTGTCTTTCTCTCACGGACTGCTAGACAACTGACTTCACGGCCTCTCTCTGAACGTATCCCATATAGTACCATCGGCCGTTAATGCGGCGGTATTGGCCACAAACGGGAGTACTACCTCATCCTAGACGCGACCACCTTACCACCTCCATCGAGGCGCAACAACCCGGCCATATGGCATAATCTTCGGACGCCCAGGCTGATGGTTTCTCTTATCCAAGCCATACTTACGTACTTTGGTATTGCTTTGCTGAGCTGCCTTGTAGATATGAACTACCTTGTGGACTTTCTATCAGTATTGCATTGGCGAGTCCCAAGTACAAAGTCGGAAAATCAATCATTTTGGTTGTTAAAAAATTACTATTCCTATAGGTTACTGGTTGTTCTTGCTTGAAGTTAGCGCTAACTTTAATGTATGTTGACGCAGTTCCATAAGGTTAGATAATTCAATAATAACTAACGTGTATGTTTTGTTCTGCTAGCTCTGTTAGAGATGTAGACTCAAGTGTGATGAAAAAAGTACCCGAACTAGTGTCGTATGATAGGCACGTTAAAAAAATGAATACGCGAATCACGCAGTGAAGCTCTACTTCAAAGCATTGTTCAAGATTGCGGAGGCGAGGCCCATTGTCAAAAGCATTCTAACAAAAGTAAAAATGAGAGTGAAGCAGCTCGCGGCGATATTATGTATAATCGTACAGAAGAGAATACCGTTGAGTCCCTGGTCGAGGCTTTAAAAAAATGGTCCCAAGCACGTATTTGGATGTCACGCGTCATGCCGAGACTACTTCTGTCAATCTGTCGACAGGAAGTTGAAGGTTATTACCAAGGATGAAATGGCATGCCTCGAAAAAATTGATGTGGCTATGAAGCCACTTATTCGAAAATCTGGAAGGTTGATATCACACGAAACCAGTAACAGTGCAGAAAAATTAGTCTTAGGCCGAATTTTATGTTTTAGGCCAAACTTGTCGACAGAAAACAAGTGGATAGGGGCAATAGAGAATCATATCAACACAGGAATTTCGGCTCTGGTCTTGATTTCCAACTGGGACCTGTGTGGATATATTCAACTTGGGAAACGCTCACAGGAAGAAGTCCCCACAAGCCTGTCAAATTCACTTGTCACGGACAAGACCTAAAACAACGAAAGAAGAAGACAAAAACAAGTGATGGGGCTGGTTACGGTGTAATGTGTCAAAAATTAGACTTGGATGGCGAAGAATATGATAAAGAAGTAGAAGAATTCATGGACAAATTAAAAGTGACAACAGCTTCTAGAGATCAACTGGAAAAGGACACTAAGGGCCAATCAGAAAAGAAAAGATGGTGGGGGGAATGAATTAATCGATTGACTTCATCCACTTTGGAATAATCTGCAAAAAGCGGATGCGGCTTCAGTACAACCGTAAGTTTCAGAATGAAGCAACGCAATAGGGGCAACTTCACGAAAACAAATCGATAAGGCAGTACGAGGAAATCTCCGGGCGTAAGGTGACTCCTTCAGGGCTGCTCAATGACCTCAAGCGATGTTTCTTTGCCGCTTCTTTGGATGGCAACGCTGTTGATGCGGGCATTATTGAGGTAAAATACCCTAATTCTGCAGAACAGTTGGGGTTGGAAGAAGCAGCGAACAAAATTTAGTTTTTTTGTCTTGACGAAAGTCTGCAATTAAAAACAAACCGCAATTATTACTACCAAATTGATGGCCAGCTACATGTTACCGGCGCCCCATTCTGCGACTTTGTGGTATGGACTAAGGATGATTGCAGAATTAACAGGATTTTAGGGGATGGTGACTTTTGGTCAAAAAAATGGAGCCTAAGTTAAGTCTTTTTGTAAAGAAATTCTTCTGCCGGAAATAATAGATCCTAGAGTGAGTAGATCAATGGATTTGCGTGAGCCGGAGTTTCCTTCAAAATTATACATTTCTTTCCGTTTTTGTATGTAAAAAAAAGTTACGGAAAATAACCTACTTTCAGCTGTAGAAATCGTTAGTCAATCAGTATAATTGATCAATTTAATCAGTATTTATGAAGATTGATTCCTGACACAAGTTTGATGCAGCACCCCACACTCATTCCTCAGGTCTGCCTTCTTCTGAAAGAATATATCATCTGCCTAATAATTTCTCTAATGTATTCCATTACTTCCCGACTTCCTCCTTTCTTTCCACTGTGCGACCACTTCATTTTTGACTAGATATTTGCGCCATAGTTTGAGCTGAATAACATTGCCTTTTCAGATACGAGCAGTTTTTATTAACCACGGTGTGCGTACTTGGTAGCTATTTGTGCAACATTGAGATCAATCCATTATATCTACGCCGGTTATGTACTTACTACAATAAATGATCATTTAAGGCTTTTCTTTAATTAACTTTTGCAGAAATAATCGTGTGGAGTTAGATAAGAAATAAGAGTGCTACTAGAATAGGTTCTATTCCACGGTTTGAATTTGGAGCACATTGGAACTTATCTGCAAACTTGAGCGCTGATGAATGGAACAATGTGTACTGACGAATTGTTTGATAGCCTATCGATACAATTAAGGCATAGAAAAAGCCACGGCCGAGTGTTGTGATCGAATCCTTTCAATAAACCCACGTTTTCAAAAGTGCTTGCTATTTATCACTGAGAAATTTAAAATGCCCATCACAGTTTGGCGTCTCAACAGAATATCAACACAAAAACAATGATCGCCGGAGCCACTGACGAAGTTCTTTTGCCGGAAAGACATCTCTTGTGACGCTGTTAAATTTGGATTAAAGGCCATTAACAATGCATCTGAGCCGTATTAAGCTTAACCTTAAATATCCATGACATTCCATGTGATTTGAAGAAAGTACATAATATTCCCGTCCTCAAGGGTGGGAATAAATCACTTGTTGAGAACTAGCGATCTATCAACAAACATCTGTATCCTGTCAATTTCTGGAAAAAATTGTTGCTAATTATTTGCGTGGGACGATAATAATTGGCTGTTTAAAACCCAACATGCTTTACTCAAGAGGTAATCCTACGAAACTCGGCAATTTGGGATCTGTCAGAAAATATACAATTGGTTATATAGGGTTCAAGAAGTAGATGCGGTTGTGCTAGTCCAAGACCTATAGCAACGTGCCTTACGATAAACTAAAAGAAAAGATTGGGAAGCTAAAAAAAGGATCATATTAGGGAGAGAGACCTTCTTCCTCAGGTTTTTTTTCAACTGAGGGAAACTTAAAAAGTATTAACAAACAAAATTTGTTTGTTAATACTTTTTAATCTTAGTAAGTTCATCTTGGAAACGAACTCTCTGCCGAATTCTATGTCGACGACTGAATTTTCTACGGGAAAGACGATAGCGATAGTGAAGTTAATTGAATAACAACCAAAAGATAAATAAATGGGTAGTGAAGAAGGAAATAGAATTAATTAGGTATTGCAAAAAGCAAATTATTCAGCTTCTCAAACGGTAGGGTATGAGCAATAAGGGAAGAATAATTGCAAAGAGAAATGGATAATTTTTGTTTCATGGGGATATAACCAAGATGACTTTCCAAGCAGCCTAATATTCCAAGGAAAATATCCCTTTGGAAGCGACTGAAAGGTGAGGTGTGTAAGATAACACGCAAATTGCAACTTGATACTCGGTTCTCGAAGAAAAATGCGCCAGCTCCAAGACCGAAGCTCGCAGCTGCGGTGGTGTCGGGTTCCGATGTGGAAGGAGAGAGGAAGACTTGGAAGGGGAGGGAGGGACTCTCAAGTTCCACAGTCCGACGTAGTTCCCGATACATGCTTAGGAGGTCGCGCTCACGGCCTGCGTCCGTCGTCCCGTCTTGCGAGGGAGATTCATACTAACTCGCCGTCGTATTTAGCCTTAAACGAGCTTTTGCTCTTTTCACCGAGAATCTTGTTCCTCATTTAGGTATTCGAGTGCTCAGTAAAGCATCTGACACAAAAAAACTTCGGAAACCATATTTTGAACCAAATTCGTCTCGTTTAACTGCACATTCACACTCCAAACTGCCTTCACAACAATACAAATCTCGTCGTAAACAAGGCGCAAAGTTCGCATCAGTGCCACCATCGTCAAGTTCCGGAACGCTATTAACCTGCGACAGAAATTTTAGCTAGAGACGATCGAAAGCGCATCAAGAGTCGCGTCCTTATGCAGTGTTCTTGGCGACTACAATCGATGAGGGTCGGCCAATTACTCAGGCCAACGTAATGGGTGAATAGCAATGCTTGAGGTGCGCACAGCAGCGCCAGGCCTCGTTAATTGCGTCGCCTCTCGGCAGTCAGCACGTAAGTGGATTCCCACTCTCTCGTACTCGCCATGGTCTCTAGGTCGGCCACCGCGGAAGAACTAAGGTGTCGCCGCACTATCTCACAAATCAGGAATTCTCTCGAGTCCGCCTCGGTAGGGCCCTTCTATGCCCCTCATGCTCACAGATACCTGGGTAATTCACGTCACACAATGGCGGGGAGGGGGAAGGGAACTAAGAAGTTTGCCACCTTTATGCCCATTAGATTCCTACAAAACACCCTCACTCACATTCAACCCTCACTCACACACACGCACACACATTCATTCAAAGCAAAAGCATCGGTCACGTTCTCGCGACCTTGCGAGAGAAATATAGTATCTCGCGAGTGTGGGTCGTCTCACCTTCCCGGAGAATAAGAGGGGTGGGGGGAGACAAAACCAGAAAAAAACATCGCTGAAACGGCACGGGAAAATGGCCGTGACTGTTACAATATTGATAACTTATTTCGTGAAGGTTTGTAAATAAATTCACTTTGTCATATTCCACAATGGTTTTTCTTATTCCGACCTAGGTTTCGACTCAAGTCATTATCAAGGTAACCTTATTAAGTCATTATCGAGGTGTCCTTGATAATGACTTAACTTTAAGTCATCAACCTAGTCGAAACCTAGGTCGGAATAATAAAAACAATTGTGGAGTCTTAAAAAGTGAATTTATTTACAAACCATCGCAATCTTGTTCCACCAAGTGAAGCTTGAGAATTTATTATTTATTTCGTGAATTTTAACTGCTAAAAATCGTTGCTTGAACGCGCAAATATGTGTTAACATTACTTCACGTTATGGTAATTTTGGTTCCTTTCTCGGAGTTAGTCAATTATAATCGAGTAAAAAGTGCTACAGTCAGTAATTTCGTGAATAATTACTGTGGATACTGTTGTCATTAATTAAAATTTTTATCATTAGATATCGTATATCATACTGGAAATAAGTCACTGGGTCGGTCTATTTGTGAGACAAAACAGTGGAATTTAGTAAAAATATATCAGGTGATCTAATCCGATAAGTTAGTGTTTATGACTGTTTGGTTACAATTGAATATATTCCATTAATTATGTAATCCTAAAATCAATTCAATAAAAGAAATAAGCGCTCAGGAAACTATTACCAGACGTCACTACGTCCACTGCAATTACCAAATATTGGGAGGTAGATGCTGACGATTAGAAATCATGCGATATTTTAGCCTGTTTTATTGTCTGATGTGTTTAGCCTATTTTATTGTCTGATTCGGAGAGCCGTATGTGCATTTTCCTCAGCAGTGAAAGATAGTGCAATGTATGTGGGCCGAAGTCTTCCGATAAGTCTTCGAGCGATACCAAATTTCAGCCGTTAAAGAGTTTTAGTTTTATGACGACTAGCTTTATAGTAACCGACAATCAGCCATAAGAAAATGCTTGTAAATTTGAATTTTTATTAGCAACGTTAATGAGCTAAACTGTAACCAAAAGAAGTGACAGAACACATAGGGAGCAAAGTAAATCTTATCTATTTATCCCTCATAACCTGAGGAATCTTAAAAAATTGGGCGTAAACAGGGAAGCCTTCGAAGATTAGTGTATTTATCATACACCTTTGGCGTTACAGCCTGGAATTGCAGGGCTTCTTCAGCAACATGCTCCCGTTTATTCGCGTCATCTTTGACAACTTTTCGTCCACCAAGAGGCTCGAAGCCTCCCGAGGTTCTCCTCAAGACTGCTTTTTTCTCAAAGCCTGCCCTGTTACACTATTTCAGAATACTCTTCAATCTGTCATTTGTTCCTCTGTCCATCCTTTTTCTGACGCTTTAGCTCTAAATACAGTTTTACCGTTGGCATCTCATTTTTTTTTCCTCTGCTCATACCACTGACATTAAAACTGATATTATAATGCCATATGTCGTTTCAAAGCCATTTATCCCACTTAAGTCAATCGTCACATTCGTCGGGTATTCTTCCAATGTTTGTTGCCCCGTCATTGCATTTTTACCGCCGGCATCAGCTCGTTAGAGATCCAAGCTTCTCTCTCAGTCACCTTCATTTCTCTCTCTCTCTCATTGCTATGTCCTTTCCGAAGGACGAAAGCCTTTTACTGGGAGCCCATTTTACTTGTATTGTACACATTGCTAATCTTAGGGCAGTTTGGACGCCTCTAGTCATGGTGGACGCCACTTTCAACAAACATTTATGAGATTGATGACATATAAGAGTGATTCTTGTGACACAGAAGCGTTTGTTGCGAAAATTGAATTCTCCGTGCTAACTACCTTTCAATGCGTTTTGGAGGCTTTAACTTTACTTTATTTTTTAAGGCCGTACGCTGAAACGCCACCCCAGACAAAGGATTTTTTTGCAATTTAACTAAGAGAATTGCTAAAAAGAATAATATTTTTTAAATATTGTTAAACCATACGAACTACACATCATTCAATTTCCAGCGCAATAGGTGCATTGGCATGTCCTCATTTTTCAATCAATAATGTCTGTCCGCTGCATTGTACTGTAGAAGCTAATCCCAGGAAATACGGCTTCTATTTATGGGGAGATATATCGCAAAGTAGTGAGGTACTTAAGAGGCTGATTTTTTGTTATCATTATAAGGTATTACATTCTTTAAACTAAGGAAAAATTCTTAGACGTATAAGTGCTATGGTATCTCATTCAAGGTGCCTTCAATTCAAACGCAAATTTTCACACAATCTCCCGAAAGGTTTAAAGATGCTTCAGAGCAAATTGAAATATGTAGAATCTCAAGTCACCTTTGTAACAGGATATTATTTCCAAATCCCTCCCCACTGCTTTTAATTAAATTTCAACGTAAAATAATAGCCATCTCGCCTCATCAACCCTTAATCTGCGCTCCGTGCCATTCCTCCCAAATGTTAGTATTTTATCCATTCCCCCTCCCTATACGTTACTAATACTACATTTAATAAATATTAATTAAAGCTTTGTACCTAACGATGACGTAAAGTGGTGAAACGCGTAGTACATATAAAAGTTATGTAGAAAAGAACAAAGTATTTAATTTCATTATGGATATTAATGTGAAAAATTTCTCCGAAGGACGCCTTGTGCAGTCAAGTTTATTAATTGAATTGAATTCTGAGGAGCCAGCACATAGACCTAAATTTCTTTTATCTGGCGCCTTATCCTTTAGCAATAATTATACTTTTTTGAATATGGTCTTTATTCTGGACAGCGAATAAAAACTCTCGTAAACTAACTTTATAGCTTTTGATGTTAAAGAATTCCCCGTAATTACGCCCTGAGACTTTTGCTACATTTTTCACCGATGTAATACTCGACGGCGCAATTCACTTCAAGGAGGATCAGCAATGGCTTCAGAAATTGACTCCACGCGCATATTCCGCGCCGACTCCGCCGACTCGGCGGAGTCGGCGGCGCGCAGAAATTGGTCATCAGCAGACGCCACCTCTGTGATCACAAGGCAAATAAGTTTCTGAGCCACGCTCCATGCTAGTGGTTGTCAGCGTAGTATACTGATTTGCTTCAGAATTCCGCATTGTCCCTTCGATGCCAGTAGATTTCGACAATTTTTAGGAGATCGAATGTTGTAGAGACGGAGGGGCAGGCGGTGGAGGGAGAAGGGGGCTTAAGAGGGAGGGAAGGGTCGGACATTGACATCATTCGTCGTCTTTTGGTAGATTCGTCCATAGAGAGAGAGAGAGGGAGAGGGAGAGAGACAGAAGGGAGTCCCATTAGCGGAGAGGGGAGAGGGGACCATTTGGAATGATTTATTGGGCGCAGTGCGACTCCCGGCTTGGGTATTGAACGAAGGGGGATCGTTACTCATTTCATTGGTGTACCCTCCTCCTTCCACCCCCTCCCCCTACCCACCCTCACCTGCCCCTCCCCTCCCTCTCCGCCCCTCCCGGGGAAGGGATGCCTCACCCCCATCCGCTTTGCTTCTTCTGGCTCTCCTCTTGAGACTATAGCTCTCGTCTGTCTCTCTCTCGCAGTCTGCGGTGCAGCCCATTCTACACTCCCTGGGATATCTTCATCTTAAAGGCAGCTTCACTTATGGAAGTTGACGTCTCTGGGAGTTGCGAGTGTAGCAATCGTAATTGCAGGGAATCGGTTTGCTTACATATTACTTGCCGCCGTCATTTCCAGGGAAATGAATGTCGGAAATAAACAACGAAAATATCCTAAAATTGGCACTTATTTCTTTCGTTAATTGCTGTTGGAGAACCGTATGCACTCGAGCAATGGCCTCATAATATTTATATAAATTACATTGTTGTGCATTATTAAATCCTGTCTCATATGAGAAATATGATAATAGTTTATATTATCAAATTATAGAAATATTATGAAGCTTACCTTTGTGTTCCTTAAACATTTTTAGTACATATAAATATTGGCAAATGCTGCAATGAGTCTTCTTCCCACTAATTCATTCGTCCTTTACATTTTTGGTTGCCTTTTGGAATCACGGGATCAAGATTTCTCCGTATGCGATTTTATCGTCTGATAGATATGCTACTAGCTGTCTGAACCTAAATAATTCTATTTACATCGCAAGTTCAAGCCTCGGTTGATTACTACCACTATCGATCCCCGTTATTGCCATTGGAAGTCCATGCTAACACATCCAAGAGTCCCTTTGCAAGCGAACTGCAATACTACACTAAAGGAAGTAACTTTCAAGTTTAAAGCCCCCTTCACTCGTTGCCTCCTTTCTATCTGAACAATGGAGGGCTGTTTTAAACAATTCAGGCCGGTTCTTTCTACAGTTCGCTCAAGATAATAGCGCTCTTGAAATATACTGATATGTCATCGAGATAAAAAAAGTTTTTCACCGATTTTTTAAATAATTATAATGGTTTAGTTTTTTAAAATAATTTTTATCGATCAAATGATTTAAACGAAGGCCACCATCATTGAGTATTCGTTCGTAAGACCCATTTCTCCAAACAGCTCTCATCATCATCTAATACTAAATTCAATGCCTTTTCGTCGGAGCCACGTCTCAATTTTCATTGCTA
Organism: Ceriagrion tenellum; assembly: GCA_963169105.1. NCBI lineage: Eukaryota > Metazoa > Arthropoda > Insecta > Odonata > Coenagrionidae > Ceriagrion > Ceriagrion tenellum. The sequence continues at coordinate 711,435 of OY720643.1, read as the reverse complement.
CTTCCCTCACGCAGGCATGTAATTCCAAGCCCATCTCATGCTCCATGTTCTTGAAGAATTTGGGACGTACTCTAGATTTCTTCCCCACAACTTTTTCTTCAGATATGATTTTTAGGTATTACTTATGCCTTAGTAAATGCCAGTTTTGCCTCTCCTTACCCCGTTGTTCTTAGCAGCGATCTCTTCTCTTTCACTTTTAAAAACTTTTTCATTACATTTTATTTTTTCCTTATTTGTTTTCGTCAGTTTCCTCCAAATCCACTCTTCCATTACCTGAAGTTTATTCCTTTCCTCTTTCCAGATTGGCAATGTCTCAAATCTATATAATAACACACTTCAAACGAACGTTTTGATGACCTATTTGCTGGTATCAATAATTGTATGGTTATTAACTAATAATTTCTTCTTGCTTTGAAACTCTTGTTTCGAAAAAGCTATTATTCTCTTGATCTCGGTATCATTTGTATTTTTGTTGCTAATGATACTCCCTAGGTTGCAAAAATTTTCAACTTGATCTGAGGTAGTGTTGTCTATTTTATGTGAGTTTTAACATTTTCTTTTCTCATTTCCATTACCCTTACCTTGGTCTTCGGGCAACATTAGATGTGTTTAGTGATCAGCCACATTTTGAACTTTCAGTGGCACTATTAAGTTGTACAACCAATGATAATTATCAATAGTGATATTTAGCCATTTACATGCAACAAAATATTAAAAAATCGAATAAATGGACCTCAAGTGAAAGCTCGAAATAGCTATTTATATTATTTCAGAAGCAAATAGAAAACTCAGATTGCCATCATCTAACTACAAAAACATCAATTTATTTAAAATTTGACCTCTAAATCTACATTTTTGGAACCACATAACGGGAGTATATTGCGCCACTCGTGCCAAGTACTGGCATTCGAATATCTGATAACGTCACAACCTCTGGCTCACCATACGTCTTTGTGTGTCTTAGTTTTTTAATGTATGAAGGTCATTAGAATTAAAGATGGATGAGCCCTGAGTGTTCTTACTTGAGCCTACGTGGAATTATCAGCGCTTGTATTGTAAATAAAATTTCATTATTTTGTTGTTGACCAATTTCCTTTTCTTGAAAATTTGGACTCTTCAATTTTACAATAGCAATCAGGATCTGTGTGGAGATATGCGGAGACAAATGAAAGTATTTAGCTGTTAATAGGAAGAGAGACATTGACCGTAGACATGAAAACTAAAGATTAAATATCTCCCTGGTTATTTTCATTTTCGAAATCTTCACTCAACATTAGATTGAAAATATACGTAGGGATTGTTTTGGAATCGGATTGGAGAAGAATTGAGGCATAAAACTGGATATGATGAAACGAATTAGCACGATTAAGAGGATGAAAGAAGTTCTATAGTCCAAATAATGTGGAAGCAAAAGGCGCTTATAATAGAAAGGATTGTCAAAAAGTGCCAAGGGCACGGTTACATAGATGTAAAAGAAAACAAAGCTCACTGTGTGTTACGAAGAAAGTTACGTAAATGTGTGTGCATTAATATTCGGAGTTTACAGATTTATATCTCGTACTTTTAGTTATTTCAAAACCGACAACAGTTTTCCACGTGCGTTTTTGAATATGTTTAAATACTCTAATTTTTATTTTTGAATCCTATAGTTTATCGTAACTGAGAAGAAAGTTACGATTTGTAAATTTAAAAAAGCGTAGATTATCATATTTTAGTACATTTTTTAGTAAATAATTATCTTGTGTAGTTTGAAAATAACTGTCTCTTCCTTGGCCCTGATTTTATTTTCCTCTGTGAATAATAATTTTATCTTCTACCTTTAAACTTGAAACACTTTAAAAATGAGATCGGTACGTTGTTTTGTCGTCTGCCAAATCAAAGTACCTCGTTCGATAACTGAATTTACCGAAACCGCTCCTAACGATAAATCCTTGATCGATGTAATTTGCGCGTCGCATTTTTAAAATAGTCGAATATTCTTGCACGAGTACCAAGTTTTTTAAGACCTGAAATGTATTTTTTATTTTCTTTTTAAAATAAAAATTGCATTTAGGATTTTATTTGCACATTTCCTTAATTACAGACACTGATATTGTTCAATTAATTTTTAAAAAACTTTCAAAAACCTTCCCAAGCTACAGATTGTATTTTTGCTCGAAACAGTCTCCTCTTTGGATGAAACAGTCGATCGGGAATTTCTTCGTCATACTTCCCAGGGTCCAATGGGAGTTGAAGTTCGTATATTGAGTGATTTCCATCCAGTGGATAAATAAGCTTTAAAACAAGCGGGCGAATTTTTAGTACAGGCTTTATCAAATAAATTGTGGTAGAAATACATGGTGGTAGATTATGTTGTATTTTCTTTGTTAATTAACTTTGAATTATATATTTTTCTCCAGCCTTGATTTCCGTTGTTTTGTCGCCATATTTTGTGGTGTATTTGCAGTTTCTGTGCCAATTCCTCTTCCCCTTAAGTTTTCCGTCTTACTTCGTCGTTGTACCATCAACGTTCTTAGCTCATATTTCAGTTTTATCAGAATAAATATATCGACTCCTTTGGGAAGAAGTTCCAGAATATTCTTCCATGCCACCTCGATGTTATCGTTTTTTGTACCATCCACCAACCGGTGGTGAAACTCTTATGACCTTTTGGGTTTGAAAAGATCACAATTTTTCGAATGAGGAAAGTTTTTGCTTATATTTAACCATGGGTTTAAACAGCTCTTTTAAAAGTGGCTACAATCTCCAAACATCAACAGAAGTTTTTGGTTTTTATATCCATTTGTAGGTTTTTAAAGATTTATTTTCATTAAATTAGTCAACAATGACACTTTTATTTTACATCATCGGGAAAAAATGTAATTATTCCTGTTTTTTTCGTAAATTTTCGCAGTTCATGATTTAATCTTGTGAAATCTTTTGGTATCTGCGATGATTTTTTTCAGAGCAACAGTTTCGCCGTGCTATTCTGCCGGCTTCATCAGGCTTATTGTTCCTTTTCCGTTGGTGGTTGGGCATATATAGGTCCGAACAACAATGGTCTTCTTTAAAATTTGAAATCTCGGCTGTTTATTTTTTAAGGGCTCAACTTTACCGTTTTTTTCTTTTTCAAAAGTCTCTTCCACGTTAATGGAAGTACCCATCATCTCTGTTCAGGTTATTAGGTCTTTTTTCTATTTCAATTGCTTCTCTGATGAGTCGTGGATAATAGCTGCTTTCTTTTGATAGAATTTTCGCGGACTTGATGTCTATGGTATGACCCTCTTCCATGCATGTATGTTCAACTACGGTAGAGTAATACCAGTCCTTCTTAGGTATTGCCCTTTCATGTTCTCGAAGTCTACAGCTTATGGCTCTTTTTTTTTGCCCCACATACGATTTTCCACAGCTACAAATGATTTCGTATATTCCTTCTGACAGAGAGGAGGGAACGGATCTTTTGCTCCTCGAAGGTAATCATGGAGTTTGGAGACTGTGTTATATCTCGCTAGAATATTATGCCTTTTTATTATTTTGCCAATGCGATCAGTCGTTCCCGCTACGCAAGGCAGCAAAAACGTATCCCAATGGCTTAGGCGTCTCCTTCGTTTGACGATATTTCGTTACTGCACTTCGAATTAATTTGCTGCTGTATCCATTTTCCCTCAATGCCTTCCGCAGGTGGTCTGTTTCTTCCAATATGGAATCAACATCGGAATCTTTTTGGGCACGATCGAATAAAGTCTTGATGACTGAAGCCTTCTGTTGAGGATGGTGGTGTGAACGTGCGTTCAAATACCGATCGGTATTCGTCTTTTTTCTATGTACATGGTGGCCAAGAATACCATCTCCCTTTTGGGTGGAATATTTACTTCCCAAGGAAGTTATAACACCATCATTTCGTATCATTCATTTTGAGGGTTGTTTTGGTTAGAGTTGTATTTAAGCGGTCTTGTTAAATGTAAAACAGTTTTCCCTTGAAAATTCTGGTACAGAATGTTTTATCATGTACCGAATCAGTTTTCGCGGTAAATATTTATTTTAATTAGGCAATATTTTAGTCATCCAATCGAGAAAATAGTGTATAAACTAGTCTGGCTATACTGCTTTCTGGTATTTCTCAGGCTAGACTGATTGTGGGAAGTTAAAACACTAATAGTAATGGTGACTGAGAATGTAAACTGGTATTAAATCACAATCGTTGTTCTCAGGAAAATTAGAATTTATTACAAAATAAAATGAAAGCCGTATGTAACTCATGTTTTTGAAAATAAACTGAAAGTAATCTCGGTCTTTATCAGTAAACGGAAGGATAAGAAATGTTTACATTAGTTTTTAATTTAGTGATTCCTTTACTGCTCACCTTGTACTGATATCACGAATTAATTCGTTCGACGACTTTCTGATATCGGTTTACACGGCATTCTGTTCAATTATATTCCAATGAACTATAATTTCCGCGACTCCAGAACATTTAATTCACCTGATCAAACACGCCCCCTATTATGATGCATGTACATATGAAGCGAGTTTCATTAGATTTCGAAATTTGCATCGAGAAAGGTATCTTATACGCCCGTTAATTTCAAAAATCAAAACCGTCAAGATGTTAAATCCCCTAATGCTGATAACACTTAAAATTTACGGCTGCTGTGGCTTGGCGGGGTGGGATTTTGGAATTGCGGGGAGGGGGGCGGGGGTTCGTGAAGGGGGTTGGGGGGGGGTTACGGAGGAGGAGAACGCGATGGGCGGCGAGCTTTACGCCCGTGCTCATCTCTCGTCTCCCCAGAACACCGCCAGGGGTCTCTTCTCGCCACCCCCGTTCTATCCCCCTCTCCATTGCTGCTCCTCTTCTTCCTTCGCCTTATCTTAAGTGCCCACTCATTTTCCTCTCGAAGGGAGACCCCCTCCCCCACTACCAGACCCCAATTCCTCTACCCCTTCTTCCAGCGTGCAGCAGTCCCTCCACCGACCCTGAGAAAACCCCTTTTCCATTAATAAGGCACACGTCCTCACGTCCTCCTCTCTCTCTGCCCTCCCCTCCCTCAAATTACCCTCCCACCACATTTCCCCTCTCTCCCCCACCCACCCACATTCCCGCCTCTCCTCTCCTCGCCTCCTCTCATATTGCAGCCTGCGGATGGAACAGGCCTCTTCTGACCGAATCGCTCCAGATGTCCGAATCTTTTTAGGAAGGAACCAAATGCTATAATGTTTGGGGCGTCCATGGTGGCATAGGAAGTTCGTAAATGTATAAATTTGTGTAATACCGGGACCCTCAACGGTACCACATCTACTGTATCAAGTGCACATGAATGCGAATAATCCACAGAGAAAAGAAACCATTGCGATGCAGCGGGGCTCGAGTTACGCTCAAGGCGAATGTGTTAGCCTCGGTGACATTTTGGCACAGGCATGCATGTGATCGATTGTTTAACGCTGTACCTAGTGGGATGTAAAATATTTTCATAATTTAATATTTGTTTTTACAATCAATTTTTATCACGATGTATAACAACTTCCAGTCATCGAAAAGCCAGAGAATGTTAGTTTTCTTTTGCGTTTTGGTGGCGTAAGAGTCGCATTTCCAATTGTGTTCCAGAAGTCCGTCATACTGGTACTTAAACTAACCGTTAGAATTTGTCTTTCCAAGAACATAGACGTATATCTATTGAAAGGATGTTGTAAATAGTAAGAACGTGTATACTAAATATTTTATTGCCTGAATAAAGAAAACTGTAGTTAGTATCTCTCTCCACAAAATAAGTACTTATGTATTCTTAAAATACCATTGTAAAGTGGAATCATGAATTGGCAAATCATTGGACCAAATTCTGTGCTGCTTCCAGTCTGGTCATGAGAAAGAGTAATATTTTACTTTTCCTTTTGTGGCGCCATATGCTTTAAGATACGAATCAATGAAATTGTCTGATAGCATCGTTATGCGTACAGACCCATTGGAAGCAGCAGCCTAAAATTTAAATATAATTTATTTCTTTATTTTTGTTCACTAGTGGTGAAAACCACATCTTACTTTTTAGTATTTGTTTAGGCGGTAACACCTATAAATGCATTTAACGTCAATTTGTGCATATTATGAATATTGATAGCAAAATCGTTCCCTGTTTGAGAAAATGAGAAAAAAAACTTGCTTTCCACGCCATTCAGAAATCTTTCGGAATTTCATCTCCGCTAAATTGACGTAATAGTTTATAGAGTTTATATTTACATGAAAGAGGAAATACAACTCCGTAAAATTGGAAAAAATAGCAATTTAACTCACAATGAATGTGTTTCCAGATGAAAAATTGTTTATCAGAAGTGCATTCTCCCAGTGAATTTCACTTTAGTACAATTTTTGCGTCCCCGCATTTTATTTTTCTGGTAAATAACTAATCAATACTAAAATTTAAGTTAAATATGCATTAAAATGTATTAATTCCGTGGAAATGGATCTGCCTTCGAATTCTTAGGCTTTGAAAAGTGTTTTAAAAGTATTTTTCCGGGTGGCCTAGCTATGACCGACTCGTTGATCCATTCACTGCCATGGTTCGGCTCATTCGAATGAATCTTTCTAAAGATTTGAAATGTCCTCCTGCACCCTTACTTTTTTCTCTAACCCTATTACCATCCCCACACCCTCATCCCTCTCCCTCCCTGCACCCCCGCTCCCTGCTCCTCCCTCTTCTTCTACCCCCCCCACCCTCTTCCCTCGGAAGGGTTTCGCCGCAATACATCACCCCCGCTAATACTTTGCTCCCGTTAAGGACCGTTTCGACCTAAGCGAGGCTTCTCCTTCGATAGGTCCATTCTTCTCATCATTCCGGCCTAAGGCTTTCTTTATAGAGGGAGTCGCTTCCAATGGCGTCGGTTGGATTCTTCGTTTCAAAAGTCATGTCCGCTCCCCGCGCCTCAAGTCTGCTTCAGTGTGAGTCAGTTCAGTTAGGTCGTGCACAGCTATCCTCAAGGATGCATAGGTTTGTCAAAAATGGCCCGGAAATCTAAGAACGGGGGGTTGTTCTGGGACATTTATGGAGTCGATCCTCGTTGGAATGAAAATCGGAGCTGCTCATTTACGGAAAATATGGCCAAAAAACTGTTTTTTCTTAACGGGGCCCTGAAAAGACCCAGAAATTTGGTACATGATGGCCTGCAATCATGTGTTGTAATATATATACAGGTAGTATTGTGTTGAATAAACAATTATCATCCCGCAGCCCCCCCCACCCCCGCCCCCACCAAAAACAAATTTTGTATACGAGCGTTTTGTAACAAAAATAGTTATTTTATTTCAAAATGTTGGCAGAAAATGTAACAACAGTCTCAATATTAATTGACCACAGGTAAAGGAATGTCCAGATCAAGTATATCTTTTTACATTAGACACAAAACTGGCTAAACATGTAGAGATGAAAATTCTGCAACAGCTTTTTTCAATTTTTCGGGGTAAGATGGATCATCAATCTTATTGATTTTGTATCTATCCCAATGCTTTGTAAATTCATGGTGAATGCTTTCCCCGGCTTGTTCCGACCACAATCCCAAACCTTGTTGCGGACTCAGAAACCTAAAAGACTCTTGGAGGTGCGTCAAAATCACGTGCAGCTTTAAGGTAATGGTGACTCCCGTACTCATCACAGCTTTCCTCAAATTTTCAACCAGTCTGTCAATATCGCAATCAGCCTTTTCAACCCGAAAGCAGTTTGTTACAAGCTCGTTCATTGCTTTGAAAGCTGAGATAAATGGTACGACGCGGAAATGTCCAAGCTTTCCGTAAATTTCAACATCATCCAACTTGTCCGCTTCTTTTAACAACTTTCTACATGCGTTTCCTTCGAAGATTTCTCCGTGATAGGTTTTGGTCACGATATTCAATTTCTTGGGCCAGTTCAATGAATTTTCTCTCCCGAAAACAGAAACTAATCCTGACCAAAAAAGGTGGTTAACAATTCCTTGTAAAAGATGCAACTCTGGAGGAATGCACTTTTCAATTACAGGTATATCATCTTTTTCTTCCAGTAGAGGCGCGTGAATGGTGCTGTAACTCAATCTTGCTAATTTTTTTTGCTTCCCTTGAGAACAAAATAAGGCATAATCCTTCTTTAAATCTCCATAGGTTTTTAATTTTGAAGATGAGTCATCTTTTTTTCCAGGGATTTCAGGAGGGTTTATCAGATCATCTTCGTTGAGAGTCCTCAGCTTTTCGAGGCTCACAAAGCAGTAGGGACAAGGATACATGGAGCTAGCAGTCTGTTGGCCATTGAAAATTAATAATAATTTAAAATCAGACACGAATCTGAATGAAATGGCATTGATCTGAGTCAGATCGAATAGAACTTTGAGGTTTTCGTACGTTTCTTTGATGTTCGGAACTATGCATAACATAATTAATCTCTGCACGCTGGTTATGTTTGCCTTTTTCCCTATAGTCCCACCTTCTGCATATGTTCGCCTTGTCGATACATTTTCCTCGCACTCAAAATTGTTGTACTCCATTTCATCATTTGCAGGTAGAATGGTCATCGAAACTTTGAAAAAACCCCTTCCTCCGTCTGCCATGAGCTTTATTATGTAATATCCAGTTAGACTACGCTTATCAATAACCGCCTCAACCAACTCTTCTGCATTTGCCCACACCACCGGTCGTTTTTGTTTGACTGCACTACTGTCAACATCGAATTCAAAGGTGCCTTGTTTGTAGAATTCTAGGAGAGATTTTAGATTTTCACCCATATGTTGCGCATGATACGCCGGGACAGACTTTTTGCCAGCCGTGCAACGAATAAAGTTGACTATTCTTTTCATCTGCTTGCAGGATGCTCGGGCATTAACTTGCAAATTATCTAATCTTTCAAAAGGAAAAATTGGATCTGGCTTGAAACTTGGGTTTACAAGTACACGACATTCAGTCCCACCAGAACACAATTTTAGATCAATGTTTTTCCTCTTGTCGCAAACAGATTCGGACCTCATTTTTCTTTTGATTAGCGAACTGGCAATTTTGTCTTGTTCTTTTACGGGAAGGGCCTGAACTTGCGCCAAAATATTCTGAGAAACTGCAGCAGAGGACCTATCATCACGCGTAACACAAGGATGAGCCTTTCCCCTACCGATTTCTTGAAAAAAAATTTTACAGAGAACGATCTTATTTTGCCTCGATTCTTTTGGAATTTTTTTTTGGGTCTCAGTGTTCTCGACGATTCCACCAGAGCCCTCGTACATACCTTTAATTTCTGCACTAAATTTCCTGGAAATACCTCTCCCTTTTTTGGGTTTTTTGTGAGATGTTAGTCGACCAGTTACACATATGAGGCAATTGCACCAGGCTAATTTCTCGGATGCTCTCGTATTTTTTGTTAATTGAATCAATTCATACGCTGGCATCTTGGGTAAGGGTCTCTTAAAACAACCGCGATCAGACTCAGCGAGAGTGTGGCGACAAGTCGTACAAATGGCTCTGGGGTATCTTGGGTCCATGAGGTTGAATTTTTCATTAACCAGTTTTCGAATCATTCCCGCAGTCTTCTCACTTATTTTATATAGCTCGATTTTTTTTCTTGGAACAATCTTTCGACCACAAGGTGCACACACTTTTGATCGATTTTCCTCGTGATCACATTTCTTAGATGAAGGACTCGGCATGATGGATATTTGTGAACTTAACCCTAAACCACAGAAAGAGAAAAAACGATGAAACAGCTTTTCCCTAAAATATCGCAGGATTATCAAAAGTTCAATAAAGCGTACTCACCAGCTGTCAAAGTATGTAGTGACAAATGAATTTTTAGCTACTTCAGATTGTCTTACAATGTAATCTTTTAGATAGAGTTTCTTTGTGGTACTCGGAGTTTGTTGAGTACCAGTCGTAAACAATAAATAAAATGAAATCGCCATTGGCAACCGTGAAAGTAAATATTTATGTTCGACTATTGTCAATTTGTGAAGGATGCAGTGCTGTCGGATCTGTGAGGGAATTTGTTTTTGGTGGGGGCGGGGGTGGGGGGGGGGCTGCGGGATGATAATTGTTTGTTCAACACAATACTACCTGTATATATATTACAACACATGATTGCAGGCCATCATGTACCAAATTTCTGGGTCTTTTCAGGGCCCCGTTAAGAAAAAACAGTTTTTTGGCCATATTTTCCGTAAATGAGCAGCTCCGATTTTCATTCCAACGAGGATCGACTCCATAAATGTCCCAGAACAACCCCCCGTTCTTAGATTTCCGGGCCATTTTTGACAAACCTATGCATCCTTGAGGATAGCTGTGCGTGAGCAGCCCTCACAAGGAGCAATACTTCGATAAGAAATCATATGTCGGAGATAAATATATGACTTCACATACTTTTCTGCCTTATATATCCGCGAAAATGAGCATTCTCTCATTTCGGGCGCTGCGACAGCGCTTAGGTTCCGATTAGTATCAATATTTAGAAATCTTTTTTAAACAGTATTCAATGAAAAAAAGAAAAGAAGAAAACTGATGGTTGATAATTGGTGTTCACTTGACGAAAAGTTTCCAAGAGTCAGATAATATGGGTATCATTGAACTGTCTTTAGTACTGTAATGGCGCTGGTTGTATGCAAATATGTTTTGGAAAGCGTATATTAATATTCTCTGTTTGATGCTGTTGTAGTATTTGTCTACACAAAATTTTCCATTTGCAAAGAAGCCCTTTTACAGGTTAACACATGGTTTCCGCACGTAACGGAACTGTTCATGGAATTTAACTTCGCTCTATTGTAATTGTAGAAGTTGCGAATATCTTTGTAAGCTTCAGTAGCGAAATATTTGGAATAAAATTATTGGAAATTTATTTAGAATGAATTCCATAAATTTGCTGAAACTTCATTTATATCCTCAGAAAGTATGCCATTAATTATATTCGCTGATACTCGACTTCAGAGGGACATTGTAGCGAATTAAAGTGTAATATGCGATGGATGCATATTTTAGAACTCTATCTATGGAGTTTTTTGCATAACCCATAGAAAATCACTAGTGATTTAGGGGTTTTCAGCACTGTCAAGCGCTAATTCATGAAATTTAGTTTCGGGATGATTATGAATTTTTTACCCCCTGATTCTTAAATTTGTTCCAAAGTGGAAATATTAGAATAATAGACCAGCTAATGAGGAATTGTTTTTGCTTAAAATTTGTAAATATCACATGTACTAAATTCGAAATCATGAGATTTGATATTGATATAGGTAGAGTTCATCATCTTATGAGTGAAATTCGATCTTTACGCAATTTTCTCATTATTATTGGACGGCAAACATTCATTGTTAACGTGACGTTATATTTTTGACCTAATAATCGTTAGCTTAACCTTTTTCTGATTAGTATTAATATTTAGGAATCTTTTTCAATCATAGTCCTTAGTAACAAAAAGAAGAAAAACCAGCCAGCGCTGAAGCTAGAGGCTGGGAGAATAGAAATATTACATCAAAATTAACCATGGAAGGCCTTGAGAAGGCCTTGAGCCTTGCTTGACGCCTTTTTCTTACCACTGAAGTTGGGCAGGCGTCGCAGAGCTCGATTGTTACCGTTATCAAAGCGTAACCAATGGAGTGATGATAGTGAAATTCGTGCTCTCATTATATATATATATTTTTTCCGAAATAATTGAAACTCAATAACTTTAGTTTATTAGGGATATTCCACTTTACAGCAGTTTCCCTCCCCAAACCCAACTCAATTACCTTTCCATAAGTAGGGTCCACTCATCAGGTCCATCACCCAATCCCCACTCTCCACCATTACTTATCAAATGCATCTTCCATATCCAACCCCCTCCTATCCATTTCCTCCCTCACTCCATCCCACCATGACTTCTTGAGTCTTCCTCTTCTCCTTCTGCATTCCTGAACCCATTTTAGAGCAGCTTTCGGTATTCTTTCATCCCCCGTTCTTTGGACGTGTCCATACCATCGTAATCTTCTTTCTTCAATAGTCTCCACTACATCCTTCCCTACCTCCATGATTTCTCTTATCTGCTCATTTCTAACTCTTTCTATTCTTGATTTCCTAACCGACCTCCACCAAAAGCTCATTTCAGTAGCTCGTAGTTTACTTTTTTCTCTTTCATATGTAGCCCATGTTTCGGCTCCATAAAGCATAAAACTTTCTACTATTGCTTATATATATATATATATATATATATATATATATATATATATATATATATATATATATATATATATATACTCGTTCGTTCATTCACTCAGACCGCTCAGCGGCAAATCCTCACATAAGGGAAGGCAGCTCTGAGACTGAAGAGGAAATGGGAAACAGTGAGGACAATCATAGTGACTCTGAGACCTGTGCTTCTGCTCAACTACTAGGTAAAGACAAAGTAACTAAGTGGGTGTCCTAGGCACCACCTAAAAACGTTCAAACAAGAGCACATAGCATTGCTTTACATCATCGTGGGATAAGAGGTGAAGCTAAAAATGCTGATTCTGTTATGTCTTGTTGGCAATGGTTTTTTTGATAGTGAAATGGTAAGAACCGTTGTAGAAAATACAAATGTTCAAATTCAATCCATCTGAAATATCTATAGTTGAGATCGAGATGCTAAGGAGACAAATGTTTAAATTTGGGCATTATTTGGCATTCTATATTTAGCTGGTGTTCATAAAATGAATCGTCTAAACTCTACTGACATTTGGGCTTCTGATAAGACAGGGATAGAGATTTTTCCAGTTGTTACGTCAAAAAAAAATTATTTTTTGCTAAAATGCTTACGTTCTGACGAGAGGAGCACCAGGCAAGATAGAAAAAAATTGATAGGCTAGCTCCGATTCGTGAGTCATTTGAAAAATTTGTCAGCAATTGCAAAAGTGCTTACACTCTTGGTGAATACACTACTGTTGATAAGAAATTTGAGAGTTTTAGAGGCCCGGCAATGCATCTCAAGTAAGCCAAATAAGTACGGAATTAAAATTTTTGCATTGGTAGATTCTAGGGTTTTTTATGCTCTAAACTTAGAGATTAATAGTGGAAAGCAACCCGATGGACCGTATTCGCTCAGCAACAGTCTTTCTGATGTGAAAATGTTATGCTCTCCTATTAGCGCTACTGGTCAAAACATAACTATAGACAAATGGTTCACCAGTTCCGGTTTGGCAAATGATCTCTTGAGATACGGAATAACCATGGTTGGTACTATTCGCAAAAATACACGAGAATAACGTCCCTGCTTCGTGCAAGCAAAAAATCGGCCAGAAAAATCAAGCTTATTTGCTTTCCACAAGGGTTGTACTTTGACGTCATATATTCCATGAAAGAACAAGAATATTCTCATGATCTCGACCATGCATCATGACAAAAAAATAGATGAATAAACAGGAGAAGAAATAAAGCCAGAAATGATAACTTTTTATAACATGACAAAATCAGGAGTAGATATATTGAATCAGTCATGCGCAGCACGCAATGTTTCAAGAAATACGAAACGTTGGCCGATGACAATTTTATACGCTATGCTAAATGTTGGTTGGATTGGATATTTGGGGAGGCGACAGACGGCTAAGGTCATTTGCGCCATAGGGGATAGGTAAGGGAGGAAGGGTGGATAGAAACCCGGCGTAGGCATTAGCCTGCTCTTAACGAAAGGCGCCATGGGGATCACGGCTTAACGTCTCATCCGACAGACGGAGTACTGTACTTGAAGTAACCTCCACAAGACACTCAAGTAGGGATCGGGTTCCTTTGAAAAACATCCACCTCTACAGGGATTTGAACCCTGGCCGCCTGTGTGGTAGGCGAGTACTCTAGCCACCACACCAACCCGATCCCCATGCTAAATTTTGCTGGGGTAAATTCCAACATCGTATACCATGGAAACAAAAACCTGAAATAAAAAAATAGGCGTGGCGCTTGTTGATGAACATTTCAAGAAAAGGGGAGGCATTAAACCACTACCAAAACAGTTAGGGATAATATAAGACAAAACGGGAAACGGGCAAGACAGATAACGAAGTGAGACCAAAGGTACCGGAAAATACAGAACACCCAAAAATTTCCTCAAGCACATTAAAACACAACTTTCTCGGCCTACCTCTACCTCTCGCACCATTCATTTCACTCTTATATATACATACATACATACCCATCACGCCATTCCCTTCCGGGGTAGGCACAGTAAAAAGGTTTCACTCATCAATACATAATTGTACACCTAACTCTGCTTCAATTATTTCCTCCATACTGACCTATCCTTGAAAACCTCTTTTGCCTCATTAAAAAATTTAAGATATCAACTTTTACAAAACCACTCGATTTATTAAAACAACGACCCAGGTTAACCTGAAGATGATGTGAATGCACATTGAAACCTGGGTCGTTGTTTTAATAAATCGAGTGGTTTTGTAAAAGTTGATATCTTAAATTTTTTAATGATGGAATACCACCAAGTGAGACTGACGAAAGTGAGTGATACTCTTTTGCCTCATTTACCCCCATACACTGTTTCATACACGCCTTCTTGTTTTTAAAACTCCTCATATTCCTCCTCCTAAGAATTTCTTCAACCACATTCAACCACAACTTTCTCGGCCAACATCTACCTCTCACACCATTCATTCTACTCTCATATATATGTTTCGTTATTCGACTTTCGTCCATTCTCTCCACAGGGCCAAACCAACAAAGCACACTCCTTTCACACCCGTCCATTACTGGAGCATTTAACCCACATTCATTCATGACCCACTTTTTCCTGACGCTATCCATCCTACTTTTGCCGCAAATACTCATCAGATAACTCATACCCACGGCGTTAAGTCTACTCTTATGTCTATCCTGACATACCCATGTTTCACTACCGTATAGCAAAGTGCTAAGAAGTACACTTTTGTACACGGCGATTATCGCTTCCTTAGGCAAGCACTCATTCCTTGATATGCTCCGCATGCTACCTACCACTTTCCTTCCAGCATTCGCACGTCTCTTTATCTCCTCATCTATTCTTCCATCTTTCGCATGCATCTTACCTAAGTACACAAAATCATGCACCTGTTCAATTACTTCACCGTTCGCCTTCATCATACAGTTATTCTCCCCATTATCCCTATCAAAAACTACTACTTTAGTCTTGACTGCATTTACCTTCAATTTTATTATCTCCGTTGATTCACAAAACGTATCTAGGAGCTTCTCTAACCCCTGTTAGCTCTCTGAGATCAAAACAGCATCATCCGCATATAGTAGAACTCGCAAGTTTTCATTTCTAATCAATACACCGTCGTTTTCGCTACATGCATCTCTAACACATCCATAAATACGTTAAACAGCCATTGTGACATTACGCATCCTTCCTTTACACCCCGATTTATTAAAAAACAAACACTGAGAACCCCGTTAACTCTCACACTTGCCTTACTACTATCGTACATCGCCATCATTACATTCAATAACTGCCCATTCACTCCATAGTCCTTCAAAACCTTCCACAACTTCTTTCTATTTACCCTGTCATATGCCTTCTCTAAATCGACAAACGCACAGTGCACTTTCTTCCGGACGCCCATACATTTTTCTATCACTTGCTGAACCGCAAAAAGCTGGTCACTACATCCTCTCCCATGCATAAACCCCCACTGCACACCCCATATTCTGTCAGAAGTAATATTCCTCACTCTTTCCATTAAAATTTTGCAGAACACTTTTCCCGTAATGCTCAATTAACTAATGGCCCTATAATTATTATATTCGGTCTTTCATCCCTTTCCTTTTTACAATGGAACTATGATGGCATTTTTCCAATCCACTAGAACAACAGAAGCCTCTAAGGATAAATTTTATAGTTCACACAGCCGTAAAATGAGTAAATTACACCCACACTTCAATGTCTCACTAGCATAGAGTAAGTATGTATAGAGTGGCAAAGCAATGCTAAAATCTGGACATACATTTTTTAGAGCTTCGGGAAGAATTTCTCAGGTGGCACCACCTTAGGGGAGGAAGAATTTTGGCTCACGGAGAAGGCCACTTGGAGGTGCTAGTGGTACTCGGAGATTTTGCATCAACATATAGAGTTGGATTTACCATGGCTGTTTTTTGCTTTTTATCGATTATCAATTGTTTTGTCGTTGCTATGATACGTCGGTAAACAGTTGACTCCGTGTTTGGTAATCGCGTGTCTTATCATATTGACGTGAATTTGATTCATTATGGACGATGCTCATTGAAGGCACATTAAAATTCATATTTAATTTGGTCTCAACGACCCAAATCCGTTGCTATGGGTCGATTAGTAAATATCCGGGCACCGGAATCATCAAGAAAACATTATGTGAGTTATGCGACACTAAATGAGGTGGCCGTGTGCCAAAGCTCATTTGTTATGGCTTTTCGTGCAACTTCGATACATCTGTGCCATCTATCGGCCAAAGTATTATTTAAAAACTCATATCCGACTCTCCCTATCTCTTTGACACTCTATGTACTTTCTCTATGCTCACTAGATATCCCATCTACGCCTGCTGCCTTCCCGTTTTTCAATACTCCCATAGCCTCTGTGGTTTCGGGCTTGATGGAGTGGAATCAGAACATAACTAAGTAACCTGAAGATGCTGTAAAAAACGAAACCGGTCGGAATAAATTTATCACAGTGGAAATTGGAACAATAGTTTATCAGAAGGAAGAATTAAAAGTAGAAAGGGAAAAATTTTCATAATGTAAAATGCATTAAGCCGGTGTCCCACGGTAATTTTTTTTCGTAAATTTATCCATGAATTCCATATTCATGAATAGAGTTTCGTGAACTGTTGGACCCCATGTTTCACGAGTGGGAAAAATTCATGAATTTGGCGCCAATCACCTGACGACCGAGAAGTGAATTTTTTGTCTGCCATCAATATTGTATTCTCTGTACGAAAAGAACAAGCAGAGAAGATACTTTTGCGGTACCTTCGAGGCATGATATGGAATAGCACACATTTATTGCTGTAATTACCCGAGATTTACGTTAGCCATACGTATAAACCGAAGGAATTGCAAGAACAAGCATGCTTGCTCACGATGGAACTCGTCAGAATCCCTATGTAGCAGTTCTCCAGCCCAGAGTCGTCGAAACTATCCTAACCGTAGAAAAATAGAAGTAGGAATCACGATCTGATAAGACTATCCATCACTGTGTAAAAAATATTACAATTACTGAAATTTGAAAAAATGTAGTGACTCAAAAAAATTCGTTTACCAAAAAGTTCTCCAAAGGAGAATCGAGACTACGATCCTTCTCACGCAAAGCGAGCGCGGTCTTCACTAGACTATCGCTCATCAAGTGAGAATTGGTGAAAATGGCATGGGGTTCTCAACTCATGATATGGCCTACTGATACTTTCCTCAGATTCTAGTTATTTTAACGCGTATCATTCTTAATTTTACACCTAATGTTCGTATCTATATGGGAAAACTATATTAATTTACTTGGATCCGGTTGAGCTTCACATTTTTGGAGGTAGTTCGTACAGATATCGTAAATTATAAAGAAATCAGGTGTAATCCGCTCGCTCTGAAAGTCTCTGAGTAAAGCAACAAATGTACTGAGCGAACAATTGACGCTTGATAAATATCAAGCACGATATCAATTTTATATATTAGTACATGAATCATCAATCTGTCAAAGTAACCGCAAATAATGTTAATTACGAAGTAATTTCTTTTTCTACATTTTGAAAATATTTCACTGATTGCTCTGCTTTTTCCATTCTTTGTCATTAGCAAAACGCACATCTACCTGGGTCTATGTCTCTCGCATTAAAATACTAAGTCATTCTGTTCCTCATTGTCACTGTCACTCTCTTTGGGAGATTTCTCGCGTATCGTTTTCGTTGTCGGCAAAACACGAATAGAGTTAATGTAGCGTCTATCAATAGAAAAATATGCGATGCACAAAAACAATTTGAGTACCTTCATATTTTACAGAAAAGATGAATGCATTTTTACGAGATGGTTCCATAAATTACGAGAGAAATAAACAATTTGGATTTCATAAATTGATTTACTACGTAACACGTATATAAAATCTTTCAACCCCTTGACGACGAAGTATTTAAGATAGTCCTTGACATATTTGCCGGTTGTAATAAAATGCTCTGAGATTCTCCAGTTATTCAGTGTTTTCTTCTCGTATACGATATGACGTCAACACGCCGCGCCGCCGCCGATTCTGCTTCCTACTCTTCCATTCATATCCCCCATTAGCATTATTTCCTCCCTTGCTGGGATGATTTCTACTACATTTCTGAGTGTGCTCCAGAATTCATCCATTTCTCTGACATTGGTGTCATTTGTCGGGGCATAGACTCCAATAATTACTACCTCTCGTGTATACAGTGTTATTTCAATTTTAATAATTCGTTCATTGACATATTCCCAATTTTTTATATTCTTCCTCGATTAATTCTTCAACATAACTGTTGATTTTCTTAGGTTTATTAAGACGACAGGATATTCAAGTTGATCAATTTTAATAATACTTAATCAGAAACAAGATGGAGAACGTCCTTCTTAAAGGAAGACATCAATCAACAAGTTCAACAATACGTTAAGAAAGAAAAATAAACACAACGGAATAACAAAAATAAATAAACAAAATACAAACGATAACATTGCACTTAAAGTAAGAGAAATTGCTCTGTGCAACAATAACCGATACACCTGTTCTTGCTCTTGCATGTTTTGGGACACCGCTCCATATGTGAATGTAGCTCCCGAGTTGCCCTTCTCCCCTTCCTTTCTTCTTCGTCTCTGTGAGGACAGCTAAATCCATTTTATACTTTTCAACATCCTTTTGTAAAGTCTCTACTTTGGTCGATAGACCTCTAATATTCCAGCATCCTATACTCGTTGTTCTTTTTCCGTTCCTGGGTCGTTTACCATGGATCCCACCTTTCCAGGGCTCATTGTTTGCTTTTTTAGCATTTTTATTTTTTTATCCGGTGAGTGGGGAGCTGGTCCACTGCACCAACCCCCAACCTGGAGGGCCAGGTGATTTTTTTTCGAGGATCTCTTCCTCTAGCCTGTTGGTCCGCGGGAGGAATTTCATTTCCCTCCTACCACCCATATCTGGGAGACCCTATCCCCTATCCGTCACCTGACGACACGCCCTCTACGGGTTACAGGCTCCCTCGTGGGACTCAATTACTATTTCTCTATTTTTTCCTCGATTTGTATTAGTTTCTTTCGCATATTTCCGGACGTCACTCATCCGCACACGGATGCAATCGGATTTTAGAGTTCAGTTGAGTCATAGAACGCAATAATTGAATCAATGCTCGCTATATTTCGATTGACTTCTTGCTAAATTCTCCACCGTAAGGCACATGCGTTTAAAAATCGATTAGTGTTTAGGTTGACTTGTTGCCGAGATACTGGAAAAAATTTAGTGGTCTTGTCATTTATGGAACTGCGGAGAGAGTCGTGGTAAAAATAGGGAGACATGAAACAAAATGAGCGAGCCATCCGCCCGTGGAGTTTTGGATGCCCGCACCGGATATTGTCATCCCGAAAGATTTTTCATACGCAAATAGGAGGTCCGACAAACCATGAATCGATCAGAATGACGTTCTGCCGGCTACTGGCTAGAGTAACATGTTGGGATGAGTAAATAAATGATTGGGCAGGTAAATAGCAGTTACAAATGAAGAAATATACTTCATGTGAATATTTTGTTGGCGCATGGTGAGCAAAATTCTGAAGGATCGTGCGAAAAATACAGAATGTGAAGGGTGCAAAGCATTCATATTTGATAAATGTAAAAAATATGATATACTTGAAAACCAGAGTTTAAAAAGAAATGTGGTAATATCTAATATTGGTTTTGTCAATTCACTTGATTAACAGGAAGTTGATCGATGAAATAAACGTACAAGTCTGTGCAATTTTTCATCTTTCACTGAAGATCCACGATTTCTTCTCCGAACTATATGAAGTTCGCAGCTGCTCGCTGAGTTACTTGTGGCAATCATTTGGAATGCTTTTAAATCACCAATCTCAAAAGGGCACCCAAATAATCACAATTGATTGAGGCTTATAGGCCTCGCCTTTCACACCCCTGGCGTTTCATCGACTCACCTCTGTCTTTTTAGCTCTTGCCGTTTGACGATGGCGATCCCTTGATCTATGTGCTGGGCAATAGGATATCGGTCGGCTCCTTTTACTCCTCTTTCTGATAACCACCCTTTATAATTCACTCGCCGCGCTCTAATCGCCTTGGGTACCACATGGGGAGACACGGTGGATGACTTTCATCGGCATAACAATGAGATGAAGGCTAGTGACATGCACGGTTTAAAGAACGGTTTTCATTCGGGAGTACAAAGATAAGTGCACCTGAAGTCAAAGATGAAGAAGGCGCCGTTTGATAAACCTGCTGTAGATTGTCATCCAAAAAGTGGCAACGTTAGTTTTTGCTCCCAGAGTGATATTGTGTTTCATTTATAAATAAACATTTTTTCTAGAGCTGGTAGAGATTATTGAACTTATCATTATCTTTTTTTATTTTATCAACATCAGTTTTTTTGGAAGTATTTCAGTTTATAATATTACAAGGGCATGGCGAAAAAGAGAAATCTCTTAGTATTTTCCGAACTTAAAACCTTTATTCCAGACCCACGTTTCGATTGCCTTACAATCATTTTCAAAGATGAGGACCTTTGAAAATGATTGCAAGGCAATCGAAAAATGGGTCAGGAATAAAAGTTTTAAGTGTGGAAAGTACTAAGAGATTTCTCTTTGTCGTCATGTCTATAGTGTCTTTCTACAAAGTTACGCCTTCAACCATTAATTTTCTATTACAAGGGTATGAAAAATTCTAGGTGAAAAATATTGCACGTGGCTCTCTTAAGGCCGCTTTACACGGTGAATGATCATGCGAATGATCATTCAAGCATTAATTCGCGAATGAATTTCATAAATGTATTTCGTATTACACGGTGAATGAAATTCGCGAATGATCACGCGAATGATCTGCGTCGAAAGGATGCGCAGTTGTACTTCTATCGATGGTTCATATCGATTCAAGGAAAATTTCCGACCTACTCAGCTGTTTCGATCATAGCTCTCGTATATCGACAGAGAATTGTTTTGTTTACATAGTATACGACGTCTGTCAGCGCATAGTCGGTGGTTTTATTGGCATTTAAAATTAAAATATCTAGCCGGTTGTGGAAAATGGATAGAAGACGCAGAAGACTGGTGATGGCTGTTACCGTAGCATTGATTATGGTAGCAGCCGTGCTTATGAGATGCAACCACGAATAAACGTTCTAACACTGAGGGATAAATATTTACAACAGCGGAAAAAAAGAATATGAAGGAATTAACTCTCATACGAAAATTAAAAAAACATGAATTGAACATTAACAAAACGGGGAAAAAGAAATCGAGAAAATTAACCATAAAACGAAAACGAATAGTTAAAAAAATATTAAAAATTTAAATGAATAAATAAAAATAAAACCCTAACGTTAGTGACTACGTAACTGTATATGAAAAAATTTACCCAAGCCCTAACGCTACCGCTAACTTATATAATTTAAAAACTAAACTACGCTAGTGCTACTAATTGAAAAAGTAATAAAAAAGAAGTTAAAAAAATATTTTTAAAAAGCCAAATTCGCTCGCAAATCACCTCAAGAGGAAGATAATAGATATCACTGTGCCGATATACCGTGCATTGGACAAAGGACTGTCGAAATCGTGTAGAATTGTATGAGAAATTCCATTGGACGCTCACGGTTCACTGGTTCCGTTTCTACATTCCAGTTAAATAAATCAAAACAATCAAGATGGAGGTCGCGCGTTCGGATCATGCGATCATTCACGGGATCATGCGAGCAAAAATAGAACATGTTCAAATTTTGCTTGAATGATCATGCGCATGACTGTTCATTCGCTGAATTTTCCGTATTACACGATGCATGATCGTCATTCGCATGATCATTCGCGCATGATCATTCACCGTGTAAAGCGGCCTTTAGATATTTCATGAAATATTCATTTTTTCCCTAGAGAACGTACTCTGGAAATCGTTGCATATTTGGTCAGTGAGTTCATGCAAATGTGATTAGAGTACTTGTAATGCCAGCGTGATTTCGCGTGAAACAGCTGTGCGCCAGGAGTTGCGAAAAAAGTTCAACGAATAACAGAACCTCATTAGCTGGGGTAGCAGATGTATACTCAGTTTAACAAGTATCAGTGTATTCAAAAGTCAGTCATGCAAATGAAAAGGAATTGATTGATGAGCGAAATCAAGAACTGCCACATTTTATGCCTCAAGGAAAAAACATTCCTATTACTTTCCCAGAGGGATTGTTATGCCCGTGCAAAACCATCGCGCAAGTGTTTAGATGTGATGCGATAAAAAATTGCTGTGGCAAAGTACTCTACTGAAGCACCTTACTACGTTCGTGAACCAATAATGGCCAAATTTTAGTCCGAGGTTTAGAGGTTCTGATGGGATAAAAGCTTCCGCTTCTTTGTGCACCTGATTGATAGAGGCGAGAGTACTTCATGGTTAGATTTCCCTTTGCCTAAAAGGTGTTCCTCTTGTGCTACCAATTGCTAGCGTCATCTAATGCGCCTTAAACTCCTAGGGATCTTGTCCAGCTTAAAGAGGCAATTTCTAGGACCAGGCTCCTCCTGCTATTGAACGGAGGTAGAGAAACAAGTGAAATGCGGAGCTCTAAATGGCTTATGCAAACTATTTGGTTGATACGTATCTATATGAACATCTAAATGTGATTATATGATGTATTCTGTGGTGTTGTGGAATACCCTTAATGGTGACTGCAAATTTCCATTTGGCTGTTTAGAGAATCATTTATGTTGAAAGAATAACTTTGGTCTGATATACTCTTATGTAATTACAATTCCACACTTCTGCCGAACAAATATAACCTAATGACTGAAAAGGTACTTCCAGGAGTCATCCGATCGATTTGGCGGAATTATATACCTCGCTAAATGTCGAGGGAGACGCGGAATTCTGAGAATTCTTCTAATCACATTTCATAGGGTTTCAGCCTATTTCGACCTCCTGGCCTCTCCAACTCTTGCGCAAACAACTCTGAGATCTTCCGCCTCCTGCTTCATATCGACAATGTCATTTCGATTTTCTCTATTCGTCTATTCTTTCTAGGTCTTCTCTCCATCTATTTCCGTAGTCTTGTTTCGTTTTGTTTACACCTTTGACGCCGAGGTCATGCCTTATACTTATCTGTATTTCGTATTCTCTCCTCGTTCGAGTATGGCCAGCTGTTCTTTTTAAGAATTTCATTTCGGGTGTTTTTATCGTTTGGGCGTTAGCTTTAGTTTGGGCGTTGGCGGTGATTGAATTACTATTCAAAGTGATGAAGTGCTTGAGAAACTTAGATAGGATAAAGTGGGTACATCTCCTCGAACAACTTCCGTTCCGATTCATACTGTGAATATCTGTCACGTAAACTGCCAATCACTTTTATGCCACTTCGACGAAATATCACTTTTCCTCCAACTTTTATGATGTGATTTGCCTCTCGGAAACGTGGTTAAAACCCGAAATACCTGACGCAATGGTAAAGTTGCCAGAATACAACCTATTCCGATTGGATAGACTTGGTAAAAATGGAGGCGGTGTTGGCATCTACGTTCATCAACGTCTTCAAGGAAACATCGTTCAAACATCGCCCCCTTTCTACTCCTCGAAGCCTGAATTCATCATTGTGGAAGCGAGCGGACTTTGTGCTTCCAAACTCTTGCTGTGTTCCATTTATCGCCCACCAAAATGTAGCCTAATAGCTGATTTTGAGTCTGTTTTTTCAACACTGTATATCACATATAATAACTTAGTTATAATTGGAGACTTCAATATTGATATGAATCGTGACTATAATGATAGCCTCTATCTTAAGAACCTTCTCCTTAGCTACAATCTTCACCTGGTTCCATCTCAATCCACTCACCATACTGCCTCCAGTCACACCCTCATCGATCTTTGTGTTGTCGATGAACCTGAGAAAGTTGTGAGCATGAATCAGTACCCTGTTCCTTTTCTATCCTCTCACGATCTTGTGCACATAGCCTATAAACTTATCGCACATCGTCGCCCTCCTGTGTCCCTTCGCATTCGCGACTTGAAAGGACTCGTACCCTCTGACTACCAGTCTGATCTACTCACGAAGGACTGGAGTATAATCTTTTCTGCTGGTACCATTGATAATAAACTTGATGCGTTTAATCTTAATCTATTGAGCTGCATTAACACTCATGCACCCATACGAACTCGCCTCTACAAGCGAGGCAAGCTCGCCTCTACTCGTCTCTCCGTCGCCCTGGTTAACCGATGAAATTAAAACTCTTATCAACGCGAGAAACAAATTTCGACTTACCTTCGTTCGCACCAGACAAAGTTGGGCTTTCTCAAAATATAAATCTCTTAGGAATAAGGTCAAATCGCTTATTACTGACGCCAAACGCTCGTATTATGCTTCTCCCCTTTCTTCTCTTAAGGATTCAAACATTGTTTGGCAACAGTTGCGAACTCTTGGTCTAATACGTCAACGGGACGCAATAGATATTGAAACTTCTCGTTGGACCAGTTTAATGAACACTTCACCGGCAGTCTGGCCGGAAACAACTCCCATTTTTCAAGTAATTTAGCTCGTTTAGACCCTATTATGTCTTTTAATAACAATAACTTTTACTTTAAAAATATCTCATTAGAGTCACTACAAAAAGCTCTTCGCAGCTCTAAATCCAACTCTGTGGGTGTTGATAATATCTCCATAGACTTCATTATTAAAGCTGGAGACGTATTACTCCCATTCACTCTTGACATCTTCAATCATTCCATTCTGACATCAGTCTTCCCATCCACTTGGAAAAAATCAATAGTTGTACCAATAAAAGAATCTAAAAATCCTAAGACCATTAACGACTGTCGTCCTATATCATTATTATGTGCTCTCTCAAAAGTTCTTGAGAGAATAGTACACCAGAAAGTTCTCGACTACCTCACTAGTCAAAATAAACTGGATCCCTATCAATCGGGATTTAGGAAGAGCTTCAGTACTGCAATCTGCTCTAATCAAAGTCACGGACGACACCCGTCTAGCTATTGACCAGTCGAAGGTAACAATACTTGTCCTGTTCGACTTCAGTAAGGCCTTCGACAGAGTTGATCATGCCTGCCTTCTCAGTAAAATGAAGCTGCTCGACTTCTCTGCTTCTGCTCTTAACTGGTTTCTCTCGTATTTGACTGGGCGGCAACTGGCAGTCCAGAACTCTCAGGGTAATCAATCTTCCTGACTACCAACTGTGAAAGGTGTCCCCCAAGGATCCGTCCTTGGTCCCTTGTTGTTTGCTATCTACATATTAAATCAAAGGAGATTGAGCTCTACGGCTTCTCATGATAGCAAGATTTAAAAAGTCTCCAATAGCCGTAAAAATGGCACCACTCGTCAAACATGCAACCTTACAACACTTACTGTGTTGGTTTGCGGGAAAGGGGATTCCACAGCAGTGACCAACCACAGCCTCTCTACCAGAATACTCTCCTGTGATGGTTTACGGGAATGTTACCTCCTCGCCAGTGACTACCACAGACACACACACACTCAACCCAGTTGGGATCCTTTTCGAGGGCTAATGGGACTCTGATAAGGATGCCTGGGTTATAACCTGAGATCCTTCATAGGGCTAATGGGACCCTACTAAGGATGCCTGGTCATTACTACAATCACACTCACAAGCACTCAAATCACTCACTCACACACACAGACGGGCCCAACTTCTGGGAGAAATCGCCCAAGAAGAGCGCGGTCAAAATATAAACACAAAGACAAACGAGGGTGAGTGTCAGATACGCGTATTTCGGCCACAAGGTGGCCCTCTTCAGCGAGCTGAAGGGAAAAGCACTTGCAACAAGAGGTTGTAAGTGAACAAAAGGGGAGGACAGCCTGGAATAAATACTGAAGGGACAAAAGGGGGGAGGGAGAAGGGAAACCAATGACCAATGGGTGTTGAAGAGAGAAAAAAGCATTGGTGGATAGCGGAGAAGGGGGGAGGGTGGTGAAGAGAAGTGTAGGGCGGGGGAGGGAGGGAGGGAAGAGAGAAAGGGGGGGTGGCGAGTGAACGCTAGTGGCCGTTGTAATAGGGGGGGGGAATCAAAATGACAGTTGAAGTAGGGGAGGGGGATGAGGAACAAACGAAAACTAAATACCAAAACGAACCGTCCGTTGAAGTAAAGCACGGGGATAACGACCAAAATTTAAATTTGAAACTAAACTGACAGTTGATGTATTAGGGTAACGAGGAATTACATGAAATATACAGAAGGAGAAACATCTAAGTCTATAATAGAAAATAATGGAGAGTAAGAAATCGGCCCTTTGTCGCTATTTGCTAGGTTCCTTCTGAGTTTGTGTATGTATAAACTTTCATAAGCGACAAGTAAATGATTATCTGTCTGTTTAATGAGTAGTAGGTTGTGTTCTGATATTTCGTGTTCTGTGCCGAGAAATTGTTGTGCGATACTGGATTTTTCAGGTCGATTGTATTTGAAATGTGCCCTATGTTCTTTAAATCTGGTTTTAATGCTTCTACGCGTTTGCCCTACGTATGCCAAATCACATGATGAGCATGATATTTTATTATGATGAGCATGATATTATATGCCGGATTTATTGATTCTGTCTATTTTATCTCTGGTGTTCACCAATAAGTGTTTTAATTTGTTATTATTACTAAAAAAATCTTTGTGTTAACCGTCTTAAATATTTTTCCAGACCTTTTGTGATTTTCGGGTGGTAGGGAAGTTTAATATAGCGCATCGGTTCAACTTTTGTGAGCGTAGTGGAATTCTGTAAGAGTCTCTTAAAATTGTGTTTTTTAACAATATTGTCGATTACAGATTCTTTAAAGCCGTTTGATTTTGCAATACTCTTAATGTTATTCACCTCTTTAGAGTAATTATTCTTGCCAAGTGGGATGTTAACCAAGCGATTGAAAAGTGCATGAAAAGAAGCGAGCTTACTGCTGTTGTGAACAAATGAATTAGAGTGAATGTAATTATTGGTATGTGTAGGCTTGCGGTAGATGTCAAATTCAGGTTTTTTACCGTTTCTAGTCAGCAGAAGATCTAGAAAAGGGAGTTGGTGATTATTTTCTGTTTCGTACGTGAATTTAATTGAGGGAAATAAACTATTTAGATCACAAACGAATTGTTTTAAATATTACTTTTTTGTATCAAAGATAGCAAAAATGTCATCAACATATCTAAGATAGACCTTTGGGAAGTAGTTAAACGTACTTTTAAAGGTATTCTCAAAATGGGTCATAAAAATATTGGCTAAAAATGGGTATAGGGAGTTACCCATAGCTGTGCCTAATTCTTGTTTATAAAAATTACCATGGAAAACAAAGAAATTTTGGCTCATCACTAGATTAGTGAGTAATGTATTTGTCAATTTTCTTAGCATCGATGTTTAGGGAAATCAACCAATCTTTTAATGAATTAACAGCTATATCTACTGGTACACTCGGGAATAAATTTGAAACATCAAATTATACCATTATTTCTCCCTCAATAAACATATAGTCTTTAATTTTGTTTACAAAGTCCAAATTATTCTTAAGAGAATGGGGGCTTTGAAATTGTAACACAGAGAATTGATTTACGAGCCATTTTGACAAGAGATAAGTTGGGGAGTCTATTCCGGAAACTATTGGTCTAATGGGGCAACCATCTTTATGAATTTTTGGGAGGCAGTATAATCTAGGTAAGACCGGGTTGGATACTGAAATATTGAATTTGGTCTTCTTATCAATGAAGATAGGGCAATCATTAATCACATTCTTAAATTGAGTGATCAATTTGTTGAGAGGGTTTTGGTTATATTAATGTATGGCCCGGATGATAGCAAGGAACTTACTTTAATGTAATAATCCTCTTTGTCCATAATAACACAAAGGTTGCCTTTGTCGGCTTTCATATAAAAAAATTCTTGGATTTTAGAGACTGTACAAATTTGTTATAATTGGATATCCTAGACTGTGATGGGGTCTTAGAATGCCTGAGGTTATTTATAATTTGCTATATGCTAATATAAGTCTATTATGGATCAAAACAACCTTTATACGTGGTGCCAGGAATGAGGGCTGTGACGAAATCTTAGAAAATGCTCAATTGTACACTTCTTGTGGAAGTCATCACACCAACGCCTTGTCTACATTGTGGGTGGAGTAAGTATATGGTCCTCAGAAATTGTCAAGCTCCTTTGAATTACCTTGACTTCAAGCATATCGTGGGAAACACACACTCAAAATAAATGCGGCTTAGCATTAGAGAATAGAGTGTTTAAGAGGCGTATATATTAGGAAGACTTACGAATGAAAAAATAACAAAGAGGTGCTAATTTGCTCTGTTTAGGCCACACCTTGGATACGTCGCGAGCATTTGGGACCCTTGACAGAAAAACTCAGCAAAAATTGAATAAAATAAAAAGGAATGCTGCACAATTCGTTAAAAACTAATGTTTCTCGGTTTTTAGAGGGACTAGGTTGGGAGTTGCTGGAGACTCGAAGGTTGCGCGCAATACTTAGTTTGCGTGATAAATTCAGAACAGGTGAGTCTCAGAGCGACAAAGAGAACATAATTTTGGACGACAGAGAACGGCATAGAGAATATCCTTTTGGCAGCATACCATATTTCTAGTATCGACAGATGCGATACAATTAAAGAGAGATGCATTGCCGAACAGGTTGGCACAAAAATTTGTTCTTTCCTCGAAAAATGAGCGACCATAAACTGACCATTGCTTTTTAAAATTGAAAGTTTACTTTTAATCTAATGCCCAGGAAATCGTTAGTTAGCTTGAGTTTTAGTCACACTTTTTATGAAACTTTTTACAGAAAATTAAAAAAAGAATATGCATGGATTTATTAACAAATTTGTGACACCTCGAATTAATTTTAATGCAATCGATCTCTTGTAAAATATTTGCAATCTTCATGTAATTGTAATCGATAATTTTAAAAGTATTTTTACTGGAAATTGAACAATTGATTGCCTTAGTATTTGTAATCCGTCCTACTTACATTTTGGGTACTTTACCCTTCGCTCCTAATTGGTACACCGTAACTATTATTCACTTTGCTCACCAATTTGGTTATCGACGTTAAAGGCATGCCGTGGCCATTAGTTGGATGCGTCTGGAGTGGATGTTAGTGGCGATCGGTGACGCTTCTTGCGCCGAGGAACAAAAGCGTCGCATTGGTTCGTCCAATTTCCCGTGGCTTGAAAGTGGCGAGATCCAATCTCGAACTTATGAAACCAGCTTCGCGCTCCTCGTCCGTCTCTCTTAACGAATTCACAGTGCGCGCATACGAGGGAGGGTACGGAGACGCCGTGCGAGCGTCATTTGTTTGAAGGTAAGGTCAATCCAGACGCGCGACCGCAGGCCGCGTTATTTCCGCAGGGATCTCTCGTGGGGCGCGCGATGATTCCAAATGGATTGCAGAATGGAATCCACAGCGCCGCCGCCTCTCTTCCCTTCATTTCTGTCGCATTCAATGTGTGTGTTTGGAGGTGGAGAGGACCTCATCAAACCTCAATTGTGATGGCGACTCGCGTCTGTGTGTGTGTCCAGCCGGCCCTGACCGACTTCCTCGCTGGTGCGGCCCACCCCTTGCTGACCGCAGGGGCGCGGTGCCTGGGAAATGAGCGTGATACCACTGGAACACTGGGTCCCCGTGTGCTCGTGTTTGAGAAGGTGCGTTGATTTCTCGTCCGAATATAAATGCGCGTGGAAAAAAATCAGGGGATTTAATAAAAAGTAACTTTTCTCTGTTCAGTGCGAATTGTGTGGGAGTTACTTGGCGTTTCATTTCAGTAATTAAATTTACTACAGCAAGTACTGATTATTTCATCATAATGCCTTTTTACTTCGCCATTAATCTCAAATCAAATAGTATCGTAAATTTGGCTAATGGTTTTATGTGATTATGTGAGATATTACTCAAATAAATGTAATAAACATCAATTTTGTAATAGTTTGCGATAATGTTTCTTTCTTTTAACTTGCTCTTTAATATTTTAATGGCTGTTCAACGTTATTGAAAACTTACTTCATCTTAATCATGCGTTCTTTACATAGTCAAGTCTGTCTGACTGGTTGTACATGGTTATAATCAGTGATCCATTAGGAGTTTTTCGTTGTGGTTTCCTTAGAAGAAATTTTTAATACCGTACAGATCCTTCGACTACTTTCATAATACTGGGAGGTGAACTTACCTTTGAAGTGTTACGTTGATGGTTGGCTGCGCTAGTTTCACGCTTAACTAGAAATGCACGAAGAAAATATGTTTTTGGCTAACTTTACCCACCTGTTTCGCCTCAAAGGTCGTGAAAAAATACAAATATAACCTTCAACATATTCTTATTTCGCAATGGTCGCGGAAATTAACGTCATTTTAGTGATTGAGATAAATATGTGCATATATTTTAATAATTTTATTTGCCTTTGTAGTGAGGACGAAAAATTACAGTTCTTTAAATTAACCTCAGAACTCGGAACTTTATCGGCATTATACTTAGTAATGAAATCGTGCCAATATCTCCTTCGCTGTGAAGGATTACTAAGATTTCTAAATCTAATTTTTTGCGTCAGATATTTTGCGATTTGACAGAGGTTTATCTGCAAGCCACTCTCCCCAAGCACACTGCTCTCTGTCTGACCACGTGATCGCCTGGTAATTGAACAGTTGGCGATAAAGATGTGTGGAATGTAGGATAGGGTGAAAAGGAGGTTAGCCTCGAGTTTAAATCGAAATGCATAGGGAAACTAATCAAGATATTTTAGCACATGAAGCTTCGTCTATGCTGCACGAGGGGTTTTAAAGATAAAATGTATCCCTAAATTGTGGTTGGAGCGGCAATCGTGGGTCATTAGGTGCACAATTTAATGACATTTCATAAACATTGAATGAGAATCTTGGGTCTCACTCCAGTGAAGCGCATCTGGGAATACGACCAAGTAACCATACATGCAGTAATATAAATGATGAATGCAATTTGAAAACCGTTTTAGTTCAAACACTTAACCCGGGCTTAACCTCTGCTAGCTTTCTCCAAATCCCCTTCCCTCTTACTCCTCCCTCCCTCACTTCCTTTCAACCAATCACTTCCCTCAAAAACCAAAACGGCACCTAGTCAGACCCTCTACTCCAGTGTGACACTACAGGTGTGGTTCTCTCCCGCTGAGGATATATATATATATCTGTTCTGAGGTTCTCTCCCGCTGAGGATATATATATATATATATATATATATATATATATATATATATATAGATATATATATATATATATATATATATATATATATATATATATATATATATATATATATATATATATATATATATATATATAGATATATATATATATATATATATATATATATATCGTTCATCCATATATATATGTATATCGTTCATCCATTCACGGTGAATTCCATTCATGGATGAACGATATATATATATATATATCGTATCGATATATATATATATATATATATATATCGTTCATCCATTCACTCAGACCGCTCAGCGGCAAATATACTCATATAAATGTTTATACAGAAAGGTAGAAAGAAAGTGGATAGGAACACAAAATCAACAGACACAATGGTGGTGTGAAGATGTAAAGATGGCCAATTCCAAGCAGAAAAAATTCGACTGGACCGGGAATCGAACCACGGACCTTTGGATTTCGCGTCCAATGCTCAGACCACCAAGCTACCCAGTCTACTAAGAAACCACTGGAATCGGGGGGTTTATATGAAGGAACACTCCCCAGGGCATGACCCACGAGAGCGGCCAATAGATGGCGCGCGGGCTGCTTATCACCCACCGGCAGAGAAGGAATGACATACACAGAAGGCGAAATGAAAGAATAACTCAAGCACACAGACAGTGGTGAAAGATATAGAACAGGCGTTTCGGGGTACGCTAACCCAAGTAGGAAATGAGCCATTCCGGCCATACAATCGTTCATCATTCACTTAGACCGCTCAGCGGCAAATATACTCTTATAAATGTTTATACAGAAAGGTAGAAAGAAAGTGGATAGGAACACATAAAATCAACAGACACAATGGTGGTGTGAAGATGTAAAGATGGCCAATTCCAAGCAGAAAATATCCAAAGGTCCGTGGTTTGATTCCCGGTCCAGTCGAATTTTTTCTGCTTGGAATTGGCCATCTTTACATCTTCACACCACCATTGTGTCTGTTGATTTTATGTGTTCCTATCCACTTTCTTTCTACCTTTCTGTATAAACATTTATATGAGTATATATATATATATATATCTATATATGTATATATATATATTTATGTATATAGTTGTTGCGAAGATTCCACGAACGTGGCAAACAATATAAAACTTCGTCACAGGGTGACACTAAACATAAAACATATAAAAAGCAAACTCACGAGTTCAAATATTTCGGTGGGTCGCCCGCACCTTCATCAGGGATATAATCAATGATTCTATCACTGATTAAGGTGCGGGCGACCCACCGAAATATTTGAACTCGTGAGTTTGCTTTTTATATGTTTTATATTAAGTGTCACCCTTGACGAAGTTTTATATTATATATATATATATATATATATATATATATATATATATATATATATATATATATATATATATATATATATATATATATATATATATGTATATATATATATATATATATATATATATATATATATATATATATTCACTTAGGATCACTCGTGTGATGAATACATAAAATTTACCACAGGAAGGCAGACGATAAAGACAAAAACAAAAAAATGTACACACTTACGGAAAGTTCCTTAATATTTCGGTGCTACTTGAACCTTGGTTGCAAGGACGTAGTGGACTGAGAAGGAAGGAGGACTGGGTTGGAAGGAAGGGAAGGGACAGAGGGGAAGGGGAGGAGGGCCAAGGAGAGGAAGGGTGGGGGCGGGAAGCGGGAAGTTGAGGAAATTTAAGAAGAATAAATAGTCTGAGCAGAAGTGATAGAAGAAGTTAATGGGATTTATTGAGTCCTGGCGGAGAGAAGGCTTGGAAAAGGTAAATGCAAGAGAACTCAAGATTTTTGAGTTGAATTGTGAGGAGGAAGGGGGAAGGGAGGCGAGAATACCAACCTTAAAAATATTATTAAAGGTGGAGTTCTGGGAAAAAACGTGGGTGGCGACAGGGAAGGAAACGGAAACCAAAGGCGGATCATTGCAACTAGAGCGGTGGCCATTCATGCGGATGTTAAGCGGAGTCGTTGTCAAAGCAATGTAGAAGCTAGGGCATAGTTGACAGAGGAGGATATAAGCAACATTAAGGGAAATGCAAGAGAGTGGGGGGACGGACGGAAGATAAACGGCAAGAAATTTATCAGGTGGAGGCTGGGTGATGAGAATGCCTCAGGTTTTGACGCGGGCGATTGCAAGGCATCCGAAGGGATTTAAAAGTGCTATAGATTGATTTAGAAAAATGTTTTGTAATTTTAAAGAGGGCGGAGAGGTTGGGGGGGCGTCTAAAAGTGAGAGAAGGACAGCGGGGGAAAATTTGGGAAGTAGTACGGGTGTCCGAAAGGATGGGGTAGAGGCTTTTGATTATACGATGGATGGAGTGAACTCCAGGAAAGTAGGTGGTACAGAGGGAAATTTGATCGCGAGGACGCTTATTAAGAGAGAGAGATTTAGAAGAGGAGGGTCGTAGTATGACATTTTTCTGAAGGAGACGCTCAGGGTAGCCTCTGCGAATGAGGGATTGGTGGAGTTTCGAGAGAAAAAGATCAAGAGAGTCGGGATTGTTTCAAATTCGGTGACCACGGATGGAGAGAGAATAGGGGAGGGATCGTTTATGGAGGGGTGGCAGCTGTTAAAATGGAGATATTGTTGCTTGTTGGTAGGCTTGTGATGGACGGAAGTGTGAAATTTAAGGTTACTTATGGTGATGTCTACATCCAGAAAGGTGATGTTATAGGCAGAGATGTTAGAAGTAAAGAAGAAAGAGGAGAAGGAGTTTAGGGAGGAGATGAAAGAGTTGAGGGAATCAAGGCCATGTGGCCACAGAAGATAAATGTCGTCAATGTAACACAGCCAGAGAAGAGGTTTAGGAGAGCAAGACGAGAGAAAAGATTGCTCAAAGACACCCAAGAAGAGGTTAGCATAGGAGGGGCTGGAGCGAATGCCCATGGCACAGCCTTTAGTTTGGATGTAGAATTTATTATTGAAGGAGAAAGCATAAAGTATAAAGAGAAAGTATAAAGTTGGAGAGGTCAAGGAGAAAATCAGAACTAGGGACGTGAGGCGCTGGTTAAGGAAAAGACGGATAGCTGAAAGTCCTTCAGAGTGAGGAATAGACGTGTAAAGAGAGGTGACATCTATAGTGGCCATTAATATGTCACAGTTAGAGGGGAGTCGGGTAGAGTGGAGGCGTTCAAGAAAGTGGTAAGTATCTTTGATGTGAGAAGGGAGAGAGAGTACAAAAGGTTGTTAGTAGTGGTCAACGATAGCGGAGATGCGTTCGGTGGCTGAGTTATAAGAAGAAACTATTGGGCGACCAGGGTCGTGTGCCTTATGGAGTTTGGGAAGAATTTAAAAATTGGGGTTGCGAGGGTGTGGGAGGGTGAGAAGAGAGATATCATGGGAAGAGAGACCTTCGTCGGGACCTTTTTCCTAAAGGAAAGTGATGATGTTTTTCAAAAATGTAGGGTTGGGATCATTAAGAACGGGCTGGTAGGAAGAGCCAACGGAAAACTGCCGGAGAGCTTCATTTAGATAGTCAGAGAAGTACGACTACCGTGGAGCCTTTGTCGGAAGGAGTAATAACAATATCAGGGTTGCGGGTGAGGCTTTTTAGGGCAGAAATTTCAGAGGGAGAAAGATTGGGAGTAGGTTTTAGGGAGTGGAGAAAAGAGGGTTCAGAGAGTTTAGAAAGGAGAAGGTTGGTGAAAATTTCTAAGGGACGATTCGAAAGAAGGGCTTTGGGTTCAAATTGGGAGGGCGGCTTGAATTTAGAGAGAGCAGAGTGCGGGGGGTTGGAGGAAGAAGAAAGAGAGGGCCGCGTTTCCCAGAAAAGCTTCCATTTAAGTCGGCGGCAGAAGAGAATGGCGTCGGAGAGGTTGGCGATGGGATTGATTCTAGGAGTGGGAGAGAAACTTAGCCCTTTCGTTAGCACTGAAATTTCGTAATGGTCAATCAATACCATTCCCGTATCCATTCCCTCATCAATGTCATCAGTCTTTGCAGCCCCCACTCTCTCCCTAGTATCCAACGCATTCTCGACTCTGCCCACCGCGTTCTTTCCACTAGACGCGCTAAATCCCTTCGCAAAATTTTATATATATATATATATATATATATATATATATATATATATATATATACAATTAAAGAGGAAACTTACAGGGGGTAAAAAGACGAAAGTAAAGAGAGAGTCTTACTTAGAGACGTTTCGGGTGTTATCCCTTCTTCAGTCACACAGAGAATGCACTGCTCCAATGAGGGTAGGAGAGTGGAGGTTATGAGAGGGGGGACTGGGGAGGTTAATAGTGCTGGGCCTGGCTGATGGGGCTGGGGGAAGGTTGATACAAAGTTATGAATATATATATATATATATATATATATATATATATATATATATATATATATATATATATATATATATATATATATACATATATATATATATATTAAGAAATTTAAGTGCTATATATATATTGGAGTCAGCCATGAGGCGATGAACACACGTTGTTGATAGGGTGGAGGATATAGATACACAAATATAGAGACGATCACACTTACATTGCTAGCTTTCGGAAATAGTCCGTCTTAGAGACGTATCACGGCACAAATGTCGTGTGCGCTGGTTATGGTAGTGGAAAGAGGGGCGGTAGAATAGGGGAGGGGGATGTGAGAGGGGTTTTTCCAGGTGGTTGAGGAACGGTTCTTGAAAAGGGAATTTTTTCCAGCTCTTGTCTGGGCAGGAGAGAGTGGAAAGGGTCGAAGTGGAATTCCGAAGTGAGGGTGGGGGGGGGGGGGAGGAATGCGGTGGGTTAAACGGAAAAGAACGGGAAGCGTGCCATTAATGTATTTTATTTAATCCGGGCGCGGCGTACGATTTCAGCAACCAGATTAATGCCTGCTCCTTCTGGCGTACTTCAATAACGGGGCGTCCGGAGGAAGGGAGAGCAATATTGCCACCTCGTAGCACTTGTCAAAGGACAAGCCATGTTTCCGCACATGAGTAGGGACGGGGAAAGTGGAAGATGGGTCTTTACAGGTGCACCGATGGTTATTCATTCTAATATTAAGGGGTGTAATACATTCGCCCACATGAAAACCGGGACATAGTTTACATTGTAACACATAAACTAAGTTGTGGGAGTCGCAAGAGCCGGAGGCTTTGATGTCGAACGGCGTATCTGTGTTGGGACTCTGAATAGAGGATAGGGAGCGGAACATGTTGCATGTTTTGCACCGTGGCTTGTTGCATCTCTGTGTGGTGGGACGGGGAGTGTCATTCAATATACCCTCCAGCGAAAAATTGGATCGGAGAAGTTTGGCTAGGTTAGGTGGACGTCTGAAGCATACTGTGGGGTATTTGGGTAGGAGATTGGCTGTCGATCTGTTAGTATCTAAAATTGGGAATAAGTCTTTTAGAATGGTCTTGAGTTTTTGGTCGCCAGGAAAGTATGTGATGTGAAGATTTAGGGCGTCCAGGGGGTTGTCTTTTCTACGTGGGGTGAAATTAGCCGAGGAGGGCAAAATACGTTTTTTTGGAAGTGGCTGGGGATAATTTCTGTTGGATAAAGAATTGTGAAGCTTATCAAGGTATTCATGAAGTTTTTCTTTGTAATTGCAAATCCGGTGGCCACGGATCGACAGCGAATAAGGAATTGAGTGCTTAGTGTGTTTGGGATGGCAGCTGTTGTAATGCAAATACAGTTGTTTGTTGGAGGGCTTGATATGGACCGAAGTCTCAAAGGTGTTATTATTTGTGATGGAAATGTCTACGTCGAGAAAGGTGGTTTGAGAAGGAGAAGTGGCCGATGTGAAGCGAATGGATGAGAACTGATTCAGAGACTTGAGGAAGTTCGTCAGGGTATCCTCGCCGTGGGTCCATATGATGAAAATATCATCAATGAATCCAACCCAGAGCTCCGGTTGTAATTCCTGGGTGGCGATCCCAAAATAATAATAATAATAATAAATAATAATAAATTTATTTACAAATAATTTACATTCTGTAATTTCCCTTTGGATGGGTCACAATAAATTTACATCAACAAGGAATATTTTTACTTATTTTTGGTCATAAATCATTCAAAATATAATAATCACAAATAAAAATATATATTTACCTTCAAACAAAGATTACTTTTTTATAATTATAATATAATAATAATTTGATTCCTTTTCAGGAAATACAGAGTGGTAGTACCATAGATAGCCCCTAAGGAATATCCTGTGTTGGGGCTACTGACAAATAAATAAACCATGCAAAAAACGATAGCAAAAACAAAGCGGTTTACAAATTTCGATAAAACGTTTACAATACAGTGAATAAACTAATTCAAAATAGAAAAAAGACTCAGAGATATACATAATTTAATAGTGGTTACAAAAAAGAGACACACAAATACAAGATCGGGCAAACTTACTTCAACAATGATATTACAATATCACTTAATTCATTACATTTAATTCGATAAATATTTCATGTAAATTACGAAACAAAATCTCGATATTTTTTATAAGTAATAACCAAGTTTTTACTTTCTTAAGAAATTTTCTTACGTTTTTTTCTTCCTTAATGTGGTTTGGAAGGACGTTAAATATTTTTCGGGATATATACACAAAGCATCTTTGAAACACAGTCAAATTAGGCTTGGGTAGAGAAATCGTATTTCTTTCTCGCAAGGTCAGGACTTGAGTCCTGGGTAACAGATTTGCTTCGTCGCCACTTCTTAGATAGAAATTCTTTAACACTTTATAAAAATACATATACCTGATAGGCAATAAGTTCAGTTCTAAAAAGAGTGGGAATGCATGAGAGAAACGGTTTTTGTGCATTATCACACGTACTATCCTCTTTTGCAGAAATAGTACGGGGTTTATAGTATTTCTGTAAGCTCCTCCCCAGCAAATTAAACCATAACTTAATTTTGACTGAACCAGTGCCAAGTAGATAACTTTTAGAAAATACAATGGACATTTGTTTCGTGCGAAGTATAAATTTGAGATACAATGCCGTAGTGTTTTAGTTAGGAAATTTACATGGTGTTTCCATTTTAATTTATTGTCCAGGATAACCCCCAAATATTTAAATTCAGTTACATTTCCAATCGTGATGCAATTTAAACAGTTTCCTACTGAACAGCCCGGAGAATGATATATTACTTCCCAGTCAATTTTATACCTGTTACATAAATCATACACCATGTATTTGGTCTTGGAACTTAGAGAAAGGTTATTAAAGAGAAACCATTGCCTAAGAACTGTTAAATCTTCTTACATCTTTCTTTTAACTATGTCCCAGGATGCATTTGCATAGTTGAGTGCAACGTCATCAGCGTAAGCTGTGACGTGTCCATTAAAATTATGATTACAAAGATCGTTTATATAAATCAGAAAAAGTATCGGTCCCAGTACTGAGCCTTGTGGAACGCCAGCCTTTATTTCTATATAATTACTATAACAGCCATTCACTCGAACACACTGTGAGCGCATAGATAGATAGCTATTGAACCACTGAAGGACATTTCCTCTGACTCCGGCTTGATGAAGTTTTTTTAATAAAATGTCGTGGTCAAGGGTGTCAAAAGCCTTATGGATATCGATGAATAAGGTAGCTGTGCGTTTATTATGATTGAGTGCATTATAAACATTTTGCAAATGATGCATTAAGGCATCTTCGGTTCCCAATTTACTTCTAAAACCAAATTGTTTCGGGCTGAAAAAATGAGTTTTATCAAGGAAATTTAATAACCTTTTCTTCACGAGTTTTTCAAAAATTTTTGAGAATGTCGAAAGGAGTGATATCGGTCTGTAATTTTCCAGTTTTTTTGGATCACCTTTTTTGAATAGCGGAATGACGACTGCCTTTTTTAAAGCCGAAGGAAATTCTCCAGTTGAAATGCTCAGATTGAATACGTATTCCAAGACAGGCGCTATGAATACTATTGTCCTCTTTAAAGTATTGATGCTAATGCCATCGAAGCCTGGTGATTTGTTTGAGGGGAAACTTTTCACCAGTGCAATGATTTCGTTTCGAAATACTTGCTCCAAATACAACGACTGACAAGAATCGATCATGGAACATGGATTTTTCAGAGGGGAGATTGTAGTTCCGTTAATTTTAGATTGAAAAGCTGAGATAAAATATTGATTAAATTCAGATGCCAGTGTCAAAGGATCAGTAATGACCGTGTTCTCCCTTTCGATACATAGATCAAGGGTTTTTGAACTAGTTTGTCCAGTTATTTCTTTAACTAGGTCCCATTGAGCTTTAGGATTACCTCGATTATTTTCAAACTTCCTCATGTAAAAATCATTGCAGGTCTTTCTCAGCTTAACCCTTAGATTGTTTCTACATTTTAAAAATTCCTCCTTCAAGCTCTCGCTTTTGGGATTACGCCTATACTTTTTTAGGATATCATTTTTTGATTTTATCTCTTTGAGCAGAGAGGTGGTCATCCAAGGTTTTAATTTTGTTGTCTTTTTATCCTGTATTATTGTTAGTTTTGCTCGGTCAATCACAGCTTGCATCAAAGCCAACATAATGGAAAAAGCCCTCGAGGCGTTTGGCTCATTAGTTACTGGAGTCCAGTCTATTTTGCTCATTAAATCATGCAACATATCATAGTTTACATAAATTGAATTTCGAGGTTTTTCACGTTCAACGTTAGAGTTAATTTTTATTTCTTTTGAAACGACGAGTGTAATCATTGAATGGTCAGTAATCCCCAAGTGTCGGACGTCTGCCAATATTTCTAGTTTGAATGCATTATAGAACCTTACAAACATGTGATCAATACAGGTTGAAGATTGATGGCTAATCCTGGTGGCCTCATTTACTAGACATGAGAATCCATACGTACACATCAAGTTATTATAGTGATCAGAGTCATTATTTTCATTCATTAAATTGATAAACACCTACTCCCTAGTGGTGAAA
The DNA here is from genome assembly GCA_963169105.1 of Ceriagrion tenellum. Taxonomy (NCBI): domain Eukaryota; kingdom Metazoa; phylum Arthropoda; class Insecta; order Odonata; family Coenagrionidae; genus Ceriagrion; species Ceriagrion tenellum. The sequence goes on along the minus strand of OY720643.1, from coordinate 671,226 downwards.
TGCTGAATTTTCTCTCTGCTACAGGGTCCGTGAACATACGATGATTTCCCATGTTGAACTTTTTTGTGTATATCGAATTTGTAGGGTCCAGTGGGAGTCCACGCAGAGGTGACTTGTCTCTTGCATGTGAAGCACCGCGTTATTTAGAAATAGATATGCTCCCTGCAAGGTCTCTTACGTTCGTTCATGTTTGTTTCCCACTAAGTCCCAGTTGTTTAGTTTTCCAATCTTTTGGACGGCAGATGGTGCTGTCGGGGCCAGTGAAAATAAATGAGAGGGCTCTCTACCGTTTAGCCCACCGTAGTCAAGATGTCACACGAGAAGAATAAACCTCATTCTTGCAAAGATCTGAGTAGGTTACTTACTCAATTTGACAAAATACTTTCCCCAATGTTTTATGCAATCTTTATATGTCTAACAAATGCTTAATTATTCCCATAGTAATGCTAAAACTGCCACCTAAAATACACCTGCACAAATATTAAGGCGTATTCTTGTTTGTGCCGGACCTGTTGATATCTTTCTCAGGTGGAATTCGTGATGCTGTCAAGCCAATTTCATGTGTTCTTTTCTTTTGACTCCCATTGTAAATTATGAGTCATCAAATGCAAAGTTGTAGAGTGTGCTCACTTTGGAGCCGCTATCTCTTGAACGTTTCTGTGCGTCTTTCATTAGAAGGTCGCTTTAAACTATTCTGGCGATTTACAGTCCCATAATATAGAAATACAACGTGTGAATTATAGGCAGTTTTTTTGACAGTGATAACGAATTTTTCTATCTCTGAACGATGAGAAATATCACAGTGAAGCATCGGACGACGCTAAGTAGAAAGGGCGTGCGCCGACAGGCGTCATTCGTAGTCATATGCGAAGATAAGTCATCACATTACATTACATTAGAATAGATAAATTCGAGCAACCTACCACCGAGAAAATATACGTTGCTACCTATTGTGATATAATATATTTAACGCAGTATCACGTAATAGGTCGTGAGCTTAATGTAGGCTCAGGTAGCAGAGTAATCAAAATTGCAGATCTCTTCAAATTGTAAATTTCTGCAAATTGCAAAAATCCCTGAAGATTTATAGCGCATTATATTCTTGCGTCCGCAAATGTTTAGCGTATACTAGAAATATTTTGAGCATTTATTATATTAGTGAGGAATCGATATAACGTAAGAGATTAATGTATTTTCTGAAAAATACAATTTATATTGTGCTGTATTTAATTATGAGGGCTGATATTTTATTTCATTGCAGAAGCTTATTTAAATGCATGTTTTCAGAACGGCGTGCTTTCACATACTTATTTGTTTCGACCGTTAAATGAGCTCTCGTTATTTCGTGTTGATGGCTTTCTGGTTGTCAGCAGCGAAAACATCCTCCCACTTTTGAATGCGAAATCACTTCGAATTTAATCAAACTTTTAATGACTCTGTAAAAGTTTTCCTTTCCTTTATAGCCTTTAATGACCTCTCTTCGGAAAGACCTTTTAACATTTCCTCTCTCAGATATTAATTGCTAATTTTATGGCGCGTCTAACTCACCAATTAGATTAACCCTCAGAAAACCAAATCGCATTGCATTGGAAGCTGTCACTTTCCTAACGGTTAGTTTCTATTTATCTATATGGTTATCAAGAAAATTGGATGTGAAGTCAAGAAACATTCAGAGAAACACAAATGTTCTAGTGAGGACCGAGGATGCCAAGGGGTGTCTTTTGCTATTCATAGGAAATTCATCTAAAATTGAAAATATTATTTGTTGTTACTTCTTGTACCTCTGAAAAACCTCTGTTGATAATGGAGAGGTAAGTTGCTAGTTCTTTTATGTACGTTTGAAAATCGCAAAATTTACATGATTTTCAACACTGATAGAAATATTTGGTTTATTATCATTCACAAGTAACTTGGATCGATGACTTAGAATCCACCTTGAAATGGGTTTCTTACCTTTCCCTATTATGAATTCACACCCGAAGCTACAGAGAAACATAGAACACAATCATATGAATGGAAGTTTTTATAAATGCTCATGCATTAAATTTTCCAGGTGTTACAACTCAAAAAAATGCGTAATTATGATAGAGATAAAACTAACCCTCGGTTTATTTAAACCCATTTTTGTTCACCCTTTCGCTGCGAACGACGTTTTAAAACGGCGTCAACTGACACTACTCTTTTTGTGTTTCACAATTCCTACTTCATCATCGCTCTCTCAGTTATGTACAAACATATTTTTGCTCTAACCTGCATACCTATATCAGAACGTGAGGGCACTCGTCAGGTAGGATTTACTCATCAAGTAGAGTAAAACAAGCCATCACATTTGCAGAGTAACTGAAAGCCTTCCGCGTGTGTCTCAACTGAGTTCCACACACCTTTTGCCAATTCAATATCATCGTACATTGGTCCAAGTTCTACTGTGTATTTTCCTCGATAAAAGGAAAGAAATATTAAAAACGTCTCGCAACTGCAATACCTGGAGCTGGAGGAAAATGAAAGACAGTAACTGAATACTATATCCTCAATAAAAACTTCAGTGACTCAATTTTCCTGTCAAAGCTCAATTGTTTCTGTGATTGTTTTGGCAAAACAGTGGACCAAAATTGATAACACTCCATAGAATCTTTTCATAGTCTTACCCTCTTGTCTGGTTGCAATTTACATATTTCGCAGTGTCACCAATTCATTTTTAAGTGTCTACGCTAGCCTCATCTACGGCCATCTCTCTGCGACAGGGTCGTCTCCGACCTTTCCTGAAGACGATACGATTTTCTATCGCCACGTCTTCTTACAGCTCCTCTTACCTTATGCCCTCGTAGCCCGTGGCCACCCTCATGAAACTGTCATTTACTTCTTTCAAATATACAATGCCGGTCATCCATATCTAATAGCGTATTGATATGCGATGAGCATCCCAATCCATTTCATTCCACGACGAGGGAAAAATGATGTCATTGAGCTCAATTGTCATTGAGCTCATCATGTATTAATCATCTTTAATTTGAAATTGTGGAAATGAATTCATTCGACCTATTTGATAGCCTTTGTCAAATTTAAAAATCACGCATTATTTTTATTTTAGGGATATTCAGGGTTTTTACAGAGGAGTATTCTTTACCAATCGTTTATCACCATCAATAGAGGTGAAGTCAGTTAGAGGTAGGAACACGAAAATTTCGAATCTGGAAGGAATTGACGGACTAACGGAAGAGGGACATAGACGACAGCGGTTGGTCCAGCTATTGGGTTGGTAATAACTGACAGTGCTTAAACTACGATTCCAAGTTTTACCTACGGTTGATTTCATTAATTTTGTCTTCAGTTTTATCACGTTACCACTACAACATTGCCTAGCCTTATTCGTTGTGCCTTCCTAGTTTATAATATCGCCGATGAAGTATTTTAACGTACATAAGAAATTATTTGAAAGTTATTCGTTGAGAAAACGTAAGTTTATTTTTTCTTCTTTGTATTCTCTAAAATCTGCGGTTAGCGCGGTGAATACGTACATAAAAGTTTTATTTTTCCCATGGTTTCGTCGTTATGGTCAATATTTTCCCGGATGTCACGGACTCACCCGAGAAAATAAAGTTTAACGTATCATATGAAAGAGTTTCAGGCGCAACTTTGTGGAAATATTGCATATTCATATCGGTAAGAATTAAATAACAATAGTGAATCCCACTCTGTTCCAGGTACGCAGACCATGGTTTCGACACTTAATGTCAATATCAAGGGAATGGTAATGACATAAAGTGTCGAAACCATGGTCGGTTTTCATTAAAACATTGAGAAAATTACTACTGTGTTATTTTATTCTTACCAATACGTTTAACGTATCAAACGATACCGCGTGGAAATGTAGTACTGAAAGCACTTCCACACAGTTTTATTACACCACCCTAGGTTTTGACAGACTTACGTCATTATCAATGTATATAGGTTGATTATTGCAAGCGTATTTATATTCAAGTGAAACGTACCTTAGAGAGGAATTATATAAACCTGCAAAATAAACTTATGTATCAAGGTGATAGTGTAGATTTGTCAAAACCTCGGGCGGAGTAATAAAACTGTGTGGAAATTTACACAATACCTTTGATATTTTGAAAGTGTTATCACCAAAGAATTTGAACAACCTCGAGGAGACTTTAAATGTAATTGCTGCTTAAAGATGCAATGTATACTGCAGTGGTTTTGAGAAGTGGTAAACTCTTTTCTATGAATAATCTAATAAGCTCCAATGGTTAGTGAGGCGTTTTCCAAGTGTACTTAGTCCCTGACAGGAGTTTGAGAACGAAATTAATGGGGTGAATTTGAAAGGGAAGCCAATGTCTACGAATTTTCTGCAAAAAACGCTGGTATACCATCTTCAGCCCACTTCATGGGATAAACATGGAGTGAAGATGGTTCTCATCTGGCAGGGAACCCATTTTTTCTGAGCTTACATTGGTTGGATTGCTGGAATTGAAAGGTGAAATAAATAGATGATGAATTAAATTTTCTCGCTAAGAATTTTATTGAAGGAAAAAATATATGTGAGAACAGAAGACATAAAAGCGATATTAACTGTACTGGCTTCACCCTGGTTTACGGTGCATTAACTTCCAAAGAAATTTGAACTATCTTCTGGAGTTATTAATCAATACTTGGAAGGCAAGACACGATACATTTTGTATCCGTTATTCCGTGGAATTGCATTTTAGAGTAAAGCCTGAACCAGAATCCAAAGCCATGGGGATCCACGTGAGTTTTTTCATGACTTCTGCCCTCAGTCCTTCTGACCAAAGGAACACATTTTGAGTCTTGAAGTGCGGTTATTTGAGGGTCGTTCCCGAGAGAGACCACTCTCCTATAAAGGGACCCTCATATCGAGAATTCCATCTCTTGAACGTTATTTTTCATGCTCAGAGAATTGCTGCTGAAGATTTTAATGAATTATAATGAATAGCGGCACCGCATCTTACAGATTGAACTTGGGAGGATGCATAAATTAACTGTCTAACTTTAGAGTTAAGAGATGGCCATCGGTCTTTTATTTCATGGTCATGAAAGGAGTTCCTCGCGTACTTTATTCTTATCTCATCACGTCCCTCTTCTCTCTCTTTTTTCCTCGTTCCATTCTTAATTGGCCATTTCACACGGTTCCTCTCTGAAGCCAAGGGCACGTTAAGGATTGCCTCCGGGGGAGCGATTAATGTGAGCCTTACAGCCCGGACGGCGCTTATGAGCGAAGAGGGCGCCGCCGCCGAGCGCTCCTTTTTAAGAGCCCTTTAATCCTGACGATCCATGGAGACGGCCGGGGAAATGACCGCGGCCGTGTCAAACATCGTGTCTCCCCCTAGAGGGCAGGCGTATGTGTAACACGAGGCCCTAAACTTCCGCCCTTGCCCTTCCGGAGAATCACGTTCATCGTCTGTCGCGTCGCCTTCTCACACCGCCCGCAGAATGCGTGCCAATGCTGCGTTGTGCTGGCATTCATCGAAGCCGACGTGATATTTCATGAAGTACATATTTTTACTCGGAAATATTTATGGCAGTCAGAGGTCACGTCCGAGTGATAATTCTGTCTGTTCCTGTCTAATAAATATGAAGATAGCGCCAAATATGCAAGGGCTGTTTCACACATCGCTTATGTCAGCACTGGATTCTGCACCTAATTATGGCCATCAATCGAGCTCTCTTGATAACTCGGAGCCTGCGTGTTTACACGGTGCAGATTTCAGTGCGCTGTGGAGCTATCCGGTCATTCTACGCAGTGAACTACAAAATGTAAATAAATTGGGTCATTTTGTTTTGGTATAGTTACTGTGATGTTTGCAAAGAGTTGAAACAATCCTCAGAAAACTAATTTCAGAGTTTTCAAGGAAATTTTTTTTCAAGGAAAAGAAAGGAAAATAAATATTTTCTCGATTATAGTTCACACAGCTCTACCGAAGATTGTTTTGCATCGATTCCAGCTCCACCACCGGTATTCTCGTAAATGCTCTCTACGCTCGACTCCCCTACTTGCTTGTGATTGATTGGGTCGTTAGATCCAAGAATTGCATCGGTATCGGTAAATATTTCTCTTTTTAGTATTGATAATCGAATTCGATTTCGTAGTGGACTATAGTCACATCATTTACACGGTGCTATTTCGAGATTACTGAGTTTATTTCAATTTTCTGTACTGAAATAAGCATCGCGTAAAAACAGCCTTCAGTCACTTCTTTGGCACAAGCCTTGCATGCTGTTTAGATAATTTGCCTAAGGAGATCGCTAGAGATGTAAACATTTATTTTTACTTGGCTCAATTTTATTTGTGGCTCTAAGAGGTTGGTCTTTTCCTTGACAATTTGAAAAAAAATTGCCACACATAATAAGCTATGTTGAAGCATTCAGGTAATAAGTTTGTTATATACAAGTATATAAAATGCATGAATGCTAAAAAAACTCGAGGAGCATAGTGTATGAGTGCATCGATTTCTCAATATTCGCCTTTCTATTGGCATTGTCATATTCACAGCTTGATTCCGTCATCCTTTGTTTTGCGGATAATTTGAAAATAATGTGTGAAATAACAATGAAATCGAGCCTCTGGTGATACAACGAAGCAACTTCTTACTCACCACTCCCAGTTGGAAGTTAAATCTCCTTCGCTACGGTATTCAGAAAGAGATGCCACTTCACCTAGAATCCAATGCATTTGGCTTCATAATGAAGAAAAAATACCTCACCTTTCAAAAGGTGCTAAACATCTGCCCATTACCACACTACTTTTCGAGATATCTGCCAACACCGTACCACCGTACCACCTAGAGGAACTTTCTTTTTAAAAAATGAGGAATTTTGAGCACTTAAATCTTGTTAGAAGTGTATGTAGATTAAATTTGTGTTTCCTCAGATATTTTAAAAATAAAGTAAATTATCTCCGTCGAAATATTAGTTGAATCACGCCTTCCGATGAAGGCTTTTTCCTCGTTCGACGTGAAAATATGAGTCAAATTCAAGACTAGGAGGACGGGAGTTTCGCGCTACCTAGGACGGCTAGGAGTCATTTGACCCCAACTTCGTTTGATCAAATTAAAAGCCTGATCTCCCATAGGTTGTTTTATTGCTGTAATGATCATGTTCATTCTATAAAAACACATCTTAGCGTTTCGTATAGCATTTTGATAGTTAACAATTCATAATAATCACTTATAAAAATCATGAATAAAATAATATTCAGTGGTCATGAGTATCAAATTTATAGTCACTATAATCACGAAATTGCACTATTTTTACAGTAAGCAAAATATTTGCTACAAATTTTAATAATGAGCATAATGATTTTTCATACATTGCAATAAAAATATTACTTTATAGTTATATTTATTATATTATAAAAATTTCCGGCATATGGTTATTATTTTGGCGCAATTTTCCACAAAACATTCTTTTGCATTGAAAACAGACATTGGATGATTTTTTTTGAAAATTTGGAGAATTTGGCATATTTTCCTCTTTTGTGCTCTTAGAGATGTGGATGTGATATTTGATGAAGTTTTGTTTGTTTGATTTGAGCAGAGAAGTGAGGGTTCCGTGGGAAATGAGATTCTCAACACTTCTTCGACTAATTTTAGGATAATTTCTTGCGACTCAGTTTACGATTTGTAGTTTCCCTGTAGAGCACCCACCTATTTATCGTGGCCAGATCCAGTAAATTGAAAAATAAATGAGCTGGCCACCTCCTTGTAGCTGATCGGGTGGAATATTTTCGGCACATGCTGTCCATAACATATGCTCTCACTTTGTTTTTGTTTTAAAAGAGGATGATGTCTGGCTTTCTTTTATAAGTGTCACATATGGTGACTTTGGAGTGCATGGTACTTAGTAAAAGAACATTCTTCTTCTTTTTTGCTCGGTAATTTGTGAGAGTATGGCCTTGGGTGTTTTCGTATACCCTAGTTGAATGAATTTCACTATTCATTTGGACAGGAGGAAAGTCTCGCCTGTTTTTTCTTATTGTTTAGACAAGAGAAAATTTCCTTCAAGAGAAGTTTTTAGCTCAGTGAATCGATGAAAAAATAATTGTTACAGATAACGTTCATGTCTGAATTCTTATACGGCTCCGTCAATCTCATTACAACATATTCATCCAATGCTTGATTTGATGTTCTCTCTGTATCTTTCCCACATTAAGGAAATGCGTTTAGACAGTATTTAAATTTCACGTCAGCCAAAATCCTGTACTTATTCTGAATTTATCCGGTTTATACGTCATATAGTGTATGAATGGGCCCCTGCATTTTAATGGATAGAGCTGTTCATCGGTCGATACGCTTTCACTTGGATTGTAGCAGGTGCGGGAATTAGAGACAAAATTGTTCCAAGGTACAGAAGACAAACTAAATGTATCTGTCCTTAGTGCTAGACTACGAGTCACCCTTGAATCTAAGCGTAAATGTTTCATTATATTCAAGAATCGATCTCTAGGCCTTGCGCCAGAGAATATTTTTGAGCCCCAGGTTTTATCCCAGCAGCTTTTTATAGACATACGCTGCTTTTTCAAGTAGCCTCTTGCATATATCAATGCGATATATATAAGACGTTCTTCTCTCGACAAGCAACTATGAAACTTTCCGTACCCGATTATATATTTTACAATGTTGTCTAACAGGGTGTCACTCACCAACAAGCGGAACGCGCTCAACATTGACGCCTCTTAATATTCCTTTTGGCATACGATATGGGACCTGGTCTTCTCCGTCTCTTGGTCGAAGAAAATGTTGTCTGATTTTACTTGTGCTCAATGGAATAAGGTTTCCATAACTCCTGTTTTCTGATGCGCGTGGTTGTGCGAGTCCAAAAGACCTCCTCTGTAAGGCCGAGGACCGCTTACCAGAGAACATACAAGAAGGTGTCTACCAAGTAATGTGCGACTGTGGGAAATCCTACATCGGACAGACATCGAGAGCACTCAAATTCGGACTGAGAGAGCACCAAAGAGACACAAAAAACAGGCAGCTGCGCAAATCAGCTCTGGCCGAACATACCTGGAGTGGACCTTGCTACAACATCAAATTTAAAGAGGCAAAATTTATTGCGAAAGAGAACTGCTACTTCTCCACACGCTTCAGAGAGGTCATTTAGATCGAAAAAAACACCGTAAAACATCAACAGAGAAGATGGTGATACCATCTCCAATGTCTGGGAAAGAGTTTTCATAATGAAGAAGAGAGTAATCAGTGACAGCGCACCTGACTGAATTGACGGAATAAAGGCCCCTTTATGAGCCGGACACAATCACATGCACCTTTACTTCTGAAGTGAAGAAGACAGCTGCAATGCTGTCGAAACTGTCCTCTACGACAGTGGAAATACGCGGAAGAGAGCCTGAAAAGCCTTCACTGCCATCTCAATGACTCCGCGGAAGCCTTCGAGTTCACGAAAACGGTTATTTGAAAAAGAGGACGTCGGGTCGATGGACAATAATATTTCGCGCCGGTTCTCAAAGGCTGTATGACGCATGGTAGGATCTATTGGATCTCATCTCTATGGGAGTACATGAATTTTGGAGGTGAGGATTAAAAAAACAAGATTTAAAAAATAAGAAAAATACCAATAGAAAAATTCCATTAAAGTGTGATATTCACACTTACTTTCCCTTTGCCGATTCTGGTTTCCCAAAATATTGGGTGCAAAAACATTCACTCAGCTTACGTTTTGATAAGGGTGTCAGGAGGCAGCACCCGAAATTGAACCGGGTTCCCTATAGTTAACAACCAAGCATTATACTTATTTGAATACCTTGCTGCCGAGTAATAGGAACTTCATAAAAAATATAGAGCCTAAGGGTACGAGAAATATAAAGATACAGCGCGGAAACAAGTTGTGGGTCAAATGACCCGCAGCCGTCCTCTTCTTGGGTATAACCTCTTGTGAAAGATTAAAAAAAAAAGTTTGAGTTATGTTTGTGTCATTTTATCAATTCTCAGGTAAAAATGAAGAAAGTAATGAAGTCTCAAAAAATTTAAAAATATTTTACATCGAGAAAAATTGATTTGAATTCTGAAAATGGGTCAATTGACCCCTGCCGTTCTTCTAGTGTTATGACTCCCCACGTATTAATTTAAGTAATTAATTACGTTCATTTTATCATATGCGTTGTAATTTAAGTATCGGGGGTTTCAGGCATAAAATCAATATTTTTGTGCAAATAATAAAAGAATATTAATTTCACGCATCTTACTGCCGCTGAAATTCAAAAATCAAAATTGCCTAATATAATATGACCAGGGAATGGATTCATAATCTACATTGAGAAGGAGTGAGGCCTTGTATTGACTGAAATGCGAATGTATTCGTGATTGTATTCACCCTGATGGTCATGCGTACCGGAAAAAATCGTAAAATGACGGAATTTTAAATCGTATGTAAATAAGTGTTTTTTTCTTGGCATGATTCCTTGTTATTTGCTAGTCACCATTGTAGTAATATGCAACGCATTGTTCAACAAAATCAGAATGTAAATAGGCGTTTTTACGCAATATAATTCCATGATATTTGTTGAACTCCTTATAAAAACAAAATAAGTTATTTTGCATTAAGTTGACAATTTTTTCATATGGAATCGAATTATTTTGTAATAAATCTCAGGTGCCATTAAGCTCCGTGTTAAAATAGCATCAAATGCAAAGAAACCATACCGGACACATGAAATATTTGTTCAGTTTTTGGAATTCATATCCCAAATTAGAACACTTATGAATAATTTCACGAAAATCTTTTCATAAACAAAAACCGTTACAACTATCTACAAGATGATTTACAGAAATGGCGACTCATTGTGCATTATAAAACACCTTTGTGGCGGAGATAGGGAATGGGAAAATCTCCCGAAACATTTACGATAAGAAATCCTTTAAGGTGGTTGAGCGGGATGACAATGTACCAAGAAATTGATGAATTTGTCTTTATTTTAGAGAAATATATCTAACCCTTTAACATACATCAAAATATCAGAAGCTTACCACATCACTTTTCGAGATTCTTTCGAGAGAAAAATAGAAGTCATTTGACATGGAAAATTGTACGTGTGTGCACTCGAGAGAGACTTCATTAAAAAAATTACGGATCTCTAACACCTAGATCTCGTCATAAATGAAAATTTGTAATTTGTGTGTTTGCTCAACTATTTTAAAATTAAATCATCAAATAACCGCAGGAATTTTTTTCGGAATTACAAAAACCTCCGATCATAATGGAATTTTTAAGCACCGCATGGAAACAATGGTCAAAGTTGAAGACTTGTATGAATATTTTTATTTGATTTAGCAGAATTTCAGTCCTATAAATGTATAAAATGCACAATTTAGGTAGCAATATGTAATTTATGCTTCGGAAAATTTAATGAAATTAATTAAAATGCTTTTCACTTTGACTTGAGAAATATCTCGATAAAATTACACTAAGAACTCATGAAACATTTTCAATTCCGGTGCCGTCCGTCAAGCTCTTTCCCATTGAACCGATCGCCCCTCTCTCCCCCCCCCCCCGCTTACCCCCCTATCACGCCCCCCTTCCCCCAGGCCAATTGGGTACTCTGAGTATATACTCGGCTCACTGCGACGCTTCTAACACGATCGCATTTACGAGGAAAAGATCGTTCGAGTCTCGTTCTCGCGCGATATGAAGTCCTTTGCATGTCCGTCACTCCCTCAAGCACTTTGGAACCCCATCCACCCTCAAATTCACCCCCTTAATTTCCACCCTCTTCCACATCCCGAGCTAGACAACCCCTGCCCTACGCCTTCTTCCTTTAAAAGTTAGATTTACGACTTCCTTTCGCGTTGTCGTGGCGAAGAAAAAAGAAACTCTGCTTCCTCCAATGGACCCTCCCCCACTTCCTTTCTTTCGCTCGATTCCACCCCCCTCTGTGAGGAAGAGTTCTCCTTAACCTCCTCTCCCCTCAACTGCAACAACCCCTTCCCTCCTGCCTCCATCTTGCGGAGGGCGCAAAAATTAATAATAAGATTTACTGTAGTGGGGCAATAAATAAAAAGTTTCCTCCCCCGTTTTCATCCCCTCTTTAAACAATAATGGCTCCACCGCCCTTATTCTCATTCCAACCCTCTCTCTGCGCACACGACCCCCGTCTTCTGTTCTTCCCCATTCCGCCCCAACCACGGAGGGTGCAAGGGTATTCGCCTTTAAGGAGCCGAGGGGGTGAGGCAGAGAAAGCATAAAGGCGGAAAAGGGGAATAAAAAGAACAAAGGATAAATGAAAAGGGTTGAGGGAGCCTCCCCCTCTGCTCCTTACCCATTTTCGTGCCCTTTCTTACCCAGGGTTTACATTCAGGGTTGGCTCGGGTGCCGTGGTCCCTCTGTGAAAAATCTGGTCTATTCCAGGCTTGGTTCTGGTTTCGATGTTGGTTGGTTGGGGTGACCTTGTGTACCTGCATTATGAACGTTACACCAGCCTTCACATAATCTCTCAGCCCATGAAGTTTCGTAGAAAAGTTCCAATAATAACTTGTGCTTCGATTATGGCTTATAAACTGATAATATCCGTAAAAACCTCCACCGTTTTAAAAACTTAAAGTCTTCGCAAGTCTGCTCTTTAAAAAAATCAGCCTAGAGTATTTGATAGTGCTCTTTGACGATTTTATAAATCAGCGAAGAACGATTTCAATTTACAAATCATAGACTTTCATCGACGGTGTTGTTTTCGTCACCCTCTTTGATAACATATTCATCGAATTTAACACGTTTTTGCCGTATCTTGTCCCCGATGAGGAAATGACTAAAACATTTTCCCTATGCTAGGAATACCACGTTTAATAAACATGAATTTAATCAATCCACTGAAAAAATTAAAATGAATCTTATGCCTGCAATGGTATGGTCTCGTTGCACTTCTTCTCCTCTTCACTCATTCTCATGATGGAGACCGTATCAGAATACAACATTTCAGCTGCAGTAGGACGCATGATGTTAACACTGTATTCGCGAAAGTATTGCTTTTGGAGAATGAAATTCCCAGAAAATAACTCACTGCTCTAGCATATGTCTTCAACCGGATACATTGTTTTCACCTGGTACGTCTCAAATTCCTTTTCAACGGAAGGTTTTTGTGATTCTAAAAAATTACTGTCATTACTATATAATTCACCGTTAACAATCGTTGAGAGACAGTGCTAAATTATTGACTAGATCCAGGAGATAGAATTTCCTAGTTTTTTAAAAGAACGTCTCTCTGTATAGGGCGTACGCGTACCAATTCCCATCTAAAATGGCTGGTGTTCGTGATAAGTGGTTCGGTATAGGGCTGATATTTTGGTATCTTCGAGAAGGTGAGATAGTTTTCCTTTAAATGAAATTCGAGGTTAAATGATATCTCGCTCAAACTACCTTTATGCGACAATGAGAGAAAAAGTCGTGGTGGTATTTATTTTTTCCTGCTTCGACGGCTCTGATCAATTGGCACTCAATGTCTGCCGCTTCCTGACAATGGGCAACAGAACTCGAATGAATGGAATGACCACCCGTATCCAAATTAAAGTAAGTGCCTTCCGATGCCAAACTTTCAAGTGATCTGATCAGGAATCTGTGCTCCTGTCGAAGAAGGCTGTTACGGAGAGGAAATATTATTTTGGTTCAAAGGATGGATTTAAAATGGTATTCGACTGCTCTTACATAAAAAATGGCTGTTGCGCTCCACTCATTTCTGTGATCTCACTCATTGATGAAACCACGGATTGATTGAGAACCAGCCGGAGACAATAGAATTTAGTCAAAGTAACTGAACTGATCGCATTTCGTCTAATACCTCATCGGAGTGATGACCGTTGATGTGGTAATATTTGTTAATGTTAACTGTCCTAATGCTGAATGGGTCTGGTGAATAAATAAAAAAAAAACAAGTGTGTCGCTCCCGCTTCCCTTCCTCCAAATTGAGGCAATAACCAAATGCGAGAGCTGTTTCTTAAACATCTATGCAATGCATTCATCTGCACCAAAATACATTATTACCACGTGATGTATTTGATTATCAATACCGGTCTCGTTATTATAAAAGTCGGATACACAGTCCTACTTTGACACTTATCCTTCTAATGCTTTCCGTTAATCCTCATAATATCTTACCTATGGACTGGCTTAGTTAGTCACTGGGAGCATCGCGACGCATTTTAAATTCTGATTTTTCTTACTCTTTGCTTCGAATCCCTATGAATCAAGATGCTGTGCATTTTCTGTATCTGTAACAGTTTTGCATGCGTGTGATCTGCTGCTTCGTTTATTGGCAAGATAGGTGGATTTATTCCTCGTTCATTCAATTTGCGGGACTATATCTCATTTGAAATGCTCAATTATCACGGAAAATGGAATTACTACACAATTAAATTTGGGTTTTACGATGTGAACGCTCCCACGGTAAGATTTGGTATGCACACACTGTATATTTTCTGCCAATTTATTTTTCTAATCGTCATCTCACACTATATATAACGTATCAATCAACTTTTTCAATCAATCAAGTTTTTTATGAACAATTGCACCACATTCAAGTGAGGACGTGAATGTAAAGTAACTTTCTTCGAATTAAAGCATCACGTGGTCGAGGATTAACGCAAGACGTTTAGTTTAATGAGTGGAGCAAATGGAGCGTGTTAATCCACAGCATGTGGCGGTGCTCAGTGTTTGCCTGGGAATAAGTGCTTCGCTGTTGAGATACCTCCTTTCGTTCCAGTTGAAGAAGAAGCTGGCTGGGATGCATGAAGGGAAAAAACCTGCATAATACCTTGCACCTCTGCAGGCCTCCTGAGGTCACCTTTTACAGCGGCCAGTTTTTTCGATTATGGAATGAAGTTCCCATTCATGTAACCAATGTAAAATTCACTCACTTCAGCGGTCACCTCTTCAAACGGCCACCATGTCATGGGTTCAGTGGCGGCCGCTGAATACAGGCTTCACTGTACTTGGAGGAGGCAATAAGAGACGAACAACTGAAGGGACTGAACGAAATTAAGACTAAAGGAGAAAAATAAAGATGTTCCGCTTTGCAGACGATATCACATCCCAGCAAAGCTGGTCATCAGAGATCACTGACCGCAATAGAACAAAATCTTCAGTTATATAGCCTGGAATTAAATAAGATAACGGCGTTAACCCCAGCATGTGGAGGAGAGAAGCTGAAGACACACTAATGAGGTAGAAATTTGAGCAATTGGGTTTTTTCCGCTATCTAGGATCACTCGGGTTGAATGAAGTACAGCAGACATCAGGCAAAGAATAGCTCAAGCTAAGAAAGCATTCATGGTAAACAGACAGCCACAGTGCTCCAAAACCATGGGACTACAAACCAGGAAACAGTATGTTAAAACATTTGCACGATTAATGGCACTCTATGGACCGGAGGCATGAACCATTGGAAAAACAGATCAGAACAGACGGGAGGCCTGCAAAACATGAATATTGGAGGAGGGTGCTGAAGATCAAATAGAAAAACAAAATAAGAAACTGAGAGTGACCGAGGAGTAAAAGAGAAAAGGGCCACAATGAACACGATACGGAAGAGAAGAACCAGATGGATTGGACACTTCCTGAGGCACACTTGGACAGTAAAGAAGGGAAAGTCCCGAGAGGAAGGCCAGTGGATGAGCACGTGAATCAAATAAATGGATCAGGGAGTCGAACCGGAGCGGAGCGTCCCGTATCGTGGTCTCTCCGCTCCGGAGCGCCGATGGGGTTCGACGTAGGTCACCGCTCCGCTCCGGAGCGGAGCGACATTGGATTCTTTCACTCCGCTCCGGAGCCGAACCGTTTCGGCGATCTCTCCGGCTCGGAGCGGAACGCTTGAAGGAACGCTCCGGCATTGCAATAATTCAACTATAGAGTATTTTATTTTCTTGGAAACCGCATCAAAGGCATGGAATGGAAACTTATTTCCGAGGCTTTTACAGCTCATTTTGAAAAAGCAATATATTATAATTACGTAGAGATTTTAGTTGGGAATCTATTTCACCCCAAACTCTCCATGTAAGGTTAATGGCTGCTGCAGAGTAAATGCATTTAACACGTTATTTTCTTAGTGTTTATGTTCATCCTCTGAGGGCTTTAGAAAATTGCTAATCTAGAATTTCACAAAAAATCACGTAAACCTATTTCCTTGAATTGAACCTTTGGAAGGGGATTTGATACATATTTTCCTTTAAAATGAGACCAAATCCATACGTGGATTCGGAGGTGAGGAGGGAAGATTCCATTTCGAACTTGCTCCAAGAGAGACGCTCATCCGCGCACTTGGCTGCGACCTCACCTTCGGTATATCCTCACCTCTCGGGAGTTGAGTGGCCTCGCCTCGATCGCACAACGACCGCATCGCGCTCCCTCGCCTCGTGGGTGCGGCCCACTCGCTCACACGCCCGCCGTCGTCTTCTCCACTCGCTTAAGGAGCCTCCAACAAGAAAACCTCTCATAAAAGTCTTTTGCGGCAGAGGGCCTTAAAAATGGTTAATGTATGGATAAATATTCGGGCTCTGCAGGGCGACGATACGGCGTCGGCGGTGGAGGAGGAATAAGGCCATTCTCCTCCTCTTCCTCTTCTTCTTACCTGCGCCTTCCCCACACTCTCCCTCTCCTTTCTCCCTTCTCTCCCCCCTTCCCCCAACCCCACCCCCATCCCATTTCGAGCCATCTTTTTAAGCACCCTCCTCCCCCTTTCCTCCCTTAAAGGGTCGCCTCCGGGGGTGGCGCCGGATAGATAACTTTGCCGGAGGATGTGCCTCGCAAGTTCTTTCATTAAGGGCCCAGGGAAGCCCCTTACTCCTTCACTTCCTGCACACCCCCCACCCCGCTGCATTTTCCACCCCCTTCTCCCTCCTCGTCGCAGCCGCACTCCCCCCACCTTACTTCTCCCTCCGACTCCTCCTCCCTCCACATCCCGTCGTGAAATTATCCTTCCCTGCGCCACCTCCACACTTTAACCCTCCCTCCACCCCCCTGCCACACGCCCCACCCTTTACACGTCCTCCGCTCGCCCCCCGAGTGTCGCTCGGCTCGCGCCAACTTGCGAAGGGCGAAAAATAATTTGGCGAAAATTTTTTCCCCATTTCTTTGTCACTTTTTCCATGAAAAACGGTCTCCCGTATTTTTTCAGGATAAAGTACAGTTCCAGCTCCATAATAAGGAATGAAGACTCTTAGAGTATATTTCACTCTATTTAATCACACTTAACCGATCCAGGGTTCGACAGCTTGTGTCGTCTTCAAGGTACTATACTCCAAGAGTTTTTATTCTCTCTTTTGGACATCAAATTATTCTACAAAGAGATGTCTACAGTTTCACCTGATCTTCAAAATACTGTTTTAGTGCCGAAATCAAAATCGTGTATCCCATAGGGATCTCTCACATGAGTAAGGTCATTTGATCACCCTTTTATTACCATTTTCCGTAAATGTTTGTGCATGAGGGATTATACCCGCGGACATCATGATTATTCTCGCGAGCGATGTTTTCTGCTATTTTTAGTACGTTAATCAATATTATTCTTACCAGAGAGCAGCCAAATCAGCTAGCAATGGGTGGCATAGAAAATCACCCCTTGCTCTCCACTCAGTTTTCTCATCACTAAACTATTACATTTCATATATATATTCGTAGACGCTCGTTTTTATTTAAATGATACATTAAAGAAAAGCCTACTAAAGTACGCAATGATTGTAAACAGGCAATTAGTATTCAAATGTGTCTCTGTGAAAACGATGATTTTTTAGGTGAAAATCTCAGTTTAAATCAAAGAATAAGGAGATCTTGTTGCCTTGGTCACTAGGTCATAACCCTTTAAACCCCAGCATCTCTGATCAAATCCCTGTTTTTTAAGATAGTTCAAGCGAGATTTGTTTCTTTATTCACATTGAAGACCATATTCGAATGTTGCGCTTTAATGTCGACAAATCTTGGTAGTATGGGGTAGTATTGTGATATTTTTTCCGCAACAAGATATTTTAAATGACTGAAGTTCTCTATAATTAGTTAAATAAATCCACATTTTTCTTCATATTTACTTTACTCACTGTTTTCATACAGTAAGTTTAAATCTCCTTCGTAACAAATTTTTTTGTGATTCAGAAAAAACGGCGGGGAGTAATTGATTTATTTTTCATAACGGTTGAAGGAAAAAAAACAAGATACCCACTTTAAAATTTATGACGAGATCTAGGAGTTGGAAATATCTTATTTTTTAAATTATTTCACTCTCAAGTGCATACCTACACCATTTTCAATTTTAAATGTTTCCATTTTCAATGGTTGTTGTCTTTTGTCTAATGTCACTCAAAGTATTTCGATATCTTGGCTTCATTGGAGAGGTGAAATATATTTATTTAAATTAAGATCGAATTCATTTAAATCTAGCTTCAATAATATTTTGCTCAGACTACCTTGAGGAGACGGAGGTTTTTTATTGGAATCATGATTCCTGCGCATGTGCTCTGTGAGGTGAAGGTCTCAAGTTCAGGATTTCGTCCGTTTCGCTGGGCGTCAAGATGTCTTAGGGCCCTCCGATAAGTGTAGATGCCGGTTCTCCTTCCAGCTTTCCTCTATCGCTTAACGAGCTGACCCAAAGTGCACCAATAGTCTTAGATCTTCGTTGTTTTCTTAAAAAATTCAAAAGGAAAGCTCCCTTTTTCGCCAGAGTGTATCAATTCGCGTTTGTTTCTCAGATTAACACAAATTTTTAATCTTTTTAGAAATATACTCAAAATATCTATTTTTGGGGCATCTTATATGAATGTAATATATTCGCACGAGGTTACGCGTTGACAATTTGTCAAATATTAAAAAAGTACGATCTACAAATGATTGTTAACACTAATAATATGTAATTCTGTGCCTGTGAACGGTATCTTAAATACCATTCCATCGAATTTTATATTTTGTTTAAGAAAATTTTGACAAATTTTGCAAAATATTGTGCATTAATGCAGTAGTTCTCGGTATGTTCGAAGCAATCGCTGCAACCACAATGCCATCTTTATGATCGAGCAATAAGTTCCTTCTTCAAATATCCTTCCACGGCAGAGGTCATTTCGTGTCGACCGCCTGGGCACATGCTGACCGTGGGCAGTC
Source organism: Ceriagrion tenellum (assembly GCA_963169105.1). Taxonomy (NCBI): domain Eukaryota; kingdom Metazoa; phylum Arthropoda; class Insecta; order Odonata; family Coenagrionidae; genus Ceriagrion; species Ceriagrion tenellum. The sequence goes on along the minus strand of OY720643.1, from coordinate 652,125 downwards.
GTAGAGGAGGATCGATCACCCGATGATATGATTTCGAGCTGAGACCATGCTGAAGGCTCTCGGTGATCGAAGGGGAACCAGTGCTTCAATTGTGGAAGGTATCTTCATCCTTCACGATCCATCTTCATTTATACTCAATATCTCCAAATGTACAGGTTTCACTCTTCAAAATATTCACAACTTTCAATCGATATTTATATTAAATGATTGTGACCAGATTGTTGCAGATTTATTTTCACCGGTCATAACAGAAACGCTCAGGTAAATAATGTGAATTCAATTGACGTAGATCAAAGTACTTGCAACTGTTGAACACGAGCCCCGTATCACCTTTCCGAATTGGACTCCAGTGTCCATGGAATCAGAAGTTTCCGCCAGCCGACAGCGTGAGAAATATTTATACATGGGTGTGTCATACTTTTACCATCATCATACGTTTCTAATAAACCTTTAAACCACGTCAAATGAGATCCTAGTTCAATTTGAATATTTCTCGTATGAAAAATAGTTCAGTATTGTTCTTTCCTTTATGCTTTTGAACGATTGCTGTCGCAACGATATGGTTGCGGATGAAGAGAAGTGGCATTTTTTGCTGTGGGAGCGCGTTAATGTAAATATTATCGGTTTTACAAAAATAGTCTTCTATTTTCTCGCAAAATACCGCCCTGAGCTGATCAGACTTTGAAGGAACATTTGGCATTTTTCTCGTAATCTAAGCAACTTATTAAGTGTTTTATCATACTGTCCATGCCCTTTTATTGAATGAGTCAGATTGTCTTGGAACGATTAATTAAAAAGTATTACGTATGAATTAGAATGAACTAGGAAGTTGAATTTACGTTGCAATGTATGCTCCCTTTGGTCACTTCCTTTACATCCAACAAGTTGTTTACATAACACAAAAAATCCCGCATCGAGTCACTCACGTCATGCGTCTCATGGATCATCTAAAATTTCTTCAATATGAAAGATTTAATAATATCTCGATAGCCTATCTTCACAACCATTACCTTTATTTTAAGAGATTAGATGAGGAATGTTTTTCAGTTAAGCGAAATATTATAGCAATAATACCTTCTACCACCCGTTGTACACCCTGGAAAGATAAGTTGCGAATATCAGGAAGTTAAGCGTAGCATGACGCAGTCAAGTTCCGGTGGAAAAGTTTAGGATGAGAGATTATATTTGAACGTACCTTGCAACAGCATAGGGATGCAAATGGCACTTCCTCATGCATCATCACGCAGTATGGATACTTGAATGGAGAGAGGTATTTTTTCGGCGCAAGTAACGTGATAACGACACTAGATGTTATCGTCATAATGTGGTTTCTCTCCAAATAACATTTGTCGAGGACTATAGTGTGTTCCGTCTTCTTGTTCCGGGCTCCGTCTTCAGGTGATCAAGCCAACGCATTTAACGCTTCTCCTCTTTTTAACCGCCTCCGCCATCAAGACTAAACCCTTGTCCCTCAAACTATCCATCCCGCACCCTCACAGTGCAACCATCCCCCAACATTGGGGGATGAAAATATCCTTAATAACCGCTTTGTACACCTGACGGAGCGTGTAGTACCCTTGAGCGGAGAAGCTCCCTCTCCCCGGTTCACAATTTCGATCTGCGTCGAATGTGATTGGACGAGACGATTGAGATAAAGGGGGTTTACTCCTTCTTACTGTCTAAACGGTCGAAATTGCAATTGCCTCTTGTTTCGCGAGAGGTAAACGCAGTCATTTATTATCACGAGACCCTAAATTCAGACAGTAGCAAAACAGCCAAGTAGGATGGCCCACTTTTGGCCTTTGGCTGAATCAAATAGTACATTAAATGTTTGATTAATTTATAATATTTAACTAGTAAATAATAAATTTAATTACATTTAAAAAAATAAGCAACACTCGTATGAAAGTAAGGGTTACGTTATTACGGTTGTTACTAAGCAATGTTTACAATGAATAGTACTGCACTTCATTTGTATTGCGCTATTCTCATTGGTTCCGCCATATTCCATTACCCACCAATCAAAAGTGGAAGCTTAAAGTCATAACCTTCGGAAGAAGGTTTACGACGTGGAATATGAAATTTAAGGGAAAATCATTGTTAAATTAGTGTTTTTTACTCGGCATGACACTTTGATGCTTCTTATCAACCAGTTTAATGGTATCAAACATATTTGTGTGCGTTAATGAGAAAGTTTGTACTTATGGAGTCAATTATTGCGAAATATATGTCAAGTGCAATAAGGTTACGAGGTAAGAAAGCATCAAGTTGTCAAGAAACTAAACTGGAAGTATGTGATTTTTTTCCCTTAGTCAGTACATATCTATAATTAGTACCCATTTTTTTTCTTTAACATTTTTGTTATTGGTACAAAAATACAAAGTTGCATACAAATTGTACATGCATGACCCAGTCATTTTAAGCTACTGAATATTCATGCAACATTTTGGGATCGGAGTTACCTTAGGAAGTAATAATTTTTATGAAAAATTAAATGTGAAATATTCGGTACCGGTATGGGAGTATATTAAAAGGGAACCTGTGTTGCATCAGTCCCATTGCTGGCGCCCTCTCAAGACATACCCGTCAGCCCATGTCTCCTCCTCCGTCTTCGACTCAACCCCTTTCTCCCCCCCGCTTGACTTTGCCGGTGCCAATATATCGAAAGAGGGAGGACTCCTTTGTTTGCCTTTCCATGTTTTTCCCGGCCACCTTCATCTCCCAAGACATACACTCAAGTCGCCGTGCGCAAAGATTGTAAGTCTGGCCGTTTCTCCCCGATGCCACGAGAGGGTGCTGCCGGCTCGGAAGAAAGCTTACGGCTCGTATCTTAAGAAGTCGGTGGGTGCGGCATAGATGAGTCCATTTTCAATATGCATGCATTTGATCCCACGCTGAGGGCCTGAGATGGAACTTTCTTTCATTAGACTTAAGGGCGCATATTGCTATTCCCTCTCCCATATCACATTGGAAAATACTATGCAACTTTGCCACAGTCTAGAAGCTCTCCCGTTGTAACTCATTCATGTGACCCTCCGAGCTCCGCATAACTGGAATTCTCAATCGCTCCTTCTTCTCCCCGTTCTCTCGCTACGAAATACACTCACTTAAGTGCGACTCACTCTCCTCCCTGCAGCAATCACTGCGTAACTTTTCCTCTAGGTGCTTCCGTATGGCAAAAGCACAATTATGGTCTTACCTAGAGACAATTTTTGGACAATCAACACGAAAGTGCTCATTTTTGTTTGTTAAATATCTCTATGATGATACTCCTTTGAAATAGCGTTTAGGGGGTAAGCAGTCTGAATGTTATTTTATATGAGATATTATGAATAAACCAAAAGTGTGCTTAATTCTTCAAGCAATAGTCAAAAAAAAAGCACCAGAGACTTCCTGACCGGAGTACGCAGTCAGGACCAACTACTGTTAGCTGATATTCGAACCCAGTGTCTTACGGCTGGAAAACCTTGTTATCGACTGCGTGAGTAAGAGTACCTGAGAAATGAGATTATCAATTGGCGGGTATGCTGACGAAAGCATAATTAAATTCTTAAAAAAGAATATTTTCTTTAAAGCGCTGATACCATATTTAATGGTCTAAAAATATTGTTCATTTTGCATGGGTAGAACTTTGTTTCTTAAGATAGCTATGTTTTCGTTCAATGAAAATTTTTCTGATTTCATTAATTTTTCCTGTTGTGTCCATGTGTCCTCTCTCTCTCTCTCTCTCTCCTTCTCCCTCCCTACCCCTCCTTCTCCCTCCATTCTTTCATTCAACTGATTGTCTCTCTTGTGTCTCTTCTCGCCCTTTGTGCATGACGGCCACAGTGCCCCCGCAGAAGGTCACCGTGCTGGACTCGACGGGCGAAGAGGTCACGGGTGGAGTGCTGGGACCACTGCTCGAAGGCGATGACCTCTCACTGGCGTGTCAAGTCGAGGGCGGTGAGTTACATTAGTACCATCTCCCTTCACCTGCATCTCTTAATTTTTATAACTACCCGAGGTAAAATGGCAACCGTATTGCTACGGTATTTATCAGTATTCGGTGTTATTTATATTCCAAGAGTATTTACACTGAGACGGAGGAATACTACCTAGGAGTATTTATTGGTGGTCATTACGAATTTATAGGAATTACACTGGAAGTATTTATTGGTATTTACCTAGTATTTATATATATATATATATTCAATCCATATATTCATTCCGATTTATCAGTACTCTATCCGTATTTATAGGTATTCCTCTGGCTGTATTTATCACTATTCCTTAAGTACTTATCGGTATTCCGAGAACGGGACATCGACAAAACATCATGTAGAGATAAAAATCCACTTTTTCATCTAATGAAATGAATACTCGTCAAAAGAGGAGATAAATAAAAAATTAATACTCGGAAGTAGAGAAATTTACTTAATTATGCATCATTAGGCATACATAGCACGAGAACGCAGATATATTTATCATTTCATTGGTATATGAAACCAAACAACACACTTCTCACACCAATGCAGTCACTTATTCCTATTTATCATCAATATCATCGTGAAGACGATGGTTGAAATAAACTGCTTATGATGAATAGATAATATACACAAGTACAAACGCATAGTCCGTCTTCGTTCACAAGAAATTAACGTGGGTATTCACAAGTAAGCCACAATTTTTACAATCACAAACATTCGCGATGCCTTTTCTAATAAATATATTCACTTAGTCCGAGATGTACTTCTTGACTACAGTATTTAAGTGATGCCAAATGTGGTATCATGCGGTAACAAAGCGTTCAAATTAATTGTTCACGAACGTAGATATTTGGCATATACTGTAAACAACCCGTGATTGAAGACACGCTCAGAAACATGTACCGCTACAATATTAAAACACATTGGTCCACTATTTACGATAGAAATCGAATATTAATACGTCTGAAGAAATATGTAGCACATAATATCCTCTCCAAGCCGATACTTCTCACAATAAAAGATAAGCTTAGCACCAAAACAAGTCGTTTGTCGGTAATTGTTGAAGTTCTGAGTTTCCGGAAGTCACGAGGGACACGAGATACGATCGCGTTAAGTACGAGACATGCCTATATAGTTCCATTACAAACGACTGGTTGAGGAGGTTAGGCTGATGTACTCAATGAAATAATTAAGTAAGTAAATAAATAAGCCGCCTAGACGACAGAGGTTGTCAGTAATCGGAGTTGGTCAATAAAGTCCAAGTACACGATTGCCCTGTTATTAATTACATATTTCTTAGGAAATATGATGGAATATTCCAGGAATACTGTACCAACCCAAATACTGATAAATACGATACTCTTCCATTGGAATACTGCTGGGCATCGTTGTTCGCATTCCTCATATTCCATGGAATAATGAAGCAATTCTAATAAATACTGCGCCCTGGACGAGGAATATGATGGAATACCGCGGAATACCGTAGGAATGAGGAAGGAATGCGGACAAATACCTATAAATAGAAGAGGAATACAAATAAATACTGTTGTCTTTTACCTTGGGTACTGTGTCGTCCTTATCCCTCTCTATGTCAATAGACCTGACCGTAACTGATCGTGTTGATGGAAGAGTAGTGGTGGCTCCAAATGAGTACAAGAGTTATTCAAAGAAGTGCGTGACTGGACGCGCAATAACTTTAGCGGTGAAAACTGCCGATTGTCACACAGTATTGTAAAATTTACAGTACAAAAATCAGTCGCCTGGACTGGAATACGAACCCATCAAATGTCGCCGATAGAAAATTGTTGGCATTTCTGTATTCTGTGAAATATGAAATCATTCACGGGCATAAAGTACCAATGTCATTTGAATGTATTAAAAATACATCACAGTCCTAGTTATATCTGCAACGAGGGGCGGACTCATGTTGGATAAATAAACAGGCAACGGCCTGCAATACGCTCAAATACAACACAGTGTAGAGTATAACGCAGCCATACTTGCAGTGCAACTGGAACAGAATAGAAGACGAGACAGTCAGCTTTGGCTGTCAGTTGCCGATCAGCACAGCTCAGAGCGTGACGGTGTATCAGTGGTAAGATAACGGAATTAATATGTTGTTTGCAACAGTTGTTGGAAACAGTTGTCTCATCGAAAAAGTTGTGGCAGCGGCCATTTTGCTCCGACAACATTTCACCATTATAGAAGGGCGCATTTAGTGGACCCTGACAAGAGCTATTCTTGTAATTTTTAACTCACAGCATCGCCAGGCACCAACTGCATCCCCTCCTTGAGTACTCATTTTATTATGGTGTCCTGACTTTCCAATATACGAAGCGCATCGTTTAAATGGAATCGTCTTCAATACTTCGTGAATTGACTCAGGAAGACTCACTTCATTAAAACAATCAACCTTAGAAGCGCTCAAACTTTTTTATAATTTGGCCAAATTTCATCACGTTTATTATGTTTCAATGGTTTACACCTGAATTTAAGCATTTTTTTTTAGTATATTTGTCTTGATTACATCGAAATGAGTGAGAAAGTTTTTCTAAGCGTTATTATCAAACCACCTGATTCATCGCGGTTCGGCATCGTATCGCGTATTCATCTTATCCTCCTTGTATCCTCCCTTGTACTTCGTGCGCATGACCCCTACTACTGCGTAGCCACTCATGCGATGGGTGCCGGAAGTAGCTGCGAAAACTGTCCAACCCCTCTCGAGTCCTCCATATCCATTATGAAGACAACGAAACTTGAGGCTTGTCGGGGACTCGGAGGGGAATGTTTCAAAAGTAACGAACACAATAATGACAATAAAATGTTTTAATTATGGAAAAAAGGAAAAATATATAATTGCTGTATCACTTGTATTACTGTCCGTGTGGTAAGTTGCAATCGAAGGAGAGGGGGTGATGGAGAGGGCATGAAATGGCATCAAACTGTTACCAACCACCCGAGATACCCGCCATAATGCTTCCTCCAGTTTTTTTCGTTGCTTGCCTTTGGATAGTAATAGCCGTATCAGCGGAGAGAGAGGTTGAACATCTCCCTAATGATGAAAATTTAAGGCAAGTAACTCTTAAAATGTAAAATAGTCACTTACATAACGTAATAGTTTTATTTCAATGTACTTCACTAGCGTGATATTTACCACCCTCGACGCATTATTCTTCCGATTCTCCTGGTCTGTATTTGCTTTTTTCAGGAGGTTATTGTGCCGCAGAATACTGTGTTGACCTTCTTAAATCAGCGTTGCTGAATTTTCAGCTCGCACTTTTCTCCCCGGTTCTTCGCAGTAAATCATTGGCAATTTGGTGTGTACGATTAACTAATATTTCTACCGTTAACATCACATTGTGATAACCTTCAATCTCTCTTCTCTGCTCCTGCTGTCGTCCATGTTACTTGGTCTGTAACAGTCAACTAAGCGAGGGTTGTTGGCTTTTAACATACTGTTCTTCTGGTGGCACACCGACTTAGCTTGGGTTTGATACTCTATTCACTAAAACTTCATGGCTCTTTCCATCTCCCACCTCCCGTATTATCTTCATCCTTCTCCGAAGCCATCAGTAGAATATTCAATGGAAGTCCCAGTCATCTTTTAGGGTAACGTTTGATTTAAATTATCCCTCTCAATGCGATGCTACACGATAAAGTCAAAATTGATGAGCGCTCACAAGTTTCGAGATTCGAATGTTAATTCGTTCATATTATACTTGTTTTATTTTTTTGCCGTGGTAACCTTAGACCTACAGATTGTAAAAGTCACCTGTTTCGGGCTCAATATTATCTTGTACTTACCGTGCAATACATCAGCGTAAATCTTTGTGAAAATTTAATGCGGACCAAGGCGGATTGTCTTCCATTATGGTTTGATGGTTATCATTGGCTTTGTTATTTCAGTGAAATTTATTTCTATTTATTAATACGTATCCAAGATGTGGTAATTGAACCTTTGGTTTCAAATCATTTCCCTCGGGTATTTTCAACCCTATTTTTCTTACGTTAACAAATGAGTCACTTTCTCTATGCGCGTGTTAGAGGTAGATTCTAATGTGCCACCATCAAGTGAGTGGGCACCCACAGGGCTCCAAAGTCTTCCACGAAGTCGACGCCTCACAGAAGAACGGGCTTTCCGCTGTCACTTGGTGTTAGTCGTCTGCGTCGTTACGCTGCTCAAGTCGGTGTGACCCTACAGGGTTCGTCGCTACGGTCAATTCGTCCCTAAAGGGTTCATGAAACGTTCATGACCTTCCGCAGAGTCGAATTTGTAATCGTTACTGAGGTCTGGAGAGGTAAGAAGAATTTTTGGAAAGCTAGAGTGGTAGAAGGGCAGCAAAAGCATTTAAGGCTGTAAAACGGAAAGGATGATGTGATCGGAACTGATTGTTGAGTTTCCAAAGCGGAGTTCAGAAATCAGCTCCTAATTCATATTGAAATAAGTAAGCGGATAAACCCTGGAAAAAGAAATCTTGAAATTAAAAAAAAAACTCGAAAAAGTGCTCAATCATTCTAAACACACTTCGTTAAACTCAAAACACACCCTGTGAGATATTACTCAAAGCTTACACATAAAAAGTGATCGATTAAATTGATGCACACTTATAATTCGCTGACTTAAGAAAACGTTTCTCGGGGGTCTTTATATTTGGGTAAATTATGGAAGCCAAATGAAATACTAGCCCCTCAAATGACGGGTTTTCCCGATGGATGAGATAGATTCTTCTTTGGACTTTTTTTTATATTATGTATAAAACAGCTCATTCATTAATAAAAATGAGTGAACGCTTAAGGAATGAAATACGCACGTTGTAAAGGTTGAATACCCATTAAAATAAATTGGATACCCAAATGATTTTTAATACCTTTTTTATAAAATCCTTAAACTTTCCTCATTTGAAAGCTAAATTCAGTTCCTGTGTTTTAAGAGCTTTTACGTGCCGTAGAACTTTCTAGATTCCGTTATCCGCTTATTGTTGAATAGAGGCAGTGGAAGAGGGAAAGTTGCAGTGAGGTGACACAGCAGTACTAACGAAGTGTAAATATATATTTATGCTCGAATTCGTACAAATATGGCACCGTAAGGGAGAAAAATGCTTCATCCCTTTTCAGACAAATTTATGCGGTCCGGAAAACATTTTTCAAACTTAAGGGGGAAGTTATCCACCAACTCCGGGAATCCTCCTTCCGGAAATATATTTCCGGGTGCGGGTGGAGAGGAGGGTATTTTTCCAGCTCCGTGAGAAATTATGCGGGAGCATGGCGGGGGGTCCTTTTTCTCACGCGACGGCGCGGCTGTATCGAAGGGCTTCAGATATCGCACCTCAGAGATGTGGACGAAGGGAACGATGCCACCAAATTGGGCTCAAAAGGGCTCATGAGCAGTTAACTCCTTAATGCGTCTAATCACCACCATCATTGGTCGTTCAATTCTAAAATTGATTGACTGCAGCTCTCCGTACTTTCCTACCTTAAGCTAGTTTACCCACTTCCTTTGCAATTTCCTCTTTATTTGGTCCGTATATTAATTCCTAGGTCAACCTCTGGGGACTTTTCATTCTGCTTTATCTTCAATCACATTCTTCACGGACTCATCAGAATGTGTTCAATCCATCCGGTTCTTCCGTATTTACAGTGCTCCAAATGGTCATTTCCTCATATACTTATCAGTACACTTCTTCATTTCTTATTTCGTATGTTCATTTGATCTTCAGCCTATTCCGGCAGCACCTGGTATCCAAACCTTTAAAGGTATACTTAAATAATGCTCAAAGATTGGACCTGTTTTTTCTCATACTGTTTCCCCGTTTGTAATTCTAACTTTTTTAAACACAGTAGTTGCCCTTTCACAATGAACGCTTCTTTAGCCTGGGCCATTCTTCGCGTGATGCCCGTTGTGCTTCTTCCATCCCACGTGATGGTGCTTCTGAGATAGGTGAAGGAATCAACTTGCTGTAATTCATCTACTCCAATGAAAATCAGATTTCATTTATATCCTCCCTATAGCCGCTAAATGGATTGGGACGATCTGGATTTTTTTAACTAGCTTAATTAAGTAATGGTAGCGGGCGTGACTTCGTGGAAATCCTTCATAGTAGGAGCGTCTGAAGAAATTACAACTTGGCTGTTTCCACATGAGGTTTTATTTTTACCGACCATGGTTTCGTTACAGAGTAACATTATCAAGGTGGCAGTATCAAGAAAGTGGCAGTATGAAGGTGGCAGTGGTATCAAGGGAAGCTCCTTGATAATGTTACTCTGTAACGAAACGATGGTCGGTAAAAATAAAACCTCATGTGGAAACAGCCAAGTTGTAATTTCTTCAGATGCTCCTACTAGCTTAATTAGTTTAGGGTGTTTTTAACTAGCTTAGGATGCAACATTAAAGTTTAATTATCTTATCATAATGGCAGTTTAGTTAGTAGATAAGCCTGGAGAAAGGATGAGCCCTCGCCGGATATTTTTCGTTCAATCTTTCTCTCTCCTTAAGTTGGTTGACCCGATTTTCGAACATATATTAGATTTGCGTGAAAATTAGCAAACGTGCACTCGTTAGATACATGTGTGGATGAACGTGTTAAATATTCCTCGTTATCTATTGGTTTTTAGGAAGTTTAATGCTTTTTTTACTCCTTGCCCTTCGGTTATCGACATATATTTCAGATAATTCGATTACTTATGATTTTCTTTTTAACGCCAAATTATACTTTTTATATTATTTTGATTGTAGCTAATTAATATTGCAATGGTGCAAGTCCATTTCTCCTATTATTTTCTTTTGCACCCCAAACTTTGTTTATGCTACGACTTACAGCGCGAGTGTTTGGTGATGCGCGGCGCCTAAGTAGCCGCCCGGACATGAGTACAAGAATACACTTTAAGCCATAAGAACGGAATTAGGTACAATGCTACATACCGGCGTGGAGGGCCTCGTTGACCGCCGATTTAATGGAAGGAAGGACATTGACGACAATACCCCATCCACGCCTCTTTTCACTTCCCTTGAAGACACCCTCCTCCCCCTCGGCGTGTGCCGAAGGGTTTCAAAAGGCACTAACATGACAAGGGAGGAAGACTAAGAATTACGCTAAGTACGCCGTCGCCCACCGACGTCTCGCCCTTACTATTATCAATTATCGCTCCCCAACTCCCTGAGTGACGTTTCCAGATCACAAGCCGAAGTGTCGTGCTATTACTGAACTCCGCGTGTCGTCTCACATGCTTAGGAAGAAGCGTGTAATAATCATAGGTCGTACTGATAAATATCCCCCCTTCATTACCAATACCAATGCCATGCCTACCAATACCATCATCCCCTGCCACGCGCCTCTCATGCTAGATACTCGTCCGTCGCTTGATACTCGTTAGGTACGTTCCCTCGCCCTGAACCTAGGTGGCCGAGCGGGGCCGTTGCAATATCAAGGCATCGGGCCGAGCGAAAAGGAACGTATTTACATATGATCTTCACTAAAATTTCAAATTTCGCGCCGTAAACCGCATTGATTAAAATTCACTTAAAAAAGGGAGAATTTTACAAATATAATTTTTGTCATTCATATCATTTGTGCCTTTGTCTCTTTGACCATCTTTACCGAATGAACATGCGTGCGTAAGTAAAATGCGGTCCAAGAATGTTGTTGACTTATTTGAAAAATTATTAAATGTGCTCTCGAAGGTTCGAGATGACCGCTCAAGCCTCCTTGAAGCAACCTTGGCTGCGGTCCAAAACTCGCTACGGAATGCTACAATCGCTACGCTCCAAACGCTTCCAAAAAGCGGTCCACTGTCGCTCCAGTCGTTCCCAAGTTTCCGCCAGTGGACCGGTTTTGGAGCGTTTGGAGCGAAGTGTCATGGCGGAGTGTCGTACTATCTCAAGTCTAGAGTGGGAATGATATTCTTAGAACTTCAAATAGCATTGGGGAGGAATCCTACAGAACGATACCATAAGAAACCCTAAATATACGTGGTACTTGGTTAATTATGCCTTGCAGTTGACTAAAATAAAAGATAATAATCTGCAATTGGAAAATTGATACAGCGAGATCTTTAAATGTTGATTAATCCTTTTCTCAAACTCATTCCATTCATCATGTAGCTGTCTTCCATTTGAAATTATTTCTAAATGACAGTTAAAAGTTTATTCTTGATCCAAAGTAGGTACCTGCTGTCAACATACCTTATGCATTCTAGTTTAATCAGAAAAGTTCCATTGAAATTTGTTATCGAAGTAGGGAGGTATCTAGTATCTCCTAAAAAACAACTTCCTCTGTGAGGTTGATAGAACCTGCAAAATTCCTAAAACTGTAAACTGCCTGAGAGACCTTAACTGACTGAGATGGAGCAAAAGAATTCAAAACAACTGGAGACAACAAATGATTAAAAAACCTGTAAAGTCTCATCAAAATCTGAAATTATTGATGTCAAGTCACCATTTTCGTTGATTTTAATTAGATTAACTTCTTAATACACACCATTAGATGAGTCACATTCTTCCCTTTAGGTATAAAGATAGGCCTTGAAGGTATTACACACATCATCAGCATACACTACAGTTTTTAAGAAAGTTAATCGTCACAAAAAGCGAGTATAAGAGGACAAAGAGCTGAACATGGTATTTACCTGGTAACAGGCAAGGGGTATATATAGGGGAGGCAAGGGGTCAAAATAAACAGAAGCGTAATAAATCCTGATCATAAGTCTTTCATTTATTTAAATGCCTTAATTAAAAGCTTAAATGTCTCAAGCAACCTCGTTGCAAATAGTAGGTACGTCTGAAAGAGGCGAAGTCTATGTGCAGAAAATATATCGTTTAAAATGCATAATAATAATGTTTATTGGTCAAAAGTATTCAAGAAATACAAAGACCTCGCCAAGAAAAAGTTCGAGTGTACATATATATACAAAGCACTCAAGGAAAGTATACATTATTACAGTTTATTATCTGAATATTAGAACACAATGTCACTATTATTAAGCGTAAAAAAATCATCAATAGAATACAATGCATGTAAGGCTAGCCAGGAGTGAATCACTCTTGAATTTTGTCAAGCTGGTCATTCTGGCTGAAATTGGTAGATGTCTAAACATCCTGATACCTAAATTAGTTAGAGAATGTGGAGTTTTAGATAATTTGCTTTGATTATGGGATAGGAGATTATTATTTCTTGTGCTGTAATTGTGATAGCTCCAGTTGAGTTTGATATCGATGTAAAACCAAATAAGTTTTGTTGGATTCTGATTACCTGAGGCGAACTCCATGCTACAGATTAACTTTTGAGTTTTTTCCCTGTTGAATACAAAACCATTAACCTTAGACCAGTCATCAGCCAATGCTAGGTGATCATCTGCATATTACGCAAAACAAATGCATATAAAAACAATTCATGAAATTAAATCAGTTCCTACCTTCGTACGCTTGTCGGTAAACCTCTTTGTTTACCTCGAGATTAAACATAGTCCCCCGTCGCTTCGTCGTACAGCTTAAGCTCCACCATCTTACTAGTTTGACTTTCCCTCGAGAAATGATTCGCTCCAGCAGACCCTAGTTTTATCCGTGAGCGTTGGGAGCGTGGCGGGAAAGAATGTGATGACATATTTGGTGACGTCACAGTGTATATCGTAGCGCTCCGGAGCGAATTACGGACCGCTCGGAAGCTCGCTCCAAACGCTACGGAGCGTTTGTAGCGAGTTTTGGACCGCAGCCCTTGAAGCAAGAAGAGCGTGAAAACTCCCGATATTGGCGGCACTGAGGAGGAGATAAGGAATCCTGGCGAAGAAAAGTTGCGGTCGGGCGAGAGAGAAAAAGGTGGTGCTCTCCGAAATCGCAGCAACAATCCCTCCGCGATGGAGAAATATCTCCGGCGACGCAGGCCAATGGGAGTAGGGGAGGGACTGGCGTCGGAGGGGGGGGGAGGAGGGGAGATGGAGGGGGAGAACTTCCGGAAAACGGAAGACGGTCGTCGCGCCATCCGGTGAGGGAGCAGAGAAATAAATTCCACTCAGCCCTTGTTTAGCAAGTGGGGCGAGGTACCGGCTGACAGAGGGGAACACACACTCGACACTCATGGAAAACTCGGGCGAGCGGGATGGGCGGGAAACGGAGATCCTTAACCTTTGGGCATCTGGCGCATCGAAACTCGATGTATCATGCATCGAACCTCAATGCTTGCTTAGATGAATCGATATTTCTAAAATTATTGTATTAGCATTCTCACTTAAGATATCAAGTCGGCTTTACTCCTAGAATTTGCCCTCTAAATCAGTCCCTTAAAAATTGCTCTTTCATGTCTAAGCTCGCCCTTCCATTACTGGTAGGGGTTTATGGGAGGTAGTTATCGGTATATCGTGATCGACGATGCGTTAGACTACTCTTATTCAAAAATAGACAAACGTCTATAATTTTTTTTAAGTTTGAGTGTGTGAATCATTATAAGATACAGGAGAATATTGACCACGTGACTTTGAGTAAGTATGACAAGTTTAATTAACAAATTAATAATATAGCAAAGGGCTTCATTATTAGAAATGTATGTCCACTTGGCGTTGGCAGAGCTTACTTGATAGATGGATGGCCTTGTTATGGTTCTTGTATCAAATTATAAGAAATAAATTAGGTTCAAGACTTTATACAGCCTATAAATAATTTAGGTATATAAATGAATTTGCATAATATACCAAGTTGACGTATGTCGGTGGAAATAATGAATTGCGGAGTTCTGTGTAAGAACTCTTCATTTCCCGAAAAAATACAGGTTTGAAAATTGGAATCACTTACTTGTTACTGCATTTCTAACATTCTTTGATCTGTGGATAAGGCGGAGGTAAGGATAACTAGGCTGACGATGTCCTGTAGGTGGTAACACTCGGTACGTACGTCTACGAACTGACGTGTAGATGTTGTTTCACTCGCGACTGCCATGGAAGCATAAAGCAACCCTGAACTGTAGCATTGGAAATGTAAAAATTTTTTGGTGTTTCTTTAAGAAATTGACTAATAGAGGTATATTTTACCATCAGTCCGGACTACCATCAACAGCGTAAAACTTACAATACGTCCTCTTGGGTTTTTTCCTGTTCCAAGTTTCCTACCAGAGGATTGATTGTTTGTATAATCCTGGAAATTGTAACATATGTGACTCAAACTGATATTGGGAATGGTAGTTGTGTTCAAATGCATTAGGATCATTTAGGATAAATACCCTGAACACGCCGAAGCTGCTAAATGATGTGGCAAAATGTTGGCAATAAAGTACGATAATTAACCATTTTGACTACAGCTCGAGATATGCTATTGTTATATAGGATAAAATTAATGATTTATCGCGAGGGATAATATCACCGAGGGCTTAGTAGAATTTGTTATAAAATAACTCGAGACAAATAAGTTCGTGGACTTGGTATATCATTAATGCATGATGTTTATTGCTGTAAACTGATAATTTTTCTCAATGAGTCACATGTCGCCGGAATGACAGAAATTCACTTTATGCGTATGGTACAAAAATATCACTCACTTTTATTTTTATTACTTCCTATTTTGAAAACGTCTGCTTCCTGAGAAAATAATTAAAACTTCCAACGAGAGTCCCGATTAGGAAGTGCGGCTGAACGAAAATTAAGGAAAAAGTGTTTATGGGTTGCCTAGCTAGCGATGCTTCTTCCTTGAATGTCCACGGAAGAAACGAGGTCAAGTGCTTCAAAATTTAGTATTATTTTTGACGATTTCTTAACATGCGGCCGAATTTCCTCAACTTCAAATCATTTATTTAATTTCTGTTGCTGGAGTAAGTTGTTAAATTACAAATGGGTCGCGACGCTGAACGTTTAGGGGGTAATAGACATTTCAAAAAGTCAAAGTAAAAAGGAACTGTAAGTAGTGTCAGTCGGGAAATCTCTCAAGCAAAAGAGGTGATGTGTTAAAACAAAACGCCTCAAAGCGACACAGACGGTGAAAACTGTAATAATTCTGGCTAAAACTGAATCTGGTGAGTTTCACTCTCCCTGCTAAGTCAAAGCCTCTCACTTCCATTGATTTGTAATTAGCCTGCATTATTACTGAACTAGGTCAGCATTTGGTGTGAAAAATTAATTTCGTCCTCGAAAGCTCATTTTATTTTCCCCTATAAATCAATGAATAAACTTGATTTTTCCACAATTTTTATTTTCCTAGGTTTCGACACTCAGTTTCGACTACCTAGGTTACGACACTCAGGTCATAATCAGGTGACTACAGAAATTTTTTTTTCTCTAGTCACCTGATGATGACCTGAGTGTCGAAACCTAGGTAGTGGAAGGAAAATAAAAATAGTGGAAAAATCAAGTTTATTCATTGATTTATAATAAATCGTTTCCACCAAGTAACGGCCGACAACACCAATTATGTTTCCCTTTTGATTTTTCTGGATATCCTCGCCTCGTTTGAGGGAATATTGAGGCCATTTACCAGTATAAATCAAGCTAAAGATTGAGCATTTGTGGACTGCAAAAGTAACTCAGTAGTTGATAACATGAAGGCAATTTGTGAAAATAATAAAATCAGGTCCCTGGTGGAGATGATGCTCTCTTATTTGCATTTAATGCTGAATACAGAGTTAGTTGAGAATGCTGAATGAGAGCTGAATGAGAAGAAGAGAGAGAGAATGCTGAATACAGAGCAGAGTTAGCTTTCCTGAATGAGAGAGACCTTTTTATACGGGAAATTTTATTGTATAGATGATACTTTTGGACATGATGGGAAAAGAACTGAACTTAAATATCATATATGAGCGAACACGGGAATCAGGAATTACTGACGGCTTTTTAATATCTGGGATGTCGAAATTGTGGCAGAATGCTAAGTTTTGCACTGACTGGCAATTAAAATTTCAGGTCCTTGTTTTCAATTTGGATAAAGTAAATGTTGAAAATCGACGAAAAATAAAGTATTCATTTCCACACAAACAAACTATGAGTGTAAATCCAGGAATTCAATGCTGTAGTGTATTTTTTGACGAAAAAATTAGCCTAATACGCAATAAATCGGCATAATTCATAGAGAAATTGATGTGATAAGGTGAAGTAATGAAGAAAGTATTTTCCATTTAGTTTATCACCTCTCTTATCAATTTCAGCTAAACTGCATGGGCAAAGCAACATTTATTAAATGCGATTCTTAGAAGAGGACGAAACAATTAACGTTTTAACGCATGAGCACGCGTAGTAAAAATATTCGAGGTAATTTTGGCGATGGGAGAAATCCGGTTTCAGAGTGAGGAGATAGATCGGGCGCATTTTTGTAACGGATGTTTCGTGAAAAAAAAACATTAAGAGAGAGACTACACTAGACTTGTGATAAGGCCCACATTGTTGCCTCATTAATTCAACTCGTATTTCAATTCAATTCGTAACCTGAGGCAAGCGTTTAAGGTGGGATTAGTGTTCAGAGCGAGACGGCTTTCCTCTTGCGGTATAATTTAGTTCCCAGCTGAGCCGCACGCGATGTAATCAGCGCTGGTTGTCACCACAAACGGATCGCGGGCATATTTCCCCTCCTGCGGGAACTCAACTTCTCCCTCAATCAGCACAGAACAACGGGTAAGGGAAAACAAAAGATACTCTAGCGAGCGCTTAATTGAATTTCAAAATACTTCACTCCGCTCTCACGAAAATCCTGGATCACTTTTCTTGCACCGAACCATTCGTCAAAAATGAGTTGAGAACCGCGTGAAAATGCAAAATCGTATCAAATAATGCAACTATGGAGTGGAATACTAATTCAAAGGGCGACAATCTCAGAACCGGATCTCTTCTTTTCTTCATCTTCTTCTTTTTATATACTCACGTTACCAGTAAGCTGTCAAATGATGGGTTTTGCATAGTTAGTTACATAAAAAGGAATCGTTGTTTTCGGCAAAAAAACGACCATACCTATAAAACGAAACTGAATGTATAAAATACTAATTTTATGAAATACACATTTCTCAACAGAAAAAATATAGAATGGAAACCATTACCTTTAAATCTTGTGGATCCCGTCCCGAAAGGTATGAATACATTCAGGAAAAGATATTATACCATATTTTCTTCATAATTCTGTTTGATACCGATCCTAAATTTCAATAATGTTGTTTTAATTCAAATGCCATGGAATATTACTTTCAACTTAATGTAAAACTCATGATGTGGATTGGAGAGTATATTTAAAGTTGTACCCCTAGACCGTGTTTACCAGCACATAACGAAATTGTAAATAAATAAGTACACTCATAAAAAATAGGGGTTTAGATATGTTTAGAATGGGATTTAAAAGAATATCTGGCAATTAGGGACGGAGTTTTTAGCTCATGTGTCGGTGGCAGAGGAAAAATAATGAAAGAAAGATCACAGCAGCGGAAAATCCTCGGGTGTTGCCGAAGAAATAATTTCATTCCAGGTCAAGACTTGTGTCTCGCCACTTCTCCACCGCAAGTATCAATGCTTATGTCATGGGATACGTATAAAACACCAGAAGTACTCTCCAAGCGTTATATTTAGACTTGAAGTCCAGGCGTAACAGAGTATCATATTTGCTATGTGAGCCTTTGGCGCAATCATTTCTTCATTCATGGCGCTTGAAGAAAGCTTTCATAACTTATTTCCCTTGAGACTTATTCTCTTTGCCAATCTATGTTGAATAACAGCGTGCCTCAATTATAATATGACTCAGAGCCTAGCCATATTGCACTTGTACATTATACCTTCTATTCTCATAGCCTTCGTCATTTGAACCTTGAATTCATCTTCTTTCAATAAATAGCCACTAATGCTTACCTATTTACTTACTTACAAATTTCTACCTTTCTTGTTTTCCTACGATGTGTATCAGCGATTGAATATCATGTATCCATTATTATTTTGTATCCAAGGCATTTTCTTTCATCCTCCTGCCTCTTGTCAGCAAGAATAAATCTGAAAATTTGTGGATCTTCTAAGTTATAAAAATATCTGCCGAGCTTCTTGAATGCGACATCTCAGTTCTTTGTCAGATGTCCATTCTTTGCAAAGCTGTGCGCCCAACTGTTTATATTTGCTGACTTTTTCCATGGAAATTGCCGTAGATGTTACCTTTACTCAAATGCTTAGTCTCAATTGAGGGTCTGGAGTTAATTTTTGTCAAAACCACCGTTCTCATTCCTCGTGCAGAATCACCGGCGCCGAAATACTAGCATAAGAATTCATTTCCTTTTTCATCCCATGTCCGGGGGGAATTTGTCTATCCTCAATTGTAATGCCACTAGCCAAATGGGCTTCCTGTTGATTTACCGACTGGTGTATGCACGTGGACATGTACATCAGTAGGAAGAGTAGAGTTATTAACTGTGGACTCTGTTAAGTTTTTGGAGGTCGGAGTAGCACGGGTAGTAGTTGAGGGAAAAACTAACGCCCGTTTCACACCATCAAACGACATCCTTGAAACGTCATGGCAGCGGTCATGTTGTATTGAAAGTTCATTGACGGTTTCACCTCTATCAAACTCCTTTAGTGGTATCAAACTCAAACTTGAACGGTTCTGAACACTTTTGAATAGATTTAAGGTCTCAGCCATTAGCGAGTGACCTGACACGTGTCTCAGAATAGCTAAATGGGCAAGACGATCGGAAATTTTACCTGAATTACATTTCGCTGCTATTTTGTTCCCAGGACAATATCAATTCGGCTCCAATGCTTCCAACTCGTCTTTGCCGCCTTCGACCGCGTGAGGGTCCAGTGATTCTTGACCAAGCATTCTTGAACTACCGCCTTGAATTCCCTTCGACACGGTTTGACTTAAAATGTTTGAAGTTTAGTGTTTCTTGTCAAAGAAAAATTGTTAAAAGGGCTTTAAACTGGACCTCTTGGATGAATAAGCGATGCGAAGGATAATTTGCTCTTTCCGTCGTCACGCAACGGGCGGAGGACTATTTTTACCCGCGCGCACCGCAGCGCATCGGTGGAATTCGTTGGTGCGCGGCCGGGCATTCGTTTGCCGCTCTTCCTGAGAACGACCACGCAATTGATTCGCGAGGAGACGAATGAAGAGTGGTCGCCGCGCTGAGGCCGCTCCCTGCAGCCGCCCTCGCCACCGCCTTGGAAAGTGGACTTGTGTGGAGAGGGGACTGCGCAGCCCACTCGTCCCTTCGAAGAATGGCCCTCCGCCGCTGCGGAAAAGCAGATAAAGGAGACAAATGTGAGGAGTGCTTTATCTGTGGCCGGTGTTGTTTCTCCTCTTGATGGGGCGCGCGGAGGATTATGGGAAGGAAAGGGAGCACTCCTTTTCGCCCCCCGTAGACCTCTGCCGTCGGTGCGAGGTTGCGTTCTATCTTAGCTTTAGTATTAAATCGATATCCTATTTCGTATTCAGAATATCGATATTGTGAAAAAGCCTTTGTTTATACTGCGTTCCGTTCATCCTCATTTTTCTATCCTAACGCCTGTTTCACATAGGCAAGAGGTTGTATGTTTTAAAGCTACATGCTTTTTTTCAATCTGATGTGCAATAATTATTGAATTAGAGCTGGGGGCTATTTTGATCTCTCGCGTTCACGAATTGGCGAATGGGTACTGGTAATTTACAGTTTAACACAGCGCAGTTTGAGTTGTTCAATAGTATATGTATACATACCTAGTGTGTGTGTGTATATATATATAAATATATATATATATATATATATATATATATATATATATATATAAATGCACTTAGGATCACTTAGGTGACGAATATATAAAAGTTTGCCAGAGGAAGGCAGACGACAAACACAGAAAACAAAAAAATGATGAACACACTTACAAAGTTTCTTGATATTTCGGTGCCACTAGCACCTTGGTCGCAAGAGCGAAGACTGAGAAGGAAGGGAGGAGTGTCCTCCCTTCCTTCTCAGTCTTCGCTCTTGCGACCAAGGTGCTAGTGGCACCGAAATATCAAGAAACTTTGTAAGTGTGTTCATCATTTTTTTGTTTTCTGTGTTTGTCGTCTGCCTTCCTCTGGCAAACTTTTATATATATATATATATATATATATATATATATAAATACGTTGATGGATTGGAGTCAGCCATGCGGCGATGAACACACGATGTGGATAGGATGGAGGAGATATATTTATATATATATATATATATATATATATATATATATATATATATATATATATATATATATATATATATATATATATATATATATATATATATATATACGTTGATGGATTGGAGTCAGCCATGCGGCGATGAACACACGATGTGGATAGGATGGAGGAGATAGACACACAAAAAAAGAGACGATCACACTTACATCGCTAGCTTTCGGAACTAGTCCGTCTTCAAGGCGTATCACGGAACAAATGTCGTGTGCGCTGGTGAGGATAGGGGTAGGAGGGGCGGTAGGTTAGGGGAGGGGGTAGGGGAAGGGGTTTTTCCCAGCGGTTGACGAACGGTTCTTGAAAAGGGGAAATTTTTACCAGCTCGTGTCTTGGCCGGAGAGAGCGGAAGGGGTCGAAGTGAGGGTGGGGGGGGGGGAGGGGGAGGGAAGCGGGTAAATGGAGAAGAACGGGAAGCGTTCCATTAATGTATTTTATTTAATCCGGGCGCGGCGTACGATTTTAGCAACCAGATTATGGCTTGCTCCTTCTGGCGCACTTCAATTAACGGGGGAAGGGAGAGCAATATTGCCACCTCAAAGCACTTGTCAAAAGACAAGCCATGTTTCCGCACATGAGTAGGGACGGGGAAAGTGGAAGATGGGTCTTTACAGGTGCACCGATGGTTATTCATTCTAATATTAAGGGGTGTAATACATTCGCCCACATGAAAACCGGGACATAGTTTACATTGTAACACATAAACTAAGTTGTGGGAGTCGCAAGAGCCGGAGGCTTTGATGTCGAACGGCGTCTCTGTGTTGGGACTCTGAAACGAGGATAGGGGGCGAAACATGTTGCACGTTTTGCACCGTGGTTTGTTGCATCTCTGTGTGGTGGGACGGGGAGTGTCATTCGATGTACCCTCTAGCGAAGAATTGGAGCGGAGAAGATTGGCTAGGTTATGTGGACGTCTGAAGCATACTGTGGGGCATTTGGGTAGGAGATTGGCTGTCGATCTGTTAGTGTCTAAAATTGGGAATAAGTCTTTGAGGATGGTCTTGAGTTTTTGGACGCCAGGAAAGTATGTGATGTGAAGATTTAGGGCGTCCAGGGGGGTGTCTTTTTTACGTGGGGTGAAATTAGCAGAGGAGGGTAAAATACGTTTTTTTAGAAGTGGCTCAGGATAATTTCTATTGGATAAAGAGTTGTGAAGCTTATCAAGGTATTCATGAAGTTTTTCTTTGGAGTTGCAAATCCGGTGGCCACGGATCGACAGCGAATAAGGAATTGAGTGCTTAGTGTGTTTGGGATGGCAGCTGTTGTAATGCAAATACAGTTGTTTGTTGGAGGGCTTGATATGGACCGAAGTCTCAAAGGTGTTATTATTTGTGATGGAAATGTCGACGTCGAGAAAGGTGATTTGAGAAGGAGAAGTGGCCGATGTGAAGCGAATGGATGAGAATTGATTTAGAGATTTGAGGAAGTTCGCTAGGGTATCCTCGCCGTGGGTCCATATGATGAAAATATCATCAATGAATCTAACCCAGAGCTCCGGTTGTAATTCCTGGGTGGCGAGGAAATCACTTTCAAGCTTTCCCATGAAGATCATCATTTCTCCTGTAGCACTATTTACCAGGAAATCTTCCCAAACTCCCAAGACATTTTGGAATGTAGTAGTTGTACCGTTGGCCCGGTGATATCCCTCTTCAATCTTGAGTCTTTTTCTAATTTTTCTTTTCAGCGCCAGTGAGTAATTAACATCCTGTTTTTTCTTTTTAAAAAACAATTTTAAGTCTTGATATATGGCAGCCTTTGAAGGTGTGATAATATAATTGACTAGCGCTGTGGTTCTGAGATGGAAGCTGCTTTTCTTTGTCATCCCCATGTATAAATCTATAAGGAGGACTTGATCACGTCCAGTTAGGTGTTTGACCCCCCTCACTATTGCCTTCCAAAAGGGTTTTACCTTCGTACACATGAATGCCAGGTGCCAATCTGTTGCCTCTATGTTGGGGCACCATGGGCAAATGGGTGTTGGTACAACTCCCACGCGATGCAGGAAGACGCCATCGGCCCATGCCCATGGCAAAGCCTACACGCAATGTCTGCATCCACGCCGAGAGTCGGCCACATTCTCAAAGGAGTCCACTCTACTTTATAATCGGCGTGTTTAGGTTGAAGGGGCCATTGATCTCTATGATGTAAGTATATCTACTACCGATATATTATTTGTTTTGGGAGCGGAAGAGTTATAACTCTTTCTGTCATTCTACTGCAATAGTTGACGGTAGGTAGAGACTTGCTTTGTTTTATTTTAATTTTTTCGTGGGGCCGTCACACTTATTTTCCTTCCATTTTGTACATTAGTAATTTGTTGTCTCTCAAAGTGTTGGATAATCTATCTGAACCGTGTCTCCCCAATGGTGCTCGATACTGTTTTCTCCTCTCCTATTCTGCTCTACACTTTCTCGATCTAAACTCCTCCCGACACTTCAACCTTTGCCAAACATTTCTCACTGGGATATAACCAAGGTAACCTTAAAGAAAATTATCAGCGGGAAATTATATTAGCAAAATCGTTACTTAATCCGACGGCATGCTCCACAAACTTACTAAATTTGTTCAGATGTTTAACTGAACCCAAAATTATTTTGTTTATTAGGAACGCGTAGATCCGTTTACAGCAAGTTCCAAATTATACTGCACGATATTTTCCAATGATTTATAATATTTTTCGGTAGTGATTAGGGTGGGAAAATATTGAAACTCAAATGCATAGATTAATTAAACTGATTAAATATTTAATGAGTACGATTCACTGCATATCTTTTTGTTCTTTGGAAAAGTTTTGTAAGAACGTCGGTGTAATTTTGTTTATGATAACTCCGTAATATGATTATCCATTATATCCATTATATTCGTTGGTTTGAGCCCCACCCCACTCCTCATCATCCCAATAATTAAGTGTATTATTCCGTCAATATTTTTCATTTTTGAATTGAAACTGCGGCATTGCTTTCTTTGCCCTTACTCTATATAATTCCTCTTATCACTAAGGGAATGTGTTTAAGTATCAAGATGTAAATGAATATGTTTTTAATTAATAACTTTTTCAATCTATTGCCATTATAAAATAGATGAAAACGTTATTAATCAAGAAATATTTACTGTTGATACATATTATTTTTTTGGTTTTCAAATCTTATTTTAAATCCTGAAAGCTAAATAATTTCATAATTTTTATCTTCCCTGTTGGACACCGTTATGACTCTGAATTCTCTATAGGCTTTATGTGGATTTCTGTGATTATGTAAGTATTTTATAAGAATTTTTCTACTCCAATAATTTACTCTAAAAGACGACCATTCTCATGAGGTTACATTTAAGATTAAAGCATAAGGTTACATCTGCACCTGAAGATACAGCTCTATTACGAAATGTCGTTTTTATAGCAAAAATTTAGAATAGGGTATGTTCCACAAGTTAGGATATCAATATTAACTTTTTATTTTTGTGCAAAATTATGTCATTAGACTAATAGTAAATTTTCAGGGCGTAATATCATGTCATTTATTAATAAATGGCTTATTGGCTGAAGCTATCGCGACGTCACATGTCTGCTGCCGAAAAACATCTCCATCTCTCTGCTTGATGAAGCGTATTTTTAAAGCGTATGATCTCCCATTATTGAATATGAATTGTTCAGGCGTATCTTCATGAGGACTATTAAAATTATATCCCGATGTCCAACACAGCACAGGATATACTAGGAATATCCTATTGGGATTCTCAATATGCCTATTTGGTTCCAGGGACGTTGGGATCATTATAGAATATTCGTGGAATGTTCTCAAAGGATTCTCATTTGAATATCCTGCGAATATTCCTGGGATATTCCTGGAATATTCTACCATGCCTTTCGTCATTATATACCCTTGCAAACCATACTTGCGAGCCATAGTGGGAAGTCCCTGGAATATTCTTTAAAGTCGGCGTAGGAGTTTAGAGAACCAAACGAAAGTACGACCCCGTACGCCAGCTCGTGCCATCTCATTTCCCGTTTTGGACTACTCTTTTGGTTTACAGTAGTTACTCCGACTAACTTTTGACCCTGCCTTCTTATACTTATGAATTTGGAACATATTTTTGTCTGTCTAGTAATAACTTGTCTAGAAATAACATATACTACATTTTTCGCCGTACGAGACATCCCCGTAGCTTACAATAAGTTGGTTAGAGCGTTGTGCTAGTAATGCGTAGGCTTCTGGTTCGATCCCCCGAGGGAAATTTTTTTTCTTCACTTTTCTGATGAATTGTAATGAGTTAATGTCCTTACTGTTCAACACGAAAAGAGAGTATAAAATTTGTTTGATAAAAATGTTACCTAAATATTCCTTATATTTAAATATCCCGCAGGAATATTCCTAGAATATGCTACATTGCAACGTTATAACGTCATGGCCAAAGTGGCCATGGAGCCATCCTGAGACAGCTGTTATTTAAATTAAAATCTGCTGGGTGCGCTACAGTCCTCCGAAGAGAAGGGATATCTGTTCGATTGCCGAAACCATACTTGTTATATATGTCGCTTTTCCCTTCACTTTTCGAAATATATATAGAAGATATTTCCCTTAAAGGAAGTGATTTCTATTCTATTTCTGAGTACTATCAAGAAAACTAAAGGATATTTCTTACAATGTGCTACCTGGGGTGCTTGACAGTTAATGATGTGAGGAACTACATTTTCCTTCATCAGAATGCGGCCACCCATCATCTTAAATCTCATAAAATTCTCCATGTCTTCTTCCAACTGTTATTATATACATGAAATTGTTTTCACTGTGTCGTTGCACTATCTAAAAAATAGGCAATTGAAAATTCCAGCTTAATGTATATGTTATAATCGCTAATCCTGGTCATCTTTTTCAGCCCTTGTTTTAAGTTAACATTTTTTTTCGGGCAGAATAATTCCTGATTTTAAATGGGTTGTTTACTAAGTAAAGAGTTTGTATCGTTTGCGAGCAAGAGACATAATTAACACGGTCAGTGTCTTGTATCATTGTATTTTCCGTGGGTTTACCCAGTTGGCTTCTTAAAAATTGGAGTATTTACGGAATAATGATCATAAGCTTTAGTATAAAAGTATTTTTAGGAACTCTGCTCAGAGCAATCGAAATTGGAAACTTCCACTAAAAATATCTAATTTTAATAACCAATACGGTAAAAAAATGCCATCCAGATATGCATTTCGTCATTTAGAAACTATGACTTATTATATCGACTTACCTTAAAATGATCTTCACATACAAAATATGCAGTTTTATCACTGATGGTTCCAAATCGTTCATCTCGTCGAACTGCTCTCAAACATGTCTTTCTTCTTTTCTTCTCCTATGGAACGGTTACGAAAACTTTATCCGGTGACTTTGTAGAAGTGCTCGAACATAAAGGTACAATACACCACTTGCGGCTTCCAGGTTGTGTGGTCATATTTGCTTTTACAGCTGTAAATTCGCCTGATTCTGTATTCCCGAGTTGTTTCCAGCCTCCGACGTACTACGAAGTAGACGGTCGTCCGACATGTGACGTCATTGACTATTGCAAATGGTGCTGGTGTGTTTTTACGCACCGGAACGGCGCAAATGTTTCTAAGTTAACTTGATATGTAGAGCATGAAATTTATGAGAAAGTAACTACGCGGCGCAGATTAGTGGTGGCTGATTGTCAAAATAAACGCATACATGAAAAATAGGAAAATAGCCTATTGCTAATTCTTTTTCCATCCACCACTCCGTAATTATTGATCCGTCCTCCTTCAACGTTAAATCTTTAACTTCCAAATTTCTCTATAATTTTCCACAAATCATGGCAATACTTCACGTTTTTTATGAATTCTTTTCACTCGTATGCTTATACTTTACGCTTAGATCAAAAAATTTGTCTCGTAAAAATTATCTGGCAAGCCTTTTACTTATTTAATTAAACTCTGCACCACTGAATTTTTCTGTGCTGCGATTCATGCTAGTTTTTTATCGCATTTGCGAGAATTTCCATATCAGATAACGAAAATGCAAATTATATACATTTTCGTAGAGAATTTATCTCGTATCTACGAAATGGCAAATTTCTTGGATTTTTATTTGGACTCATTTTTTATATTTTAGCAGTATTCAACGGTTTTATCAATTCTACGGAGTGTGAAGACGATTTCCTGCGCTGTAAGAGTAACCGGGAAACAGGAAGAGGAGATGATTCGGTGATGCTCAAAATTTCCTCTCAGCGAGGGACGTAAACCGCATCTTTCGTGTCTTATTTCCTCGCCGGAATTGCAGCTCCAATACGCCTTCTTGAGGAACTGTGAGATGGAAACAAAGGGAACGATTCTCTGAGGAAGCTCTGGTCTGTCTCTCGTTTTCGAGTTTTACCTGGTGGAATGGTAAAGTGGACCGGAAGATCATTACATTCAACGCGGTGGAAGGTACATATTCTTTCGCCCATGCCGCGGAGACTTGAATCACCCAGAGGAGTAAAAGACATCTGCAGCATGGGTGTGCATTTGTGTGAAAATCTTTCATCTGCGACGGATAATATTGAGTGACACCACCACTCCACCACTCAAGGGATAAACTTATTTTCTCTGCGTCTTTGCCCTCGCGTCTTATTTTCTTCGGAACACTTTGCGCCTTTGCCCAGGCCTCCGTTTATTTAATGTCCTCTATGCTTGCCTCTGTCTCTCCTGTTTGTGAACGCTTGTTTCACCAACGTGGTACTTCTATGAACAACTCCTTAGCGTATGTCTTCATCGTTGATTGAAATTTTATCATTGAGCCTTATTTGCTGGGGATAACTAACCTACTGTTATGAGACAAAAAGAGTCAGCCTTCACTTTGAGCTCCAATCGCGAAAGGTGATAAAGTATGGGCGTTTAAGGTGGTTTGAGCGATTTTCGTTTGCCTACGAATTTGTGTAAAACTGTGCATATGTGTCAATATTAGTAATATGTTTGGATAAAAATGAAAAGTTGCATGTTATCAATTTGGTTTCTTGGCAATTTAGTTTCATTTTGATACGGCACTCGACATACGTTTCGAAATAATTCGATTCAATGCATAAATATTATAAGCGGAAAATAATATGTTTCTCATTATTATATAGGTAGCAGATATACGTCAAGGAATCGCATTGAGATACAAACACGAATTTACGTAAGATATGTGCTTAAATGTTGAATTTTTTGCCATAATCCCAACCATAACTGTGTTTTATTCAATTTTTAATTCAGATGACATTTAAAAAATATGTTGCTTGCATCTTGAATATTACTATATGCATGTAAACCGTGGAAACAGATGTCTTTAAGTGGAATGCGATCCAAGAATTTTTTTTTACGTTCTTGAAAAGTCATTAAAAAGGGACCTCCATGACACCCGATTACTGCTCCAAATAATGTGTTAATCACGCATTGTAAATCGAAGTAATCACGCGTGATGACGTAATAATAATTGTGTGCTTTTTCAAGTCCTCACCAACTGCGATCGTCCCGAATTTGAGGGAGTGTTGGAATGCGTTCAACTCCTAAGAATCGCCTTATTCTCCCTCCATTCTTACGTAGTCTTAGTGAAAGGAACTAATTCCGAGTGAAAAACTAGCGAGTGTGGCTCAAGAAGAAATCAGTAGCTTCACTTGAATGAAAAAAGAATCTTTGCAATGAGTTTGGTAAACTTTTTCAATTTCCTTCACCATTGACACCAAGTTGCTAGTTGAATACACAAGGAAGCTGTTACAGCATTTTTCTCAGAATATTAAAATTGACGAATCGTTGTGATCTCCTCAAGATTGTTTCCATGCATCACAAAAGCATTTAAAATAAGCTTAATGAATAACCTTCACAACATTTTTTTCAATGAAATCTATATAAGTGAATGACTTTCCGGTAACGGACTTATTCCTCATTAACATTTTCAAATAAATTATCTCCTCGGCTTACGGCTTGTTTTGCTTAAACTCTTGCCATAATCGACATTCAACTTTACCTTCTCATAGTAAAACCATGGCCTCCTTCATACAGGCCTTGACATGCAATTTGGCACCATCGCTTTACGTGACGTCAGGAGTCCTACCTAGCGGCTGGGGTCCCCCAACCTTTCCATGTACTCAAGTCCAGCTCCTGCGTCGTCTGTCAGTAGAGGACGAGCGGAGAAGGAAAGATGGGAAGGCTAGCGAGTATAGTCTCATAAAATACAGTAATAATGTCAAGCACTACCCCTTTGTAAATAATATTCTAAAATTAAGTGTGAAATTAGAAGTGAAAAACTAATGTATATCAGCGATAAATTGCAGCAACTTCGACTGCTTTAGTATGAAATAACCAGTCTCCAGCACAAGCGACGTCGATTCTCCGTGAGCTGTTTGCGACGTAATTCGTCTGATATTCGCCTAAATGCCCCCAAAGTAAATCTTTTGAATTTTTCACCTTTGTAGTTACTTTATGCGTCCTCAAGTGTACCGAAGAATTAAAAATTCAGCATTTAACTCAACTTACAGAATTTGAATCCACGCACCACTTAAGTATTGCTTTAACAGATTTTTTAAAGAATATATCCGCAAAATGGAAATATAGATCACTTGCACTGCTGAAGCAACACGACTCCGCTTGATGAAAAGATTAGGATTCAGTTCTGAAACATCATCGGTAACCATATGTGACAGGGTATTTGAAAAGAGAAAGGGGTAAACTTTTCACAACTTTTATTTGACAGTAAACAAGGGAATATGTGTGACAATCAACTATTTAACAATCAGTATGCAAATAAATGGTAACAGAAATTACATCATGCTTATTGAATTATTTCAACAGAAAATGTTAGTCAGAAAAAAATCATTCATCATTCACTTGAAGTATAGAATAGGCACTTTCATTATAATTCCATATCATGACGCTGCAGTCCACCCATCAGTAAACAGAAGATAACTCGATGCCTGCTCTCTCATTGAACATCATGAAACTAGTATCTGAAAAGTCAAATCAAGAAGACATTTCATTAATGAACATATACTCATTTACAAGTAGATGTCAAAGGACTGCATAAAGTACATAGAAATAGAGCTCATAAAGCAATGACAAATTGATTGAATTCATCATAATGAATTCATAATAGTAGTTTTGATTGAAAATTAGATTGAATCTCTTAATGGGGATGTCAATCAACAAAATTTGTTGATAAAAAAAGGTGAATGAATAATATCGAACATCCAAGAGTTCAAGAATAGGTAAAATTTTCATTCAATATCCCTTTAGGACCTAGTTCACAAGGAAATTATTATTGAATAGACTATAAAAATATATAAACAGATGATTTCGCCATCCAGAAAAGACCAGAGGCACTGGCTGTTGTTTGTTAGCAAAAAACATCATTGGGATGAACAGCCTCCATTTTTCTCTTCCTAATTCAGTAATAAATAAAAACGTCCCAAATGAATGAATAAATGAAGTTGTAAAATTATTGGTATCATAGGGAGTATTCATAGAGCAACCAACACGAATCAGAATTTGATAACTACATTCTTAATGTCTTAGAAACATTAAAAAATCATACTCCTTAATGAAACCAGGCAAGCGAGTAATTCATGACCATTTCATCATCTGAACTAAAAAGGGAAAAAAAACGAAGTGAGAACCCAAGTTCAATGAGTTGCAATTATTCTCCATAAATGATATTGAGGAAATGGTAGAAAGACAAGGTTGAACGGCTGAAATAGAAAGAAACCAAAGATTCATTACTACAGTTTGGACATCAGGTTTCATACTATTTCAAACATCTGCTTGGACCATTCCAAAATCCATTCTCCACACATTCCAGCAAGTTTCCTCTGTAAAGTTATTCTGAAAGTATGAAAAAATATTTAGTACATTCTAAAAAATAGCACCAACTAGTCATTCAACCATACTGCTTTATACATGTGGAACTTACTCAGTCATGCACTATTGTGTGTGCTCATGTTGTCAAAAGTTTCTCCTTCCCTATGGTGGCATTCTCAAAATTATGCTACTCAGACTAAAATTCAACATTTAAAATACCTGAGTAGCAATTATCCCAGTGGTTGCATATGAGAGATGACACACATTTTTAAGCAATTTTTCATATTTTCATATTAAAGCAATTTTTAAGCAAGACACTTAAAACAGAAAATTTCTCGGAGATATTTGCCAAGATCTTCAAAAGTAATATCAGTGGCATCTGATGCATACCGGGCCATTATGTTCTCCATCTGCGACCATCACTACAGCTTACCATTTTAAGGAAGAATCCATGCCAAGGCAACACTTCCTACTTCAAGTTCTTTTTTGAAGACTCTGACTTTGAGAGTAGAATCAATGGTAATGCTAAAACTCGAACACACGGCACAGGAATTACATTAATAATGTAAAGGAAGAGAATATCATCACATTCCTGAACGGCCTACTGCTTAAAACTGCCCATCAACTTACTCATATAGCTCTTCAAGAACACTGCTTAGTCCAATATAATGTCAGAGTCTAGCCATTCGTGCATAACAGACTCTTGTCTGGACCCGAATTCGGCTCTCCTCTCCTCGGAGTCTCTCCTTTCTGGGGGTTCTACAATGCTCAGATAAGCAGTAGGCTACAGGAAAACACAAGGGACTGCACTTTGGGACAACTTGGGTAGATCCGAATCATAAGATTTCCAATTCCCATCCTTGTCATCCTACGTGGCACTCCTGACTACATCCCTCTCAGCAAAGTGCTTGATGCACACCACTGAATTATTGGATGTGCTCCAGTTCTTCCTGGGGATATTTTTCAACCACTGTTCCTTACGTCGTTCAACTTTCAGGAAATACAACACACTGACGTATCCATTGTCCTTCTCCGAACAATAGTTGCTCTTGCAACCAGGCACACAACAACGCCGGGGCATCTTTAAAAGTAAAACGATGACTCGTTATAATGAAAACCTGAACAAAGATATCCACGTCAAATGAAAGCACAAAACCAAAACAGCTAATGCTCATTCTCTTTATACCAACTTCAACGTAAAATCAACCGCCAACATTGCGGTTACCTAAATCACACATATATCAAGTTTATCGAAGAATGAGAACATTATGGACAGAAATTGGCCCCACACACACAACTAATGAAATAAACTTCGTATTCCAACTTACACCAATTAAAATATTACAGAATCAATCCACTTACCTTTATGAACGTTATAATTTCAAGATAATGCAATTATAACGCTAAAGACGCGTAGAAACGCGTAGTTTATACTCACCAGAGACTAACGTCTCACGCACAAAACAACGGCAACGAAACTCTACAATAGGACTCCTTCACAGCGTTGCCACATTTCCATGTCGTGGCCTGTATGAAGGAGGCCATGGTACAACCCATTATTAGAAATCGCGAGCGAAATGAAGATTATATTTTGAGAGTTCTTTAAGTGCTTAAGCATTGAATGTTATTTTTTTTTTGAAATGAATAATAAGCATTGAATGAAAAAGCAAAGAATGAATTCCAGTACACGGGTATATTCGTAAACCAGCTTTAGTATTGATTTCACTTATCGTAAGCAAATGCTTTGAATTCCTTTGAATAGAGGGATCTCTTTGTATTGAGGCTGCTGGCCAATAAACGAAGGCATGTTTGCTAAACTTTGAGCATGATCCCTACACTGCTACTAAACTCGCCTTGCTATGGTGATAGGTGAAACCTTTTTCAGGACTCATCTGCTTCCGTCGTATTCCTAATTTAAATTCAGTCTATCGATCCTGTCTTGCGAACTCCATCTTAACACACTTTATAAACGATATTTGTGTCTTTTCCCATTTTCTGATCCAAGAGATCAGAGTGAAATGGGAATGGGAAATGTCTCTTAAGGTATGAAACGTATTCGGAAAAGGCTGATTATGGTCAGCCATTTAGGTAAACGACATTGAATTCAATGTCGTTGTGAGCGATGATCTCCTTTGGTGTGATTAGAACAAGTTTAGCTTGTAGAGTTTACAGAGAGCTTGAAATGTAAAAGGATGGAATGGACTAGCAAATGTTTTAGTTTTTTCTGTTGCAGTCGAACATACAGTTTAGAATTTTTTTTAAACATTTGCATTCAAGCCGAGGCTGAATCATATGATGGGAAATTTTGAGGAAAAGTGCTTTAAGACGCTGGAATGATCTTCAATTTAATTCATGCATATCGTGGTGGAGCCAGGAAATCTGATGACAAGGAGTTCACAGCCTATCCTCCTCAAATGAGGAGCAATGTTTAAATGACCATAAAACCTTGGACCAATGCTATCAGTCTCAGCAATGTCGACATAATAATCAGCTATGAATATTTTAACGTTACCATTGAATGATTTGAAAAAAATTATATAAAATTCTAAAAAGGGGCAATACACACGGATGTTACTTCCTTGAGAGTAGAATTACAATTCGCTTGTACGCGACACTTCGATGTGTAAGCTCGGACTCTCATGGCAGTAATGAAGGTCGATGGTGGTGGCGATCGACCGAGGTTTACACTTCCTAGAAAAATTGGCTTGCGTATAATAAACCAGCGAGTAGCCTTTCGATTCTGAGATACAATTGCATTTCATGCGGATAAACATAGTACATGGCAATTGAAGTTAGAGAAAAATAGATAAAGGAATAACCTCTTTGGCCCCATGGATCTTATTTACACAAAGAGTAATTCAAAAGGAGAGCTACATGAAATTTTGAACTCTATTTTAAATAGTAGTTCAAAGAATTCGGTGAGAATTACGAATTCTTCTATTTTCCTATTTACAAAATTTTGGTATTCTAACGGTGTTGAATTTGATTTTTCTACGGGATTTCTTTATTTGGGATTTAAAAGTGTTTATGTGTCAATTTTTTAAAACATTTGGGTAGAAAACTATATAGTTGCAATAAACTAGAAAGTTCATGCTTCCAGTTTGTCCGATGCAGCTGCGTGGGTAAGTATGCATGACGACAGTTTCTCCTCCGTTACAGGAGGCGTCTTCAGGATAAAGTGATTCCATTCCGAGTGTACTCGAATATATAGGCAGATTTTGGCGCCAAAATTTCCACTCAAGTTGGTTCTGCGTTCCTATTGGCTGAGGGGTAGAAGAGTCTTTTCCACGTCGTGGCCAGCGAGTATCTATCTTCCCTGTTGAAATTTCCGGGGTTTTTCATAATCTCTATCGCTTTGCGTATCACTCTGGGGAAGTATCTGTTTTCCCTAGCGATTAACCTTGTTTAGTCAAGTTTAATATTGTGCCCCGGTTCCTACCAGGCATGCTCCGCAATGGCCGAGAGTCTGAAATCTTTCTTCTTCATGGCTCTCTCGTGTTCCTTGATTCTAGCTTGCATTTCTCTACCTCTCTGGCCGATGTACACTTTATCACAGGAGCACTTAACTTCGTAGACGCCTTCATACAATTTTGGTGAGAGGCGATCGCAGCTGCGCCGGAAAACTGGAAGCATGATCAACAACCGCTGCGGAAGCCTTCGCTTTAACTAAACTAGAAAGTTATTTTCATCGCATTAAAATCATTTCAATGAAATTGTAAAAAAATAACATTTACGGCAATTGAATGGTATTTTGAAAGCGTTTTGAGGCGAAAACATGAACGGAAATGTCTGATCTTCATCGTGTTGAGGGCAATGATCTGTAGTAAATTCAAAATCTGACCCTGAAAATGACTATTAACATTGTAACCATGATCGATAAAACTTTGATATGCGTGGTCCAACTTGCTCCAGAGTATTATCCGTACAGTTATTGGGTTGCATTTAACGATGAAATTAACTATTGTTTCTCTCAACTGTAAGCTGAAAATTGCAGTGTTGAGCTGTTCTCTTTTAGAATAATAATTGTTGTATTAATGTACAATAGCAGTTTCCGCAGGGTGCGTTTCAATATGGATTCCATGACTTAGATTCGATGCAGCACGCTATTCGCTTGCAGTGTTTCGGTGGTTCTGCAGTTCGCATCACCTGCGATTTTGTAAATAACCAAAACGCGGGAAAAAATCGAAAAGGTATGATACAGCAATTCATTTACCACTTTTACATCAGAAATATCCAAAATAATTATATTATTATTAGAGTATATACTGT
Source organism: Ceriagrion tenellum (assembly GCA_963169105.1). Taxonomy (NCBI): domain Eukaryota; kingdom Metazoa; phylum Arthropoda; class Insecta; order Odonata; family Coenagrionidae; genus Ceriagrion; species Ceriagrion tenellum. Next base: position 616,952 of record OY720643.1, on the reverse strand, counting down.
ATTGCACTTTTTAGCTCCGGTTTTATTTGATATGGGAGGATGCCGGAGGAAATGTGTAAGCGGAACAAAGGCTTTCACATAATTATACGATTAGAGTGATCACTGCACCGCTTCCATTGAGGGCAGTTTGCATATTTAAAGCAGTATTTAACAACATCTAGCCACAGTATCTTTTTCATGGAATTCATTGTATTGCCCCAATATTTTACCTCGAGATCACATCAAGTATATAAAGCTACATGCTTCTCCTCAAGCCTCTGCAGAGGCGTGTGGCAGGAGGTATTAACGCTGTTTTACACGATGCATGTTTAATTCTGAAAATCGAAGTGAACTCAGCAATGTTAAATTTGTAACGTAGAACGGCTTCGATTGCATTTTATTTTGTAATTGAATTCGGTTATCAGTACTGAAAAGAGAAATAATTACTCAGTACTTATTTTCCATCCGATTCTTGCATCCAACGATCAGTGGTAGGCAAGCTGGTGAGTCGAGAGTTACGAGAAAATACCGGTGGTGGAGCTGTAATCTACCTAATTAATCTTCGGGGGAGCTGTGTGAACTTAAATCGAGAAAATATTTTCTTGAAACCTTTATCTCTAGTTTTCTGAATAATTTTTAGAGTGCTTTGCTAACAGCACCGTAAACTTGCCTAAAAAAGGGCCCAATTAGTAACAGTTCAAAGCAAATATCCGGACAGCGCCACTGCGCTCAGAAATCAGCATCGTGTAAACACGCAGGCTCCGAGACGTCGAACTTCATTACAGCCCTGAATTGGGTTTCGAGTTTTCGGCGCTCATTTCAGTGCTGAATTAAGTGTTGAGCTAAGAATCTTGTAGAAAGACCTGTCGGATATCAGCCATATAAGAGGAGGGAGCGAAGGTAGAAGTACGTGGGGGGGGGGAGGGGGACGTGGGAGACGGCTGAATTGTTGAACGACGATGTGCCTCACATTATTGTGTCACGCTCTTTTTGTTTTACTCGCTATTGATGCGTAGAGAGAAGAAACAGATTAACAACTCATCCTCATTTTTTTCTGAACAGCTAATCGGAGTATCTCCTCTTATTTTGATGCTTCTAACAGTTCTAGCGAATGGTCAAGGAAATGTATTTTGTGTCGCTGGGAAACTCGCCCAATCTGAACTTCTCAAGTAATTTAGGCCCAAATTGTTTTATGCGACTCCATTATGCCTCTCAGCCTAGTTCTTTCATCAGCTGAGTACGTTCTATTTGTTGCAGTTTTGAACGTTGCAGTTTTGCAGTTTGCAGTTGCAGTTTTGCAGAACAAAGTTAACGGATTATTTTCAATTTCATTATATTCGCCAATTGACTCATTCAGTGCACCGTTCCAAATATTCGCAGGGTGTTTGAGACGGGGCCTATCAAAGGGAAAGAGCGTCTCTTACTCAGTATTTCATCGGAGGACCTTTCAAGTATTCGCTTGGTAAATCCTTGTTTCTTTAATGCAGTGCCTCCAATGTTCCCTTTATCTTTAAGCTCCCATTCGTAAACGACAACCGGTTACTTCTCGAATTGCTTTAAGAGTACAAAATGGTACTTGGGCTACATATTCTTCATTTAAAATAGAACTTACTTGATAATAATGGTAAATCAGGTGTAATTGAGCAGAAATTGTTCATATTCTTGGCCTTGAGCATAGCATTCATTTTTGCTAGCTTGAAACTGGAACTATAACATATACCTCATAAGCATATGCGGCCTAAGTTTGTTCGTCTCTTCGGGCGTCAAGAATACCGTTCAAGGTCCTCAACTTCGCCAGCGCTGTTTTTCGTTCTTATTTCGCCCTACGACCGCAGTAGGCGCGATTGTTCGCGGGAAATGGCTCCATATTGCTTTAATCGAAGTCTCGATGAGTCTTCTGCCGGGAGAAGGATTTGAAATTAAAACGGGACCATCTTGATGAGGAGGTGATTGCGCGCACCACGAACATTTCAACCCATTTCGGTCTGCCTTTTCCCATTTTCCCCCAAATTCCAGATTCCCTGTTCTCCTCCATTCAAGTCGCCTTCCCCCTCTCCTTTCTTTGCCACCCCCTCCACCCACCCTCTCTCATTGACCACCCTCTTACGTCTCTAACGTCTCTCATCTCAAATCTATTTATTCCCGCCGTGCGCCCAAATATCCCACCGAAGCCCTTCTCTTCTGCGGAAATTAAGAAGTCAACCTACTGCTGCCCTCTGGAAAAACATATTGACTCGTAGGGTCAAAGAGGCGTAACGATAACGCCGGTCCTCGTATTGTTCAACTTTTGTGGCCATTTTTCTATCCCAAAATTCCAATCGTAAGTTTCCAAACCAAATACCCAATCATAAGTAATCTAAGAGTTTATTTAATTGAATAACCAGAAGCTATCTTCTTTGCTTTGCTGCCATATTTTCCATTTGTATGACGACTCATTGTATACGTATGACTGTGCAAGTAAATCATTTATCATTAGATCCAGCGAGCGTAACAGTACAAGTACTCATTGTTCTATGCATTAAGTAGTCTTTTGCTAGAGTGATTTCATCAAAATGTTTCAATGACAGCACGAGCTTGTGATATGATCATTTCATAGATTCCCTTTCATCCCTGAAATGTAACTTTTTAGTGCAAATTTAATGTTTATTGCAATCATGTCAAGTTGGACTTGAGTTTTATATTTTATTTATTATCATTTTAAAATTTGTCACAAATTATGTAGATTGTTTAAAAAACTCCTCAGTAGAGGTACCCGGAACAGAGGACCTGGAATTTTCTCCTAATTCCCTAGCTCAACCCAATAAATTTAATGTGTAAATTGTTTAAACTATCGTTTTCTTTGCTATCCATAAAGAAAAATAAATAATATCCTATTCATTGTAGAAGGTGAAATTAGGAAAAATTCGTCGAAACTCCCATTCATAATATTTCTTAGAAAGTTATTAATCTCAATATTTTTCCTGTGCTCGTAGACTGTGGTAATATTATTCGTTTTCTCCCTTGGTTTACCTAACACTTGATTAATGCGATTGTGAGATGATTAAATGTCTACTATTCTTGATTGCCGGGTTGAAAAGGGTTTCTCCATTTGAATTAAAAATTCCTCCGCGAATTCTTTCCATTCCATTTTTTTCCCTATTCTCGCCTCATTCTTTGGCGTATTGATTGATCTCAGCCAATCGCCGCGCACTCATTCGAAGATGCCTTCGCCACGTCCGGGTGCCTTCTCCCCTTCCCTCCTCACTCCCACCTCGCCCCCCCCCCTCATTATTTGCCTCCCCATCCCCCCAGATGCCTCTGTGAATCGATCATCCCTCCTCAAATTTGCCCTCCCCCAGATGGGCAGAGAGGCCTCCTCCTCGTCGTCGCCGCTTTCAAACCCTTAAACGCGCGCCCCGATGAATATCCAATGAGGAGATATGAATTAAGGCCCTCAATCTCTCTCTTATTCACCTTCTCCCTTCCTAACACTTTACTCCTCTCCGTCTTAAGGATACCCCCCTTTACCTGCCCCCTCGCCCCCCATAACCTCCCCAAAGAAAGACTCACCTTAAAGGTGGCTGGAGCGCTTATCTTCTGTCACCCGAATGCACATGTTTATAACGTTTCTAATAAGTCTAAAATACAATATTGAATCAGTCTCCACGTAAGTAAATCGGTTTATACGGTGGATATGACCATTCATATTGTAATATAAATTGAGCAAAATTATAATGTTTAATTTTTTCTTCATTTAACTATTGTTACGATTTTGATTTAGTGCGTGGGTTACGAAATGTGAGCGAAAATTATATTCAAATACTTCGTTTATTCGATTTGATACCATGATATTTTTAGCGTCCGTTATAATAATATGAAACACTATTACGTGTTTGGAGAAAATCTGTACTATTGTAATCGAATTATTTCGAGACATATGTCAAGTACCATTAGGATAGGTGTTAAAATAACCTTAAACTACCAATAAACTGGATAAGTTATATGCATTTGTATTTCTTTTTTCTGTGCATATTGCGAATGAGTTTTTCAATAGTTGCAATATTTCACATAAATCTGGGTATAAAAATCGCTCCAAACACTTTAAGACATCACTGTTTTCATACCCCGGCTACAACAATCTAATACTCGTCTGCTGTCTAGTGAATTTTATAGATTTGCACAGTTTTTTATTACTTATTTCTCGTTTTTTAATTGAAAAGGAACCGCTGCCTTCTGGTTCTTCAACTTGAAAGAAAATATTCTGCTACTACCTCGAAAAACGCCGGGAATGCAAGATTGGCGATCCTCTGTTGGCCAGGTTTGTAAAACTTGAGGCCCTGCTTTCTAGTTATATGTCGTGTGATGACAGCCACTTTGCCTTAAGTAGAATCATTAATGCAATCGGTAAGAATCAAAATTATTTTAGTGAGGAATTTAGAGGTTTTTATTAGGAATATTTTGAAGTGAAATTAATTTCCATTACATTTTTGATTAACAAAAACTATGAAAAGATGTGTTTCGACGGGTTTAGCATGTGATACGGCTCGATTATTTAAACTAGATTATGATAACTTACGTTGCATTCTCATTTTCATGTAATAATAAACTATTAATATTTTTATTATTCGCATGCAGTTTATTTTAAATTAATTTTTGTTTATTAATTTATTTTTTCCGCAATCCCAAAATCAGCTCCTCTTGTCTCTTACATTGAAAGTTATTGCAAATGACAACGGAAAAAAACACTCTGCCTTAGGTGGAAGAAAAATCAACCCAAGCGATACTCGAATTCGTTACCTTCAGGTTGGAAACTGAGGGTTTTACATTGTCGCCGCTGGAGCCGACAGATTCATATCAATGGCGCTGCATGCAACCAGTATTCCTTGATTTTTTTTCGTTGAATAATCTACATGTTTATTTTCTTTCATTTTCTTACTATCAAATCTTACATTTTTAAACGATACAAACAGAAATATATGTTAATACTCACGCAGAGGGTGGGGTTTGACGTCATGAAAGGGCAAAGACGCAAATATCCAAGCCTAAAAATTCCATTCTATGATTCGAATTGTCATGATAGCCCTTTTTACATCATTTTGATTTTAGCATTTGCATTTGACAACGAAGATTAATCGCATACATCTCAGTTGATATGACAAGGAAAGAAGCAGGATGCATTCAGAAGAGTAGAACGAGGGTAAATTAGTGGAAAGCAGTTTTTTCACGACTTAACAAATATAATTGACCAGTTCCGGAATATGGAGAGTAGATGAGAATGACTGCGGAATTTCCACTTAAAATAGAATCGATGGGAGTAGGTAGTAAGCGTTAGAGATGATTGTCTTTTTAAATTTGGAGGAAGCACCTTAAGATTTATTTTATTCTACACAACTGACGGAAAGAACTCTTACGGCCTTTTAAATCTGAGTGATTAGCGATCAGCGAGGGGTAGACATTTATTAGCGTACCCTGATTGGAAAATAGTGGACCCAGGCGGGTCTCGAATAGGTAACCCCGGCGTCTAATATCTGCGCTTACCCGAGGCGCTTACCACGCCGCCAACTGGGGCCAGCACTGAGAATAGCGCCCTGAGAAAGGGATTTTCGGACGAAGACGTTCTTGACGCAAAGAGGGCGAGAAAATGGAAGTAGTCGAGGAAGATAAGGGAATGACGGGCGAGAAGGGTGGAATGGATGGATTTGGTGGCAGTTAAGAAGCGAGGGAATGTTAAAAGACCATTTTGAGGAGAATGGAGTGGAGTGCTGTGGATGTCCGAGGAGGAGCGTTGAGGAAAGGTGTAAGGAGTCCCATTGCATTTACTCATATGGTTAGGCTGGATATTACTATCGGATTTTTATAATAGATACACAAGTTAGGCCTAAATTACGAACAATGTATTCATTCAATAGGAAAAATAGTTACAATAGTAATTTTTTAGTTTAATTCTGCGTTCAATAACATAAGAATAGCAGTACCTCTTATTGCGTTGAAAAATAACTGTAACTGTGCCATTAGACTATCAAAAAATTTTCCTATTAATTGTAAAAATTTCTTTGCCATTAATTGAATACTTTTTAAGCTATAATTTTTATACCTTTACCTGGAGAAGAAGGCAAAAAAGGAGGCAACTTTTGGTATATCCAAGCGAACACGCTATTTTTGTCCTTCAAAAAATATTTTACTATAATTCGTAATGTAGAATTGAACAAGTAAAAGACTACTGTAACTATTTTTGCTATAGTCGTAGATCGTTCCTAATTAAAGTCTGTACTCGAGTTTCCACAGTAAAAAATGTGATAGTAGTGTACCAACTGAGGAAGGTGCGAGGCGATCCATTATTCTCCCTCTCAGGCCTCATAGTATTTTTTTGCTTGCGTATCAAGGGTGATCAGAAATAATTTCTCTCCATCTTTCTTTTAAGGAATCAAACACACTGATCCTACCCATATTGGCAAATGCACCACTTTACTTCCATCAGCATGAATCACATTCGCCGTCCTATTCGGCAGATCATGCCTGCGCCAATGACCGTTAATTACATTGGGTACAGAGAAAGAGACCAGTTCCAACAGACAGCCGGCTGTAGATGCGCGGCGCGAACCATTTACATTCACTCGGAGCAGAACGACTTGTTTATTTGATTGGAATATGTGCAGTGACGGAATCAGGATTTCATTTCAGGGCGGTCAATATCCAGTATAAGAATCAGAGGTGTGTGAAAATTTGAGAGAATCTGGAGCAAATTGCGTTCAGATGATTGAGAATTTGTTGCAGCTGTAGTTTATCGGTCATTTTTTATTTTTGTATTAAGAACTTCTAATTGAATACAATTCCCACATTTTTTCTTGGGTGGAAATAACAAATACCTATTTAACACATTCTTTTACTGCCCTGGGTAAAAATGGCAATATCAATTCATAAAATATTGATCTACTCTCCTCATGGGAAATTTGTATCAATGATAATGACTGTGGGTGACGGTGTAAGGGGTAGGTAAGTTAGGTCTCCTCTTTATTTGGCCCTTGAACTTAATCCTGAGGCTTCCTCTGGGGACTTTTCCTTCTATTTTACCGTAAATGATGTTCTTCACAAACCCATTATGCCTCAGGTGTGTCCAATACATCCGTTTCTTTTTTTTCTGTTAGGTATTTCATAGGCTCATACCCTCTTCTATTCCTCAGTACACCTCATCACTTCTTATTTTGACCGGCCATTTTATCTTCGGCATCCTCTTCGAGCACCAGGCTTCGAAGGCTTTTCCGGTCAGCTTTTCCAATGGTCCACGTATCCGATCCATAGTACCACGCTCTACACGAGTGTTTTGACATGTTGTTTCCACGTTTGTAGTTCTACCTCCTTTAAACACAGTAGTTGCCCTTTCGTCATGTACGCTTCCTGAGCTTGGGCCATTTTCCGCTTGATGTCCGTCGTGCTTCTCCCGTCCCTCGTGATGGTACTTCCGAGATAGGTGAAGGAATCCACTTTTTTGCTCTGATTTCTCCCCTTTCAGGTTGACTTCTGTATTCAGCATGTCTATTCCGCACACTAGGATTTTAGTCTTCGACTTATTTATTTTCATGTTGTGTTCCTGGAACATCTGGTCTATTATATTAAGTAATCTTTGAAGATCATCGTGATCATAAGCTGTTACTGCAATATCATCTTCGGATTGCAGCATATTTATTTCTTTTCCTTTTATCTTTATTCCGCTCAGTCCAATTTTTTGCACTTCTCTGATCGCATCCTCCAATTACATCTTAAACGGTGCTGGTGAAGTGTTACAACCTTATCTTACTCTTAATTTTAGCTTCTATTTGTCTACCATCTCTCATTCGCATTATGAAGACTTGCTTCCTAAATATTTGGTAGATTATTCTTTTCTCCTTGTAATCCATTCCGAGTTTTTCTAGTTCTCCGACCGTCCTCTTCCTGTTAACATTGTTGAAATCTTTCTCTAGGTCTACGAATTTTTCTTGTGGATATCTATTCCACTACAATATGATAAATTGGTTGCGATAAAGTTGAAGGATGAGAATTTTTCTATTACTTGATTATTGAAATTACAGATAGACCTGTATTAAGCGGTCACCACAAGACCGATGACATAATGGCTACTTAAGGAGATGTCCGCTGAAGGGAGGGAAGACTTGGATGATGTGGTCTGGATTCGCGGATCTGATTGAGTCTTATCGAATCCATGGATAAAAGATTCGATCGAATTCGAATCCGGATGATCGTGAGGCGCATGCGCCATGCCGCTGAAAATTCTTCACCGTCCGCCGTAAATTCTCTCGATATCTCACCTTGGAATTGATTATTTCGATGCTTTCTCTTGAAAAACGCAGTTTTAAGCTGCAGAAAAATATACATCTTGCATCGAACGCATTCTGGTAAATCGCTGTCAAAACGCCGTGAAATTCACTCAAAATCGTTCATGTTGCACCATCGTGTCATGGTTTAGCGCCCCAAATGTAAGAAAAATTTAGCTGGCACATTTTAAGAATCGAATAAGGACTTACTAGCTCCTAAACGCCCATTAAATATTAATGTGGAATTAAATTCCGCTATGATATTGAAATGTCGGCCCCGGTGGCGGCGGGGTAAAGTCCTCGCTTGCTAACCCGAGGGTCGCGGGTTCGAATCCCGCCTGGGTAGAATATTATTCTGCCCGGGACATGGGTGTCTGTGTCTCGTCCGTTGTTACTGTTGTTCACCCGACGTAAAATGGCCTAATGTGCTGTATTCGGGGCAGTGAAAATAAATAAATAAATAAATAGAGATTCATGAGGTTAAATGTTCAAAAGGAAGAGAGGAAGTTGTCTAATTGTCACGAAAAGATCACTACACTTGACATTCAAATTTTCCATCAACATTAACTGGAGTAAGGATTGGCAATTTTTTCGCACATTTTTGTGCTGAATTCTGACGCTATATGCCGCAGTATCTTCTCCAAATCCACTGAGGTAAAGCGAAGGAAAAAATTTAAAATTTTGCTTGAAACAGAGCATGAGCTTGTAGTTTATTAAAAAATAGTGCATGGAAAGGTTTTGAAACACCTTTGAAACACAGAAATACGGAATAAATTCATTTGTGTTCACATAACTCTCTTTCTTTTGTCTTAATTGGGAAAGTAATAGACAATAGACTGTAGAACAAATTCCTGTTCAGTTTTATTATTTTTTAGCTTTATAGTTAGATTTGAGATTATGTAAAAACCTTGAACAGCATGGGTTCATAAATTTACAAAAAAATGTACAAATGGATTTGAATTAGGGTGTGTTAAATAAGTTATTATTTTTATATGTATTGGTGATGATAAGTAATTGGGAAATATAATTAAGGAAGAACATGATTCGATATTTGAGATTCGATAAAAATAGGAAATTCGAATTTGGAATTTGAATTTGACCCATCGCAAGAAAATTTAATCGCCTTTATGAAAGATTCATTTCAGCCGTATCCGAATAAATAGGCCGCTTAGAGCGGTGCCAGTTCAAGGGAAAGGGAAAGGGATTCACTGTTTTTTCCATCTTGATATTTCATAGCCATTGAATGCCTTTACTTTGGTTCTATCGATCGAGATCTGGAAGATGTATTAATTTTCTGTTGTGAGGAGTTCAAAAGCGGTGTTTTGGAGCACATCTTCATCATTGGCGATTAACACTTGGTCGTCTGTGTAGAGTAACGCTGTTACATATTTTAGGCTATTGAAGTGACTTGAACAGTAAGTAAATCTTCTTTATTTATGGCCTAATCTTACCATTACACAGATAAATCGTTAATTCTAGGATATATTTTACCATTTAGCATACGAATTGCATTACATACAATACAATGCCTAGTAGGGTATTTCCAGGCCTGCGATTCGTGGGGTGAGGATGTGTTGAAGTCCGTTTCAGATCGACGACCTCATCAGCATTCCAGACCGACGCCGCATCTCGAAAGACACGGAGGCGCTTAAAACAAGACTTCTTTCCTTTCGCTAATTCACTCCCCGTCCCAACCCTTCATTCCCCACACCCCTCCTCGCTTTTTTTACGACTCACCGTGTTTTACGCGCAGCCTTCATTGCGATGCTCTCTTGTCAACGCATTTAACACACCGGCGGCGGGTGGGAGGGGGTCGTTTGCAGGCGAGGAGAATACGTTCGTGCTTTTCTACGGAAGTGGCGAGAGAGGAAATTCCTTATCCCGGCCCGGAAAAGGGTTGCGAGGTTGAGGTTTTTATTTACAATCCGCGAGAGACCGAATTTCGATGCGGGCCCGCTGAGCAGCGTCGCTTCGAATAAAATGTTTAATTGGCGAAAGGATCTTTCTCGTAAACCTCGACTCGGATTCCTCATCCGTCCCTTTGGGTATCGCGTCCGTTTCCGTGCCTCAGCCTCGCCTAGCGTCCTCTCTGCGTCTCCGTCAAACTCGGTGACTTTAATGTGAATTTCCGTTTATGTGCAGGTTTGCGTGAAATTTGGCGTACGTTTACTTATTGTAAATGTTAGCAGGTTGTAGAAGTAAAACAAATTGCATGTTTAACGATTAGGTGTCTTCCGTATTCGATTAGACTCATTAAGGATCCGATTACAAAATCAGATTCGACTGTGAGTTCTGAAAAGAGGATTATCTATGCAACATTTTTATTTTCGATCCAATTCTTCGATCCAACGACCAATCACAGGCAAACAGGCGAGTCGAGCGTTTTTTAACTCCGTCAATATGTTGCGGAGGATAAAGCTGGTTGAGACCTTGTGGTCGTGTGCGATTCTGAATGGCAGCGAGTTATGATAAAGGCGAAAATGGAATAAATGGAGGGTTTTTAAATGTTGTATTATAGAAGGATGCTCAAGATGAGCTGGAGAGAGCGAGTGACGAATCGAGAGGTGGCGATAAAAAGGGAAAAAAAGAGAGGAACTTGTGAAGGGATAAGAGTGAAAAGAGGCCTGGATAAATACAGAAAGGTGACCTTCTGCGGAATGAGGGATTGGTGAAGATAAATTTAGATGAGGTAATAGGAGACAGAAGGGAAAGAGGAAGACGTAGATTAGAATATGGGAGGCGAGTAATGGAGGGCACGGCATCTTGATTGTAGATCTGTCCTAAGGAGTACATGCTCTCCGTAGATAACTTTGCCATTCTGAAATATGTTCACTTTCATTAAATAACCTCATCTAATCATAAATGTGAAAAATCCAATTGATTTGTGCCTTCCGTTTCTTTGATTTGAGGATGGTTTATTAAAATGTAGAACGGAGGTATTACTTTTTATTTAACTCAATGTATTTTGCCAGAGGGAACGATGACGTCGCGGAGTGTATTTTACCACCGATAATGGTTTCTCTATTCCTCAAAAACTGCACTTTGTCTTCTGATTATCGCAAATAAAATGTCGTCTTGGAGAAATTTGACTAAATTTGAACCAACTGCATGAATGGTCTCTCGGAAATGTTTTAAGTTTATCAATAAAAAAGCAAACATTTCCTCCCGTCGATTGGGCACTGCATTCATTCCGTATTTGTCACTCCTTGGCGAACACTCTCTTCCCATAGTCATAAGAGAATCCATATGTTGGCATAGAATTGGACTGGCACCTCAAATGAAAGGAGCATTATAAGAAATTTTGACAAATATATGTTATGTCCCTGAACACCTTCCAATTTTAAACATAGCGACCTTGCCTGCAGACTATAAAGCGTTCTATTATTCCATACCTTTTATAACTTGCATTCATGGCACAAGAATGGGTCCACCGTGCTTGCGTCAGATCGTCAGTCTCACCTAAAACCCCAGACCAAGTGCACAACGCAAGCCTGCGGGTCACCACTCGGGTTTCCTGAACTCACCAGCCTTCAAGTAGTCCGAGAGAGGCATCACTTCTACTAGAATTCGATGAATTTGGTTTCGTGTCAAAAGCAATATCCCACCTTTCCAAAGACACGAAAAATCTCAGCCACTTGGCGCACTGCGATGTGAATGCCAATAAATAAAAGTCATTTACCTTAACCGAAATTGGCAGTGGTATGCCCTCCTGAGAGATTTTATCATTCAAATGTGAGGGATATTTAACGTCTGGATTCGTTGGAAATATGTGTTGGTAGCTTGTCTGTTTTTTCTACTCTTTTTAAAACTAAAACAATTACTCACCGCAGAAACTCTGACACAATAGCAAAAAACCCACCGATGTGATGGCTTTTTCCCCGTACGACGTGAAAAAAGTCACGCTAAAGACTTACGCACGTATAGTTACTTAACCACTGAGGATGTAAGTCACATAAAACAGCATTTTAGCGAAAATAGTATAACAATATTTATTCGATGCTTCCCTCATTCATTGAAATTATAAAATAAAGTTCGAATATGTTCTCCATTAAGAATAGGAAAAATATTGCTCTAAATGCCTTACTAAAAATATCTCACCGTTACTAAGATGGATAATCATCAGCCACTCACCGCATTACTTGTCCAGAAATTTGTCAAAAAATGAAGCCATTTTCCATGGGATATGGTGCGCATTTGCTGTACAGAGAGACTATTCAAGGAATGAAGAATTTCTTACGCGTACTACGAGAAACGATCTCTGTGGCCCATGTTGCACCCATTAAACGCACAGATATTATGACTCACAGGAAGTAATGGGTTGCTGACCGATGTGAAAAGATCAAATTTCGGAAGAGCACGAATGACTCATGATGCACGAGGCGGCAACAGCGGACAGTTTTTTGTCATTTCCCCTACCTTCGACTTACGATGCCTCGACGTTCCTTCCGCAAAAAGCCTTGCTTTCTCTGCACTTAAAATATATATAATTAAAAATCGTTTTTGAATATACCAGTTTATCATACTAAATTTTTTGTAAGTTTTTATAATGCTCATGTCATCTTGGTCACAATGATTTAGCTCTTAGCTCTATCGCATTGTTAGTTTCGGAATCAGCCGAGGTTTACAACTTTGATAATACATACATTCATACCAATCGGGCCGTTCCCTTCCGGGGTAGGCACAGTCACAAAGTTTCACTCATAAATATATACTTGTACACCTAACTCTGCTTCAATAATTTCCTCCGTATCGACCTATCCTTGCAAATCTCTTTCGCCTCTTTTACCTCCATACACGCCCTCTGTTTTTAAGACTCCTTATATTCCTGCTCCTAAGAATTTCCTCAACCACATTCAACCGCAACTTTCTCGGCCTACCTCTACCTCTCACACCATTCATTCCTCTCTTATACATCTGTTTCGTTATTCGACTCTCATCCATTCTCTCAACATGGCCAAACCAATGAAGCACATTTTTCATATATGTCCATTACTGGAGCATCTAACCCACGTTCATTTCTTACGCACTCATTCCTAACCCTATCCTTCGTACTTTTGCCGTAAAACACTCTTCAGATAACTCATACCCACGGCGTTTAGTCTACTCACATGTTTATCCTGACGTACCCATGTTTCTCTATCATGCAGCAAAGTGGGGAGAAGTACACTTTTGTACTCGGCGATTATCGCTTCCTTAGACAAGCTCTCATTCCTTAATATGCTCCACATGCTACCTACCACGTTCCTTCCAGCATTCGCACGTCTCTTTATCTCCTCATCTATCCGTCCATCTTTCGTAAACATCTTACCTAAGTACACAAAATCATCCGCTTGTTCGATTACTTCTCCATTCGCCCTCATCATACAGTCATTCTCCCCATTCTCCTTATAAAAAACTACTACTTTAGTCTTGACTGCATTTACCTTCAATTCCATTCTCTCCGTTGATTCACAAAACGTATCTAGGAGCTTCTCTAACCCCTGTTGGCTCTCTGAGATCAAAACAGCATCATCCACATGTAGTAGAACTCGAACGTTTACATTTCCAATTAGAACACTGTCGTTTTCACTACATGCATCTCTAACTCATTTATCCATAAATACATTAAACAGCCATGGTGAAATTATGCATCCTTGCTTTACGCCCTGTTTCATTACAAACCAATCACTCATAACTCCGTTAACTCTCATACTTGCCTTATTATTACTATACATTGCAATCATAACATTCAATAACTGCCCATTCGCCTCATAGTCCTTCAAAAACTTCCACCACTTCTTTCTATTTACCCTGTCATATACCTTCTCTAAATCAACTAACGCACAATACACTTTCTTTCGGACGCCCATACATTTTTTCTAACACTTGCTGAAGCGCGAAAAGCTGGTCACTGCATCCTCTCCCAGGCATAGACCCACACTGCACACCCCATATTCTGTCATAAGTAATTTTCCTCACTCTTTTGATTAAAATATTGCCAAACACTTTTCCCGGAATGCGTATTAAACTATTGACCAGATAATTATTATATTCGATCTTTTTTCTCTTCCCTTTGTACAATGGAACAATGATTGCATTCTTCCAATCCACTGGAACAAAAAACGCCTGTAAGCATAAATTATGTAGTTCACACAGCCAACAAATGTGTAAATTACATCCAAACGTCAACATCTCACTGGATATCCCATCTATGCCTGCAGTATTCCCATTTTTCAATACTCCCAATGACGTTATGACCTCATTCTTAGTGATCTCCTTTTCCATCACCACATTCTCGCGTACTGCTTCGCAAGGCTCATCCTCAGCGCCAGCAACATATTTGTATAATTCTTCAAAGTACTCTCTCCAGCAGTCCCTTATATTACTCTCATCCCACACGATGTCGACAGTTTTGTTCTCTACCGCATTCATTCCCCTGCCTTTAACAATCTTATCGCTTTTTACCCACTTCCAAAATAGCTTTTTATTGCCTTCAAAATCGCTCTGCTTCTTGCTGGTGCCATCCCCACGCATTCTTTCCTTGCTCTCTTTCACAATGATTTTGGATAAATTCTTTTTTTTCTGTAAATCTCACATGCCTTAGTACGCTCTTCCTCAGATTGGACAGCAATCATATTCTTGCACACGTCTTTTCCCTGACTGCAATTTTCACTTCTTGATTTCACTAAGCATCACCTTTCATTCTTCCTACCACTCCTTTTCCACATACACTTTCAGCACATTCTACAATCACTCCCTTTAAATACTCCCACGCATCATTCACATTCTCGTTTCTGATATACTCGTCCTATTCTCTCTGCTTCAAGGATGTAACATCCTCAAGAATGCAACCATACTGCATTCTTACCTCACCGTCTAGCATCCTCTACACTTTTACTCTCAACTGCTAATGCGCAACATTCTTCCTTGGCACCCGCTTTCTGCCCAGATTCACTTTGGAGAGTATCAAATAGTGGTCTGTTCTACATTCAGCACCCCTCATCACTCTCGTGGTCCACTCTAACTCCCTCAATCTCTCATCATACACAACGAAATCAATCATGCTTTTACAATCGCCCCTTTGCGTAGTATACATGTGTATACTTTAATATTTTAACCGTGTATTCGACACAAACAATCTGTTTTCCAAGCACACACTAACGGAGTTTTCACCATTATCATTCACTCGAGGGTCACCAAATGGTCCAACTACTCTCTCAGATGCATCCCACCTCACACAAACCCAGTCATTCATGTCACCTAGTTCAATTATTCTCTCACCAAGGTCATATTCATTCAAAACCTCTCTCAGTTTTTCCCAAAACTTATCTTTCACACTGTCACTCTCTCCATCCACTGGTGCATAGCACGCCACAATCACAACTCTCCTGATATCTACTTTCATGCGAAGCCAGAGCAATGTAGGGGATATTTACTTGTACTTCCTTACTAGTAACTTAGCTCTCTCGTTAAGAATGAGTCCTACTCTCTGACTTCCGAGTACATTATCGTTAGCTCCTGACCACAGTGCCAGACCACCGCCATCTACAGCAACAAAGTCCCGCCCCTAACGCTTAGTTTTACTTGCACACAAAACATCCATTCGTCTCGCATTCATTTCATTCAACAACTCATACTCCTTTCCATACACTCCTCTCACATTACAAGTACTGATAGTCCAGTTTGTATCGCTAAGTCCATATCTTGATGGGCCTACCTTATTCAGCTTCCGCCATTCATCGTGGCTTCGGCCGTCCGAGGCTACTCTGTGATAACTTTGAGTAAGTTGTAATAGAGTATGCTAGGTTACCAGTCTTTGCAGTACCCTCACCACGTTCAGCTTTCCCTGCTAACGGTTACGGCGCTCTACCGGTCAGTTTTGGCACACTATCGCCAGTATGTCACACGAGAAACCAAAGCATAGTAATACCCTAAGCCCGCTTTCACTATTCTACTCAAGCTAGGATCCCTTCTGAAAGGATTGCCTTGAGAGCCAACTTACCGTTGCCCGCAACCCACCACTAGGAGGTATATGCGGTGTACTGGCACACCGGGTCACTCAATATTAAAAATATTTACCCATTATAAAACTCTATAATTAAAAGATTTCCATTATTATATTATTGACATGTTTAGCTAACTTTTCCTAATCACTTATCTCTACAAATAATATTAAGAGAATGGCGACAACTTAAAGTCGGATCATCGGATTTTGAGTTCCGAAAGCAGTGCTTTATTTAGAAAAATATCTTAACAGTACAGATAAGGTTAGGGAAAAATATCAAAATGCATCAGTAAACGCAGAAGCAATCATTCTACCTAAAGCATTTTCTTTTGTTAAATCGGTTGACCCTACTAGAAGATTCAGCTTCCTAAACTCAACGAACTCGACTTTTTAAATGGACAAGTCTCATCAGAAATGTTACATTGTGCAGTTTGTATGTTTTCTCCATTATTTTGAAGAATAAATCGATCACTCATCGCAGAAATGTTCACAGATTTCCAAAAATGACTTCTGTTGCAAAGCCGTGAACTATATCTGTATTATGACGAGGGATTAATCTCGCTCAAACTCTATTAAGGATTTACGCTAACACTGGTTTGCCGCCTCTGAACGTTAGACCACCCACTACTGCGCGAAACTTGGTGGAATAACCTTTAACGACGAAGACCGTCATTTATTTAAATGTCTTTTTAAAACACAGTCTATAGGTTTTTCACATGGGAGAGAATAACACTTGGCCTGTTTAATAAAAATAGTTAAGATCGCGCCGCGAGTAGATTGCCCCAGGAAGGTCATTTCATTATCCTTTTCCTGAATGAATTTAAAAAACACATGGGCCCTCGAGTCGGCAACCAGTAGTCATGCCCGTTGACATTACTGTCACTCGTACAATGTCTCATGCAATGGTGACCTAAAATTATTGTTTGAATGCACGTTCGGACCATGGTAATCCATTGCTCCTAATACCGCCACCAGCGCAGCGGTAGAGCGCTAGTGTCGCGAGCGGAAACCGTAAATAATGAATAACGATAATAAACAAGTCAATCATTAAAGTGAAGCAGATGATGTTGCTTAAGTGAGGAAGCATATAAATTTGTCCTTACTTCCTTATTTCGTTCGCGTGCTCATGTTCGTCGCGATTCCCTGAGAATGGGGGTGAATTTACGATAATAGTGTGAATGCGTGCAGGGTTGCTACAGTGGTGCGTACGATAGTGGTCTGAACAAGGTATTAGTTGCTACGCTAACTCAAAACGAACCAAATCCCGAGTGATACGTGTGCCTCTAGTGAGGAGAACTGAAATTTTCATCAGCCTGCCCTTCTACCTACTCCGCCTATGTCCACTCCCGCCGGCCGACCTCTTCCTCATAAGAAATCCCCACGCGCCATGTCACAGGACCGCAAGGTAGGAACATTATCATTTTGTCTATTCATTATGATTGTTTCATATTTCCTTATTATTCGAATACGAATGGCCACGTTCTTGTGATTCTAATGGTTCTTTAGAATTAGTTTTTATTTATACTGCAAGGGCCTGTCTTTTGGGCGGGATTGTTGTTAACAGATTTATTGATGAACGAATGATATTGAACAATTTCTGTAGATGATTAAACTGTTCATTGCGATTATATCCTCTAATCTTACTTATTATCACATTTTGTAATGGAAATATTAATTTAAATAGTGTCTTTTAATTGAATTGTGCATTTTTCAGCAGAATTGATGTGTTTTTACGCAGTGTTAGCTCTCTTTTGGCCGACTACTGTAACGCAATTCTTTTCACGTTTGGGGTGCCTTTGGCCCTTTAAATTACGATTACCCCGCCAAAGTTCTCTCTCTTTTTGTGAGCGCACTGCTCATATCTCAAGTAGGCCTTGAGATTGGCCAGACTCCACTGCAGACACTTCACCAGGAACGACGACGATTATTGCTCACTAAGGAAATGGTCACGTTCTCTCTTTTTGCATAGTCCTTCATAATTTCTTAATTTTATTACAACCCACGAGACGTATAGATATTTGCTTTAAATGTTTCATTGGCAAAAGCCAATTTTTTATTATCTGAGGTGCACCGCATTTAGACCGCATTCAAGTGGACTCTGTCCTTTACCTTTCTAGCAGAGTGGCTAGTTGTATTCCTTGAATATCAGTATTTGTTAAAACAGAGTTAGCCTGTCTACTTAGACTTTACTTCCGTTTGCACCGATGGTCAACTCTACCTGCGCTTAGTCGGTCTCCTCTGCTCACAATGGCCGTCAGCAATCTCGCCTTTATTGTCTCTCTCTAGTGTCCAAAGCAGTGCAACTTTCAGCCGTCAAAAGGGCTCTCGTGATATTGTGCTCACAAATTGCTTCTTTCAGTGATTCCATTAGTGCTTTACCGTCCGTATCCGGCCTAAATAACATTAGTCCAATGGTTCAGGATGGACGTAGTTTCTTACTACCTCTCTGCAAATAATGGAACCCCATTGTCATTTTCGTGTGAGTTCATTGGCACGTCGGAGTCGTGAGTGATGTGAGGACGGATTTGGTGGCTAATTTGGACCTTTGAGAGCCCAAAACCCCTTCTTTTTTTTGACAGCGGCTGATATAATATGTACTTTGAGAAATTCCATGCAAAACGAATGAAGACGGTGTGACTTCAGTGTTATAATGTATAGCTGGCCTTAGACGGATGGCTTCAGCATGGACCTCATCCTTCAGGGGTCAACCTGCGAGATCACGAGGTCATCAGGTGCCTTCAAGTGGTCGGAGCAATTTTTATTCATGTACCGATTTGCGTGCTGCTTTGTATGCGCATTTCTGGTGCTTGCATGTGTTGATGGAAGATGTAAAATTGCATTCCACCGATTTGCACTCTTGGCAATTTAATGCCATTGCAAAACATAGCCTCATGGCTATTGACGTCAATTTCTAAATAATTCGAATATTTACATATAGATTATCTCCTCAGCGCTAAATAATAATATTTTTCATCATTATTATTGTGGCTAGCGAATAACAAGGTGTCATGCAGAGTTAAAAACGCGTATTCATTTATGAGTACGCTTAAGTATGGGTTTCTGCGCCATAACTCCAAGTGATTAATATACATCTACATCTACGTCATACTCTGCAAGCCACCCAAAGGGTGTAAGGCATGGGGTGCTTTCACACCAGGCATTCATGAATAATACGGCAGAACACTGAAACTACATTGAAACCAGCGTATCTTACATGCAACGCGCCAATTAAAAATCTACTAACCAAGAAACATTCTATCGTCAATCGTTCCAACATGAAAAGGAATCAAAGACTACTACAACAGATTCATAATATCATACATAAATAAGAACATCATGCATAAATAAGAACGTAGAGAATATAAAGAGAAAGATCTATAATTTAGCTAATCTCACTATTCGCACTATTCATGACGACGATCATAGATATAAACGAATATTATAAAATACCATGCTTGCATCAGTTATATCACTGCATTTATAGTTGACTATCCTTATATATAACTATTATTAAGTGAAGTATGGTCGAAGAATTGATTTTTCGACGTTCTTGAAAGGTTAATAAAATATGCTCTCAGTGGCTAATGCTACCCTCGTGAGCGAAGCTATGTTGACACACTCCGACCTGCTCAACGAGGAAAAGACTCCTCTACGATGCGACCGACGCGCATTGGCTCTCACTTCATGGCATTCCCTCGAACCCGTCTCACAACTACTCAATATTCACTGGACAAGAGGCTGAGAACATAAAGCATGCAATTGCACATCGTGTCAAAAGCGATTCAAGGCTGCAGATGTAGAACAATTTAAAGGACTTTCACACGATCAAAGGCGATTCAGAGATGAGTTGAGAGCATTGGAGGCGGATTACATTCATGATAGAAACGTAATAGTTACGTAATGCGATTCAAATAAAATTCCCACTTATCTTCGCGAGGAGGCCATCTTTAGACTTGTAGTTGACGGGGATGAAGGCGTCAGTCATAGAGCTTTCTAGAAAGCATGTCCGCTGTCATGACGTTTTGATGACCTCATGAACATTCGAGTAACCTTGATCAGCCTTGATCCCGTTTATGGGATTTGTCACGTATCCGGATGGTGTAATACTGGTGCTTCACAGAATGTAGAGAGCACCAAGTGAACTGTGGCTGGGTTTCTATCGGTATTGGCTATGGTGAGGCTTAGTAGTTAATAATGAACTAAACAGTAAAATTGTTATATTTATAAATGACTTTGGTCTTTTAAATAAATTGTTGTCATAGCAATCATTTTAAATGTTCTTAAATTTTAAATCGACTAATGGATTAAGCGAGTATGTATGAACGTATTTAGATATTTCGGAGTGATAGGTGACATCGGTCGTCGGCGCAACTGAATATCAGTTCTAGTGTTGGAAAAAAGAAACAGCAGATTACAAGCTACCGATTATCTCTCCCCTGGACTATGTGTGGGCAACAAAAAAAGTTCCAAAATGGCCAAAGAAATTTCCGAAACTGATCCTACTTGAAGTTATACGCAACTTTAGATGTGCACATTTTACAAGAACAGATGAGGTATACAATTTATGTCCAAGGTATTACGAATATTACATAATGAACATTGTACGTCTCGTAGACACTGACACCGCTTGAGTAAAACATATTTGTGGACCTCAAGAGCACCTTTACTAAAAAATATTGAAGACTAGTCATGCTGTCCGCAAAATATAAATGAGGTCGCTCCCCACGCTTTTCGTTGTCTTCTAGTCATTGTGTGGCTAATTTCCTTGAATTGAATTTGATTATTTCCAGTACTAGGCTAAATTTTCATTAACGTATTATTTTTTCTTCTTTAAAAGGAAGTTAAGATATTTCTTTCTTTAGATATTTTAACAATTTTTTTTAGAAAAGCACGCTTAAAAAATCTTATTTCATTTTTATTTTTTTTACTTTTTAGTCCTAGTTAATAAAATGTTTAAAAAACCACAAGTTGTTTTAAAAACATTTTATTAACTAAGACTGTTTACTAGAAAAAAAAATCGCCAGGTTGTGTACCCCAAGCGAGGACTCTGATAGATCCAAGGAACGAGAGTCGGATGCTTAATCACTATTTTAACTCAATTCATTAATTTGAGAGAGTGAAGTGGTAACTATATGTTGGGTAAAATGAGTGGGAATATGTTGGGGAAAAAACCATGGGCCCATGGATTAAAGCGAGTTAAAGAAAAGCATGTAAAAAGAAAATGTTTGATAAATTACCGTCAATATCGACGTTAATGGCACCCCACGCGCACATAAATGCCGAAAATTATTCGGAAATTTTGCTTTTTCTTGCATCCCACACGTTAGTTGAGTTTTTAAACTCTCCTAATTGCCAGTGATTGCGTACATCGATGTGAATGAAAATTAGAATAAGTTATGTTCGTCATGAGCATCGAATTCAACAAATTTATGTTATGATTATATGTACATATTACTCCGCAAACCATCTCAATGCTGTGTGGCATTGGATTAGCTACCACGGACATGCAAAATAATATTCTAGTAATCCTCGCCAACATTCACTACGCTATGAGTATGCAAATAGTGCTGCAGAAATTATTTGTATCAATGTATTTTGTGACTACGCAAACGAGATAGTAGAGTCATGCAGGGATCATGCGACACGTGATGTTAGTACTACGTGGCAGGTCAAGAAACCAACATTAGGAAGTGAACAAACTAATCATCTACACTACCTGTCGACTCACCTACTTCATGGTCTCATCGGTAGCCATTATGATCCCTTATCGATCGCGGGAAAAGCGACATTTTACACATGTTCATTTCCTCTGCAGTCTATTTCACTAACTGAACTCTCATGATCTGATATACCGTAGTTTGTTTTAGTTGATAATATGTTAATAATGTCGTCAGATATCATAATGGTCTTGAATTTACTTAAAAGATTAAGTTCAATTTTTAATATGCATTCTAAAATGATCCCCGTGTCAGTTGTTGCAGAATGTCAGTGACGCGTGATTACCATAACGGCCTTTTACGTGTCCATCCGATCTTCACTGCACTCGTTCTAACTCGGTTTTTAAGGCCACCGACTTGATCATATCTCAATTGGCATGAATCGGAATATATTTTTTATTTCAGCTTCGATTGCTGAAATAAACTGAATATCGCGTTTAGAATCGCCTCCTTTCTGTGAAAGCGTTCAATCGATGTCGCACTCGAAATGTTGAGATGAAGACTGAACTAAACAAGAGTCCTTTCTCTTCTTAGATGAGCGCTTTGTTTCTGCTCTGGCCTCATGGGGCGAGCTGTTTTAAGGGCAGAGGAGGAGCGGGAGGGGGTGGGGGGATGATGATGAACGGGGGAACCCAGGGCGGGGAAATGGGAAAGGGAAAATGAGTAACAGTTAAGGGAGGAATAAAACAAAGAGTGTCCATAAAAAGACGGGGCCAAAGGTTGAAGCGATACGACGAGAATTCAGATTCGACTGAAAGGTTTTCCTTTCATGCAGAACTGTAAAAAAATAAATGAATACAAGCCGTTAAACCAGAAAACAACCAATATATCGTTTATACGGCTTGTTCTTTCTTTTTTTTAACACGTCGGGGCGCGCGGGAGGAGAGGATTTCGGACCTATTTAGATGGCGGTACACACACACATGTGCTCAGAGGAGAAAATAGCCGAAACGATAGTGTGAAATAAACGCCTACATATAGATGCCGTGTATTAAAAAAAAGAGAGCAGTGACTTAATTGAAGCACAGGTTGGAGAGGGTGTGAGTTGGGCCAGATGTTCCGGCGCGGTGAATTATGGGAGGGAATAAAAGCAAAATCGGAAAAATGGCGACGTTCGAAATTAAATTCGGTACAAACTTCTTGGGGGGGTTGAGGGAGGGCAGGTGCTGCGGGCAGGAGGAACAGCGTCCGGCGTTGGCGCGTGCTGCCATCTGGAATCGGACCAAAAAATATAAGACCACTGCCGGAGGGCGTAAATGGGAATAAATGTAATCGGCGCGATGAACGTTGATATCAGAAGTTAAAGGAGGATGAGAGAGTAAGTGATAAAGATCATAAAAAGGGAGAAGGGAATCGGAGGGGGCAAGCGAAATATCTGGAGGATGGGCTCCAAGAATGATCTTCCCAGCCGGAGGCTTTTCCATGGTGATGACGCAATCAATCGTCCAAGCAAGCACTTGATATCTCGAATGATCGATTGTCGATTGTCATTTTCTCTTTCTCCTTGTGCTGAGAATGTGACTTGGATTTGGCAAAAAAGTTGCTGTTTCAATATCTCGGAGATAACATTCGGTTTCAGTTGCGCTAAACAGGTTTCCACTTTAGCGATAAGTCTTTCTCAATGGTTGCGATCCATTTTGTAGGGCAACAACGTGGAAATAAATTGCGAGTGACAAAACATTCTACTTAATTCTTAACTGTAAAAGACATTTACTTCATCGATTCGTTGGATAAACAGATGAAGCAGATCAAGATATTTCTCGTTTGCAGCTTCAGAATAACTGATTTTATTGACTTTGAGGTATTTTTACACGCTGTTTTCCGCGGAAAGTTTCGCAAATTTTGTTCTATCTTGAATTACAAGTAATATTGAGCCATAATTAGAGAAAATCAAATGTAAGTACTTTATGCCAGACGTACTAATTGGTTGGAAAGCGTGGAATTGGAAATAAAGACGTTTTTGTATTCAAATAAACGTGGAAATGAATTATGCATCAAGATATTTTAATTTTCATTTGATTCTTGTACATAATATATTTCTAGCATTTCATGGCTAAGTGCATTTAAAAATATAATTTCATGATTGCGGGAAAACATTTTCCGGTAAAATCCATAGATTCTTGCGATATTGAGGGGAAGTTGTAAATTATGAAATACTTTTTCGTCGTTGCATGTACACATTCTGTTCACTGTTTGTCACAACGAATACGCAATTCTACTTGTCTTTGGTACCGGCTGTGTGAGGAGATCTGTTCACACTATAATTTTTCCTTCCTAATTGGGAGCATTACCGACTAAAAAATATTTATTTTGAAAATATTTCAGAATAATTTACCTCTCAGACATAAGATTTACCTTGGGTCCATTGATTGTTATTGAATATAAATTCTTTGCCGTCAAAACGCTTACTTTTAGAACTTAACCAGCTCATTTCACGATGTGAAGTTCTTTTGAATATAAATCCATTTCTTTTGTGAAATTCGCACTTCACTCAGGACGTAAAATAAACGTGCTGCTTTACCGAGAGGATGACGGCGGCAAAGAAACGAGATGGAATTCATAACCGGAAGGCAGTTCTTACCTGAGCAGCATTTAATGCTCTGCTGGGAAATCCCAACTCTGTCGACTCCGAGTGGAATAAATCTTCCAAGACGGCGAGTTATCACGCCTAAGCACACACACACGCGTCCTCCTCACCCCCATAGCCATCCCCAGCCACCCCCATCAACCCCCAGCCACCTCCCCCCCTGCTCTGGTCCCTTATCTCTCCTCCTCCTCGCTTGTGGTCTCGTCTTCAAGAAATTCCCATGCCTCCTCATCTCACCTCACTCTGAATTTTTATGAGCTACCAGTTAGTTTAGTCTCCCAATGCGGTGCCATGCGATGCCCTGGTTTCCTTCCTGGCCCGGACATACTCCGACTGCTGTTTGCTATACACTGCGTCGCTGTCACACACACAAAAAGTAACACTCATGCCTGGTGAACGTGAGCGTGATAACGATTTTCATAAGTGGTTGTGTTGAATTTGTGTCTACAAGAAGGTGCAATGGCAGTTGCACGAGTAGAAGCACCCCGCAGTATTCATGGTCCTTAAGGGACTCGGTGCATATCGATGGCTTAAGACACCGTCTGTGACTTTTCTTTATAAAACTTTTTATTGTGTTAAAATGACCAAAATCATTGCTTATAATTTCCTCAATAGTTTTATTGACATGAATGGTTTCGTAACTATACTATAAATTGTACCACAGCGTGCAAATGTAACATATCAACAAACATCACTGAAAAGATGCAATGGGTCATGGCATAATGCGAAAGGAAGTGGGACGATTATATTTCAGGTCGTTTCAATTCAGTTTACCGAAATTTGGATGCTGATAGTTACTTCCCCCTTTCCTCTTCCTTATTATTTTAGCTATTTGCTTATTATTCTCATGCGGTCCATTCTATTTATTTCTCATGTAAATTTATTCATGTAGAAAATATTCATAAATATTCATGTAGAAAAGAAGACACGATAGTATTTTACAAAAGCGTACTACCTACATGACTAAACAGATAAATGAATTTATATTGTTATTTTTTACCAAAATATCCAAAAGGTAAAATTGCCATACTATCATATGTATAGAAGTAAGCATTAGGATCATTTTGGTGTAAGTAAAATTAATTTGCCTATTTCCTCTCACTCTGACGGCAGCCGAGATATTTCTATGTATATTTCATTTGATGATACGAAATTCATTAAGAATAGCCTCAATCTTTCAATTGTCACGCAAATATTAATATAACTAGGTGTTTTTTAATCTCTTTTTTTTATCATATTATGTATCAGTAATCGCCTTACGTGTAAAATTTACCGATTCAGTCCAATCCTACCACATTAATTTTGAGAATCATACAGCCATCTTCTCAGGAAACTCCGCTCCTATTGCTGATAGTTATCCGTTGAATCTATTTCCCATTTCTCAAACTCCGTTTTATTGAGCTAGCTCCTAACTCAAGATTTAGGACTAAATATTTTTGTTAGTGTAATGAATTGAGTTTTTGAGATTGAATATTTCGAAAAATAGCACGTAGAACCATTCCTCTCTTTGACTTAATACTGCGACTAATTCCACCTTTATAAACAATTTTCTGGGTTTTATAAGGTGACCGTTTGCAGTCTGAAATATGAGTGCGGAAAAGCGTCAGTCATTATTATTCTAAATTCTCACTTGCACCAAGTAAAACCTGATAAATTGGAAAAATATACATGTAGATTTACATAACTGGCGTAAACTATTTCGCGTTTGATCAGTTACAACCCAACCACGGCCACATCGCAGAGGTCACATCATTAGGCATGTAATGACTTCATTAAAATAAATTTTATTTTGTGTATGCAACCATACATTTGTCCAAGTGTTTTGAAGTAAATTCACGGCGCTGTGGTTTCAGGCTTGATGGAGTGGAATCGGAACATAACTAAGTATGAAAAAATAAGCAAATTCCACTGTGATAAAATTTAATCCGACCGGTTTCGCTTTTTGCAGCATCTTCAGGTCAGGCAAAAAGCGAAACCGGTCGGATTAAATTTTATCACAGTTCTCAGGGCTCAGGGCTTTTCCATGGTTCAATTTCTTCAGCAAAGAGAGATTGGGGAAATTCTTATTTATAATAAATAATTAATCTAAGGGTGTTCTCTATTTTTTGCTCAGTGTCCGAATTATAAATAAATATCTTTAAAACATTTTTATTCTTTCTCTTGAGAAGAACGTGTCTCCGTCGTGTTTTTATCTGAGAATTGGACCTAATATTGGAATGCCAGTTGTCTTTCCTTCTCTTCAGCAGTCTTCCTATTCGTTTGCTACCTCGAGGGATATTATCTCTTGCAGTGCGAATAAATCAATAATCTTCCATTCTACTCACGTGTATACCTCAGTATCTTCACCACTTTCTTTTCCAACAGACGACAAGTTGCCTTAAATCGAAGTTTTTACATCTACTTCAAACGGTTTATATTCCTTCATCGCCCGCTTTCCTGTTGTTATCTTTTGTCTATAGGTGTGACATTTTTCCACGATCGTCTCTGCATCCAACGGGTATCGGAAATGTTTTATGTATGCGTTATTTTCATTCCGTGCCCATTTCCATTTTCTAGATAAATTATGTCCTGATACTGAGGCCGGCTTATTCAGCACATTCCTTTCTTGGTTTTCCAGGTTTTTGTAAGCGTAGATTTTGTATTTGTGGTAGGAAAAGTGGTCTACTTATCGATTGGGATTTTTAAGCTGTTACTTAACAGTTCAGAGGATCTTTACTAATGGCCATTGATCTGAGCTGGCATTTTGAAATAAGTATATTATAATAGGAGGCATTGAAGTGAAAGCAATAAAAAGAATATGAATCGTCTTCATAATGCAAAATCTTAATCTGATGGTACCCAAGGCGGTAACTGTTGGCAGTGTTTTTATAACGCCATAACAGTTCATCCATCAGTGCATTGAATATTAATGAGCTAAGTTTTCCTTCGTTCGTTCAAATCGCGATGATCATCAAAGTTCACTGAAGGTCATGGACCAATTTCTCCGAGAATTCAACATTAAAAAAAGTAAGACGAAGACTAAAATCCTAGTGTGCGGAAGAGAGATGCTGAATACAGAAGTCACCCTGAGAGGAGAGAAATTAGAGCAAGTGTATTCTTTCACCTATCTCGGAAGGACCATCACGTTGGACGGAAGAAGTACAACGGACATCAAGTGAAGAATAGCCTAAGCTAAGAGCTAAGAAGGCGTTTATAGGAAAATAGACAACTGTAGTGCTCAGAGAAGGTAGGACTGCGAACCAGGAAACAGTATGTGAAAACATTCGTGTGGAGCGTAGCACTCTATGGATCGGAAGCACGGATACGTGGACCATTGGAAAAGCTGACCAGAAAAGAGTAGAGGCCTTCAAAACCTGGTGATGGAGGAGGATGCTGAAGACAAAATGGACGAAAAAAATAAGAAATGATGAATTGTACAGAAGAAGAGAGAACCATATGGAACACCATACGGAAAGAAGGAGCAGATGGATTGGACACACCCTGAGAGATACAATGGGTTTGCGAGGAACGTGAGTGAAGGCAAAATAGAGGGAAAATCCCCCAGAGGAAGACCCAGGAATCATAGACCAAGTAAAGGGAAAAGTGCATAGGAAGAGATACACGGAGGTAAGGGAAGGGTAATGAAAGAAGCCCACCACTCCACATTCAACTTGAAAACCCTTCGTTTCCTGGATCAAGGACACCGTCTAGATTTGTCGGAGCAGTGGGAAATAGTTAACAAGAAAGAGAAAGAAAAGATAAATTGTTAAATGAGAATGAATTTTTTTGTCATTCCCCTATTTTGGACTCCATTTTAACTTAACCTTACCTCCTCTAACCCACTCCCCCCATTTTCTTCCTCCTGTCTTTTCTTTATCCTTCCTCAGTGTGACGTAGATCCGGTATGTTGACGCAATTTGTGTGGACGTACAGAGGATCCTATCCCAATTATGATTTTAACCTTCTTCCACTCCTTACCTTCCTCCTGACCCCCACTGATTACTTGGATTTGGTAATATATCCCTCTCTCTCTCTCTCTCTCTCTCTCTCTCTCTCTCTATATATATATATATATATATATATATATATATATATATATATATATATATATAACATATAAAACTTCGTCACAGGGTGACACTAAACATAAAACATAAAAAGGAAACTCACGAGTTTAAAGTTTTCGGTGGGTCGCCCGCACCTTCATCAGTGATAGAATGAGGATCGAGGAGGAAGAATCGTATAGGAGGGGCGGTGAGGGGAAGGAGCAGGGAGGAGGGGTGGGGAAGGGCGGTGAGGGGAAGGAGCCAAAGACCTATTCGGGAGAAGGAAACAATGTAGCGAAAAGTGGGGGAAAAAATTAATGGGAACGGTTGAGGCCAGGTGGACAGAGGGCGTTAAAAAATCGGATGCAACATTGTTCTAACGTCTTCAGACTAATTATAGTGACTGTGGGCGGGAGGGAAGCCAGAATGGCTACATTGTAGCAGTCATCAAATTTTACATTGTGGGAGGCAGCATGTGTGGGGACAGAGAAAGAGAAGTTGGTTGAAGAGGGATTGCAAGAAGCACGGTAATTATTAATTCTAATGTTGAGGGGGGTACTACAGAGCCCAATGTAAAAAGCTGTACATAATTTACAAATAAGGATATATACTATATTAGTTGTGGCACAGGAAGGGGAGGTAACAGAAGGAAGATAACGATTAACGAATTTTTTGGGTAATCGGTCTGTAATTAGAATTAAACAAGTTTTGCATCTTGGCCGGTTACAACGGGTGGCTGGAGCTTTAGAAATATTCAAAGATTTATGGAGGGGGTTAGTGGCTCTAAATATAGCAGACAGGTACGGGGGACGTTTGTATACAACAGAGGGACATTTAGGGAATAAATTAGTAGTGGCAGGATTGCTATAAAGTATTGGGAATAATTCTTTGAGGAGATGTTTTAGGGACTGTACGCCTGGGAAGAAAGTGGTGCAGATAGAAATATTGTTGTACTTAGGACAAGAAGTTGATTTAGGTTGGTACGGTTTTCTAAGGATTTTTTTATTTAAAAGGGATTCAGGGTAGCCCCTGCGAAGAAGAGACTGGTGTAGCTTGGAAAGAAAGCAATCAAGGGACTCCGGGTTGTTACAAATTCGATGACCTCTGATAGAAAGTGAGTATGGGAGGGAACGTTTGGTAGGTGCGGGATGACAACTGCTGAAGTGAAGGTATTGCTGTTTATTAGTGGGCTTTATATGAACAGAAGTACTGAATTTACGGTTGGATAAAGCTACGTCGACATCTAGAAAGGTTATATGGGTGGAAGATATAGTAGAGGTAAATGATACAGAAGAGGAGTCTTTGAGAGAGGAAATGAAGGAGTTTAGGGAGTCGATGTCATGTGTCCAAAGTATAAAAATGTCATCTATGTAACGGAGCCACAGAAGGGGTTTAAAAGGGGCTTGGGAGAGGTAATTCTCTTCCAGAAGACCTAGAAAAAGATTAGCATATGTAGGGCTAAAACGACTTCCCATGGCACAGCCCTTTGTTTGGAGGTAGTGAAGATCGTTGAAGGAGAAGGCATTGTGGGTAAGAATAAATTCAGAAAGTTGTAAGAAGAAGTCGGTACTGGGTATATGAGGAGTGGGGCGTTGGCTGAGAAAATGACGGATGGAACGGAGACCTTCTGAGTGGGGAATGGAAGTGTACAAGGAAGTGACATCTATAGTGGCCATCAAAAGTGGTGTGCTATGTGGAAGTTTGACAGTTTTCAAATAATTTAGAAAGTGGTGTGTATCTTTAATAAATAAGGGCAGGGCATGAACGTGAGGCTGCAGATAGTGATCAACAAATGCCGAGATGCGTTCAGTAGGGGCACTACAGGAGGAAACAATTGGACGGCCGGGGATGTTAGGTTTATGAATTTTAGGAAGGATGTAGAAATGAGGGGTTTTGGGGTGAGGAGCAGAGAGAAGGGAAAGGTCACACTTAGCCAAACCTTCTGTTGGACCTTTTTGGAGGAGGAGAGATGTTAACTTATTAGCAAAATCAAGAGTGGGATCTGAGGGAACAGGCCTGTAGGAGGATGTATCTGAAAGTTGCCTTAGGGCTTCGTTTACATAGTCATTGGTGTTAAGGATGACTACCGTGGAACCTTTGTCAGCTTGGGTAATTACTATTTTGGGATTGTGGGTGAGCTGCTTGAGGGCCGCCGTTTCTTCTGAAGAGAGGTCAAAACACGTGTAGTACGAGTTTGTAATTAGACAGCACGATATCCTTTGTGTATCATTAAGGGAACTAGCATTAGATAGGGAAGGGTGGAGGGCTGCAGTCTACCAAACATAGGATTGAACGACGAATGAATGAGCCTTCCTTCGTGTACACCTTAGATAGAGTTTGTGTCTTCGATTATTCCTCTGCTCTGGGGGCCGATTCAATAACTTGGCTTACGTTCGAACGTTAGGGATCCGTTCACCTTCGATCGAGGTTACTTCATTCGTGTAAAGTCTTTCGAGCGATTTTATATGGGTGATAGTACAACAGACTGTCGAACGTTATCCTGTTGTCAGATGTATAGCATATTTCTCGTTTGTTTCTCTTGAACGCATGCGCAATGAGCCTAGTTTTGAATGATCACACTTATTATGAAACTTTTTGAATAGCCGTTTAGAATTTTAATATTTTCAATGCATGCGAAATCGTTTTATACATTCTCACGAGTGTTATCAATTTTCCTCAATACCTTCATTTGATAATTTCAGTCCTAATACCTTGTCATTCTAAGACTTTTGCGGATGAAAACTATTTCGCCAGCTACTATTGCCTCTTGGCAATGTTTCATTAAAACTATAATGTAATTTCAAAAGTAGAAAGCAGACAAAATATTTTACATAGGAGTGTTGCTGTACCTAAGGCTACTTTAATGAATAATGATAGACTTAATTGATCAAACTTTCAAACTTGATTTACGAAGTTCTCACAAGTAATAGTCAATGAAGATTATGTAACCGAAGAGAATTATATTCTCATTCCGTTCATATCACGCCGTATTTAACTCCAAAAACAGCATATTTCCTGAATGAAGTTGACTGCGCACATAAAGATCAATAAAATTCTTCTGAATAAAGAAAATAGCTACTGAAAAGGACCAATGGAAAACAAATGGAACTCTTACGCTCGCTAGATTCCATTTTCATTATCTTGGACATGATATGAAATGTATTTTCCGACATCAATGTATTAGCATACTCAACGACTCATCGATACTCATCGATGCTCAACGACCATCCTCCTAAAATCCCTTACCCCATAGCATTCGTATATTAATCCACCTACAAGGCTATATTCAAGGATGACCAGCGTATCATCAAGTTAAATTGAAAAGAGCTTGGTAGATCACTTTCACTAGTCTATTTCTTGCAGCATATATAATACCTTCCGCTAGATTTTTGGGGCATCATTTTCATTATAATTGCCACAATTACAAGCAGCTCACATTAAATTGAGTTTTCCAACATTAAATTGAGTTTTATTCAAATAATAGAACAATATTCGCTAATGATAATAAGGCAAATAAATCCAAAAAACACTTGGTTGAGGGGGAACAATTTAATCAATGCTAAATAATGAAACATCATACGTCGTATACAGACATATTATCACGCTTTCACTTTGGCGAAAATCACCTGACTTCCAAAGAAAAGAAATTTAATAATGTCACTAACATTCTGCCATTAATTTCCCATTCCATCGACAAGCTCCGTTTTGTAGTCAGTAATCGGAGTCTTCCACGATATTTTCTGATTTCTAACGACACTTCAAATACACTGACTAGCGTAACGCGTCTTAAGTCCAAATTGCCGATAACTACACACTTATTGCAGAAATATCACCATAGACATCCGTGTAATCTATCACAGAACATGTATAATAATTTCAATCGCTGATAGTCACTTGAACACCATTCAAAATTCGTCTCAACTACTTAAGGATATGACTGTATAAAACTATATTTCAAACCAAAACGAATAATCACAGGTAAGTTGATAAAATAATCATCACCCTTTCACTTGGATGAAAACAATCAAACAATTTACCCTCAAACAAAAGAATAAGCCTTATCATGGCCAAATATTCGTGCCTTTGGCTAATTAATTGGTTATCACTTACCTTAAACGTAGACGGGTTCATTATTGTGGCAAACCCATTTCGTACACAATATTGCTATGTTATACAAATGTGACTCTTGGTATGGCAATTTACTGTATTAATATTAAGAAACACTTCAATATTTATCCTTTATCAAGGACGTTAGAAAACCACACTTACTACTCAAAAGCAATATTAAGTCACCAACATCATTTCAATTGACATAGAATCCAAATATCAAGTAAGACATTTGATGGAAGAACGTAATAGTTGCTGCTATCAGACATCTCCGACATTTGTTACGCATTTGGAAGTCTTAAGCACAATAAGCACAATAAGCACAATACCTGTCATAACACGCAAGCTCCAGAGATGATTCATACATAACTCTTATTAACCTTAATACGTTACACATCACCACGAGCACACACGCAATCCATCACAGCGCATAAGTAACATTTGTAAGCACTGGTATGCCACAATAAACACTGCCGCTTAAATGTACGATATACATTTTCACTATCCTCACCAATTATGACATCCATGTCCTCGAAGAAATGAGATTTAGAACTTCCAACTGCAATAAAAAGCGAAAATGAAGGGTTACAATAGGATGGTTTGCGACAATTGGACACTGTAATTAATCAAACCAATACGCGTTATTGAACCACTTTTCCAATACATTACTGAACAGCTATCTAGGCCACTAATTGTAATTGAAGTCCAGAATGGTTCATATATATTTCATATATAGTACGTAAAACATTCAAAACGACGTTAGCTCTTCAAATATCAATCAATTAAGAAACCACAACAAACCCTTCTTCAATCGAGAATGGCTGCTTCTACAGATATTTTGTTGTCGAAGCCGAGGATTCGAACGTGAGGCAAAATACTTTCGAACGTGAGTTACAAAATAGGCATCGGCAATTGTTTTCGAAATATTACTCATAATTCAGCGGCAATGACTCTTTCACGCTCGAACGTTAAGTTATAAAATCGGCCCCCTTATC
Source organism: Ceriagrion tenellum (assembly GCA_963169105.1). Classification (NCBI taxonomy): domain Eukaryota; kingdom Metazoa; phylum Arthropoda; class Insecta; order Odonata; family Coenagrionidae; genus Ceriagrion; species Ceriagrion tenellum. The sequence goes on along the minus strand of OY720643.1, from coordinate 583,270 downwards.
TAGAAGGTTTCATTTCTTGTGATGAAAAATAATGAATTTGACCGTGAGCTTCATCAATTTTATATTCCATGGTCTTTGAGACATTCTTGGCAAATTGTGGAATTGTCGCGCCAAAATACTAGTAATGGCCGAAGCCAGAATACGGTAGTCCAAACCGTGAACCAAGGGTAACGGAGATCGAGCGCACCATGCGAATCAATAGATTCTTGGAATCTCTTTCGCATCCTATCGCCGAGATAATCGAAGCAGGCCCCAATATCATATCACACGTAGATGTATGTTTCCTTATTTTGGATCTTTAAATTTCTTCTTTGAAAATATTATGCGATCATCGTAGTTGATTAGACTTGAGGCGAACCAAATTTACTTTAATTAGCCGAGTAGTAATGTGTTCTCCGAATAATATTTTAAGTTTTCAATTGGATTCATCGGATATATATTAGCTGTGTCGTGGCGGATGCGTAACAGTTTGCCATGCGAAAGTTTACTGGATACTAGTGGTCACCGCACGCAGCTGATCGTTTACATATAAAATCGATATCTCTGAGGTGTCGACGGATTTAACGATCTAAGATACGAATGGAGGGGCAGTTTTCTGTTCAGTTTCATCAAAATATTTCATGCTTGAAAGTATTTAATCGGTGCGTTGATTACTTAGTTAAAAATTGTTTTGGACGTCCTGTGCAGTGCTTCAATAGAGTTCAACTTCACCGAATTTGGACACATCCAGATTAATGGAGGCAAACCGTGATTATTTGAGATTTAAAAAACATAAAAAACACACCTCGCCTCATTCCACAGATTGTGGCTTTCTTATTTTAATTTGTTCTCTCTTCAATAAGCAACCTTCGATGCCTTTTCAGTAATCGTCACAACCTACTCTTCATCTCTGAATACATTTTTCTCATGGGCTGTCGATGAACTTCAATGATCTAAAAAAGGGGTAGATGATATATTATTGAGACATCAAGGCAATGGGTCTTCAAATTCATGTGGGTACCGTTTCTAGCCAGGCGGTATGTGTTTGAAGAGCATGTACCCGTATTCTAAGGTAAATACTGGAGTAGCCATCGTGATGTGAAAGGAATGAGTCTCGGGGATAATCTAGCGTTGAATAGATGCAACCCTCCTCCACCTATCCATTCCTAGTGAAGCGCTGAGGCTTGAATATGTCGAATATTCAAATGTTCTCCCATCAGTGTAATTGTAAAAAAAAGATGACTGAAGGTGTAGGTAGTCCAGGACAGTCTTAAACTGAAATGTTTCTCCGCGAGAAGGTTTATGAGACTTCGCCGATGAACATTTCGGAACGGGGACTGCAAGCAATTAGAGCTCATTAGGAAAAGGGGGTTGTATACGCGCCAGAAGTTGTGGGAGCTGTTTCCTTCGTTTAAGTTGGCTTGTGTCTGATACCTGCTAATTTAGTAGCTCCATGAACGGTTTTTTGAAGAAAATAATTCCGGGACGCAGACTTACGGAGGTTGTGAACAAACGTCCCCTATCAGACGACTCCCACTTGGTTTTTATGTTCAAACCGCATTTATTCGCCGTGGAACGGAAATACAGTTCCTCTGCCGGACTGCAGCTCTTATCCAAGCAGTGGATGCTAATTGGTTCATTCTTTTTCCAAAGATGCAACTCATATCCGAGGAATGCACGCGGAATGTGCAATCAAAATGGACCAAAAGCTATCTCCAGCGAGCGATGAAGCCCTCCAAGATCTGAACGTGAATAGAATTCGAGGAAACGATGGTGGCTATCGCAAATTGCGGCGAGGGAAACAGCGACCGTCGACGAGATGCGAATGCAATGAACGCCTCAACTCAACAGATTCCCACTCAACAGATCACCAACGAATTTTAATGAGATTGCATTTGCATGAACTCTTTGTTATTCACTTTTATTTCCAAATATCTCTCTAGAATTTCCTTTAAAACAGACGAACTGCTGTTTACTCCGATATAATCAGGTGAAGTGTCCGACGATGCAATGAGGCAAATAATCATTTGCTAATGTGTCTAAGTTCAGTATTGTCCTCTTGTAATATATTTAGGTCATTTGGCTAGAACTACAGTGTGTTTTCATGATATATTTTTCACCCATCTAAAATACAATGCGAGGATCTCGGAATTCTATTGTCTTTCATTTGACATCTTTGGTTTTTCGTTATGCATTTGCACAGCACCACGCTATTCTCGTCATTAAGTATAGCTGTAAATGTTTATTGAATGACATAGAATATTACCATGAGAAAAAATTCATCTGGATGAATTATGGAGTCACAGATATTTGGTTTACCATACTATTGTGTTACTACGATTGCGACTACGCTGCTGTTATTCTAATCGCCACTATTCTCAACAGCTATTTATACCCTATAAAAACTGCAATGAAAATTGGAACGTATTGACAGTTTGATGTTTGATGCCGGACCAGTCAATAGTTTGCAACTCGGTGCACTATCTAGGATGATTTATTCTATTCCAGGATGGGTGTCTTTTGATATTCCTCGTACTTAAGATATGCTGAAAACGAGGCAATTTGCTTATTCTGGGTTGTCGAATTCTCTGCGCGAATCCTTTTACCTTGTAAGTTTATCTCCGTTTCGAGGAGGTTAATTAAATTCTTTTTCATTCACTGACCTTGAATGCTGAATATTCATCGACTTGAGATCGGTTACGCATTCATAAGATTCGGATGAAGATGATGGACGGGCTTTAGCACCAGAGATATCAAGCCAGAAGAAAGAAGCGCTTAGTAATATTGGTCCGAGTTCATTAGATAGGCGATGCTTGCCATAAAGACCGTTTTACACGATGGTAATGTTCTCCTTCAATTCGGCGCCAAAAACTCGTGACCAAATGTAGGACTAAAATCGAATTCGATGCCTCGGAGCCTGTGTTTACACACGACGCTTATTTCAGTGCACAGTGGCGCCGCCCAGGCATTCTCTAAACTACGTGACATTGGGATGTGATATTAGGCAATATTGTCTAAACATAGTTTCTGTAATTTTCAAAATGCATTCCAAACAATCGTCAGAAAAAAGTTCGTAAGGTCTCAATGAAATAGTTTATCGATTATAGCTCACATGTCTCCCCCCAATTATTTATGACTTAAGCTCCACCTCAAGGTATACTCTCAAGACGCTCAACCCTCCTGCTTGTCTGTCATATTTCGTTGGATCCAAGAAGGCGATAGAAAAAAAGTATCGTTCTTTTTTCTCTAATCAGTTCTGATAATCGTATTCCGTCCCGTAATGGGATGCGATCACACTATACACCGTTGTACAGCTTGAAGGTAACGAGCATGCTGAATCGAGTTCATTTTTCAGAAATGATACACGCGTCGTGTAAATCAGTGTGAAATATCATTTCCCTCCCTTCAAGTTAGAGGATATTCCGTTCCGAGTGGCAACCAACGATGGAGCGGTACTTAATGCACCCGACGGAGTAAGAGACATAGATTCGACCCTCAAGGACGGTTCTGTGAGTGCCTTCTACAAATTTCTGTAATCTCACTTCGTATCATCATTATTATTCTGAATCGTATTCGCTCTATTTAAAAGACGCCATTGTCAGAAAAATTAAAGATGACTGCGTTAAGAAACATGGCCTTGGCTATTTCGCGAACAAGTCTGCGTTCTCGAGCGAGATTTTTCCCTCTCGTCATAATGGAGATCACATTGGAATCCAACGCTTAAATTTCAGCATCTGTCAGAAGCATGGAGTAAATATCGCACTATCAATGATGCAATTATATAATTTTTTGGCTGCAACTTTAAGTTATTAAATAAATAATGAATAAAATAAATTCTATTCGGTGGATAACTACTTTCGATGTTCTCCATAGCCCATTTTCCTCCCATCAATCCAATCCATTCTTGCGAAGTCTTTTGAAGAGTTTGCGACCGCGTTTTCCGGTAGAGAGCGGCAGAATCGTTATAGCTCACTAGCGCGCGTGCCCGGATCCCTTGACGTCCAAAAACTCTTTTTCTCGGCTCCCATAGCATCGCGGGAACGGGGAAGGTGCGGGAAGGGAAAGGGCAGGGGGTGCGAAGGAGGAGGGCGATACTATAACCTATTACACGGGGACCGCCAGCCAGCGCTTAAAGCGAAGCAACGAGGCCGCACATTCATAAGCGACGGGGAAGTTTTCCTTCTTAGCGCTCTCCGAAGCCGCTCCCCTCCCCTCCCGCCCCCTCTCTCCCCTCCCACCCCCACAATCTATTCATCGCCCTCCCGTCGCCACTCTCTTAACTACCTACCGCCGCAACACCCCGCCCTCCTCACCCCCTCCCCCCTGCAATCTCCTCCTCTTTCTTTCTTTCTTTCTCCATCTCCTTCTCATGCAGGGGGGGATGAGAGCGGGGGGAGAGGGTGGGGGAAAGGGAGAGGGAGGGAATAGAACGACCCCCATCTCCACGGTTACTGAGGCTTCCTCGCCTGCCTCAGGGGTTGTGGACATGGCAAAATTATATCTGCATACTCTCTCCCTTAGTATTAGCATATCATTTTCATTACGGGTAATAATTTTAATCAGAAATGATAAATTTATAGAGAAATTTGAGAAAATGGATCGTCTTAACCTATTTTAATCTTGTAGTAGACGCTCTCACACATAGTCATAAATAGAGTGCTCAATCGGCTAGGAAATACATTTTATTTCTTAGCCCATTCGTTCTACTGGAAAATTAATACAATCGTATAGGTAGAAAATTTTGTCTGATTTTCAAAATTTCAATCGTTGTTTCCGTGACTCCTGTAAAGAAATATTTGTGGAGAAAAAAGTTCAAAATATGGAAAATTTTCGATATTTTTTTAGAAATGGGTTCCCCAGCTAACGTTTTGTTGGAAAACCTCAAATTCATATTCAGCAACTCAAAAAACATTGAGATACTAAATATAATCTATTCACGACCTCACAGATAGACTTTTTTTTAGCACAGGTGTCCCTGGTTGAAAAGAGCCGCAATTTATTCGATATCACGCGAAATAGCTCGTGTAAATGTTAATGTGTTACGTTTATGTTGGTAAAACTGGGGTTGATGCGTTGGCATCCCATCCCGGTGGTCCGGGTTCGATCCACCCAGTGATAGATTTAATGTAAAGGCTTGCTTTAATTACCTTTGTTAGTTTTTGTGACAATAAATTAATCAGGTCATGGAATTAAAAGATACCGCATATTAGCATTACACTTAATGGTAAAAATTTACCCAACATTTACATTACAACCATTAACATTTATGCAAATTAATACGACCAAGTAGAGGTACATAGCCACCAATGAGAAAAGAACTGGTTCACATCAGTTAGATTTAATTAATAACTTGCAGGTGACGCCACGCGGAACAAAATACTGCAATTTGTATTGCATGAGAGTACGAATTCAATACTTTATGAAAGTATGTTAATATATATGTCCTATGCTTTATTTCTTCTGTCGCTGGCGTTCAAAACCTTATAATTAAAAACACAAATGTAAACTGTAAATATTGTTAAATAAGTTGGGAGTTCAAAAGTTCTTCTCAATTGAAGATTTCTTATACCTTATATTAGCAATTTATAATGGTTTTTGGTTAATCTCATTTATTCTTGTGATTGAAAATCCTTAACATACCTTATTTAGTCAGACTCTTCAGTATTTACCGAGAATTGGTTTGGTATTGCGGCTAGAGAACTTGCTTCCCTTCCTTGGGAATCAGGTTCGGATTCCGGCCTGGGTCTAGAATTCCAATGGAATTACCATCCTCTACTCGGGCTCTAAGTAGACAGCACTTGATGATCATTGCATCTCGTCTGGGAGTGCGTGAAGTTCCGGCGCTGGGTTTCTCTCCACTCTCACTCCCATTGTGTTAATCTGCCAAATACAATTTCCCTGACACGGCGCATAACGAATGTTGTCGATTTCCACAGCAGGTGAGCAATCAGTATTTCGTTGGTTTTGAAGGATACTCGTGGGGCCAGAGATCGTTTCCAAATGAGAAAAATATAGTGGCAGTTCAATAGGTAAAGTATTTGGTATTTCTAAGAATCAAAATAATTGTTATTTATGAATTTTTTTCCATTCTGGTCATCGAGTATGACATTCGATTAACTGCGATGACCGAATTCAAATCAGCAGCCTATGAGTGAATTGAATCAGTTAACACGAAACGGTTCTAAATAGTGAACCATAATCATTTAATAAATTTATCATATCAATGCATTAAAGGCTAAAAATAATTTACTCACTAAAGTTCATGGCTTTCATTTGGTATATTAAATATTAATGCCCCCATAATCTACGCTGCAATTTTAAATTCCAAGCAGATTAACTGGCCATAATCGGTGGGTAGGAACTGTCGGGATCGAGCGAGCATCATCATGAGCCGGAGAGAATTAACTGCCGAATCATTAGCTTCGTTTCGTCGATCTCATAAGTCGTGTAACGGACGCGAAAAACGAGGCGGGGATAAGCATTCCATGATAAACCAAGTAAAGAAAACCACGATTTTATTTCGCCAAATATCTCTGGACAATTTTTATCAGTCGCATTATGTCTTTTATTTTCTTTGAAAGTTGTTTCTTATTGTGCACGTTAGAGCATAAAATGAGTCCAGAGTTGGTTTTTGGGTGCCGCAGGGAATGAAGTGGAGGGGTGACTTTACCCGGGACTGCTCCAACCTACGTCACATTCCTAATTCAATTATATATGCCTGTCCAACTGGGACACAGTTCATCAGTTTAACATTTGCTCTTTTGTAATGGGGCTTCCACGTGACCTTGCAATCTGGCAATATTACCGTTCGTGACTTAAATCCGACCGAATATTATGTAATACCACAATAAAAAATGTGAAGTGGTTGATTTTCCCTATACATTTTTAAAAACTTTAATCCCATATTTTCAGTATTGAATATATCGAATAATTATTTTTAAGCTTATTTATGACAACTTAAGTAATTCTGGTTGGTTGGCTGAAAAAAATGAAGCTTTTATAGATTCCTGAAGAAGATCAATCTTTAGCCTTCGGTACTATCTTTTATTTTTTTTCCAAATATTTTAGAGTTCAGTGGAAAGTAATCGGCCCCGGTTTCGGCGGGGTAAAGTCCTCGCCTGCTAACCTGAGGGTCGCGGGTTCGAGTCCCGCCTGGGTAGAATATTATCTGCCCAGGGCATGGGTGTTTGTGTCTCGTCCGTTGTTACTGTTATTCACCCGACGTAATTGGCCCATTGTGCTGTATTTGGGATAGTGAAGATAAATTTAAAAAACTAAAAAAAAAGGTCTGTCTTTGGCAGCGGTCGCAGCTCATGCTTTGAATCCAACGATGCGCGTCCAAACTTGGGATATTATTGTTTGGGCCGTTTTTCTCCCATCCTCAGAAGGTGATTTGCAACTGCTAAGCAGTATATTCATTCTGCACATTAGATTTTAATGATTATTTCAATCAAAGGGGAGAACATATTGCTTTCCCTCTTTCTTATCGAATTTTTATTATCATCATCTCCTTTTGGTGAAAATTTTATGTGGACTCGAGTTTGGATACTGATTAAAGTGTACCAGAATACCCACAAGGTTCTACATGAATAGGGGTTATGTCATTCTTGATTCATACCGCATATTTTATTCCGTGTTTAATCATGGGAGTCGAAAATTATTACAACTAAAGTTCGATTTTTTTATCGCAATGAGAAAAAAATGTGACAGTATTTTGACGAGTCTAACGAAACTCTTTCTTTGACATGTTATAATGAACAAATTCAAGTTAAATCTTGATAAAATGTTTGTACTGTGTAGATAAAAACATTAATATGAAGCTTTAAAAGTTTTTTGAGCCCTAATTTTCAATCTAAGAGTTGCTGCCAGTTTAATGAGACAACTTATTCTTGGTAACGAATAGTACTTCTTTTTTCGTAAAACTATTTGCGGCAATATTGTAAAGACAGTAACAATCGTAAATCCACATCATGAAATCGATTTTTGATGCGTTAATTAACACTCTAGGTGTTTAACCTTCTAGGGGTGGCGGAGGCAGAGTCGGGCGGTGAGGAGATATTTTTGGGGATTGTCTTAAGGAGGTTGGTCCGAAAACTAAAGTCCATGTCATTTTCTTGATACGCGCAGGAGTTATAGAATAAAAGGCCCTCTATCGATTGGCTAAGTTAGAAAGACACCTTTCCGTCCTGGTTTTTCCAATAATCGCATTTTAAAATAGCTATATTTACATTACGTATTACAGTAGGAACGGATCCTTGGTACATAAAATATAGATTTAGAGTGCTGAAACCCATGTGGTTTATACAAAAAACGGATATGACATAAACAAGTATTTAAGAAACTGATTAGTTCAAAAATGACGGTAGGGCACTGACTTAGTTTTTGAGAAATTAAATGATTATTATCGAAATTTTATCCGAGACACAGTTGTTAGCTGTTCGGGGCACTGGGGTCGCTCATACATGTGGCAGCGTTGGAAGTGAACTTACACATACCGTGGGAATTCAAAGAGAGAGGCACATTTCAGAAGCTGTAAAATGCTTCTTTGAAAATACAGTAGCACCTCGATCAATGACAAACATCGGTCAAAAAACGAAGGGCTTCATATAACCCAAACAGGACCGATAAATATTCCTAAAACATTTTGTTGTCACTTAATAATAATTAACATCACTTAAAAACGACTGATAAATGCGGCGCTTACAGCTAAAATGAACGCTTGATAATATAAATATTTCTGAATAATACAAACTAGTAGTTTTTAAATCCTAATGTATACCTTTGTGATTTTTAATTCATGTCTGTTCATCGTCTTAGGCAGAAGTAGGCATATATACTTGAATTATGACCTTTGGTAACATTCCTATTCTTAATATCATTAGCCCATCATCTATATAAATTACTTTCTTTACTCTTTTTTCTATATTATTTCTCACAATTTTGAGCTGTAGCGTCTGAACGGTCGATCTAATCGAAATTCTGACATTCAATTTTTTGTAGGCAACGAAACGTTCGTTCAAACGTTCAATTTTTACCTCTTTTGGGGGAAAATATTTTTAAAGCGAGTTACAATGATGAAAACAAAATTTTTAATAGATGTTAGTGAAAAAAATATGAAAAAAAGAAGAAAAATGTATTCTCCAGAGAAACGAACCTCACACCTTCCACTTCACAACCCACTACATTTCTTCTCGTCCACCACTAGGTTGGACCTAGGGACAGTGTAGCAGCAAATAAATTTTACCAAAACAATGTATAAATAGCGTTATAGTACTGATCTCCACAATAACACCATTTATTGATCAATTTAGTCCTGATAAGGACTATTATGTAGTATGTGAACTTCTAAAAAGAACTTATTCAATGTGTTTAAAGTAGGAAAGCACTTTAGTTCACGCACATCAAACACCAGTCACTAAGGACATCAACAAAGTTCAGAACGGCGTTGCCAAAGTTTTTATAAATTAATTAACCTTGAAATAAATGTTAATGTAGGGTGTACTTGAGAAAATATTGTAATATAACAATCACATTAATATATTATAGATATTTCTTATAGATATTTCTGATAGATAATTAGATATTTCTGGTGATATATATTGTTGAAAAGGTTTCATAAATCTTATTTCTTATTTAGGCATAATCGCTGCACGACTCCATTCTCGGTATTCGATTAAAAAGTCTTTTCGTAAACTTGTCTTCCTAATATTGATTTTTAATACGATATTTCAGCTTTCCTCTAAATTAGACACAATACAAACCAAATTAGTATTCTTTTAAAGGCTCCTGTACATAACTAAAACAATCGGAATGACGCTAGAATTATGACTCATTCGGTCACGAACCAACCTCCTTAACCCTAACATTCCCCCACCCTCATTCTTCTCCACCCCTCTCTTCCCCACCCACTCTCCTCCTTCCTCCTCCCACCCCTTTTTCTCTGTCGGTTCGTCTTAGAAAGTCTTCGTCGCCCGCGTTAATGGCTCAGAACGGCGGGGAGGAGGGGGAGGGGTAGGAGAGCATGGAAGGGGTAAAATCGATGGTTGTCGGTTACTCTACTCGTCGACGGTGACAGTTTGCGACAAAGAAAGAAGTCTCGAGAGGCGGAAGAGTTGAAAATAAAAAACAACGGCCTCGGATGATGCGTACGGAGCGGCGCGGTTGAGAGATGGCAGCAGCAGCGAAAATTTTCCCCATTTAATGGAGAGGTCATGTGCAATTTTTATTTTTTTTATTTCAACTGGAGTTAGAAGTATTAAGTAAATATATTTCCATTAATCGAGTAAAAATATTTCTTTTTTATGCCTGTGCATTCCCAGTGGTCAACTGAACAACTCTTGCCGAACACCCCTTTCGGGTGGCTTGCAGGGTAATAAGACAGGTGCATACACATATCTACATGCGCAAGTCTTTATCTTGACCAATTTTTTCACGCCGTACAGGAAAAAAGCCATCAGACAGTTCACATCAGCATTTTTTCGATTGTATCAAAATTTCAGCGGTGAATAATTGATTTATTTTGAAAAGTAGTAGAGAAAAAATATGAGGTACTCACTGTCAAATGTTTGGCCAAATCGAGGAGTTAGAAGTTCGTCAATTTTTCAGACTATATCACTTTGGAGTGCACACCCGAAGTATTTTCCGTGTAATGTTGTCAGTATTCTTTGGTAAATATCTCAAAAATAGTGCGTTGTGTGGTAGATATTGTTGTTTTTCGGTAAGTTGAGATGAATTTGTTCAAAACGAGACTATATTGACTGACTTCTCGGTGAAATGATATCTCGCTTAATCGAATTAAATTTGACTGGAGGTGTAATCGTGGACGTGCTTCAGGCTTTGCACGTTTAAATCACTTTTCAATTAAGTCGCAAAAACCTCCCGGACCGCAGTTTGATCTGGTGTATTCGCATAGTCGGTTGAAATCTCCGTGCATGCAGTGATAAGTATAAAGGATTCGAGAGTTATATTTTACAATTTTCGCCATTAACAATATCATGCTATGATTTGGATTTTCGGCGCGGAATTAGAATTTTAAACAAAAATCACGAGTGAATACGTGTTTCGTATTTGGCATGGTACCTCAATTTTGTCAACCGCCAGTATAATGATATAAAAGGTATTTTTTGCTTTTAGGAGATAATCTGTGCATATGTAATCTAATTATTTAGAAATCTTTGTATGTAGAGTGATATGAGGCTTCGTGTTAAAGCAGCATTAAATTGCCGAGAAATCAAATCGGTAACGAAATTTTTTCACTAATATCTATGAATATTTCTAATGCATTGCATACATGAAAATTTTAACGCTAATCTGTTTGTAACCAATAATTGCATGGCTTTTGTTCTCTCTCTCTCTGGAGTATTTTCCAGTTTAGTGACTAGTTCATTCCTTTTTTTTACCTCAGCATCGCCCGTCTGCGTTATTCATCCTTACGGGAACTGGTACATTTAATCCATTTTTGAAGTGAAATACGAATGAAACAGTGGTGTTTCAATAGAAATTCATGAGCAAAAAAAGAATGTTTCTCTGGATGTATGGAGGGTCTGCGATAGGAGTCAGTGCAGTTTTGAAGAATTAACACCCGATACTAATTCTGCAAAATGTTTAGACCGACAGGGAGATCGCATTTCTAGGTTCATATGGCATCCACGCATCGGATGAAAGCAGCAATTCATAATATCTAGGAGTAGCTCGTTGGAATTTTCCAGAATCAGTCACCCATGCGCACCGCACATTCCTGTTACCCGCTTCGGGAAAGACTTCATATTTGAACTTCGGAAATGCAGAGTAGACATTGGTTCAAAATAAATAAATAGTCCCGCATCAGTCTTTTCGGGTAAGGTATCTAGCAGTGAATCACAGGAGATGTGCTTGTTTACTTTATGACGTCTCTGCAGCTGATCTTCCCTGTAAATCACTCACTTCCATGAATCTTCCTGCGCGTTCGTAAGCTCCTCTTGAGAACCGACTGCAATCTTCCACTCGACGATTCATTTAATTCGACATTCCTCTTGTAAAGCTGAGCGCATCATAATAGGGTTGTGCATGACTTTTTTGCACATTTAAAATTGAAGGCAAAAAAAGAAATATTGGCAATGTGAGGTAAGTTTTTTACGGCTAGTATATTCGCTTAAAATTCCTCTGAAAGTGGCCAAAATGTATGCTGCGCTGAAGCACTCTGCCGCTATGTTTGTTGGAGGGTGACATCACAAGACAGTACCATATCGTCGCAATCATAATTTGGTCCTCTTATTGATGGAATCAGCAAATATAACATTATGTTTGTGGTCGGAAAACTGTTTCGACATGCAGAATGATATTGAAAGACGTGCTATAAATGGTGCATTGTTCCTTAACATCGATTGGTACGCTTAAATGAGGATTTCTTTTGTACCCTAAGCCAATAGTGTATGAGGGAAAAGGTTTCAAGTGGTCGTCCAATTAATCGTGCTAAAAGTACGTATATTTTGCCAAGCAAGTAAATTTTCAGTTCTCTGCCCTTTGATATATATATAATTGTACTTTTTCAGCGTATACAAATATATTAATTATTTATTAAAATTGGTAACACACAGGAGAAAAACGGGGGTCATTACGGTGCACCACGGTTGGAATTTCGATTTGACGGGAAAGATAAGGCCTATTTATTTTGTGTTAAACAAGAAAATGATAATTTTGTAGATAATGATGTATTTCTATCAGCGATGAATAAATATATTTAGATATGTGAAATCGCTAGGAAGTTTTTCATGAAACATATAATTGCTCCTTCTATGTCCTAAAAAAAACTTCGTCTAAATGGGCTTTTTTACCTATATTTTTAGTGAATGTAGGTTAAAACATTTATAGAAAGCATTTCATATTTTTTGTTAAATATCATTTTAGTTATTGCACCATATGGAGGATGACATGAGGACGATGCTTGAAAGAGTCGCATCGCGGATTCCGCTCTGCGCCGCTCAAACCAACTATCGGTGCCCTCACGATATTCATCCTATATTATTGTATCGTCAGTTGAACGTAATTGTTCATATGTTACCACCAACGATTTCTTCATTGCTAAAAAGGGCTCTCCATTTCTACTGTTTGGATTGGCATAATATGTTGTTAATTATGTTAAACATGTCAGCCGCTCCTCTCCACAGAGTTAATCTTTATTTTCTTATTACGAAGCTGTGGGGCCAATCTGTTTTTTTTTTTACTTTTATGGAGTTTTCCTTTAAAATGTTCGAAAACGTCTACCAATCGTCGTTTCCTACATAATCTACGGATTTTGCACCAAATGTTTCCACAGACTTAGAAAATATTTTGATGACCATATTCACCCACATTTTGCCGAGTGATTCTTCTGCAATTTTCTCTGTCACCGGTTGCTTTTTTTCTCCATTGTGTCACACATTTTGCAACACAAATTTTTACTACAAGGTCAACAACTTAGCTATGAATAGTGCCAAATGCGTGTTACTACACCTCATAATGAGATGAAGCCACGTTTTTTTCCAGGTGTCATCGCCTGATCCTTTCTCGGGTTCGTTTGGTCTTCCTTTGTTATTCCTCTCTTCCTCGTGATGTCCAACAATAATATAGCCGCTGCGAAAAGTTACTACGATGTATTGCTTTAAATAATACTAAGCTCAGGTCCACAAATCCACAAAAGTATAAATGCCTTCCAGTACAATTCCAAGTAGCCGCATAACGAATACAGTTCCGATATATATTAAGTTCCCGAATTTATTTGACCAATGAACCTGAGTTTAGGTTTCTCTGCTACCACTCATGCACTCAACAATAAGTTTGACACCAGCACCGTGATGACGACTATTCTTTAATTTCTCCCTTGACACGCACGCTCCACAGATGAGTCTCCAAAGGTATGATTAACCAGTCAAAAATTCTACTGCTTCATTATGTTGCGAATTTTAATGATTCATGCAAAAATGAGCCAGTGTTAACTCTTACTAAGTAATTTCTAAATGTTCCAAGTTTAACTCCTTTCCCCACTGCAAACGCAGCTTAAAAACGTCGAAAACCATTAAATTTGTGGAGAGAGCCTCGTACGTCCAAGAAATGAACAAGATTGCCTGCTGCAGACGACATCTTACGGACATTGGTCTAGGATCGGTGATAGAAGGATTAACTTTGCAATTCCACATTGTAAAAGATTTATTTACGACCGGTTTCGCCGCAGTGCAGCATCATCAGGAGGCTGCTCTGCTTCAGGCTCTGCGGCGAAACCGGTCGTAAATAAATCTTTTACAATGTGGAATTGCAAAGTTAATCCTTCTATCCCTGATATCAAGGAATTCCACCGAGTGAGAACTGAAACTGTCGTTGACATTGGTATAATTTTAACCTCGAGTTTGGTAAAACTATTATCTAAATTTTAAGATGTATGCGTGAAACAACTTCTGGTCATACATATGGAAATACTTCTGGTCAACTTGCTGTAATATTAAATATATACGAGGATTTCAAATAGATTTTGATGGAGTCATTACATAATTACCTTCTACATTAATGTGGCAATTTATTGAAAAAATAATGAATTATGACTAATATATGCACTCATATGATCAAAGAACATTTTTTTATTGATAATACTAAGGAGCTTAGTAAAAGATGAAACGGAACATGCCAGTAAACGAGCAGTTTTAGAATGTTTAGAAGTGGGAAACGCCTGTTGCCAATAGAGTCCAAGATGCCTTACTGCCTTACTGCCTCGTGACGTCAGAGTCAGTTTTCAACATTGCCGCCCGTATTAGTGAAAAATATATTTATTAGTTTCGAAAAGGTCATATTAATTTTATCGGCATCCCTGGAATACGATATTTCCTCTAAAGCACATGCTTTGAAAAGTGTTCTTAAAAATACTTTTGGAAATTAAAGAGTACGTATTAAATGTCTATCAATTGTGATTTCCCTTTGCCATAATCAACCCCCGGAGCTACATGTATCCTATATCTGGCGTCCGTTTCACCTACCAATTCAACATTTGCCGTGGGTGACTCGCGTGAATCACCTGTCTCAGAAATTGAAGCACGCATTGCGTAAGCAGCTAATCATTTGTGCAAATGACCTTCGAGGTTAGGTTTGAAATTCTAGAACAATACCTAGTTAAATTGGCTAGAATAGCTGCGAGCGAAATCCTCCGTTGCCAAAAGTGGAAGTGGAAGAAGAGAAAATGTACGTAGACGTTCATGTTGCTAATGGCAAGCTTTAATTTTTTTATCGACGTTATTTTTAGCGAGCTCCGTATTTTGAAATTCAAATTCCACTAAAATATAAGGACGAGCACCGGACAATGTGCAGTCATCGTTTTGACAGCTGACAACGGTTTTCATTACCACCCTTGTCCATTTTCCTTCGCTTTTAAGCGAAAGAAGCCCATACGTGCGCGAGCAAGAATTTACATGTGTAAAATTTCGAGAAAATCTCGACCGAAAATGCACTTCTACGCGTCAAATTTAAGGTCAGGACATTAAACATATCAGAAAGGAGCCCAGAATAAAAATTACATTCAGAGATTTTGCAAGTGTAGTCATTTTCTTTAATTTTTCCCTTGAATGACAACTTGCGGAACGCCTTTTGCAGCGTTGCCACGTATCATCGTCATAGTACATCCATTCTTGCATTCATCGCTGCTGAGTGACAGATGTTTCCTAATAAAAAAAACACGTGTGATTCGATTCTTAATCATTTTTTTCATATTTAGGGTTATTAATATTTTAGGGTTACTTCATGTGGTTTTTTTCTCCACATAATAGCGTATTAGCTATATTTCTAAACTATCACCTCAATTATGGCTTTGCTATGACTTGGGTTTAAGGGGTGATTATCGAAATAGAGAAAAAAATCATGTGTAAAATGTGTTTTTTACTCTGGCACGATTTTTGATGTATGTTAAATACCGCATAGAAGATGATGTGAATTGTGTTAGCACTCCTTGGAGAAAAAAATGTATGCAAATAGAATCGAATCATTTCGAAATTATTTGAAGCGCCACAAGGACAGGTGTTAAATGGCGTTCGATTGCCAAGAAAACAAATCGGTAACGCGCAGCATTTTTCACTTTTTCCTGGTCGTATTACTAATTATTACCCGCATGCAAAGTTTCTCGCTAATCTATGCATGAACAAAAATTGGTGTAACGAAGTAACGTCGATCCCAGCACCTTAAGATGTGAATTATGTTCTTCTATTTGCTTCCGATAGCGGGCTCATAGTCCCGGGAAAGCCCTCAACGCTCTCTCCCGGGTCGTCCAAAATTTCTCCGGGAAGCGGAGGGTCTTCAGGCCTGGAGGCCATAGGGATTCCGTGCACATTATACGCGGGGTGTTTGTTGGGGGGTGTGAGGCACTTGGAATACAAAAGCAAGCGACGTGCAAAGCAGGAAGTCTAGTGCTTCGGTCCACCGCCAATTGTGGCACACAATGGCGTTGCTGCTGTTCGGGAATCGCAAACACAAAGTTGCTCCTTTGGCGAAAACGCTAGGAGAAGGAAAATATGGCCACATGCTTATCTATATGGGAAAACATGGATGACTATTTTTACTCTGTTTATGTTCGAGAATCTGAGGATAATCATAACTAAAATGAGTCAGCGAGGTAGGAAGACATTTTAATTGAATAGTCAGCAATATGGAAGCAAAATAAATGCTATTGGTAATCATAAGAGGTTATTGATATTAAGAATTTAATGATTAATGTGAACATAATAAAATGCATTGAAAATGGTCTTCAATGCCCAATGTGCCCAATGTCATATGGTTGCTAAAGGACGAGAAGGAAAAATAAATAAGGAAATTAAATTTATAATTTAATGACGTAAATTCATTTTAAGGACAATACAGGCATCGTCCCATCGCCGTTCATTCTCCCTATTCTGCCGTCTCCGTGTTTTCACCTTCAGCACCTTCATCCATGTGCATGGAGGGCCGTCTACGCTTCCGTGCCTCTATTCTGCCTCCTCCTTAATTAAGAACAATCTAAGAAATCTATAGCAAAAGTAGTTACTCTAGTTACTTCCTTGTTCAGATCTCCGTTAGGCAATACCGGGTGTCCGAAAAAATCTCCAGAGTTTTGAAAGACTTTTATTCAGTTAAACATAAACTTATGACTACAACTAATAAATTCCATGAAATGTGATATTATCAATTTTGGACTCCTAGTAGGTGCATCTGGATTTGGGATCGACTCATTGCTCTACAGCTGTCCAACCGATATTCGACTTCTCTACATGTAAGGATCGAAAAAATATTTTTTTTAAACTGCAGTGCGTCATTATTTACTCTTACTTTACTTATGATAAAAGCAAAATACGATAGTGTCTTTGATAGTACGGGATTAATGTTTCAATAAAAATTTATTTGCTCATTAAGGACAACTAATTTTTCGTATAAGAAATGATCTGAAATAATTCGAGCATCCGAATAAAAATCTCAGAGTTCTCCATTCTTCATCGCTATGACGTGAATCTTCCGATGAGCTCACGTTTAAATCTTGTTCACTTTATTAAAAATCATAATTTGACGTTTTAATTTATCTTTTTTATGTGCGGCACTACTTTGATTTCAGTAAACAAGTCGTTGCCAGTGTAACCAAAAGCAATATGACGTGAATATAATGGGAAGCAAAAGCGCCACTTTCTTCCCTTAAAACGTCTCAAATCGATCTTTCCATTCTGTTGTGGCAAAAACACTCTTTTACGTGTCCTTCCATCTCTCATTTATTATAATTATGCCGTTCATTCTATTCTAACCACTTTCACTAATGTTTCTGGTTTGACCTACGCGGTTCAGTATGCATTCGTGGTCTCCAGGCTCTCCTTGTCTAGCTCCTGTCTTAGAATCGCTCTTCTTCTTCCCCTTCGTCACCTAGTAAGTCGAGTCCGCATTAATTTTCAGTCTCCGTCGCTCTGTATAGATTTACGTTGCCCTAAAATATGTTTCTAATCGACATAACCTTTAAATGTCTCTCTTCATACAGGGATGTCCTGATTTCACGTGGAACATCTGAATTTAATTGCAGGTTGAGGCTTTGTTTGATATAAAATAAAATTGCTGTAAAGGTTTATTCGGATATTATCCAATTTTTCAGCAATCATCAAAATAAAGAAAAACATCTATAATAACGTTTTGATTAAGCAGATTATCCAGTTTTTTTATCTTTCGCAGATGAAATTTATATTCGCGTATTAAAACACACGTCTGTTCGACGTATTCTTTGATGAAATAAATAAAATGTCCCAAAAATAAACTAAAAAGGAATTCCAATGTAACAAAATTTATGAGACTAGCTTTTATCATGAGCAGAGGCCTCTGTAATTTACTCAGTGCAATTTACTGCATGGAATGAAAAGAATGAAACCGTGGAATCCCGTTATAATGCTGCGCTGATTTTGCATGAATTCAAACAAACGCTCTCATTCGGATTCACGAATCTCTGATGGAAAACTGAATGGAATCTCGCTTCCAATCCTAGTCCACGCAAAATATAATGCTCTTCAATGTAAACTGCACGTTTGCCTGACCTCATGCCACACAAGCCTGGAAGTTTGGTGACACGTAAATAAAACATATATTTTCAAGCTTGTATTTTTTGAAAATATGATTTTTTTACCCAATGTGGTATTGGTCCTGAAAAATCACGGCTGAAGAGCGAACAGGGAAAGGGATTGTAGTGTATCATTTAAAAATAATGAATGCGAAATGGACCGCATAGCAAATGAAGAAATCGTTAGAAAGACTGGATAATGTAGAAAAGGAATCTTTTAAACTCTGAGGCGAAGAAGAGACTAAGTTATTGGACTCATTTTATTACAATATAGCCTCTTAAAAACAATAATGTAAGAAAATCACGACAAGGATTATCACGATGCTAGGCAAAGGATGGAATCCATCTGGCCAGTTACGAAGGAAAAGCTTGAGTGGGAATGAAATGGTTAGCTGCGGGGGGAGAGGATATGAAACTAGACAATCTTCGGATTGATGATTACTGAGTGGGAGCATTTTCCTTCCATTGCGTTGTAATTCAATAGGGTCTCTAAATTTTGTCTGAGTAATTAAGGGCCGTAAATCAAATTTAGGTTTTGAAAAATTGTCCTCCCAATAAAGCAATTCAGGTATCAATGTCATGCGCACCACTATGTACGGATAAATCAATAATGCGTACATTCTGGCAGATTCACACTTATCCTTTTCATTCCACTAGCAGTGCGACAACGTCGTTCAACATCGATTGTATTACATTATTCCTTCGATACAAGTCTTTGCTGCGCAAATGTGCGCTCATTTGTCCTTGTTCACAGGGTAAGCATTACATTAGTTGTTTAACGTGTTTGTTGATTTGGTAGTGTATTTGAATTCAAAATGCCGACTTGCGCGTTGTAATCACAGATTTCCTTGTCTAAGAACTAAAAGACAGTAAATTCTCCGTGAGCACATCAATAGCGGTCGTGTGGAGGAAATGGTTGCGAAGACGCGTATCGATAGAGCGCAAGATATCGAGATATATCGAATCGAACGATCCTGCGGCACGGAGGACGAGGCGAGGAGGTGAAGGGGGAAAGAGGTGAAGGCGTATTAGCTGAAGGATGTTGTTATGCATCGAGGAGAGAGAAGGCGGAGGGAGGAAACCTTTAAGGAAGTGAAGAGGAATGCGCTGCACAGGGAAGGGAAGGGGTGAGAGAGGACGCAGTGTGTTGATGGGGCTGTGAATTCCCTCCCGAGACACCCTGCATCCGATAGTTACGGTCCCGGAGAACGCAGACCACAAACTGCCACTTAAGTAAAGCACCGGCTCGACGTACCACTCCCTCCCTTCCTATTCTCCCTCTTGCAAAGTGTCGCCATCTGGATTCCTGAACTACGGAAGAGCACCTTGGAGAAAACGAAAAATTTTGAATATCTACAGATTAAGAGAAAAAAGGACGAATACCTCGTTCGCCAGGAAAAAAAAGTAAAATTGAGTTGCCGTTCACCATTTACACATTCATTGTTTTAGATGGTCAATATGACATATTTGTCGTTTTTGTTTCATTTTATTATCTCGAACACTGCTCAAGGTCCTATTCGTGGTAAAATAATTTTCAATCGGGAACCCCTCTATGTTGCGAATTTGATAGATTCTATCACTGATGAAAGTGCGGGCGACCCACCGAAAATTTTAAACTCGTGAGTATCCTTTTTATATGTTTTATGTTTAGTGTCACCCTGTGACAAAGTTTTATATTATATATACATATATTTGTGTATATATATATATATATATATATACATATATAAGGTCCGTGGTTCGATTCCCGGTCCAGTCGAATTTTTTCTGCTTGGAATCGGCCATCATTTCATCTTCACACCACCATTGTGTTTGTAAATTTTATGTGTTCCTATCCACTTTCTTTCTACCTTTCTGTATAAATCTTTATGTGAGTATTTGCCGCTGTGCGGTCTGAGTGAATGAGTGAACGATTGTATGCCCTGAACGGGTCATTTCCTACTTGGGTTAGCGTACCCCGAAACGCCTGTTCTATATCTTTCACCACTGTCTGTGTGCTTGAGTTATTCTTTCATTTCGCCTTCTGTGTATGTCATTCTCTCTCTGCCGGTGGGTGAAAATCTGCCCGCGCACCATCTACTGGCCGCTCTCATGGGTCATGCCTTGGGGAGTGTTTGTTCATATAAACCCCCGCCGATTCCAGTGGATCCTTTGTAGACTGGGTAGATCGGTGGTCTGAGCAGTGGACGCGACATCCAAAGGTCTGTGGTTCGATTCCCGGTCCAGTCGAATTTTTTCTGCTTGGAATCGGCCATAATTTCATCTTCACACCACCATTGTGTTTGTAAATTTTATGTGTTCCTATCCACTTTCTTTCTACCTTTCTGTATAAATATTTATGTGAGTTATATACACACACAAATATAAAGGAGACTTACAGGGGGGTAAAAAGACGAAAGTAAAAAGAAAGTCTTTCTTAGAAACGTTTCGGGTGTTAGCCCTTCCTCAGTCAAAGAGAGAATGCACTGCTCCAATGAGGGTAGGAGAGGTGAGGTTGTGAGGGGGGGACTGGGAAGGTTAATAGTGCTGGGCCTGGCTGATGGGGCAGGGGGAAGGTTGATACAAAGTTATGATGATAGGGGACTGGGAAGAGCCTAGAGCTGGGAAGGCGCGGGGAGGGGGGGTTTGAAGCAACAAAGTAACCGAGTGATCAGGGAGGTTAATGATCCTGGGCCTGGCTGACTGAACAAAGGGAAAGTTGCAACAAAGTAATGAAAGGGGACTGGGAGGTGACTAGAACATGGAAGGAACGGGAGTAGCAACAATGTAATGGAGGGGCGGTGACAGGTAAGGGGAGGTAAAGACAGGCTAATTCAGGTGAGGGGAAGTGAGTGGTTGAAGTTGGGAATGGGGTGGGGGGGCAAGAAACAGAGAGGAGTAGAGAGTTAATGGAGAATATTGAGTCCAGGGGGGGAAAAAGCTTTGCAGAACCAGATTATTGACATCTCAGTAGTTCTTAGTTCTGTATTGGAAGCATCAGCGGGGAGGGCTAACACTCGAAACGTTTCTAAGTAAGGCTTTCTTTTTACTTTCGTCTTTTTACCCCCCTGTAAGTCTCCTTTATCTTTGTGTTTGTGGCCATTTGGCGAAGTTTTCCATTGTGTATGTATATATATATATATATATATATATATATATATATATATATATATATATATATATATATATATATATATATATATATATATATATATATATATATGTGTGTGTGTGTGTGTGTTAGAACGAGCGCCGCGCCTCTTCGGCTCTCCTTGGCGAACCTCTGTTACCTTCTGGATCAGGCTGCTGTCCTCTCTTTCTCGGACCCGTCTTCTTCTTCGGGAACTCGGCAGTAGCGAGGATTTAAGAATAATAAACCCTCTCACCTTTTTACCACCCTTTTATTAACTTGACAATTACAAAACCTCCCTGGTCTGACCGTTCTATCGGCCACGCTAATTGTCTTGATGTCCTTCTCGCGGACAAATCACTCACGAACACTCTCTACCGTACGGACCGAACACTCTCGCGGTCGCACGTTGACTGTCTGCTCCCGCCAGCCGTGCCTGTCGGCGCGTCGTAACTCCGGAGGTCCCCTTGACGTGGTTCCTCCCGGCTTTACTAGAGGGAACCACTTCCCCGGATACTCGGCAAATCGCGCTGCGTAACAGTCGGCCCTTCCTGACAATAGGACCGTCCCCGGTCCTCTGCCTGTTGTCTTTGCCATTTGGGATGGACGGGGTGTCGCAGTCGTCTGCTTCTGCGGCAGGGCTGTTTTCTTCCTCGACGTCATCCGCTTCTGCTGCCGGGCTGTTTTCTTCCTCGACGTCATCTGCTTCTGCTGCCGGGCTATTTTCTTCCTCGACGTCATCTGCTTCTGCTGCCGGGCTGTTTTCTTCCTCGACGTCATCTTCGACATTCAGGGGGGGGGGCAACACCAGGGTTTCATACGGTCTGAACTAAACACTGAATTGAAGGCACGTTGAGTGCGTTTTGCCCCTGGAACATCACATAGGATGTACCTGTCCCTAGGTAATACTTTATCTATCTGATAGGGTCCCTTAAACTTTGGTGCTAACTTTCGCGACGTCCCGGTCGCCTGAACTTCCCTTTCTACTAACACCAGATCCCCCTGTTCATATTTTCGCGGGGTTCTGTGACACGCATCATACCTCTCTTTTTGTTTCCCTTGAACTATAGTTATTTTGTCTAGAGCCTCCTTTCTAACTAAATCAAGAGATTCTATTCCCTCCATACCTTCACTGTCTTGTAATGACAACACGACTCGGTTTCCAAGTGCATCGCGTGGACGATAGGCAAGCAATAGTTTTTATAGTATAGACGATAAGCAAACAATAGGCACTTTTCCCTGTCGTTTTATTTACCATAGAATTCATTGCAAACTGGATCTTTCTCAAATTAGCGTCCCAGTCACTCCCATCCTCTGCTGAATATTGTGTGGAAATGGCTCTAGAAATTACGGCGTTTGACCTCTCCACCTGCCCATTTGCTCTTGGCGTGGCTGTTGCATTATTTATGTGTTTTATTTGGTTTCTGTCACAGAATTCTTCAAATTCTTTCGCGGTTGAGGCAGTTCCTCTGTCTGACACCAACCGTTCGGGACACCCAAACAAGCTGACAATATCCTTGAGTGCCTCGCAGACCGGTTTCGTCTTTGTGTCCTTCACGGCTCTCAGTACAACGAATTTTGTGAAATTATCTTGATAAGCTAGAACGTACTCGTGTCCCTTCTTGCTTCGTGGGAATGGTCCCAGATGGTCCACATGAACTGTATGGAACGGAGTGGTCACCCTCTCAAATGTGTGCAGTGTACCCTCCTTCATCCCTCCTGCCCTCTCGTGATATGCGCATTCGATGCAGGCCGCTATGTATTTCTTCACTCTTTTCCTCATTTTTGGAAACCAAAATTTTCTTCTTATATGCTCAAGAGTCTTCTCCTCCGCATAGTGCCCCATGTCGTCGTGGCTGCTTTTTATAATTCGCCAGATCGTCTCCTTCGGGACTACCCACTTGGCTCCTTCGTCTGTCTTGCGGCACACCCGATTGTCCCTTATTATGTAATCATTTAGTATCTGACGTTCGTCATTTCTTTCTGCGGGTTTTCTCAGTATTTCATGTATTCTTTTTATCTCGGTGTCTTGCAGCTGCATTGTCAGAAGCCAATCCGACTCATCAATCCGCAAGGTGAATATTTTTAGGTCAGCCGTCTCCGGTTCTCTCGCTTCGTCGACTGGATTCCGGCTGAGGGCATCAACATGACTCATACTCTTTCCTGACCTGTACTCCACGGTGAAATCGTATTCCTGTAATCGCAACCACCACCTTGCGATGCGGGGAAGCATCTCCTTCTTCATCATTGTGGTTTTCAATGCATTGCAATCGGTCATCACCTTGAACTCCCTGTTCAAAAGATACATCCGAAACTTGTCAATAGCTTCCACCACGGCCAACGCCTCAAGCTCGTAACTGTGATACATTCTCTCCGCCTCTGTGGTCTGTCGACTATAATAAGCAATAGGTTTTTGCGTTTCACCATCTCGACTCTGTAGCAGGATTCCGGCTAAGCCACTCTTGCTGGCGTCGGTGTGCACTTCGTGTACTGCCTGCGCGTCATACAACGCTAATGTCGGGCGTTCCAACAATCTTTTCTTTAATTCTTCAAATGCACTCTGCTGCTCTTTTCCCCACTCAAAGGCTACATCCTTCCTTGTTAGTCGCGTCAGAGGTCTACTAAGAATCGCGAAACCTGGCACGAATCTTCTAAAAAAACTAGTCAGCCCTACAAACTGTCTGACTTCGTGAACATTAGCGGGCCTGCGAAAATCTCTGACTGCCCGGATTTTTCTCTCTCCCGGTTTTATCCCTTTGCTATTGATCTCGAAGCCCAAATAGTCCACCTTGTCCTTGAAGAATTCGCTCTTAGATGGCTTCAACGTTAGTCCCACCTGTTTCAGCACCTCGAGTAATCTGGCTAGTTTTTCCATGCCTTCTTCCACCGTCTTGCTCGGAATCAATACGTCGTCCATATAAACTAGAACATCTCCGGGTTTTGTCTTCCTAATCACTTGATTCATCATTTGGTTAAATGCCGCGGGTGCATTTACAAGGCCAAAGGGGACCTTTGTGAACTGATACAGTCCCTGGGATGTTACAAAAGCGGTCATCGGTCTCGACTCAGCAGCTACGGGAATTTGGTAGTAACCTGATGCAAGATCAAGAGTGGTGTAATACCTGTTTCCCGCAAGTCTGTCCAGCTGTTCATCTAGAGCGGGCATCGGAAACTTGACCTTCTTCGTCTTCCGGTTCAATTCCCTGTAGTCAACGCAGAGCCGGTTCTCACCACTGGCTTTCTTAACTAGCAAAGCTGGACTTGCGTACTCTGACGTTGATTCCTCTATGATGCCCAATTCCAACAACTGGTCGACTTCCTTCTGCATCTCCGCTCGTTGAGCATAAGGTAGACGATACGGTCGCAGATTCACTGGTTGTCCATCATTTACCTCTATCTCGAAGCTGTCCACCTTTGCCGTACCCAATTCGCTCATCCTTGTAGCAAAGCATTCTCTGAATTTGTTCACCAGCACACATACTGATTCTTTCTCCTCTTCCGTTAAGTTGTCGTTGATGTTGATCTCGGTCCTTTTAATCGGTTCCTCTTCTTTCACCGACAAAACCTTTAGTTTTTGCTCTTCGTTTTTTTCATTAGAAAGTCTCGTAATCCGAAGCTTTCCGTATTCCTTTTCAACTCGGACATCCCTCTGGTCTAGAGCACTCCGTCCGATAATAATGACATCATCTTGTGAATAGTCAATAATGACATCATCTTGTGAATAGTCCGGAACAATTAACACCTCAACGTTGAAGTCCACGTTGTCCACTTTAAGGGTCGTTTGCTTCGAACCGACGACCTGGCAACCTCCACATCCAAATCCGGTTAAGCGTTTCAGACTTTTCTCGTACTTCAATCCGATCTTCTCTGCTACATCTTTCCTCATGGTCACTACTTCGCTGCCCAGGTCGATAAACCCAATGATACGTTCATTGTTAATCTCCACCCATTTATGATATTCGTCCTTTACGTCCTCATTTGCACAGCTGATTAACTTGACGTTTCTCCCCCTCTCAGGAGCCTGTACATTTCTTTGATTTGCCTGCGGGCACGCCTTAGATATGTGCCCACTTTTATTGCAAATAAAACAAAGTTTATCACGAGTTGGTTCTACACAGTCCCTGGCCATATGACCAAGCTTGGCACAGTTAAAACACTTCATCTGACTGGAGTTCCTTTCCTCTTTCATTTCCCAAGGCCGTTTTTCTGACTTTTCATTTGCCATTTGATTTAAATTCCGAACTAGTGGCTTTTCTTCAATCCGCGGACGTTCCACGACGCTCTCGTATCGTTTAATTTTACCCAACAGTCCCTCAACGTCCTGGAAGTCACACATGGCCAACAATTTCACTAACTCCTTATCGCCAATTCCATTCAGAATATATCTTATCAGGGATGTATTGTCAATGTCACCGCGACTCGCTAATGCCTTCATTGAGTATACATACGTCTCGTACGTTTCATTCCGCTGTTTCTTCTTTTTGTTTAGTCTCATATGCACTTCCGCCTGGTCTGCTGATGAAGGAAAGCTGTATAATAGCTTCCTTTTAAAAGTTTCCCACGAGTGCACTTCTTCTGCAACGCTATTCAACCACGTCGCCGCGGCGCCTCGTAATTTGTTCACGGCTTGCGTTAATAACAACGAATCCTCCCATGCGTATGCGACCGCGACACTCTGAACTCGTCTAATCCACTGCTCAGCTGTAAACCCTGTTGGCAGTGATGGGTCGAACTCAGGCAATAGTCTTTCCGCCATTTCACGCTGCCCAATCGAATGGTTTCCCGCTGACGCCGATCTTCCCGCCATTATTTCCCTATCACGTTCCAGAAGCTTCCTTTCCCGGTCCAAGATATCCTTTTCCCTTCGTAGGAATTCGTGCTCCCTAGACACGTCGCTCGCCGACACGTTACCCTCTCTCCAGTCCACATTCACTTCCTCTAACATTCTAGCCTCGTTCCACCCCTCGTTTGTATCTCTTAGCGGTCTAGCCTCGCTCTGACCCCCGTTTTGATCCCTTAGCGCTCTATGCTCGCCCCAGCCTTCGCTTATACCCCGTAGCGAACTAGCCTCGCACCGACCCCCGTCCGTGTCATTTACAACGCTACTTTCGTTTTCCCGCCACGGACGCATGGTTGACGGCGTCACCGTAGAAAGAAAGGGCGCGCTATCTACTAATTCCCTCTTTACAGCCCCCGTTTCTCCACTCGCCATGTCTCACTTTTGGCACAGTTTTGAGCACGTTCCCTACTTCTCGAACCAACTGTTCCCTCTAATAACCCTAACACTCGTAACTCAGGGATAGGGGAATACACGCCTACTGTTAGCACTGGGTTTTTGCACTGATGTTCTCTTACCGCTACTGCAAACAGCATTCCTCACCAGTCTGCTCACGGGCTGGTTTTGTAGTCTCGTATAGCTCCCGCTGCGACCACTGGTTTTTCTGCAATTATCCCACCGCTGCTCTGTTAGAACGAGCGCCGCGCCTCTTCGGCTCTCCTTGGCGAACCTCTGTTACCTTCTGGATCAGGCTGCTGTCCTCTCTCTATCGGACCCGTCCTCTTCTTCGGGAACTCGGCAGTAGCGAGGTTTAAGAATAATAAACCCTCTCACCTTTTTAACACCCTTTTATTAACTTGACAATTACAAAACCTCCCAGGTCTGACCGTTCTCTCGGCCACGCTAATTGTCTTGATGTCCTTCTCGCGGACAAATCACTCACGAACACTCTCTACCGTACGGACCGAACACTCTCGCGGTCGCACGTTGACTGTTTGTTCCCGCCAACCACTTCCCCGGGTACTCAGCAAATCGCGCTGCGTAACATATGTATATATATATATATATATATATATATATATATATATATATATATATATATATATATATATATATATTTATGTGTGTGTATACATATATATGTATATGTATACATATGCATATGTATATATATATGTGTATATGTATATATATATATATATATATATATATATATATATATATATATATATATATATACACATATATATATACATATGCATATGTATACATATACATATATATGTATACACACACATAAATATATATATATATATATATATATATATATATATATATATATATATATACATATGTTACGCAGCGCGATTTGCTGAGTACCCGGGGTATATATATATATATATATATATATTCTCACTATATACTCACATAAATATTTATACAGAAAGGTAGAAAGAAAGTGGATAGGAACACATAAAATTTACAAACACAATGGTGGTGTGAAGATGAAATGATGACCGATTCCAAGCAGAAAAAATTCGACTGCACCGGGAATCGAACCACGGACCTTTGGATGTCGCGTCCACTGCTCAGACCACCGAGCTACCCAGTCTACTAAGAACCCACTGGAATCGGCGGGGGGTTAATAGGAACAAACACTCCCCAAGGCATGACCCACGAGAGCGGCCAATAGATGGCGCCAGGGCTGCTTTTCACCCACCGGCAGAGAGAGAATGACATACACAGAAGGCGAAATGAAAGAATAACTCAAACACACAGACAGTGGTGAAAGATTTAGAACAGGCGTTTCGGGGTACGCTACCCCAAGTAGGAAATGATCCGTTCAGGCCATACAATCGTTCGTTTATTCACTCAGACCGTGACACGAACGTCGCGGAAAAACGAATTGACACCGTGGGAAAGGAGTCAAACGTGATCAATACGGAATGATTTCCAACAGTCACACTATGTTTAATATACTAAATTACAATTATGATTACACGACAATGAGGCCCGCAGGCTAGCTGCCGAAACTTGACGAACGATGCCTGCTGACGAGGTACACACTTAAGTGGCTGGCAGAAGAGAGAGCCGCTGCGAGGAAAACGTCCGGTCGGCGCAGTCAAAGGAGGGGAGGTAGCACTGGATCAGTGGAGAAGGGGGAAGTAGGGGAACTGTTCGTCCAGTCATTGGCTGAGACGGCGGCGTAGAGGAGCACTATTGCCACAAAGTTCCGAAAAGAGGCCGCCAGATGCGAATTCACTATAAAAGTAGGGCACGTTGTTCTTGTCGCGCAATATCGCCAACAACGCGCAATATCGCCGACAGTACGCACTTTGAAATCTCCCTACCGCACTTCCTCCCACTGGTTTTTTATTTTCTCAAAAAAAAAACACTTGAAGATGGGGGGGAGGTATTTTCACAGTGACAGTTTCTCACCACTATAGATATTTTCACTAACACTTCACTTGGTACACATGAAAGTGAGCCATTATTATTAAAGTATTTGTAATGAAACCATGAACCCGTACATTATTTAAGAAAATATTTAACTTAGTAAAAATTTGATTATTGACATATT
Source organism: Ceriagrion tenellum (assembly GCA_963169105.1). NCBI lineage: Eukaryota > Metazoa > Arthropoda > Insecta > Odonata > Coenagrionidae > Ceriagrion > Ceriagrion tenellum. The sequence goes on along the minus strand of OY720643.1, from coordinate 554,274 downwards.
ATTTGATTATTAACATTATTATTATTTGATTATTAATATATTATTTGATTATTTACAGTATGATTTGACTGAATAAAACCAATGATCACCGTCTTATACTCTAGAGTCATTAATATTAAGAAACACGTCATTTGATGCTCTCCTTTCTGTCAATTCAACAAACCAAAAACATCATGTATATTTCCTGGCAACCTTTTTTACAACAAGAAAATTGACAAGTCACAAAGATCACAACTACTAAACAGTAGAATTCAAGGAATGAAGGCGAGGGTGGGCCATAAATGGCTTTTTTTTAATCTTTTTAATTTCTTTTTTTTTTATTCGAGTAATAATTTTTTTTCGAACAGATTATCATTATTTTATTTATTACTTGTACATATTTTTATTTATTTTTGTAGAGAAATTGCTCTTTTAAGAGATTTTTTCTTGGCCCACACCATACCGCCGAACAATCCTCCTTAGGTCATAAAAGAAATCAAGTCCTCTTGAACAAGCAAAATAGCATGAAATCAAACATCATCCAAGTTAGTGGTTCCTCCACACTAATTGAAAATCAACATTCATGAATCTATGCCCTTAACAGAATGGGCCAAGTCAAAATACAACAATGGCTTCAGTTCACTAATTTAAGACATTAACGAAATCGAACAATGATAGCGCAGCCCATACAAAGTTTGAAAAAATCAGTATATAGATAATGAGACTGAAATACAGTGAACCAAAATTAGGCAGAGAAAATAGAGGAAAGCATCTTACAAACATGTTATTTGCAAATAACCCATTTATTTTGTCCACAGCCCTACACATATTGATCAGGAAAATATCACCATATGCCCCTATACGTCTCAGACACCAGATTGTAATTGAGCAACAAATGCTTAAATTCAATAAATTGGATAAACAATAAAGTATTCAACTAGCCAAAAATGCTCTGAACAATTATTAGCCCAGTGCCATACTGGGGCTTGAAAGAGAAGGTAAATTTTGCATGTTCAGGTTCCAAAGGACAGAGAGCAAATCAACTAGAAAGGGGAGGAATATAATGGCTTTTATCCATAGAGCCAACGAGGGAAAGGGGAAAAATAGACCATGGCTGATAGGTTGAATGTTAATTAATGTAACAGCCTTATAACACCATTCAATAATCATTGAACTCTCAAAAGTATTCAAAAGTTAGGCTTGTCATCTGTCGACAGACAGGCGTTTCGGCTCTCGCCGCAGGAATACAACTTCCGTCCCCGGTCTGGAAGCTTTCGACAGACAGGATGTACCACATCAAAAAGGACTCAGTCGTCCAGAACCATTGATGTGTACTTGGGGTACCAGTGAGTCATACTGGGTTTGCCCCCCAACAAAATTCAAACATGGGTCCTCATTAGGACCTCGGGAACCAACAATCGTAACTGAGTGACTTCCCAAAATATAAACCCTTTAACCCCCCAAATACCAACAAAAAAGCTGGGTGCTGATTGCGATCAGGTACCCAAAGCATTGGGAGAGCCAACCGGGCGATGAGGTTGCAAACTCCACGCCAAACAGTAAGGATTGTTCCAATACTGTGCCAGGAATCACAATTCCCTCAGTGGCACTCAGACCCATTCCGGGCAGAAACTTGCATTCTGGCCATAAAGCCAGAAGCAAACATAGCTTATCCCGAGAACTCAGCCTACTCGGCTTGGCACCCCTGTAATATTTTCAGAGAGTTTGGGTTCTCTCAATAGTTGGGTTGGAGCCTTGGTTCCAGCCCAAGCTTCAACTTCGGTGCTACTGGCACCTTGTTCGCAAAGGTATAGAGGACTAAGAAGGAAGGGATGACTGAGGTGGAAGGAAGGGAGGGAGGGGAGGGACAGAGGGGAAGGGGAAAAGGGGGAGAGAGAGGAAGGGTGGGGGTGGGAAGCGGGAAATAGAAGAAATTTGAAAAGGAAGAGATGAGATCTGAGCAGAAGACATAGAAAAAGTTAGTGGCATTTATTGAGTCCTGGCGGAGAGTAAGCTCGGAAAAAGTAAAGTCAAGAGGACTCAAGATCTTTGAGTTGGAGGGGGAGGCGGAAAGGGGGAGGGAGGCGAGAATGCCAACCTAAAAAATATTGTTAAAAGTAGAGTTGTCGGAAGAAACATCGGTGGCGACTGGGAGGGAAACGGATATGGAAGGTGGATCATTGCAACTAGAGCGGTGGCCATTCATGCGGATGATAATCGGAGTCGTAGTCAAACCAATGTAGAAGCTAGGGGATAGTTGACAGAGGAGGATATAAATAAAATTAAGGGAAATGCAAGAGAGTGGGGGGACGGACGGAAGATAAACGGCAAGGAATTTATCAGGCAGAGGCTGGATGATGAGAATGCCGCAGGTTTTGCAACGCGGGCGATTGCAAGGCGTCGGAAGGGATTTGGAAGTGCTATATATTGATTTAGAAAGAGGTTTAGTAATTTTAAAGAGGGCGGAGAGGTTGGGGCGGCGTCTAAAAGAGAGAGAAGGACAGTGAGGGAAAATTTTGGAAGTAGTAAAGTTGTCCGAAAGGATGGGGTAGAGGTTTTTGATTATACGACAGATGGAGTGAACTCCAGGGAAGTAGGTGGTACAAAGGGAGTTTTGATCGGTTTTATATGAACAAACACTCCCCAAGGCATGACCCACGAGAGCGGGCAATAGATGGCACTAGGGCTGCTTTTCACCCACCGGCAGAGAGAGAATGACACACACAGAAGACGAAATGAAAGAATCACTCAAGCACGCAGACCGTGGTGAAAGATATAGAACAGGCGTTTCGGGGCACGCTAACCCAAGTAGTAAATGAGCCGTTCAAGCCAAGCAAGAAGTTCGTTCATTCACTCAGACCGCTCAGCGGCAAATACATACAAATAATGGTTCAAACAGAAAGGTAGAAAGAAAGTGGATAGGAACACATAAAATCGACAAACACAATGGTGGTGTGAAGATGTAATGATGGCCGATTCCAAATGGAAAAAAATTCGACTGGACGGGGAATCGAAGCACGGATCTTCGGATTTCCTGTCCACTGCTCAGACTACTGAGCTACCCAGTCTACTAAGAATCCACTGGAATCGGTGGGGGGTTTATATGATCATACACACCCCAAGGCATGACCCACGAGAGCGGCCAATAGCTGGCACTAGGGCTACGTTTCACCCAGCGGCAGAGAAGAGTGACAAGCCGGTCTCCGGAACAACCGACGTCCTCTCCTTTCTTTCAACCGTTCCGGGCGCCTTCTCCCCAGATGGCTGAACCTGAGTGGGCCCTCGCTCTACGAGAGATCCGGTGGCACGTTCCCTCTTCATCATGATAACTCGGCCGACTGCCCTTTTCAGGCTACGTCCCGCTTATAAACCTTCTCTTATAAACCGGCATAGGGAGGTAGGACGGTCCGGGAAGGACGGTCGGCCAAGTTGTATTCGGAGGGAACGTACCACCAGGTCATATTGTGTGACATATCATTTAAAAATTCAGATACATGGTTTTAACATGGTTTACATGGTCATTAATGTAAAAGAGAACTCCTTTTCCTTTCTGGAAGGAGTATAACACGGACTGATTGTCAACATGCATTTGAATTTCACAGTTATCGGGTGCTATATCGCAGGCATGGTAGGCTGCCATTAACGCTGCCAACGCCTCCGCCTCCAGGATGGGTTTTTCTTCATAGAAGTGCCACATTTCATGTAAGGTTATCAAATGCGGTTATCACCCAGGCCGCCTGAAACGGTGTTTCGTCCGAGTACACTTCAATGGAGACCTTTTACATAGAAAATTTCCGTGGAGAGTGCCAAATTTGTTCATTCCAGAGCAGTTGTGCCCAACGCGTCTGCAGTCGAGCTACAATAAAGTAAGGTAATTCTTTAAATATAAATTCTCCATGAAATAAACCCAACTGCTTCAGGAATGTCTTGTTGCCGTAGGAGTGGAATAACTGAAACAATATAATGTATTTTCTTTAACGAATTAGTAGTCAATTTGGGCTCCATATTACAAGTATCGATATTTACACCAAGGTATTTAATGCTCTTCATAGGTTTTAATTGGCTTTTTCGAACGTTTATGGTTATTCTTAAGTCATTGTAAAGAAAGGAAACAATATCATTTACAATAACAGTATCATCACTTGGAAGAATCACAAGTCCAGGATGTAGGCCCATGTCACTTCCTGTGACATAGTTCCCTTTATTATTTGGAAATACAGATCCATAAGCTGTTGATGTACCCTAAATATAATCCCAGAGCCTTTTTGCAAGGAGTACTTCGCAGCCGTGTTGTCAACATACATAATAACCTTGATACATGTGAGATTGAAATCGTTTATCAAAATAATGGTTTCCAGTAATCCAGTCAGGGCGGCATAAGCCTCTATTGAATTTATATGCCAGTCATTGGGAACGGCAAAGGTCCGGGATAATTCCCACTGGGGAGTAACTACTGCTCCCTGTAGCGGAGTGGCGTCTGTGTACACACATAACTCTTGCGTTGCACGGGGAAGGAAAACTTTCTTGGTAAGCAATTCTAACTCGAGTATTCGCTGCCACCACGTGTTATCTCGCTGAAAAATTTGCGTGATCAGAAAACCTGGCAAACGAAGAACCCACACGATCCACGCCAAATATCCAGCAGCCTTGGGGATGTCTATCTGGCGTAATCGCGGCACTATGGGGATAAGGGATTTCACACGCGTAATACATTTTGTATTCAACTGTAATCTTAGGTCAGAGGCGTCTATAAGGACACCGAGGTATTTTATGGCTCTTCGTGCCACGAGTACACTTTTGTGCATGTTAACGCTTATACCGAATGTTTCACGTAAGTAATCACAAATAACATATCCAAAAATATATTCATTAGAGTAAATAAGCCAATCATCCAAATAGGCTATACTATTACACTTGAACTTTAAATTTAATAATAACAAAACATCATTTGCCCATCTTTGGAGGATCCATGGGCTTAGGGGATGACCCATGGGTAATCGGGTAAACGCGTATGTTCTTTTGTCATAACGAATTCCGTAGAATTTCCAGTGATGACAGTGAATGGGAATTTGGTAGAACGCGGACGTCAAGTGAATCTTGATTAAGTACGCATTCTCGGGAATTTTGGCAAGGGCTTTTGCCGGGCCCAGTAGGGAAAAGTGGGGCTTCTTGTAGAACTCCGTCCATGGACTAATGTCCTGGATTAATCTAAACTGCCCATTTAGTTTCGGCACAGTAAAACAGCGAAACGAGTTCTTGCACTCCCAAGGAACTATTATTCCCTCCTTTCAAAACACTTCAATAAACTTGTCTAACACAGGGGACTTTGTTGTTCTTAAGAAAACATTGGGGGCGTTTGTTGGGCGGGGAAGGGATGCACCATTTCGGGAAATCACTTCATTCACACGTTTGGGGTAGCGGAATGGCTTAATTGGAGGAGCAACACTGATTTTGATGCTACTCACTGCGATTTCCTGCTGGATGTCCCATGCTCATCAAGATATGCTATCAAATTCACTTGAAACCGGAAAAACACTTCGTGAGCCACAGATCTTGCCCATCGTTGCGTTATGGCCGTGGCTAAGGCGTGCCCCACGGGCAGTCTGGCCCAGCAGTAATATTCACCTTGAAAGTAAACACCGTAGAAACGTCGATGTAACACAGAAAGAGGGATTTGCCAAAATGGGTCTTTTAAATCAATTTTCACTATGAAAGAGTCCCGGGGAATCGCTTCCAGGGCTTTCGTCCTTTAAGGTGAAGGTGGGCTTGTAAAAATATTTCGTCCAGGGAGACAAGTCCTGGATGATGCGTTCTCCGCCGGAGGCCTTTGGAATCACGATAAAGGAAAAGGCACGCGTTGATTTGGACATAACTAATATTCCCTTATGCACTAGGTTGGAAATCCACTTTTCAATGGTAGGAGAGGGCCTGGTAGGCTGGAAAACATGCGGAGCCAGGGGAGGTTTGGGAAGGTTGGCACCAAATTAAAATAATTCCCTTACCGAAGCAGAGGCGTAGTGCAATCTGCAAGCCACTGGAAACGGTTCCGGATGTTCTTCTTCTTCTGGCTCTGGTTGGACGGCTCCGGTTGGGTCCACTAAGCCCAGCGGATGTCACGCAGTGGTCCATGTTCCGTCGTCCTCCCGATCGGGATGGGCCGGCGGTAGGAAGAGTCAATTTGATGGTATGTCTGCATCCAGGTCGGAGGGTGGCTCGGAAGAGGAGCTGGAGATGGCGGATGGTGGAGAATCATACGCCGAATCTGCATCGCTGGAGGCATCGGAGACAGTATCTTCGTCCTCTTGAGGAGAAATCCGGGAGTGACCTCGGGTCATCGGGTGGTGCGGATCCCTCAAGGAGGAGGAGTTCAAGAAAGGCCGGATCATCTGCATCCAGCTCTAACGCCGCCTGCTTCTTCGTTTTGCGCGAATTACGTTTAGCTAAGAAGTGAGAAGGGCATAAAGGCGCAGTAGAGGATGGTTCCGCGGGCGGAGCAGGGTTTTCCCCCTGGAAGAAAGGAAGAAAGAAATTGGATAGGAACACATAAAATTGACAAACACTATGGTGGTGTGAAGATGTAAAGATGGCTGATTCCAAACGGAAAAAATTCGACAGGACCGGGAATGGAACCACGGACCTTCGGATATATACTCACACACACAATTAAATTTATCTACACAATATGCTTGGGGATCGATGTTGGCTTATGGAATTGAAGTGTCTCTTGCCACCGTGTCCCAGCTTTACTTCTGCATCATCTCGGCATTGCATTGTGTTGCATTTATTTTTTCTATATTCAGCCTACTTAATCCATGATTTTATATCAATAATAATTAACATTCCCTGATGATACAGGGCTTAAGCTGCAAAATGGTGGCAGTTAAAAATGATTAAATTCATTATCCGTAGACCAATCCTCCAGAAGAATTTTGAGGGTATATTAAGTGATCATAATCTCTTCATAATAAATGTATGTGTTCATGTGTGTAGTTTGGCACACAGGTAAATGATTTTTAGTGGGTCCACTAATATTTTAACTCTTATCTCTTGTCTCTATTCGGTTGATGGTGCAGGCAAGCCGCCCCCGACGGTGTCTTGGTTCGTGGGGGACAAGTTGGTTGACGGCGTATCCGAGGAGCGTCGCACTGGTCTTGCCGTCAATCGTCTCGAAGTGAGGGACGTCCGGCGAAGACACCTCAACGCCACTCTTCGCTGCCAGGCGTCGAACACGAAACTCGTCATCCCAGCGGAAAAGTCCCTCAGATTAGACCTATTGCGTAAGTAAGACATGTCTCTTCTTTAATTCTTTGTTTGCGTGGCTGTGACCCACGAAGGATGAACTCCAAGGTGGTTGTAAGGATATCCGTTTTTGCATAGACTAGCGTGGAGCTTTACATATGTGTATTTATTTGGAATATTTAACTATTGATAAAAGCAAAAACGATGTTTCATGTGGCCCATTTGGTCTCTTGACAATTCAGTGCTAATTTAGCACTCATCCTTGTGGCTCTTGACAAATATTTGGATATTAATTAAATGAAATGTGTAAAGACTTTCTCCTAAACTTGAAAGTATGCGTTTCATACTATTATAATAGGTACTCATAAATATCAAGGCATCATGTCGCTTAAATAACCATAATTACATGCAATTTTTCGCTTAAATTTCAAATTCCGCGCCAACAATCTTAGTTATAACAATGCTTTACTTGAGGCGGAAATTTTATGACATAATTCTTGTATCATTTATGTATGTGTATATTGTTATTTTCAACGTGTTCATATTGGTGTAAAGTGGCGTTTAAAACATGTAGAGATAATTTAAACTCTTAAATAGGTGTACTTACGTGAAGTGTGGACCAAGAATTTTTTTGACTCTGGAAAATTATAAAAATGTGCATTGAATGACTCGCGATGTGCGCTCCAACCACCTGAAAGGGTGCGTGTTCTATTTTGGAGAGCGAAAAGAATGGTTTTCGCTTCGATGTATGCATTATTTAAATTTATGGATGCTTCACCGTGCTTCCTGGTCAAATAATGTTGCTGTGGTTCTCTCCCATTGACCGTGCATTTGATGATTGGTTTCACGCCGTTTGGTTGATAGAAGATCTAAAGTACTGCACGTTTATCCGTTTTTCTTGTTATCGCTTCACAATTCCTTCTTCCCACATATTTCACGACCCGCAGCGCAAATTGCAGTCGTGGTCGTCCGCTGGTTGATTCGTCACGTCACGTTGTCACGTCTCCCTATCCCATGTTTGAATTTCCTCTACGGAGTTTCCGCACTACTGTGTACTTGCAGGTGCCTAAGTAGAGGTAATACCCTCATGCGTATAATCTATATACATCCATTTGTAATACCGTGGCTATAATGCATTTATATCTGAATCCTGGAATGTTGTCGATGCGTGAGAGTATGCAATTTTTCTATAACTTTTTGAAATTCGGTACCATTGATTTAGATGGGGGTGCATTGCACGGCCATCTAAATTTTACCGTTCCGTAATAGGATAAAATTCTGGAAGACCTCTGAATATGCTGTGAATGGTATTGTATGCAGGGAGAGTCTTGAATGGATGTGTTCGGACAATTTTATTGTAAAGGGGTCTTCGGTGACTGAATGAGAGTAGCGACGGGATGTGATAGCGGACGTCCAATGCAGCCATAGATACCCTTTGTGAAGAAGTATGCATGAGATAGGATGTAATGGTTCCCGATATAATGTATGAAAATTTATCTAAAAAATAATGCAGCCATAATACCGGAAGAACCAAAGAGTAGACCGTAATCCCTGGATAGAGAAATAACTGGTAAACCGCAGAAAACAATGCCGCAACAATGGTTATTTATGGCAAAACATAATTTTCGGTTGGGAAAACCCCGAGCTCCAATGTAATTCTCCTGGGTTGTGGTTTTCTCAGTTGGCATTTGACTAATGGAGTTTTTTTTGAATTTATCGTTTTCTAAAGTTTTGAATATTTTAATGACTTTATTGGATTATGATGCTTATATTCACATTAAATTTAGTATGAAATGACTAGATTCATATTTTAAAGCGTGCTAACACACATAGACCCCCATAACCAATCTGAAGGATTACCGCTCATTCCGAGACGGTAAAGAGAATTATTTACCAAATGCTGTAAGAAAGGATGGATGTATTTTGAGATGAAGGGTCGTTCTGGTGCAGGAAAAGTGGTGAAACCAGAGAGGAGAGTATAGCCTTTATTCCTCGCGCATAGGAGAGGGTGCTAAAATATCAGTGGCTTCATCGTCCTAGTGAGAACAATTAGTAATTTTGAACTGATTAATTACTAAAAAATATAAGATGACAACTTTTACTAAAACCATTAGATTTATTAAAAAACGACCCAGGTTTCGATATGCATTCACATCATCTTCAGGTAAATGGAGGCCGATGTGCAGGCCTTATATAGTAAAAATTACCAGGTGGGGAGAGGGGGGAGTAGAAGACAATACAGGAGGAGGGTGGTCGCGGGAGGGAAAGGGGGGGGGGAGGACGAAGTGGAGGGGATTAAAGCTTTGGGGATGGGGGAATAGGCAGGGAGCATACATTCATTAACAAGGAATTTATCACAGTCAACTTGGTTTTTAAAAATCTCTAGCTGTTCTAAAGCATTCAGCTTGCGTCTGTCATTTGTAAAATGGAGAGGTGTCATGGTAAAATCACTTTTATGTCCGTGGGTTAAAAGATGTCTGGCGAAGTTGCTTCCGTTAAAATTAAAATTTCAAAAATCCCTTTTATGCTCCATTTCTCTAATTTCAAAATTTCTACAGGTCTGTCCAACATACTGTCCACCACATTCATTACATTTCCAGAAGTATACACCACGTAATTTCTGAGGTTCAATGGGGTCCTTGCAGTTCACTAGCAGTTTTTTCACACTATAAGTTGTTTTAAATGCCACTTTATAACGGTCCTTCGGAAACAATTGCGCCACTCGAGAGGAAACCTCCCAAGGTAGGTAATTGAACGCCATTGTTGAACAGGGGGTTCAGTTTTGTTGTACAAACTGGCCACGGCTCTTTTCCTCCTATTCTTGTGAATTAATTTGTCTATTAGTGAGAGTGGATAGACGTTATTCACTGCAATCTGTTTGATGGTTCGGATTTCTTTTTCAAACTGAGTCGTTCAGGGGAATGTTGAAAAGGCGGTTAAATAAGGGCGTGAAAAAGTCGGTATAGGTGGGTTTGCGAAAATTGAAAAATGGTGCCTCCCTTCACGGGAGATAGTCAAGTTTAAGAAATTGATTGAACGGTTACACGCGGTGAAGAACTCCCAAGATCTTGTCAAGAAAATTCATCACATCAGTGTTCCCCCGAAGGCCCGTCTGGTGTCTTTTGATGTAAAGAACCTCTTCCCTAGTGTCCCACCCAGTGAGGCCGTGGACATTGCACTCAAGATACTGAAGGAGAGGGGGCACCCGGAAACAAATGTGAAAGAATTCTCGGTTTTTCTTAAAGTGCGTGTGTCCCAAAATTATTTTAAATTTAATAACGACTTTTATGAACAAACCGGGGGGCTGGCCACTGGGTCACCCCTTTCCCCTTCGTTGGCCGAAATGTTTTTAGATAACTTAGAGACGAACCTTTTTAATGTTGGCAAGACTTTTACATCGCAGGTCATTTATTGGTATGTGGACGACGTTTTAATTTTATGGAACGGAACCGACAGACAACTGGACATCCTTTTTAACTTTATTAATAATTTGCATCCAGCCATAGCTTTTACTCGTGAATTGGATTGTAACCGTTCAATCAATTTCTTAGACTTGACTATCTCCCTTGAAGGGAGGCACCATTACTCGCGCTCCCGCGACCTCCTGTATTGTCTTCTCTTCCTCCCCCCCTCTCCCCACCTGGTAATTTTTACTATATAAGGCCTACAAATCGGCCTCCATTTACCTGAAGATGATGTGAATGCACATCGAAACCTGGGTCGATTTTAATAAATCTAGTGGTTTTAGTAAAAGTTGTCATTAGTTTTCATTATTTAGTTTTTAATGATGGAATACCACCAAGTGAGACTGACTAAAGTGAGTGATAGGCTTTACCACTGTTTCTGACGGGATTCAAAAGCAGAAGAATAATATCTTACTTACTCCAGGGGCCACTCAAATCCAAGTTGATATTTGGCCTCGCCTACAAGTTGCCTCCAGACTTTTTTGTTTTCCGCCATCTCAATGTCACCACCCAGTTTTCTCACATCATTGGCTACTTGGTCATCCCATCTTATTCTTGGCCTTCCTGGTGGGCGTCTTCCTTCTGGGTATCCCCTATACACTCCTCGTGTGGCTGTATCCTCTTCTCTTCTTATTGACATAACCAAGCCATTTTATCCCTCTGCTTCTAACCACGGCCACAATATCAGTTCTTCTGTTTTAATCTCTGAGTTCTCCGTTTTTCTTTATTCTCCATGTTCCTGCTTCAAGAGTTGTACATATATTCTTCTTAATATCTTGTTTTCAAAAGTTAACTACTTTTTCTGTGTGTTCTTTGTCAGTGTCCACACTTCTGGCCCATACAAGAGAACAGCTAGGTATATCCTAATTTTTGTATTTCTTGACAGAAGCCTGCTCCTCAACAGTTTTGACAAACTTAGGTAACACCTATTGGCTGCATTTAATCTTAGTGGTATTTCCTGGTCTATCTTATTTTGACTGGTGATAGTAACTCCCAGATACTTAGAAAAGAATAATATACAAACTGTAATATGAGTTACGAGATTTTTAACAAGTATTCTACCGGTAAAAGGTTGGTTTTTCTGATAGCCAAAGAAACTCCTCCAGATTCCTACATGTGCTGAGCTCTATCTAGTATATCTGATATTCCTTTCTTCATCTCCATATACTCTCCTTCATCCCGTCCGTAACAACTATTCTCTTTGCAGTTCTCTCCATTGTTTTCGGGTTAGCTGCGTCAAGTTTTATTCAGATATCTGAATAAAACTTGACGCAGCTAACCCGAAAACAATGGAGAGAACTGCCATCCAGCGCTGCGAAAGCCTCAAACAGAAACTATTCTCTTTCTTCCTCTTTCCCGCAAGCCCAACATCCTTTCCTCTTTTACGGAATTATGAAATCCATCGCCCCCTATTACTTCCTTCAGCTATCTACCCTGTCTATTCCAGAATCCATTCAGACGTTTCCTTTCCTCGCCCGCCATATAACCTCGCTTGTATTCCTCATCATCTGCCGCACCTTCTTCATCGTACTCCACGCCCACATCTCAAACGACTGCAGCCTATTCTAGTCCGCTTTTCTCAGAATCCACGTTTCTGCGTCATGCAATGCATCACTCCATATCAAGCTCTTCACCAGCCTATTTTTCTCATCCGTAACCCAGATCCCCGTTATCAGCTCCTTTCTATCACTCAACGCCTCCCTAACTAGCGCTATCCTCATTCTTATACCATTGCTATTATGTTCGTTTTCTACTAGCGTGCTACATAAGTTGATTTAAATGCTTTACTAGCTCCAGTTTGTGTCCTCCCACTTTTTGATCAGAAGTTACAGGTGGCTGTGAGTAAATCAGATATAGCTACATAAAAGAAGTAAAAACAGAAATTTAGTTGAACAAGGGTGAAATATGTTAGTTCGCAGGTTTCCGCGGCGTTGATCGAATGATTTCAACATTTCTCGGGTTGCATCCGCGTCAGTTGTCATTCAGCACAAGAGTTTCGCCAGCAGGATAGCTGGCGAAACTGTTGTGCTGAATGACAACTAACGCGGATGCAACTCGAGAAATGTTGAAATCAAGGGTGAAATTTGTTTTCCACTATTTCCAGTATTTTGACTCGGAAAGGTAATATTATGAGGCACAGCATTAAAGAAACTAGGTTGTGTTCAGCGTATAATGGGAAGATCCTCTGATGAAAAAGTAAAAGAGAGATGCTACTTCGCTCTGATTAAGGAACACCTACAACATGCCGCGAGCATTTGTGACCCTGGTCATACAGATTTAACCAAAAAATTAACAAAATACCAATAAAAGCAGCATGCTTCATTAAAAACTGCTACGAACGAACATATAGTGTGGCAAAACTGTTAGAGGGATTAAGGTGGGAGCCGCTAGAGACTCGGAGGCTGCACGCTAGGCTTAGACTGCCTGAGATACTCAGAACTGATGTGTTTCAGAGCGACACATTATCATGACGCCTCAATACATTTCTAGGTCTGACAATGAGAGAGATACTCTGCCGAACAGATAGGTACAAAAAATCGTTCTTTCCGTGCACAATAAGCGAACTCAATGAAAACTGAGCTCCTCTAAATACACTCTCATAATACACGTTATCATTTCACCTTCAAAAATGTTACATCTTTACACGGCTGGTGACCTGCCACACGCCCATGCGGCGGCTCGCGGGGTAATATGTAGATGTAGATTTCAATGGAGGTAAACTTAAAACAAATGCACGTTGACATTGAGAAAAAATCAGTGCGCAATGCATTGCTAGTGACGAAGCAATTTTTGGACGAATTAGGGGGAAAAAAACTGCCCTTGGGGAAGCCGTGCTGAGTGTAATGTAGGATGTTACGGTTATCTAGTAATGTCATAATGTTGTTAACGACAAATTGTTCGAGGATCTTGCATAAAAGTGATGTTAACGATATAGGCCTGGTAATTTCCTGGGTCATTTCTATTTTCTTTTTTAAATATCGATGTGATGTTGGCTATTTTCCAGTCTTTGAGCACCTTGCCTTCGGATAATGATTTGCTAAATATAATTTCTAAGAATGGTGCAATTTGTAGCACTAGCTCCTTGAGCACGCGTTCAGGTATTCCTTTTGAACTTGAGAACTTCTTACAATTAATTGAACGCAGTCGTTTAGTTATTCCATCACGTTGAATTGTTATGTCAGCGATCGGCCCGTTAAAGTCAGGAATGTCTTAATTGTGTAATGTGTCATCCTTAGTGACTTAGTTGGATTTGTCGATGCTGTTGTTGACACATTCGCTGTTTATGTCTTAATAATGACTCGACTGTCAAAGAATCACCCGGCCGCTGTAGCTGCCAATTGTGGCCTGCAAGAATCAAACGAAGTATTACGAACGTCTTTATATTCCCGACTATTGCCAACTTTCCCCTGAGGCTTGTGATTTTCAAAAACTTGGGATTGAATTTTCCTGAGACGTATTTAATCCCATTAAAGTTTCCAAGGATTGCGATGCGCTGTTCAAATTGGATTCTTCACTGCGTGTAGCTGAACAACAATGGTGAAAAGTGAAAACTCTCACGCAAAAGCAATTTATAATGTCACTTTCACTTGTGCAAAGCATTTTTCTACAGCTGAGCGTAGGTATACTTCAAATCTTGATAAGGGCTAATCGTAAGGGTTGATTGGGGCTCACATCTTTCTATTTGTGAAGTTCTCAGGGACATTTGATAGCATTTTCATCGTGAAATGAAGATTTCTCAAGACTCCGGAACTCAACGTTTCAGCGATAGCCCCCAGAAATTACATGGGAAATGTTGCTGCCCGATAAATACAAATTATCATAATTGGTTTTTTACTTCTAAGGTGTGTTAACTGCAGCCCTCCACCAATTCCCATCTAATATTACTTTTTCTTATTTCCTGGTGTGTCTTCTTACGTACTTTCCTCTGGATTTGGTCCATGTATTTATTCCTGAGCCTTCCTATAGGGATGTTTCCCTCTTTTTTTTCTTCACTTATATTCTTTACAAACTAAATATATCTCAGAGCATGCCCGATGCATCTGGTTATTCCATTTTGTATCGTGTTACATTATGGATGGCCCTATCCTCCTCTTCTACAATTCTGTAAACGTCTTCATTTCGTATTTTATACGTCCATTTTATCTTCAGCATCCTCCTCCAGCACCAGGTCTCAAATGTGTCTTGTCTTTTCTGGTCAACGTTCGTACAAAATACAGGCCATTGGAATAAATAGACTTGTTTGTTTGTTATTCGGTAAAGCGCACGGAAAAAAAGTCACCTGCACGATTTTAAATTTCCTAATCGACCGTACTTTCTCTTTCCTAATTTGGCTGAGAACATTGGTGTAGTTTTGTTTAGCTGAATTAAGTAATTCCCTTTCTTCTTTTGATTTAATTGGAGAACTATTTCCTCCTAGCGTTTATCTTCTCATGTCTCGTTGTTTACCGCCTGCGTTTCGATTTTCTATTTCAATGCTCTAAATTTTCTGCTGCTTTTTTTAAAAAGCATTTTACTAAATTAAGGTAAGTTTTTGAAAGTTTGAGGATCTTCCAATTTTCTACACTTCCAGGGCCCTATCTCTAGTATATCTTTTTTCACCTCATCTACCCTTCATAATCCCTTCCATAAAACCAATTTTTTTCTTACCCTTCCCCGTTAGCTCAATATCCTTCCGACTGTGACAGTCTTGAGCAAGCCATTGTCCATTATCAAATCCTCCGTTCAACCACCCTACCAATCTCGGATTTCATTCTTAAGTTTCTTTACTCACCCATCGTAATAATGGCGACTGCTGCATAAATGTAAACAGTAGTTTTGAAAGAGAAAAATACTTTCTAGTTTCGATTAACATTTTAAAACATTGAGAGTAAGTGACGATAGAAAAATAATTATACAAGTTTTATGAAAAAATTGGACAAGTTTACTTCTTTACAATCAGTATATGCATCTAATTTTCGGCTGTTTCGTGGAAACTGTTTGACTGTTTATACAAGATATTTTCAATGCTATAATTCGTAACTTGGCATTTTCGATACCTTTTTCTTGTGAAAAAAATGCTTAAAATCAATTCTTCCGAAGTATTGCTGGTTCTCCGCGTATCATTCAGCATAAGAAACGTTTACCAAATCATAGCAGTGAGCCAAAAACAACAGTCCCTCCTTCGCAATGAACATTTGCCTTGACCACTGGCTCACGCATGAAATAGACCGGACCATGTAGTCCCACAGTTAAGAGAGACATTCTTCATGCCATTTTGTCATGTTCTACTGTGTATATCTATTTCGGTGACTGCAATTAATATCTTCAACCAAAGGTAGTGATGAAAAATTACGAAATACATCCTATTGAGTATGGCTTTCAGCTTTATGTCGAAGAGCAATCTATCGAAATGAAACAAGATACGTTTGTACAATGCCAATAGTAGAAAAAACAGAATTCAGTAAATGTGATTATCATCAAATTGAAACTTGCAATTTTCGGTGAAATTTTTTGTCAAATATCATTTCGTCAAATGGCTCATCATTTGGCGTAAAAGGTGTTTTGTTTTTGTTTCCTGTAAATACTGCTTTACTGACACTTTTTTACATAGAAGTTTGTAAAAATGAGTACAACTGCATAGTAACGGAACTTGGGCATTGAGAAAAAACTACTACACTCGAATCTCGTTTATCGCGATTGGATTGCACTTTTTTTCTACCGAAGACACCCCTCGTCGGTACGTTACTTAAACGCACAGGGCTTAGGTGTTCGTCAGTTAGTCTTTAAAAAGTTAATCTTTAAAAAGCGACGCCAGCACTCGTTGAAATCCTGAAATTAACCGCGGAGAATGCAAACTGTGAATTTATATAAAATTTCGTCTGGTTTTTATTTGTTTATTATTTTTAATAAGTAGGCTTCGTGGAGTTTATCCCAGAGAACGTCTGACGATGTATTCAATCTCCCTTTCCGCGGCAAATCTAGCGTGTATCGATATGGATTACGAGGCACGATTATTCTCATAATACCTACCCGCCTGCCACCCCTTGGAAGGTTTAAATCTCGCCAACGAATGCGAGAGTCTCGGCCAGCTAATTAATTTCGGGCTAAGGGCCCACGCCCCCTCGCTCACCCCCTCTTGCGGGAAACTATGCATACTAAGTGAGGCGAGGCGCGAAAGAGGAACAAAAGGGAGGGGGAGGATATTGGGGGCGGGGGTGGGGGTGGGTGGAGGGGCAGAGGAGAAGATTGGTGGGGGCCGTCTTGTTTTTCCAACCCACCCACCCCTGCCATATTCCTTCCGCCCCCCCTCCCCTCCGCGTCAAGGTAGGCGCGCCCGTTTAAATTCACCCCCTCCTCCTTCTTCTTCGCGGGGTGGGTTGCCATGGCGACGCCCGCCCATCCCTTTATCGCCCCGCTTTTACCGCACAACCACCTTTTGATTCCTCTCGAGCGAAGGACGACACCCCCCCCCCCCGGGGGGAGGGAGGGGTCGGAATTGGTGATGGGAGTCTGGGGGGGCATGTGAAGCAGGGGAGGGGGGGGGGTGGCTGGCCCCTCTGCTCAGGAGGAGGCGGTATGGTTGCATAAAAGATGCGTTTTTCGCTCTCGGTGCACCGCCGCTAAATCACCATGTGGATCGGGTGGGCGGAGTGCACACTGGGATGAATATGGTTGAATGGGGAGTTTTGAGGTGAAGAGACCCACATTTGACCATAATTGGTCCAATCGACTGGCCCGTGGTCTGGTGGGGCCCCGATCCGATGACGTACTTTGGCAGACCACACGACGTTTACCCAAAAAAAGGGAGCCAGTGGACATCCCAAAAATTTGGGCACTGGGCTTCGCTGGCTCTCAACAGATGTGTGGGAAGTCTTCGCGCAAGCGAGACTGGCGGTGACTCGTCTAACGTTGCTGGGTAAACCCAACAGCTACGAGGACTAGGGGGAGGCGGGGGCCCGGTGTCGTCCTTATGACGGCAATCCACCTCATGGTGTCGTCCTCCAAGTGGCTGTATTAACGCTAACTCTTACCATCCTTTTATCCTTTCCTCCCACTACGTACCCATACCGGTGATAAGCGAGAGATTCAGACTGGGAGGTAGGTTATTACCCCTTGCGAGGAGACTCGAAACACCTGTCTGGGATGAATATTATGTGAAGGAATAAGAGTGGGAACCTCTTACTAATCGACTGGGAAAATATTGATCTTGTCTTTTACGCAAGTTTAAGGCTGACTAATTATGCTGAACGTTCCACCCAAATAAGATTAAGGCTACAGCCTGCACAACCGATAGATTTCGAATGTCTTTTTTTCCACTTAACTACGTATAATAAGGTATTACTATACTTTCGAGAGATTAGTTCCATGAAACTCCGATCCTTATTAGGGAGAGTGGACTCTGAACATGTACTTAAAAACTTATCATCATTATGAAAAACTCCCCCCGCTTTAAATGTCCGGTATGATTTTGTTTTTAGGACAACTTGGCATCAAATACTATTTTTTATGAATGCCATTAATAATGCAGAACGTTAGTTATATTTTACGACATTATTACATGTTGCTATGTCCTTCTACAAAGTTCTCTCCTTGTTTCTGGTCTGCCCGCACATTGTTCTGACTGATTTCTGGTCAGCGCCCCGCGGCCGGGGAAACGCGCGATATTCAGATTATAACTGGAACGAGTGTTGCATTCCTGCTGTGAAATCACCCCGTGCCACACACCTTAGTGGTGGCTTTCACGTTATTTCTTGAATCTAGATGAATTTTCCTATTTTTCCCCTCATCTCCTACGATTCGAAAAAGAGATTGGTTTTATTCAGGATTTGTTTCATAAAAACTGTAAAAATTATCGCAAACCTGTTCCGTAGCACATTTAGCGAGTGAAACGTCTTTATATGATAAAATTAAGAGCCGGATTCGTAAAACTAGCAATTTCTGGAAATCTACCCTTATGGGGACTACAACAACTAAACTTTGCTCATGTATATCATTAAAAGGAGATAAGGGCGCTTTCAATTACGAAATGTGATTTGCTTTTTCCTACTGTCAAACCTTTTGGCAGTACTTTATTCAACTTATTTTGATCAATAAAATCAAAACGAGAAAATCTGCTGTCAAGATAGCGCCTTGATCTTCTTTATTGCCATCCCTTTTACCATAGTATTTAGGAATTTCGACCTTTTAATAAAATCATGTTGAGAGTAATTGTATGAAAAGTAAATCTGCAGTGCATGAACAATATTTTCATTTTACATCTTGCATCACTAAATTGCTGAAATGAGAATGCTCTGAAATTTTACCTCAACTGGACTTCAATAAATCAAGATGAGAGCGAAGAGTGGGATAATATGATTCAGGTCTATTGAAAGATAAGCAAAGTAATGTATAGTGATAGAAATGCGATTACTGGGATTTTTCGTATTTTTGAAGAGAGAAAGTCACCGACGACAGAGTGGATAGATTGAAGAAGCATTTGTGATGTTAAAAGCCTCGATATACATGGGAGAAAGTTTATCTGGCAGGAGCGATGTGGAAAGTGGATGAATAACGATGATTGTTTCCAAATTGTCTGATTGGCTGATGGAATAGCATGATACATTTGCCAAATATATTACAAGGAAAAATGTTATCTTTCAGGTCAACCTTAATAGCTTGCTTCTCTTCATTACATTTTGAGATTATATGTCTCTTTCTTATCTCGTGTTTCGTTATAATTCTTTGAATACACCTCAGTTATGCCCACTCTACGGCACAACTTTATTCATCCTAAAACTCTCCATTTTCTCTTCCATTCATTCATTTACTGATAACTAAATATGTGAATGTTATTTTATACTGTGAAGTAAGCAATCCTTTTTATATTAATGAGCATTAAACCGAGGGTTGTTTAATGATAATTCTACTTATACCGTAATCGCCATCAACCAACACTTTTATTTGATATTTGAGAGAATTCATTGTGATAACCATTTCGCAGTGGCCTCCTTCAAGGTTCTATTTGGTGTTTCAAGAATTACCCAAACTTCGTCCTGGTGCCTTGTTTTACTAGCGCTCGTTTCCAGGTTTCAATCAAACGGGAAAAATGCGGCTGTGAAATGTAGAGTGATGAGTAAAGAACTGAGAAGCGTGGAGTGACGAGTAGAAAGACGCACAAGAGTGTTAAAGACCGTCATGGAAGGCCAGTGTGTTTATAAATGGTGGAAGTGTATGGTAAGGAACAGTCATAGAACAAAGGGGATGATTTGGGCCAGGAGTTTTGTTCGGTTAAAAAAAAATATTTGTGTGTATCCGACTGGGAGGTTTAAAAGCGAGAGAGAATTGTGGATAACGCAGTACTTACCGTCGTCGATGGAATACTTATGAGTCTTCTGAGGGTGTGCTAATTGAATTATTCATTATCTATTTGTACTCAACCAGTATCATTATGATAGCCTACATATTAATGTATCAGTCTATTATATGTGCGTTTCAACCCCAATTTAGGTTGAATGAAAGATTTGGTATTTTTTGTATTTAGTATGTACATATATTTATATCAAGACAGGCATAGTTTCATTATAGATTTCCCGAGAAGCAAAATGACCCCGAGCCATCGTCGCTCCCTCAAAACCTAAATCTTCTCTAAGACGACCGAAGAGGAAATTGCGTACGCTTTCTCTGACGCCGGTGCCGGTGGGCATCCAGTGCCGTTTCCCAAACATACGCAGCCCTTCCACTCTCTCCATGGTTCCTTTGTGGTTTCATTTTGAATTATGGTGAATTTACTCTTGCGTATTTCAAAGGGTATACTATTCCTTCATCCGGCGTCTCTTTTTCGATCACGATTTCTGACTCTGCGTTTCTCCGGACTCGACGCTGAGGCGATTGGCCAGCCATTGGAGGACGTTTAACTCCAAAGAAACCTCGCGTCTGTCTGAAGACATCATAGACTCGGATTTTCTCTGCATTCAGAAAAGCTAGGTTCAATCAGGAGTCCATTTTCTGATCATATGATTCGGACAACACTTCAGCCTACACCTAAAATTCATAATGGCTCGTGACAAGAGATGGCAGAAATAAAGCTGTCTGTAGATGCCCTAGTTTAACATGATTTGTATTTCATAGTATCCAGTTGCGCTTCTTTGGACGAATGGCGCATAATTCCCTGTAATGTTTCTGTCCCAAACATTCTCCACACAACTTCCCTTACAACATTCCCAGTTGGCAAATATATCCCATGCCCACTTCATTTACGCCCAAACTTAAAACCCGTTTCACACCGTTCAATTTTCCTTTGACATGAAACATTAAACGCCGAACCGTGTTAAAAGGCGGTTCATGGCAGCAGTTAATGAACCCTTGGTCAAGAATCATTGAAAGAACTTTCACGCGGCCAAATTCATCAAAAACAAGTTTTAAGCGTTGGAGCCAGATTAAAACCAAAACGGAAAAATAGTAACGACGTAATGCGATTCAGCTATAAATTCCGTTTATCTTCTGTAGGAAGCCATCTTGAGACTTTTGTCCTTTTTATTCCTCATGAGAAGCAGGTGGAATCCTGGGAAGGCTTAACATTAGGACGCCCGGACTTTTCAACATCATTCAACGCCCAGAGCGGGTCATTTTGACCCACTGTAATTAGTGAAATTATTCCTCACTTTGCACTATTAAGTTTACATTTTTACAGTTTTTACTGCAAACTGTCATTCTTTCTCTTCACATTCATCGATTACTTCACTTTATAACTTTCATAACTTTGACAATATCGATGCTTTATTAATATATTAACTTACGACAATTGGGTCAATTTATGGTTTTTTCAATTTTATTTAATTTTTCGTGCTTATTGTGTCATAGCTCAATATACTATGAAGAATTTTCACATTATTTAATACATATCTATTATTTTTCAAAGTTTGATTGCAATAAATAAGTTCAAAATATTATTTTTCGGTCAAAGTAGGAATTTTCCCGAAAATCAATAGTAACTAACTTTGGGATTCTTATTATTGCAGTGATACATATGTATTAATCTGATGTATTAGGAATATAAGTATATTGCGTTGTTTATTGTTTATAATAATAATAATAATAATTTTACTGTTTTTTGTTAATGCATATGGCACATGTGTATACAATTTTGTTATGGCACTGGCCTCAGTGTTGCAGAATTGGCCTTTTATTTCCTATATAATTCTATGTAGTTTGACACCTCAGCCTGTTTGCATTTATAATGTCAAAATGTTGTTCCAGACCCCATCTCTTATTCATGTAACAATTGTGTACTTTCTCTGCAAGTTGTTGGATGAAATTTATTCGCGAAATTTTCTTACCAGTGACGGCCTTGTATATCACAACGGAATTGATTGCTGCCAGGTCTAGAATGTCATGGAAACTATGAATATGCCATCTTATTGATAACGCTTTGACTATGTACTGCGTTGCAATTTTTTCCACTATGTCCACCCATATTCGTTGCATTATAGTGCGACACAGGGTGAGGAATATTTTCTCAGAATTAGTTACGCTAACACTGAAGTGAAGAGAACTCATTAGTAGGACATGTTCCCCACAATTTCCTTGCTAAATCGCTAATGTAACATGGTAAGATTTCAGTACTCTTATGGAATAGTTTTCCATTCATTTTTTTGAGAGATCGGCACTTCTCTTCTAGAGAGATTCACAGTTCCAACTAAAATAGTGGATTTTTCCTTCAGAAATTGAGCCAAATTGGAGAGATGCTACGAAGTTGTCTGTGTTCGTATTTCTGCATTGGCGAAGAAAAGGCAGCATAAGACGCATACTACACAGTCTGAAATTTGTTGACTATTTATACGATTATCCTTGACCGTGTCATCCTTCTCCTCTACATACAAGATATAGGACTGTATGTTGACAAAGTTTTTGTCCTACCGAAATTAAACATACCTATAACAACAAAGTTGTGAAAAATATGAATGTACTAATCAACTCAGTAATATAACTTTTTGTCAAATATTTAGCTCATATTTAGATGCACTCTTTCTTGTTTCTTAACCGCATTCATCGTAATTTTCTGAAGAATCGGTTGATTCTTTGCAAGTTTCAAATCTCTGCTGATCATTGGAGCTGTGAAATAAAAATTCTCCATCATCCAACACATCCCCCTGAATCATTTGCAGCACCGCACGAATTTCAACAGATGGTAATGAGCGACTCAGAGACATACTTGAATACAGAGAACTTCAAAACCACTATCACCATAAAACTCAAAATTTTAGCTACAAACTTCACTCTGTGGAACAAAGAGAAGACTGAATGTGTATTATCCACTTGTCATTCGGAGAGAAAAATTAGAGCTGGTGGCAACAAAGTGAGCATAGTCCATACGTCAGTAAGGAGCAATATTGTATTCTCTGCACTATAAAATAGTGATAAGGTACACTGTGCACTGCCAACAAATTAATTACTAAATATGCCATGAATCAACCGGATGAAAAATGAGAAGGGTGGAGATACGAAGTGGAAGGAAGGAATATGAGAATATTTTTGAAAGGTGATCCAGGCATGGAAGGTAACCGAATGAGGAAGATAGGACAAAGTGGGAGGGACAACATGTGCAGCAGAATAACTAATAAACACTAATAAAAAAGAAGTTATGGTGATGATACAAAGTGCAAATACATATCTGGGTCAAAATGACCCGTATGGGCGTTCTAGGTAAATTCTAAAAAAACTAATGTACGGATTACTCCAGGAAGGTGAAAATTTTTGGACATAAAGGAATGTTAAAATGAATAAAAGTCACGGGAGGAAATCCTGCTCTCATTGAAAATGAAATAAAGAAATGAATTTAAAATCACGTTTGGGTCAAAATGACCCGCCTGGGCGTTCTAGTGTTAAGGGCCGAATCCTGGTACCTCGCTATAGCAGAACCTACGCTGGGTACGTCCTTAGATGCTATAGCGGCCCAGCTCCGCTTCAATCGCCCGCTGCTAGCTGTAGCGAACCCCAGACCATGTTATTCGCTGCAGCAATTATGGCCTCCGGATTTCGCCTACTGGACGTATCTCATTTATAATCATTAAATATGGATGTAATGCGAGCTATATGCTAATGATAACCATTTTAAAATTAAATAAAAATAAAGCAGGAATGTTTTAATTGCCCACTTTGATGCTGAAAGGAGTATCAAACGTAAAATAACTAATGTCATCAAAACCGTATTGAATCCCCCTCGGCTTTCAAATTTTTAATTGCTGTTGACTTACATATAGGCTTTGTCATCCCTAAAAAAATTATTTTAGTACAAGCTTAACAATAATGCAGTAATCACCCACCTTGTGTCTAACAAATCCAAATTTTGCGTAAAATACTTGTCAACAAATCCGTTTTCGAGCCACCTCTGCCCACCCTCAATTGATGTTAGTTTACCTGTTGAGATCACCATGTCACTGAAAAACTATTTCATTTTATGTGAAATTGTACCTTAAACTTGTATTGTGGTATAAATGATGAGTAACAGTTTAACGAAGTGATACTAATACCAGTGGAAATATACAGTGCTTTTCCCTGTTTACCATACGTCATTATATTCGTCTCATAATGAATGACACGTACCTATCTGGGCTTTAAAACACATTTCATATTTGAAGGATTGTGCTAACGTCTTACCTTTATTGCAAAACTTCTTAGATCTATGGTTTTACCTCAAAATTTGCCGTCAACAGTCACAAAAGTTGTTGGCTATGCGAACGATATGTGTGCACAAAACTTTCATTGTCTGCGTATTTTATTATTGTACTGTATGTGTTGTGTTATTAGTGTACAGCCGTCAGTATAGTGCCAAGTGTTTTTTGAGTACAGAAGTTCATGCAGAGTCGAGAAGATTGCTTGAGCACAGTGGGCTTATTGTGAAGATGTATCCACAGGTGCTGAACGACAATTTTTTGGATTTTTTGCAATATTTACTTTATGTTAAACGCATACCTACCAGAGAAGGAACATCAGGGACTGGGAAAATCTCGCGGAAATGTTAATAAAGAGCAAATTCTGAGTAAGAGATCGTTTCTCCAAAGAAACAGTGAGGGATGTGATTCTGTCAACGATTTCTCCCCACAATGCGGACTTACGAGGATCACCCCTCCCTCCAATTTTAAAATTACTGACATGCTTGAGGTTTTATGCCACGGGAAGATTTCAGGTTGGAGATTTTTGTTTCAGTAATGGCTATGTTAAAGATAGTACTGTTATTTTTCTCTGGTAGTGTGGAAGAACCTATTGGTCATTTCACCTCTTTTCTGGTGCAATGATCGTTTTACTAGAGCAAGGAAAGGAAGGTATCCAAAAAGTCTTGGAAGTTACTTGAACGTAGCATGTTCTGTTTGCATACAATGCTTTCTACAACTCAAAAGCTCGCATGCATTTCCTATTTTCAGATTTTTTGTGGTGGCCTGAGTAACTAGTGGACAGCATTGTCAATAGATAACGTCGATGAGAAAATTTGGACGGAACTGAAAGTATGGTAAAGTTGACAGATCAATGAATAGTGACTTTTACGGATGACGGTGCTCCCAGTAATTATATTTTTAAATCTCTGTAATTCAAGGTAAACTATATCGACGCATCACATGTTTTTAGGTTTGTCTTATTCCTATTTGACAATCTCTCCTCTGAGTAGTCTGACTTACTTGGTTTATTTGCTAAAAAGGCCATCAGAAGTTATCATTCCGGTGATTTCTCCACTGTAACCCTGCAGTCTAATGTCTCCTCATTTTACCGCTCAAATGAATTCATATTTTCTTTTGAAAGATCTTAGGTTAACCCGGCGCACCTGCTGGATAAATGTTTCTCAGGTGTTCCACTGGGTAAGTAGGTCCATAAGTCCCGGCATTTCGGAGAGTGACTTGCTCTCCATCTTCAGGGGTTCTGAATGCCGTGTTTTCAGTTTTACCGGCCAAAATTGAAAACACGGCATACAGAACCCCTGAAGATGGAGAGCAAGTCACTCTCCGAAATGCCGGGACTGATGGACCCAGTGGAACACCTGAGAAACATTTATCCATAGTTCCTTTTTTTTAATGCCATCATAATTTTGGTTATTAATTCCGTACAGAGTCTTCCTTACTTATTCTACCAATTCGTGTCTCCTACTATATTACAATAACACGGAAAACGATGGTGGTCAACGTTGAAAATTTTGTCTAGTAAATTTTTAATAAATGATGTTTTATCTGTTCCATATCAATTAAATTCCATTTTATTCACTGGAAATTATTTATTCCCACATTATAACGTACACTTCTTGAAGAATGTACCATGATTTAACAGGTTACAAATTTGTTATTTTTCTTCTTTTTTCGTGACAGCTTGGTCGTTGTATCATATTACCTCAAGGCATCAGAGGTATCAGACATGGCGTAGACTTCTCTTAGTAGCAATTTCTTTTAGTAAAATAAATACCTGAAGTTCATAGTTGTAGGTATATTGAATGGCGCTCTGCATCAAATCTTACAATAGGCATAATCTAAACCCTGGCCTCTTAACGCATAATCATTTCCGAATTTCATGCTTCCTCGTTTTCCTCCAGGCAGCGTGAGAATAACGTTGGATCCCTAGCGTTTCACAATTAAGATGCCAACAACCACAAGTAAATTTGTGAAGCCACAGAGCAACGGCGGAATTTCGCCTCCAGAATTCTCAGCATTTAATCTGTCTCCTTCGCGCCAGC
This sequence comes from Ceriagrion tenellum, assembly GCA_963169105.1. Taxonomy (NCBI): domain Eukaryota; kingdom Metazoa; phylum Arthropoda; class Insecta; order Odonata; family Coenagrionidae; genus Ceriagrion; species Ceriagrion tenellum. The sequence goes on along the minus strand of OY720643.1, from coordinate 527,922 downwards.
CAACAATGCGATCTTCATCAAACGCGAAGAGGCGAAGGATGCTTTCCTTTATAGCAACCTCCTCACCATCAAAGCCTAAAATTGACGTTGAGCAGGTAATGAATTGCTTCCGACAATGTTTGCCCTAAGTAAATTATGTATGCTCCAAAGATAAAACCAGATATGCAGACAATGGTAAGAGTGACTATTTGCTTACGAGGTAGCTTTTGAAACAACCCTCCATTTATTTTCCCTTAACAGTCTCCGAAGTGAATAACGTTTGTAGTCTATTCATAAAATCTCTTATCCGATGTCAATGAGACGGGTTTACTGTTGGTTTCGATTCAAATCAGTATTTTCGTTGATTAAATGCAGGGAGAATTTTAATTTTAGTATAGAAAATTTGGTTACAACTGCATAAGTAACTTAGATATATTTGGATTCCTGTGACCTCATTAACAAGATGTGGGATGATTTAGATCCCAAGGGGTTTATTGGATCCATTTGCAAAAAATTATATATTAAATGATTCAGCTTGTGCTATAAATATCAAGATTTTTAAGGATATTATTCCCATGATACGAGGCATTGTCATTTCCCTTCTTTTCTTCTTTCGCTCTTCTCTTCTGCTTCTACCTCATTCTTCTGCAGCTATTTTCTCCGGGTAAAAAAATGATTAATACTAAAATTGCGAAAAAATATATATAATATTCCGTAATTATTTTTGCTGCATTTAATATTGTTTCTTTACTGTCATAACTGTATTACTGAAATTTCCGTCTAATATCATATCTACAAATAAAAAATTATTTGAAGAGCGAAATTGGCTAAGAATATTTCCCTTCCTGGCGTTAAACAATGAAGGTTAAAGTGTCAATGTTAGCTGTTTAGTACTCGTATATAACTTTTATGATTATATTATAATTTTTGTTTATGTCACATTTGGCTCATTGGTCTTTGGCAAATGTGCTGAAATGACTTCAGAAGAAGGGCAGGAGAATAAAGTTTTACTCTTGACTTTAGTGGTATGGTAGTTTTGAAAGTGTTATTTAAAACAATACTTTGAATTTATAAATTTTAAAAGTAATTAATGAAAGTAATGTACCGTTTATTCTCCGGATACTCGTTACTTGAAAGCAGATATGCTATGGAGTATCAGAGCAGTTACTAGATTATCATTCGTATTCGAATCACAAAAGTATTTACAGATGCTAGCGACTATAATAATTTTAAAAACTTGAATAGAAAATATAACAAATCCATTGAATACGAGAGCAACGGCTGAATGTTTAAATTTCGCTCTGCGTCGACGTGGGTCTCGATTTGGCTTCCAACTTCACAATTCAGATTTCAGTTTGAGCGAGATTTCTCCCCGAACCATAACCATAATGGAGACTACATTCGGATTTTACGTTTTAATTTCGCCAGCGGTCGGGAACATGAAATAAATATTATATTACCAACGGTGCAATAATATCCTTTCATGTGGCACATATCCTCTGAAGTTATTTAATGTATCTACACATATGTCTTTGACTTGGCTCATTTATTTCACGCGGTAAATTTAATACTCTAAATCGGAAGGTTTTTCGAAATACTTATATTGATAGTATGTCGTTCAATCGTGTTTTCTGCGCACATGCAAAAGAGAGAGTGGGGAAATGTTCGCAGAGTATAGAGCAATATTTTATTTCTGACTCTTTTCATTAACCTTCGCTCATGCCTTTGTGCTTCCAATCGCGCGTCGTTGTTTGAACTGTCAACGACTTTCCTAAGATTTCTTATTTGTGAAGAACCTAAACACGACAAATATGTGTAAATCATGTACGACCGTTGATCTCACTTATTGGCATCCAGAATAATTAATTCAAAAATTGCATGGTGGTCCAAACACCACCCGCGTAATAACACGGAAGTTAGCTCGACAGTCCGTTCCACATTTAGTTGTCAGTGTTGAAGACTCTTACGGAGATTCGTTCGCTCCGTAAATCTCCTTATGGATCCGGGTGCGATGTTTTTAATAGCAGCAGGAAAGTATTATTCTGAAACTCAGGTTCCTAGCTGCACATCTACGAATCTTACAATTCCAAAGAAGCATGTTCTGAAATTCCTCAGTCGGACTGAGGAGAGCTTCCAGAGACATTAGGTTTGGCAATCATGTACTTCATGCCCGTGCGGTCAGCAGTCAATGTGGAGCGCTCTTTATGTGAGAAAATAATCTGTTGAATTTAGTTAAAAAATTTCAGATATCGGCCAGCACTCAGGGAAAAGGCCCGAAGACACGAAAGAACGCACGTCATCTGATATGAAAGCTGATGTGTCGGTGACGGAACGTCTAGTGTAACACGCCAAGCATTTCATTTAGTGTAACACGCCTAGCAAACTTACGAAATGCACCGCTCTCACTGCTACGATTGGAACGATAGTTAATGAGACGGCTATAGCGAACTTTCAATCACACGATATCTCAAAATCATAGTTGAGATGCTCGGTGGCCTTTGGTGAAGATGAAAGAAATCGATGAGAAACAATGGAAGCATCCGACCCGTGGGTATCTGTGCCGCTCGTGTAGAAAGGAAAAGACAAGAAAAAGAATTTAATTAAACATTCCCTATGATATGAATTTAATTATTGAAACAGTTGAGAAAACATGCAAGGTGCACATAGCTGGATTTCTGATGAGATCTGGCTATTAGAAGGTAACCATTTTTAAATGGTGTCTCTCTGGAGTGCATACCCTCACTCTTTCCCGAGTAAAATTGCTGTGATGTTTTGGCAATTATCTGGAGAAGTAGTGCGGTAGGTGGCAGATATTTTTATACCATTGGAAAGGTGAGATAATTTTCTTTAAATTTAAAACAAACTCATTGAATCCAAGTTGAACTGATTTCTCGCTCAAACAGCTTTAAAGCTGTTCTAAAGAATATTCTCGCTGGCATTCAAATCAGCTTAAGTCACACCTTTTCCTCCTTTGAATTCGCTCTTCTTGCGTCGTGATTCGCCATTTTCTTTACCCTTTAACCGACTCATTGACGTTCAAACGGGTTTCAAATGACGGTAACCAGCGCCAACGATAGTTGCTCCGGCGTGGGTTAAAAGTTGACCAGGGTTAGCGCCAGCTTGCGTTCACATAGCGAGCCCGTGATTTAGTTTTCAAAAGCTTGAAAGCTTGAAAGCTTGTCCAAGTGTGAGCGTAGGACTAAAGCGACCTGGCGCGTGACTTAAGAAGCGACCGCTAGAGGTTTGGTTATCGCCAAAGCAATATAAAGTGAGAATCAATGCGAAACAGCCTTAAAGAAACCAGGATTTTTCAAGCGTATAACAGGAAGGTCATAGAATGAGAATGTGAAAGAGAGGTACTACTTTGCTCTTGTTAGGCCACACCTCGAAAAAACCGCGAGCATTTGTGACCCTAGACAGAAAAATTTAACTAAAAGAATAAACAAAATACAAATGAAATCCCTACTTATCATATAAAATGTTACCAGCGAACAAATAGTGTTTTGCAGCTTTGAAAGGAATCCGGCTGGAAGCCGCGTGAGGGTCAGAGGCTGAACGCTGGGCTCAGATGTCAACATTTTTCTGGGTTGCGTCCGCGTATGTCGTATCACCTAGGTCCTTAAACCCAGGTCATGACACGATCCCATAATGCACTCTGATTTCTTCATTTTGGATCGGACTCTATGTTCCGTAGCGCTGTTACTCTTCATTGAGTAACCAAAATTGTTTAGCCTTGATCAATGTCACAAATTATCTTTTAAACATGAAATTGAATTTGATCTTTAAATTATAAAGGGACTAGGAAAGCTTTAAGAGGTATATATTGTGTTCACTAAAGATAAAATATTCTTCACGACGAAACAAGAACTATATATCACCTCGTATTTTAGGATAACCTTCCTCAGCGTATTTTGGCGCACAGTAATTATGTATTAATTGCACGCTATATATGCACGCTGATTAATCACTAATATGGTGCGTAATTATAATTAGGCGTCAATTTTTGGCAAAATAAGAACTTAACGGATAAAATTTACTCAAAAACTTACCAGGTAAGAAGGGTAAACAATTGGCACCCTTCGTCAACAAACACCAAACTTACTGTGTTGGTATGCTGGGAAAACCATAGCAGAGACCAACCACAGCCTCTCAACCAAGAATACCCTCCTGTTATGGTTTACGGGAATGTTACTTCCTCGCCAGGGACCAAAAACAGACGCACACTCGCAACCCAAATAGGATCCTTTGCAAGGGCTAATGGGACCCCGCTAAGGATGCCCGGTTATTTACGCAAGCACACTCACAAGTACACAAAATCACTCACTCACACATACCAATGGGCCCAACTTCTGGGAGAATCAGCTCAAAAAGAGCGTGGTCAAATCGACACAACAGGATGAGGGTGGGGGTCGAATACGCGTATTTCGGCTACAAAGTAGCCCTCTTCAGCGAACCGAAGGTAACGCGTCACTTCAACGCAAGGTTGAAGTGAGTGAGAGTTTAAATAAATTCTGAATCACCTTAGTTTTTCCTATTATCCGCAAACGATGTATTGCATTATCTCATTTGGAAAGGGAAATAATTGTGGACCAAGTTTCCTGTGCCCAAGTTTGAATTATGAAGTCGTAAGGAAGCGTAGTGGGTAGCGTATTCTCTTGTCATTGGCATGGTCGCTGGGTCAGTTCCCATGCGTGGCATTTATTTTTCGCTGCTTAAATTCTTCATCCTACCAGTATTTTTCAGTTTTTTTTCTGATTTCTACATACGACTCCTGAAAATTTATATTTTAGGTGCATAAATCAATTATTAGAGTTTGAACATGCTTAGATTAGTGAGTCCATGCTGGAACTATTCCATCGAATGCAATATATGAAACTTTACTGAAGTCAAACGAGAGGCCCCAGGCCGGCAGTTTAAATAAATTCTGAGGCACCTTAGTTTTTCCTATTATCGGCAAACGATGTATTGTATAATCTCATTTAGATTTAATTGTGGATCAAGTTGCCCGTGCCAAAGTTTGAATTATGAAGTCGTAAGCATTGTTTACCATTTTCCTGGGGTCGAACGGGAGGTGTCAGGCCAAAAGTCCAAACAAATTCTAAAGTTACTTAGAAGTTTCTGTCAACTTGAAAAGTTTCTTAGGACAGCTTAGGTTATTCAGGTGAGTGGTTAGGTTATTTTATTTTGTACGTATTTGTATTGTATATAAGGTACGTGGTTAGGTTAGGTTATTCAGATATATACGTGGATCGTTTTCCCTATTACCATGTTTGAATTATGGAGTCGGAACCATTGTTTACCACTTTTCTGGAGTCGAACAAGAGGCGTCAGACCAAAAGTCCTGATAAATGCTAAAGTGGTATTGTCTTCCAGCTCAAACATTTTTATGACATTATCAAAATTATTCTGTAAAATATACGTGGATCTTTGTCCCTCTGACCACGTTTGAATTATGGAGTCGGAACCATTGTTTACCACGTTTCTGGAGTCGAATGAGAGGCGTCAGACCCAAAGTCCAAATGAATTCTATTGCCCCTTAGTATTATCTGTGAGCTCAAACATTTTCATGGCATTATCTAACTTATTCTGGGAAATATACGTGGATCTTTGTCCCTGTGGCCACGTTTGAATTATGCTGTCGGAACTATTGTTTACCACTTTCCTGGAGTCAAACGGGAGAATTTAGGCCAAACATCCAAACGAGTTCTAAAGCGATTGGTAATGCTTATCAACTCAAAACTTTTCATAGCATTGGCTAAATTATTCATGGAGATATTCGTGGATCTTTGTGCCTATGACCAGTGGTAAATTGCGGCGTCGGAAGCAATGTTTAAGGCTTTCTTGGAGTTGAACGGGAGGTCTCAGACCAAAAATCCAAACGGGTTCTAAAGCCTCTTAGCATTGTTTATCAACTGAAAAAGTTTCATAGAATAGGCTAAATTATTCAAGCAAATATTCTTGGATATTTATACTGATAACACCCATTCATCTGCATACAAAATTTGAACCCCGCCAAAAATTCGATCCAAGATGGTGGATTACATTAGACAAGTGCGTGTCATGACCTGGGTATAAGGACCTTGGGTATCACAGCAGTTTCACCAGCTATCCTATTGGCGTCCTCAGGTGCTAGGCTCAGATAGCTTGAGAAATTTAGAACGAGTGTGTTCCAGATTCACCCATAGAATATTATTTTGATCCCACACTGCACTCCTAGATCAGGTAGAAGAAGCGATAAACTAAGAGAGAAACATTTCCGAACAGATGGGTATATACAAACACTCGCTCTTTCCACGCTCAGTCGAATAGACTGTAATAAAAAATGAGCTCCGCTCCGGACACTCAACACTCCCAACATTAACTTCGTCAGTTCTTCTCCCTATGACAGTCCTCCCAATATCTTCTCACGGCTGGTGCCCTAACACCCCATGCATACTCGGCCTGCCACACGCGAGTGCGGTGGCTCGTAGGGTAGAGTGTAGATGTAGGTTGACGTGCAGTCGACGGCCAAGCCCCCAAACCAAGCCATAACCGACTTTTACGACCTTTGATCGATCCTCTCTATACTGATATCTTGAGATCTGAAAATGCCTGAAGGGATGCTGCGGCCATCAATGAGCATAAACATGGGAGAAAGGAACCGAGTAACATTGCACTAATTTTACAACCCTTGCGGATGCGTTCGCAGAAACATCTGATACTTCTCCGGGGTATATCGTGGTGTCTCGTTAGCCCTTCTACCATAATTCACTGATGAGTCACGGGGCATCATTTCAATCAGACAACATTTTTTCCTTCTTGTTGTCTGGATGCAATCGCTTTGTACAAACCGGAGTCAAAAGGAGTGAGACTTTGAACCCGAGGAATGGACTCGACAAAGCACATGGAACGATATAATCCCACCAGTTAATAATGTGCAGAAATTCGGTGCAAAATTATATGGTAAGAAAATTATCTTCACCGAAATGGTACGCTAAACTACCAGCAAGCGCGCCACAAAATTGCGGTTCCGTAATTTTTAGCTTAAGCGAATGGCGGAGTAAATTGCAGTACCTTATGACAGTTCCACCACTCTTGGGAGGAGGGGGGAAGTGGTAGGGGGTGGGGAGAAAGGAGGAATTAGGAAGGGGTGGTGGATGGGGGAAGTAATCAGGGGAGCTATAATGGAGGGAAGGGGGCGTTGGCATGGAAACGGGCCCGCGCGTAGTACCCGCGGCATCCGTACAGTGTCACCGCGATCGCATTGTGGGCCATGGGGAACAATCGGCGTTTCTTCGCCTCGTTAACCTCGAATGGAAAATATGGTGACTTGGAAAGTGCTCTCTTAACAAGACGCTCCCCGAGAGGATGGTTGGCATGGTTGGGGGTGGGCGGGGGTGGGCAAGGGAAATGGAGGGAAGGGGGATGTGCAGGAAATGCGCGAATACCTTTCGCCGCGTTAGTGCAACGGCAAGGCGGTCCTTCCGTTCCATTCCTCGCTTGTGGAGGCAAACCCGTCGTCGCAGATGACGGAGTTCGAGTGATGAGAGGATAACGCCCTGTGAACGTTAACTTAAATCGGGAGAAGCATTACCCGGCCATTTTACAGCTTCAAGCATTGACCTCTATGACAGGCACCCCCATCGATATAACTAAATTTTTTGAACGCAGTCACCCCTTTGACCAAAGATAGGGATCTTGGTCTGGCCGGCTCTTGAAGTTAGTAGCCTCGGGAAGCACTGATGTGATCACGGTATCAGAAGCGTTCTTCCTGTCGCTCCTCTACTGGTTAACCGAAATGCGTGCGTTGGAGTCCATTTTCCTTTATTCATACTTTGGATTTCTCTTCATTGAATCCACCGAATATGTCACGATGGGTAGATTTAGGTAGAGACTGTTAGAAGAAAAGCCCTCACGCGTCGTACATGCCTGAGAGCATTTAGCGACTTAAAGCCGGTTCAATGGAGCTTGAGGGAGATATCGTTTCGTCAAGAGTTCCGTAAATATGGCCTCATTAAAAAAAAATATTCCTTCCAAAGATACTTAAAAACTCTGTAGCTTATTGCACTTCTTAAATAATGAGGAATGCCTAACACTTAATCTCGTCAGAAATTCAGCTGTGAGTATCTTTTATGTTTTTTCAATTGTTTAAAATGAGTCCCTTCCTCGCCGCGGAAACTTTTACGGAATTAAAGAAAAATTCAATTGGAAGGCTTTTTCGCTGTATGACATGAAAAACATGTGTGTCAAATTAATGACTTACGCAGGTATATCTAGTTAATAAGTGTGCATTTCAATCATAGAAAACGATGATTTCGCGCAATTCATATGAAATATTTGCTTCATACCTCTTACAGTTACTGAAATATAGAAGAAATTTGAATATGGTCACCCTTATGACTAGAAAATAATCTTACTCCAAAATACCTTCGGCTGAGCATAGTAAAATAGCATAAAATCAAGTCCGGAATGCAACGGGAATAGGGTCGTGCAGTGGAGGAGCTGAACCATCCATCGCGAGGGCCGGGCCGGAATATTCCTGCAATCCCGATCCTTGCTTGAGTTCTGTGAGGATAGGAATAGGGTGGCTGGAAGTTCTGTGAGGAATACTTCTCGTGGCATGCTTAGTCGGCCCGATAAATGGGTCTTTGAGACGAGGTCTTATTAGCGCCGAATATTTCAGCTCAACGCCGGCTTTGTCTCCACCCTTTCCTCTTTGCCACTTATAGAAATATTTCCCCGCCAGGGTACGTACATTTCCTCGATGGAACAAATAAATTTTCCATGCTTACCATTCGCCCACCCACGTTGACCAACTAATCGGAATAGAAATGACATGAATCTCCATCTCGTCTCTCTCTCTCTCTCTCAAAGAAAAGGGCAGAGTCAGAGGATTTTTATAATTGCCGATATCTCTGGAAAACTGACTCCTTTTTATTCATTTCGAATACACTGTCCGAAAAATGCTATCGCTTCTCTTACTCTCGCGCAGTGCTTCAAACACACTCTCCTATTCACAAGACTCGTTATACATATTGCTTTTGTTTAGTTTCCTCTGCCACATTCACTCTCGCCACATTCCTCTTTTTCATGCACCGTTCTCTCCATTATCATATTTTACTTAACTCTATGCGCCCGTCTATTGACTGTTCTCAATGAACTTGTAGCCTCAAGGAATTTCTGTTTTGGGTGAGGGTCTTCGTTTCCCTGTACTTCCCTCCTCTCATCACATCTGTCGACACACCTAATCTCTTCTTCCCTCACTATTTCTTGCCTTTGATTTTTCTTTCCATTATGACTCTCTGGGAACAATCTCTCCTTAATATGAAGCCTATCTAGTCTGCCTTTCTCTCCTTTTTCTTTTCACACTTTTCAACATAGCTAGCTCCTCTCCAATCCTTCTCAGTACTTCCTCATTTTTAGCTTTATCTGTCCATCGTATCTTCCCCATTGTTTGCCATAGCCACATCTTAAAGTGCTTCTGGTATTTTTCTTTCCTATTCTTCATCATCTACGTTTCTGATCCTTGCAAAGCCATACTTCATTATAAATACCAAGAAAATCTTTTCTTTTTATCCTTTTTGATGCCCCTCGATGTCAGAAGTTCCCTTATTTTTCCGAATGCTTTTATTTTCCGAGTAATGCGACTCTTTTAATTAATTTTTTACGGGACTCATTTCAAGTGATTATGCTACCCATGCACTTAAATCCCTTTTACTTGATTTTTATTTCTTGGTTCTCTTAAGAGATCCTCATTACCTTCGATTTGTCAATATTACTGTTCATTCCATACTTCTTTCATTTCCTCCTGATCTCCTATTGCATACTTTCTTGTTCTTTCCAACTTTGCTGATCATCTGCATATTTGATGGTCCTCGGCTGATTTCCTCCAATCATTATCCCGCCAATCGCTTTCGAAGCTTTCTCTATCTTTTTTTTTACATGTACATGTTGGACAACAGTGGGCAAATATGGTACTCCTCTTCCTTGATTAACGTTGTTATTAGTCTTATCCCCTTCGATCCACTCCTTTACCCTTTGACCCATGTATAGCTATTTTACGAACCTTCTATCATTCCAGTCTACTTTAATTTCTTTTTGGATCATCATTAGTACTTCCCACTTCAACCAATCAAATACCTTCTCGTAGTCAATAAAGCACATATGCATCTTCTTACGATCTCCAGCACTCTTTCTCTCAGTGTTCCTATGCAACTAATTGCATCTCCTGTTCCTCTTTCTCTTTGAAATCCAAACTGGGCCTCCCCAAAGTTTTCTTCTATATTTCGCTTCATCTTCTTTATTATAATTCTGAACATCACATTTACTGCATTTACTTATTACGCTACTTGTTTGGAATTCATTACAGTTTGAAGCATCCTTTTTCTTCCTAATATTATCTTCAGGAAAGCATCTGGCCATTCCTATGTTTCATATATTTTATTGATTATAATTGTAGTATAATTTAATGTAAAAATGTTGCATATAATTGTAATATAATATAATTCTATTGATTATAAGTTAATCCTCCTATTGTTTTCTCAAATAAACACGGAACTAGCCGCGCAGTATCTTCGACGGAGTCACCCGCTAGTGATCACACAATTGTGTGAAATTCACAGAGGAAAAATCATTCGCCTGAACTGAGAATCGAACTCAGATCCCTCGATTTCGCGCCGATTTCGGCCTAACCAATTAAGGCTACCCGGGCGTCCTCTTCTACTGTGAATTCTGCCAATTCTTCCGATGTGACCCCATCTCTCCCATTTTCGGCACGAGTACTTCCCAATCATTCCATTCCCATTGCATTCAGCCTACACTGAGGCTTATCCTAACGTACTCAGTCTTCGCTGCCATTCAATGATGTCGGGATGAGTACACTTTTGTACAATACGATTATCACTTTCATAGAAAAAGTCAAAGAAAAGCTCAAATTATTACCTAGGACTCTCCTTCCGGCATTCGCACGCCCTATAATATCTTTTAATTTATCCATCCATCTTTTGCTAATATTTGGCCTAGATAAACGAGATCTGCGAATGACCTTAGTCGTCGAAGCACCCTAATCACCCTAATACTACTACTATTACTATAAACGAGATCGTATACATGTTTACATACTTCATCGCTTACCCTCATCCTACAATCATTCTTCTCACTCTCCTTATCAAAAACTTCTAATTTGGTCTCTGTTGCATTCACCCACAAACCCATTCCCCCCGTTGCTTCAGAGTAGTTTCCTCGAGTATCAGATTAAAAACTTCTATTGAGTTCGTATCAATGATTTCATTTTCAATTTCCATGAGAGTGACTTTATTTTGGTTCTGTTCATAGTGTACTCTATTCCTTTACTCATATATGTATTATGAGTATGGCGAAGTCTCTCTGGGAGTGAAAGCTCTTTCAATTATTTCATCTTTTGCGTCTGGAAAAAGCTTTGCATAGCGTAGTGATCTTTTGGTAAAAATATGCCAAAAATATCCAAACGTTTGGCCTTGAGCCTTGTGAATGATCACGGCAAAAGCCGCTATCACGAGATACACGTTTCTTTGTGCGGTACATCCAAGCTGACTTCAGCTCGAGTCTAAGTTGATTCTTTAGATGTGAACTTCTTGCCCCAAATTTTCCCGTGATAGTTTTGGCCTTGATGATATGGTAAAAATTAAAGTCGCCTCGTTTCAGAAGTCTTCCATGATGCATCTGGTGAAATAAATGAATGACTAAATAAAGCGTGGCTGTGGAGATAAAAAACGACAGTAACTGAAGTAGATATTTATGTGTTTATTATGGAAATTTTTGGGCCTTTTATTTCTGCGTATAACTGATCTTCCACGTATCATGAGGCTTATACCGATCTATTCCTTGTACTTAACACTTTCTAGTGCCCGGAGTTAAAGCCATTTCTCCTTCTAGGCGTGAATTGATTTAAAGTCTGCCGTCTCTGAGTCGGTCGATTCATAAGGAAGTCTGTGGCCACTGATCAGGACTTGACGGGAAAAGAAGCGCAAAGCCAACATTTGTGGAGATTGTGGCGAGTTTTCTCTAAGAGTTTCCGGTAAAAGCATTTCATAGCATCCGCATAGTTGCTGTTATTCTTTGGTCTAAAAAATAGGATACACGCAAACAAATTAGGTTTCTCTGTCGTCTGCCTTGATTTCCATCTCCATGATCCTTGAATTCTCTTGACGCTCTACTCTTTGATTGTTTTCGCTGTACTCCACTTATTGTAAAATTGAGCAACGCATATAGCTGATGTTCTTTTGTCTTGATGTCATCTCGTGAGAATACCACCAATGGTACTGGACTGTTCCCCGTACACGAAACAAGTAAAAGCACGCTGTAGCGACCAGTCAGGGAATAAGACGATCCCGCATTACAGTTATATTTTGTCTTAGCTCATTTATCACATCCACATGTTCACGGAACACTGCGAGCAACCAAAGAGATGGAGCTGACTGTAAATGACAGCAGTATACTCTTTAACCTTCTTGAGCCGCACGAATGCACAGAGATACACAAGTTACGCCGAAAACATACACGGTACTCATGCAAAGCCATTTGCGCTTTTGTGATATATGTGTGTTTGGATATGTTAGGGCTTGAAGCACTTTTGTGATAGAATCAAAAGAGTGTCCTAAATCAATCAATCAATTATTGAATCTTTTTTTGCTCTCTCTCTCCCTCTCTGTCTTTGTCGCTCGGTTTGCGGCACGCAGTGAAGCCGCTCTCCGTGCGCCTCGTGAGCAAGCCGAGGGTTCTGCAAGCTGACCAAGACTATGAGGTCGTGTGCGAGGCCCTGGGTTCGAGGCCGAAGCCTGTGTTCTCCTGGTCAAAGGACGGCAGGAAGCTGAAGAGGTCAAAGGTGAGTTGTGGGTGGGGCAGTGACGTAGACACGACGTGATGGATGGGATTTGAGTTATTGTATGAATCGATATAGCAAATCCTCGATTTACATTTGATTCGAGGATTATTCATTATTCATTATGATTTAATTATGATGATGATGATATGATCCCGACATTCAATGCTTGTCGGGATCTTTGGAAAATTTTTCCCGGTTAAGTGGTAATCAAATGGAATAGATACGCATTTTTTGCATTTTTTGATAATGTAGAAATAATACTCATGTTTTTAATAACTATTCAAATTTATTTGTATTTGAATGAAGGAAATAAACAAACTCAGAAAGTGACGTCATGGTAAATAATGGAATAAAAGTGGTCACGAATATCTAGATCAGTTTCACGTAGTTTCGATTTTCCTTTCCGTCCGTCCTTGAGAACGCATCTTTCATGTACATACATCGAGGGCTTTTACTCTATTGCTTATTTGACAGAGGAATAAAACGTTGCTATCAAAACTTTACCTATTTAAGGCATGAAAAAAAACATGGGTACATATTGTATTAATTTAGGAATTTGCACTGCAAAGATTTATGAAAAACTGCGGTTAAGCTGTAGAGACAATTAAACTCTCAATAACTACATGTCTATTTGAAAGTATTTCATTATCCCCAATTAATGAAATTTTCCTCTTTCCCAGTTATTCAACCTATAACTGTTTACTTTTTATTGATTTTACTCCGAAATACGAAGAAAACTGGACAATCCTATCAGTAGTAAAATTGATGGCCTGCCTTCCATGAGAGGCTCCAAAGGGCGATTTGTATGTCACTACTACTTCCTTTGGACAGTCACCTTCAGTCACTAGTGTAAATACGAATTATCCATGAGGAGGATAGATCTATGAATTTACAAATTAATAGAATGACAGATATTATGAATTGATATTGTCTATTTCGCCCGGGGTAGTAAAAGATTGTGTTAAATAGTTGTTATTTTCATCCATGAAAAACCGTGGGTATTTAATTCAATTAGAAATTCTCAAATTCACAAAAATCAAAAATCCGGTGAATACACTGCAGCTTCAATTCAATTATCAATCTTTAGAACACAATTTTGCTTCCAATTCTCTCAAATTTTCACACACCTCTGATTCTTATACTGGATATTGACCGCCCTGAAATGAAATCCTGATTCCGTCACTGCACATATTCCAATCAAATAAACAAGTCGTTCTGCTCCGAGTGAATGCAAATGGTTCGCGCCGCGCATCTACAGCCGGCTATCTGTTGGAACTGGTCTCTTTCTCTGTACCCAATGTAATTAACGGTCATTGGCGCAGGCATGATCTGCCGAAAAGGGCGGCGAATGTGATTCGTGCTGATGGAAGTAAAGTGGTGCATTTGCCAATATGGGTAGCACCAATGTTGAGCGCAACTCCACCGCACTTTTTAAAAGATAGACAGAAGAAGAGGAAATAGCCATGATGATTTCCAGCCTCCGGAATTAATGGCTCCAAAAGAAGGAGAATTTGGATGAAAGTGTTTAATTCCCTTAAATGTAACTGGGAAACAATTATTCTCGAATACCCCTGACCTGATCCTTAAATCCCCTTAAACCCTATTTGCCCCTGTCCCCTATATGACCCTTAAACCCTATTTAAACCCATACAGATTAAAAATAGCGTCGGCCAAAAGGGGAGGATGGGGGTGGACGATATTCTATGCCTCCCATTCAGGAGGGGGAGGTGCATTCAGTCGTGAGGAGAGTGTGAGATTTGTACGTCTTGTCGGATTGTGGCGAAACTGGAGTGTCGGGCTCTGTCGCGGAAACTTTTCGCCGGATTTCATGCAGCGGCTATTCATCGGAGCAACAGCTACCTCAACTCTGAAATAAGCTCCGTGACGGTGATATTTCGGTGGCAAAGGTGAGAGAGATGACATTTTATGATTAGAGGAGGGAGAAATTGAGCCGTCTCTTTAATTCCTTCCAGTCTAATGTCGAATTCCATTCGACACTATTTTTCCTTGAACTAATTCTGATGCAGTGTGTCATTTGACATGTGTATTTGGTGGTATCGCTTTTTAACTTGAGATTTGGTAGTTATAACATATGTGAGCGATGCTGCAAAGTTTATCATACGATCATCATCATTGGCCGTTCTGTCCAAGGATTGGTTGACGGCAGACCTCCATCCTTCCCTGTCTAATGCGTCATGTCTAATCCTTTGCTTCCTGCTAGTTCTACTTATGTACTTTCGTCGTTATTTGATCTATGTACATTGTACATATTGCTGAGTCTTCCTCTGGGGACTTTACCTATTTTACAATCAATTATGTTCATCACATGCCCATTGTGTCTCAGGGTGTGTCCAATCCATCTGGTTCTTCTCTTCCGTGTGGTGTTCCATTGAATGGTCCTTTCCTCTTCTACTCCTCTGTACACTTCAGCATTTCTTATTTTGTCCGTCCATTTTATCTTCAGCATCCTCCTCCAGCACCAGGTTTCGAAACGTAATAGCCATCAGTTAGCGTTATTTATTACCGAATTCTATTATCAAATCGAAAACTATAGGCTCAGGAAAAATTGTGAAATAGCTTTGAGCAGACTACACGAAAGAGGAAAGAGTATGACGACTGATAAGGGTTAAACTTTTGTGAGCCGCTAGGCACGCCGACGACCTTATCGGGGAGAGGCACTACAGTGTAGTAATAATAATCACTATGATAATGATTGTGCTTCTTTGAAACAAAGTTGAGGTGAAAAAGTTTCTTCTACCTTCTGACTTTTCGTCTGTAGGCATTTGCAAGTTGGACAAAAGTAGCTGATATTTGGGGTAAACGATTCATTTAGGTACCTACATGTATAATTTTTGTTTTATTCTATGGCACTAAACCAAAAGTATGAAAAATGTTACATGTCAGAGTGAAAACTTATACAAACATGGCTGGAAAAATGTGAGAATTAATAGGACTTTGTCTTTGCCTAAGGAAAGCAGTGCAAAAAAACTATGCAGAATGAGGGATGTGAAAAACCTTCTCAAACTTGCTCATGAAGATGATGATACTTTCCTATGCCTTAAACGTACAAAATATATAAAATATACCCATGCTAGTAACAAAGGCAAATACAAATACACCCATCAAGTGTTTCAGAGAATGAAGTCGAAGAAGATTGGTCCTCTGTGCTCAGGGGATCTCGATTTCCGCGAAACTGTTGAGGAGACCGCAACGAAAGACGAGTCATCATTGGAAGCAATTTCGTCGATGTGAGGTGTGTAAATGCATATCCAGACGAAATGTTCTCCAAAATTATTGTTTGATGATATTCTAAGAAGTTGTTGGCCAAAGAATTAGTTTAAAATAGTTAGTGAATGCATCAGACATGAAGATCCGGCGGAATACCACTCCTTTTCTTGATTTTTAATTCCGCGTTGTCTAACATCAGAGCATTCCGTAACGGAGACGTAATAAAATATGAAACTCAATCTAACGATATTATGAGGTCATCACAACCATTGTCATTGGCAGTCATTCATCCAAAGGTTGTTTTCATCTTTCTCCTATCCGATGAATCTTATTTCCTTGTGAGCACTATATAACCTTTTTTAATTTACAATGACAAATGCTCGAGAAAAAGTCTCAGTCCTGTGAAAAACTTTGATAAAGTGAGCTTAAATGTAAATTAAAGCATGTTAGATACCCTGGAAAAATACCAGGTTTCCCGGAACGTAAAATCTTTTAGTGCATGCGAGGCTCGGCTCTTTTAGTGATAAGCTTATGTTGAGGATTATGTCTCTCTCAGCTGATTCTCAGATGAGTTTCTCACCCTGAATGTAATAAAAAAACTAATATAATTTCGTCTCGTGAAGGCAAAGTTCGCCGTTGTTTCTAACTCATCTCCCGCGCGCCATACACGACTGTGAGAGAAATCTTTGTCGGCATCGTTCCCATTGTAGTAGTGAGGCGAAGCACAAACAGATGTCACTCCGAACGCACACACACCGCATATAAAAGGAGTCAAAACCGTCATCAAACGCTCCTGCTGGTGCACACGCCCGCCGCCCGCGCCTCTCCACGGAGAGCACCGCAAACTAGGCCACGCTGCTGCTCCACGTGTCTGTCTGTGCCTCATGCCCGTATGTGTGTGTGTTCGGTATAGCATCAGTGGCGCCATCCATTCAAGCGCCCGACCAATCATCGCATTTCGAAGAATTAACAATAAACGCCGGTATCGCCCTTTGATGTTAAGCCGCATTATCCCAGCCGCCGCTATTAATTTTCTAAAAAGCTCTCATTGGGTGGGCTCAGCAAAGAGCTGTTTGTGTTTTGAATTCCCGAGTGCATTCCGAACCGCAGAGCACACTTTTCTTGCATAGAATGAATATTTGACAAGTTTTTAGCGCGGAATATATCGCCTGCTCTCAATCACTCTGGCGAAGAAATAGAATGTACTACCCCCCCCCCCCCTCCATGTGAATTTTATCTCACCATTGTTTCTTCGCTGAATAATATTTTAGGGATCCGCCACTAATAGATCCGATTGTAAAATCAAATAATATACAAATTAATGCCACGTATTTTCTTTAAAATTGCCAGCAACTCCTTTTAAAATTAGACGCGAATTTTTGTTTGACACTAAAAGCGAACAGAAAGAATAGTGCTGTTACTGGAACGTCATGGGTGGGGAACCGGAAACAGAATGGGAGGCTGTCCTAAATACTCCAGGTTACCAGGAGTTTTCTGGAGAGATTAAGTTGTATTCGGTTCGTGAATGTTATGGTCGTGAAATTAGATCAAAGCCCATCGAAACGTGTATTCTCCATTCAAAAACTGACTCTCACTCGGCGGACATCGAAACATGATTTCTCCATTCGAAAACTGACTTTAACTCGGCGGAAGAAGTAGCAGCTTACCCTCGGACAAATGGAAGCGAGTGAAAGAATGTTCATTGTGAAATTACTCATTTCGTTGAGTTAATTTGGGTTGGAGTTAATTTCAGTGAGAGGTTAATTATGTCTGCAGGACTGTAATAATTCTGTAAATAAATGCTTCGTAAAATTGAGAAAAAATAATGGAAAGGGTAAACGGTTATCATATTTAACCTTTGGAACAAAATATTTCAGTGTATAATCAACGTCAAAGGTGCTGTAAAGCAAAGCTGCTGAAGAGTAAGTAGGACTCCAGCTGCAATAAAAGCTGCGTCACTTGGAGCAAAACGTTAACCAACATTCACCAACAAAGGTTTACCATCCTTAGCAACTGGAGTTGCTCTTGTGTTAGGTTAAAATGCCTCCTGAGGTCCAATTATTGGCTCGAGTGCAGAGGCTCCGATTTTGAAATTTTTGCAAAAAGCAATTTGCAAACGCGCCCTGTGAGCTGAAAATTCTATCCGTCCAAATTATTACGAGGCAATATCGTGCTTTTCATCCCTCGCACCACCGAGACCATCACAGCTGCTTAAGCTATTCTCATTAATTTAAGATGCAGAAACTTGCCTCTTAGCCTATACGATCCCACCGAAAATTTTTTGATTTATTCAATTTAACAGAAAAATTAAATTTCTTTCCGTCAGTTCCGTAAGTCTGTAAGTTCGATGGAACCGGATTTCTTCCACTTCCATGAGTTCGCATCCTGTGCTTCCATTACCCCATCCTTAAGGTGGCTTCACATCCATAAGTTTACGGTCCTAGATACTTGCAGCACTGTAGCTGTAAGAGACTTGCAACGTAACTGGCAGGAGTAAACGGCTCCTTAAGTCCGCTTGAAGGACTATTATAAGCTTCGGCAAGTACCTACAAGGAGCGTGCTGTTGCCAGTAGTCAACTAATTTCTGGCTTGAACTAATTACTGGAAAATTTGTCGTCAGAGTTAAATCCCCAACCAGTTTTTCGGTAAAAATTTGCATAAATAACTTTTCAGTGTAAACCCACCCTTAGTAATTTATTTTTACCCCTTTTTCTCCAACAACCCTCACTCTGTCGTGCATTTTGACCCTAAGTAGTCGCATGTAGATTTATCATTCGTGAACGACGGTTTAGTTTGGGGTCATTAATGTTTCATGTCTGCGGGTATAAACGGTGCAAAAGACTTTGGTTCCGATTCGTGAATAAATAAAATATTTAACTCAAATATAATATTTTTAAAAGGTTAATGCTGTATACAGTTTCACAATTTCACTATGTAAGCCCGTTTTAATGATAAAGGCGATTAAAAAATTTAGCATACGAGCAATTATCCGTCATTTTTCTACCCACGTAGGAAAATGTTTTAGTCTTCCATGAAAAGTGGGATATGTTAATGCACCGTTGTGACCACTTTGAAAACACCCTTCCCGACTTTCGTGATCTCGATGCTAATATTCTGCGCAAAGAATTGATGGTTGTCTCCAGGGGAATAATTTAAGATTATATTCATTGGTCGTTCAATCCTACGATTGGTTGACTGCAGTCCTCCACCCTTCCCTATCTAATGGTAGTTCCTTTACCACTTGGTATCTCTTCCTATATACTTTCCTCTTTATTCGGTCCATGAACTTATTCCTGCGTCTTCCTCTTGGGACTTTTCCCTCTATTTTGCCTTCAACTATGTTCTTCGAAAATCCATTGTCTGTCAGGGTGTGTCTAAGCCATCTTGTCCTTCTTTCTGAATGGTGTTCCATATGGTCCTTTCCTCTTCTACTCCCCTATACTCTTCATCATTTCAGAATATATAATGACCACAACAGAACTATCGCACGTCGCTTTCGTACCTCCTGAGAGCCTCATTCGCTCTCAGTGTCTTTGCACGTGGAAGACGACTTCTATGGAAGAAGCGAATATAGCGATTGCTTGCATGGTATCGCTACTTGGAGGACTCACACATAACTTCCATGTTTTCCCCAAATGAATAAATGACGGAGTGAAACAAAGAATATGGTAGTTTCAAAATTCGCCTAAATTTGGTAATAATTGCCTTCGTACACAATACGTACAATATTTGATGCCAAAGGCATTCGTTTATTTCATGAATTTATATAAATTTCATTACATGGGTACATTGTTACAGTGAAGGAAGTAAAATTATTTTTATAATTCTTAAAATTATCATCCAATGCTAGAACAGTCATAAAGCTAAAGTTGTGAAATGAAAGCTTTAACTTAGCAATTCCATATTTTGAAGTATTCACTAGTGCATTGAAACATTTACATATGCAATAATGAGTTCTCCTCCGATTATTTCATTCGTTGCTTACATTTTTCATCTTCTTTTGGAGTAATGTGACCAAGATTTCACTGAGAGCAATGATATTTTATGCATAATCGATTTGCTACTTATATCCAAAATAGACGCCAATATATTTTTCTTGCAAGTGCGAACATGTGTCAATTACTATTTATTTATCTATGCGTTTATTAAAAACGTCAAAACTGCAATCTAGTCCTTTGCCGTGGGTCTAATAAACAAAACCTACCACTATTGACCCCATAATCTCTCATGGAAGTCACTTTAAAGTGTAGCCTTAACCTCGCTTTGACCACTTACATGTAAAATTTCTATCCTCTCCCTTCATCGTACAAACATTGGCGACATTCTCCGCCACTCTCTCTAAACATGCCCTCCACATTATATTCATCCTGTATTCCCTTTCCTCTTTATAAATGCAGTGCATATTATTCGGAATTGAGATAAACTATGATAAAACTAATGTAATGAGATTCTCTGGGACAAAGAAAGCGAGGCTGGTCATTAAAGTTGGAAGGCACAAACTCGAGCTATTAAGAATTTGAATTACTTAGGTAGCACGCTAGAAGAAAACGGACATAGTAGCAAAGATATACGGGAGAGAATAGCGCTAGCTAACGGGGCGTGGAGTAATAGAAGGGAGCGGAAACTTTGGGTATGGATGTAAAGAAGATGTTGGTAAAGACCTTGATGTGCAGCGCAGCGTTGTATGGGGCGGAAATCTAGACCCTAAGAAAGGAGGACGAGAATAGGCTGAAGACATTTGAGATGTGAGTTTGGAGAAGGATGGAGAAGGTGAGGTGGATGGAGAGGAAGACTAACGAGGAAGTGCTTGAGATGGTGTGCGAGGTAAGGAAACTTCTTGGTGAAATTCGAGATCGGCAGAGTAGGTGGCTGGAGGATGTAATGTTGGGCGATGGGTTTCTGAAGAGTGTGATAAAGGGAAGGATGTTGGGCAAGCGGGGAAGAGGAAGAAGGAGATTAGGTTTCATGGACAGATGAAGAAGGCCAGGTCGTATGCTGAGGCGAAAAACACACGACCCGGGTTTCAACGCTTAAGCGTCATCTTCAGGTGGTCAGCGTTATTTTTCCTGGATATTTATTCTGCTGTGATATAAATTGTTTTCCTTTACCCTATTTCAGGGTGAAATGATATAGGGGGGATAGGACGGCGACTATTTTCTTCAGAGGCACAGTAGCCCCTCCATTTACCAGAAGTGCGGCGTAAAATGGAACCTTACAGTCACGACCATTGTAATTCTATTTTTACCTAGGCGTTAATTTCTAACTTCGTCTTTTGCCTTCATTCAAAACCTTATTTAAATGGCTATTTAAGATAGGATAGATGTCTATATTATCAAAAAACGACACTATTAAAACTTGCGGTCTTGGAGCTATCGTGAACGGTAGCAACGGGTAGACGTAAATCGAGGACTTGCTGGACAAATGGCGTGCTTCTTTTGCTGAGAGGAAGAATAGGGGAGGGAAAATGGATGGGAAGTGGAGGCGAGGGGAGAGAGAGAGGGGAGAGAGCTTTTGGAGAAGATTTTGACGTCCGTTTGCGGCAGTTTTGACGGATGAAGAAAGTTAAACTTCCCGAGGCGAGCGGAGCAACTTGTCTTACACTTCATCTTTTCGAAAACCCCAAAAGTGAGTCGTTGACTCGGTTGGTGGTAATGGATGCCCCTTTAAGTGGTAAGAAAGAGACCCCGCTCCGTGACCTCTCGAGGGTCCTTCCTTCTCGACGTGCCACCGGCAGGATAAGTCCCTTGGGTGAGGGGTCTTTCCTTATTCGCCCTCGAGGACCTGGTCCCGACCCTCAGGTGAGCTCCAGTTCTTCACCCGCTGCCCTTTCCCTGCCCTCTCCTCTTCAACTGGGAAGTTGGTCGTCGTGCGAGGTTATTCAGTGAGGGTCATCGAAGCTTCCAGAATCCCTCCGTCCACTCCTGCATCCAGAGCAGATTCCACTTCAAAGAGCACTCTCACAGAGATTAAATATCGGTCGAGCATGCGACCTTGCATCAATAAGAAGGAGCCTTTTAAGGGTCAAAGCGGACGGCCAGGGCTCCTTTTATTTCTCCTTCTGAGACAACGGATTTTAGTCGACGATCGCTGGACTCGATACGACGGTGATCGGAGCGCTTTTTGTTTTTTTTTTTGCACAGATATACGTGGAACTTTCAGTACGTGTACTTACTCGTAAAATGCACATATAAAAGTGGAAATAAATGCATAATACCGGGTGGTTTCTTGGCAATGTAAAGCTATTTGCACTCGTAACCTTATGGCTCTTGGCATATATTCCGAAATAACTCGATTAAATATGAACAGTTTTCCCCATAAACGCGAAATAATACGTCTCATGTTATTTTAATGGTGGCTAAAAAATATCGCGGAATCAATTCGAGTAAAAAATACGTATTTGCATACGACTATCCCTTAAATTTAGAATTGTACGCGGTAGACCCCAGTCAAAACATCAGGACAAGAATTAAACATAAAATTCTAATATCATTTCTGTTTGTATAATAATGGTTATTCTACCGAATAAGCTGAGGTCCTTACGTGTAGTGTTTTTTAAGATTTTTTTTACTGCTTGGATAATTATTAAACACATGCAGTCAGTGACTCATGATTGCTCTACAGCCGCTATGAGAGGCTTGAAGGTCTCACGTTATCATTGGAGTTGGTTTCATGAGAGATTCAGATTCCGTGGGCTTATATGATGATACGGAAAATAATACTCTTGGAGGCGCGATCATGAATCTCTATAACACGTAAGTTCGCGTTTGTTATTATTTTATGGCATTTAAAAGAGAAAAATATAGTTCCTCATTCCTCAATTTTTTTCAGATGCTTCGAATCACCAGTTTCTAATAACACAAGTGCTTCCCTAGAGCAGTAACCGTGAGTGGAGACTACAGAGAGCATTTTGGACACCTCTGGACGCGGCCATGTTATTTGTTCAGCGTCAAAATATAGGGGGAGCAGAGAGATACCAGAATGTGAACATGTCGCTAGGGAGGGTGAAGGTCTCACGTTATCATTGGAGTTGGTTACATGAGAGATTCAGATTCCGTGGGCTTATATGATGATACGGAAAATAATACTCTTGGAGGCGCGCAATATGGCCCAGCAATATCATTTGAACGCAACAGACCTTTATCTCCAGCCCGCCATTGGTCGCGCTTTGAGATTTTCTCTTACCTCGTATTTTTAGTTTTTCTAAATATGTTATAATTAATTGGAAAGGGTTTCCTTTCCTTTCAGCTGAATTTTCATTTCCTTTTAATGAACTGCCGTCCCATAAAATATGAAGAAAGCGTCCTTAGCCAGGTGATAATTTTTTTGATACCAGAGGATACAAAAGTGTGAGACTTTTTCTCATCACGCGACCACTTTCCACAGTTGTTCTGAATCACTCAGAGTCGTTTACGTTGAGAAGTGAGACAAGTCAGGAATCGAAGACATTTATTAACTCTAATGAGCCGAGAGATAATAGTGGTTAAACGAGCACTACAAGGAAGCAGGAACGCTCTTTACATCAGATAGTTCCCGAGATAATTCTACAGTCAATGCTTGTATTTACATGAGCAGTGATAACACCGTGTAAGTATGCATTAATACATTTACACTATGCTTATCTATGTTATTAATGTATGTTATGTCAATTTTTTTGAGTGAAGTATAATGAAGATGATTGCCTTATACCTGAGTCGGTCCAAGTGGAATAGTTGCGCCGGAGGCGCGGCAGCTTTAGACTGAGACAAAGTATATCACGCGGCCGCTCGCGTAGGCCTCCGCACACCAAGGCGAACGCGGGCGCGAACGCGAGCGCGAACGCGAACTACCCAACACAAGGAAGACAATGCCAGCAGTGACACACACCGGCAGGCGATCAGTTTGCGCGTGCAACGGGACGTGAGCGATCAGATGCGCGGGCAAGCGAACTATCGCTCACGACGGGTTGTTCGCGCGGGTCGCGAGCGAACAGAGACTACAGGCAATTTTGGACCTCGTCGTTAGCGGTCGGTATGAACTTAATAGCTATAAATGGAATCAGAAACAATGAAGAAGCTTATGGAAATGGTGAGAGTGCATGAAGTACTCTATAACATGAAGTTTGATGGGGATAAAAATTTCTGACTCACGCAGAAGAAAATGGGATGGAATAGCCTCAAAGATATGTAAACTAACCTTCCAATAGTTTTGATGCATTTCCCTGGGATTAATGTTATTTTAAGATTTAACGAATTACGCACATGAACTCAGCGTTTTCTATAAATGACGTCTCCTAATTTCGCGAGCATGGATGAGATTTTACACGCGATGCTAGCCCCGAATGAGAGAGAAAGGAATATGAGTGGGTTAACTAAAATGTAAAGACAGCTTTGACTCATTAATTTACAAAGAGAATAATTTCGTCATTAGGTCGATAGAAGCCTGTTCAACCTGAAACATGAAGCCTTTTTTTTACTGAGCATTACCCATGGCGCTGTAATATAGTATGTCTTTGTTATTCAAGGGTCAAATATGTCGTGTTGTATCTATCGAAGAGCGTTATTATGATTATATCATAATATGCATATGTTTAATGATTACCATTATATGATCAACCCCTTCAAGGTTTTGACATCACACTCGTATCTATGGCATGTTTCCATCTTCTGAAACTTTACTAAGTATATGAAACAACGGCGTAGGTTATAGAGATTTGTGATATTCCATTATCTATTTAACAATCCTGTTTCCTGTAAATTATGACATCTAATAATTTCTTGAAGAGCAAACATCGGAACAGGTTTGGAGTTAAAACATGGTACTTCATCTTGGCCAAGTGATTTCCATTCCTCCATACTATGTTACACCTTCATTCTCCTGGGAAGTTACTTTGGCGGACGACTGGCGGAGATTCAGCTTGTGCAATCGTATTATGAGTAATTAGATGATAGTATATTATTACTTGATTTTATATTGTTTTGTTAGTCTCCTGCGAGTCTACAAGCATGCGGCTACAATATAGCAATATTGTGATACTATGATATGGCTGAAGAAAACATATCTCCGGCATTTTTCCGTCTACCGAAAGTGATCTAATAAATGAAATGAAACCTTGTATAAATGGCAACAATATTAGCTAATGAAGGTGTGAAATGTTTCCATCCCAACTACAGTTCACTCCTTGAAACATTTGGAGCTTTAACTATGATATCTCGAAGTAGGTGGAACGAAATAAAAGAATGCATTTTAATAAATTCCGATTCGCTCAGCCTTTCCGATCCAATATTTTCCCGTGAAAAAAGTACTTACTTCAGCCTTAATAAATTGTTGTCATGGATATGGAGACGAGATAATGGATGATGCTAATTGAAACCTTAAATTCCAGTGTAATGAGAATCATTGATGGCGTCCACTCTGTTAATGTATCGGGTTTATTGAAAGTATTTATTACCGTCTTAAGGTATTATCTCCTATCAAATGAAGTATCAATGTAGTCAATTTTTCTTATAAACATCACAGTGGAACGCAGTTCACATTCTTCAGAACTTGGGTCTATGATATCGAAATCGAACTTAGCAATCAGGTACTTTGTTACATATTCATCTACATCTACGTGATACCCTGCGAGCCACCACGAGGGTGTGTGGCAGGGGGTGAAGATCACCAAACATGCACTATTGACATGCAGCTAGATGGTTAGTATCTACATAATATGAAATGGATTATTGGTTGTTATTACATGCATCATGCACTACAGACTACTCTAACTATATTTCACCTACCTATACCTTTGCTACGCTGCCTATTGTTCTCTCTTATAGTACGAGGGAAAAATGACATTTTAAATCTATCGGTACGACAATCTATCTCTCTAATTTTGTTAATATGATCAAACCTAGCATAATACGCAGGGGTTCTCAATATATATCTAACGTCATCTGTGAACAACTCTGTTTCGAATTTACTTAAAAGGTTTAACCTAAATTTTAACCTGCGTTCTGATAGTAATTCCCATCCTAGTTCTTCTATTAACCTCGTAACACTAATACAATTATCATAACGGCCTTTAACAAACCTAGCAGATCTCCTTTGCACGCGCTCTAATTCTTTTATCATTCCTTCCTCGTAGGGATCCCATATACTAGCGGCATATTCTAAATGAGGCCTGACAAGTGTAAAATAGCTTCTTTCTCGTACTCTCTCATCGCATTTGCCTAGAACCCTTTTTACGAATCCTAATCTACGGTTTGCTACACTAGTTATTTCCCTGATGTGTTTCCCCCATGACATGTCTTCAGTGATGGTGACGCCTAAGTATTTAATTGAATCTACGTTACATATTTTGTTTTCTTTGATGCAATAATTATTCCGGGGAAAGCCATTCTTTTTCCAGAAATTCATAATAATATTTGTTGTGTCTAAAATATTTTACAAGATTGCAATTACTATAATAAAAATCAATTGATAAAGATAGCAGCGATGTCTTCATGGACATGAAAAGCAGCGGTAGGAGGTCTACGAGGATGCAAATTCTGATTCTGAAAGGCTCCTATGTTTGAATGGCTTTCTGGTGCGATTAGAAGTCACCATTAATGGACCTTAGACATTTTGGAGAACCTAAGTTGCCTGTACAATTGGTTTTGCCGTCTCTACATTAACCTCCAATGGTCTTAAGAAAATTCTCCACTTGTACTAGAATACGAAATGCATTCCGCACGTCTGGCAAGGCACAACCTATTGTTAAAATTTTCTTTTGGTACATCGTCAGGGTGCCTAGCATTCTGGAAAACCGGGAAGACCGGTAAATCTCAGGGAATTTTATTTTCACTGGAAATATAAGGGAAATCTCAGGGAAATATTGAATTGACTCTGGAATTTTCTGTGGTGTCAATATATAGAACAGCAACGGAAGCCTTGTGCCTATTTCGGCCAGTTGCTAAGTCAAATTTCTCTTGCGTTGTCGCATTTTGCATTCCTGTAATCACCGAAAGTAGGTACTATGTTTTCTATATAGGTATATTGTTTTCTTATTGGTCATAGTCTGTAAATCAGTGGCGTAAAGAATGTGCCTATATCGGCAAGTTGCGAAGTCAAATTTCTCTTGCGTTGCCGCATTCAGAAAAATTAGGAAAAAAGTCAATTCCTTCAGTATTTTAAGCTGTTGATCATTTTATACCAATGCCATTCATAGCAAAGTCTGGAAGTCTGGGAGAGATTCACGAGAGACTCTGGAAGAGAATGGCATCATTAAATACAGAAGAAATGGGAAAGCCTAGTCACCAACGAAGGTACATGGTGTTCGTGTATTCCGTTCTGGTAGAGGCCTACTATTTGGAACGTTCAAAGTAAGCCCTTTTGGGTTCACGGATGTGAAAAGCAGTAGTATCTGGTCTTCGAGGATGCAAATTCAGATTCTTAAAGGCTCCTATCCTTGAAATAATCGCTTGTACGAGTGGATATCCAAACCTTTCATCACGATTAATGGACTTTAGATAGTTTTGGAGAACACACATTGCCGGTATAACTAGTTTTTCTGTCTCCGCCTTAACTTTCAGTGGTCTTAAAAAATTCTCCACTTGTACTAGAATCCCAAATGCATTCTTCACCGTACACCAAGCCATGCGTACGGTAGAGAATGCGTTCGGGATATCCAAGGGTAAAAATATCCATTGTACCCATAGACAAAGCTTCTAGAAAACCAGCGTTACTGTTTTTCATTATCCGCCAACATCGATGCGTGTGAATTTACAATCATGATCAGTAATCGCTCGGATTACATCGGTGAATATGCGTAAATATTTGAAGTAAATAGAGCCAGTTTTTCGGGCACTTTATCCGCACATGTTTGCCGTCAATGAGTCTGATGCAGTTGGGAAACTGCCACTTTTCATAACATCCTACAATATTTTCATCCCAAACTCTTGAGGGCTGGGTAAGTTAAATAGGCTGCAGTCTCCGCCGTACGGCTGAACACACCTCAGTCGTTATACGAATAACAGTTGAATAGCCAATATGATAGTTACAGCCAGTTGTGTTGAAATGATCTCGTAGATGTACCTCACATGAGAAAAAACTGTCTCGTCGTCAACCGTTCGCTTGGAGTTCGCGCGAGCAGTTTGCTTTGGTGTGTTCGCTGGATCGTTCGCCATGGGTTCGCGTTCGTGTTCGTGTTCGCCTTGGTGTGTGGAGACCTTAAGAGGCGTCCTTGCGACCACTCCCGGACCAGTACTCATATTAACGATATAATGCCTCCTTCCAGATTGATACAGGTACTAATATTCCTTCTTTTCACGCACAGTTTGTGTCTGTAATAATTTATTTTAAAAAGGTTTTTTATGTTATAGTTACATATATACATATAAGTTAATATGCCAAAAAAAATTTGTATTTGCATATGCTTCTGGGCATGAAGCGCTTCATTTACATGAATATATGAAAAAAGTAATACCCGTTTAGAAATATGTGCAAGTGACAATGGATGACTGCATTATTACCAGAATTACGTAGTTGTGCAAAATTTCATGACTATATAATGTTGGGCAAGGAGTTAAGTTGAGATAAATAGCTTTGAGGCCGTGGTTGAAACATTCCAAGTTAAAGAAAAGCCTTGAAGAAAACTGAGTGAAACACTAAGACTCTTCATTGGCACAATTTCATCTTTTTCCTTTCCAATGTATTTTGATTCTTCCCTCTCTTTCTCATTGTTAGTGTCCTAAGATCCCCTGCCACACGCTCGTTCCTTAGAAGAATCACGGAATTACATGCAGATGCGAGCCAAACCGTTTCCAAAGGGAGTGACGGCGTCAATGTGATAAGTCACACACTGAGGAGACGAGCTCTAATATAGGGCTATTGGATCCAGAGTGACTAAAACGATAGTGTGCATTGTTAACCTACAGATTTCAGAATTTCAAACTTCAAAGATGTGTCATAAAGTACATTTATTGCTCTATTTCCCTCCGTAGGATGTGTTTTATTAGATGTTTGAATTTTTCAGCATTATCAACATACGGTTGACTATCATATTTCTGTATCTATAAAATTTTTGTCAAATTTAGTGTAGCAGTATGTTAGTTTCATCATATTTTGTCGTGGAAAAAGAATGAAATTTCGTCAGTCGTTCTAGGGTATGTTCGGTCTCAAAAGTCTAATCTCGAAATTAATATGACTTTTTCATGTTCGGTCTCAAAAGTCTAATCTCGAAATTAATATGACTTTTTCTTTTAAAGTAAATGGTCGATAAAACTGTTTTTATCGTTAATGACTTTCTTAATTTCGAAGGAATTGTCTACCAACGTGGCTTTTAGCCGCCCTCATTATTCTCGATTTCTTTTTTCATCGAGTTCCCCATCTTGAAATTTTAATGCGCTTTGGTGATCGTTATTCACATGGTCCAGCAGTGATTTCAATCTTCCCAGTCCTCGATAATAATTAATGATGCGTTAGCGGCAATTCTTATTGGCTTAATTTATTCTCCAAATGATTATCAGTTGCGCGCCAATTAAATTTATCAATCTGTCTTTACGCCCTATGCTTGTCACTGCTCGCTCTGGCTTTCCAATCACCGCAATTCCTTGAGAAGGTGATGGAAATGATTATCTTTAATAGATATTTTATTTGTACTGCATTCAAGTTGGACTGTGAGGACATTTTAAGACGTATTAAACATGTCATTGAAGCCTCCGATTAGCACGCAACATCTTTAAAACCAGTGAATGAGTATTTATTGAGAAGTCCGCTAAAGGCTTAAGAAGCGAAGGTTTCGGTCACTTAACACTTACAGGTTCTCGGGATTAAAGCGGAGCCATTCATCATTCTAGGGGTCCTGAGTTGAAATCGACCGTCTGTTCGTTCGAGTCGTTTGGAAGTCTGAGGCCACTCGAAAGGATCTCACTGAAGAGGAAGAACAAAGACCTAGTGTAGATAGGGAGAGAGAGAGAGAGGAATCCAGCGTTTGAATCCATGGTCGATTGACTCGAATCAAGGAGGCGATAGAGTGGAAACCGCATTCGACGAATGGCAAAGGACAACCGAGACGATAGGGTTGTGAAGAACCCCATCCGGGCCCTTCCGCCTTCATCCTACACCCCCCTCGACTGCCTACCCTAAGCGTCCTTGTGCGATCTCCCACGTGAAATTCAAGACTACTTGGATACTCACGTCTAGTAAAGAACAAGAATGCACCCGAAAGTCTTTATGCAAGGGAAGCAGACGTTTGGGTTGCTCATGGGTCTCGAATTCAGAGAGCCAGCGAATTGTGAACGAGTGCCGTGGGTAGACCAAGGTGCGTCTCAATGGGCAAATAAGATTCCGAGCGATCTCCGACTCAACAGTGCACTCACTGCCGTGCGATTGGGTGTGAGATATCGGATAATTTTGGATTTCTCTGGATGCATGTCTCTACCGTCCTCCTCCGTCCTCTAGTTACTGAGAGAGAGAGAGAGATAGGGAAAGAAAGAAAAAATTGGCCAATAGCGTAATATCCTCTGGGATCAAGTCACAATTTCCATAATTAGGAAAGTCATAGATACAACCCATATATACTTATTCATTGTTAGCGATAACGCAGTAAACTCAAAAGAAGTCACATTCCCATCGATTTCTTGGGTCATTATATATTACATTGATTATGTAAAAAAACGTAGAAAAAAATAGACGCTGAAAATGATGAAAGAATAAAAAATTAAAAGGGGACATATTAAAAAGGAATTATAAGACACTTAGTTAAAAACTAGAGATCTTTGACTTAAACTTAACTTTGACTTTTTTTCGTGGGAAATTTTTAAAAATATATTTTAGAGACATTTTTACCTCATCTGCTTGGGTATACCAAAGGTTGGATCGTATAATCTGGAATGATTTCTTTAACAGGTTTTTGATCAGCGGAATAATGAATGAAATGTACATCAGTTCTTATAATTAAATGGATGGTTTTAGGCGTAGTGCTAAATTTAATATTTTCCAACTTAAAAATCCAATTTTAGGAAAAAGTGAAACGTACACGAAAATCAAATGCAACAATTCAAAAAATGCAAACAAATAAACCACAGCACCAAATCTTAATCTACGTTCACATAAATTACGTACATTTGAACATAAAATTATGACTCGCTGATATGATTCTGATGGACGCAATATTATGTCTCACTGATACGATTCTGATGGACGCAATATTATGTCTCACTGATACGATTCTGATGGACGCAATATTATGTCTCACTGATACGATTTTGATGCACATGGTTGACCGTATACGATCTGCTTCGTTGCTTGCTTGTCATTCCTCGGTTGTTTGAGAAGCTCACGTGTCAACACTCATTTGTTGAAACAACTCACGCTCAACCTATTGTACAATGGATTTAATAATTCAGGAACCTTTGCGGGAGCGTGCACAATAACTCACCAAAATTTCATCGTCATCCGATGAATGTTATTGGAACGCATAGAAGACGAACAAACAAATATTCATTTGT
Source organism: Ceriagrion tenellum (assembly GCA_963169105.1). Classification (NCBI taxonomy): domain Eukaryota; kingdom Metazoa; phylum Arthropoda; class Insecta; order Odonata; family Coenagrionidae; genus Ceriagrion; species Ceriagrion tenellum. Next base: position 496,425 of record OY720643.1, on the reverse strand, counting down.
ATATATTAGAACATTGATAGCAATAGAAACATTCCTGGGTCTTCCTTTGTGGACTTCTCCCTCTATTTAACCATCAATTTCGTTCTTCACAAATCCATGGCGCCTCAGAGTGTGTCCAATCCATCTGGTTCCTCTTTTCTGTACTGCCTTCCGTATAGTTATTACCTACTCTCATCTTCTGTACACTTCATCATTTCTTATTTTGTCCGTCCAATTTATGTTCAACATTCTCCTCCTGCACTAGGTTTCTAAGGCTTCTACACTTGCAATCCTCTGGTCATCTCCTGAATATATCATTTGATATCCGTCGCTCTAGCAGTCGTCTGCCCCCGCCCACGGAAAGAAACACTTTTTGACTTGACCATCATAATCTTTACGTTCTCCAGCTTCCCACTCACCCCTAAAGATCTCACATTCCATGTTCCAATCCTACACTTATCCTTCCTGACCAATGTACCCCACCCGGAGATCCGATTGGATGATGATTTTACCTCCAGAATATTTTACTGGAAGGCATTCCATCATGTCATACAGAGTTAGGATGCAAGGCTGCATCTTCCAGGGAGACTAATGTGGTGGTTTCCCCTCTTCCATCAACATTGCAGTACTTCGGCCGATTCTAAAAACATCACTCTCACCTTTAGCTGTGACTATTGATGCCGGTCCGATCTTCTCGATCTGCGCCATCAATATTTTCTGCAGAGACGACTGCCTCTTAGTAATGGGGTCAGTACGGGTAGCGAGTAAAAGTTGGTTACAACCAGCGGCGAAAATTATTTTTCCCTCACTCGGTCTCGAATTGGCGACCCTCGGAATGGGAGTTGAACACGCTATCACTGGTTCATATTGCGCGTATTCACGTAGTCCACCCTGAGACACGGAAAACCTGTGCTCCTCTGGAGAAAACGTTTAAAACCTTTCTTTTGAACCAAAGGCATTCACTCTGTTTTCTGCAATTCCGCGCGTCACGTCGCGTTACTTATACGTGTCGCCATTCTACCCGCCTGATTCCTCACATGCAGTCAAACTGGGCGCGTCATTTTTTTGTTCCAATTTCAACATGAGGCCTAAAAAATTGGAGGCTTTCGAAATTACACCTTCCCCGTGAAACAGAGAACCATGGTGCCCTTGTGTATCCCATTCCGGTCTTGAGATGCGAGAGGGCGGGCGGGTGATTACCTCGGATATTTTAATTTTTTCGAGAAAATAGAGAACGCAATGTAAGCGTCACTATTTTTATGCCGCCAGGGATATGAGTATCGCCATTTCTTTCGCTCCCGGAGCCGCACCTCATAATACGGCACCTCTAAACCCTTTTTGGCATCTTTCTCACCCTTCCCGTCATGCCCCTGTGCAGCCACCTCACCCCCAAGTGCTCCCGCACCCCCTCCCCCATCTCCATGGCAACCCCACACCTTACGTCAACATTTTCTCCAGGGTACGTGTCGTATCTCATCCCAGCGATGCCGCTCCCTTCCTTCTCCCGCGCGTCTTTCCCCGCCAACTTATTACGACGATCCAGTACGACCTCTAACCGCTCTGCTTACGACACATCGCCACGAGAGCATTTGGGACACTGCGCGGAAAAACTCATCTCGCAAAAAAAAAATTACAGGTGAAAGCTACACACTCCATTAAAACTGCGACGAGTGAAAAGACAGCGTGACGCTGCCGAATGGGAGGACAATGATGAATGCGATCCAAGATTCGGAGGTCACGTGCCACGCAAAGATTATTTGCATAAGGGTCTCGATATTTGTGGACTATGTTATTTTTATAATAGTTACTAATGGTTTTCACAAGAAAGTTTTTTTTTTAATCTCAGATCATTTAAGTCTTATACAGAGCGTATTACGTATTATTTTAAATCCGAACTACATTTTGAACTAGTAGACAACACAAAAAAGTAAATACGCTATCGATACGTATTTTTAATTCATCTTTTCCTGTGCCATTAGTGGTTATTAAAAAAACGAAAATTTACGACAAAGATCGAAAAACTAAGTCTCGATCTAGTGTTGTAAATACAAATTAAAATTTAAAAACTGTTGCGTACAGAGTTTATGCGTACTTGTAATAATCGATATTTTGATTATTTTTTCTGTCGTTTACATGCAAAGTGTACTCGCCTCTATATCCTCGGGTTATGTCCCGATAGACATGCCCTTGCGTCAATAATTTGCTATAATTGGCAGGATACTTAATTCTCAAGCCACCCCTAGTCAGAAATTATGACGATGTTTAAGAATTAACGCTTTTTTAAGCCATCTAGATATTTCCTTCGATAATGTTACCAATCGGATGAGACAATGTGAATGCTTGACCTTGGCCCATTGAGTATTTTTCTCATGCTTGAAAAGAAAACATTCAGATTCGAGAAGTTTAGTTTTGAGATAGGGACATTGTGCATACCAGTTCATAACATGTCCTCTTTGGAGGTTGATTCCTTCTTTCGGGTTTTCCGCCGCGTTGGTTCATGTTGAGGACAATATTTCGCCGGCTGTCCTGCTGGCTTCCTCAGGTCCATGTAACCAGCCGGAAGCCGGAACCTGAGGAAGCCAGCAAGACAGCCGGCGAAATATTGTCCTCAACATGAACTAACGCGGCGGAAAACTCGAAAGAAGGAATCAACCTCCATCAAAGCCCCACGGAAGCCTTCATCAGAACTTGTCCTCTTTAATTACTCAGTTGCTTCGCGTCGTTTGCGTCAAACTCATGCATCTGAACTCGCCTTGAGTCGTATGGTAGAGGCCTGGACAAGTTTCCCGCATCAATTGATTGCGATAGACTTTGTAGATACAAAGTGTCCGCATTTGTTGTCCTGCGATTTTTGTATGAGTTAGTGAATACGAAAGCTTATTATAAAGCAAGTAGAGCGACCATTTTTGCCAAGTATGACTGCTCAGCATTTCAAATATCAATCTAAAATCATTAATATACTGCTGGTTTGTTGCCAAGGTCATTCAGTATCGATTTTTATTTCTCCTGCAATACAGGTCTTCACATCAGGTAAACAAGCGATTAATTAGCTTATTTTTGGGTATTCTACACAAAAATAGAATGGGTTGTTCAACATTTGCGTTGATTTGGAAGTTCATTCGTATTCAAACGGCATCTTGCGACGCACATTCGCGGAAATCCTTGAGTGTGCTATGGTAGTCTGTATGCACATTAATGGCGGCCGTGTGGTGAAAATGCTTGCGAAGGCCCGTATTGACTGAGCTGTGGATATATGGAATCGAACGATTCCTGGTTTGCTACCCTGCTACTACTTGGTTCAGATTTCACTGCAATGGAAATTGAAACCATTACATAATTAAGGAAAAAGCATTTGATTGGCATTTTTTTCAAAACATGTAAAACGCTGGTGTCACTTTGTGCCCTGTTTTCCATGCCAAGATATTAATACACGATGCATGTAATTATAGACCATAATAGTGGGTGGGGGCACATCTACATCTACATACTACCCCGCGAGCCGCCGCATAGGCGTGTGGCAGGGCGTGGTAGGCGTGTAAAGATGTAAAATTTTTGGAAGTGAAATGGTGACATGTACTATGGCAGTGTATTAAGAGGAGGTCAGTTTTTATTGTGGTCGCTTATTGTGCTCGGAAAGAACGATTTTTTGTACCTATTTGTTCGGTAGAGTATCTCTCTTATTTTATCACATCTGTCAGATCTAGAAATGTAGATATGCGTCATGATATTACTCTCTGTGTCGCTCTGAAACACACCAGTTCTGAATATCTCAAGCAGCCTAAGCTTAGCGTGCAGCCTCCGAGTCTCTAGGGACTCCCACCTTAATCCCTCTAACAGTTGTGTAACACTATATGTTCCTTCGAAGCAGTTTTACCTAAACAAACCATTAAGCCAGGAAAAGATGCGTATTTCTCAATATTGACCGTGGAATTAATATACGCTGGACAAGTTTGCCGTGGATACATTCTGAGTATTGGTGGTGAATTGGTGATTTTGATTTCCATACCTTGATAAATATTTATTAGTGCAGTGTGCCATGTTTACATAATGAAATATTAAATATGAAATGTATTAGGAGATAGTTAAATGATAATAACATTGATTTATATAAAAAATAATGTTCATCATATTGACCTCAATTATTGCTAGTTTATACTGAGGCAATGCTAAATGTTAAGTACTAATTCTCCTTTCCGACGTTTCGAAATATGCGTTAATCAACCGTCGGGGCTAAAATAATATCACTCATAACATGAAGGCCTGCCATATTTATTTACATACCAAATATCTATCATTTTAATCACCTCATCATTAACTTGGAATGAAACCGCAAAATTCCGGACCAACGGGCACATATTTTACCTATCCTCGATGCAAAATAATAATTTTTATTATTTTGCATATTATATTAATTAACTGTAGTGGAGGCCACCATTGTAGTAGCAGCAGTTAAAGTGTCTGGGGTTATAAAGATGTAGATTCCGCCTTAGTACCTGGCCCTAGCAGCAAGGCTGCTTTGCAACCACTTCTCTACATCTACAAAATACCCTGCGAGCCGCCTCGAGGATGTGTGGCAGAGGATGACTTATCACCAACGAGTACTAAACTGTATCACAAACAAATTATGTTGCTTCTGATATAGTTGCATGAGGGAAAACATGCCAATACGTTTCAGGATATGACAGTACACCGACATGTATTCACTGCAAGCGTGATATTAAAGTTAGAGAAACTATTTATAGTGTTATATTGTGCAACTTCATGAATGGTCAGTGATACGAGAGTTATTGCGGATACATGCACGATGTGCTGTTAGTATGCTATGCAGCAGATGAGGAAATATGCATTCGGGAGTAATTAAGCCGATTAGCTACACTACCTATCGATTGAAACCAGTGAAAGACATAATTGGCTGCTGTTATGGTCTCTTTGTCTGTCGCGGAAAAAAAATTACATTTTCGAAGTGTCCTTTCTACAGTCAAGTTCCCTATTTTTTTCTTATAATCTCATCCACCGTGGTATGTCTGGTGTCGTTAATTGATAATAACGTCATCAAATAAAACAAAGTGAGCTCCAATAAAATAAATTTGATTGAAGCTCACTTGAAAAAATTAGTCTTTTATTCGACCATCTGAAAGCGATTTCCATCTCAGTTGCTACAAAACGTCTTCATGGGCATCCAAAATCCTGACAGCGTATTCCAAGATGGGTCTTAAAGGGAGATATAGCTAATTTCTCTGACTTTATCGCCACACTTTAAGTACTATTTTAACAAATTCCAATTTACCATTAGCTTGACCAGTTATTTCCCGAATATGTTTGCTCCACATGATAAAATTGTTGAGTATATTTCCGAGGTATTCTCCAGCTTCTACCGTCTATAAAAGGCTCATACATTGGCAGCATTGAATATGTACCTAGAGTTTTTTCATTTCCAGATATTCATTTCGGCTAACTTGTTAATTCGGGTATATGCTATTCCCTTTAAGGGAAGGTTTAATGTTCAAATATGCATTCTTTAAGTGAGATGAGTGAAGTACTATTTCTCTCTCCGTACGGAAGCTTGTTTCAGAGATTCTATTAGCTGATAAAAAATTGATTGCGGCTTGTTTCAGTATTGACTCGCGGAATAGCCAACGGTCTTACACCACCCCAGGCAGGACTTTTGACCCAAATGAGATGGCGGTACCTGCTCGCCAGGTAACTTTGCGTCCTCAAGGTAACATATTTTTCTTATGAGACAGATCTGTGGTTTTAATCCATAGACCGGAAATGTGGCAGGAACATAGGAGTGCATTGTGTGATAGGAACTCCATACCAGCTTTTACCGAAATATTGATACCGCAATGGATTTAAAGATAGCGTTAATCACTTAGTTTAACAATTCCCCTGATTTTAATTGAAATATTAATTAAATGGAGATTAAAGGGACGGACAAGATAAAGACTGAAGGAGTACGTATACGAGTAGAGGAGGAAAGGACGCAATGGAACACACTATACAGAAAAAAATAACCAGTTGAATTGGTCACACCCTGGGGCGCAATGGGTTTCTAAAGTACCTATATATTAGAGGGAAAAGTCGAGAGGAAGGCCAAGGGATGTATAAATTTGACCAATACAGAAGGAAGTACATACATAAGAAGAACTACCATGGAGCTGGTAAAATAGCATAAGATGAGGAAGGAATGAGGGCTGCAGTAACTAATCATAGGATCAAGCTACCAAAGATGATTGATTAATTTAAGTACATATTACTGCTGGGAAACCCTAATATGAAATTATGTTGTATTCAGGTCGAGTCTTAATCAATAAGATGAATAAAAAGCTGCAGCCTCTCACGGTGCTTCAAAGAATTTTACGTCTGGACGAAGAGAATCATGTAATCAGTAATCATGAATATTGCAAAATTCTCGCTGCTTTTTTTCTCATAAAGGTATGCAGAGTATAGAACGACAAGCTCACAGCTATGTTCGTGGAAAGTAAGCCCAATTCAGTGTGATGTTAGATGATATACCAAGATGGGGGACTTTTGATCACTGAAACATCACCTACTAGTTGACGTCTCCAGTATGGTTTAAGGAGGTTGGAATTATAGTATTTCAGTGCGGAGTGCTTTCTCCACGCATGAGTAAACCTCAGCCATTTCCATTTCACCTCTAATCAATCAATCTCTCTCACTCTGTTTCCTCGCAGTGGCACGAGTCAGGCAACGAGACGGTGGCGGTGAGCACGCTGTCGCTGACGCCATCTCCCGAGGACGATCGGCAGCTGCTCAAGTGTCACGTACACAACCCGTCCATCCCTTCGTCCGGAATGGAAGACTCGTTCTCGCTCAACGTCCTCTGTGAGTACCCTAATCCCTCTCCCCCTCAACTGTAAGGTCCCTTACTATTAACTCTAACATGGTAACTCTCTACCCCGTGCTTAAAGGTCTGCGCAACTCTCGAATGCCTGCAAGTCGGCCCCGCTGGCAGCGGGGTAAAGTCCTCACCTGCTAACCCGAGGGTCGCGGGTTCGAGTCCTGCCTGGGTAGAATATTATCTGCCCAGGACATGGGTGTTTGTGTCGCGTCCGTTGTTACTGTTATCCACCCGACGTAAATTGGCCCATTGGGCTAAATTCGGGATAGTGAAGATAAATAAAAATAAAAAGAATGAGTGAACATTGATTTAAGTTACAGGAAGCAGAATCCTTTGATAAATAATTCTCACTACCATTAAGGGCTAGTGGCGAGATATAAGTGCACACAGATGCACCACCAATGCAGAGTACCCCTAGTAGTGTCAGGACGGAATCTGTCAAGACCTTCCCAGGGCCAAAGGACTGTCATGTTTATAGCCAAGAAATCTTTGCTACAACAACACGTTGTAATATAACTATTTTATTGCCTAAAGATTATAATTTTTCCTGTGTAAAGATAACCATCCATCTTGATAACCAAGCGGCATTACACTCCATAAGAAAGGGTGATGGTTTTCTGTTCCGACTAAATCCTGGTCTTATACAGATATGTTCTTAATTGTTTTAAAAATGTGAAGTCACAAGAAGTGGCAAGGCCCTTCGTCCAATCGCTCCTGCATTTGGCCGACGGGCCCTCTCTAGAGCCGCACAATTCTAAATTGGCTTTGCGGCCAAATTGGCCTTACGTGCTCTATAATGGGAGGGATGGCATCGGGGTAACCGTCGTCGAAATGTGGGAGGAGCGGAGCAGAGGAGTGGGGCGCGGAAGTTCGCGCGGGCCGAAATTTCTTTACGGGACACGACTGCGCGCAAATCGGCGCGAATCCCGCTCGGCGGAATGCGAGTCCGCCGCGAATAAATATCAGTCCGCTGTTTAAGACGCGTTTCCCGCGTCTCGCAACTCAAGAGTCAAGTTACAAAGAGAAATGACGATCAAACAAACAGCTTTTAGGAGTAGATTTGACAGTATCAGTACTTTTGAGCATACGCCTTGTTAGTCCCGCCCACTGAGGTGGATGGAAAGGGCATTGCGTCTTCAAGTTGTTCCTCACAACCGAAATGACAAACTGTATTGGCCAATCCCGCTCTTCCCTTGCTGTCGTTTGGATAGCACGACGGAATGGATGGATTATCGGATGTAAAGCAAGGGCATCCTCCATTTGTTTGAAATTTAAGGCGATTGACTCTTCAAACATGTGTTAGGTACTTAGTCCTCTGGATTTTACTCCATTTAACCATTTTTTTTCCGAGAATGCGAATTATTATTTAATTCAAAAATATATAAATTATACATGCATGCAGAATGCTTATAAAAGAAGTGAATGCTTGCTGCTTGTTGGTATTTCATCGATAGAAAACATCGATTAATTGCAAAGTTACCGCGTCAACCCGTAAGTGCTGAATGAAAGTCGGGGTTAACAAACATGGCGGACACACCACGCCCACATTTCAGCCCCTGACATTGACCACCGTATTAAGTGCTGTAACAAAATAAAAAATTCCACTCTCACGTGGTGCGCGACTCTGATTATGTCTTCTCCTTCTGAACTCTCCAGCAAACCTCACTTAACTAATAAATTGCCCGGACTCTACTTCTCAGTTTGAACAATGAATTTTATTCACAAAATATTACGAGAAAGAAAATGAATATCCCTTTACACAAATGATTACCAATCACCATAAATATGTTATACTATTAAAATACACAACATATATTTTGCCCTTCACTGTATTACTTCTATTTAGGCTCATAAAATTGAACATGCCAGGCACTTTTTCTCGGCTCACTTCACGTTTCTTCTTCTTCACATCACAGAACATATAAAAAAATTAAAGTCATAAATACAATTTCCTTATCGATATCCGCACAGGTGGATGCTGTGTTCCTTGCCAGCTCAATTCCCGGATACACCCTGCGTTGAAATACGGCACCTCCTCTATCGATATTCCCGTTTCTCCCCGGATTCCCTTTGCGTTGAAATACGGTTGCTCCTCTAGCAGCTTGTCCCCGTTGATGCTCAAAAATAAAATAACTTCAACCGCTCAGTTCCACAAGAGTCGTTGATTATTGTTGGACTGCCTTCAGCTTGCCTCCTTAAAAACCCTTTCTCTGCCCTCTGTTTGGCGCCGCTTAGCTGCCACTTACAAATTGTTGTGAGTCGTTTTCGGAATGCCCTGTAGTTTCTGATATTTTAAGCTATGGTGGAATTAAAATGTTACAGCGCCCTCTCTCCATAGCTACCTCAATGGTCCCGGTGCCCATGAGCCTTCGAATTCGGCCGTTCGGGTTTTAGAGATTACCAGTGGGCTCGCTTTTTGTGCGCCCCTGGTGATGCAAATGCTAAACCTTTGAAACCGCAACAAATCCCCAGATCGCAGGAGTAAGCCATGATAGACCTTTGGCCAACATAGACAGTGATTTGTGCGGATTCTGTAATGCCCACACCCGCAATTACATCGATTGTTTCGCTTTGGTTGCGTGAAAGTAGTCCGCGCTCCTTCACGTACGAATGTCGCTCGTGTGTGTGCTGACCTTAACCCATTAATGCCCACTGGCAAACTGAGTTGCCAAAATGTGTCGATATTTTTAATAATTCAATTCTCCCTAAATATACGCCTTACCTTCCTCATTATTTGGTTCCTAGGTTCTGTAACCTTCATTTTGTCAAACAGGGTATGGGATTTACTCGGACGGAAAACCAGGCGTTACCCAAGGGGGAACTCTGCGATGGATACACCAAGTGGTCATTTCCGAGCATGACATTGAAGTGTTCACTCGTGTGTCTCGCGATAGGATATGCATATTGATGGAGTGTATGGAGGTGACCTGCTACACACGTTTTTGTGGTGATTGTTTATTTTTTTGTTTTGTTTCTTGGCACCAAGATAGTTCCTGTGAGAATTGTTGTGAGTTTGGAGGAGATTAAGATAATAAAAATAGTATTGAGTGACATTAAAGTTTGATTTGAGTCGTTGCTCTACGATAATATTTCGGAAGATATTTTGGCGAATTCACATGTAAGGTTCCATAAGTAATACATTATTTTAAAATCTCGCTTCTGCTGCATTTCATTTGTGATTTACACGCTGCGCCACTTTGCTGGCGACTAAAGTTGCCACAGGGCGTTGGCCGAGTTTCATAGTAATTGTCTCAATTTCCGTCGCGGACATGTTTTCTGCAGGCAGCACAAATTGAATTTTAAGTCCCATAACGCCTTGACTTGATAAAATGACTAATTAATATTATAACATGACTTTGCATGGTATGTTCTTCATCTTTTTAGTTAACATGCTAGGCCTACCAAGACGTATTTAATGAACACGCTCGATAGTCACTATAAAACTCCGATAGAATGAAGGATTTTCAAACAAGCCATTAAAACTGTGTTATTTTGTAGATTTAGAGTATTCCATATGGTATAAAACAATGAATAAACTTGATTTATAATGAATTTTATAATGAATGAACATTATAATGAATCTTCTTTGAAGGCTTCCGCGACTCTTATAATTATTAATGTTGCTCTTTTCAGGTATTTCCGTCGCGTGTTTGGTTTTTTTGACAACAGTTTCTCCCCTCTTCCTGGGGGCGTCTTCAGGTCCGTTGGACATTTTTGTGGTGTTTCACATGTGGTGTGGCATTTCAAAAATGTCCAACGGACCTGAAGACGCCCCCAGGAAGAGGGGAGAAACTGTTGTCAAAAAAACCAAACACGCGACGGAAATACCTGAAAAGAGCAACATTAATAATTATAATGAATCGTTTCCACCATGTAACGGCCGACAACACCAACTATATTCCATATGGATTACAGAGACTCAGGATTGTAAATGGTAGTCTTCAAATTATGAATCACATATTTTGACTGAATCATGGGACATTTGTGTCGACAGGTTTCAGACGTAGGATACGAGTCGTAGAAAATTCTTTTTTTATGGATATGGCTGAACATTATATTCGAATATTTTAATAAAAGTCTCTGCTTCGGGGAATTTTGTATTTTTCTGTTGTGAAATATCATATTCAAAATCTAAAAACTATACAACCTACATATTTTGCGCCTTACAAAATAAGTCTATAAGGAAATAGCCGGTATGTTCTCTACGTTAGAACTTGCTTCTTTAAGCTTTTCGTCGGTTTAGTCTAGCTATTAATTTAAAAAGCAAAGTATCTCCGTCTGTCTGTGTGTCCGCATATTCCCATTAGAATGTAGGCATATGAGTTTATTATATTCGTTCTCAGTCTTATATTTTCTTTCACATATGAAAATTATAAATACTGGCCGTAGAATGACAAGACTTGCCCAAACGAAAGGAAATATATCAGTCCTATTCTTTTTGACTATTTTTATTATTACCACGTTTTTATTCACGCGCTTTCTTGTCTGTCTGTTTTTCTGTTCGGTACAAATTTTGCAATCAATTTTAAACAAGCTTTCCAATGAGTTAGAGACTTTAAACATTACTCAAATCTGGATGACAATGCAATAATCAATATCAATACATATTATAAAAGTAAGTGTACAATGTGCGTGCCGCTAAAACTCAGAAACGAGTCCCGTTATACGATCAAGGGAGTTTGGAACATTCCAGAACACTCTCGAATGTTGTGGAATGTTCTGGAACATTGTGGGCCATTCGAAGCCTTTTTGATATGGGTGGGACTACCCATTGGTAGAGGTATATAAAGCAAGATCCGTCGTGGGTTCGAACGTCCATTTCTTATCAGTGACGAAGGGAAAAACCGAAAAAGAAGTGAAAATTCCAAAGTAGTGCAGTGAGTGAATAAAAACAAACAGTGAAGTGAGAGTAGTAAAAGTAATACTGTGACTGAATATAAATCCAAAATAAAGTGTGAAAAGTGTGTAAAGTGTACTTAATGTATTTGTTAATAAAAAGTAATTTGATTTATATTTTATACAATGCCCAAACGTAAAAGAGGAGATCTTGCCAGTTCTGAAGCAAGACGGTGAAAACAAAAAGAACGGTGAAAAAACGAAACAGTCGAAGAGCGCGAAGCACGTTTACGTCCCCAACAAACGAGAAAAAGGAAATTCCCGGTGAAGAGAGAATATACAAATCGATCGATACGATGGTAAACGTTGAAGAAAATGTCTACTTCCCAGGAGAATTTATAAACTCTTTGCAAGTACCAGGAATGCCATTACACTATCTTTGACTGAAAATTGGATCTCCGATCATACTATTCAGAAATCTAAACTCACCAAAACTATGTAATGGAACAAGGATGATCGTCAAACAGCTATCGAATAACATCATCGAAGCCGAACTTATGACTGGACACAGGACAAAGGACACACAGTATTTATCCCCGGAATACCACTGATCTCTGAATCTCTGATCACTAAACTGCCATTCCAATGTAAAAGTGCAATTTTCAATCAAATTAGCCTATAGTTTTACAATTAACAAAGCGCAAGGACAAACTTTAGAACATTTCGGCATCAACCTCAAAGACTCCTGCTTCTCTCACGGTCAACTATACGTAGCTTGCTCTCGAGTAGGAAATTCGAAAAATTTGTACATATTTACCCCGGATAACAAAATGAAAAATGTTGTTTATAAACAAGTTTTGTAAATAGTTAGAATATGTTTTCAAAAACCTTTTTTACCCCTTATATTTTAAAGTTAATCCTTTTATTCCAACTACCACACAATCTCATATCAACTCCCTGAGCGAAGCCGGGTGCCCCAGCTAGTCTAATATATGTATATAAATGTGAATGTGTGGTATTGTGCGGTCAGTTATAACTACCAAACCACTGCACGGAATAACGTAAAACTTTGTAGCATGATTTATTATGTCACGAAAGGTTTATGGTTATTTCTTGTATACATACTGGTCTCCTGTTCGACTCCAGATGCGTAAAAGCGTTTCCATAAGAAATACATGTAAAGTTCGTTATTCTGGAATGCAGACCTTTAGGGCCGTAATTAAAAAAAAATGTCCCTCAATCCGAGAGTGAGGCACTCACTCTCGGAGGAGCTAGCACTCACATTCATATTGGGAGTGAATGTTGATTCGTATCATAGAAACGCACTCTCACTCGGCTCATTTGAGTGATAGTAACGAATCTAGTAACTAAAATTTATTAACGTTACTCCAGTTTCATTGCGTATTTACGTGAAAAAAATGACGAACGATTTCATTTAGCCGCGCAAGTAAATAATTTTTTGTAGTAAAAACGAGATTACGAAGTGAATACATTAGGAAAATATTCCAGATTTTCTAATTTATTCATGGAAAAATATAGTTATACATACAACCATACATTAAACACTAACTTTTCCTAAACAGAAACTAGAATTGCAGGTGAAGAGATATAAATAGCGGCGAATTACAATGCTTTTTTGACATGGGCATCGTGAAAACTAATATATATAATTGACAATCATTTATCAGGTGTTGGTTAACGTAAAACTCGAATCAATCTAAATTATCTACTCTACGTTTTTAAATGGCGCATTTTCACCGTAGTTTAGCCAAACTCTGATTAATTCAGAATGATAATATCTGTTTAAACTTATGAAGCACTCATGAGAATGCTTTCTTTCATATTTTTTCTCAGCTTAAGTTCATATCCAAAGTAACTGATAAAAGACAAGCCTGTGGTCAGAGGCGGATACCTCGGTCACCAGCTGCCTGTGTTAAATGGAAGATTAGGAATATTGCTTTGGTTCTGTAGAAATGAATGAGTGGTATATTGATCACCTTTTATTGAAATATTATAGAAACAAACTCACGATACATTTCTAGACTAGTGAAATTTTGCACATACAAAGGTTTCCTGTTGTTTTAAACAGTAAATTTTGCTCGGACCAGAGCAAGGTATGATTATCAATACACGGAAATTTTGCTTCGTTATATGGAGATGCCACTGTAATATGAACTTTGACCTTCTGATGATATGATTGTATTCATCTATCTGATGGATATATTGATATAGATTTCCTTGCCATTTGATATGCTAATGACAGGAGTTCGCGTCATGGTACATAAATAATTCATCATACCGATATACCATCAGCCTTAAGTTCTATTATTCAATATAGCCCTTGCAGTATCCCTCAATCTACAACTGTAGATTGGTATCGTAACAAAATTAGCAAGAATGGTAAATGAGGGCAAAAAAAGGACTACATAGATGGTTTTTGAAAATATGAATTCAGTTGTATCTTTGCACTGATAAAATATAACTTTGGCAAGTTAATCTGTCTCTCTAGGATATCCATCCATCTTGAATTATAAATTAATAATAATCACCCGAAATTCCTCATAAATCCCTTTCAATCAACATATATGACCATAAATACACTATGTAGGCCGATTTTATAGTAATAGGTATCAATTTAAGCGAAGGGGTGTCGGTCTCTATTTGTGCATCAGTGATGTTGCAGCAATATGATAGCCATGTTTGTAATAAAATTACTAAATGTAGTAATGCAGTAAAAGCAGAATTTAGAATCCACGTTCATCACAGGTAGACGTAATGTCTTAAATATATCCTGAAATATTGTAGCACAAATTACCCTAGGGGTGGTAGAGGATAACTGTCTCTTGAAGTATTTTTTTAAACAAATATCTCTGGTGTTCAAAGTAATTTAGATGAATTCTGTTGGAATTGGAATAAGGTCATGAAGCAAAAGAAATTGTAATATCAAGAGATATTTTTCAGGCACGTACATGTATATTGTCTTTAAAGGGGAGGGTGGAAGATATGAGAAACGAGTGAGTAAAAACATTAGTATGAAATGGGAACTTGAAAGAACATCTAGTAAACAAACCTTCAATGGAATACAGACTAAAGATGGAGGAGGGTATACTGACAGAGGAAGGTTTTCATTTGAATTTCAATGAGTTATCACAAAAAATAAGGCTTCGAGAAATAATTAGCCAATGGTTTATGTACATCCTACCTAGAATATGATTTCATCCATTGCAAAAAGTAAATACATATTTATCGTGGTATGAAATATGGGAGGGATATATGAGTCAAATAATACTCCAGGGAGAGTCTTAAGTTTTAATACGATAGCGTTCAAGAAGAGCTCCATAAATGGGATACATTCTATATATTGGCAGTCCACTCCACTGGTTACTACATTCCCACTGAATCAATATTCAATCATGAATCAGAGACAGGTCTGTGTGATAAGTTGAAGTAGAGTAGGCAAATTAATTAACGTGCGAAATTCCACATAGAAAAAATCATCCGCCTTGACCGGGATTCGAACCCGAATCCCTCAAACATTTTAATAAAAACATACCCATTTGTGGTATTTTATCTTTTATGTTGATGTTATGATTTTCAATTCTCATTAGCTTTGAAACATGGTAAAAATTTTATTAATATTGACAATATTGAGTAATGTCACCGAAGTGAAGTGGCAGGTTTGGAACGTAATTCAGTCTAATATGGAACTTAACATTCATTTATGGCCTTGCTAGAGGTGTGGCTTAAAATGTTTGAACTTCACTGGAGCATATGATGACTTATAACATGAATCTAACTATGACTATAACTTTATCTCATATAATTAGAAAGTGAAATGGACCCAATAAAGTTGTCAATATATGCATTTGCTATGTCAAGTTTTTCAGTAATTAAGATCTTAAATGAAGTTTTATCACTATTCCTACCATAAACATTCACCATTAATATTTATAAAACAATAATCTTAAGCTATAAACTTAATTCTAATCTCATTCCTTAGATAAATACTGTATTTTCTAATGGAAAACAATGAGGCAAGATCGGCAGCAGTCATACAATATTTTTCACAACGAGAGTTTCAATTGTATCTCATTCAAGACCATAGATTGTGAGAGGCAGACAATACCTATTCAAATTAAAATTCACTGATAGGCCCACTAATTCCAGTCATCCTTAGTATCAATGAATTAACCTAGGTAATCAACAACATTAATTTTACTCTGGAATTCGGTAACATTAATAGAACCATAGGAAATGGACTCCAAATACATAGAAAGTATAATTTTAATTGGCATGGACATTGATAATAGTATCATCATTTCGTCATTAATGAGCTCATCTGAACAAAGCATTATTCTTAAATGGAAATACCGCAACTGCAGGATAAAACTATTGCAACGTATCACTAAAACCTGAATGCTTACTAATACACTAATATAACATAATATTTACCAATACTTACATTACCTATCTGAGTTAGTTCGACAGTAACGGACATTTGAGATGTCCTGCTCTTTGCATCCTCCACTTAACATCTTTACCAACCTACTCTAAAGGATGGGTCTTTGAAAACTGTTATCATAGAACGTTAGTAAATACAATGCTAAGAATTGTATAACATTATCACGCAGGTATTGGAAATAGCAAATTTGTATTCATGTAGAGGTGGAGAGGTAAAATAAAATAAGTATAGAGAAGATACAGTGATATAGAAAGACGCAACTACTAAAAGGAATACTTCCTGCATTCTAAGCATCGTTCGTTTAACGTTATTGGACACATCAGCGAGAAGAGTTTTTCACAACTTAAGACAACTTTCAAAACGTCCAGAGACCCCGCGTAAACTAATATCTTGTCAACATATTCCATTGATATCACTTTGTAATCCGAGATCTCATTAACTCAGCTAAAACATCGATGATGGATAGTAACAAATGTTATACACACGGATCGTTCACCTTTCGAATTGGGAATGATACGTAGGTTTACAACCCGGTCTCCAGAAACTTAAACATTCCCCATAGAACTTGGGTCACACGAGACAGCTGCAACTATGCAGTCCGCAATGGTCTGAATAACGATTAATTTGTCGCACAATCTTCCCGCGTCGTCCTGTTTGTTGACAAAAATGACTGCTGAGCATTTATGAGTGAAATTTGCAGTTGTTGAGCGATTGTTTCATTTGAATCATGACACGGGAAAGTTTTATCCCTTCAATTAACGATGTCAATGCACTACATGAATTAATTTAAGTTCTTTGTTGCAAAATAAACCAAAATAGTGCTCTATAAGACAATAAAGTGAATGTATTTATATATTTTATGTATTTATACCTTGAGTCTGTGATAATCAAATAATTACATGAAATACCGTCACCATCACACGTTCAAAATATTTTCAGAGGCTTCGCGAGTATTTTGGCCGATTAGATCGTGTTAAATCTACTTAACATTGTACTTTGATTCACCAAGTTTATTTTAACGCAAAGCAACATGAGATTTTTAGTTATTAAATATTCTAATACCTTTAAATTGGTGGTGTTGTACTCCAAAACGCAAGGGTATGTGATTTCAAAAGTTACGGCGATTGATGCCACGAATTTCACTCAGAGCAGTCACATCACAATAACTAGGATTACTGAAAAATATTTATACGATAAAAATTAGTTTTGCGTCCAAAATTTCAATTAAAATATGCCAGGTGATTGCGGCAGACATCTTGAAAATTGCTCCCTCAAAATGAGTGGGTAATCGAGTAACCAACAGGGATCATTCGTTTCTGAGGGGAGTCCGAGAGAGCATCGTCACTCGAATGAAGGCTAGTGCTACCAAAGTAGCAACCGAGTGGAGAATGAGTGAACTTTGGGAAAAATCCGCACTCGAGTGTCGTTCTATAATACGGCCCTTATTCTTTAGCATATTTAAATTAGGAATAATGGTCATACCAAATCGAAAATAAAACCATTGGAAAGAAAAATGAATGAAACTATATTTTTGCAGTTAATTTTTGTTTTATAACAGATTAACTTTAAATTTTGAAAAAACAGCAATGAAATTCCTGAAGATTCGGCGTTTTTGGTACGCTGTCCCATTGAAGACCGATGGAATTGTTGAAGTCGAACCTCGTATAGATAAATGGTGAATATAGGCCCAGAAACTTATCACTAGAAGTAAAAGAATCCATATAATTCAAAAAAAATAATACATTTTGCGCGATATATATAGATAAGTTTCAATTGCTATCGATATTTATATATTTTTATTATTTTTTATATACATAAAGCTACAAAACTGACTGACTGACTGACTCATCAAAACTGTTAGGGCATTTCCAAACAAGGTAGATGGGTGAAATTTTCAGGGTGGAGTTAGAATCATGTGTCGAGTAGGGAAAAATCAAAAAAGTTAAAAAAGTCGATTAGACTTCGATTTATCGCAATCGATAGTTTGATATCATAGATATCATATAGATAATCAAGTGATTATATGGGAAAAAAGAAAAATTTTAGCGTAGAACTTTTTTCTTTCGTTCATTAAAATATGAAATTATTGAGCTACAAGACTGATTCATTCGATTCGAGGTTTGGAACTCAGCGACGCGGGCCAGTTTCAGGGGAGGGTTATATTTATGTGTTGATTTGGGGTAAAATCGGAAAAGTTAAAAAAGTCGATTCGGCTTCGAGATATTACAATCAATAGCTTTTCATATATGAGTTAGGTATCCTAAGTGCATGTCATTTACTCTTCTCTATGCCATTTTTCGCACTGCCATATACTGGGTATAATTTCTTCAACTTTTTCCTGGCCTCTACCGTACCTTTGATGACCAATTTCCATCATCCAAGCTTCATGATATTGTAGTTTTCATTAAAAAAATATGCATTCCATGTAGAAGATTGGAAGAGAAAAAAAAATTGAAATTGAAAATTAGTATATTAAAAATCTCGATTCCGATCGAACTTATATAGTAAAATTCTTTATGTAAGCTCTAATTAAGTATGCTGTACTGAATTGTAATATCTAACGAAGAAGAACGTCTTAAGTGCCGTCAAATGAGGTTTTGACAATCTTTCAGTGGTTCCACGTTCGTTTCGGTGTACTGATTATAGTATTTTGAAAAGTCGTTAATAACCGGATAACATATAATATAAGTTTGTACTAGAACTGTCTGGTATCCATACCTCATGAGGCGCGTATTTCATTTTAGAGAATTATATTTTTCTTTGCTTGCATGTAGCTCGCAGACTTGAGAGCTTTCATTTTTTTTCCTTATTTAAAGAGTATCATAATCTAACCCTCCCTCCCCCCCCCCTGCTTGCAAATTGCAAGCACCCATATAGGCATCATTAAATGGACAGGTGCTATTAATACATCGCTGCTAAGTACTGGGTATAATTTCTTCAATTGTTTCCGGGCCTCTACGGTAGCTTTGATGACCAACTTTAACCAACCAATCTTCATGATATTTTAGTTTTCATTCAAAAGCATGTGAAATTCATGTAGAAGATTGAAAAAGATAAATTTAACATGAAAATTAGCATATTAAAATTGTCGATTCGGATCGAAGTTATATTATAAAGTTTTCATGTTAGACCTTATTAAGTAAGCTATACTAAAAAGAATATCTAACGTAGAAAGGCCGTCAAATTAAGTTATATTGAACTTGCAGTGGTGCCACGTTCCTTTCATTTCACTGACTATAGTATTTTGAAATGTCGTTAATTACCGGATGAGATATAATATGATTTGTACTAGAACTGTCAAGTATTCATACCTCATGGACCATGAAATTCATTTCGAGAATTCCATAATATTTTTCTTTGCCTGCATGTAGCACGCAGACTTGAGAGCTTTCATTGGTTTTGTAAGGATGATGCATTCATTTTTCGATACTTAAAGTGCAAAATAATGTAAAAACCCCCCTTGCTTGCTAACAGCAAGCATCCATTTACTCGTTATCCTACATATATACAGCCCTTTGTGTAATTGACTCACTGACTCACTGACTCATGTATACAAATTCCCGACCACTTCTAGACGTGGTAGGAACGTGAAATTTTGCACGGACATTCTTTGGGAGAATTAATCGGAGGAAAAATTCCGAAAACCGGGAACTTCCAACCGGAACCCTCCAAAAAAAATTCAAAATGGCGGTTTTTCGACGTTTTCGAAAATTAGACCTTTAGTTCTAACTTAATATCTCATGAACTATACTTCGTATCTCGAATCTGACGACAAATTGATCTACCCCAATCGACCCATCTACAATATGCGTCTGACATTGGGCGTCTGCGCCTCGTAGTTTTCTCACCAGAGGTCTCTGAACACGAAAATTAGTCAAAATTTTCCCGGTTTTTTCGGTTTTTGCGCTCTAGCGTCTAAACGGTTGATCTGATCTCAAAATAAAGTGTCGGTTTTTTGCAGGAAATTGAACGGTCTAAACAATGAAGTAGATCGTTTACTTCTACGATTGTTACTTACGGAGTAAGATGGCGCCAAAGTCGGAATTTGCCGGATTTTCGAAATTTTCAAACATGTTTCGAGCCGTCACGTCTCCAATTTTGAAGATATTACCTTGAAAGTTTGTATACGTATAGTACGTCACGTGATCCTTCTGGATATTTAGCGAAAATGCCGTCTTTCTATGAAAAAAATGGCGAAAAAAATAAAAAAATGGCGGATTTTTCGCTCAATTTCGTCGTAGGTCTCTGAAGTTCATTATGTTGCCTCTGAACGGTAAGACTTTTTACTAATATTATGAATTATTGTTGTAGCTAATAAAATGCAGTACAAATTTATTTCTTTACTTTTTTCCGATCCTTCATGAATATCTCACAACAATCCCCCAAAATCTGACTTTCTGAAAATGATTCGCCATTTAATCACGGTAAAAAGCCCGTCACGTCTCCACTACTGCGCATATAGCGTTGAATGTGGGCAAACATACGTGGAATAACATGAGTATGAAGGTGGTTTAGTCAAATTACTGACTTTGTATCTATAAATGTCCGAAAAAATTTAAAAATGGCGGATTTTTCTCACAGCTGCGGCGTAGGTCTCTGGAATTCATTGTGTTGCCTCTAAACGATGAAATATATTACTAATATTATGAATTATTGTTGTAGCTAATAAAATGAAGTACAAATGTGGACCTTTAATTTTTTCCGATCCCTCATGGATACCTTACAACAATCCCCCAAAATCTGACTTTCTGAAAATGATTCCCCATTTATCACGGTAAAAAGCCCGTCACGTCTCCACTATTGCACATATGGCCTTGAAAGTTGGCATAAATACGTGGAATTACATATATATCAAGGTTGTTTAGTCAAATTATCGACTTTATATTTATATATGGCCGAAAAAATTTAAAAATGGTGGATTTTTCGCACAGTTGCGGCGTAGTCTCAAGTATTCGGTGTGTTGTATCTGAAAGGTCTAGACATTTTACCTATGTAATGAATTTCTTTTGTAGCTTAGTATATGACGTTTAAGAAAATTTCTTTAGTTTTTTCCGATCACTCATGGATATTTCACAACAATCCCCCAAATCTGACTTTATGAAATTGATACCCCATTAAATCACGGTAAAATGGCCGTCACGTCTCTATTATTGCATATATAGCGTTGAACGTGGGCATACATAGGCAGCATTGCATGATTATGAAGGTTGTATAGTCAAATTACCGACTTTATATCTATAAATAGCCCACAAACTTTAAAAATGGCGGAATTTTCGCACAGTTGCGGCGTAGTCTCAAGTATTCAGTGTGTTGTACCTGAACGGTAAAGACATTTTCCCAGTGTAATGAATTTCTCTCGTAGCTTACTTTATGACGTTTAATAGAATACCTTTACTTTTTTCCGATCTCTCATGGGTATTTCACAACAACCCCCCAAAATCTGACTTTATGAAATTGATACCCCATTCAATCACGGGAAAATACCCGTCACGTCTCCATTATTGCACATATGGCCTTGAAAGTTGGCATGCATAAGCAAAAATACATGGATTTGAATGCTAAATAGTTTTAACACCGACTTTTTATCTACAAATGGCCGAAAAAATTTTAAAATGGCGGATTATTCTCACAATTGAAACGCCGGATACTGGATTTCGGTTTGTTGCCTCTGAATGGTCAATTATTTTACCAATATTATTATTTTTTTAGTAGGCAATAAAAGGCCGTAAGTGGCAGGACTATATTTTTTATCTATTGTGTATGATTATCTCACAACAATCCCCCAAATTCTGACTTAATGAAATTGAATACCCCAATCAACCTTATGAAAAGCCTAATTGTCGATATTAGTGATTATTTGAACTTGGAATTTGACATGCATGTGCCACTTGACATGTTTGTTATGGACTAATAGTGAAATCACCCTCTTTCATAATACAAAATGCAGAACAAAATGAACGATGGCGATTTCTTTGATCGATTGGCGCGCAAGCTTCTGGTATTTACTGTGTTGCGTCTGATCGGTACAATATTCCGCTGAGGTTAGACATTTCTCTTGTTGCTATTAAAATGCTTAATATGATGACTTCATTATCTTTTCCCTGTCTCTCATGTTTATTTCACAACAATCCCCCAAAGTGGGACTTAATGAAAATTATACTATATTTAATCCATGCGAATGCCCGTCATGGCTTTACTAGTGCTTATATGAACTTCAACGTTTACTTGTGTATGCGTCTTTAACAAGCAAATTGCTGATAAGTAGCAAAAATTTGGGTAGTCGAAGGAAGACGGGTAGTTTTGTTTCGCAAAAAATAACGAAAATAACCCATTAACCCCCCCCCCCCCCCCAATGATATAATGCTAGAAATCACACTTGCCCATCGATTGATGATGGTGCTTTCTACGCCCCGTAGTTTCGCAGTCACATGTGGTCCAATTTGGAAAGTGTGTTTTCATAGTCCGTACACTAAATTCAATAACCATTACGCCTGCGTTTTTCAAAATGGCGGATGCTCACTCGTGGAACTTACGTGCAACTCTTCAAAATGGATTTCGCCGACTAACACCCTTAGAAGTAAACTGTTTTTTCAGGACATTTTATCAAAACAAATATAAACGGCGAAGCCGTTCCGGAAATTTGGTAGACGAAAGGTACGTTACGTGGTCCTTATGGATATTTAGCGAAAACGCCGTCTTTCTATCAACAAAATGGCGAAAAAAATAAAAAAATGGCGGATTTTTCGCTCAATTGCGTTGTAGGTCTCTGGAATTCATTCTGTTGCCTCTAAACAATAAGACTTTTCACTAATATTATGAATTATTGTTGTAGCTAATAAAATGAAGTACGCATGCCTTTAGTTTTTTCCGTCCGCTAATGGATATCTCACAACAATCCCCCAAAATCTGACTTTTTAAAAATGAAAATTCATTTTATCGCTGTAAAATCCCCATTTTGTCGGTATTTGTGCATATATTACCTTTATAATTGCCATGCACATGCTACTGAACCTGACAATTATGGACGGTTAGTGAAAAAACTGCCTTTTTTCCTAAAAACCGACAATACAATTAAAAATGGCAATTTATTTCCTCCGGGTCCGCTATTACTTTGTTCGGTTGGCGCGCAAGCTTCTGGTATTTCGTGTGTTGCTTCTGAGCGGTTATATTTTCTACTGTGGTTAGAAATTCCACTTGTCGCTACTAAAATGGTGAATATGATTACATCATTACATTTTCTCTTACTCTCATATAAATTTCACAACAATCCCCAAAATGGGACTTTATGAAATTGTTACCATATTCAATCCATGCGAAATGCCCGTAATGTCCTTACATATGACCTTAAACGTTTACAGTTTTATGCGCCTTTACATGCACGTTGCGGATAAGTAGCGAAAATTTGATTTTTTTATATAAACGTCTCAGAAAAAATTAATAATGCGTATTTTTCGAAAATAACCGACGGTGCAGGCCTGTGATTATCCGTCTCTTTCTATTGTACGGTAAATAACTGTTCTTCTTGGCGATTACACTTTATTATTATTGAAATGTCTTAGAGAACAATACCTTTGTCATCTTCCTTACCCTAACAGTATACTTACTCACAGATATCGCTTAAACTCATAATTATGAAAAAATCGGGTGAATGTCATTTAAATCCAATTGACTGGCTTAACCTAAGCCTAAGCGGTAGGCGAGGGGTGCTGGACTGAGGATGGGAATTTTGGAAGTTCGATACTGACACATGTAATATCTTTTTTTTCATAGTTTTTTTCACCCATATCTTTAAAAATTTTTGTTTTCTTCATTATAACTTGCTTTGAAAACATTCCCTCCCTGGAGCCAAAAAACACATTAATTTGCGGTTTTCCCTGTTTTTCGTGGTTTTCTCATTCGGGCTCTTGGTTTTACTGCCTGAAACGACTGCTTTTCACAAGTTTACCTAAGGAATGAATGTTGTTAATTAAATCGTTGACTTTATGTCGTTTTCGTTATTGCTTGCTTCAATAAAAGCCCTAGAAATCAAAATGTAGATGAATTTTGGTACTTTTCGGCGGTTTTCAGCTCTAGCGACTGAACGGTCGCTCGGATATAATTCCCAAGCTCAATTTTTCTCTTTACTTTTCTTTAAGTAGTTCCCCTGGCCTACTGCGCAGTCAACGGAATACGGTTAGTTCAGCTTCGCAAAACATAACGAAAATAACCCATAGAACCCCCCCCCCCCCCCCCCCCCCCCCCGATATAAAGCTAGAAATCACACTTGCCCTGGGATTGACAATGGTGCTTTCTACGCCCCGTAGTTTCTAAGTTACATGTGGTACAATTCAAAATTTGCATTTTCGCAGTCCGTATGCAAACTTAAATAACCATGACGCCTAGGTTTTTCAAAATGGCGGATGCTCAAACGTTACTGTAAAATAAAAGTCTTCAAAATTGATTTCGACGACTATAACCCTTGAAAGTAAACCATTTTTTCCCGGATTTTTTTAATACCCCAAATCTACGGCGAAGCCGTACCGGGGGTGTAGGGGGCGGAGCCCCCTACCGAGCGAAGCGAGTTAATATATATAAAGCTACAAAACTGACTGACTGACTGACTGACTGACTCATCAAAATTCCTGGGCATTTCTAAACGAGCTAGGTGGGTTAAATTTTCAGGATAGAGTTGGAGTCATGCGTCGAGTTGGGAAAAAATCGAAAAAGTTAAAAAAGTCGATTAGGCTTCGATTTATTGCAATCGAAAGCTTTACATCGGATTATACGGGAAAAACGAAAAATTTCAGTGTAGACCTTTTTTCTTTCGTTCTTTAAAATATGAAATAATTTAGTTACAGGACTGATTCTTTCACAAATATGAGGCTAAATGTTTGAAAAATCTAATTCTTGCAATCGATTCTTTCCTACCTACCGTAAAACTGATATTTTTAAACTTTTATTTGGGATTTTAGAAATTTTTTCACTTTCGTTGCTATGGATTTATTCCATTGTCGCCTAGCCGAGTGTCGACCCAGGTTTGGAACTAAGCTAGGCGGGCCAGTTTCAGGGGAGGGTTATATTTATGTGTTGATTTAGGGTAAAATCGGAAAAGTTAAAAAAGTCGATACGGCTTCGAGATATCGCAATCGATAGCTTTACATATATGAGTTAGGTATCCTAAATGCATGTAATTTACTCTTCTCTATGCCATTTTTCGCACTGCTAAATACTGGGTATAATTTCTTCAAACTTTTCCTGGCCTCTACCATACCTTTGATGGCCAATTTCCATCAACCAAGCTTCATGATATTGTCGTTTTCATTAAAAAAATATGCAGTCCATGCAGAAGATTGGAAGAGAAAAAAAAATTGAACATGAAAATTAGTATAATAAAAATCTCGATTCCGATCGAACTTATATAGTAAAATTCTTCATGTGAGCTCTAATTTAGTATGCTGTACTGAAATGAAATATCTAACGTAGAAGAACGTCTTCTTTGCTGTCAAATGAGGTTATGATAGTCTTTCAGTGGTTCCACGTTCGTTTCGGTGTACTGATTATAGTATTTTGAAAAGTCGCTAATAACCGGATGACATACAATATAAGTTTGTACTAGAACTGTCTGGTATCCATACCTCATGAGGCGCGAGAGGCATTTTCGAGAATTATATTTTTCTTTGCTTGCATGTAGCCCGCAGACTTGAGAGCTTTCATTTTTTTTCCTTATTTAAAGAGTATCATCGTCTAGCACTCCCCCCACCCTTGCTTGCAAATTGCAAGCACCCAGATAGGCATCATTAAATGGACAGGTGCATTTAATACATTGCTGCTAAGCATTGGGTATAATTTCTTCAACTTTTTCCTAACCTCTACCGTAGGTTTGATGACCAACTTTAACCAACCAATCTTCATGATATTTTAGTTTTCATTCTAAAGCATGTGCAATTCATGTAGAAGATTGAAATAGAAAAATTGACCATGAAAATTATCATATTAAAATTGTCGATTCGGATCAAAGTTCTATTAAAAAGTTTCCATGTTAGACCTTATTGCGTATGCTTCAAAGAAAGGAATTTCTAGCGTAGAAAGGCCATCAAATAAAGTTATGTTGAACTTGCAGTGGTTCCACGTTCCTTTCATTTCATTGATTATACTATTTTGAAATGTCGTAAATTACCGGATGAGATATAATATGTTTTGTACTAGAACTGTCAAGTATCCATACCTCATGGACCGTGAATTTCATTTCGAGAATTCCATAATATTTTTCTTTGCCTGCATGTAGCACGCAGACATGAGAGCTTTCATTGGCTTTGTAAGGATGATGCATTCATTTTTCGATACTTAAAGTGTAAAGTAATGTATATATCCCCCTTGCTTGCTAACAACATGCACCCATTTACTCGTTATTAATATATATATTTATTATTAATTAATATATATAAAGCTACAAAACTGACTGACTGACTGACTGACTGACTGACTGACTCATCAAAATTCCTGGGCATTTCTAAACGAGCTAGGTAGGTGAAATTTTCAGGATAGAGTTGGAGTCATGAGTCAAGTTGGGAAAAAATCGAAAAAGTTAAAAAAGTCGATTAGGCTTCGATTTATTGCAATCGATAGCTTTACATCGGATTATACGGGAAAAACGAAAAATTTCAGTGTAGACCTTTTTTCTTTCGTTCATTAAAATATGAAATAATTAAGTTACAGGACTGATTCTTTCACAAGTATGAGGCTGAATGTTTGAAGAATCTTATTCTTTCAATCGATTCTTTCCTACCTACCGTAAAACTGATATTTTTAAACTTTTATTTGGGATTTTAGAAATTTTTTCACTTTCGTTGCTATGGATTTATTCCATTGTCGCCTAGCCGAGTGTCGACTCAGGTTTGGAACTAAGCTAGGCGGGCCAGTTGCAGGGAGGGTTATATTTATGTCTTGATTTTGGGTAAAATCGGAAAAGTTAAAAAAGTCGATACGGCTTCGAGATATTGCAATCGATAGCTTTACATATATGAGCTAGGTATCCTAAATGCATGTAATTTACTCTTCTCTATGCCATTTTTCGCACTGCTAAATACTGGGTATAATTTCTTCAAACTTTTCCTGGCCTCTACCATACCTTTGATGACCAATTTCCACCAACCAAGCTCATGATATTGTGGTTTTCATTAAAAAAATATGCAGTCCATGCAGAAGATTGGAAGAGAAAAAAAAATTGAACATGAAAATTAGTATAATAAAAATATCGATTCCGATCGAATATATATAGTAAAATTCTTCATGAGAGCTCTTATTACGTATGATGTACTGAAATGAAATATCTAACGTAGAAGAACGTCTTCTTTGCTGTCAAATGAGGTTATGATAGTCTTTCAGTGGTTCCACGTTCGTTTCGGTGTACTGATTATAGTATTTTGAAAAGTCGCTAATAACCGGATGACATACAATATAAGTTTGTACTAGAACTGTCTGGTATCCATACCTCATGAGGCGCGTATTTCATTTTCGAGAATTATATTTTTCTTTGCTTGCATGTAGCCCGCAGACTTGAGAGCTTTCATTTTTTTTCCTTATTTAAAGAGTATCATCGTCTAACACTCCCCCCACCCTTGCTTGCAAATTGAAAGCTCCCATATAGGCATCATTAAATGGACAGGTGCTATTAATACATTGCTGCTAAGTACTGGGTATAATTTCTTCAACTTTTTCCTAACCTCTACCGTAGGTTTGATGACCAACTTTAACCAACCAATCTTCATGATATTTTAGTTTTCATTCTAAAGCAGTTGCAATTCATGTAGAAGATTGAAAAAGAAAATTTAACATAAAATTTAGCATATTAAAATTGTCGATTCGGATCGAAGTTCTATTATAAAGTTTTCATGTTAGACCTTATTAAGTATGCTGTACTGAAAGGAATATCTAACGTAGAAAGGCCATCAAATAAAGTTATGTTGAACTTGCAGTGGTTCCACGTTCCTTTCATTTCACTGACTATAGTATTTTGAAATGTCGTTAATTACCGGATGAGATATAATATGATTTTTACTAGAACTGTCAGGTACCTCATGGACCATGAAATTCATTTCGAGAATTTTATAATATTTTTCTTTGCCTGCATGTAGCACATATACTTGAGAGCTTTCATTGCTTTTGTGAGGATGATGCATTCATTTTTCTATACTTTAAGTGTAAAATAATGTACAAACCCCCCTTGCTTGCTAACAGCAAGCACCCATTTACTCGTTTTTTATATATATGAAGCTACAGAACTGACTGACTGACTGACTCATCAAAACCTCTAGGGTATTTCTAAGCAAGCTAGGTGGATGAAACTTTCAGGATTGAGTTGGAGTCATGTGTCAAGTTGGGAAAAAATCGAAAAAAATAAAAAAGTCGATTAGGCTTCGATTTATTGCAATTGAAAGCTTTACATGGGATTATACGGGAAAAACGAAAAATTTTAGTGTAGAACTTT
Source organism: Ceriagrion tenellum (assembly GCA_963169105.1). Classification (NCBI taxonomy): domain Eukaryota; kingdom Metazoa; phylum Arthropoda; class Insecta; order Odonata; family Coenagrionidae; genus Ceriagrion; species Ceriagrion tenellum. The sequence continues at coordinate 467,820 of OY720643.1, read as the reverse complement.
TTTCTTTCGTTCATTAAAATATGAAATAATTGAGCTAAAAGACTGATTCTTTCACAAATACGAGGGTAAATGTTTAAAAAATCTTATTCTTGCAATCGATTCTTTCCTACCTACGGAAAAACTGATATTTTTGAACTTTTATTTGGGATTTTAGACATTTTTTCACTTTCGTTGCTATGGATATATTCCATTGTCGCCGGGCCGAGTGTCGATTCGAGGTTTGGAACTCAGCCAGGCGGGGCAGTTTCAGGGGAGGGTTACATTTATGTGTTGATTTGGGTAAAATCGGAAACGTTAAAAAAGTCGATTCGGCTTCGTGATATTGCAATCGATAGCTTTACATATATGAGTCAGGTATCCTAAATGCATGTAATTTACTCTTCTCTATGCCATTTTTCGCTCTGCTAAATACTGGGTATAATTTCTTCAAACTTTTCCTGGCCTCTACCGCACCTTTGATGACCCACTTCCACCAACCAAGCTTCATGATATTGTCGTTTTCATTAAAAAAATATGCAGTCCATATAGAAGACTGGATGAGATAAATTGAATATGAAAATTATTATATTAAAAATATCGATTCCTACCGAATTTATATAGTAAAATAATTCATGTGAGCTCTAATTAAGTATGATGTACTGAAATGAAATATCTAACGTAGAAGAGCGTCTTATATGCAGTTGAAATGAGGTTATGATGATCTTCCAGTGGTTCCACGTTCATTTCGGTATACTGATTATAGTATTTTGAAAAGTCGTTAATAACCGGATGACATACAATATAAGTTTGTACTAGAACTGTCTGGTATCCAGACCTCATGGGGCGCGAAATTTCATTTTCGAGAATTATACATTTCTTTGCTAGTATGTATCACGCAGACTCGTGAGCTTTCATTGCTTTTTTCCCTTATTTTAAGAGTCTCATCATATAACACGTCCCCCCCCCCCTGCTTGCAAATTGCAAGCACCCATTTACTCGTTATTAATATATATAAAGCTACAAAACTGACTGACTGACTGACTGACTGACTGACTGACTGACTGACTGACTCATCAAAATTCCTGGGCATTTCTAAACGAGCTAGGTTGGTGAAATTTTCAGGATAGAGTTGGAGTCATGTGTCGAGTTGGGAAAAAATCGAAAAAGTTAAAAAAGTCGATTAGGCTTCGATTTGTTGCAAATCGAAAGCTTTACATCGGATTATACGGGAAAAACGAAAAATTTCAGTGTAGACTTTTTTTCTTTCGTTCATTAAAATATGAAATAATTAAGTTACAGGACTGATTCTTTCACAAGTATGAGGCTGAATGTTTGAAGAATCTTATTCTTTCAATCGATTCTTTCCTACCTACCGTAAAACTGATATTTTTAAACTTTTATTTGGGATTTTAGAAATTTTTTCACTTTCGTTGCTATGGATTTATTCCATTGTCGCCTAGCCGAGTGTCGATTCAGGTTTGGAACTAATCTAGGCGGGCCAGTTGCAGGGAGGGTTATATTTATGTGTTGATTTTGGGTAAAATCGGAAAAGTTAAAAAAGTCGATACGGCTTCGAGATATTGCAATCGATAGCTTTACATATATGAGTTAGGTATCCTAAATGCATGTAATTTACTCTTCTCTATGCCATTTTTCGCACTGCTAAATACTGGGTATAATTTCTTCAAACTTTTCCTGGCCTCTACAATACCTTTGATGGCCAATTTCCATCAACCAAGCTTCATGATATTGTCGTTTTCATTAAAAAAATATGCAGTCCATGCAGAAGATTGGAAGAGAAAAAAAAATTGAACATGAAAATTATTATAATAAAAATATCGATTCCGATCGAATATATATAGTAAAATTCTTCATGAGAGCTCTTATTACGTATGATGTACTGAAATGAAATATCTAACGTAGAAGAACGTCTTCTTTGCTGTCAAATGAGGTTATGATAGTCTTTCAGTGGTTCCACGTTCGTTTCGGTGTACTGATTATAGTATTTTGAAAAGTCGCTAATAACCGGATGACATACAATATAAGTTTGTACTAGAACTGTCTGGTATCCATACCTCATGAGGCGCATATTTCATTTTCGAGAATTATATTTTTCTTTGCTTGCATGTAGCCCGCAGACTTGAGAGCTTTCATTGTTTTTCTTTACTTAAAGTGTATCATCGTCTAGCACTCCCCCCACCCTTGCTTGCAAATTGCAAGCACCCAGATAGGCATCATTAAATGGTCAGGTGCTATTAATACATCGCTGCTAAGTACTGGGTATAATTTCTTCAACTTTTTCCTAACCTCTACCGTAGGTTTGATGACCAACTTTAACCAACCAATCTTCATGATATTTTAGTTTTCATTCTAAAGCATGTGCAATTCATGTAGAAGAGAGAAAAAGAAAAATTTAACATAAAATTTAGCATATTAAATTTGTCGATTCGGATCGAAGTCCTATTATAAAGTTTTCATATTAGACCTTATTAAGTATGCTGTACTGAAAGGAATATCTAACGTAGAAAGGCCATCAAATAAAGTTATGTTGAACTTCCAGAGGTTACACGTTCCTTTCATTTCACTGACTATAGTATTTTGATGTCGTTAATTACTGGATGACCGGATGACTGGATGACTGTAATGACTGGATGAGATGTAATATGATTTGCACTAGAACTGTCAGGTATCCATACCTTAGGGACTGTGAAATTCATTTCGAGAATTCCATAATATTTTTCTTTGCCTGCATGTAGCATATGTACTTGAGAGCTTTCATTGGTTTTGTAAGGATGATGCATTAATTTTTCGTTACTTAAAGAGGATCATAATGTAAAAACCCCCCTTGCTTGCTAACAGCAAGCACCCATTTACTCGTTATTAATATATATAAAGCTACAAAACTGACTGACTGACTGACTGACTGACTGACTGACTGACTGACTGACTGACTGACTGACTGACTGACTGACTGACTCATCAAAATTCCTGGGCATTTCTAAACGAGCTAGGTGGGTGAAATTTTCAGGATAGAGTTGGAGTCATGTGTCGAGTTGGGAAAAAATCGAAAAAGTTAAAAAAGTCGATTCGGCTTCGATTTATTGCAATCGAAAGCTTTACATCGGATTATACGGGAAAAACGAAAAATTTCAGTGTAGACCTTTTTTCTTTCGTTCATTAAAATATGAAATAATTAAGTTACAGGACTGATTTTTTCACAAGTATAAGGCTAAATGTTTGAAAAATCTAATTCTTGCAATCGATTCTTTCCCACCTACCGTAAAACTGATATTTTTAAACTTTTATTTGGGATTTTAGAAATTATTTCACTTTCGTTGCTATGGATTTATTCCATTGTCGCCTAGCCGAGTGTCGACTCAGGTTTGGAACTAAGCTAGGCGGGCCAGTTTCAGGGGAGGGTTATATTTATGTGTTGATTTTGGGTAAAATCGGAAAAGTTAAAAAAGTCGATTCGGCTTCGAGATATTGCAATCGATAGCTTTACATATATGAGTTAGGTATCCTAAATGCATGTAATTTACTCTTCTCTATGCCATTTTTCGCACTGCTAAATACTGGGTATAATTTCTTCAAACTTTTCCTGGCCTCTACCATACCTTTGATGGCCAATTTCCATCAACCAAGCTTCATGATATTGTCGTTTTCATTAAAAAAATATGCAGTCCATGCAGAAGATTGGAAGAGAAAAAAAAATTGAACATGAAAATTAGTATATTAAAAATCTCGATTCCGATCGAACTTATATAGTAAAATTCTTCATGTGAGCTCTAATTAAGTATGCTGTACTGAGCTAAAATTTCTTACGTAGAAGAACGTCTTATATGCCGTCAAATGAGGTTAGGATAATCTTTCAGTGGTTCCACGTTCGTTTCGGTATACTGACTATAGTATTTTGAAAAGTCGATAATGACCGGATGACATGCAATATAAGTTTGTAGTAGAACTGTCTGGTATCCATACCTCAAGAGGCGCATATTTCATTTTCGAGAATTAGATTTTTCTTTGCTTGCATGTAGCACGCAGATTTGAGAGCTTTCATTTTTTTCCTCATTTAAAGAGTATCATCGTCTAGCACTCCCCCTCCCCCCTTCTGCTTGCAAATTGCAAGCACCCATATAGGCATCATTAAATGGACAGGTGCTATTAATACATTGCTGCTAAGTCTTGGGTATAATTTCTTCAACTTTTTCTAACCTCTACCGTAGGTTTGATGACCAACTTTAACCAACCAATCTTCATGATATTTTAGTTTTCATTCTAAACCAGTTGCAATTCATGTAGAAGATTGAAAAAGAAAAATTTAACATAAAATTTACCATATTAAAATTGTCGATTCGGATCGAAGTTCTATTATAAAGTTTTCATGTTAGACCTTATTTTTATGCTGTACTGAAAGGAATATCTAACGTAGAAAGGCCATCAAATAAAGTTATGTTGAACTTCCAGTGGTTCCACGTTCCTTTCATTTCACTGACTATAGTATTTTGAAATGTCGTTAATTACCGGATGAGATATAATATGATTTGTACTAGAACTGTCAGGTGTCCATACCTCATGGTCCGTGAAATTCATTCCGAGAATTCCATAAAATTTTTCTTTGCCTGCATGTAGCACGTATACTTGATAGCTAGCATTGGTTTTGTAAGGATCATGCATTCATTTTTCGATACTTAAAGTGTAAAATAATGTACAAACCCCCCTTGCTTGCTAACAGCAAGCACCAATTTACTCGTTAATATATATAAAGCTACAAAACTGACTGACTGACTGACTCATCAAAATTCCTGGGCATTTCTAAACGAGCTAGGTAGGTGAAATTTTCAGGATAGAGTTGGAGTCATGTGTCGAGCTGGGAAAAAATCGAAAAACTTAAAAAAGTCGATTAGGCTTCGATTTATTGCAATTGAAAGCTTTACATCGGATTATACGGGAAAAACGAAAAATTTCAGTGTAGACTTTTTTTCTTTCGTTCATTAAAATATGAAATAATTAAGTTACAGGACTGATTCTTTCACAAGTATGAGGCTGAATGTTTGAAGAATCTTATTCTTTCAATCGATTCTTTCCTACCTACCGTAAAACTGATATTTTTAAACTTTTATTTGGGATTTTAGAAATTTTTTCACTTTCGTTGCTATGGATTTATTCCATTGTCGCCTAGCCGAGTGTCGATTCAGGTTTGGAACTAATCTAGGCGGGCCAGTTGCAGGGAGGGTTATATTTATGTGTTGATTTTGGGTAAAATCGGAAAAGTTAAAAAAGTCGATACGGCTTCGAGATATTGCAATCGATAGCTTTACATATATGAGTTAGGTATCCTAAATGCATGTAATTTACTCTTCTCTATGCCATTTTTCGCACTGCTAAATACTGGGTATAATTTCTTCAAACTTTTCCTGGCCTCTACAATACCTTTGATGGCCAATTTCCATCAACCAAGCTTCATGATATTGTCGTTTTCATTAAAAAAATATGCAGTCCATGCAGAAGATTGGAAGAGAAAAAAAAATTGAACATGAAAATTATTATAATAAAAATATCGATTCCGATCGAATATATATAGTAAAATTCTTCATGAGAGCTCTTATTACGTATGATGTACTGAAATGAAATATCTAACGTAGAAGAACGTCTTCTTTGCTGTCAAATGAGGTTATGATAGTCTTTCAGTGGTTCCACGTTCGTTTCGGTGTACTGATTATAGTATTTTGAAAAGTCGCTAATAACCGGATGACATACAATATAAGTTTGTACTAGAACTGTCTGGTATCCATACCTCATGAGGCGCATATTTCATTTTCGAGAATTATATTTTTCTTTGCTTGCATGTAGCCCGCAGACTTGAGAGCTTTCATTGTTTTTCTTTACTTAAAGTGTATCATCGTCTAGCACTCCCCCCACCCTTGCTTGCAAATTGCAAGCACCCAGATAGGCATCATTAAATGGTCAGGTGCTATTAATACATCGCTGCTAAGTACTGGGTATAATTTCTTCAACTTTTTCCTAACCTCTACCGTAGGTTTGATGACCAACTTTAACCAACCAATCTTCATGATATTTTAGTTTTCATTCTAAAGCATGTGCAATTCATGTAGAAGAGAGAAAAAGAAAAATTTAACATAAAATTTAGCATATTAAATTTGTCGATTCGGATCGAAGTCCTATTATAAAGTTTTCATATTAGACCTTATTAAGTATGCTGTACTGAAAGGAATATCTAACGTAGAAAGGCCATCAAATAAAGTTATGTTGAACTTCCAGAGGTTACACGTTCCTTTCATTTCACTGACTATAGTATTTTGATGTCGTTAATTACTGGATGACCGGATGACTGGATGACTGTAATGACTGGATGAGATGTAATATGATTTGCACTAGAACTGTCAGGTATCCATACCTTAGGGACTGTGAAATTCATTTCGAGAATTCCATAATATTTTTCTTTGCCTGCATGTAGCATATGTACTTGAGAGCTTTCATTGGTTTTGTAAGGATGATGCATTAATTTTTCGTTACTTAAAGAGGATCATAATGTAAAAACCCCCCTTGCTTGCTAACAGCAAGCACCCATTTACTCGTTATTAATATATATAAAGCTACAAAACTGACTGACTGACTGACTGACTGACTGACTGACTGACTGACTGACTGACTGACTGACTGACTGACTCATCAAAATTCCTGGGCATTTCTAAACGAGCTAGGTGGGTGAAATTTTCAGGATAGAGTTGGAGTCATGTGTCGAGTTGGGAAAAAATCGAAAAAGTTAAAAAAGTCGATTCGGCTTCGATTTATTGCAATCGAAAGCTTTACATCGGATTATACGGGAAAAACGAAAAATTTCAGTGTAGACCTTTTTTCTTTCGTTCATTAAAATATGAAATAATTAAGTTACAGGACTGATTTTTTCACAAGTATAAGGCTAAATGTTTGAAAAATCTAATTCTTGCAATCGATTCTTTCCCACCTACCGTAAAACTGATATTTTTAAACTTTTATTTGGGATTTTAGAAATTATTTCACTTTCGTTGCTATGGATTTATTCCATTGTCGCCTAGCCGAGTGTCGACTCAGGTTTGGAACTAAGCTAGGCGGGCCAGTTTCAGGGGAGGGTTATATTTATGTGTTGATTTTGGGTAAAATCGGAAAAGTTAAAAAAGTCGATTCGGCTTCGAGATATTGCAATCGATAGCTTTACATATATGAGTTAGGTATCCTAAATGCATGTAATTTACTCTTCTCTATGCCATTTTTCGCACTGCTAAATACTGGGTATAATTTCTTCAAACTTTTCCTGGCCTCTACCATACCTTTGATGGCCAATTTCCATCAACCAAGCTTCATGATATTGTCGTTTTCATTAAAAAAATATGCAGTCCATGCAGAAGATTGGAAGAGAAAAAAAAATTGAACATGAAAATTAGTATATTAAAAATCTCGATTCCGATCGAACTTATATAGTAAAATTCTTCATGTGAGCTCTAATTAAGTATGCTGTACTGAGCTAAAATTTCTTACGTAGAAGAACGTCTTATATGCCGTCAAATGAGGTTAGGATAATCTTTCAGTGGTTCCACGTTCGTTTCGGTATACTGACTATAGTATTTTGAAAAGTCGATAATGACCGGATGACATGCAATATAAGTTTGTAGTAGAACTGTCTGGTATCCATACCTCAAGAGGCGCATATTTCATTTTCGAGAATTAGATTTTTCTTTGCTTGCATGTAGCACGCAGATTTGAGAGCTTTCATTTTTTTCCTCATTTAAAGAGTATCATCGTCTAGCACTCCCCCTCCCCCCTTCTGCTTGCAAATTGCAAGCACCCATATAGGCATCATTAAATGGACAGGTGCTATTAATACATTGCTGCTAAGTCTTGGGTATAATTTCTTCAACTTTTTCTAACCTCTACCGTAGGTTTGATGACCAACTTTAACCAACCAATCTTCATGATATTTTAGTTTTCATTCTAAACCAGTTGCAATTCATGTAGAAGATTGAAAAAGAAAAATTTAACATAAAATTTACCATATTAAAATTGTCGATTCGGATCGAAGTTCTATTATAAAGTTTTCATGTTAGACCTTATTTTTATGCTGTACTGAAAGGAATATCTAACGTAGAAAGGCCATCAAATAAAGTTATGTTGAACTTCCAGTGGTTCCACGTTCCTTTCATTTCACTGACTATAGTATTTTGAAATGTCGTTAATTACCGGATGAGATATAATATGATTTGTACTAGAACTGTCAGGTGTCCATACCTCATGGTCCGTGAAATTCATTCCGAGAATTCCATAAAATTTTTCTTTGCCTGCATGTAGCACGTATACTTGATAGCTAGCATTGGTTTTGTAAGGATCATGCATTCATTTTTCGATACTTAAAGTGTAAAATAATGTACAAACCCCCCTTGCTTGCTAACAGCAAGCACCAATTTACTCGTTAATATATATAAAGCTACAAAACTGACTGACTGACTGACTCATCAAAATTCCTGGGCATTTCTAAACGAGCTAGGTAGGTGAAATTTTCAGGATAGAGTTGGAGTCATGTGTCGAGCTGGGAAAAAATCGAAAAACTTAAAAAAGTCGATTAGGCTTCGATTTATTGCAATTGAAAGCTTTACATCGGATTATACGGGAAAAACGAAAAATTTCAGTGTAGACCTTTTTTCTTTCGTTCATAAAAATATGAAATAATTAAGTTACAGGACTGATTCTTTCACAAGTATGAGGCTAAATGTTTGAAAAATCTAATTCCTGCAATCGATTCTTTCCTACCTACCGTAAAACTGATATTTTTAAACTTTTATTTGGGATTTTAGAAATTTTTTCACTTTCGTTGCTATGGATTTATTCCATTGTCGCCTAGCCGAGTGTCGACTCAGGTTTGGAACTAAGCTAGGCGGGCCAGTTTCAGGGGAGGGTTATATTTATGTGTTGATTTTGGGTAAAATCGGACAATTTAAAAAAGTCGATACGGCTTCGAGATATTGCAATCGATAGCTTTACATATATGAGTTAGGTATCCTAAATGCATGTAATTTACTCTTCTCTATGCCATTTTTCGCACTGCTAAATACTGGGTATAATTTCTTCAAACTTTTCCTGGCCTCTACCATACCTTTGATGGCCAATTTCCGTCAACCAAGCTTCATGATATCGTCGTTTTCATTAAAAAAATATGTACCTCATGGACCATGAAATTCATTTCGAGAATTCCATTATATTTTTCTTTGCCTGCATGTAGCACATATACTTGAGAGATTTCATTGATTTTGTGAGGATCATGCATTCATTTTTCGATATTTAAGTGAAAAATAATGTACAAGCCCCTCTTGCTTGCTAACAGCAAGCACCCATTTAGTCGTTAATATATATAAAGCTACAGAACTGACTGACTGATTCATCAAAACTCCTAGGGCATTTCTAAATGAGCTAGGTCAGCGAAATGTTTAGGATACAGTTGGGATCATGTGTGAAGATGGAAAAAAATCGAAAAAGTTTTAAAAGTCGATTAGGCTTCGATTTATTGCAATCGATAGCTTTACATGGGATTATACGGGAAAAACGAAAAATTTTAGTGTAGACCAATTTTCTTTCGTTCATTAAAATATGAAATAATTGAGTTACAAGACTGATTCTTTCACAAATATGATGCTGAATGTTTGAAAAACCTTATTGCAGCAATCGATGATTTCCTACCTACCGTTAAACTGATATTTTAAAACGTATGTTTGGGATTTTAGAAATTTTTTTCACTTTCGTTGCTATGGATATATTTCTCCATTGTCGCCGGGCCGAGTGTCGATTGGAACTCAGCAAGGCGGGCCAGTTTTAAGGGAAGGTTAGATTTATGTGTCGATTTGGGGTAAAAGTTTTAAAAAATCGATTAGGCTTCGAGTTATTGCAATCTATAGCTTTACGTATAAGAGTTAGGTACACTAAGTGCATGTTATTTAGTCTACTTTATACCATTTTTTGCGCTGCTAACTACTGCGTATAATATCTTCAACTTTATCCAAACCTCTACCGTACCGTACCGATGGCCAATTTCAAACAACCAAGTTTCATGATATTGTATTTATCATTAACATAACATGCAGTCCATATAGAAGATTGGATGAGAAAAATTGAATATGAAAATTAATATATTATAATATTATATTGTAATATTTAAAATCTCGATTCCGATGTAATTTATATAGTAATATTCTTCACGTGTGCTCTTATTAAGTATGCTGTAACAAAATGAAATATCTAACGTAGAAGAGCGTCTTATATTCCGTCAAATGAGGTTATGATTATCTTCCAGTGGTTCCACGTTCGTGGTATACTGATATATTTTGAAAAGTCTTTAATAACCGGATGACATACAATATAAGTTTGTACTAGAACTGTCTGGTATCCATACCTCACGGGGCGCGTATTTCAATTTCAAGAATTACACTTTTCTTTGTTTGCATGTAGTACGTTGACTTGAGAGCTTTCATTTTTTTCTTTTTTTAAAGTGTATCATCATATAACACTCCCCCCCCCCCTGCTTGCAAATTGCAAGCACCCATTTACTAGTTCTAGTATATACAGATAAATATTTGTTTATTCTTTTTCTTTGCGCTTCAATACCATTTAACATATTACGATGAATTTTTAATGAGTTTTGGTGCGTGCGCCCATAAACGTTTCTAAATTATTCAATCCATTGTACAATAGGTGGAGCGCGAGCCGTTTCAACAAATGAGCGTTAGCACGCGAGCTTCTCAAACAAGCGAGGAGCGACAAGTAAGCAACGAAACATATTGTTTACGGTCAGTCATGTGCATTAGAATTGTATCAGTGAGACGTAATATTGCGTCTATCATAATCATTTTAGCGGGTCATAATTTGAGTTAAAATGTACGTAATTTATTTGAACGTAGAATTAGCATTGGTGCTGTGTTTTATTTGTTTGCTTTTTTGAATTCTTGCATTCAATTTTCGTATACGCTTCACTTTTTCCTAAAATTGGATTTTTATGGTTGAAAATATTTTATTTAGCACTGCTTTTACAAAAGAATATTTCATTTATTTAGAAACGTCAGCATAGGCATGGAATGGAAACTCAAGCCATCATCTGTGCGTAACGGATTCCCGTGTAGGCACGAGTAATTCATTGGACTAGGTCTCAAATTTAGTTAAGAACGATTCTGAGGGCGGTAAGGAATTTGAGATTCTGCCCAAGAAATATAATGGATATTTTTCGAAGGGTTGATGCATTAAAATATTTAATCAGTTACTCTATTCATTATAAAATATAAAATCTCATGTTGAAAATTGTTCAAACACGCTCCCTGAACTTCAAAACGTATTTCCGTCGTGAATTTAAGAATACTATTCAGCTGAAAAAATATTATTTTCCTGTCAACTCTTTATCGTAGGAAATTATTTTTCGAGTACTAAAATAAGCAATTCCGAGAAAAAATATTTCTTCTGATCGGTATTAAAGTTGTTCTCTAAGCCTGTGTGAAAAAAATTAATTGCCATTTGCCACTTGACATCAAGAGAGGATAATGTTTATTGCGAATGGAAAGCTATATTGTATCATGTATTAATTGGCTGTTGGTTTGTCAGCAGACCACCCGGGTTCAAATAAGCTGGTTCACAATTAGATGAATGCATTCTTTTAGATCAATGTATCCCGGGTGAAGTCTTTGGACACCTCCAGGAAAAAAGCTCAAAGTACGAGGTGGCCCAGGGAAAGGAACTGGCCCCCCTACCCTGAACATGTGAAATCCACGCGCGTATGGCTTAGTCGGGGGTGAGCTCTACCCTCCTTTATCCAAACCAACCTTCTGGTTTAAGCGCTGAGTGATAGTGATTCTTTCATGAACGGTGGAGCAATAGAAAGAAATCATTGCAATTTCCGGAGCTATTAGTAAAATTTCGCATTAACAGTTGTCAGGAGCTTACATTTTTGCAGTACATATCTGATCCGTGGAATACCGCATGAAAAACAAAGCTGTGTCCAATACCCAGTTGAACAAAAGTAATGACAACAGCCAAACTTAGGCATGTGGTTTCTATAAAAAGCCCGGAAAAGTCTGTTTTATCAGAAAAAGTCCCGCCACGTCAAAAAAAGTCCCAAAAAGTCTCTAAACAAATCATTAAAAAATGTTTTATTTAATAAAATTGGTGAAGTTTTGTATTTAAAACCACAAAAGTCCCACTTTCACAAATAGTTAAAAGACTTTTTTTCCGCGCTCTACACATGAGTGATGAAATTATTCGATGAATGGTTAATGTATTGGATTTATCGTAGATGCAATTGAAAACGTTTTTGATGTGGTATGGCCGCTTGGAACTTTGGAGAACAAGGCCGTTGTAACCCTTCTGAAATATGAAAGCGCAAAAGACCAACAGTAAACTGAAAAAAAGAAGTGAAGGAAGCCATGGAAGCCATTACCCTTGAATCAAAGTGATAATAATTATTTAAAACTTAATAATTTTAAAGAGTTTAAACTACGTTAGTAAAAGGGACTGAAAAGTATAGAATAATATCTCTTAGCCCCATTCAGATCCCTAACCCCATACAGATTGTCCTGACAATTTGTGTTTGTGAATTTGAATAGCTATTTTTTCACTTATCACATTTTTATCAGATTTAACTAAGGATCCGATTATGAAGTTTCAATTGTCAGTGAAATCATCATTCCGTTCTTGTAATCACTTATTGACGGATCGGGAGAAATTGTTTCTCACCCGCACTAACCTCCTCCCCCAAGGCTATATGGTCTACCGAAGACTCATAAATCGAATTTCCCCATTCGGCCAGTCGTTGCACATTTTACTGCCCCTTGCCACCTTTTAGCCGCGAAGTGAGATACGTTATTTCGTTCCTATTCAAATTTTAACTCCACCTACGGAATCAAAAAATCAATTGAATTAGCCCAAAAATTATCTTTAATAACTCCTCCCCCCAATGCCAAGTTAGTTTCATTCGACGTCAAAAATCTTTGTACGACAATACCTGCAGAAGAAGCTTGTGCCCTCTCCATTGAATTGTTAAAGAATGCTTGCTGTGGTGAACACATTATTAAGGAATTCAGTTTGCTTTTAAACCTTTGTGTAAGTCAAAATTATTTATTATTTAATGGATGTTTTTATCACCAAATTCATGGCCTATCGATAGGTTTTCCGCTTTCTTCGATCTTTGCTGAAGTTTTTAATGGATCACCTAGAGCCAATATTGTTTAAAATGAAACATCCCCTGTTGGAAAACGTGATATATTATTACCGTTACGTCGATGATATCATCTGCTTATGGACGGGGATCGAAAGGCAATTAAACAGGTTTTTATCATTACTTAGTTCGTTGCTCCCTTCGATTTCTTTTACCATGGAATTAGGGTAAAACAAAATACATTTTTAGATCTATCTCTTTAAATGATTCAAGCAACAAATTTTCCATTTACCGTAAGAATACCTATACTGACATTATTATTCCCAACGATTCGAACCACCACCATTCCCATAAAATGGCAGCTTTCTATGCTTCACCGCCTACTTTCAATACCTCTCTCCCAGACAGAATTTTCCGTTGAATTAAAAACTATCAAATGTATAGCCCGAAATAATGATTATGACGACTCTTGGTAGACGAACTTTTAAATCGATTGCGATGAAAACGTGCCATAGCCACATCCACTTCACTTTCTCCAATCTTCCCGTCCGGCACTAAGTGGGTGAAGTTACCCTTTATTAATGATTTAACATATAAGCTATATAGATACTCCCCAAAAAATAAGTACAAAATTTATGTTTATAATCCTGTGACACTCCAGAAATTATTATTTAATTCTAAGGACTAAACTGACACGAATGATAAAAGTGGGGTATATTTACTCTTTGTATGTTGGTCAAACTGGTCGAAAATTGAATGTAAGAATACCAGAACATTTTAAATCCAGTGTCAACGGTGATAAAAAGTCAAGTTTTGCTGAGAATTTAATTGATGAGGGTCACACATCCAATTTTACCCGTAATCTCATACATGTTTGTCACAAGGGGGGGAAGTTCGACTTCCTGGGAAATTTTGAAATTCTGTCATATTACAATGTGCATGGTGATAAACTACTCAATGACATAATCCCTTCAACTGCCTCACCCTTGTCCTCTTTGCCAGTGCCCCCACCTCCAACCCCGTAGTCCTTGAGCCTGTCGTCACTACCTGTTTGTTCCTTCCCCTGCACTTTTGCCCAATCATCTCCTCCAAACTTACTCACCTCTTATCCCCCCCTTCTTTCAGCCACTCCCCCCCTCTCCTTGAGGTTTCTACATAAACTGTGCTGGCTCATGGTATTCTACTTTGTAATCTTGATAATGGCTTGGAAAGGCCGAAACCGGTCGAATTGTGTTTTTAATACGTTGGAGGAAAAATCTAGTATTTTCATTTTAAAGATGACCAACTACCACGAAGTAAACGCGCCAACCATTGATTTTATTAGAAAAAAACATGGTTGAATGAAAAATGTCAACTAAGCCATTGAGATGGTGGTATTTTCTTTCTTCTCTATGCACTTCTATTTTCTATTGCACAAGACTCGGAATCGTACGTGTAGATATGAAATTATGAATGACTCCTCAGAATCAAAGGAAATGCGTGTCCACAGGTTTTTGACACGCATACCATTCGTAGAAAAGTTCGATTTAAAAGAATTCGTCTGAACCGGAGATGTGAATGTTTTAAAAACTGTGTCTACTCTAGGGAACTTTGTATTTTACATGCAAAAATATTACTGCCCAAGAATTACGAGACTTATAGCGTTTAACGAGCTTAATAAAAAACATATATGAGGAAGTAATTATCATTTTTAAATGCATCAAATGAGTGTTCCACCGTGCTTGAATGAGAGTGAGAGTGGGTTTGCGAGTTAAGCGCGCTTCTTAGATATGGGCCTCAGATAGCTATGAGCTCAGGTAGCTATAGATATGAGTAAACTTTCATGGACATAACGACATAACTCTAATTGTACAAGACATCCCACTCAGTCGCATTATTCAAGAGGAGTGAAACGAGCCGTAGGTGGCGTAAACGTGCGCTCAGGGAGATGCAATTCGTTTCGAAATTGTTTTCACACCGCTTCAGGAGGATTGACAGTCGTGCGGGCCCACCAGCGAGGAAGGGGACGATTGCCAACGCGCTGGAGACATCAAATGATCCGATTTCACGCGCGGAGAACCATAGATAAAGAAGAGAAAAGAAAAATTTCTCCCTCCGTCTCTCCCAGCTTGGCAACTGCAGCTGCGGCGTAACCATGGTGAGAAGGAGAGAGAGAGAGAGGAAAAAGCGGAGGCTGGGGTCATGCGTGGAACAAAGTCTGCGCGCGTTTTTCCGCGAACTCGCCGAGTTTAAAGCGGCGTTGTGGAGAGACGGGAACCTGGCCCCTTTGATGTCTGCCCCCAACCCGTTGGGGTGTCGAGGAGACTGACACGCATACCCTCCCCGCCCGCCCTCTCGTCTTTCCATTCCTCCCGAGAGGGTAAGGCTTGCCTCGGAAAACTCACCTAAATTCTTGTAGCAGTAACTGCAAAAAAGACACACGGTTTTCGCACGCTCTCTTAGTTTGTTTATGATTGCACCTAAGTTTGCTGCCTTTTTATGAAAGAGTCACCCCAACCCTACGTGTTACCGTGTGAGCCTTCAGAGGAGCGTGTGGCAGGAGATGTTATGATACTATCCGTGAAGAAGTGAAGGAATCAGAAAAAAGGAATAGGCCAACGACAGAGCGGACGCGAATTGTATCCTTATGAAGTTTCTCCCTGTTTTTTATTGGAGACGCTAATAGTGAGTTGGGAGAATTATTATTATTCGTGTCAATCAGTTCGGCAAGGTATTGTTCTATCTGTCTTGTCGCCTTCATGAATTCTGGAAAGATGGGCGGGGCTGAAGTGATATGGTCCATTTTTTTCCTGAAACTCACGCTGCGTGAGTGTATCAAGTTATCTTAGCCTTTCAATCTTACGGCTCGTATCCTGATCCTTCTACCATGTTCCTACTCTTAATTTTTAGTTGTTTGCAAGTGATTATAACTTCAAATAATGCACCAGTTATTGACTCTGCTCACCTCTCCTAAACTAAGATAACCCTTCCACATTTTGCTATCCTTCATTGATTATAAACAAGGTCTTCTAACCGTTTTTCGGTTTCAGAACTAACTCTAAAGCCTTTGATAGAGCCTACATGGGGTAATATTAACTCAGGAAGTTAGTGATGTAATTTGTGTCGTAATTGTTGTGAACACAATTGTAAATAAATGCAACTCAAAGTGGCTGCACTTGGAAGTGGATGTAGCTGCGCTTGATTGAAATACTTATACAAATAGTATGAGCGTGCTATGGCTCGTCAAAAAATGTGTCCTACGAGTATTTTATCATCTTTATCGCTCATAAAAAGAACGGAAATTCACATACAGCTTTTCTACATTTTAAGGTGGTTGGAGCGATTCTTGTTAATGCGCCGATAAGCCTGAAACTTTGCATCAATGTACTTATTAGTGATATATTTAGACAAAAGCGAAAAAATTTGTATCTCCATGATTTAGTTTCTTGGCATTTTAATACTATTTTTACGCTTACTTAGTCCGTTAATCCTATTTAAACGCGTAGGAAACAGCGCTCAGCAGTAGATCGCAATCCTTGATGCGCGGAGTGGGCTAGTGGGGAAGCTGGCTGTACCAACCGCATTCCGGGATTCGGCGGGCGGTTGAACGGTTCATAATTCTCCCGACTGATCGCATTGGATTGGTTGATGGGCGTTGGACAGGTGGAGAGGAGTGGACGAGCACTCGATTCGAGGCGTCCTCTATCGTGAGCACGCGATTAACACGCTAGCCATCTTAGCCGTGCTATGTCACGCGGTCGGCCACGCATCCCACCCCTCATCCTCTCACCATATTCCGCGTGACAACGCATTCCAAGCAATCCTCAACACGCAATCGTTGTGTTCATTGGATCTACCCGCGGTTATTTATAGCTTGGTGGTCTGAGCATTGGACGCGAAATCCAAAGGTCCGTGGTTCGATTCCCGGTCCAGTCGAATTTTATATATATATATATATATATATATATATATATATATATATATATATATACATATACATATATATATATATATATATATATATATATATATATATATATATATATATATATATATATATATATATATATATATATCTATATATATATATATATCGGTATAATATATACAGCCCTTTGTGTAATTGACTCGCTCACTGACTCATGTATACAAATTCCCGACCACTTCTAGATGGGGTAGGAACGTGAAATTTGGCACGGACATTCTATGGAAGAATTCATCGGAGGAAAAATTCCGAAAACCGGGAATTTCCAACCGGAACCCGCCGAAAAAAATAAAAATCGGCGGTGGGCGAAGTTAGTTCTACCTTTCTCCGTTAGATGGCGCTGTCTGTCCAAACCGAGAGGAGGACTTATGCGTCTTCTTTGTATTAGAGCCCAAGCGACGTGACAAAACACAATTGACATTGACGTCTTACTTTAAGGGAAGCGCTTGCTGAAGTCGAATGATTAAATTGCCCAGGGTGAACCTGTCGTGACACTGTACACGTATTACGCAGCTGGATCACCCATTTTTGGAGGTCTCTCGGGACCTGAGTGGATTACTTAACAAGTAGTCCGCAATGTGGTAATCGCTGCGAGAAGAGGCCTCGTTCTCACTGTAGGTAGGCGCGTTTGTTAGGGCCTATGCGTGCTGAATAAGATGATAAGTCGGTAAATGCTAATTATAATCCTAAATCCGTTACCACCGACACAGTTGAGAATTTCGCTAGGCATAGATCGATAACTCTGCTAATGAGAGAAATATTTTATCCCTTATCTCTAGAATATTTGAGTATGTAAATTATATTCTTTGTATTACAGTCCACCAATGTAAAGATTCACATTGTAAAGAAAAATCCGGAATAACGTGCTTTAGAGTAAGAAGTATGACTTTTTGAGATTTTCGCTGTATCGAGTCTTCATTTTGTTGTTGACGTTTCAGAGGCATAGTAGTTTACATCTTCTGGTCGTTAGTGCGGTGAATGGTCACTGTTTGTTGATCAGTCAAGTGTGCACTGCCACGTTGAGGATATTTAGTGTGACTAGTAAAAAGGTTAAAAACTCATGTCGGTGGGGTAAAGTCCTCGGCTGCTAGTCCAAGGGTTGTGGGATCGAGTCCAGCCCGAGTGGATTTTCACTGCTCTGGTCATCTGCCTGCGTGCATACTTCTGTTGGTGCTTTTCACACCTCCAGTATAAGGAAAACTGAGCTGTTTTTGGGGAAAGGAAATAAATAAACGAAATGAATATGTCCTTACTACCTATGGTATGCCTGACCAAAGATATACCGTCGAGGGAGCGATTAACTTTGTACTGACGCTTGCCTCCTCAATTATTTAGAATATTTTAAAACTGTAAATCAAATATCTCTCGAGAACACCAGTAAATAGAACCAATAAAAAAGAGTTAATGCAGGCTCAATATTAAATTATATACGAAAGAGCAATGAAGGCTTAGTCATGAGGAGACTGCTTGGGATGTTTATTTTTCGCGTTCCAACTTTCACGCCCTTTTGCGGCGGTCTGGTTGCGGTTCCCTCTTTCCGCGCCGCAAAAGACTTGCGCTCAAGAAGTATTCAATTCCACACTCGCTGGTCGGCGAAAAGTATTACATATTGAGGAATGCGGAGAGTAAAACTGATCGTGTGAAGATGACGTCACGTCTGAGGGAGACAAAGTGTTGCCGGAGCGGTGTTAGAAGTGAGTTAGAGATTGACTTAAGATACGCAATCGAACTTAGTGATTTTCAGAGATGACTTTGATTTGATTTAATATAGTGAGGAGAAAGTAACCGAAAAGTGTTATCATTTAAGTCAATATCAATGTTTCTGTTTCATATTATTTATAAGGATGTGGCAGTCATTCGATCGCCTCACATATACTGTGTGCACATCATATACCTTTTTCCTCTTTCGTATGAATCTGAAGTAAATCTCCAATTTTTTTCTGTTTTTCATTTCAACAAAATGTGATACTTTTATTCGCATTTGAATTAAAGTATTCTAGGAGTAAATTTCCTTAATACCCCAGAAAAATGCATCAATTAACCTGGAGTCATGGAAGTCTCAGGGTCAAAATAATTAAAATTCGCTGGACACACTAAATTATATACAAAAACATCACCATAGTGCTTGGCGTGTTTTAACTATATCCAATATAGCTAAAATAAGTATTTTGTTGGAAAAATAATGTAATGTATTTATTTGTTGTGGCAATATAAATATTTCTGAATGCACTGAAAATGTGTGGGCAGGAGACTCGATAGACTTCGTTTCCGACTGTGAGAGTGCGGTTGGATTGTTGCGAGACAGGCACCTCACTGTTTTTTCCTACTTTCGTAGATCCCCCGCAGGTGTCTCTGCAGTTGGGCAGCACGCTGAACCCGGACGACATCAAGGAGGGCGATGATGTCTACTTCGAATGCCAAGTCCTGGCCAATCCGAAGGAGCACAAGATCACGTGGCTGCACGAGGCAAGTTCATTGGTTCCCTTTCTATTCATAACCCTCCCTTGCCTGGCCCAACGTAAATCTGTTTCGTTATTCGACTTTCATCCCTTCGCCTGACATGTGGAAACCCACTACGCAGGATCCTTATTACGAAGGCTTCCGCGGTTTTCTTGTGGATTAAAATTTTTCGGGTTCATTCCGCCCTATATCTAGCGGCCTACAGATCTCATGGACATTCGGACATGAAGATGTCGGCGAAACGGTTGTCCACTATAATGCTGCAAGGCGGGGAGAACCCGAATAATTCGAATTTACAAGCAGGATCCTTCTATATTTCCATATGCATCTTGAAATTAATTTGGTCCTTTCTCAATATTTGTGAAGAAATGAACGTCTCTCACGGTGTCCTCTTTCCACCTGGATAATTCCTCTCGGAATGTTCTTGTACTAAAAGGTTGTTTGAGCGAGATTTGTCCTTGCCGTAGTAAAGGAAATTTTCTGGAATTTTGCGTTTTAATTTCATCAACTGTAGGAAGCATGAAGTGAATATTTAAATATTTAAAATGATATGGTATACTTAAATATGACCGAACTTCTCTGTAATTTAATAAATGTCTATGTAATTCTTTAAATTGACTCCTTTTTACTCACGGTACATTTAAAATTTCATCCCAACGGAAGGTCTTTTGTGACGTTGATAAAATACTGCGATGACTTCATGATTCATTTTTGAAAATACGTAAGAAAGCGTGAAAACTAGACACTGCTAATTTTTTATGCGTTCTAGTTGTCAGAAAGTTGTCAATTCTTAAATTATAGCTCATTGGTGTGCATTCGCTTACTGTTTCCCGTGTTAAATGGTCGGTGTTTTTCGGCAAATATCTCAACAAGTATACGGTAAGGGGCGGATCTTTTCAAATCTTTGGAAGGATGTGATATGTTCCTTTAGGAAAGGACCAAATTCATTGATTTCTAAGCGAAAAGATATCTCGCTCTCTTTCTACCGTAAGGTTGTTAGTACCAGGGGACCGAGCTTTGCTCGGTAGACAATATGTATCATTTTCTTTTGAATAATATGGACATCCATATTATGTAATATAATTTTTTATGTAGTTCATCATAAATTTACAAAATCTCATTAATATCGCCGACATAGGTTTGCTCAAAAACAAAGCAGTAACAGAACGATCATTTCATTTAGAATGTTTGCTAAAATAATGCTCGCGCCGATTCTGTGGTCTTCCAAGGAGCATCTGAAGAAGCAAAATAAACAAATAAAGCGTGGCTGCGGAGCCAAAAAAAAAGTAATCGATATCTCTGTCTATGTGCTTCCCATGGAAAATTGGGCTCTCATTTCTACATTAAACAGATTTTTTTAGGTAATGGAACCTATCCCTATCGAAATATCGTACCGCAAAACCGTAAAATGCCAATATTCGGTCAGATCGGATATGTATTTATTTAAATAATTGCTCACATACAGCATTTCTGCTAGTTTACAGTGTCGCAGTAACAATAAACACGTAATCCAGTTTTGATAAAATAATTATATAGCGCATGCGTATGTGGAAATACATCTCAATTTACAGTGTCAAGATTAACCTCCACGTCAGTATGACACCATTCTACATATGCATACTACCATGCGAGTCGCCAATGGAGGTAAGGTGTCAAGGGGTGTTAGGACACCAGTCGTGCTAAACGCTGGTTTCATTTTCAGAGTTGTTTTCATAACAGCCCGTGGTCATCATATTCTCGTTGTAATTCCGATATAATAGTTTCGTTTTCATAATATAATCCGATATAATAATTCGGAAAATTTTCGTCGCCATTGAATCTCTACGTGATTTCTACGCCAACAGGGCGATTTTACGAGAATTAGCCTTTGCCCAATGGATTCCTCATACCACAAGGATATCCACTCTCAGGAGAGTAGGTTCGGTAGTTATTGAGGAAATGTTTCCATGCCCATACGCCCAATTCAAGAGATCATATCGAAAAATGTGATCCTATTCATCGATATTTCATTTCTTCGTAACTATTGCTGGCAAGACAATGAACAAAAACTTCTTCAATTTAATTACCGTTGGAGATAATATCTTCTGGAATTTCTATCTCTTCTTACGCTTTAACCGACAAAATCAAACAATCTGCAAAATCTCCTTCTTCTTGACCAACTCGCGTATATTTCTGACAGTGAAAAGAACTTAATGTTGTTCCATTTTACACATTTTCAATTTATAGGCCTAAAGTTCACTTCCGTTGACTCTAGCTAACGAAAAGAAAGTGCCACGACCGATCGGAGATATGCCTTCCCCAAAAAGTATCCTCGGATTTCAAAATCAGAAAACACTCGGCCAATGACAATCCTTCTGCCTGTGAGTCTTTCCGGGCAAGGCATAGAATTCCAAGACGTTGTCTACGACACTTGTTCCAAAGTTTCATCTGAAAATCCAGGAAATAGGTTAAAAAGCAAAAAAAAAAGCTAGAGTTGCTATTTTACACGTGCGGGGTAAGGCATCTTTCTTCGCTTATTAATCATGTTCGACCAAAAAAACTAATCACTGTAGAGTCTCGAATACAGGTCATTGGATCCACATTTGATAGCTGCGAGCGCCTTTACGCCCGCGTCCACGACGCATTTAAAAAAAATGTTACAAGGTTGTAACGTAAAGTATTAGACCGGGACGAAATAGTGTCATGGAAATTTTCTTACGAACCCGGGACTAAGGGGCAGAGGGAAAAAGGAAGTGTAAGAAAAATCGATTGTAAGAATTAAATACTTTATTCTTTCTATCATCTGATAGTGAAAATTTCAACCCTTCATCTTGATTGCAAGTGATTTCAAATAGCAAAAAAACTCTGCATTTATTCCGAGTAAATTAGGGGCCCATTTTGAGGGCCTATATACTCGTTTAATATTACGAGATACTACACGGGTATATGCCAAATAGTTAGATTTCGGCGATTCAATGGAAATAAAAAAACTTATTATTTACAGGTAAGAATAGTACCTGTAATACCTTATAAAGGTGCTATATTCATGCAAATATAATTCTTACTTTATGAAGAACTGAGGAGAAAAACCCCAACGTTAGTAAGATTCATTCGTGCAAAGCGCTGGTATCATTATTAGAGTTGTTTACATAACAGTCCGTTGCCATAATAGTCTCGTTGTGATAATGGCTTAGGTATTCTTCACTAATGAATTCCTACGTAATAGGTAATTTCCCAGCTAAGTTTTACGGTAGTAAAACGTGGTCCAATGGATTCCTCGTACCCTTATACCCCGGAGTACCCACTCTTAGATTCCGTGCTTTTCGCTCATGTAATAGATAAGGCGTAAAACGTCCGGGTCGAATGTCCCGTTTAAAGCCATTGCTCAGGTTGCCAAGGAAATATGCTATTGTTGAAATCGGAGAAAAATTTGCAATATTTTCATTGAAAACGTAATTTTTAAACAAAAACGAGGTGTATAAGAACTCCATTGCAGAAAAAGAATATCTCATTCTTTTTCCCATCCGATAGTGAACATTTAAACCATTTATCTTAATTGTAAGTAATTTAAAAAAGCAAAAAAGAAGCCTCTGCATTGATTCCGAGTAAAATTGGAGCCCATTTTGGGAGTCTTGGGTCCTTTGCACCCTTATGGTGTTTGGCCCAATGGATTCCTCGTACCCGAAAACCCTTGTATACCGACTTTTAGGAGAATCGGTTGGAACATGATTTACACTTTCGTCCGACAGCTTTTGAAAAGAACAAGACTCATGATACGGCCTTTGCAATGTATCAATATCATTTGAAATTTGCAGTTTTTTTACAAGAATGAGACCTAAAGCGTTGGAATTAATGCATTTTAAAATCTTTGTATACAAAATTTAACAAAAATTGTTTGAGCCGTTTTGGAGGGGGAAAAAGCAAACATGTAAACATACAAACAAAGATTGGTCGTTTAATATTATAGGATGTATCTTATTACGCCAAGGAAGGGAGATGTTTCTTAATAAGGTTGGAATAAAGCTTGAAGCACATTTTGAACATTAATTTTATTTAATATAGGACCTGTTAACATTATCGAAACATTTGTCGATGTAAACAAAAAGATTTTAAAAAAAGGATTACTTTTTGCTAAGTAGCCCGGTTCCAGCTGGACCTTTCCATGACTGAAAAAGAATATTTAGATATGCCATTGTAATATATTGAAAATCTTCAAATGTTAGTAGTTTTAAACTACATTTTGTGAGTATTTTTTCTGGGGATTCTGGTAGAATTATTTTTATTCATTTAAGAGAAAGACTTTCCCTACCTGTCAACCGAAAGTTTCTCGCGTTTAATAATGACTCAGTATACAGTTAACCATAATATTACGCGGTCTCACCAGGCCCGGTCATAGTTATCGAACCAGTTTTACGAGACGCGATCGTTCTTCTCCGTAAGACATGGTTTTAGACGCTGCGATCAGAACAAACTTTTGGGTCTCACGTCATTTTCATTTGATGCATATGGTGTATTCAATTTAGAACAATGCTTACGTAGCCCACCAGTCGCATTGAAATCAAATTGTGAATTAAGATGATCGTCATCCACGGAGGTTACGACGCGTCCTTAGAAGTACATCTAAAGTATTTTATTGATTTATTGAAGAACAAACTTATTGTACAAAAAATGATATTTTGAATAAATGGGACGCATTTTCAACTAAAAAAAGGGAAATTTCTTAGGTTATGAACCTAAAATCATGAAATTATTTTACGCATTACCGGCCTGTAGAATAATGATATAATTTCGTGCCAAATTGAACATTAGTGGTTGAAATGGAGGAACTAATTCCCGCATTTTCCGTCTCACATTCGTATCAAGTAGCGCAATTTTGCAAGACGTGACATTTTCAAGGAGCCTTACTTAATGCTATGCGAGGGTTTAGCATACTTTAGTTTTCCCAAAGGTATTAAGTGCGCAGAATTTCCTTTTGTAATTTTCTGTCTTTGACCGCCATCGTTGATAAATACGGTTGCTTCAATTTCCGCTGCAATACAATAATTAAAGAAACAGACACTTTAGTGCAATAAAAATATATGCATGTGCACCATGCATATATTTTTATGCATGAGGAGATAAGTTACCCTATGCAACTATGGATTTTGTTTCATGACAGTGGCTTGGCACTCCAAATAGACAATGAACCAACATAAAAATAAGTGAACGACGTTAGTGTATCAGTCGTCATCTCATTACAAATATGCGCTGCCATGCTGTATGAAGTCACTTAGTAATAAGCTAGCTCTGTCTACGGTCTCAGCGGTGAGGAGGCACTAGTAGTTCCAATCTCTCTTTCCAATCTTCTTTGCAGCCTCACTGATGTGTTTCCGACAGTTAATCAGTTCATATTCAGCGTGAACATTTGCCGAGTGGATTCCTTCAACGCGGTAGGAGACCCATGTGGGTATTTCAAACCTTGAGATATGGTCGAAGAATTCGTTGATATTGAAATAAAAGTGGAGGTTTCACTTTGGAAGACGCGGGATCAGTAGACGCTAATATTCAGTACAAAGAGATATAAGACAAAAGAGCTTGGAAATTAAAAAAGACAGGAAGTGAAAGAATGTAGAGGCACGAGTGAAGAGTATTGCTTAAAGATGTGTGCTTTCAGGAATCGGTTATTTTCAGTCAGCTGATCCTCGCAGAGAACCATTAATTCTTTTTCAATGTCATTATTAACTGCACACAATGGAGTAAAATTGAAGCCTTGAAGGTACTGAAGGGAAGGGACGCGCGGTAACATCAAGCCAATTGAAGCGTCATGAAGAATGAAGGAGATAATACGGACGTTGATGAGGTGAAGTCATCCGAAGAAGTGTTGAAGTGGAAAATCGTTCAATAAAAATACCATGGATTGGATGGAGCAAACTTAGGACATATTCTGTGCTACTAAGGCCTCCGGAAAAAATGAAGGAAGTAGCAACAAATGGGGAGGCACCGATGAAGGCAAAAGATGAGAAAAATTATTCATCTGATTAGATATTCTGATGAAGGTTTTTTCGAAAATAAAAACGTTTATCTGAAAAGAGGATGAAATACAGAGCTAAAGAGACCCATTTTCAGATTAATGGCAATCGTTTTAGAGCCTAAAGTTGGAGTTGAAGAGTACGTAGAGCATAATCTTTTCTTTAGTTTACCCAAATACTACTCTACCGTTTCCAGAGTATCACCACTTGCGTTCAAATGTGCGTTTGATCGCTTTTCATGGTTTACGACTGCTCATCTCCGATTGATAACAACCCTAATGATAACGATCTCCGATTAACGGAGTAATTCATCTTCAGGAACATTGTTAGGACTTTAAGACTTAAATGAGTGCTAGAAGTGACTGTCTCAACTAACGGCTTCAGCTGAATATGCCCTCTGACACAGAAATATTTTATTACCAATTTCTGCGGTAGAATCCAGAAAAGTGTGAGCAATTCAGCTTAAATAGATAGCAGTAGAACATTTTAGGCAATTTCAGTTTTTTTCATATATATCATAGATAAGGAGTTTATTCGATTTCTTTCACCGCCGGTCACAATGGATAATACTCTATATAAATATCCTCTCCTCGGCCTCTCATGGCGCGTCATTTTTCTTCGGCTATTTTTTGTTTGTTGTATTCAATATAAAGAGAGATCTATCAACTCCAATTCACCACCATTACTTCGCAAGACGTACGCTCTCTAAAGATTAAAATGAAATGCAGTTTCACCGCTTAAAATATGATACGCTTACTTTGCTCGTGGAGAAATTAATCGACTTGTCACATTAGTCTGTTTTAATTGAATGCTGAGAAAAATTGTACTTTCCTGTTTAGAGTTGAATTAATAAGACATGGTCATTGTGACTGTTTAGTGTGATATCATTAACTATTGGTATTATATTTACTGACATAAACTATGACATTGTCAATTTGAATTGGTGTAGCGGCCTGATCGATAATAAAAATCTAATGGCATTTGTTGTCTGGACGACGGGGGTGAACGGTGTCAGGCGATGTTTTTTTTAGTACATCTCGAGTTCTGACGATGCATTCCGGAAGTAAGGGGCCTCATTTTTGTGATGATAAGATTGAAAAAGTTAAATATATAGTGAAATGAAAATTTTCGACAAAAATTTGTGGATTAGAGGAAGAAGTAGAATTTGTAGAGGGGGTTGGGAAGTATAAAATACAAACGAATGGTTTTACTTTCGGAAACAAAATAGTAATAATTGCAATATTCGAATACATTAAAATACCAGATATAACCGGAGATTACCTTTCTGGCTAAATAAAGCTTTATGCCGACGAGGAAAGCAGTAGACAAAATGTTAATAAAAGAACCGAGTATGCTGGAGATTGTTAGCCAACGAAGAGTTTAGGAACAATATGGCAAATATTTCTTAAACAGAGAAACGAGCACCAGTAAGCAGTCGAAATGTGTCATGTCACTGATTTACTTGGTTGCCATCGTTTATTGAACAAAATGCAACGTCGGAACAATTTCTGTGAATTTTGCAAACTTCTGTAAAACGATGCAACTTTCTTTCAGGAGTCCTCAGCGCATGCCATCTTAACAATCCCCTCTTCTCCGTCAATAAACCCCTCTTAACCAGCTAGCCTAAAAAATTAATTCAGCAATGAAGAGGACAAAAACTCTTTTAAAGTAATAAAAATACTGTAAAAGTAATTAGAACTAAAAAATATAGGTATAATTGTAACATTAAACATAATGCCGAAACGTCAAACGATACAACACATTCCTTGGGTGACAATTGTCCTTTTATTCATCGGCCTTATCCTTTTTTTCCTCTCCCACGCCATGGTATCGTTTAAACTGTGATACGGACGAGATTCACGAAAACGTATCATACTCTGGAGTCAAACGACGCTACTAATTTGGGAGAATATTATGGGAGTCAAAATATGCACCCTCTATCCCACATCTAATCCAAAACTAATTCTCTAACAGCACCGTGGCTGGAGATGAAGAAATGCGATGAAACATAAGAATAATCGTATTCGTGAAGGAATGTTACTCATAGAATTATGTTCTTTAAAAATAAACTTGAACCTCTAACATGTTAATTATCATCGCTTCGGAGATCAGAGGATAAGACAATATTGAATCGGAGTAACGCAGAACTAAATATAATACCAATATTTGATCAATATTCAGGCAGTTATTTCTGTTTGCAGTTGAAATGCATGAATAAGTGATTAGCGAGGTTCTATATTCCATTATTTTTTACCTTAGATGAAAAAGATACGCTTTTCCGTAGCGCTTCTTGAGGAATGATGCGGTGTGCGCTGATCGCTTGTTTTGTAGATTTGACATTCCGTCAGTTTTAGACGGAACGGACGACCTTGTCGATTCTTCGCCAGAGGCTTTATCGAAGTTTTCGCGAGGAATTTGAGGATAATTAGCGTTGGCATTCGTGGGGATTGGAACCCTCTGGTGCGGAGCCTTAAAATAGCTTCCCTTTCCGGATAACCTGGTTAGTCTTGTGGTCGATGTCTGGGATCGTCTTTTCCCCTATTGTCGCTTGTTACTTAACAGTATCTGTCTCCCTCGCAGCGAAAATCCGAAGCAGCTAATTATGGTTCAATACTGGTTGGTTCATTAAGATCTAAGGCCGTCACGGAGATTCCTTAGCGAGATGTGATGCGTATTTTAACGGTCCGGTTTCAATATTGCGCAGGAATCTCCACAGCTTAGCGACAACCAGAGATTATTAAGAATTTTTTTTTTAGAATTTTTGCAACACCTTTCGCTAAACTGAACTGAGACTGCGGAAAATTTGCGGTTAAACGCAACTTCATTTAGTGCACCTGGAAGAGGATGGGATGGATTTTATGAGCTGAAGGGGTGGAGAGTAGAAAGGGAGAGGCGAATGTGGAGTGGGTGGGGGGGGAGGAAGAAGTCGAGAGGGATTCTGGGTCATCGTCAAGCGAGAGTGCGCCGCCGGCTGCGCCTCGCGTTCCTCAATTTTTTATCAGGTGGTTATTCCCGGGGAAGAAGGGAGGGAAGGTCCCGTGTCGATCGTTCGTTTCCCTCGCTCTCTCCCTCTCTCTCTCTCTCTCTCTCTCTCTCTCTCTCTCTCTGTCTCTCTATCTATCTATCTCTCTCTGTGTCCCGCGCAAGCCGAAGGTAATTGAAATTCCTTTGGCGAGCCAAGATGTTTGGGTTCCGGGGGGATGGGGTTGGTTTGTCGGTCTACATCTACTTATTTGGGGGTGAAGGGGAGACGAAGCTCAACCTTATCTTTTATGTGAATACAAGTGTTGGCGGGAAGGGAGTTCGGAGGCCTTGTTCGACGTGGGTTGCCTGCGGCTCGGACAGTTCTGAATGATCCTACCTCCCCTCCCCCTAGTAGTGACGCCTATAATTAGGTAGCAATAACGGTGGATCGGTATCATCTACATATTAATCTGCTAGCCACTTCAAGGGTGTTTGGCAGGGGAGAGTTATCACCACAATTCACCAGAAAGTACATTTAACTTATTTGGCTTTGACAGCAGCATGCACTACACTACCAAAGCCACAGAAACTAATTGTATTAATGTATGTTGTAACCATGTAAACGAGATGCAAGAATCATGCAGAGATCATACGAAACGTTTTGATATTACTAGGTGGCAGGTTAAAAAACAAGCATTGGGGAGAAAATCACATTATTGGCTACACTATTTGTCGACTAACCTGCTTCAAAGTGTATTGGCAGCCATTATTGGCCTCTTGTCTATCGCGGTAAAAATTACATTTTAAACCACTCTATTTCCCTAATTTTATTCTCGTGATCTGATCTACCATACTATATTGGTGTTTGTAAGATGTTATTAAAGTTGTCTGAAAATATATTGGCTGTTTACGTAAACGATTAAGTCTGATTGTTAATCGACGGTCTGTAAGTGATTCCTATTGTACTTCTTGCGCGCGGCCGTATTGTCATTTTTGTTTTCCCAGCAATAATAATAATAATAAAATGGGCTTCTTGAGTTGAGATTGAGACTGAGGCAGTCCCTTCTTCCGTCTGACCTCTCCTCAGATAAATACATGAAATTAGGGTGTAGAGAGACGTAATCAATCGTAAGAAATACGTAAGGAATGAGGAGGTGATCGCCTTGACGATAACACCGACTCATGAAGGGAAGTGTGAAAAACCTTCGTAAACTTACTGGAACCTTGGATAATGCAGGGGTTATTCTAAAAAGGATAATTCATTAAATATAAATGAAACAATAAAAGTTAACATGTACATAAATATAAGATTTTAAAAATGCAATAAAATAAATAAATAATCACAACAAACTAATCACAGGCAGTTTATGAATGTTTAAAGATGAAATTAAGAGGGTCTTCCCCAGTTGGTATGTTATATTCGATTCCTGATGATTCTGCCTTTAATCCATTTGTATTCATTTTGAAAGGGTTCCTTCAAGTTGTGAGCGGAATAGCCCGAGCACAGAAGGCATTCCTATCGGCAGATCAGAGCACTTAGATCCAACGGCGCTAGTTTGGAAGTGACGAAGCAATGTTAATTACCGCGAGGGAACATTTACAAAACCACAAAATAAATACGCGTCACTATGACCCTGGTTTCAATGCATAAGCTTAATCATCTGGTGATTGAAAATGTAAAGCCCTTCCCTTAGGTATATACAAACGGAGAGTAAAATAGGAGGAAGGGGTTGGAGGAGGACTAATTTTGGGAGAAGGGGAATGCTCGTATAATAAAAAAAGGGACTGGGAATCGGGGAATCGGCCAGTAACAGACATTCGTTTATTAGATTAAAATCAAGGTCACGACATCGTTTGAAAAATTGCAGCTGATCTAAAGTAGTGAATTCACGTCACTTTGGCCCTTACTGACAATCATTTTTTGCTATTCAGTTTACAATTTTTACCAGAATAAATAAATTTTGCAAAATTTTTCTTCATATTTTTTCTAATTAATTTTTCTATTATCCCTGGTGAATAACCGTTGCCAAGTATCTATGCTTTATTATGTTCTTTTCTGTGCCAAATTTATCCTAGGTAGGTGGCAAATTAGGTAGCTAGTGAAGTATAGCATGGAGCGTAAGCATTTTTATGAGTGATGCTGCTGGTATGACAATGCCGGTATTGGCTAGGCTTAGGCTGCTTGAAAATTTCAGAGCTGGTGTGTTTCAGAGCGACACAGAGAATATTATCATGACGTCTCACTACATTTCTACGTCTAACAGATGCGATAAAATAAGAAAGATACTCTGCCGAACAGGTAGGTACAAAAACTCGTTCTTTTCGCGCTCAATAAGTGACCGCAATAAAAACTGATCTCCTCTAAATACACTCCCATAGCACATGCCACCATTTCAACTACAAAAATTTTACATTTTAACACGGCTGGTGACCAACCATCCACTGCCACTTGCTCATGCCGCGGCTCGCGGGGTAGTATGTAGATGTAGATTGGTAGGTTTTCTCTGATTCGAAAAGGTAAAAGTTTCATTAGAATAGTAAATACTAATGATGGATGCCACTTAGCTGGTGAAGGCCGTGTATTAATCTTAGCATCGAAGCAATTCTTCAGAACATCTGTGTCGAAGCATGCTCTTGGCAGTGGCAGTGAAGATTAAAAAATGGCATCTTCAAATCAAATTCGATTGGAAGCGATAGGTAAAAGCGGTCGGAAAATGATTTGAATCAAATGAATTGAAGGAATCCAAAAGATTCCAGATGGGTTTTGGAGGCAAGTAGTATGGTGTAAAATTAGAAAAAAGAATGGGCGACTGCCACACTGTGCATATTCAGTGGCACAACAGATAAAACAATATTTGAAGGAGAATCGAATTAAGTCGGTCGGAGCGATAATCATGAGTCACTGAGTGCACATTTTTATAAATTTTCAAGTAGGTTGAAAAATATTTTGGACCACTCTTCACTTAAGAGCGTGCTGGAGAGGAAGCTGGTCGCAGCCTTCTCTCCAGAGATGTCTCTGCAGATAAGCCGTTCGTTTAACATCGTGCAAAAACAGTCTCCGAGGCATCTAACGCATTTGGCTCCGAGCCGCCTGCACTGATTTCAGCATTGAATTCAGTGCTGGCCTAAGCATAGTGTGAAACGGCCTTTAGAGTTGATATACCGATTGAAGTAGGTTTAAATGGAAGAAGGAATATATTCACTATCCATTACCACCTTTCCTATCTCATGGCCATTTCAGTCTTTTCAGGCCTTTGTTTCAACTCTTCGGCTTTAACTGCGAAGTACTCTCTCGAAGCACGTCAGTCTTTTTCCGTCCGTTCCCAACCCACTTCCTTCTCTCAAGGCAGCGGCTACGAGTCTCCTCGCCGGTAAAAACCTACTTACCTCCCGGTCTGAAGCTTTCGCTTATCACCAGGATGGGTCACTGGTGGAAAGAAGGGTAAAAGGAAGGGATTGTAGTGGGAAGGGTTAGCGAAATTCAGCCACTAGGATGCCGACACCATGAGGCGGATTGCCGACAAGAGGTCGACAACGGGCCCCGCCTCCCCCTAGTTCTCGTAGCTCTTGGGTTTCCCCAACAACGTTAAAAGAGTCACCGCCAGTCTCGCTTGCGCGAAGACTTCCCACACATCTGTTGAGAGCCAGCGAAGCCCAGTGCCCAAATATTTGGGATAGGATGTCCACTAGGCTCCCTTTTTTTGGGTAAACGTCGTGTCGGCATTCAGCACCCATCACCACTCAATTGCAACCACCCTCCTCGCCTCCTCCCTATCTCCTCCAAATGTTTCCTCCCCGCGCTCACCACGTCAAGCACTTGCTCGTTTGTCTTCCCATCCGACCATCTCTCCTCCTCATCTCAAACGTCTGCCTGCTCCCTCTCCTTCCGGTCTTCATATCTCTCTTCAAAAGTCCACGTTTCGTCTCCGCACATGAGACCCGTCGCACAGTCGTCCAAAGTCCCCAAAACCTGGCCAAGGTAAGAAAAATAAAGTATATACATAGAGGATTTTGATTGCTGGATCGGTTAGAGGAAAGGTTACAAAGTCGAAAGTCACAGCAGTTGGGTAAACATTTGCCCACCCGCGCACACTATTCACATGGACAACGAGCGCCCTACGGGTAACAAGTGCATCGAGCGTGCGTCCATAAGAGCAAACTTATTTTTGAAGTTCTGGCAATTCGTTCTTGGTGAAGAGAATTAATTTCTGACAGATGGAGTCTTCAGTAGAAAGTTAGTACTACACGTTCATATTATTTAATTTTTAATTTTTAAAATATATTTTTTAAACAAGGCCGTTTAAAATAATGGTGTTTTTGAGCAAAAATCCGCGCTTCAACTAACCAAAAGTTAATGAATTCCGGATAATTCTGATGTAAACGATACATCACATTGTTAAGAATTTAATAAACTTAACAGTAGCTCGAAGAATAGCATCTACAATCCTCTAATTCGATAGTTATTAATAAAATAAAGTTCGACTTATGTCCCGAATAACGAGCTTGGCTTGGAGCATGCTGCACTCTACTGTATGAATGATTTTGTGAACTTCCCATAACATTCATTTGTTATATATTATTGAACACATGCACCATTTTATATTGTAGCTCAATTACAATTGCAGATAATAAATAAAAGGAATTGCGAATAATTTGCCCAAAATTTTTTTGGCGTACTCCGACTAGACTGGTTTTATATAACCTCAAAAGCACAACTAATTGCATCCAGGCCATTCTTTTTTCAATTAAGAAAAAATTTGCGAAAAGTTTGCAAAAATATATTTTTTGCAATTCTGACTGCGGATTTGGTTTTAGCACACTCAAATACATAAGAATGCAAACTTTTATCAAAATTGGAATACTATTTCTCATGGTGACCAACTTTCGGGGCATATTGACCACTGTGCGTCGCCAGTATTTTGTTTACATTCTTACGCATTGGTCCTCTGCATTCATCTACGACATCTATGTCTATGTAATACCGTGCTAACCACCACTATGGTGTGTGGCACGGGGTGATTCCATAGCAGGCGCGCAGCACTCGTCCGAGTCCAAATGAGATCATCGTACGTTGTTCCCCCTATGGCCGCTAGGGGCGCAGACCAAACAGCAGTCAGGAGAACAGTGCGCGATAAAACCATAAACAGTAGGAGAATCCCACGTAGACAAACATACTAACATACAGTACTCTAGATACGAAACAACTACTGTTTATTATTCTTAATGAGATTAATAAATTGTACAGCAGGATACTAAATCATGCAGAAATAAAAATCGTGCCGGATGTTTTAAGCGAGGTAATTTGTTTATGAATATGATAATTTATAAAAACAATAGAAGACTATTCTGCCTAGTAAGTGTGACATTTTCGTAGAGCTTTTATTATTTATTATTATTAATTTATTGGTAACAGCTATCACGGCCCTTAATGGTGCGTGGGAAAAATGATATTTCGAATTAGACCAGTGCGCCGATGGATAAACTATCGGCGGCGGACGCCGGCTAGAAATGGTTCGGCGGCCGGCGGCGCGTCAAGCCGATGATTTTCACCGGCGGCGTACTTTCCAGCCATAATGTATTTACAAGTATTTCAGCATTTTATAGCATGAATTATTCATTTTTTCTCATTATTTAATGTATTGAATTGATTATTTCATGTTAAAACTTATTTTATTACATTTTTATAACGTATGTGAGAAATTTCTTTTAACTTTAAGTATTTAAGTAAATATCGTATCGTACAACTTCAATCAGACCTAATATTATACTCTTTCTTTACTAAACTTTAGAAGACAAATATATTACTGATTTACCTGTTATCTCAAATGCGAGCAAAAAAATTCGTTGTAAATTGCTATATCCTTTCACAGTTAAAATTTTATTTATAGTTTTTCAAATATGATGAAATACCATTCAAAGGATCCTGTATACATTTTTATCACCTCTTGCATTCATCTATGTACCACATCGTACATTTTGAGAGCGGAGGGTTTTATGGAAAAGGCTTCCAGTTTTTTAGATTTTTATTAAACATTTCATATTTATTGTTTAATATCCGAATAAATCAGACAAACAGAAAGGCAACTGGAACTTAACAAGCAAATCAATGGCTGAGAATTTGCTAATTATTTCGAAATACTTCCGAATTGCCCAGAACCCTAGGAAAGATTCCCACAAAAACATCCCAATTAAAACAATCCTAATTCACAAGCACCAGATAAAGAAGAAACCACAAGACAAATTAAAAAGCTCAAAAACGTTAAAGCATCAGGTGAAGATGGAATCATAGCAGAACTCGTGATAGCAGTTGAACCAAAGACCATAGCAGAAATAACACAAAAAATACAAAAATTTGGCGATCTGAACAAATCCCTAATGACAGAAAAAATGTCCCTGTTCTTCCATTTTATTAAAAAAAGGAGACAGATCAGATGTAAATAATTACATAGGAATTCCACTCCTTCCTGCCACACATAAAATTCTCTCACAATACTTTCTTCTTCAGTACAACTTCAATCCAAAATTGGCGAATATCAAACAGGCGTCAGGCCAGGTAGATCACTCCCGGAACAAATTCTCAATCTAAAACTAACAATTCGGCACCAAAAGATGTGCAGCAAGAATATTATCTGCAACTTCGTTGACTTCAAAAAAGCCTTTGATTCAGTTGATCGCGAATCTCTTGATCAAATTTTGAAAGAACAAGGCTCGACCCTAAAACACTTTCAACCATTAAACAGACTCTCACTGACAAAAACTGTTAAGTATATTTCAGGGGAAAAATTTCGGAACCTTTCGAAGTCAAAGCAGGAGTAAGTCAAAGAGATGGACTCTAAACATTACTCTTAATTTGTGTCCTAGAAAAAGTAATTCGAGAATGGTGAAAAGACAAATTAAGTCTAAAAATTGATCAACCAATCAAATTAGGAATAACAAATGTAACAAGTAACTACCTGGCTTAAGCAGAAACTACTAAACTCAGGCGATGTCTTGCACTTCTGCAGGGGATACTCGGCAGCGGCCGATGACCCATCATCAAGGATACGACGTTTGGATTTTCCTTGTTTTTGTTCGTGATTCCCTCTTCCTCCCCAGCTTACGCCCTCTACCAGAATTTCCCAAGCCTTTACGGTTTTTGTTTCCCACTCCCCACCAGCAGCGGCGAACGATCCATCTACAGACATCAGACTTAAACCTTTTGGACTCTCAATGTATGTACTTGTTTGTGATTTCCCCTTACCTGCCCTGCACACACCAATTCCCAGGGTTTCTCCGAGCATCAACGGTTTCTGTTTTCCAGCCCTACGCCCTTCTGAAACTGCTTTGTTTGATCCATATCTCTTCCGTCACCCACATTTTTCATGAATATATTTTATACACATCTTGAATAGTATGATTATGATGACGTAATATCGGGACTAGTCGAGTTAAATTTTTCATTAGTGGAATTGCAAGTTATTTCTCTGTAATTATGGAACTTTTCAACCACATCACATCTGAATCTGTATTTTATATACATATTTGAAGACCTCGTAGTCGAAAATTATCGGAAGGGCATTCAATTAGAGCAAAAAACATAGCAACGACCTAAGTAAAATACCACCGTACGTTTAGTGCTATGTCGAATTAGAAATGAAATGTCAAAATGAAATTAATTAGGTGGCTCATTAATGTTTCCATTGACATTGCAGTACCACAAATGTCAAAATAAGTTAGATCATCCTGCCTTCCGTCTTCTATACTTCAACGATTGTTCGAAAAGTACGGAAGTATCAAAAGCGTACGAACCCCTTTTTTGGCCACCCATAATATGGTCACAACGTTGTTTAGTCGAAAGGCACTCCGTTGAAAAATACAGGGCTGCAAAACCAACACCAAACAACAGGAACCAATGAGTATTTTCGTACCGGAACAAAACTATAAGCTTTATTTTTCTGTGTAACTTCGTTTCAGATTGAAACCATAAGCCTGGCCTGGTTTTAGTTTTGTTTCGGAATGAAAGCAGAAATTGAACCAAATATGACATTACGGAACTGTCCCTTCTCTCGAATAGTTTCGATTTAAGTGAGTGGGAGCTATGATAGATTTGTGATACTCTAATGATAGACCGTCGAAAGTAAAACGACTTGTCTCAATGAAGACCATAGCGCAATTGTCTATATTTGTCCTTTCTAGGGCACGCAAACACCACCACCAGATATTCGACGGGCCAATCGTCTTTGGAGCAGACATGCGCCAGCTCTCTCCTTTTAGGGAATGCCCAGTTTTAGGGAATGCTGTTACTAATCGGAATACAAAACTGCAAAAATACGTTTCATATAATTTGTTACGTGAATTAATGTACATATTTTAGTGAATATCGAAAGACTTTTGAAAGAAAGTTTGAGAGCGGTAAAAGAAAGAGGGCATATTTTTCTTGTTTCAAGCACCGCAAGAGAAGAGAATATTCATGTCACCACTTGGATCCCCCTAACTTAACCATTCATTACAGCCTTTCCGGAGACACTTGAAATAGCTTGCCCATTTCATGGTATTTTCAGAATTTTTATAGGACTAAGATGAAAAGTAAAGTAACGGCACGGCGATACAGCATACCTATGCGTTAACCAGGTTTTTAAGTTAACCAAATTTAGGTGATTCAGGTTTCTCTTCACGTTATTTTAGTGCTTGTTTACACGAGGAATCTAAATCGATTCAGATACTATTTGCATAATGTACATGGCATTTCATGGAAGATTACGAACCATCTATGTCGAAGGAAATAAAAACCTCGTATGCAATGTCATGACGCCTATTCCTTCCCCCATCTCCATTCGAAGTGGCGAATGCACTCGCCGTCCTCCTATATACACTGTGATTGCATTGTTGATTTACTTCCTTGAACTTCTAAATTCTCCCACCTTCCTTGAACTTCGTTTACCTGCGATCAAAATGGAAAAAATTTATTGTGTAAATACACGACTTGTGTTTTTATATTGAACGTAGCCAATATTCGAGCATCCACAGAATTTATTTATACCAAATGGCTAAACTCCCGTTGTCAGACACATTTACATTGCATTGAATGGCTGGAAGACATGGAACCTCGGAAGGGAAAAGGGAAGAAATAGAAGTCTTGGAGATGTAACTATGGAGGGAGAACAGAAAAAGTGCAATAGACGGAAAGACTAACGAGAAGTTTCTTAGGCAGGTGAGTGAGGAAGGGAAATCTGGATATCACACTTTCTAAATACGCATAGTATGAGAAATGGAAAAGAAATGGAGCACTAAGGATATCGTCACCTTGTTCGATTATTCGGCCTGTTATATCATTATTTGAATCTCCTATTTCACGATATTGATCGGACGGCATCAAGCGGGAAACTGAGGATAACGCACTCATGGGACACTAAAGGCTTGAGCAAAGTAAACTCCATGCCAAGGAAGCGTGGACGTGTGGTTGCTGGCTCAAAACAAAATGATAACTTTGTTAATTCCTATCCCACAGATTAAGGTAGAATCTCTACTACAATTACCTCCGATAACATGCCTTGATATTTTAATATGTTGTAGAGAAATCATGTATTCGTCAACCCGTGAAAAAAGTAATCGGCCATTTGACGATGATTACAGGATTTTAAAATCGTAAATTTCAGCCTCAAATTACATTACTATTTTGGAGGAATGGTGACGCCCCTCCCTTAAAGATTTTATTTCTCGATATTTTCCCCGAAAAGGCCATCTCAAAAACCACTATATTGTGACTAAATAATCAACGGATGAAGTATATTTTTTTCAGGTAGCCTTATCGACCATTCAAGACTCTTATTTATGATTGAAAAACCGCAAAGAGTCCAACTTCCGTTCTATAGACGCCATATTGAAACAAATTTGGAAACGTTGTTAGCGGAAGAATCTAAACAAACCGGCGCAGTACCTCCATCATCCATGCCTCACGTCACGATTGCAGGCGATTTATGCTACGACGTGTATCTAGTATTATATTACCTGTCAGTACTGGTTACTCAATCAATAGCTAAGTACGCTCAAATTTTATTAGACATGGCAGTTATCTTACCCGGAATATGATAGATCCCTGAAAATAGTAGACGTCGCTGTATGCGCGACAATTGCTACTCACGAGGGTTTATATGTTCTTCAAAGGACTGTTTCCAATATTTAAATGTGTATTTCGAAATATAAGGTATTCGTTTTCATCTTGCAGAATATAATACTTTGGTTTGAGTACGAATTTATGATCGCCTACATAATATATTTCATCAATTATGTAATTGAGAATACAATGCGATAATATGATTTGTACGGATATGAATGAGTCACGTATTGTTAATAGGTACCAATAAGTTTGGAAATACAATTTCCCAAACCTGCTCATTGATTGACTACCCACGAAATCTCCGACAGAATAAATAAGTTTGTCTGGGGTAGCTTAATTGCTCTGGTAAGCAAGTTATATAATTATTCTAGTTCCTCCGGAAATAAGTTTTTAGCAGTATATCTATTTCATGATGTCCCACTTATTGTGCCAGATAATTGGTAGTTAATTTACCTGATTGGTCATTACTCCCACGATTATTCACTGATATAGGTCAATCCATATCAGCTCTTGACACCTATGTTTTAGGGCTCCCACTTACAGATG
The DNA here is from genome assembly GCA_963169105.1 of Ceriagrion tenellum. Taxonomy (NCBI): domain Eukaryota; kingdom Metazoa; phylum Arthropoda; class Insecta; order Odonata; family Coenagrionidae; genus Ceriagrion; species Ceriagrion tenellum. Next base: position 428,641 of record OY720643.1, on the reverse strand, counting down.
TCTTGGGTATGAGTATTAAGTTTCCTTTAAATATACTACAATTTTTAAATGTTCAGCCCATCTATTTTGATATTTTCCCTGCTAAAAATGTCTACTGGTTACAGTTGGATTTTTCTAGCGTTTCCTACTGAACTCTAATGTATCCTAACTATTCTCTACTGTCATGGGTACAATAGCCTACTGACTTCTACTGGTTACAATAAACCAAATGTACTCTACTCTTTAGGGGGAACGTAGCCTATGGACGTTAATTCACATGTAGCTGCAGTTTTTGTTGCTGCAACCGTCGTCCAATCAGAATTTTTATTATAATTTAATATGCACATGCATCATAATGTTATATGTATTACTACAATAGGCCAACTGTGGCCAATAGAAAACAGTAGGAATTCAGTAGATCTACTGTAAAAAGTAGAAAACGGTAAGATTCTAGTAACCTACTGAAAACAGTAGGATATTCCAAAAAGCCTATAGGCTACTGTAAAGAGTAGGCGAAATTTTCAGCAGGGTTCCTCCTAATAAATAGGCAAAACGTTGCCAAAAAGTACATGATATAATTTAAACAATGGACCTATCCTCCAGGGAAAACAAATATTATTAACAAAAGGATGGAGTTGCCTGATTTCCCAGAAGTATCCCTGAAATGCATACACTATATTGAAAGAGAAATTCTCAGCAAAGTCTTGTGGAATTATGATCTCATATAGACATGCAATATTACTATGCAATATAAAAAATGGACATCATTTGGGGCCCAATAGGCAACATTTAAATCAGCCTACTACACTACGTACCACTAAGCAGCATGACCTCTGCAAATTGCACATTTCGCCAACTCCAAGTGTAGGGTAACAAAAAAAGTAGATGATACATTGACTGTGTTGCTCTAACACTTGAAGAAAGAGACATTCTAGTGAACTTCACTACCTGCCTGATAACAAGGATAAGTCATACATTTGACCAAAACATTCTGACAAGTGCTGAATACCCTCAACAGACGTGTTGATGTCAGTACCATTGCCAAAGACTATCACAGGAAGACATTACATCTTGCCTGACAGAAATATTATGGATTGAAGCAAGTCTAAAAACCCAATTTATGTACTTACATACTTTGAGAGAAATGCACAGCATACATTTCAACATACATTTATTTCTGCAACAATTTTAGCAATTATTACTTTGCTTTTTGTTATTTTCAAGGTATTAAACAAATTATGTAGGCCTTCATCACCTTCACATTTCCATGTATTTACTTATGAATGAAGGCCAATTCTCTTCTCTGTCAATCTGTTTGTCATGTATGATGACACACCCATATCCCTTAAAGGTTTCAATGTTGGGACTAACTCTCTTTTGCTCTTGGTCTGCTCCTGCCTCTTCACAAATGACTGCAGAGTGAAACTGTGAAAACATTGTGAAAACATAGCTTCACTGACGCATGATTTCTCACATATTTTCTTTAAATTCAGTGCATCTGAGTGAGCATTATGCCCATTATTTGAAAAGTCTCCAAGACCTTCTATGACCAAAGCACTGAATCACACTCCGTATAAATCATCTGCTTGGCCAAGAAATGCACGTCAGCGATTCGGTATCCTTCAATTGGTGAACACGAAGGGTTGATTTGAAAATCACTTACAGCAACATTCCATTTCAGATTTTCCAAGCTATTAGCCTTCTATTTAGAAATTTCCAAACATTGCATGTAACAATCTTGACTTATATTTAGACACAAATTTACCCTTAAAACGAACTGATGAAGCTATTACTTTAGCTCTCGAATGGAATTAGCGATTCAAAAAGCCATACTACACTGCCCAAGAGAGCTGAGTTATAAAAATAGCCGCACTCTGAAGGAAGGACTCTCTAGAGGAAGAATAATAGGTAATTACAATACAAAATCCCGTATTGTAAAACTGAAGCTAAATGATTGGAAAATAATATCAAAGGCAATGAAACTCAAGGAGGTAACGCAAACGAACAAGGTTGTCTACCACAGAGCAACACGGGTTTCTCTACGGTGTTGTCAAGTTTCTCGCCAGTAAATGTGTCTAATAAACTTGTTTTAATTACATTTCAATGAAAAGAGCAAAAGCGATTTTTAGTGCTGTTATTTTATTTCATCCCTATTTTTATTATTATTGCAATTATAATGTCCTTAATGAGGAAACTTGAAAGTTCCTCTGAGACGTGACGTCAATATAAAAGCCTTTCTTCATATCACTGAATTAATTGATTTGGAAGAAAACTCATGTTCAATATAGCCAAGTAGTTAAAAATTATTTATTATTATTAATAACCTATTTATTGTTATTATTAACCTAAATATATTAATAACTGAGGAATTTCATCTTGTTCCGGCCTAGTTAATTAGTCTTATGAAAGTAGTACTTCGAAGCGCTGGTTCTACCTTAAATTGAAAGGCTATTTTCAACAGCACATCAAATGTGGCCAGAAGAGCTGCTCTCTTTTTTCATTAGTTATTAAGTTTTTCATTATTATGAGGAGTCCGTATAATAAGTGAATATAAGTATAGTTCCGACGCATCGGGGGCAACGGTCGGTAAATGACCGCCGCGCCGCCGACTCGGAAGACCGGCCGCGCGCCGTACATGATCCATCGGCGGCGGCGCACAGGTCTATTTCGAATACATTATGGCTGTCATCGTTAATGCCGTAATCGGCTGTCTCTTGCAAAATATCTTGAATTGCATTTTGTTTGTTTTCATCAAATTCCGATCTCCTGATTGGAATGTAATTTGATTAGACTAGTGCTTCCCACGAATGCTTTCAGATGTGCTGGTTCGTATTTGGTAACCGTGTTTGGTTTAGTGAAAATGACAGAGTAGCACTTTTCCACTGTCTTTAATTTAGATCGCACTATGCGTTTTGACTCATAGAGTCAGGCACGGGACATTGTTCTGTGTTGAGTTGAAAGAATATAGTTGAACTTATTTGGAATGCCAGCGTAGCATGTCAGGTCGAACTCTATCTGGATTTCTCCGTGAAATTCCGAGAAGAGGAATTGAACATCCACTTCAACCGGAATCCCATTCACAAAATTTTCATGTACCTGATGATGAGTCGATACGGGTCGCGCATTGTAAATTAAAGATTGTGAAAATGCGTGATTGTGCCCTCTCAAATTATGACGAACTCCCATTGTGTTACGCCTGGATCTGTTCAACTAATTATGTATGTTTTATTTTTAGATGCTGATAATGTTCCCCTTTCTTCCTCCCCAGAATCAGTTGCTGGTGCAGAACATGTCAGGTGGCGTAATAATGAGCACGCAGAGCTTGGTGCTGCAGGGCGTGACTCGTCACGACGCGGGCAATTACCGCTGCGTGGTGGCCAACTCGCAAGGCGAGACATCCAGTGAACTAGTCCGCTTGAGGGTGCAGTGTGAGTATCTCCTACTCGTGTGAATGCGTCTCCCCTGTGACACCTTTGATTGTGTTGGCGGTTGATGAAGGAGATTGGGAATGGGAAACATCACCAACTGCCATAAGTTTTTAAGCGTTGTGTTTTTTGAATTTTTTCTTCAAAAATACATTTTTTCATTTCTCTTTTTTAGAGAGGAATGAAAATTTTCACGTTTTTTTGTCTAAATTACTACTTACGGCTCACTTGAAGTGATGCGTCGCCGCTTACGTTAGTTCTCAGTAGCAAGTTGCACTTTCAACTTTTGCCAGTCGTGTAACAGATTTCAACCCATTCTTTCGTCCTCTAATATTTATTTCACTAATTCTAGGCGCCTCAACTCCTTCTCACGGTCATAGTACGGTTAATGCTATGAATAATGGGAAGCGCATGGGGAGCGTGGAACTAATGCAGTGTTCTTCGATGAAGACACTGAGGTGTGCACTGTAAAGCCCTGCAATAATTTCTCAGTGGTACACACCTGCAAAAGCATTAGCTCGTCGTTTGCTATGCAGTTTTCACTGATCTCGTATCGAAGAAAGAGAAACATGTTTTTCCTGGACACATTTTTCTGAGGCTTATAAGAAGATGCATTACTCAAGAACTTTAACGTTCGAGACTTCTTGTAATTAATCTACTACCCTTATTAGTTTTATCGAGCATATTCCAAAGTATATTAAGTACCTTCCGGCAATTTATGTAATCATAAGTTTAGCAGCACCTATTTCATCGAGATCGATTAATGTACTATGGAGGAAAAATGTTACCCAACAAGGTCCTTATACCCATGGCATGCATAAATAATTACTGTACGCCAAAATACGCTGAGGAAGGTTATTCTAAAATGCGAGGTGAGAGATGATTCTTGTTTCGTCGTGAAAAATATTTTACCTTCAATGAACACCAAAATATACATCTTAGAGATTACCTAGTCCTTCTATAATCTAAAGATCAAATTCCATTTCATGTTTAAAAGAGAAATTGTAATATTGATCAAGGCTAAACACTTTTGGTTACTCAATGAAGAGTAACAGTGCTACGGAACGTCGAGCCTGATCCAAAATGAAGAAATAAGAACGCATTATGGGATCGTGTCATGACCTGGGTATAAGGACCTTGATACCCAACAAGCGGTGCGACGCCACAATCTCTTTCGAGAGAAATCTCAGTTACCTTCTGATGGGATTCTATTCTTGGGTCTCGGCCACGATGAGGGAAATTCAAACACAGCAAGATGATGGACACATCCTCGAAGTCAGTGACGGGAGCACTGACCGCCGGCCAGCTGCGAGCGTTCTTCGCGCTGGCCACGAGAAGGGACGCACATTAGATCGCCTTGTCTGAATTTGAAACATCTTGTTGGATCTCTCTCTCGATATTTCTTTTTTTTCTCCGCATTGTTTTTCTTTCCTCTCCTATTTCTTCCTAGCATCGCTCCTACTCTCGCATTCTGGCATTGCCCTGAGATTCACCCTGTTCCGCCACCAATCAAGCTAGAAAGTCTCATCTTTTAATCTTGAATCTAAATGTATTTTCAGTGTAAATTTTGATCAGAGCGGAGGAATTATATTTCAATGTGGTTACGCAAGTAAATGAGCTGATAATTAATGAATGAATGAATTAATTAGTACCACATGAAAAAGTCAAAAAACTGTTTGTGAGAAAAATATGACAATTTACATTTGATTGATTGTTTTTTGAAGCGCGGGACACTTTCTGCTGAATTCTCTTGGGCGTAGTACGTATCCGCTTGCAGTAATGATACTTCAGCTATCTACTCTACCAGCATATAAAAAATATTCTGCTGATGGTATATCTTCAACATGAAAAATTTATTTTTCAAAAAGTATCGCTGCGTTCATTGATTGATATATTTATCTTATTTTCATAGTATTGAATTCATTCCTCTTAAGTAAAGGCCAATAGAATTAATATATTTGTGGTAAATGCTACATTGTTCAAATTATCTGTCGATTTCATTGAAGATGCAATTGTAACCAATTTTCCGAGCACTACTAAATCTAGGCTCGGCAAAGCGTAACTATGTTTTCAGGAACGGTTTAAATAATGCTTTCTTAAATATCAGTATTTTGTTCTGTCCCCATACCAATCAATGAATTCTTTAAGTCATTGCCCCATTGAGCCTGTTTATTTTGGAAATAATGTATGATGCCGACCCAAGGACGCGACATTTCATGGTCTCTTGGTTTCATTCATTGGCATTCTGCTGTTCCTGCACTATTTGGCCCAAAAATTTTGTTTTTAATTCAGGTCCGGTGAGTTTGGTTCCCTGGGTAACTCGGTACTTAACGGATACTCCTCAAAATTTCCCTGAGTTTTTTGCTCTGTGAATGAGACAGTTTTCCTGCTAGAATATTTTTTCTTAGTTATGTGGAGCTACTTTCTTTGTGTATGGAAACAGGGAAAAGTGTAAATGATCCGAGCATAATCGTCCGTCGTCATATGAGACGCTGTTCTTAACAGCGGTTCTGACCCAGTGGTTAGTTCCAGTTAGTTAGACCCAGTTCTGACCCAATATCTCCCCAAAACGCAGACTTCTGTGCCCAGATCATTTGAATCCTCAATGTTTGGGGGAATACTTAAAAAATAAAAGGATTAATATCGTTGTTTCCAAAGTCATTACAATAAAATGTGTTTTATTAACCAATAATTGCCAGTTTTCCATCACCTAATATGTCCATTCCAAAGATTTACGATGTTTTATCATCAATGAAAGCTACGTTATTGCAATATGATTGGCTCATAACCAGATAAAAATGAGCGATATCTAACCTCGCCGTTTAATTTTAGTTTTGTGTATCGCTCTCTTCCTACCCCTCAATATCTTACACCGTCTTCATGGAGGCAATTTCTCATTGCACGGGTGCACACTGCAATTTAAACCACCGTAGCTGCTCCACCAACGGTACTATGAATGTAGACGTCACCATCACCTTCAGACATGTGTCACGGTCTCAGCTTCTCCGTCGTGATGCCATCTTCTTATCTCGCTCACTCTAGCATTTTCGCCAGCAATGCTACGTTTCTAATCACATCAATTGCCCTCGAATCCATAGCGACATTTCAACCTGCCTTAACTCTCTCATCAATTTTTCCTCTCCTGCCTGGACTCAGAGGCGTTTTGTGGATATCCGTGTCAGTCCTCACGCAGGAAATGAAGTGCTGTGAAAACAAAAACATTCAAATCCGCGTTCCTAGTTCAACGTTCATCGTTCAACTGCCGTGACTCTCCCGGCAGCAAGCTGCTGCTTGTGGTCAAGTCCGTAGAATTTTGCGGCCATTACGCCGTCACCGACTATGAGGATGAGTCCATCAACTTACAGCGATTGAATTTCTTTCGTCGTGGCCGAGACCTGAGAATAATATTCCATCAGAAATGGAGGGATATCCCTCCAGAGCGAAAGTGGTATCACTCCGTTCGTTGGGAAACGTTTCCCCACATAGTAAATACATCAAAGCGGTTCCCGGTCACAAAATCCTAAAATTGGTTCCTTCCAACTTTTCAGTCCACTCTCGTATCAGTGGTTCCTCGCTCAAATAAGACTTTATGTAAGTGTCCTATGTGCTATGTTATGTGTACTATAGTTTGCTTAAATTTATTTTACACTTAGTCTTCCTCGGTAAGTCTTCCAATTCATTTCTCCTCCTTGTACGTTTTTTGTGAGAGAACTGTCTCTCAGACCCGTGTCCGATAATTTTTTTCACTGCTGAGAATTATCATTGCAAACAGTTTATCGCCAACTGTGCGGATAACATCATCATTCGTGATTTTTAAAAATCCATTTGGCCTTCACCATTCGTCCGTGACATTATGTCACATCACACATAGATGTAACGGTATAGTAACATAAAAGTTCTCATCCATTTGCAGCACCGCATGGAACATGTGGTGGTGCAAGGAGGTGGTGCCCTTTAGTCCCTATTTCAAGCCATGAATGAAGCCAGCCTTCAACTACCCTCCTCTTGGGTGTGTGGCAGGGGGTGACTTATCACCAAAATGTACTGCACTGCAGCACTTATAGTGCATTTGTCAGGATGAGACATTTCACCATCATGGGTTAAAAACAGACTTGCCACCGAAGTTAGATAAACTATATCTATTGTGATGATTTGCAACTCCATAAATGCACAAATATACGAGAGTTATATCGACGTGCCGTTACGACGTGGTCGCGGAAGAACTATTTAAAGTCTCATTGGTTGCTGTTGTGATTTCTGATCGTTCGGGACTCCATCGTTGATCGCATGAGCATAAGTATTCCTGTACGTGAGGAAGATTTTATGGCGCATCACTTCCATGTGTTTCAAACTCGAGGAACAGTGCAAACTCACAGTGGTCTGAAATGGAAGAAATTTGGCCAAAAATAGAAAGTATGATTCCATTTTTGTTTAAACGGGGGCTGGGAATTTATATCGGTCGCTGATTATGAATCCGAGGTCAAAAGATGATTTTTCAAAAACCAAAATGGTGGCTCCCAAAATTCAAAATGGCTCTGATTTTTTTCTCTGCACAAGTTGTGATTCTCTAAAGGTAGACTTAGCATATTTCTCGTGATCCAGCCCTCTGTGCAAAGGTTTCCGACCCCCACCCCTCCTTTACCCCTCCCCCCCCCCTACTCCCCTCCCGAGGCCCCCATCGAAGCGATCCGTCGCGTGGAGGCGAAACATTTGCCGTACCCCGTGTCACCGATAGAGGATGGGGGTACGATTGGGGAGGGTTTAAAAGGGGGGAGGGGTTCGCTCTAGAGGGGTTGGCTTGGCGTCCCGCGAGACCGAAATCTCGTTAGCATGGCACCAGGCGCGCTCACCGATGCTCGTTTGTCTCGCTCGACGCTGCCGCCGCCTGGCGGCGATTCCGCTCGACGACGCAGCCGGCGTCGCAAAAGCACCCCCCGCCTCCTCCCTCTGTTCCCCTTCCACCCCAACCCCCCTTCCTTCCCCACCCCCCCCCGCCTCCCACCCCACTCCACTTGCCTATGCACACACACCCCTTCCGAAGCAATTATCGGATAACACTTCCGAATATCGGTTTTCACGGATGGCAATGGGGAGTGCCCCCCCCCCGTCCCCCTCCCCTTTTACACCCAGCGTAGAATCTGAAACCATTCCCCAAAGGGGTAGCATACCCCCCCCCCACTCTCCCCCTACCGTCTTGAACCCTTGAACACATGCGCTGATACCCCGGGAAACCTTCGCAATGCCATCCCACGAGTCTTCAGGTGAGAGAGCAGGGCAACTGGTTGCCCCGGCTACCTCAGGCTCTCATCCGGTTGGAGCTCAAGTTGGAGGCAGATTATTTGTGAATACCTTGTCACTCCGTTTGGCCATTTCCCAGAGTATTGTGACAACTTTATTTCGATACAAATTCAACGCTTCATACTCTTAGGTAATACACCCCCTGAGGATATAATGTGTAGTATTAGTTTTATTACTCACAGTCAAACTCAAGGTTCGCTTTTACGTTATTTTTAATCGATTTAAAATTTACATGTTCGGCCAGAAGAATGTTTCTGTGATGAAATATATTGAATCCATATATGGGAGCGGGTACTATACACATGTAATAATTGAAATATTATCACCAAAATAGCAAAGCTAAAATATTACCTTTCCAATTACTTTCTGGGGAACCAATCAAAAGAAAACGACGCAAAACCCATGAAGATGTATGCGAAGAGAGTGCGTAGAAAAGCATCAAAAGAGGTTAAGTCACTTCTGGATATCCATTTTTTTTCGATAAATGAAACAGTAGCTCCCTGGGAGTGTTCCTAATTGGTTGAAATAAAGCCCCACTAAATGTATTTTCCCAATTTATCGATTAATTGATACTTAGGGTATTCTAGGTGACCTTGAATGTTAACCGGAGACAGAAAAAGAGCGAAATGGGGTAACAAAAATAAAAATTAAAAAGTTCTTTATTCCCTAGAGCGATGCTTGGATTCCTTTCCACTATGGAAAATGTGAAATGAAGAAGTTTGAAGAGCCGGAAATGACTTGGAAGAATATTAATAAGGATAAAAGTAGACCAGTACTCAAAAGTAGAACCAAGAAATCTCTACTGCACAATTTGAAAATTTGCTGGTTTTTGCTCCCGGAAAAATGCTCTCACGAGTGAATACACGTTCAGGACAATCGTTAGTTTTGCTCGCCCAACGAGAGACGGGAAGACGTGGGAGTTTGAGGAGAAGGAAACGGGAAAGAGAAATGAGGAAACAGAAAATGGAAAAATGCAGTTGAATATTTGAAAAGAAAAACATGAAGAAATATTTCGCTGGAATCGACATCTTCCCCGAGTGCGGGAGAGAGATCTGATATTAATGGTAACATCCCAACGCCATCGGCATCTGGTAGTGCCACAATTGTGCCAGAATGCGGCAGAGAGGTGATATTCACGCCAGAAGTACTGTCCTTTCTTGATGGAGAGAATATCAGTGACTGGTAGGCTGTTTACCCAGTCGTATCATCGATTTCAGTGACAGGACATGATATGTTTGAGTTTGAAGACTAATATACTATCCGTTGCAAAATTCCGTCACCCGAGTTTGAAGACTAATATCTCAAAGACGGCTCAATCGATTTTAAAATGAAGTACATCAAATCAAAGCTTATTTATTTCTGCATATAGTGATGGTAAACAAAACTTTTTACCGTTTGTATCGATTTCAGTGTGTGCTTAATAACATAATTTTAGCACATTTTTCCGGGTACCGGACGGATGCATCACATTTACGGATTTGTAATAACAACGCGGAATAAGATATCTAAAAGGAAGTTTTTGATATGCATGGGACAGTTTTTATGGCTTGTATGGTTTATGGCGGGAAGATATTTCTTTTTCGGAAAAATACATTTCGTTTCATTTTCGTTCCAATTAACGTCAAATCTTATCTGCCTCAATTCTTCAGTATTACATTTTGAATTGAATCCGTGTCACCGCGCCACTCTTCGAGTTAAGGCATTGACTTTTTGTATTTATCTTCTTCCTCTTCGAATACTTAGACTTCAAGTGGAAGTTGTGATCTAATTATTTTGGAAATTGTGGCCCAAAGTTGCTCCTCCTCCTGGCGCCGTGTGGCGGTTTTATCTCTCTCCTCTCATCATATCTGTGATCGTACCAAATCTCTTCCTCTTCTTCTCTTTCCGCTATTCTTTCTTTCTATTATGAATATGGCTGCAAGCAATCTCACCGTAACATGTGACCTCTCCAATTTGCGTTTCTCTTATACAAGATAGTTGAAGAGTTGACTTGGTGGAATTTGGACATGATAAAATAATAATAACTTTTTAATATTCCACACTGTTTGATTACTACTAAACAAGCCTAACCGGTTTCAATATATACACATCATCATCAGAGGCAAAATACAGCGTACAGAGGTGGTGGCTTGCTATATATACAGGGTACCACACGGGGAAGGAAGTAAGGAGGAAGTTGGGAGGGGAGGATATTAGTAGAGAGGCGGGGGTTAACAAAGCGAAGACACGGGAAATGTAAAACCAACAGCGTCAGGAGTTAAAAGAGGAAGGGAGAGGCACAGTATAAACGGGCGACAATTTGTCCGGAATAAAATAGATTTTTTAAAAGCTAAAACAATTTTAAAATTTTCTAAAAAATCCAATGTGGCACCTTTGTCACAAAACTATAAAATATTGGGATTGAAATTAGAAATGTGATTTTGGTTAAACAGATGCTTAGAAAACACAGAGCTTTATATATAGCAAGCCACCACCTCTGTACGCTTTATTTTGCCTCTGATGATGATGTGTATACATTGAAACCGGTTAGGCTTGTTTAGTAGTAATAAAACAGTCTGGAATATTACAAAGCTATTATTATTTTATCTTGTGTTTCTCTTCTTCACACTTTCAATATAGTTTGATTCTCTCCAATCCTTTCCTGTACCTCTTCATTTTTAACCTCATTTGCCCATTCTATCTTATCTTTCTCTCGCCATTGCCACGTCTCAAATATTTCAACGTATTTTTCTTCCCTCTTCCTCACTGTTCACATTTTCGATTCATGCATAACCATACTCCATGAAAGACCATTTTACACATTTTTCCCGTCAATTCTTTCTTATTCTCCTAGTTGTCAGGAGTTCCTTAAATTTTCCGAATGTCTCCCTGAGCAATCCGACGCTTAATTTCCATTGCTGGTGATAATGCTTCCCAAGTACTTTGGTGAGGACAGGCACCACGAATATTAATCTGCTTCGGTACTCTGTCTCTCCGGGTGGATTTTACGCGGAAATTTCACAAGTGGGTGTGGTTTCAGCCGCCATCTGATAACAGATTGTTGCTAAGACCTCCGGGTACATTTTTTGCTAATGTCGTGGAATTTTCTGAGCTCTTTTTGCTCCAAAAATTGGTAACCGTATGGTAACTGCTCGTATTTTATATATAAATAATATATTATGCTGCAGTCTCTCAGCCATGAAAAATTACAACCCTCCCTTAATTAACACCTCTGGAAATGAAAATGCAATGGCAGATATTTCTTGATTCTTTTTGCTAACGTAGGGCATTCAATCATATTTTGGCATTCGACTCAGAAAGACGTTCCTGGGCTAGATAAAACAAATTTGAAATTTGAACGTTTATTCTAACGCCGGAACCGGGTATTTGACCTGACCTGATGAGATTTGACCGGATATTATATTTGACCTGGAGTAAAAACAAATCAGTGATGAGATTCCTAGGTACTTGTGACTTTGAAAAGGTCACCAATTACAGTTTGATTTCATTTTGACAATTAGTTTGAATTGAGATGGTATGCGTGGTCGATTGTTCCGCCTGAAAATTTCACTGGCTGTAAATTTCATGAGAATATGAAGAGGGATTTTATATCAGTAATTTTCAAAACATCGCTCCCGCCGCAGCTTTGATTAACTCCCAGAAGAGGCGCGTCCCGGACAGGCTTCCGTTCGTTTGCCTTCCACTCTGCCGACTGAAGCGCTCTCACCGGGCAAGAATGAAACTACATGCTCATCACTCGGTGAGAGGGAAATTTAAAGCACCGAATTACAAATCCTCGGGAGTGATACTCGCGGCTTGAAACTAATTGATCCGTGGCCATTCGGAGGAATGGTTATGTTTTACCCTATATATTTATATGTATGTTGTCATCCACTCTTCATCATCCGCAGCTACATAGCCCTGGGCACTGGCCTTGGCTTCCTCTTTCATGGCCTCCATTCAAATGTTCTCCTTCCATCGTGCGACGACTCCCATCGCCCTCAGAGATCTTCTTCAACATCCTTCAGCTATCTTCTCCGTCGTCTCTAATTCTTCCTGACCCCTGCCATATCGATACACAGCAGTATTTTGGGCATTCGGTGTTCACCCATTCCTTAAATGGGTCTCAGCCATACCAGCCGCAGAGACTTGGAGAACCTAACTATATCTTCACCTCCTAAATCTGATTCCCCACATTTGTCCCTCTTTAACTGCGCCATAAAATTTTCGCGTTATTTTGCTTTCGAATCGCCTAAGTTTTGAAAAAAGTGTTGATTTAAGGCGTGGTAAAACATTGGCGTGGATGATATTTTATGTTGTTAGACAGGTAGTCATAGGCAAGCCACCAAATTTTAACCGTTTTAAATTCCTTACACCCACGTATCAATTTTATCATGGAATCTGAATCAAACGGTAATTTAAATTTTCTTGACTGTATCTCAGCTTCAAATAATCTCCACCAATTTGCAATATACCTCAAACCAACTTATACAGACCACGTTATACCGTTTGATTCGTGCCACTCGTGGTCTCATAAAACTGCAGCGTTCAACCATATGATCCAGCGAGCTTTAAATATCCCTCTTTCTAGGGATCATTTTGAAAAAGAATTAAATATAATTAGGCAAATCGCTAAATATAATGGTTATGAAGGAAATCTTGTAAATAAAATAATAAATAAGAAATTAGAGAATAGGGCATTGAAAGACATTTCACTATTGCAACCAGTCAAAGATAAAAAACTTAAATGGGTAAAGTTGCCTTACTTGGGAAAAATGTCTTACGATACAGTTAAATCATTCCCTAAAAACAAATACAGAGTGAGTTTTTACACACCAAGAACTCTGGGAACAATATTCAATAATGCCAAAGATCCTTTTGACCCCCTGCTAAAATCGGGGGTTTATGAACTTAAGTGTGACACATGTGGTAGTGTTTATGTCGGTCAAACTGGGAGAAATTTGTTAACCAGGGTGTCGGAACACAAAAGGTGTTTGGTGAATTGCGATCCTAAGTCTTATTTCGCCAAACATCTAATGGAAGAATCTCATCACTCCACGTTTAATGTGAAAATCCTCCGTTCCCTGGATAAAGGACACCGTTTAGATGTTTCGGAACAGTGGGAAATAGTCAAAAGGAAACGAAATAAAATGAACTTATTGAATGGGAACGAATTTGTTTGTCATTCTCCTATTTTTGACACCATTGTTAAATAACTTTACCTTCTCCAACAAACCACCCTCTCCCCTCCCCTTTCCATTTTCTCCCACTTTTCCTTCTATCCTTTCCCAGTGTGATGTAAATATGGTGTTTCACGTATTATATAAACTCATATCTGTCTATGTTGTATTAGTCTTGCCTGATGATGACTGCTAGTCAGTCGTAACACGTGTAGCAAGAGGTGGAAATAAAATTTTGTAGACAGTACGAAATCATTTGAGCTTCATTACTCATTATGCTGTTCTACGATATCTCGCCTGAGAAAGTGGAGTTTATTGGCAAAATATATCACATTGTCTGTCATCACTCTTCGGTCGATCTCATTAAAAATCTTCTCTTTATCATTTAAACTAACCACTAAATAAGTGAACTTTTTGACGTATTCAAACTAATAGCTCCCTACTTTTATGTTATGCAGTGGACGCCTTCTCTTAAGAGATGGCAATTTCTTATGTTTGTTTTTTTCTTTATTGTCATTGAGACTCATTCTTTTACGAATTTCCTCCATGGTATTAAACATTTCGTTAAGATTATAAGTAATTCATTGAATCAAGCAAAGCATTGTTTTGATATGTCCTTCTTATTTCATCCTAAGCAGAAAAAATTATTATCTTACCACTTACGTTTCGTTTCTCGCATCCAATCGCAAATGCACTCCATGAATACACTCAATTATATAAATTTAGACCATAAAAACATAAGCCCAATAAAAAGGACTGGTGTAACGACTACGGCTATTCAATCATGTGATAGCCCACGATGTTGGTAAACAGTAATTAGAAACCAAAAGAGGGCACTAGATCCAGAGCGAACTGAAGATGGCGATAAGTTAAGCGCTTAATTTATGGTCTTCCTCTTTTCCTCAACCCTACGGATGGTGGGCATTCAAATCTTTCTTTCCAGAGCAAGTCACTTTATTTCTGCATACCCCCTCCCTCCTCGAATCCCATTCAGGAATTCCTGACTAGTGGGTTTTCCTCTCCCTGCCCGTCCCTACACCATTCCTTCCATTTCGGAAGTCATCCAGAAATAAGAGTGCCGCAACAGATTTAACAATATTCATCCTTCCCTCCTCCTTGAGATTGCACCTACCAATGATGTTTGCCTCTCCCCGACTCTTTCCAGCTGTGTTCCATAAATTATGGTGTGGAAGTTAAACTTAAAGCTGTTTTCTAAGTTGTTAATCTTTTTTACATTTCTCTTACGGATTCAATTCTTCAAATAATTAATATTTTGGCAATACGTGTAACAGCTAGGTACCAAGCCAAAATGCTTGCGAGCATTATATGACAGTGACATTATTTTCCCAAATGAATGAGGTACTGCTTTTTATGGACCCACCCATGCGGCGTTGCGTTCGATTCCCTTCACAGTATTTTATTTTATCAAAAATACAATTCTTATTTGTGAAAGCAGTGTAAGAAATTTGACATCACTAATGCTGAATACGAAAATAAGAATATTCAAATATTCCTGAAACAAGTTACATTTAGAATGAGTTTTTCTCAATATCCGTGATATTATTAGACATGCGGTCTCATGTTAAAATCCACTCACAGTATAATATTTAAAGTTTCAGAAAAATACCAAGATGGACAACAATGGCTCAATGATGCCTTGTTGCCTTGATATTGCGAATGATGCCTTAATATGAAATTATTTAGGAATGAAGTGATTGGCGCTTAAGAGGGGGTGATATGGAAAACTGCAAGGAACCTTTCTTGAGGTTCAAGAGCACAGTTGATGAATTCGCGATGCATATTTTGTCAAAGTAAAAAGATTACTTGGAGAGAATATGATTATATTTTCGCAGTTTCACAGTTACCTTCGCCGAAATATTTGGCCATGCAAATTATCTCTAGTTTACTAATTATTGAATGAACAAATGGCGTGGTATAAAGTCACGTGCACGGGTGAAAGATATATGCAAATGGAAAGAAATTCGCCATTAAAAACCTATTTTAATTGATCAAGAGTCACCACTGTACATTCTTTTTTACGGACTGGTATGCTAGCCATTGACACCACCAAGCCATCACCGCTTAGGGGATTAAATGGCTAACATAATTGACATGAAATTTGCGAAATCCGGGGTCAAACCTCGTTTATTTTTAAAGATTTTTCATGGCGAATTTCATCCTCTAGGTGTATACAAATATTGAATCCATTGTGAGTTGGGAAAAATATCGCTCAAACCACCATAAATGGCCGAGAAATTCGTTGCAATCTCGAGGGCTTCGACTTCGACTCCCTCTGACGATGATTCATTTTCCCACCGTGCCATGTTCGCACGAGTATTTAATCTCTTGACTGTGCGAAAACCTTTGGGGATGAGCCTTGTAATTTAAGGGGAGTTTGATCGAGATATCATTTCACACAAAAGTGAATGAATTATGTCCCATTTTAAGAAAAGTATTTTACATTTCCAAAGGCAGAAAAACATCAGTCACTTTCATTCAGAAAAGTTTCGAGATATTTGCAAGGAAATACGAGCCATTATCCATCGGAAAGGACAACTGGTTTTCTTAAATGTATCCGCCTAATTAACTTTACTAATTTTTGACGATGTGCGTCTAAAATTCCTTCATAACGGAGAGATTTTTTTAATTCTGAAAAAATTACCGCGGTGACTACAAGATTTATTCTTAAAAATAGTGGAGAAAGCATACACATTATTCGCAGTTGATGTTCTGACGAGATGTGTGAGCTAAATAATCCTCTGTTAAAAAAAAGACACATTGGAGAGAGTAAAAGAGAGAGAATATGTCAAGTAAAATGACAGGTATTTTGGTAATTATAGCTGGGTGAGATATTTCTCTTTGAAGTGAGGCCAGATCCATTGATTTCTAAAAGAATGGATGTCTCACTCATCCCTTCTCCTTAATGCAGTGAAGTGCAGTCGCAGGTTGTTGAATCAGTTGTGCTTCCGTCCCTTTGCAGTCGCCCCCGTTTGCGCCAGCTCCTCCACAACGGATGGCGGCGGCGGTGGGGCCGTGGGGACCGGAGGAGGAGTGGCCGCACCCGGAGGCAGCGTGGTGGTCGTGGGGGCCTCACTGGAGGAGAAGCTGACCGTTCGCTGCGAAGTGGCGGCCGACCCGGCGGACGTGGCCTTCGTGTGGCAGTTCAGCAACTCGGGCGAGGGCTTCGAGGTCCCTCCGGGCAGACACGCCTCAAACGGCACCTCGTCCGTGCTCGCCTACACCCCGCGCACCGACCACGACTACGGCACCCTGTCGTGCGCGGGTGCCAACACCATCGGCAGACAGACCGCCCCTTGCCTCTTTCAGGTAGTCCCGGCAGGTAATCCTTCTCGTCCGCCCAAGGCCCCCCCTTGCACCACCGCCACCGCTGCTGCTGCGCGCCACCGCATTCACATTATGTGCACCACCACTTCACACCCTTTTGAACGTGTGCTCACTTGGCAAAATGTCCAGCACTTGCCATGTAAACACCCCTCCCCCCTTTGTATATACTTACATATACGTACTTGAGGTGGTCGGAGCGGTGATCACGATTCATTGAGTGCCCATTTTCTTTACTTTTCAAGCAAGTCGAAAAAAATTCTACGACGTCATCTTTTTTAAATGCATCTGTTTATGCGGTTGGAATAACTCAGAATGCAATAATGTAAATGACGTGAGAATTGTATTTTTTTATTTCTTCTTTTTCAAAGCATTCCTGTTACTTAGGTTCACGGTGCTGAATTTGAATTTTAAAATCGTATGCTAATACGTTGTTTTAACTCGGCATACTAACTTTAGATACTTTGGAAATTATTACAATAAAACGAAACAGATTACTTCGCGTTCAGGAGAAAATCTGTGCATATGTAATCGATTTATTTAAAGATATAGGTATGTCAAGGGCCATTAGGCTAAGCTACGTTAAAAGAGCATTAAAATGCAAGGAAACCAGCAGGAGAATACTTATGTGTTTAACTTGTCACTTATTTCAATAAGCCCAGTAATGGCGACCCTGTGTCGTTATCTAGCCTCGACACAGAATTCTCTCAAATGCATGAAGTCTAGTATCTCTTCCAGCTGGAGAATACCGATCGCGACCATTAAATCTGGAACAATGCAATACGAAGTCTTTGGAGTGAGTAAATTAGTCTCCTTGACTATGTCCGTGAAATGTCGCATGCCTTTGGATCAATGAGTTTTCAACCGCCTTATATTTTTCCATAAGTTTTCGTATCCTGAATTAGTGTAAAACAATAGTGTCGGTGAGCATTAGTTTTGCAAAATATCCTCCAGTGGTCGTGCTCTCGAGTAAACGATCGTAATAAGAGGACCCAGCATGATCTCTGGATGAATTAATGAGACCTTGCCTTTCTTCGGCCTCCCGAGTTGTTGCGTGAAATCAAGGTGGAGGGAAAGTTGTTGCTGTACCTATGCTAAACTCATGAGTTGAGCAACATTAAATCCAATAATATTCTATTTTGGCTTTCAGTGACAGTTGCTTGTTGAGGGCATATTGTGTATTTCCCCGTAGTTACTTTATGATGTATGTTTCCTGTATAGTATGTAGGAGTCTCTTTTGGACTATAATTAGTTATTACTAAGCGATACCCTAGTCTAAAATAATCATAATATCACTGTTAAGCGATACCCTAGTCAAAAATAATCCAAAGGAAGTGTAGATCCAAAAAGAGACGTTGAATATCTAAGTTTATGCATCAAATTTCTTTGATAATAAATGCGGATAGATTCGTTAAATCTTTAGTCAACTCGTTCAGTACGTGAACCTGTCGTGAGCCTGTGTGTATTTGTATGTTTGTAACTGTGTCCGAGAAGTGAGGATTTTGATAAACTTCATCTGGATCTCATTAATCCCTCTCCACATTTTTAATATTAGGGTATTACTCCAATTAAAATACAAGCCATTCCTTCGTAGTTCTTGATTAGTGTAATCTATGTCTATCGCTCTATTTGTGTCCATTCTCTCTCCTTCTCTTTTTCTGTCTCTGATTGCACTCACTCACTGTTGCCTGCCCTTGATGCACTAATAATCCCCCCGCACTCTCATGCATACTTATCCTTCACGAATTGACGTGCACTGGTTATGAAAAATATTATGTCTAGCATAGTTTGCACTCGTCCCATACACCTATCATCGTTCACACTTGCACTCGTTAATACTCTGTGACTGGTGTTTTAATAAAGTTGTAATGCACCAATATTCCGTAAGAACACTGCATGTGCACCCATTATTGGTGATCTGGTATTTCGTTGGTCATGTTACCGGTGTGAAAAGGAACATTTAGAGGAAACTCATTTCAAGTTTCGCGGCTTCCTTTTGCTTCGGTCCAGGACGTTCTCTCGCCCAAACTAAACGCACACTTGGCCATGTGCAATTGTGTGTGTACATTTCCGTGTCTTGTGGATGTCCCCCCTCCCCCTTTCTCCTGCTCCTTGTTCGTGTTCTCTTTATGAAACAAAGGGGGTAGTTTCCTTGGGCGAGCAGAGTAGAGAAGTGATCTCGCAAGTTTCATTTTTCAGTTACGCTTTTTCAAATGGAATTTGTCGAAGCCACCAGAATGTGTATCCTCCTCCTTCTTTCAGAGACTTTAACGCTCGCTTCCGAGTGAGATGGGACCGTTAGTTAATGTGCACAATGTTCGATAAATTGAAAATTATGACAGCTTTTGTTATGCTTCACACGTGACACCGCGCGAGGAAAATCACTGAGTATTGTACTCTATGGTATCAACGGAAGTGTCTCTCCGCGAGACCTAAATATAGATAGTATTTTATCGATTGTGGGGATTTCTCTTACGAAATTTTCACGATTGATTGACTTCTGGCTATTTTATTGGTCATTCCAAAATCGGGAACGTAATTGAACTCAGGAAGGGGGAGGGAAGAGTGACAGCGGATGCTTTGGCTGTCAAGCCACAGTTTGATAAAGTTATGACCTGAAGGTGGTGGTTTCTGGAGTTTCTTTGTGGGATAACTTCATGGGCAATCATTCACGATACTTCATTTCCTATTTGACTCTCGAAAACGGCTCTGTGTTTTGGCAGACGAGCTTAGACCGAATGAAATTCATTAGATCTTATATCTCTCAGCACGGATGTGGTGAACACTCTGTGCCACAATCTCGAACGTAACCCCCTCGTAACCGTGTTTTCCTCATCATCTAAAGAGCGCGCAGTGTTTCAGCAATTGAGTTGCGGATGGAGAGGGCGATTAACAATGGCTTGGCGCTTGCTGGCCAATGCTTGACACTGTAACATAGACGGCCATCTTTGTTCCCTTCATTTTCTTCAGCTCTTACGGATTGACTCAATTATTTTGCAGTTTTACGATATTTTCTTCGATAACCCACTTAAAATCTCTATGCATTTGCATACCGAAGAGCATTTTTCTTATAACATTTTTTGTGTATGAAATTTAATAATATTCCGAATTCTCTTCATAAATAACCATTGTAAAATTGGGTAGAATCAATACGTCCATGTGACTTATACATTTTTCAAGATTTACTGATTTTGAATCATCCACATAAAGAAGTAAATTTTTCTATACATCCGCTAATAGATCCTCTGGTCCTTACTATCCAAAGCCAATCAAGGGAAGAACAGGGGAAACAATATTTAGGATGCTTTGGTTGTCAGACTACATAATGATGACGTTATGCCCTGAAGGTGATGGTTTCCGTCGCAACTTTGTGGGATAACTTCGTGGGTAGAATAAAAAAGCTTGTAACTTCCACATAAATGAACTTAATGACGACCGAATTTCGCCCAGCGACGAAACCTCGGTCATCATAATAATCTTTTCTGGGGAATTTACAAAGTGAGTCATCCCTGGCGATATTATGCCCTCTCCATCCACGTCAGTTGTTTCTACGCACACTGGGTAGTAAATCCAGTGCCAATTTCCCTTCGCTCGAAATGTAACGACAACCCCTCTCTCCACGCCCCAATCCGCCCCCCCCCCTATCTTGCCCTCTGCCCCCGCTCCTCTTCGCCCCCATTGGCGAACGCAATGATGCAGGCCGCCCGTCCCCCGTCAGCAACTGCACCGTGGGGAACAGAAGTGCCGAGTGGTTGGAAGTGGACTGCGCCCCCGGATTCGACGGCGGACTCCAGCAAGTGTTCCTCCTGGAAGCTTATGACTCCCGCTCGCCGCGGCTGAGGGTCAACGCCACTCGAAGAGACGCACCCGTGTTCCGGTTGGCAGACCTCGCCCCGGGCGCCTCTCTCCGCCTCGTCCTGTACGCGGCCAACGCCAAGGGCCGCTCCGAACCCACCGTGCTCGAGGATGTGTCCTTGTGGGACGCCGAGAAGAGAACAGGTAGACTCTGGGTGTTGCCGCAGAGAAAGGAGAGCTTTCTTCGGCCTCCAGAGAGGGTTTCGAAGGGAAAGAAAGGTCCAGGAAACGTGCGGCTTGTTAGCGTCGAGAAGAGAACGTCTGAAAGATGGTCTTCTGTACAGCGCGCTTCTTTTGCTCTTCATCGGACGGAGATGATGGGTGACACGGCGGCTATCCGAGATACGTGCCTCGCCTGCGGCACGACTCCGTTAGTTTCCTTCAAGTTCCGCGGTCCAAACGTGTATCTTCAATGGTACGCGTGTTGAATTTATGGGATTTGGAGTTCACACGGCCGAGTAAAATGAAATGAACTTTTTATCTTCCCCGCAAATTTATTGGTGTACCCCTGACAGGTTTCAACGCTTTCGGGTCATTTCCAAAGTGATTATACGAGATACATCAAGGTATAATCCCTTTAAAAATATTTTCATAGGGTTTATACGGGTTATTTTAGGGTATAGTCCCTTTTAAAATGATAGGTAAACTGTTCAGGGGTTCATCAGTAAACATGTGTGGAAGATACAAAATTTATTTCATTTTACTTCACAATAATAACTCAACATGTGATCGAACTCGTCAATCACGGAATAATTCTTCGATAATTCCGGCCTAACTTCAGATTTATTTGTAGAGTTAAAGCTAGGCTTATAGTGTGCGTCGAATATCCACATTACATGGAATTCCTTCTAAATGCAGGTCACATGTTGACAGTATACATAAATAAATCATTCTAACTGGAAATTTATAAAATATTTATGCTATTACCTTTTGAGTCAACAGTTTATTTTAGAGCAAATTAAAAGGGTCTTATCATCTGCTTCATCCTGTGAGTCTTAGGGGAAATTCTGTGCTGAAATCAATCGCAATAATTGACGAATACACGGATGAGGATGAGAAGCGTCCAAAACATGGCAAAAATTTCAGTACTTCTTGACAGAATCAGTTGTTCATGAAAACTCATCCACTCCTCTATTTCCATTAAAAGTCTCCGGATAATGTCTGTCTTATCCGCATTGCTACCACTATTACATGATTGTGCATACTCAGATTTTAATTCCTCAGACAACTCATTTGTTCAATATAATCGGAACGTAATCTGATGAGCAGTTTAAAATTCCGCGCAGTAGCCTATCTGGTAATCATCGACGACTACTGACCTATTACTTTGTGATTTTGTGGCCGCATCTCGGGGAGTCCCAGTTGAACTGTATGGTCGCCACTGGAGTTCGATAAAGGATATTCATGGAAATTTAAAGGAAGAATGAGAAAGGAAGGAAGATTAGCCATCTCTCTCTAAGGAAGCAGCGAACGCCCCTCTCTGGACATATCTTCCCCTTCGGACTTTCTCTGGGGCAAAGAAAGCTCTCTTCCTGCCGCACAGATTAGGAACTGGTTTACATTTAGGACTGGACGAATCGCCAGTGTAAACGATCAAACTTTGAGGAGTTCAGTGTGGGTCAGCGTGGCACTGCACAATTGCACTATCAAAGCGTCAATTGGCAGTAGAAAACTGACCGACCGCGGTTTATGGATTGGTTAGATTTTAAATGTGAAAATTACCTAATTCTCTAAGCTTCAAGCGGAGCTTTTCTCTTGAAACGACATTGCAATCTGCGTAAACAGACTGAATTCCATCGTATATTGCAGCCATGGGCAAAGAGAGTAAGCTAAGGTTGTCTGCGTCATTCTTTCACATGATATCATTGCCAACAAACTGATGCCAGAGGCCTCTATCTTTAATTTGCTAAAGTAATCAAACTGATAACTAATGAGTTAAAGTCCTAACACACCTACAATGTTGAAGAGGGTGGATGTCATCATAATTTTTCTTCTGTTGTCCACATTTACCAATCGCAGAGTCGCAGTTCTTTGTACACAATTATATTGTTTGGTCGTCTCCTATTCTGCGACTCCACTCCAATGATGTTCACATAAACCCTGCTCATCGTATCCACGTCGACCCTCCACTGGTCTTTACTTGCATCCGTAATGCTGAATATAAGCACCCATCTATCACCTTTTTTATCACTTGTAACCACTTCTTTATTTGTCAAAATGTGCCAGTTTAACCGCAAACTTTGTTCGTATTTTTACATCACAAGGTTAAGACCCTGGTAATGAGATGAGCTTAGAAATGATATTATTAAATACACAATATGCTTCCTATGCTCAAAGGATTTGTTCCAATAAGATTATAAACGTAAGAGGAAAGTGAAAACAAAAACTCTTAATAATTTAAGGAGATAATAGTGTGCTCTTCACGATGTACGAAAAGTATAACAATCAGCCGTTTCCGGCAATCTTATTATAATACGGAAAATTATGACATCGTTGTAAGAATATGCCTTTAGCTCTGCCCTAAAGTGGCTTGACTGATGTATTCATTCATGAAATCTTCCGACACCCCGAAGTACGATTCAGTTTTCATTTTTCAAATCCCTAAAGAAGCTCTTCTCCCGTTCCAGCTTCCATTGGCACAGCATCGCAAATCGCATCCCTGTTGATGTTCTTTGGGAGAGCTCTAATCATTTTTGACCGATATGATAGTTCTTCTGATCAAGTTAATGCATCATTGATCCCAGTTGATTTCATTCAAGGAACCTCAATTTGTAATTATTCAGTTCCTTAAAAAAGAAATGTGTATCCCGTACTAACTATTCATATTGGAAATGAAAGGAAAAAGCTCCTTAAGATTTTGTCGTGGGCATGGAAGTTACAATTACAATTATCATTTGTCAAGCTGTCATAATTTCTAACTATACTACTTCGGTTTCAAACGAAATCATCGAGTTAAAAATCCTCAATTATTCTCATATTCTTGGCTGCTACACGTGTCGCATAATTTGGTGGTACTTACCTGCTTCGATCTCGATTTCGCTTTAGCATTTTACATTTTAAATGTGGTTGGCCTGAGTTCTGTATATTATTTAACTCGGCAGTGTGGCACCAGTTTCTAGCACAATTCATGATAAAGGCGAATATTTTATCGGCCATTTGATCGCCACGTCGAGCCCATATGACACATTTGCATCGCTGTATTGCGACATAATACTGTAATAACCTCATGATTTTGGTTACCGTCTCGGATTTTAAAATGGAAAAAGACAGTATATAACAGAAATATCAGATTTCCAATCTTAAGCTGTTACAGTAATGGTCGTCAGGCTTAGTAAAACTAGGAGTGTCTATTTTTGCGAGAATGGTATTTCTTGGACTTGAGACTGATTTTTTTTAAACGATTGCTATTTTAAAATTGGTTTACCTGGACCTGATTTTTCGGCAAGTATTTTTTTGATTTCCTGCGTCCAAATTCCTTCACGGAACGGAATGTTCTATTAAAAATAGCATTGGCCTCAAGTCCAATTAAAATGATTTCAAAAGTGGTGACACACCTAGTTTTAACAGAGCCAGGTGTAGTAAGAAATGAGACATGCGTTATTTATCAGCATGTCCTATCGTACAACAGTAATTTTACAAAAATGTTCCAGCCATTCATCGGAATTTGAGATAACCAGTGACCTGAAAGGAAGCCTTCGAAACCCCCATTTCAAATATAAACACAGGAACCTGAAGTGCACATGGCAAGTAACAGAAGTGAGTGCAAGGGGCATATAAAAGGTAGAGAGCCAGCTGTTATTGAATCCATTGTGTTCAACGAGTGATCAGGTTATTTGTTTGGAGGCTTCCGCAGCGATTTGTACCATCGCTAGCGATCATTTCCGGGTTTTCCTGCCGCGTATAGTAATTTCTTACGTTCATTCGATTTATTCTTCCAAGTGAGAACGTCCCCTGAAGACCGAAGAATTCAGTTT
Organism: Ceriagrion tenellum; assembly: GCA_963169105.1. Lineage (NCBI taxonomy): Eukaryota > Metazoa > Arthropoda > Insecta > Odonata > Coenagrionidae > Ceriagrion > Ceriagrion tenellum. The sequence goes on along the minus strand of OY720643.1, from coordinate 403,609 downwards.
TATTTGAGTTATCTGTCTGCGACACTACGGATTATTGTTGATAATTTTTTTAAAAAAGAAACAAAAGATTTAACGGTTGGCATCAAACATATTCGTGGAAAGATTTCTTTTTCAGAGACTGCTAAGGCGGTAACCTTCTTCGACAGTTAAAATAAGATGGAAATTGATTGCTTTGATGCTTCTCGAATTCACTGGGGATACGATGACGCAGTTCTAGCCAGGATTTCATGCCATTTTTTTCAGATATCACCGAGTTCTTCCATGGCGATAAATCGCAAACCTAGTGAACAAAAAGTGGTTCTTGCCCTGATTCATTTGACCCTTTTTTTTTAAATACACCTTTTTGAAACAGTGTTCAACGTGTAATGGCGACGTTAGAAAATACTTTTTCTCTTCCTCGCTCGTATTTTCTTTTGATACTAACGCACAAGAGTGTCGGCATTGATAAAGGCTAATTGAGCCTAAAGTCATTCAAATTATAAGATAATGTTAGAGTATTACGTAGTTTATGTCTTACTAACCAACAAATCTGTTGGTAAGATTACAGAGAAAATACTGCCACCGTCCATGCTGCCTTAAGGTATTTTGAGCGAGATATCATTTGACGTCGGAAAATCAATAAATTTGGTCTCATTTTATGGAAAAATATTTCACCCTCTCGAAGATACAAAACATCTGTCCATAAGTGCGCTATTTTCCGATAGTTTCCCAAATATACTAGCCATTTTGCACTGGAAAAGGTGCGGTTATATACTGCAAAGAGACATTATTTTTTAAAAATTATGTATTTCTACCGCCCAGATCTAATCTAAAAATTAACGGTGTGTAGTATGTATATTTCCCTAATTACTTTTGAAAACAGAATCATATAGTCACCGCTATAATGTTTTCAGAATCACAAAAAAAACTTCTGTTGTGAAGGAGTTGTAAACGTACTGAGTGAAAAAAATAAGACAAATTGAAGACTTATTTAGATATTTCTCTTTGATTACTGTGATTTTCAGTCTCATGATATTATATCGTTGCACTAATAATGTTACAGTTATTTTCATGCTTCGAATAGCTGCTGAAATTAAAAATTATAATTCGAATCAGGTTTCCATTGTGACAAGGGGGAAAAATTTCTCTCGAACCATTTTAAGGTAGTTTGAGCGAAAAATCATTTTACTTAGAAATCAATGAATTTGATCTCATTTCAAAGAAAAATATCTCACCCCTCTAATGAAACCAAAAATTCAACCCCTTACCACATTACTTCCGGAGATATTTGCCAAAAAATACCAGCCATTTTACATGGGAAATGGTACGTGTATGCACTCCAGAGAGACATTATTTACAAAATGAGGAATTTCTAACTCTTAGATCTCGTAAAAAAAACTAACAGCGAGTAGTTTGTATGTTTTCTCAACTATTTTTGAAAATTAATCATATTGTCACCGCAGTAGGTTCTTGGGTATAACAAAAAACATTCCGTTTTGAAGGCAATTCCAACGCACCGCACGAAAAAATGAGTCGAGTTTAAGACTTATTTAGGTATTTTCATTTAATTACTTACAATTTCTGTCATAATAAAGTATATTATTGTACCATTAATAATGTAATATTTTATTGATTGTCCTACAGCTGGTGAAATTAAAACATATAATACGAATATGGTCTCTATTATGATTAGGGAACTATCTCGCTCGGAATACCGTAAGGCGCACTCTTATGAAGTGCAAAATGCTATGAAATTTTGTGAAGTCAATCTTTTCCTCAGTTCAGCGCGTCCTGCTGCGGAGGCTCGCGTCTCATTTCATTTCTTTCTTTTCCCGGCCAACTCGACGCCGTCTCTCAAACATCTCGACACCTCTCATCAAATGGACTTCCCTTCTCCCACGCTCGTCCGATTTCATTCCCATTCGATCCTGACCCTAACCCAAACCCTCCCTCCCCCACCCCATTCTCCAGATTCAGGGTCATCAGGAAGCGCCGAGACCCTGGGCGTCTTGCCCCTCCTCGCACTGCTCCTCGGCGCCCTGCTCGCACTCTCGTCCGTCGGCCTGGTAGCGGCGCTGGCCGTCAGGCGCCGGCGTCTCTCGCCCGGGGCATCCGGGGGCGACTCCGCCCCGGCCGCACACCTTTTGGGTAAGTGCCCCACTCCCCCCGCCCTCGCCCCTTTCCACCCATCGACTTCCCCTTATACCATGAATATATGTATATTATGGATTGTTATCTCGTCGCCAAAAACTGTTGTCTAGAATTCAACAACCGTCAACAAACAACTTTTTGGAATGTGGTGCCACCTAGTGATGAAAGAGGGAAGTTCAAATGTAAATACAGTTGATAGCTTGTAAATACACACGTCTTACTGGTTTTACTTTCAAGTAATCATAATGCAGTGGAGGGAAAATATAGTACTACACGCAGGACGTAATTGCACACTTTTTAATATTGTCCGGTCTACAGATATATTTAAATTCCTCTCCAAATTTAATTATACAATTGCAACATTAACCTCTTAGCACTTCGTGAATATCAAACCAACAGCCCTAATATGATCCAGGGACATGTGGTATCTTCATGAGTACTCCCAATGACCATCATTGCAGCGCAGGTAAAAAGGAATGCACTTACCGCCGCTTTGAACAGATTCTTATTTTTCTATCCAAGTCTCCTATGTTGGGTCCTAGTAGAGGCATACCCTGTTTTGTAGCCTGGTACGGAGAAAGTTCTGTTTAAACAAGGAATTCTGAATTCTTTATTTATGTCGAACGGGCTTAATGCATTCAAATTAGAATCAGAGTCTGGCAAACATCGTCGTCGGCACACTATGGACGTTTCATAAACCTCCTACACATTTTCTGTAATAGATATTTCCTCTCTGGCATTTACAAATTAACTTTTAGATCACAGAAATGGCAAGATGTTATTCAAAGCATCAAGTAATTCATATCTCCTCGATTGTTATTGAATATTCACCACAGTCTCACGTTAGCAACAATTAAATACGTCTATTTTGCAATAACAAATGAAAAGACTAATCGAAGTGGCGCCAAGGACTGGTTGAACTAAAAGTGGAAATTTAGGCAACACGTAGCCTAGGCAACAATTCCAAACATCTAAATCCATAATATATATTCATGCCTTATGCGCAACTTTCCGTACTTCGCAGTCGATCAAAGATTCACGTTGTTGCATTTCCGATCTGAACATTACCTATCCTTGAAATCTCCCAGGCGAAAACTATAGTGCCCATCCCTGTTGTAAAACTGCGGAATGTTGCTTGCCATCAGTTGCTACTGTCTCTTCTGGCATTGTTGGACGCAGGATTGAACGCTCAATGCATTAAATAATATTTAAGAGACATAAACGTTGAACTAGAGGTCATGATGTGAAGTGAAAATGTCAAAATCTGTCTTAACCCGTTAACGCCTGAATTATTTTTTTATCCGTTTTATATACCTACATACATGCATACCAATCACGCCGTTCCCTTCCGGGGTAGGCAGAGTCATAAAATTTCACTCAAAAATACATAACTGAGCACTTTACTCTACTTCAATAATTTCCTCCATACTGATCTATCCTTGCAAACCTCTTTCGCCTCATTTACCGTTTTATTTTAAATTCAATCATTTATCTTACTATCTTAACCTTATTTAAAATCCAAAATATTATTAAAATATTCATCATGGTTTTTGAGATATAGGGCGTATCATATATGGTACACTAGGCGCTTATGGGGTAAATTCGCGTTGAATTTGATTTCTCTTCATGTACTTCCATTGCAACAATATCTTTCAACTTCGATTACTGCCAGAGCAGTTATTATTAAATTACCCAAATAAATGTTACTTTAAGAGACTGGCCATGTATATATATATTTTTTTTTCTTTTTCGTATTGGAGTATGTACATGAGAAAAAAAGTGAAACGTGCTAAAAAAAACTCTCACTACAAAAAAATCTATCCTGTCTTTGAAACCTTGTAGATATCATGGCTTATAGTAAAATGGTTCAGTTTTAACTTATCTATGAATTATGAAACTTGATGAAACAGACAATGCACAAGCCAATATCACACTTTACACACTCGTCTCTTGATTTAGAGCCATCTTCTTCTCTTTTTTTCTGCAATGCATGGAACAAAATGATTCAAACCATCTTTGCGATAGGTGTCACTAACCTGACTATTTATGCTACTCTACCTTGTTGGTGATCTCTCCGGACTCTTTGCCGCAGACCCGTAACGAGTAAGATTGGCCACTACGATCTGCCATCTAAAATCTAACCGAGATGAAGATTTTCCTGTTTTTCTCATAATTATCCATGATTTATGGAATGCTGTATCGATCAACCAGGTGAACAATGGCTACCACAATTTCTTACTTAGGAAACCGATGCAATATTTTGCTATTTTTTCATCCATACGATCGGAACCCCCATGAACTTATTGACTGGCTAATTGCGTACGGCCGGGGAATAGCTGCTCTTTTTTTCTTCGAGCGATAATACCGTCCTGCGGGCGAGACTGGGTTTACCCCATAAGCGGTTGATGCCACTGTAACTAATGAGTTATCCATCCAACGAATCAAGGATATACCGTCAGACGATACTTTACTTTCCATGCTTCCTTTTCATAGAAACTGATGGCGTGAGATGGTAATTTCTTGGAACCCTATTCTCGCGCACCGCTCCCGTTCCCCCATCCCTCTTTGCGTTAGATGCTGAAGTAGGTGATCCCCGTAAATAAGTTATCAAAATACAGCTGATACGGCAAGTCCTTTGATGAGGTTGGAAACCTGTCCTGCATTAGGACCGTATGAGTGGTTGCTTTCCCAAATTTTGCCCCATACTCTGTTTGGCTTACTTGATTTTCCCTGATAAAAGTCAAAAGAGATCAAATAGCCATCGGGTGTATTCAAGCACCATATTTTGCATCCAAAATGTATTGGTTTACTCTTAATAAACTCTTTACAACTATGTCGGCCGTAATAGGGAACCAAGCACTCATCAAAATTTAGGTGTCTCTCCGGACGAAATTTTTTCAGGTACCTATTTTGAAGCATGTCAGAAAAAGGTCTTGGCTTCCACATTTTGTCATTGCTATCCATGCCATTTTTGTCAGCAAAGTAAATAAATGCATATTTGAAGGAAACGATCCCTTTGCATTGCATTTATGACAAGATCGTTCCGAAGAACTTTTTCGTTTTCCCAGTAACTTCTCTTACGTGGCACCACACTGCAACCCGACTAGGAAAGCTAAAAATACTTGCATTTCATCACGTGTAACGTTTGGGTCGGGACATTTCTTGAAAAGTGCATATCGAGTAGTTTCCCTACAAAAGAATTCAATGATATCAAAAACACTTTTAAAAATGTCTACCGGGAACATATCATGCTCTGTGGTGAAGTTTGATTCAGGCAACATACCGAATTCCCGCTGCTCAAAATTGCCATCTGACCATGATATCTCAGCTGTCTTCAACTTTGGCCGCAGATTCTCTGCCGGCATGGAGGGATGCCTCGTTTCCTGCTGAGCCGAATTGGTTTCGGACTGTTTAGAAAACACAGGTAACGTTGATGCTGCGAACAGCATCCACCGATAAAATCACTGTCATTGCAAATGTCAATACGACGATCACTGTGTAGTGCCACTTCTGTAGGACTAAGCAACTTCCTCCCGGACAAATTATCAATAAACCCGCTACTATCTTTGTCAGCTGAATCCTCGTCTGAGTTGATATTTTTCTCCGGTAGTTCAAGAAATATCTCTTTCACGTCTAGTCTCTCTTCTTCCTCTAATACTATAAAAGTTTCTTCAAGTGTTAGGGACCTAAAACCATGATAACATTTGAAGTTAATATAAAAAAACATTAATGTCATTGGGAAAATGAAACAGGATAAAATAAAAAAATTAGATATAGTATTGTGCGTTGCTATATTGTATTATCAACTAGTGATGTATCGAGCAAAAATTTTCTTGTTTGAGTTCGAAAAAAAATAATGTATCAAAGAAATCATTACGTCAACTTGTCAAAATATCGTAAAAAGCAACCAATCTGGTAATAAAAGGCATCAAAGATAAATTTAACCAAGTGGTTTGTGTTACAGCCACGATTGCGTGCAAATTATCAGGAAAAGCTCGATGTGCCTAAATGACCACATAAGCGTCTAGCGTAGTACCATATAAGTTATTGCGCATAATCACCACAAAAACGCATATAAGTTACTTATTTCTTCTACACAGGTAACACTATATGTTTTCTCTAAATCAGATGGAAAAAATGTAACAAATGCGCTATCAAAGAAGAAAAAAAACACAAACCTTGATGACATTGCCATAATTCCCTGCTTTGCCCAGCGGTGAATCACACTCCTTCCTTCGACCACGGCCAATAGCAACTGATCCGAAAAGATGACATTCAAGCAAGGTATTACGCTTGCAGATAGGTTTCATTGTTGCAACCACGAAATTTTGGAGCAAACGTTCCAATGTAAGCGCCGCCGAAACCAAACCTTGCAAAGCGCACCATATATGGTACTCTAGGCGGTAACGGGTTAAATAAGAAAAAATTTGTCTGCAAGATGAATTGACGGAATGTATTAGCATTGAATTATTAATTTTTAAAGCCCAGTTGTGTGCCACGAAATGCAAGGATTGGAAAATGTCTGCTGCGGCATAAGAAGGCAATTCGCAATATCGATACTTATGCCCGTTTCATACCACTCAATTTTCCTCACAAGAAACATTGAATATAAAACATTGAATGCCACACCTTATCAGAGGCCTCTTAAGATGGCATTCCAAGAATGCTTGATCAAGAATAATTGAAAGGATTTTCACATGGGTGAAGACTTCAGTAATGAGTTTTATGCGTTGGAGTCAGAAAAAAATCATGACAGAAGCAAAATAGCGGTGTAATTCGATATCGCTAAAATTTTCGATCTTCTTCCCCAGGAGGCCATCTTGAGGCTTCTGTTCCTATTGAGAAGCAAGTGGAATCCTGAGAAAGCTAAGGGTCGCTCAACATTGGCTAAGAAGCCTCAAACCGATTGAAAACTCAAGAGTTTTGAAACCTTTCAAGACGAGAGAAATTTAATGGTGACGAAGCTGTCGAAGAGCTTTCAAGACAACATGTCAGCTGTCATGACGTTTCATTAAAGCCATATCCATTTGAGAAACCTTGATCAATAATTCTTAAATGGTATTTGACGCAGAATTTGGTTGTGTGTAACGGGCTTGAGGTAGTTTGAGCGAAAAATCATTTTACTTGGAAATCAATGAATTTGGTCTCATTTTAAAGAAAAATATTTCACCCTTCTAGTGACACCAAAAATTCAACCCCGTACCACATTACTTTCGGAGATATTTGCCAAAAAATATCAAAAAATATCCTTTTACATGGGAAGCGGCATGTATCTGCACTCCAGAGAGACGTTATTTACAAAATGAGGTATTTCTAACCCTTAGATGTCGTAAAAATAACTAACAGCGTGTAGTTTGTACGTTTTCTCAACTATTTTTGACAATAAATCACATTTTCACCGCAATATGTTCTTGGGTATCACAAAAACTCTTCCGTTTTGAAGGATTTTCAAACGCACCGCGCGAAAAAAATGAGTCAAGAAAGACTTATTTAGATATATTCAGTTAATTACTTACAATTTCTGTCATATCAAAATATATTATTGCACCATTTATAATGCAATATTTAATTCATGTGTCCTACAGCTGGTGAAATTAAAACGTATAATTCGAATATGGTCGCTATTATGACTGGGGAACTATCTCGCTCGGACTACCTTAATAATTAATACCGCAGTGTAGAGTCAGTTCGCGTCGTGAAAGCACTTATCTGTTAGTCGCTCTCGTCACGGAATGCCGATTACCTGTGTTAAATGTGACGTTGCCATCAAACGGCACTCAAAGCTTATATCTTGCGGTAAATGTCAAGAGGTGTATCACCTAACCTGCGCCGAAGTTACGGAGGTGGAGCTAAATATTCTTGAAGAACAACAACGATCCTGGTACTGCATTTCCTGTACTGCCGATGCGAGATCTTCCCGAGCGGATGACACCCCTGTGAGGGCAGCTTCCTACAAACCAGAGGCCCAAAGTGAGGACACCAAGTCTCTGCTGAGGGAGCTGTTGGCAAGGGTGAAGGTTATCCAGGACGAACAAGGCGAGGTAAAGAAAACTCTGTTGTGGTGCAAGGAGTCAATTGAGGAAAATACCAAGTCAGTAACTGAACTGTATGCTGCCATACAAACTATAAATGAGCGTATCGATAATTTAACATGTGATGTTGTTCACGCTAACTCGCGGGTGAGTCTGCTTGAATCCTATATACACCAGCTTGAGCAAGACTCACTAAGAAACGTGTTTGAGATCCATGGCGCTCCTCGAACAAACAGTGAATCACTTACAGCACTTGTTTGTCATATCGGGGTGGCCCTTGGCGTCACATTGAACTGTTTAGATATTGATTATATTTATGCTATTACATCGCGTAATGACACCTCGCAGCCTCCCACGATAATTGTACGCTTTGTAAAACAATGTGTTGCAAAAGACATGGTGAATGGTAGGAGAGTAAAGCGGAACTTTGAAACAAGGAATCTGGAGTTATCTAAACAAAATAGTCGCCCTATTTATGTTAACGAGTCTCTCACCCCATTCTACAGAAAACTGTATGCACAAGCAAGGGGACTAAAGAGGGCAGGTAAATTGAAATTCCTATGGAGAAGAAACGGCAGAATTTACGTTCGTAAAGGCGAGGGAGAAGAACGCTTAACAATTACTTGCCCTGAGGATCTCTCGATATTCTCGAAATGAGCTGTGATCAAAGTGAACTGTTGAAGGAATGCCACGTGAATGCTCAGTCACTGTTCTGCCATATTGACGAATCAAGATAGCATTTTTCAAACAAGCAATACCACTTAATTGCCGTCTCTGAGACTTGGTTGAATACTAAAATACCCTCAATTGCAGTTGAAGCATGCTTTGATTCGTAACGACTGGATTGGAAGAGTGGGTGGTGGAGTCTGTGTGTACGTCCTGAACTCCCTCACACATCGAATCTTAAATGCCCCCGAAAGTGCTCCATTCAAACCTGAATACTTGTTTGCTGAACTGGTGAGCAAGTATGGAAAAGTGCTACTTGGGGTGGTTTATCGCCCACCGAAATCTGGTTATCTGAGTGAGGGGTTTGAGACCTCTTTGCTGACCTTTTTACCGATATACACAAATGTCATATTGTGTGGAGATTTCTACTGTGATATGCTAAAGAGATAGTGCTTATATGAATGATCTATTTTTTTCCTGTAACCTTTCGCTGGTACCATTCAAACCTACTCATAATCTAGCAAAAAGTAGTACTTTTATTGATCTGTTTATTGTGGATGACATTGATAAAGTCGTAGAATATGGCCAACATCCAATCTCCTTTCTCTCTGAACATGATTTGATATACATCAAGTACCAGTTTAAGTTGAATGTTTATATTCCTATAGAGTTGAGTTCACGAGATATTATTCACATTGATCACTGTAAATTCCAAGAAGATTTCTTAATGCTGAACTGGACTGAGTTTTTTAATTCTTATTGTGTTGATTCCAAAGTTGCGATTTTCAACGAAAATGTTAAAAAGATACTTGATGTTCATGCCCCACTGCGCAAACGGACTTATAGACGACCCCCGGCCCCCTGGATAACTGAAAATATTAGATATATGATGACGCAAAGGGACCGCATGCGGCGAAATTTCCAAAGAACCCGTCTTCCTGTTCTTTACGAACAGTACAAATGACTTAGAAATCGTGTGAAACAGACGCTACGGAATGCTAAACAGAAATACTATCACGAATGTTTTAAAGATAAATGGGACGTTCGGTCAACCTGGCAAGAACTAAGACGGCTCTTGCCGGGTCTTGCGAAAAGTCGGAAAAACTCTTGTGATTTAAAGTTTTATCTGGATGAGCTCAACACGTTTTTCCTAAATACACTTACTGATGAAGACCAGGCTGTAGTAAACACAAGGATGCATGCAGAGGCAAGTTTGCATGATGAGTTAGAATTGACATCAGAAAATGGATTTAATAGACTGTACCTACCACATTATACGCCGGAAGTATTACTTCGGAACTTAAAAATTGTTAAAACTAATGCCACTGGTGTTGACGGGATCAATAATAAAATTTTAAAAATTATACTCACTGTCGCTATGCCCGTGATACTAGACATATTCAATTGCTCGCCAAATTACTCAACTTTCCCCACTCTCTGGAAGTCGGCACAAATTCAGCCGATTCCTAAAATTTCTCACCCAAAAGTAATGCCAGATTTTCGGCCAATCGCGCTTCTAAGTACACTGTCAAAACCACTTGAGCGATTTGTACATGATGTCACCTTGGAACACCTCTCTAGAAACGGTCTATCAGATCAATATCAGTCAGGATTCAGAAAGGGGCATAGTACTCAGTCTGCCCTTTTAAAAGTTACTGACGATATTAGGCTCTCAATTGAGCAAAAAAAGATAACCTTGTTGGTCCTATTAGACTTTACTAAAGCTTTCGATTCGGTGAATCACAACATACTAATAAATCGCTTGAATGATGTCGGACTCTCAAATTCAGCCATGCTTTGGCTCAAGTCATACCTCCCTAACAGGAAACAGGCCGTTAGAGGACCAAAAGGCGAGCTATCAAACTATTGTCCTATAACCAAAGGAGTACCACAGGGGTCAATCCTTGGATCCCTTCTGTTTTCCATTTGTGTCAATGATCTTTCTAAAGTTGTCTTAAGCTGTAAATACCACATGTACGCTGATGATCTTCAGATCTACATTGACTGTTACCCTTCTGATGTGACTGAAGCCATTACTAAGGTGAATGACGATATTCGAAATATATGTAAGTGGTCACTGGAAAACTGTCTACAACTAAATCCCAACAAGACCAAAAGTATCATCATTGGTAATAATATTTATGTTAATAGAATTATACTTTTTGTCCTGCCAAAGATAAATGTAAAGGGTGTCCTAATTGATTATTCTGATAGTGGAACTAACTTAGGAGTTACACTAAATAAAACCTTATCATGGAATGAACACATTAAATCCATTTCGCATAGGGTGTTTAAGACTATATCAGTTAAAACAATTTAGACACCTTATCCCTGTCCCCCTTCGCCAAAAATTTGTTGATACTCTTGTTTACCCACACATAGACTATTGCTGTGTGGTATATTCTGACCTTACAAACTAACTAAATCTAAAACTCCAGAGGATTCAGAACTCATGCGTGAGGTATATCTTTGGCATCACATATTATGAACATGTGACACCATATTTTGAAAAACTAAGATGACTAAAAATACAAAATAGGCGCATACTTTATAAGGCAGCATTCATGTACAAGCTAATAACGACAGAACTTCCCACATACTTACACCGAAATGTACAATATAATGCTAAAACAAATAAACGTCCAACACGCCGCATGGAAGAACTTTATATACCACACTATCGAACATCTGTCTACGTTAGGTCTTCCCATGTCACCTCTTGCGAAGTATGGAATCAATTGTCAAACGACGTAAAAATATCTGAAAATGCAAGTCAATTCAAAAAGAAATACCATGAAATATTACTACAAGTGAACTAAATATTGTAAATGAATTAAAGATTGTGCTACACTGTACAAAATCAGATGTTTTTTATGTGTATTCATACATTTGCCTTCTTGTTAAATATTTTGTTAAATATTATGTCGGATTCTGTGATATTGATGCATCATGTAAATCTCCCTATTGTATGTACTACTTGTTGACTCTAAGATATGTATAATCATGTATGTTCCTAAGGGACACACTTGTCCCGGAATAATAAATTTCATTTTTCATTTTCATTAATACAGAAATTGTCTGTCAATGAAAGCGGCTTGAAACAACCAATGAAAGTGCTACATTAGATAGATATGTATTCCGTTGAATATTCACTCGCGTGAAGTGGACCTCATCTATCTGATTTCTCTCGTTCCCGCTCAGGGGGCTCCGGAGTGCAGAGGACGCAGCTGTTTCGCCCCGGTGGGCGAGGTGGTGGGGCGGAGGTCGGGCCTGGGGGCGACGCCGGGCAGAACAACCACGCGTGCGAGAAGAAGGTCAAGTCTGGGGGCGGGGCCGCCCCCGGTCTGGGAGCCCACCAGGGTGCGCTCACACAGCACCAGCAAGTGGACGTGAGCCGAGACCATTTCGTCGTGTCTTACACGGTAAAGGAGGTGTGTGTTCCGAACCAGAGCAGAGTATAGCGATGAGCGAGCGATTTGCCCACAATTGCTGATGCTTTTTCGCCTTTCTTGATCGCCGATCCATTTGCTGTTGCTTGCGAAGTAAAGTTAAGGTTAATTAATTATAACACTTTCCCGTATGGCAATAGACAAGTGAGGTGTGATGTCTCACTTCAACCCTGCGTTGAAGTGACACGTTACCTTCGGTTCGCTGAAGAGGGCTACTTTGTAGCCGAAATACGCGTATTCGACCCCCACCCTCGTCCTGTTGTGTTGACTTGACCACGCTCTTTTTGAGCTGATTCTCCCAGAAGTTGGGCCCATTTGTGTGTGTGAGTGAGTGATTTTGTGTGCTTGTGAGTGTGCTTGCGTAAATAACCGGGCATCCTTGGTTGAGAGGCTGTGGTTGGTCTCTGCTGTGGTTTTCCCAGCATACCAACACAGTAAATCTGGTGTTTGTTGACGAAGGGTGCCAATTGTTTACGGCTTTTGGAGATTTTCTCTCTTTTATTTCATCACACCGAGTTAAGAAACAAGTGTAACCCTGTGATTTTCGATTCAATGTCGATACACGCTCCGTGAAACCGAACCACAATAATTCATGACTTAACACGAAAAAACTTATATGGCGTGTACCAGCGTGTTCTTCTCCCGAGATACCTACCTGGATTTGTCCTGGTTTGTATTCCATTTCTCGCTCCTTAATGCCCCGAGGATGTCGCTAGTGAGCAAACTTAATGGAAAAAAGGGAATTATTCGAAAAAGGCGCAATCATGCGCAACAACTGCTGGAAATATGTGTTAAGATAGAGAAGGTTTTGTAGGTAACTCTATTTCAGCATAAATCTTTTGAAAGTCGATTTCAGTATTTAAATGGGTACAAAAGATGAGGTTCTGGGACAGAGGGAATAATATTATAGACATAGGACTCAAATGTGCTCGTATTTGAACAAATGTCACGCTAAGCAATAACACATACCGTTCGCTAAAATATCCTGTTCGAATTTATAGTTTCTTTCTGTTAAATTTTTTTGGAGGGAATTGTAAACACTAACGGATCAGACACGGTCTGGACCTGGGCGGAGGGTCGGCAATCTCGACGCATAACTTTAGGACAGTGCAACATTGTTATAACTTAATTAATCCTTGACAAAGGTATAAATTATGATAAAGCAATTAGTTGACGATAGGACTACATTTGGAGTGACTGTTTTCCCGAAAATCACAAAAATGACTTTTGTTCCGCGATTAGAATCACTGTGCAATGGTTTGTTGACATGTATTGTTTTCTCCACGATTACTCTCAGTCATAGTATGGCATCCCTAGTACCCCTATTCTTCCTAAATCCAAACTGGTTTTTTAAGAGTTGGCCATCAGTTTTCCTTTCCATTCTTCGGCCTGTATTTCGTGTGGTTATTTTTATGCATGTGACACTAGACTCCAAGTTCGGTACTCCTCACATCTCTCAGTGCTTGTCTTCTTCGGTATCGTAATCATTACGCTCCTTTGAATGTCCTCTGGAAGTTTTCCAATTTGTTAGCTATTTCTAATCATCTAGTTTAGGTTATCCTGGGCTCTATTTCCGAGCGCTTTGATGATTTCTCCATTGATGTTGTCCTCTCCAGGTTCTTAGTTTTTCTTGGGGTCTTCTACTGTTCTATCGAATTCACTCCTCAGTACGAGTGGGCCCCGATCTTCCTCGTCAACATCGCTCTCGTCATTCACTAGGTTTTCTTCCAGCGGTGTCGGCCCTCGGTAGAGTTCTTTGATATATTGCTTCCATCTATTCCCAATGTCTTCATCCTCTTATCAATATATTCCCACTTCGCATCTCTGCTGTTGCTGCTTTTTGTTTTCCTCTCTCCGAAGTGTTTCCTTACTCCTATCGGTGCAAAAATTATGTAGACTCGAGTTTGGACACTGATTAAAAATGAGCCGTGGTACCCACATGAATGCGAGGTGTATGTAGGTTGTATGTATGTAGTAGGTTGTATGCTTTATCGGTGTTTCCCTTCTTCGTGTTTTCGTTGACTTTCCCGCACCATCTTTCGATCCAATCCTCCCTAGCCGTCTTGTACTTTCCATTGGCTTGGTTTCTCAGCTTCTTGTAGAGGGTTGCCTCTCCTTCGTTTCTGGGGTCACTGTATTTTCTTCTTTCATCTATAAGTTACCTAATCTCCGTCGTTATCCATAGCTCCTTCGAGTTGGCCGTCTAACTCAACATTTCTCCTCGCTACTTCTACGATACCAGCTAGAGCTCATCCCATTTTTCTTCGATGCCCATTTCTGCTTCATTTTCTAGTTTCCTGTCGACGGCTGTGGCAAATCTTTTTCTATTTCCTTCTTTGGCCAGTATTTTCGGGTCCCATTTGGTTCGCGTTTTATCTTCTTTATTTTTTTGTATCGAAGGTGGCTGTCCAAGGCTACTAGGTTGTGGTCACTTTTTATATCCGCACCGGGTTAGCTCTTGCACTGCTTGACTAGGATCTTTTATCTGACTCTGAAGCATGTATTCTGGCTATATCACCTGGCATCTTCCATATTCACCTCCTATGTGGATGGTGCTCAAAGAGAGTGTTAGCTACTACCTTATTCTTCTCACTGCAGAACTTGACCAGCCTTTCTCCCTTGGCATTTCTTTTGCCCAGTCCGAAATATCCTTCACTATTTCCTTGTTTTCCCTCTCCTACCACTGCCTTCCAGTCTCACTTGACGATGAGGTTATCTTTTCCCTTCACTACCCTGAGGACTTCAATTTGCTCATACACTTCTTTTATTTCTTCTTCCGTATGGCTAGACGTAGGCATGTTCACTTGTACGATCGTTGTGTCCGTCGGCTCTCCCTCCAGCTTCATCATCAGGATCCTTTCGCTCTACTGCCAGGCTGACTTCACTCTCCTGCCCCATTCTTTCTTCAGTATGATGTCTAAAACCGCAATCCTCTGGTTTTCTCCTGAATATACTACACGGTATACGTCGCTCCAGTACTCGTCTGCCCCCGCCCACTTGATCTCGCTATCTCCCAGTACTATATATCCACCCCTAGCCTCTCCATCTCTATCTTCACGTTCTCCAGCTTTCTCACTCACTCCTTAAGATCTCACATTCCATGTACTTATTCTGCTATTGTCCTTACTGATTGATGTACCCCTCCCAGTAGTCTTCACCCGGAGAGCGGAGATTGGGGGACTATTTTACCTCCGGGAGGATTGCCATCACGTCTTATACATAGTTAAAATACATGGCTGCGTCTTCTAGGGAGAATAATATGGTGGTTTCCCTGTTGCCTACCCCAACCCAGTACTTCGGCCGATTCCATGAACTTCGCTCTCTTACGAAGCTGTGGCTGTTGATACCGGTTCGAACTCTTAGATCTGCGCCAACAATGCCTTCTGCTGAGACTGCTGCCTCTCAGTAGTGGGGTCAAATTCGGGTAGCGTGCAAAAGTTGGTTGGGAAGCTAGGTAAAATTTTGATATTTTTCCGTCGCTAGGTGTCGAACCTGCGGCCCTCGAATTGAGATTCGAACACACTACCACTGGTCTAAACCGGCCGGCTCCTTTTTTGTCTTAGTGAATATTTTTGAATTGAATTGTATGTATCTAAGCTCGCTCTAAGCATACATAAATTATTGTTGTATTATAAAAGGTGTACTTACATATAATGCATGGCCAAACTTCCAAGGCGCATTCCTCAAACGTAGGAGAAGAAAGTGTATTTTAAGGACGTGGGTCCGGAAACGCTTTATTTCCATGTGAAAACTCATTTTCCACTACTCTTCATCATACATAGATCATGGGAAATACAAATAATAGAAAATACCAGCTTACCACGTGAAACTATCTTATATGAAATGTTCAGAATGCTCTCCATGAGCATTTATGCATGTGTTAACTCACCGTCGCTTTGCATCCCGGATGCGCCGGTGCATCCCATGAGTACTGCGTATGGTTTCGCTGTCTTTCACAAGACGTACACGAAGGCTGTTTGCATTTTTTGCCTGGGTTCGATCAACAAGAATTTCCAAATGCCCACACAAATAAAATTCTTGCGGGTCTAGGTTCTGTTCCTGTGTTTCCTATGGCTAATATGCTGTAAAGAGTTGCTGCAAGTAAGATCGAATGAGGAAATAAAGCGTTTCCGAAGCCTTATTCATATAACATTCTTCTTATTTCCTATTCTACATGTGAGCAATGATCCATGATACTTGGCCAATAGGTACCCAAATGTAACACCTCGTACGTCTGGACAGTGGAACAAAGTTCACCGCCTCGTTGGCATAGCACATCAGCACAAATTACGGCCAATTTGATTACTTCTCCCAATTCTCTCTCTCCATAAAATCCTGCAGGTGAGTGGAACGGGTGGCGGACAAGAGGTCAGAGGTCACTCCACGGTCAATGGTTCGTGCGGAGGACCTCAGGGGACGACTTCGGCGTCACCACTTAGCACCCGACCGGACATCCTGGCGGCCAAGCCTAAAAGTAAGGGTCCGGAATTCAAGCCTCTCAATGCATGTCAAGTGCCAGTCAAAATTTCCCTTAAAATACAATATACAGTTAATAATTAAAAGCCTTGTTAAACATTCGCTTCTGTCCGTGGTAAGGGTTTTGTAAAATCCGTACTTAATGCCTCTGAGGTTGAAGAGGAAATATTTCATGCTTTAGGATAACTTAAGAGTCACTGATTTGATATAATAATAGAATTATTTGCTGTTCAGTTCGTTAGCAATAATATGGAACATGGTTTGGTAAATATACAAAATGCACTTGTGCAGAATAAATGGAATAGACATTCAATCACAGTTAATGTAACTTCATTATAATTCGTATATGTTCATTAAGTGCTTGGAAACGAAATGTTGAGAGGTGAATAGATACGTGGAAGAAAAACTAAAGCATAATGGAATTGGAGGTTTAGCTTTTTGCACGCTCGCGTACATTTGCTTTCGGGAAGTAGTGGACATCTCATTACGAAGGAAAAGGAGACAGTCGGAAAAAATAAGAAGCAAGAGTGTCAAATGCGGTCGTAACCCTTCGTATGACTTTGAGTAGAATCGTATCAGTAATTGCCGAATCAAATGCCGCCAATATTCCGGCCAATTTCTCTGGCATGTGCAAAAGAGTGATCCTTTGGTAATGTGATGTTCTGCTTGCTTTATCAAGTAACCAAGGACGCTTATTCAGGGGGCTCAATTCCTTCCCATGTCTTGTCGCGATTAAATATGCTGCTGGGCTACCGTAACATGAAGGTATACATCGCTGTGTGATCACAAATTTGTCCTCTCAACCCTCTATTCTTCCTATGCTTGTGAATCTGAGGAAAGGGATCAATGATACGACACAAAAACGATAACAATGTCTAATCACTGCTGCTCTCTTCATCACACAACAGTAAATCAGCCTCCCGTCTATTTTAGACCTAACGCGCTGGGCAGAGCACTTCAAAACAGAATGGAAGCGAAGTTGACACTCGTTATGCATTATAAGATGGACGTTAAAGAGCGCTAGACTTCAGAAGCTTCAAAAAACAGTAGGAACATGTTCGAAGAGTTCAACTCCTTTATTTCGGTTGATTCTCCGTAAGGCGTCAAGGACAGATAATGTGAAGTTTTTAATAATTCTATGATAAAAAGCTTTCGGTTTTTAACATGGATATTGAACGAATTTCTGGACTATAAACAAAGCACGCGGCTGTGATTATTATGGATCTACAGAATGACGCCAGCAGATCACCGAAAGCTTCGCCATCGCGCATCTTTCGAGTCACCGTCATTTCGGTGCGCCCTAGGGCGGTGATGTGTGCCGATTGGCGCTAACTACGGCAAATTGAATGTAAATATCCCATAATTACTCCGGTGGATGTCAATTTGAGTACTTTAGCTATTAGTGTAAACCGTAACAACGTCACTGCTTGCTTACTCGATGATATCAATATCCTAGGATGAGCACAAAACGTTCAATTGTTACTGCTTTTATCCTTAGTGAGTAAAGATTTTGGTGTGCTGACAGTAAAGTAGGAAAATATGTCCTTATGTATAATGCCTACCTAGCACCGATACCAGGTCCTGCAAAATAACTTTCACGAAGTCTTCACGTTGGTTGAATGACGAATATATAGGAAGCCTAATCGGAAGTCAATTGCAACTGCGATTCAGTCCAAAAATCAAAAATGCCGAAAGATATAGTAAACCATGTCAACTGTAGTTTCACTTATTCCTTTTTATTTCAAGCACCGTATCGTTTTACTTTTATTTCGCTTCATTACTTTGGATAGCTTCGTTGCATCAACATTACATGTTTAGTCAATTTCATTTTTACATTTCCATGGAAGATCGAGGGATGTGGTTGTTATAATCTCTGTAAAAATGCCACTGTTTAAAAATGTTTTCTTTCATCTTAAAGATCTAGTCATGTAGAGATAAGCCATTGCTTTTCTTCTTTTTTCCAAGTCAATATATCCAGCACAAAAACTAGGTTTATTTATATAAACTAACAATTAATTTATTTTCAATTTGAAAGCGAGACCAGACAGGAGTCGCGGACCAGGGGTGTCATTCTGTAACCCCGAACCGATCGGTACGGGAGCCTTTTTGTCGGGTGGGACTTCACAGCGACTACCGCGGCATTCTGTATGAAACCGATCGGTGCGACGAGGAGCTTCCGTCGCTAGATCCTACCGACACACAATGGCTGTCGGTACCGTTGGGAATTAAGTCGGTTCGCTCGAGAGACACCGTAACAAATGGACAACGTATTTAGATTTTTGTCTGAAATAGGTTTATTTGATGCTTGTAATAGCAATATATATTCTATTTATTGGATTATTATTATAGAGAGCTATTGTAAGTAATGTACAAGTTGAAGTTAAGGTAATAAAAGTGACTGTCTATTAGAAAAACCTCAAAACAACAAGAATTCCGATGTTCGGCATTGTAATGACCTCTTGGCTCCTCAAAATGTTTTACCATGTGGCGCTATCAAATACGTATATAGGTAAATAGTCTGGCTACGAAGCATATTCGATTACCGAAATAGTATATCCATATAATAGCCAGAAAATCATCTGCGATGAGTGTCAATAATCATAATAATAATAATTTCTATACATCTAATATCCGAAGCCAATTACTAAATATGTATTACATGGACGAACACGCACAACCATGCCGAGGAAAGTGTAAATATCCTACCCAGACTCGACCCAGGCGGGAGTCGAACCCGCGACCTTCGGATTAGCAGGCGAGGACTTTCCCCCGACGCCACCAAGGCCGGCAAATATTGCAGCATAATATATATTCTTTTTTTGAAATTAACTCATATGGTCTAATTTTGTTTCTTCAGCCACGCATGAAACCCACTTATACAAATTACAATATTTTATTATGTTAGAAAATAGGCTACATCGTGCCGCTCTGAGCTCTGTGCTTTTTTGAAATTTTTTGCACTTCAGTCCCTATTTTCACAACTAATCAAATACAGTTGGAAGCGTATTTTAAACTGAACTGTCAATTACCACTATGCCGCAATTAAATTCGGATAAATACGTAAATAATGCTAATAGTGTACCACACACGAACGACAAATTTTGCTCTTAAACTACGGGTAACGTTCCTGCGCGGCGTAACATGCTAATAACTGCGCATGAAAGTTGTTAAGGAGTAAAGCAATCTTCAGCAAAACTCCTAACAGTAACTAATATGCATTTTTACTTACAATGACATACATGCTACGAGGATCGCTACGAAAGTTTTGAGACACAAAAAGACTGAGAAACTTAAAATAATTTTGACAACTATGGTTTCTCAAAATACTCGCCACGACATTCTGTACATTTTTGTATTCTCGTAAACCACTTTTCAAAACAGTTTTTTACTCATTTTCCTCGAGTGCAGCAAAGCGAAGAAGTGTTTAACGATATACTTAGCGGCATCTACACTTCAATTTCTCTCATGATAGTTGTTAATACTACTCATAAATGCCATTTTACATTCAATTTTGTTCCACGCAGACACTAAATCAATGTTTCATGGCACGAGCGCGCAGCAATATCGTTACCATACACACGAATAAAGCATATATGCGGATATTCCACAATCATTTCCACTAATATAGACTACATGGCCATTCTATATTAATGATCATACTTTGAAATTAATTTCATCTATTAATTCTAACCATCTTCCGAGTTTATGATCCGCACCGAAGCCACTTCGGTGGCTAGAAAGACGAAATATATACAACACGGTCAAATGTCTGATTCTATCACACGCGTTAATATGCTCATACATACATTGAATAAATTGGTATACTTGGCAAATCATATTTCTACATACATCATAACCGATCAGTTTTCGTTGCAACCAACATCTCTTTGGAAAACTTCATATTCATAAAGATGCTACTTGCAATGTAATTTACACATAAAGCACTCATTTTATTGCACAAATATACATTGTCACGCACTCAGTTCACACAAAATTTTATTATCCTCCTCCTTTCTATATTACTGGCTGTTGCTCTGGTTGATAACCGCGAGAGCATTAGGCGGCATTATTTAGTCATTTGTTTATTCTATCGTCTCCATTGGTTGATATGTACCATGTGACCAGCAGCTTCGGCAACTCTCGGAAAATTGGGAGGTAGGGGTATCTAGAGAGGGACGAGTTGTCGCACCGACTGGAATAGCGCCCGACTTGTGTATAGAATCGCCCGAGTAAGCTCCGTCGGTACGGGGACCCTGTCGGTACGGAATCCATGCCGTCGATAGGCTACCGATCGATGCGAAACTGACCCCCCCCCCCAGACCCGATACGAGACTGAGGTACCTGAGAAGAGACTCCAGACCACGGAGTAAGAGAACAAGAGTACTGATGCCATATTGTAAATTTGAGGCGGTGTCGTCAGCATGGAATCTGGTACAAAAAACAATCCGCTACGCGACGCCACCGTAGGCACTTGTGTCATGATCGGCGTAATCCCACAGCAGTAATGGTTCAAATACATCGCGCTTGACTGGAGGATAATCGCGTCAAAATTACAAAAGTTGTATGTGACATCAATATGCACCCAGATATGCCAGACGGGGCACGTCCCCTTACATTACCTCTTATGGGCGTAAGGGTGACAATACTATCGCATTTTCACCCTGTCATCTCACTACAATGGCTCATACAACAAAAACTAAGTACAAACACGAAAAATGGACCCATTCTTACATATTTCAACGATTATTCAGGTAATAAAACGGCAGTACTCCTTACGCTGAGGGTGCACGACCGAAACCTGTGCAGACTGGCCAGGCTACCGACAACAAGTTATTGGTACTACAGATATTGTCAGATCAGTCAATTTCATCTGTTGCAACGACGGTTAGCACGAGAGGAGGACATTTTCTGGAAGTCATTGAAGCCCGATAAGATTAAAAATAAGCGCAGCATCATACAATCACTATGAAATGAAGAAATGCTATGAAATCTGCGACATATCAAAATGAACATGCAAATACTTGCAATTTTATGAGTATTATCATAACCCACGACGCTTGACAATAAGCAATGCATCAGTGGGACTTAATCTTCTTTATTTATTCAACTAAGCGCCGATTAACCCAATTCAATAACGAAGAAATAGCCACGAGAACAATTTCGCGAACCAACAAAAATAACGCGGCCGTGAAACGAGGACGAAGAAGACGTCCCGGGAGTACCGAAACGACTGACAATTAGCTCGTTGGCTCCAAATGTTGAGAATAAAATTATATACCTGCCCACTATGGTGATACTGGGCATTGCTGCAAGGGCTACAGTGACTGCTAATGAATAACCCCCTTTCATGCACTATCACTAGTAGGAAATGCGAGCCCCCATTTACGAAAACATGGGCCAGAATAGGCCATCAATGATAAACTTGCCAGTGAAGCTCATTCAAACCCCCTCTCCCCCACACATCACTTAAAAAATCAGTTGAACACAAAGGGAAAGTTCTAATAGGCCACTGCTCAGGAATAACAAATACAGCATTGCAACAAGAAACATTTAATGACTCATTCTCATAAACAATAACAAAGGCTACAATAATATAAAACACTCTGAATAAGTCAGAACATGACGTTTTAAGAGAAAGGTAGGTACATATAAAATAGGGCAAAATTATCAGAGAACATAAAAGAAGGATTTTCACATCTCCCTTCCTTCGTTGCTATCATACTATGTACTTGCAAATATTTTGGCAGCAAAGAAACCCTAATTTTATCCATCATATGACTGAAATAGAAAAGAAATGCAGTACCATAAGCACAACATAAATTACTGAATAACGAGACCTTAGCTTACCTAAACAACTTCACATCCAACAACTGGAATGGAGTTCTAGGAAGTATCATACGTACTCAATATAATATGCTCAAAAGCATTACTATCCCTTCCGAGTCATTCCCCCTCCTACTTAATTAAACAATATGATTAATACCCATAAAGTCAAATATGGGAATTGTGTAGAAGTTGGGTGAATAAAATTACCATTTCCTCTTCTAGGATACCATAACTACAAAAATTAATTTCAAATGTAGCACTGAAAATTTACGCATTTAAAGATCAAATTACATCAAACCGTATCCCAGAAATAATCACAAAGTAAGAATATACAAATGAAAGAATCTTGCTCCTTCAAAGACGTGAGATGAAATTAAACACCTAAGAATATTTGTTGTACATTTTTCTTTAAACAAATTAAAGCATTCAAAACTACCAAACAACAAGTTGAAGAGAACTCAGAATGTGCTTTTTTCAAATTTCAAAAGGAAACATCAATGATGTATAACATTTATGCAGCAACACACTGATAGTTCTTTACACCTAGAACAGAATAACAGAATTAGCAGCAGTGACATTTAAAATAAAATCACAGATGATTATAAATTATTCTTACAATATAATGGAGGTAAAAATTATGCGTTGGTAACCAACTAAGGCTTGGAGTTCAATTTAAAAAACAAGAATCTGCTCAATTTCATCATCACTGATATAAGCAAAATTGTGAAGTGGGTGCCCACAGCAACAAGGCAAATACCTTATTAATACATTCCAAAGGCACTTTCAAGCAATTCTCACAATTCTGAAATAGACTTTTACAACATCAAATACTGAATACAAATATCATTAACAAGAATATGTAAGGTAATTCATCTTACAGAAGTAATACAACGAGGTTAAAGAGAGCGATGGTTATTTGAGAACGGATTTCATGGCTGACAAAAATATGCTGAGTTTAAATGTAAACAACTTCCCCACTGCTTAACTCATCTTATTATACGTACAATTGTGCATTACTATATTAATACGATATAGCAATATTTACAACGAAATCGACTTCACTCGAATGCTTTCATCCACACCGGCATTTTCAGCAATTACAATGAGTTAAATATACTACGTTACGACGATACTTGATACTAGACATCCTTCCTGCCGTCTCGTGAGGGACGAAATGTCAAAACATTTAAGCGACAAAACACGCTGTATTTCTCACGCTGAATACAACCATACCGATAGATGACTACTAATGTTGGTTACCCTACTAGTCAAACACACAAAATTTAGTCGCAACCGACCAAAGATTAGATGCACAACCCATTTAAAGTTGAACTGATTAAATAAGTGCCCTGACTACACGCTCGCTGGCTCGGATGTCTCAAATCTCTATCCTCATTCTTTCTTATATTTCAGAACAAATACTTCCTAATAAACCCACAACATAAAGTCAAGCCAGTGAAACCAAAACGCGATGAACGAATACAGGCATCAGATATCAAGTAAACTACAGGAAATGACATTTAAAGCAGTTAATGAAGTGCTCCAGAAAAGAATACACTCTAGCCACACAAATTCCACCAAAATATCTTAAGAATATTGATACAGGTGGGCTTAGACGAGTGATAAATGAATATGCTCAAGTAACCCCACGTGGTCACGCATACGACTATTACGGGCGAATAACATACTTTACCGGAAAGTATTTCTCACGCTGAATACAACCGTACCGAAAGATGATTACTAAAGTTGGTTGCCCTTCACATCAAACACACAACAATTAATTGTAACCGACCAAAGATTAGATACATATATATTTGAAGTGCCCTCATTATTCTCCCGCAGGCTCGGATTTCTCAAATCTCTACCCCCATTCTTTATGATAATTAAGATCATACTTCCTACTAAACCCACAACATAAAATCAAGCAAGTGAAATCAAATCGCGACGAACGGATACAGGCATCAGATATTAAGTGAACTACAGGAAATGACATTAAACGAAGTTGCTGAAGTGCTCGGGAAAAGAATACACCCTAGCAACATATATTCCATCAAAATATCTCTAGAATAATGATACGGATGAGCTTGGACGAGTTATCAATCAAATGTGCACAACTATTCCCACGTGGTCACGAATCCACTATTTTTTACGAGCGACAAACAACCTTTCACAGGAAATGCTACTCACGATAAATTAAATCATACTAAAATATGACTACGAATGCTGATTACCGGTACATTGAAGTTAACAACAAAGAGTCAACACCGACCAAAGACAAGATGCATGGAAATTTGAACTTACCTTAGGTGCCTTGAAAAGGCTCGGATTTTTCAAGCCTCTTTCCTTATTCTTCTTCACCGTTGACTTGTAGCCACTGGTACACCCAGGAACTCATTTTTGTGCTCAAATAATTCTTCTGTCAAAGAATGACGAAAAGATGTTGAGAAACTCCTTCACTCGTCAGCCGCACACATGTAAATGAACGAGACACTACACGTTTCTCGCAGTAGCAGCGCCGCACTTGGTAGAATCATGAACGTCTTCCCGCCAGGATTCCTTGCTGACGAAACCTGTTTATGTTTTTCTCCTACCCCCTACCCCCTTCGGACTCCTGTTCTCTTACTCCGTGCTCCATACTATTTCCAGTTTGGAAGACGAGACTGTTTCAAGACTCGTCTCGTATCGCGGCAGCACTACAGGTTGCCAAGCTCCATATATTATTGCTCACCAATCATTTATTCACATATCTCCGTAGACCCTCCATTATAGATTCTCTTCGATAATGCTTCCTTAGCCAGGGTAATTTTCATCAACCAAAACCATTGAAATTGTTTTCCTTCAAAATACCCCCTCGGCACATCATTATGTGTTCTGCCTGCTTAGGTCATATCCTCCACCCTTATGTTCAACACCGCCTTCTTAAAAATACCTCCCGCAGGTGCGGTGGAGCGAGCCAAGAGACCGGAGGTGCTGTTTCGGAAGTCGGAGGACGCCGTGTTTCCCTCCGGGGCGGGGGAGGAACGACAGCAGCGCGGCCCACAGCCCCCCAAGGACCCTCTCGCGACGGCCGCCGGCCACCACCAGCGGGCGCTAAACCTCACCACGGCCGTGGCACCCAAGGTAGGTAACAAGGGCGTGCCGAGGGGAGATGTGCATTCACTCGACCGGGCGCACACGATTCAGCCACCGCCGCTTAGAAATGTCCCCTTGGCCTCGGGGATTGTGTCTCGGGGGAGCGATCGGAATGACTCCGAGCTCGTGAGATAAAGAAGTCACGTGGTACAACAGGTTCGATCGGTCGGAGATTTGGTCGGAGAGTTGTGAGAGACGGCTGGGTGAGACTTTTTGGAGTGGTGTGATGAATGCATCAAAATCACCGTGGCAACCCTCTCAGAAAGGTTGAAAAGATCAACCGACAGAAGCCCTAGGCCATTCGCTCAGTTCACTTAGATTTCTTATCGCCATGTTTGTAGCTTTTCTTTTGAGGAGACGTAATCAGTCCTTCCACGAGGGTAAATCAATAAGTATCAGCACCCTTGTTGTAATCGACGATAGGATCAGGGTACGGCTTGTTGCGCTCGCCAGTCACTAAATTGCACTGTTATCTTCGCAAGCTTACGTGTCATGGCATCAGATAGTGGGGAACACACATAAAAAACATATGCGTCACAGCATCAAAGAAACTAGGCTGTGTTAAGCGTATAATAGGAAGGTCCTCGGATGAAGAAGTCAGAGAGAGATGCTACTTCGCTCTAGTTAGGCCACCCCTCGAATACGCTGCGAGCATTTGGGACCCTGGTCATAAAGATTTAGCCAAAAGAGTTCACAAAATACAAAGAAAAGCAGCATGCTTCGTTAAAAACTGCTACGAACGAACATATAGTGTTACACAACTTTTAGAGGGATTAATGTGGGAGCCCCTAGAAACTGGAGGCTGCACGCTAGGCTTAGACTGCTTGAGATATTCAGAACTGGTGTGTTTCAGAGCTACATAGAGAACATTATCATGACGCCTCTCAACATTTTTAGGTCTGACAGATGCAATAAAATAAGAGAGATTCTCTGCCGAACAGATAGGTACAACAACTCGTCCATTCCGCGCACAATAAGCGACCACAATTAAAATTGAGCTCCTCCAAATACAATCCCATAGGACATGTCAGCATTTCACCTCCAATAATTTTACATCTTTACACGGCTGGTGACATACCACTCCCTGCCACACGCCCATGCGGCGGCTGCGGGGTAGTATGTGTGTGTGTGTATATATATATATATATATATATATATATATATATACATATATAATATAAAGCTTCGTCACAGGGTGACACTAAACATAAAACATATAAAATGGTAACTCACGAGTTTAAAATTTTCGGTGGGTCGCCCGCACCTTCATCAGTGATAGAATCTTTCTATCACTGATGAAGGTGCGGGCGACCCACCGAAAATTTTAAACTCGTGAGTTTCCATTTTATATGTTTTATGTTTAGTGTCACCCTGTGACGAAGCTTTATATTGTTTGCCACGTTCGTGGAATCTTCACAAGAACTATATATATATATATACATATATATATATATATATAACTACACTTAGGATCACTCACGTGACGAAAATATAAACAGTTTGCCAGAGAAATGCAGACGCTAAACACAAAAACCAAATTTAAAAAAATGAACACACTTACAGAGTTTCTTAATATTTCGGTGCCACTAGCACCTTGTTCGCAAGAGCGTAGAAGACTGAGAAGGAAGGGAGGACTGAGGCGGAAGGACAGGGGGGAGGGGAGGGACAGGGGAAGGGGAGGAGGGGGAGGGAGAGGAGAGGTGGGGGCGGGAAGCGGGAAGTGGAAGAAATTCGAAAGGAAGAAGTAGTATGGGCAGAGGTGATAGAGGAAGTTAGTGGGATTTATTGAGTCCTGGCGGAGAGAAAGCCTGGAAAAAATAAATGCAAGAGGACTCAAAATCTTTGATTTGGAGTGGGGAGGAGGAAGGGGGAAGGGAGGCGAGAATACCAACCTTAAAAATATTATTGAAGGTGGAGTTGTGGGAAGAAACGTGGGTGGCGACAGGGAGGGAAACAGAAATAGAAGGTGGTTCATTGCAACTAGAGCGGTGGCCATTCTTGCGGATGTTAAGAGGAGTGGTAGTCAAACCGATGTAAAAACTAGGGCATAATTGGCAAAGGAGGATATAAACAACATTATGGGAAACGCAAGAGAGTGAGGGGACGGAAGGAAGATGAACGGCAAGGAATTTATCAGGCAGAGGCTGGGTGAGAAGGATGCCGCAAGTTTTGCAACGAGGGCGATTGCAAGGCGTCGGAAGGGATTTAGTAGTGCTGGAGATAGATTTGGAAAGACGTTTAGTAATTTTAAAGAGGTTGGGGGGGCGTCTAAAGGTGAGAGAAGGACAGCGGGGGAAAATTTTGGAAGTGGTAAGGTTGTCAGAGAGGACGGGGTATAGGTTTTTGATTATGCGACGGATGGAGTGAACTCCAGGGAAATAGGTGGTACAGAGGGAGATTTGATCATGAGGAAACTTATTGAGAGAGAGAGAGAGATTTAGAAGAAGAGGGTCGTTGTATGATTTTTTTCTGAAGAAGACGCTCAGGGTAGCCTCTGCGAAGGAGGGATTGGTGGAGATTAGAGAGCAAAAGGTCAAGGGATTCGGGGTTGTTGCAGATTCGGTGACCACGGATAGAGAGGGAAAAGGGGAGGGATCGTTTAGTATGAGAGGGGTGGCAGCCAATAAAATGGAGATATTGTTGCTTGTTGGTGGGCTTGATAAGGACAGCAGTGTGTAATTTAAGGTTACTGAGAGAGATGTCTACATCCAGAAGGTAATTTTAGAGGCAGAGATGTTAGAAGTGAAGGAGACAGAGGAGGAGGAGTTTAAGGAGGAGATGAAAGAGTTAAGGGAATCAAGGCCATGTGGCCACAGAAGAAAAATATCGTCAATGTAACGAACTTCGTTCTGGGAAACTGACTGACTGGGAAAGCTCGAAAGTGATTTCCTCGCCACCCAGGAATTACAACCGGAGCTCTGGGTTAGATTCATTGATGATATTTTCATCATTTGGACCCACGGCGAGGATACCCTGGCGAACTTCCTCATTTCTCTAAATCAGTTCTCATCCATTCGTTTCACATCGGCCACTTCTCCTTCTCAAACCACCTTTCTCGACGTCGACATTTCCATCACGAATAATAACACCTTTGAGACTTCGGTCCATATCAAGCCCTCTAATAAACAACTGTATTTGCATTACAACAGCTGCCATCCCAAACACACTAAGCACTCAATTCCTTATTTGCTGTCGATCCGTGGCCACCGGATTTGCAATTACAAAGAAAAACTTCATGAATACCTTGATAAGCTTCACAATTCTTTATCCAATAGAAATTATCCCGAGCCACTTCTAAAAAAACGTATTTTACCCTCCTCTGCTAATTTCACCCCACGTAAAAAAGACACCCCCCTGGACGCCCTAAATCTTCACATCACATACTTTCCTGGCGTCCAAAAACTCAAGACCATCCTCAAAGACTTATTCCCAATTTTAGACACTAACAGATCGACAGCCAATCTCCTACCCAAATGCCCCACAGTATGCTTTAGACGTCCACCTAACCTAGCCAATCTTCTCCGCTCCAATTCTTCGCTAGAGGGTATATCGAATGACACTCCCCGTCCCACCACACAGAGATGCAACAAACCACGGTGCAAAACGTGCAACATGTTTCGCCCCCTTTCCTCGTTTCAGAGTCCCAACACAGAGACGCCGTTCGACATCAAAGCCTCCGGCTCTTGCGACTCCCACAACTTAGTTTATGTGTTACAATGCAAACTATGTCCCGGTTTTTATGTGGGCGAATGCATTACACCCCTTAATATCAGAATCAATAATCATCGGTGCACCTGTAAAGACCTATCTTCCACTTTCCCCGTCCCTACTCATGTGCGGAAACATGGCTTGTCTTTTGACAAGTGCTTTGAGGTGGCAATATTGCTCTCCCTTCCCCCGGACGCCCCGTTAATTGAAGTGCGCCAGAAGGAGCAGGCCTTAATCTGGTTGCTAAAATCGTACGCCGCGCCCGGATTAAATAAATTACATTAATTGCACGCTTCCCGTTCTTTTCCATTTTCCCCCTGCCTTCCCCCCCCCCCCACCCTCACTTCGGAATTCCACTTCGACCCTGTCCGCTCTCTCCGGCCAAGACACGAGCTGGTAAAAGTTCCCCTTTTCAAGAACCGTTCCTCAACCGCCGGAAAAACCCCTTCCCCTTCGCCCCTCCCCTAACCTACCGCCCCTCCTACCCCTATCCTCACCAGCGCACACGACATTTGTTCCGTGATACGCCTTGAAGACGGACTAGTTCCGAAAGCTAGCTATGTAAGTGTGATCGTCTCTTTTTTTGTGTGTCTATCTCCTCCATCCTATCTACATCGTATGTACTATGGTGAGATTTTTTTCTTTAAAATGAGACCAAATTCATTGATTTCTAATTAAAAAGATATTTCGCTCAAACTACCTTAAATCGTACATGGCCATACAGATTTTTAGTACTACCGGATTATTTCATAGACTTCACTTATACACTGTTTTGTGTCGCTGATGAATCTTTTTTGGTAGGTACAGTAAAAACCAAAGCCATTGTTACTGGGTGAACCCTCGAGAAGCAATAGGCAATCAGAAGCAAATTACGTTTTGTGTTAGCAAAGGAGTGAGATTAAAGTAACGCACGGAAAATATAGAACTTTCAAGCAGCCTGGCAACTTCAGTGTTTAGAGTGGTCAGCCCGGGAAACCTATCCGCAATTTTACACTTTGAAATCTCTTAGCAGTATCGATAACTGAAATCTGAAAAATTGTAAAATCAAAAAAATGGCATCATCTACATAATACCATGTGAGCCGCCGCAAGGGCGTGTGGCAGGGGGTGTTAGGTCACCAGCCGCCTAAAGATGTAAGATTTTTGGAGATGAAATGGTGACATGTATCATAGGACTGTATTTAGCGGAGCTCAATTTTTATTGTGGTCGCTTATTGTTCGCGGAAAGAACGAGTTTTTGTACTTATCTGTTCGGCAGTGTGTCTCTCTTATTTTATTGCATCTGTCAGACCTATAGATCGATACCCAATCACTCCGTATTTAATCAAAGGTAACCACACCGGCATTCTATCAGCAATATCGGAACATCCTTAACAGATTAAAACAAAATTTGGTAAACATATACGTGAAGGCCCCAAAGGACTTTTCGAAGTATTCATTATTTTAGTAATATTGTGTAGGGACCAGCAATTTTTTTCATTTTTGGCAACGCTAATTTGTACTCGATTATGTGACTTTTGAGCAAAGAATGCAAATTTTCGTATTTATTAAAGATAACACGACTTTGACATATTTATGCCTTTTTGCACGTTGATGGGCCAATGCATCAATAGCTAAGAAATATCGTCATATGGCACTGGCAGATGTCACATGCCAATTCTTCAGCATTAGAGTTTAAAATTATCCGATCAATAATTCGTTTACAATGAGGGAATGCAACTCACGGTCGATCAGTGCGTCCATTTCTACGGTGTTGAAACATGGCTGCTTCAGGCATTCCGATTCGCACGTCGCACAGCATTCCTCTTCTCGATTGGAAATGAATCGATGAGAGAGGCTAAGATGAGGGGAATGTGGAGCCGTTACACGCAATGGGTTTTACCTTTCCTTCCCAGGATTCACGCTCGAGTCATTGCTAGCTCCTCCTTCATCCTGAAAACATCGTCTTCGCCTCTAAACATACTGTTGGAATTACTACGTATCCGAAATCCATACATAATGGACTGTGTTGATTAATTCTCAAACTGTTTTAATCTCTTCCCCAAGTACCATTACCGACGGTTTATTTATCTTTGAAGTTTTTTTTTTAAATCATGAAATCTCTAAGATGAAATTTTAAGGTAATTATTCGGACGATGAGAACCAGACCTTCACGCATTCAGCCACCCTATTCGTCGCATATTATTTCAGGTGAAACTTGAAGGCGTCAAGCACGAGAGTGTAGTACCCTAAAAGTGTTGTTGGGCCCAAGCGCCTGCCACGGATTACATTTAAGCCTCTGTTCATAGGTTCAGCTTTCACCTGACCTCTTTTCCTGCCCACGAAAGACTATGAGAGTCGCTACGAAAGTTTTGAGGCAGACTGTGTTGCGGGTTGCTGGTGAAGAAAGCGGGTCGGCAGCGGCGTCCTTTCCGTGTAACGCGTGCAAGCTGCAACTTGCTCGGCTTATCGCTGTCGCTAATAAATCTTCCTTGATTTCTGCTTACGCAGCATTCATGTGTTGTGATAATTGAGCCGACAAGTGAGCGCTTGCGTGCAATGATTCTCTATAACTTTAAAAGTGGTTTAAACGAATCTGAATGCCTTGATCGTTTGCAAAGGGCCTTCGGGGACCTTGCTTCTTCCCGTGCGACAATTTTTCGGTGTTTTCAAGAATTTAGAAAAGGTCAAACTTCGTTATAAGACGAGGAGAGGAGCGGGCGTCCGGCGACTGCAGTGACTAAGGAAAACATCGCCGCCGTGGAAAAACTGGTGCGCGAAAACAATCGTGAGTCATTTAAAGATATTGAAGCATCACCACATAAATTATGAAAAGATTTGACAAAGGCAACTATGGGCGCGTTTCTGACATAGTTACTGGTGACTAAACGTGGATTTATCAGTTCGATCCTGAAAATAAGCGCCAGTCGGCTGTATGGAATTTTCCCGAAGAACATCCACCAACAAAAGTGAAGCGGCCTCGAAGCGTCGGAAAGAAAATGGTCGCAACTTTTTTCTCCAAAAACGGTCATGTCCCAACTGTTCCCCCGGAAGAACAAAGAACTGTTACTGCTCTGTGGTACACAACAGCATGTCTTGCAAAAAGTTTTCGGAAAGCTTCAATAACGGCGGACGAAGACAGGACTGCGGGGAATAGTTCTGCACCATGACAATGCGTCTGCGCACACGGCTAACCTTACAATTCAGTAGTCCGTAGAGGTTAAACTAATGACTCACTCACCTTACAGTCCTGACCTGGCCCTATGTGATTATTTCCTGTTCCCTACACTCAAAAATCGCTTGCGTGGAAGGAAGGTTCTCCAGCCCTGAAGAAGCTGTTGAAGCCTACAAAAATGTAATTTCAGCACTTGAGGAAAATGAGTGGAAAAACTGTTTTCAGAAGTGGTTTACGAGAATGCAAAAATGTATGGAATGTCGTGGTGAGTATCATGAGAAAATATAGTGATCATAATTATTTCAATTTTCTTAGTTTTTGTGTATCTCAAAACTTTCGTAACGACCCTCGTACCCCTTAGAATAGGTTTTCCTTTGCTATTGTTTGGCGCCTTAAAATTAAGTACCTATTGGGTCAGTTTTTGTTCTTTCGGCTGTGGTTGGGGCGTATTCACTTTTCTCATCTCCCGTGTAACAAATTCGGCACGGCATTGATGTAGCGTCTTACATATTTACGGTGACTATTGTAGACATATCAAAACAAAATGAAGTATGATCGGCAATTCCCATCCGCCCGAGAAGGTAGCCGTTCTTTTTACGAAGGTTTCTCTCTTCTATTCATCAAAACCTGACAAGACCGTCTTCTTCAGTTCGCCAAATCAAAATAAGGCCTTGTCTTTGCAACATCCGTCTATACCCATCGATGCTTGCTTAGAAAATGGGAAGTGGAATCTTAATTCCCTTGATACAGTCACAGCTATCTTCTTCAAGTTTTCTTCACTGATGGGATAGCCCTCGATTCCCTTGCGTCTCTAAATTACGGAAATATTCGAGGTGTTTAAATCTTCCTGTTCAAGGTCCTTCATATGCCTCCCAAGTATATTTACCTTGCTCATTTAATTGTATATTAATTTTAAAACCACACCGGCACAGAAATTACGATCCTTTTGTCGTATTCTGACGCCACCCTGCAAACCATTGTGAAATAGTCTACTGTATCATAACTTTCCTGTCGTTTAAAAAGTATCTTAATCTGTTCTTCTTTAGACCGCTTTACATGATACATTTGATTGTAAAAACAAATGTATCATACAATGTACAAGAACCTGAATGGGAAAAGAGCAGGTTCGATTTCCCGTTAAGTCATTCAGACATTACTAAATTTTTCCACTTTATACGATACAATTTTCCTCATGCAAGAATTCATACATTAGTTTGTACAAAAAATGTACCGTGTAATGCAGGCTTTCGCGATTATCTCTTTCTAGAACTAAACTCTACCCTCCGGAAACATATGCGTGCATAAAGTCCAAAATAAGTTTACTTATTGACATATATATTTCTTCGACTTTATATTTTAACGAAAGTACTAAAAATAAATTGTTTTAAACGTTTTTATTGTCTAAAGTTAATCTAGTAAAACTAGTCTAGTCTAGCTAATCTAGTAAGCTGAATGTAACACCCCTTTTTTGAAGTATTAAACCACCACAGTGACGCCCAATACGAAGAAGCCATGGGTAACGGCGGAGATTAGGAAACAAATAGAAGGAAGAAGAAAATACAAGAACCCCAGAAACGAAGGTGATGCCACCCTCTACAAAAAGGAGTGTAATGATTGCGATACCGAAGAAAACGAGGGCTGAGGGATGTGAGGAGCACCGAACTTTGAGTCTAATGTCACATGCACTAGAAATACTGACTCGAATAATAGATCGAAGAACGGAAAGGAAAATTGAAGAAAACCTCTCGGAAAACATTGAGAATTGGTTTTTTCTATATGCGAATTTCGATTTAGGAAGAACAATGGTACTAAGAAGGCCATAATCTGCCTGAGAGTAGTCGTGGATAAAAAAATACATGTTAACAAGTCATCGTATGTCATATTCGTGGATCTGGAGAAATACTTCTACAATGTTGAGTGGAAGAAGATGTTCCGACTGCTGGAAAAACTCAGAATGGATTACGACGAGAGGAGAATATTCTGCCAACTACAATGGAAGAAAGTCGTCACTATGCGAATAAGAGACGAGGGACCACTGGAATCTCATATTAACCAAGGAGTAAGACAAGGATGCAATCTCTCTCCAGCACTGTGCAACATGTACTTGGACGAGGCCATGAGAGAAGCAAAAGTAATTGGACTGAGAGGTATAAATATAAATGGAGAAGAAATAAATCTACTCTTCTTCGCAGATGATATCACAGTCTTAGCTGGAAATCGCGATGATATTCTATGGGGTCATAACGCAACGGACAAAGTCCTTCAAGAATATACCATGAAAGTAAATGAGACAAAGACTATAATCCTTGTATGCGGCAGGGAAAAGCTGAGTGCAGAAGTCACCCTGAGAGGAGCAAGTGAATTTCTTCACCTATCTCGGAAGTACCGTCACATGGGACGGAAGACTACAACGGACGAACGGGAGAAGATCAAAAACGGACATCAAGCGGAAAATAGTCCAAGCTAAGAAGGCGTTCATGGTCAAAAGACAACTGCTGTTCTCAAATAGGATAGGGCTGCACACCAGGAAACAGTATGTGAGAACATTCGTGTGGAGCTTAGCACTCTATGGATCGGAGTCATGGACCGTTGGAAAAGCCGATCAGATTAAACTAGAGGCCCATGAAACCTGGTGCTGGAGGAAATTGCCGAAGATAAAATGAATAGACAAAATAAGAAATGACGAAGTGTACAGAAGGGTAGAAGAGGAAAGGATTATATGAAACACCATTCAGAAAAGAAGAACAAGATTGATTGGACACACTCTGAGACACAATGGGTTTGTGAAGAGCATAATTGAAGAGAAAAACAGAGGGAAAATTTCAACATCTACATACTACTACCCTATGAGCCGCCGTATGGACGTGTGGCAGGGGGCGTTAGGTCACCAGCCGTGAAAAGATGTAAGGTTTTGGGAGGTGAAATGGTGACGTGTATTTAGTGGAGCTCAGTTTTTATTTTTGGCCGCTTATTGTGCGCGGAAAGAACGAGGTTTGGTACCTATCTATTCAGCAATATCTCTCTCTTATTTTATCTCTTCTGTCAGACCTAGTTATGTAGTGTGGAGTCATGATAATATTCTCTGTGTCGCTCTGAAACGCGCACGATCTGAATTTCTCAAGTAAGCTAAGCCTTGCACGTAGCCTCCGAGTCTCTAGGGGCTCCCACCTTAATCCCTCTAAAAGTTGTGAGACAATATTTGTTCGCTCGTAGCAGTTTTCAACGAATTGTGCTGCTTTTCTATGTATTTTATTATTTTTTTGGTTAATTTTTTATGACCAGGGTCCCAAATGCTCGCGGCGTATTCGAGGTGTGGCCCAACCAGAGCGAAGTAGCATCTGTCTTTGGCTTTTTCAATCGAGGACCATCCAATTATACGCTTAACAAAACATAGTTTCTTTCATGATGTGCCGCATATGTTTTGTACGTAGTTCTCAGAAGAAGACCCAAGAATATGTTCGTGGACCAAATAAAGAGGAAGGTACATAGGAAGAGATACCAGGAGGTAAGGGAACTAGCATTAGATAGGTAAGGGTGGAGGGCTGCAGTCAACCAATCTTAGGATTTAATGACTGATGATAATGATGAATGGTAATGGTCAGGGTTTCCAGCTCTTTACGGACTTATTTCCAGAACTGAGTGAAGCCAAACTTAATTTAGGGAAATTCATGGGATGTCAGATACGAAAGTTGACAAAAATGCTTATTTTGTTGAATACATTAATCCATGCAACTAAAGCAGCATGAAATTCATTTCTCAACGTTCTAAAAATGGTTGTTGCACTTTGTTATCCAGGCAGAAAAAAAATTCTGGTGAGAAGTTTCCTGATTGCTAACATGGAATTGGGCTGTCCAAAGTTCGTAGTAGTACACTTTCTACATTCTCATTTAGGCTTCTTTCCTAAAAATCTCAGTGCACCGAGCGATGAGCTTTCTTCCATACTTAAAGCATTATATAGCCGCCACGAAAGGCGGGCGAATCCGCCGTGTGATTCCCGTTAGTTGTTTTTATTTTTTGGGTTCGTCAATCAAAAAAGCTGTGCATATTGCAAATTATTGTGCATTTCTTTCGAATCGATCGGTAAGAAATGAGGTAAAAGGAGCCTTTTTCTCCTTAGCTGTTGTATACAATTTTGCTGAACAGTAATATATAATACTAAATGTATGCAGAAGTTAATTTTGTCTTCACAAGTATAGGCCTGTCGTAAGCAGGTTGTAGAAAAAAGTCCTTAAAGAGAAAATTTTCCGAAGACGTTTTGAAATGGTCGCTAGAGATTCTAAACGGTAGCGTAGTGCTGTAGAGTGCAAATCATGAAATCTGAGGAAATTGGATGAGAATTCTGTTGCAGTGGTGACGTTTCTGATAAGGCTGTGGAGGAGAATAGAGAAAGTGCAATTGATGACGGTTTGGGCGACAAACGAGGAATTGCTTCCTATGATTGGATGAATGGATGGGACTTCTGAAGGGGTGATTGCGAGATGGAGGCTGGGTTTGAAGGGGTAGGAATGGAAGATGACGATCTAGGGCAAGTTAGTTAGGCAAATTGACACGGGGTAGGATTTTGGGGAACTGGGGAAGGAGAAGAAAGAATGGAAGGATCTAATGATGAAATGGAGACAGTAAGAGCTTTTTAAAAGCTAAAGAAGTTGGGTTGTATGGAGGCGGAGGGTGTGTGGAGCAGGAGTCATTAAATGTCTTTTTAATCCTTCCCCACTCGCCCCCCGACTCGACCCCCTAATGAATCATCATGCGTTCAGCTATTCTTATTCCATAAAACATTATCAAATAAACGATTTCGATTTTTTTAATGCGAAATATGTTTGTGAACAAACTTCTCTCTAAGGTAGTCCGAGCGAAATATCATTTTTCTTAGAAAGCAAATAATTTGGTCTCGTTTTAAAGAAAAATATCTCACCTATCCAATGACACCAAAAATTCTACTCCTTACCCCATTACTTTCGGAGATATTTGCCAAAAAATACCAGCCCTTTTACATGGGAAATGGTACGTGCATGCACTCCAGAGATTATTTACAAAACGAGGTATTTCTAGCACTCAAATGTCGTAAATAAACTAATAGCGTGTAGTTTGTATGTTTTGTCAACTATTTTTAAAAATTAATCATATTGTCACCGCAGTAAATTCTTTGGGATCACAAAAAACCTTCCGTTTTGATGGAGTTTCAAGCGTACCGCGTGAAAAAATTAGTCAAGTTAAAGACTTATTTAGATATTTTTATTTAATTACTGACCATTTCTGTCATATAAAACTATATTATTGCACCATTAATAATGCAATATTTAATTGATATGTCCTACAGCTGGTGAAATTAAAACATATAATTCGAATATGGTCTCTATTATGATTAAGGATCTATCACTCTCGGACTACCTTAAAAAAGCTCAAACTGAAGGGTATGTGGGGTTCTGCAATATTTTCTGAAGCGAATCTTTTTTCCGGCAGACGCAGCTCATCATTGATGACGGACGCAGCAACAGCCGGAGGATTAGAGCCAAGGCGTGGGAAGGAGACAAGGGTTGCCATGCCAACTACGAGCTGAACGGGAACCTGATCAAGGAGCAGCTAATGTCCACCACCACTCATATACCGGAGAGTTGCGTCTGAAGACCGAACGTCCAAAGGGTGCGAACGGCTGCTAGAGGCGACGGTGCTGCCGTCACGACTGCGCCGAGAACCTCCACTTCCTCCGCTACGTCCGCGCTTGGCTCGCCCTTGCGGCCACGTGGACAGGGATTTCCGGAATCATCGGCCGCTTCCAAAAAATGCGATCGCTTTACGCTTCCTCGAACGGAGTAAGTCGTGGATGACCTCGGAAATGCCAAGAAATGTAGGCGAAACGTCTCAAGAACAATTATGCCGTCTCGGGAAGGGAATTTATCGTGCTTCCCCAGTGTCTTCTTATTGACCCCTGGTGTCTGGGGTGCAATGGGAACAAGTATTTGTGAACTCTCGTCTCTCCGAAGCTACTGACACTGAAAGGGTATGACTTGTTTCTCCAACCGAGGCTCTAGTCCCCGATCGAAATTAAATCGGCTGTAGTTACATGAGATCGGTTGTGTAAAAAACGGTAATATGTAATAGAATTATGACTGCGGTTGTGAAAGTTTACTTTCGATGCGATTACCACGAATGGCTTCCTAATTGTCCAATCACCTAAGTACCTGCTGCATAGCCCTCAATTCATCTCCCACGACTAAAATTATTCTTCCTCTTATGTTTCTCAAATGTAAATAACCTAATGCAGTCTCTTTTCTCATCAACATTATTATTGCTCCGAATTTTCAGGCGGAAAAGTCTAGGATGATGTTTCCTCGGCTCACTTTAATACTTTCTCTTTTTCATCACTAGGAAGTTTTAGCCTTTCATGAGAATAATTCAGGATTGCCATTGCCTATTAAGTTGGGAAAATTTATCAAACTTGCGGTCATGTTTACCACACTACGTTTCATGTGGATTAGTTACTCTCGAGTGGCTCAGTTGAAATACAAGAAGGGAGTTAGCTAAGCCCTCTACGGCGACACGTGCGTTATGATTAAGCCATTTTAAAAGTAATGTCATGAAAATAAAATTTAACGAAATAAAATAGTAAAATATATGGGATAAAAATAGTAAAAATGACTTGCATTGTCATGTTCTCCAAAATTATGTTTTTATCGCAATAAAAAATATTGCGTGCCAACGCATCCATAGGCTGGCTGTTAATTGTTGAAAAGACTTGTGATGGCTTGAGGAGGACTCGGGACTTGAGGATTTCAGTTGGAAATCTTCAGGTCCGGAACCCTTCCTTCAATAACTTCGGACGTGAAAATGCAGACTGTGGCGCCGCCGCCGGCGGAAGTGTCCTCGGCCACTGTGAGCGAGCCTCCCGCTCGGATGTGTACGTCCGAATCATCTTACGTGACGTAGTTTCACTCTAACTTCAATCCGTTATTCTTGTGGCGATGTAAACCGGCAGCTGCATAAGAATGGATACATTTGTACGCCCACGTCTTGTTTGTCGGTCGTAATCATGTAGAATACAATTTTTATGTAAATCGTGTCGTGAAAAAAACACAGCTTGTGAATTAGCTCTAGCTGCTTTCAAGGGGATTCGATTAGCGTCGATTCCTTTTAGGTTATCATAAAATTTCATCAAAGGACCATTTGTTGCCGATTAAATTTCAATCTCGTGCATGCAAAATAAGTGTATTGAGGCCCTCCTCAGTGAGGCACCGAATTCTGGTCCAGCCAAACATTTATTTTTTATTGCTATACTCACTACACCTTACTGCTTGAATGAATAACGGTAATGTGATCCCCATTGAATTAATGTTCAGTAATATGTTTACAAAGAAGCCTCATGAGAGCTTAAACTGGGAAGGGGCCTTTGAAAATCGAACTTGCCTGTGAGAAAACATTTTCTTTAGACGAGCCTGGATAAATGCCATTGTTTATTGTTTTCAAATTTCTGAATCATGCACCCACGTTGTAAATAGTTGATGGAGGATGTAGATAAGGTTATGGAAGTTATCTGTTGACAATTGTTCACGTGTAGTTAATCTCAAGTCACCTGTAAATAAGGGACGATGATGTTTTTAGTTATCGAGAGAAATGAAATGTTTCATGTTACCTCACTGTTGTTGATATAGATGTACAGCGTTACTGCTCATCATAAGGTGTCAAATTGTGATCAATTTTCATTTAGCGGCCAGAATAAACAATTGGAGTGAGAAAAGAGGACTGAAAAATGCGGTGCGATAGTTTTCATGATATTTATTAGTTGCTTACCGACCTAAATGACTTGTGAAGCGAGATTTTGCTCTGGAGGTAGTTCATAGCTTTTCATAAGTCAACTGATGTGCCAAATTGTCTTCTCATCGGAATTTGTCCTCTGTGTGCCACATTCCAGAGAACTTAAAATGTTTGGGATATAGATATGACTGTCAATTATAAAAAATTTCTAGGAGATGTGACCAATTGTGTTAATGCATTATGCATTTTTCATTAGGAGTTATGATTTGCCGTGGAATATTGCGTGTGTGTGCAAGTGTGTAACGTAAATGCATGAAATTACCTCAATATTTTCGACTCTACGCTCAGTGCATATTTTGTACATCATTGGGAACTGACATTTTAATGCTATGCATTTATTCCTAGCAAAATATTTGTATTACCTTTGTCTATCCGTTCATTTCATTTTCATAATTAAATGCATATTTGTGTGGTGTTAAAGTTTTTTCCGTATCTCTTGAAAGTAACGGCGATACTGTCTGAAATTAGTGGCCGATCACAGCCAACTCAAACCTTTGCGTGGGATAGCGAGGATAAGAAATGCCAAATAATATCCCTCGCTTTCTCGACTGTTGCCGATGTATTTACATCATTAACGAAGTCATTACGAGACGTTAAAATGTAACATCATCGTAATAATCTTAATACACCGAAACTTGTAACTTGGCGAT
Organism: Ceriagrion tenellum; assembly: GCA_963169105.1. Lineage (NCBI taxonomy): Eukaryota > Metazoa > Arthropoda > Insecta > Odonata > Coenagrionidae > Ceriagrion > Ceriagrion tenellum. Next base: position 362,575 of record OY720643.1, on the reverse strand, counting down.
GGATAAAATATGAAAAATTACAGGTATTCTTTATCTTCGTAATGAGCGTTTTCACCTAAGTATCCAACGTTGCCTCCAAAATTGATTAAGTTAGCTTGGGATATTATCATTATATTTGGTAATACATTTTAGGCAACTTTATAGCATTATTAGTAACTGTAATAAACACGAATGAATGCCACTTGTTCTTTTATAGTTGCTTAGGCTTTAATCCGCCGGTAAATCAGTTTTAATGACACACCTATTCGGATATTTATGTAAATCTGTGACAACAGATTTCAATATATTTCGATATTATTAATGTCAACCATCCCTCGCCTAAGATTTCATGGCGAATTTAATTTTAATGTTACGTCGTTACCATATCGTTAACCTGTCGTTATTTCGGACTCACTGTTTCATGCGGTCTGTAACCAAGTTCTGATAACACAGTTCTCACAATGCATGTTAAGATGCGTTTTTTACAGAATATGTCCGGCGATTGTGCTGCGATGAGTTATCTTTCGAATGTACGCTCTCTGTTTGTTTTCGCAATCGGAGCTAACAGCATCTTCACCCTAGTCTCGAAGCTTGTGCGTAAGAATAATTCTTAGTCTGTTGTAGTTTCTTGACTACACATTAAAAACTCGTACGTCCCCGTTTATCCCCTACGCTCTAGTATCAAGACCCCAAGAAGCCGGCAGAACCGTAATAGAATCTTAAAAAAATAGTCGTCGTTACGTTGTAGATAATACAAGGATAATGGGACCGTTCGCATGCGTAAATCAATCTGTATCATTGTTTTACCCTTTCGTCCTCATCATTCCTCCCTAAGATAGGAATTGTAATAATTTATTGATTAATATTTGGATAGTTATGGAAACGATTTCTATGTCTCGAAGGCTCAAATTCTGCTACAATTTTTCGTGTTAATTAACTGTTTTTACCTTCCTACGCTTTAGAATGACCAATGGCAGTCTCACATTCAAACTATTTCTCTCCTTACATGAATTCATGTTATGCGGGGAAAACATCGCTTTTCGGTGAATGCGACTAGGTCAGAGGTTAAACATATTCCATTCGAACGTACGCTCATCAAACCCGGAACGGTAACAGCATGTCGCAAGCAGGAGGAAAGTGTTAATAGCGTGAGGCTATTTATGGAGACCAGTGTAATCCCACTGAAAATTGAAAAAGTAGCAATTGATCACGACTGGTGGTTCACGTTATAAACAAAGCGTTTAGGTTATCAATCATGAGCGGTAATTCCTTCTTAAGTTTTCCATATACGTGCAACCGAGATCCCTTCCTGTGTCACCATTAACAACCGATTCGTAAATATACGAGACGTTTGTGATGGCTTTGAATTAGTGAATGTCATAAGACGGTGAACATTGATGAATTTATTTTTCTGAGAAGTAAGAAATCCCTCTGAAGTTCGTTAAAATCCATCCTTGAAATTATGGCAGATAAATGAATTTTGACGGAGGAGTTTTAATTACATAATATCCAGTAACGGACGGTGTCTGTGTATTGCGAATTCTGCTAAAGGTATATTTTCTCATTGGCTTGATCAATAAGATATGGATCAATAAGATCTAACAACACGAGAATATCAGCTCGGAATTGGACTGAAATAAGCTAAACTCCTTAAGTTCTTCGATTTTTAGAATTCTGGAGGAGTGAACTAGGCATGAATCATATCTACCGTAGAATGATTACTAATCGAACAGTCCGCGCTTTCTTTGTCGTTTGCCTTACCCAATGCCGCCCTTCATATGTACAGACTAGACAACAGAATAAAACCATTCGTGTTCGCAAAATCGCTACCCAGCATTCTTATTGAGAGACGAACATGCTCGGACAAGAGTGGCTTCGTCGACAAAGTGGTGTGTACTCCATCGAGTGTTGCAATTGAAATAAGGACTGTTTAAAAGACTGGCTTCTTCGTTGAAAATGTAATTTAAAAAACATGATCGATCAAACCATTTCACGTTTTTTTTTAAACGAGTGCATCTATGAATGTGTGAAGTGGTTGGTGGACATCCTGTGACATAATAATCATTAATATCATCGTGATGTTCATGCATTGTTCGTATGTTGTCGTTGTAAAATGATGATCATAATGTAATGTCAATGTTTGCCAGATGCTGAATGCGCATTCTCGCCCGACGGTGTTGGAATTTTCCAAAACTTCATCTGAAGAGAGAGAGAGAGGATGTGCCACATTCAATACGCGTCGGTCATAGTTACCATTTCCGATTTTAAATGAACATTGTTGACCAAAAAAACTGTGTTCCAGGGATATTTTTTAAATGGGTGTTTTACCGAGTGCAAGTCGATGAAAAGCATTGTAACAGCAGCAGTAACTGTTTATTTTCAGGAAAATAGAACCATTGATGACATTGTTGATAGCCAAAATTGTAAATGTTTATCCCTATGTGAGTTGCAAAACCAATCCAACCCTATATATAATGCTTGAAAATGAAATACTTTTTTGTAGTCTAAAGTAAATATATTTAGCTGTCGAAAATTTGGTTCTGGCAAACTAAACAGTCTGTGATTTGCATAATGTATAAAGTACCACAAGCGTTGTTATTAAAGCAATTACATTTTTACTTTGGCTGTTAATGGCTGAAAAATCGTCCTTCTTTCCTAGTTATTAATATGCATCATCTTTAATGTCATCTGTAAAAAAAAAGGTATGTAAGACTTATGTTAGTTTTCTTTGCGATTCCCTTGCTATATTACAGTGGTTACTGTGCCGCATAGGCGACTTATAAGTTTCAAAGGAGTCTACTCTCTCCAAACTACTCCTATTTTCCCAAGTATCATTATTGTTTTTCCTAATTCTCTCTTTATACATGCATACCAATCACGCCGTTCCCTTCCGGGGTAGGCAGAGTCACTAAGTTTCACTCATAAATACATACTTGTACACCTAACTCTGCTTCAATAATTTCCTCCATACTGACCTATCCTTGCAAACCTCTTTCTCCTCATTTACACTGCTTCATACACGCTCTCCTGTTTTTAAGACTCCTAACATTCCTCCTCCTAATAATTTCCTCAACCACATTCAACCACAACTTTCTCGGCCTACTTCTACCTCTCGCACCATTCATTTCATTCTTATATATCTGTTTCGTTATCCAACTCTCATCCATTATCTCAACATGGCCAAACCAACGAAGCACATTTTTCATATATGTCCATTACTGGAGCATCTAATCCACACTCATTTATTACCCTCTCATTCCTAACCCTATCCATCCTACTTTTGCCGCAAACACTCCTCAGATAACTCATACCCACGGCTATTATGATTCGAAATCTACGGAACATGGAAGGATCCCATTTTCTGTTTGGGTGTGTGTGCACTATGGTTGGTCACTGTCGAGGAAGTAACATTCCCGTACCACCTTTCCACCTTTTATCAAATGTATATACTACATGCCCTAAGAAAAACACTGCTACACTGCCAAGTCTAAATAAAAATCCAATGAAATCTATTAATATTTCTTGTCGCGGCATCGAAAATCACCTGGTTTCCACTAATTTCAAGAAATCACCTGATGGTGATCAAATTACCCTCCGAGTTTATGACAAATTGGTGGCAGAAATAGCACCGTGCTTGAAAACAATATTTCTATTCTAAATATATTTTAAAAATTTCTTTCAAAATGTCGAGTCCCTCCATCACGTAATAGATACTGAAATATATAATCTTCAGTTCAATTATGGGGCATTTATATAGTCAAAATTTGTTAATTCCACACCGGCATGGATTCCGGAAAGGCAGGTCTTGCGGAGCACAGCTAACCCTCTTTTTCACGAAATTCTTTCCTCTGGATAAAGGTTCGTCCAGGTAGACGTGATATTTTTAGATTTCAAAAAAGCTTTCGATAAAGTTCCGCATTCAAAATTACTTCTTAAGCTAAGCTAAAAGCCTATAAAATACATCACGATGTAATGTTTTGGATCAAAGGTTTCTCAGACAACCACGAACAGGGCATTTCTAGATGGAGTTAGTTAAGTTACAATGAAGTAACATCAGGTGTACCCCAGGGATGTGTCAATGGTCCCTTCTTATTCCTTTTGTGTATTTATGAAATCACCGCCGTTGTTTTGGGCAAAATTTACCTTTTCGTGGACAAAGCAGAATTGTGCAAGGGTATTAAGTACGAATCTGATAGGATTGCGTTGAAAAGAGACGTATACACTATAAACGAATGGTGAAACACTTGGCAGTTACAATGAAATTTTTCGAGGTGCGTTGCTATGATTTTTTTTGATAAAGAATAACTCGCCCAATGAAACGTACACAATTGTGTAGTTGTGGAGTCATTTAAGTACTTAGGAGTGACCCTTACTCAGGACTTGCCCTTGGGGAAGCACATGTAGGTAATTTGCGGACAGGTAGATTGGGATTTATAAAAATACTAGGAAAATGTGACGAAAAAGTAAAGGAGTGATATTATGTTTTTTCTCACCTGAGACCTCACATGGAGTACGCCGCTAGTATATTTGACCCTTATGAAGTAGGACTAGTTTCAGATATAGATAGAATACAGTGGAGAGCAGCAAGATTTGTTAAAAATGTTAGCGATTGACATAGCTATGTTACTGAATTGTCGATGGGATTAGGGTGGGAACCACTGATTGAAGGGAAAAATATATAGATTTGATATATTACGAAAGTTTTATGTAGACTTTTTTGGCGGATGTTCAACATATTTTGCTGTAGCTAAACTATTATAATAGAAAATACCACAGGAATAAGATTTTTCGCTCCCAATAAGGGACCATAATAGTTCCGATAGCTGGTTTCTTTGAATTTTTGACCCTCGCTAGGCAGAATAGACTTTGCACTTGAGCTTAATATCTTACCATCATCGCTAACAATTCAACCTATATGAACTTTACGGCATGATATAGCTTTCTGCATGGCTTAGTACCTTGTGGTACTTATCAATCACATTAATAATACTAACCAGTAGTTACTTGGTAGCATGTTAGTCTGCGTAGCACTCTCCTAGTATCTGGTCTCACCGCGTATTTTTATCCTGGCTGCTGTTGGCCGCTGCGCCCAGCAGTCGGGGGAAGTGTGAGGTTCTGAATTCAGCTAGTACGAGTGGTACATACCTGTTGTGATCATTCAGTGCCACATTCCCAAGCATAGTCTTGCACGGTATTTCGTAGATGTAGATATTAACCACCACAGCAAGGGCTTTTTTGGGTGAGCGGTTGTGGTTGGTCACTGGCGAGGAATTAGTTTTCCCGCAAACCACCAAACTAGGTTTTTCTCGATTGATTTTGTTCCACTTTTACCTTTTTGACGATTGGTGCTAATTTATAATCTCATTACGGTCATTGGAGATATTTCTGTCGATCATTTCTTAAGAGGTCACAAAGCTCAACTTTCTAAGATTTCAGCCACCATCGCACACATCCGATTCCGAATCCATTACAAGCCCGTGGCGGCCAACCCCATGCATGAATTTAGCTCATTTCTCGTCACTCCAAATGGAATTTCAAATTACCTACCGGAACTATATTTCCCAAGCCTCGCCTCTCCAGTGGCTTGCGTGGATTGCGGCACGCAGTCTGTCTTTATCATTCTCGCCCACCCATCTCGCCATCGTTTGTAATTCAAAGTCTATTCGGACGTGACGGAGCCAACTCCATAGTCAAGCGTGAATATATATGTTTGAACCAAAGTGCGCGGATAGGAGAAAGGGATATTGACTGCGACCCTTGCAGACCATCCGAGGAGGTCACTCCCGCTCTTCCTCACTGACGACAATGGGGTGCTCCAAAATGTTGTTTCGTAACTTTTGGGGGCGACATTTGATTAAGTAAAGATACGCTTGAAACTTTGCATGATGTACTTGATTATTAATATGAATTGATAAAATTCAAGGAAATAGAAGGTTGCCGATTTGGTTTCTTGGCAATTTAATGCCATTTGAACAGGAAACCTTAAGAAACTTGACGAATATTCGAAACCCCTGTAATATATCTGTTACGCTTGGGTTGCGAACTTCTTCAGGGATAATTTGAATGCATGTTAATTAATCTGAAATTATTAAGTTAAAGAACTGATATCATGTTCTCAGGTGATCTGATTGACTTTAATTTGCAAGTAAAATTTCGACATTTTATTTCGAGGTGTGTTTACGAGATATATCAAGGTGACGGGTGCCGTCATTCATTTGTTAAAAAATATTTTTTGATACTTGTAAATACCAGCAGTAGTTGCCCGTTCCACTCCGCAAGTATGACCCAAGTTCGTCCCGAAGTTCTAATATACAATGCACAAAGAGACTTCACCTGATTTTACACAGGGCCAGAGATAATATAGTTCTCGTAGATTGCAGATGCCTCAGGTATCAAAATCAAAAAAATAAAAGTAAGAAACAAAACACGCAGATTCATCGAGGAGCACGGTTTAATGGAATCTTTTTTCCAGCCTTGAAATCCGATCAAAGTGCTATTTCTATTGAATTAAAGATTTTATAATTTAATTATTTCCGTAATATATCATAAATGTTGAAATAAGCTGGATTACAGTCCATATTTTACTGTAATACGATTTCCTCGGATAATTTACATCTTAAAAATTTGTCCGCGAAAAAAGCATTTATTTCACTTATATATAAATATTCTATACTCCCAAAGGTCTCACCCATTCTCACATTTGAAACCACTTCATGTTGAAATTGCAGCAAAATGCGTGGAAATTTATAATTCCATAGTATATACTTATCAAACAGAGGGCACATCTTTCTCTGAGTGGCCATTTGATCACAAGGATTACAATTTAATCATTTTACCTTGGGGTAGCGTAGTAGTATTTTTTATTTACTGCACTGTATGAAGTGAGTATAATATTGTGATATTAAATTTAAGAGTTTAAAATACCAATGTCATATGAAATAAATGAGGCTGTAAATCAGAAGACCTGTAAACGCCAAATTAATTGTTAATATAGACGTAAACAAGGCATTGTCAATGCGAATTTCAAGTCCGTTGATGCCATCCCGAAGCCTTTTTTGATGAAATTGTTTCAAAGAGGACCATATTTTTATCGCAATTTTTTACCAGTTCAAATTACTATGATGGGAATAAGATATTTTGAATATTGAGCTTTCGTTTATTTTGAAAAAATCAATCATGAATCGCTATTTTAGCAGTAATTTCAGGAAAGAGAAACTCGTTTTCTAAATAACCTCAAATTTTACCACGCACAAATTTGTTTTGGTTAGTAAGTTTTATAAAAAGACGAAGCACAAAAATTTGCGTCAAAAGCCTGGCAATTATACCCCGCCTCTAATCTCACCGTGCACTTCCATATTTCTAGTCAATTGAAATGTCAGTGACGAAGCAAGGATGTCATTTTGGGGGATGGTAGTCTAGCTTGAGCGTGAGCAAAGGGTGTGGGGATAGGAGTACCCGGGAGGGGGCGGGCGAATATTTTTTAAATAATGATTAAAACTTCAATGGTTTCAGCCTTAACTTTGTAAAACTTTTCCATTATGTTCAGGAATTAACACGACTTTGTAAGTCTACGTAGAACATTTATTGGACAATAAATCATCATCAATGTAGATGTCCTAAGACAGGTTCCGGCTGAACTCCTCCAACCTTCTCCATTTTGCGCCCACATTTTCACCTCTTGATAACTCCTGTTCTCCCTCAAATCCGTCAACATATCAAATTTTCTTCTCCCTTTCTTGCATTTTCCTTTCACTTTTCCTTCCATTATCTCACTCAGGAGGCAGTCATGCCTCATGACATACCCCAACCAGTTTGCCTCCTTCCTTCTTCTTATTGCATTCATGGTTGATCTTTTCTCGTCAATCCTTCTCGATAATCAATATTCCACAAGAAATATTCTACTACAGTTTAGTTGATTCCTGAGCATTTAGGATTAAAACTGTGTGTTTGGGACAGTTAAGAGTGCGATTGCGAATGCAAGTGAACAACTTGTTTTCATAGATTTTTGATGCTCTCATACCTGAAACAATAAAATCCCCTTTGGGTTTGTTTGAAATTTATCTTCATATTAATTTGAAAAATTGTTCAAAATAAATAATAAATCTAATAAACATTTTTAGTATAAATAACAAATATCATAAATATTCCCAATAATGCCATTTTTTTATTTATTCGGAATTTCGAGGAATGAGGTGAGCGCTTCGGACAACCCTCTCCTTGCCAACGTCCCTGGAGAGGCAATTGTGTGTTGGCCTTGCCTTGGGAAATCTAATGAAAGACAATCCGATGAAATGGTACCGATCCAGTTAACACCGACACCAAGACTGAGAATATCACTCAATTACTTGAAATGTCTATGACGTAAACTCTTGAGGACACGAAAGGCCAGTACTACATCGCATTTCACAGAGACGTTGAATGAGTGATATGTATTACAAAAACGATATCGAAAGCTACATCGGGAGATCAGACAATGGCGACAAAATTATGTAGACAATTATCCGGAGAACTAAACATTTCCTTTTCCCACGAATGACTCACGTTCGTCGAGCAAACAAATGGATATACCATTTTAGGTAGTTTGAGCGAAAAATAATTTTACTTAGAAATCAATGAATTTGGTCTCATTTTAAAGAAAAATATCTCACCCTTCTAATGACACCAAAAATTCAACCCCTTACCACATTACTTTCCGAGATGTTTGCCAAAAAATACAATACCAGCCCTTTTACATGGGAAATTGTAGGTGTATGCCCTCCAGAGAGACATTATTTGCAAAATAAGGAATTTCTAACACTTAGATGTCGTAGAAAAACTAACAGCGTGTAGTTTTTATGCTTTCTGAACTATTTTTGAAAATTAATCATAATGTCACCGAAATAGATTCTTGGGTATCACAAAAAACCTTCCGTTTTGAAGGAGTTTCAAACGCACCGCGCGAAAAGAATGAGTCAAGTTAATGACTTATTTAGATGTTTTCATTTGATTACTTACCATTTCTGTCATTTATTAATATATTATTGCACCATTACTAATGCAATATTTAATTCGTGTGTCTCACAGTTGGTGAAATTAAAACGTATAATTTGAATACGACCTCTATTAAGATAAGATGGAACCATCTCCCTCGGACTACCTTAAGCTGAACGTTTTTCCGTTTGGGATTGTATTCTCTCCTCAATCCTTCTTCATATACTCTCCTCTTCTTAATGGCTAGTGCAATAGCACCTCCTGCCGCACGTCCTTGCTTAGGTAAGACAATGCAATAAAATATAAAGTGATTTATTTCGTTTTGAAATCGATCGCATTGCTCAGTCATGGTGGAGGTTCTCTGTCGACTGAAGTAACGTCCAAGAGCTTACAATAGTCGGTTCTCCCGTTCGCACGGCCATACGAGCGACTCGTGATCGTCAAGTGTTACCTTTCACAGACATGGTCTTAGGAAGTGAACGGGATGCACCGACACGGTAGGTGCTCTGATCCCTCCCTCTCTGCACCACTCCGAATGCAGTGCTGCACCCATGCGGGACGAGACGGGTGAACAAGGCTCGGTGGCGTTGAGTAACTCGCCTCTCCATCTCCAGGACGACACGCGTATCCGATTGTTATTCCCGGCTGCTTGGCGCCGCGTGTGTAATCAATAGCTGACTAGATCAGCTGTTAACGCTCATGCACCGCGAGCCTACTCTGACATCGGCTTCCATCGAAAGAAACGAAGGAAAGAAAAGTAAAGACTGTTAGCTGTCCATCGAAGGAAGAAGAGGACATGACTGCAGAAGAATATGATGGCCAAAGGAATCATAATTGCATATTACAGAGGCAAAATTGAGTATGGAGCTATCGCAGCGCAAATAATTTACCCAGCGCATTTTGCTCTTACGATTAAAACACGTGATAATTACCATTTCGGGTTTCATGTTTGCATTGAGCAAACAGAAGCGGGAGGGATATATTGGGATGCCAATGCATTTCTCATGTTCCAGTGAAACAAAATTAACCGTTGTTCTGCGTTTTCATGGCGACTGTACAATGTGTTGGATAAAAATCTTTAGTAGCCATTGTTACGTAAAATGAAGATTTTCGCCATTTTCTCGCACTGTTTGCCCTTAATGTCACTACCCTCTATTAGGACCATCCAAAGTAACCCTTTCTGCGGGTAAAAGTTTTCAACCGGGATCAGTTTCACTCCCACAGTAAAGTGATGATCTTGCAGTTTGGTATGCGGTGCAAAACAATTTTCGCAAGACATCCTGCGGGTCGATTATGTAACTGTCATAGCCGTCATAACCATTGTTCGTATGACGGGGGCGTCATAGCTATGACGGCTAGCGAAAAGGAGCGATTATGTAAATGTCATAGCCGTCATAACCCCGTCATAGCCGTCATATCGTACGACGCTCGAATACCCCCGTCTTAGGCGTCATAAGGTCGTGGGATATGAGTATTTACATCGACTACGAAGGATATCAAACAATATTTCATTGAAAAATAGTAGAATATCATCGTATTTACTCTTAAAGATGTGGAATTCAAAAATTTTACTAAGAATATGATTCTAATCTTGAGTACACACGTTAAATTTTGCGCGAATACGTGTCAAGTATTCTGACTCACACGATGAATTGCAAAGGTAGGTAGGTACTCTAATATGTTACTTCGGTATGTTTTCGGAATTATTCGACGGATTTCTCATTTCGTTTTAAAATATGAAACTTAACTTCATTGCTATTATAACACATGTCGCACAAGAACGATTATCAAAAAATTGTAAATGATGTTTGTGGACTTAACTCCCGTTAACTCTACTCATTTGCACGCATAATCATACAATTACAACTTTCAAACTACACGTATTGCATGCGGCCGGTTATGGAAACTCAGGATAGACTTGAAGCCGGTGGGCCAAAATCTAAACTGCACACCTCTTCAAAATAGTACCGTATTTTATTCCAAACATTGACCTATTTACTTCGAGACCTCTCTCCGGGATCCTTAAACGCATACGGTTAATGTTGGACAAAAGTATGCCTATTATGCGATTGGTTTCAAATTAAGGGTACCGCATAGTAGCTGCTAATCATATTTCACAATATTAGCTTGTAAACTTAATTTATATGAGGAACTTGGCAAACAAAGTATCCATTTATTTTCAAGCATTAAAACGCTCACTTCTTGTTTACATGAGTAGGTACTTCTGTTTGCTGTGGTTTGTTCATATTTGGGAAACGATAGTTTCCACGGTTGCCGTTAGTCAATTTTTTTTGGATGGGTGGAGGGGATGAGTCGGTGATTTCCATTGGTTCTTCTCGTTTATGAAGGGCTACCAACGTACTATTAGCTAAGTTTGGTTCCCTGTCACTACGTAGCGTCATAAGCCTACTGACGCTCGCTTATACGATCGCTCGAGCGACATAGCCGTCATAAGTTGCCCGTCATAGCTATCACCCTTATGACGCCTATGACATTTACATAATCGACCCGCTGATATATTTGGCAGCCGTAGTTTCTCATCGAAATTCGTAGGCCGATGTTTTTGCGACAATTATTCAACTTATAGCCATTATTAATTACTATTGTGCGATAACTATGTACAATGGACATCAATACTTGTAACTATGGACATCAATACTTGTAGCAATCAATGGAGATTAGCTACGCAATATTTCAACGTGCGAAATGAAGAATATGTATTTGAGTAAACATTGAGTATTGGCCACGCTTATTATATTCCGGCCAGTCCTTCTGACTATAGCCTCGTACTATCGCTCGCACCATTGTTGCAACTCTGCACGCAACTCACACAACTGTGGCAAACTCAGTGTTAGCCTCACTGCCTGGGCATCGCGACGAACAAGTAATGAGTAAGCGAACGCCATATGCTACACAACATTCCTGAGGCGTTTTGAAGCTAATGTTTTTCTTCAAGAAAATGGCACATTGCTATGCTTATTCATAAAAGTTGCATCATCTGTTTCACTATAATGATTGGCTTTTTTATTATAATGATTTGTAAATAAATTCACCTTGCAATATTCCACAATGGTTTTTATTATTCCGACCTAGGTTTGGACTCAAGTCATTATCAAGGTCCTTGACTTAAGTCATTATCAAGGTTAACTTGAGTCGAAACATTGGTCGGATTAATAAAAACCATTGTGGAATATTACAACGCGAATCTATTTACAAATCATCGCAATGTTGTTCCACCAAGTGAAGCCTGAGAATTTATTATATATATTTTATTTTAGTTATTCATAATTTCCGGTTTCCACTCGCGACGCCAGTGTTCGACCAATATAAAATGACAGCGCTAGGAATTATATATAACCACGGTCCGGACGTGCATTCACCCTACGATCTCAAGCAACGGACGATCGCGCGTACGAACGACAGCGGCGTGGACGGTGTAGAATTGGCGCCGTCTAAGTTGAATTCAAAAGAGCGGATAGCAAGATCGCGTACGGCATTGTGGGAAACGAGTCCCACGAGGGAGAGAAGAAGAGGGGGTTGAGAAAAATAGGGGAAGGGGAGAGCTCAAGGACACTCACGGAAACCTCCCCCTCCCTCTTCCTCCCACCCTCCCCCTCACCCACCCACCCTGCAATGGAGCCAACTTTCCAATGCCGCTAAGCTAGTCTCGCCCACACCCTCACCAAACACTCTTTCTGTTTCGAGTGACGCCACCGGCAGAAACAGCACGCGCTTGCACCGGCCGGCTTGGGCTTATCTCACGGGAGCGGAGTGATGACGAGCGGACAGTTTTCGCCGCAGCTGCAGCAGTCGCTCTCTAGCGAAGAGACAGCGGAGGACTCCTCGTTGTCGTCATCGAGGTCTACTCTGATCCTCTTTCGACGGACGGTAGACGGTCGCCTCGTTGGGAGTCGGAGCAGCAGCTGCAGTAGCACCGTGTGCTTCTCGCCCGCGATGGGTGCGTCTGCCGCCAAGGGCCTCCGGTCGTGCTCCGGGGACCTCACGAAGGGTCGCAGGGCCCTGCTGGCCTGCTCCGCCGTGGCCCTGGGTCTCCTGGGGCACCGCCTGGCGTGCGGGTGGGCCGCGAGGAGGCGCCTGTCCATGCTGAGCGGCGCCAACCTGAGGAGGGCCGTTCTCATCACTGGATGCGACACGGGTCTGGGGTTCTCGCTGGCCCTGAGGGCCCACGATCTGGGCCTCTGGGTGTTCGCCACGTGCCTGAGGGGCGAGGGGGCCGGGGCCCGGAGGCTCCGAGAGCTGAGTCCCCGGAGTGGGAGGATGCAGGTGCTACAGATGGACGTGACGGACGGCCAGAGCGTCTTTGCCGCCAGGGACACCGTCTTGCGACAGCTCAAGAAGAACAACCTCGGTGAGTGCAGAGGGCGCATTCGGAAATACGTACTATCCCTCTCTCTCTCTCTCTCTCTCTCTCTCTCTCTCTCTCTCTTGGTTTGCGTATTACCTTCCGTTGTTTCGAAGAAATCCAGCCCACGCATTACTGTGATATGTGAACTACCTAAATATTCTTCCTCATGGTGTCCTAATGCAGTGGCGTAGCTAGTGTGTGCTGCCCGGGGCGGCCCTTGAGTTTGGTACCTCCGGCCCCACGAAAAATACAGTTTGCACAGTAACGCACACAAAGTTTTATATATGTTAACTAGTTAGTGTACCATTGTGACATTTCTTTCAAATATAGTATGCTTTAAGTACATACCAAACATGCTCGCACTTTATAACATCTAAATCTACATCTACGTGATACCCTGCGAGCCACCACGAGGGTGTGTGGCAGGGGGTGAAGATCACCAAACATGCACTATTGACATGCAGCTAGATGGTTAGTATCTACATAATATGAAATGGATTATTGGTTGTTATTACATGCATCATGCACTACAGACTACTCTAACTATATTTCACCTACCTATACCTTTGCTACGCTGCCTATTGTTCTCTCTTATAGTACGAGGGAAAAATGACATTTTAAATCTATCGGTACGACAATCTATCTCTCTAATTTTGTTAATATGATCAAACCTAGCATAATACGCAGGGGTTCTCAATATATATCTAACGTCATCTGTGAACAACTCTGTTTCGAATTTACTTAAAAGGTTTAACCTAAATTTTAACCTGCGTTCTGATAGTAATTCCCATCCTAGTTCTTCTATTAACCTCGTAACACTAATACAATTATCATAACGGCCTTTAACAAACCTAGCAGATCTCCTTTGCACGCGCTCTAATTCTTTTATCATACCTTCCTCGTAGGGATCCCATATACTAGCGGCATATTCTAAATGAGGCCTGACAAGTGTAAAATAGCTTCTTTCTCGTACTCTCTCATCGCATTTGCCTAGAACCCTTTTTACGAATCCTAATCTACGGTTTGCCACAGTTATTTCCCTGATGTGTTTCCCCCATGACATGTCTTCAGTGATGGTGACGCCTAAGTATTTAATTGAATCTACGTTACATATTTTGTTTTCTTTGATGCAATAATTATTCCGGGGAAAGTCATTCTTTTTCCAAAAATTCATAATCGCGCATTTCTTCAAATTCAATTCTAGTTGCCATCTATCACACCAATCATCAATCGCATCTAAATCCTTAGCTAAACACTGACTGTTCTCTTCATTTCTAATTTCCTTATACACTACTGCATCATCGGCAAAAAGACGGAGCTTGCTATTTTTTACTACTGTATTCAAGTCGTTTATGTACATAAGAAATAAAATTGGGCCTATCACGCTTCCCTGGGGAACACCTGATGTAACTTCTACTTCGCCGGAGCTGACACCATCTAATACCACCCTTTGAACGCGTTCATGTAAGAAGTCTCCTATCCAGCCTACTATATTACTGTCTATTCCGTATGATGCTAACTTCGCGAGTAACTTACAGTGGGGAACCATGTCAAAAGCTTATCTTATGTCAAGATACGTTTCGTCTACCTGTACGTTACCTTCTTCGGAAACTAAAATATCGTGAAGAAAAAAACCTAATTGAGTTTCGCAAGACCGTCCTTTTCTGAACCCATGCTGGTTTGTTATTAATAAATGCTGGCTGTCGAGGTGTCCCATTATTGATGTAACTATTATATGCTCTATAATTTTACATGATAGTGACGTTAATGATATTGGTCTATAATTACTTGGCTGTTCCCCATCTCCGCTTTTATAAATTGGGGTCACGTTTGCTATCTTCCAGTCTTTGGGAACCCGGTGTTCTTCGAGGGATTTTTTAAATATTACTTTAAAATACGGAGCCATTTCGAGAGCTAATTCTTTATAAACACGAGCTGGAATTTCATCAGGACCTGATGACTTGTTCGGGCTAATGTTACTTAGTAAGGATACGATTCCGCTACAAGATATATCGATTGGGGGCATTGGTTTTTGAAATCGGTCTGGTATGGTTTCGCGGAAACTATGCATAGATTGATTAAAAACACTCTGAAAAAAGTAATTAAAAAATTTGCCTTATCTAAACTGGAAGTTACTATTTCGCCTCTATCGTTTTTCAAGGAATTAACTGTTGATTTTGTAGTTCCCTGCACTTCCCTAACATATGACCAAAATACTTTCGGATTTCCCTCTAGTTGTTCTCCAAGTACTTTTATCTTGAATTCGCTAAACGCTTTTCTAAGGGCTGTTTTTGCGGCTGCTTTACAAATTTTATAATGCTCGATAGTATTTTTTAGGTCGGTATTAGCTACATTTTTCTTAGTTTCGCGTGGCTAACTCGTTGGCGTTTTAAACATTTTCTAACCTCCGCGTTGTACCACTTTGGTTCCCTATTCTCGCTCTTATACTTATGAGGTATATATCTGTTGAAAAGTGACCGTGTAATTTGGAGGAACTCTTTCCAATTTTTCAAAAGATGTCTTTAAGTCACGCCTAAATCCGTTAAAATCTGCTTTACTAAAAAGGTAAATCTTTCTTTTTAATTTAAAATTTTTTCAGTATTGAGGGAAAATTTTACGTATACTACCTTGTGGTCGCTTATTCCATCGACATTTTCAGCTTTAATAACTTTTTCAGGGATTTTTGTGGCAAGTAAATTGAGAACATTCTCCCCCCAATTAGGCAAATTTACTATTTGATGTAGTGCGTGTGATGCGAACAGGTTAAGCAATGACTCGCAGATTTCTTTGTCCCTACCTCCTGACTTATGACTGCATGTTTTCCAATCTATCGATGGTGTATTGAAATCTCCACCTACAATAATCTGTCGTTCGTTACTATGGGAATTAATGGACCTGATCTGTTTCTCGAGTTCTAATACTGAGTGTACATCGGAATGGGGTGGTCTATAGTAGGCACAAACATATATTACTTTCGAATTAGCACATTGAATGGAACACCATACACTTTCTATTATATTATCGGGAATCACTTCTCTTTTGCTGACTATTGTGTTCTTAACTGCGATAAATACTCCCCCTCCCGGTCGACTCTCTCGATCTCTCCTGTATACCCTAAAATTTACTGGAAAAATTTCACTATCAGCAATATCGCTTGTTAACCAACTTTCGGTTCCTATAATTATGTCAGAATTAGTACTCTCTATAAGGTGATGGAATTCAGGTATCTTGCTTCTTAAACTACGACAATTAACTACCACTACTGAAAATTCCTCTGTTTTAATATGTCTGCCTATTGTATTTGTGGGGTTTGTGTTTTCTAAATTATTGGGAAAGTTACAGTTTGGAAATTCATGGGTGTTGTTTTGATTTATATGTTTTTCCTTTTTCTGTGCTTTCTTCCGTCCCGATAAACTTGTACTGTGTTGTCTGGTCAACTTGTTATTCTTTGCTATCCTGATGAGTGGCAGGTTATTTAATGGCCCACTATTTGACCTACTCTCTTCCCTAAATATTTCTAATTTATTGTTATCTATTAAGCTTTTCCTAGGCACTAAGCTTTGCGTACTCTTTATTATCTGACTTTCCGGAAAAGCACTGATTTCGCCCCCACTAACTGACCTAGTCTCTTGCCTACCATGTATACTAAACTCGCTGGGTATGCTCAAATATCCTGCACGCTACCTTCTGCGATGCATCATACGTATAATGGACACCTGAACGATTTAGTGGCACCCGACACGAATTCAGCACCGGCTTAGATCTAAGAACTCCGCTCCCTCGCTCCCACAGACTTCACGGAGTCTCTGGTTTATGCCTTCCCATTTATAAGTAACACTGTTTAACTAAAAAGCAAAATGATGTAGAGCGGAAAATAGTGAAAATGTGTAAACAATTAAGACCATATTTATTTCTGAAATAAAAACTTCAACTTTCTACTAAGTAATTTTTTTCCTCTTTGTTAGCAAATTCTTCAATGACAATGTCAAAATTTATTTCATCTGTCAATTGTTGCTCTATAGACATTATGGCAAGATTTCTCAGACGCAAGGTGCTCATAGTAGATCTTAGGTAATTCTTGATCAGTTTCAGTTTCGAAAAGCGCCTCTCACAGGTAGCAACACTAATAGCAATCGTGAGGAAAATCCGCAGCATTATTAGTTTTTGGACTCGAGTTCCCAAGGTTATACTTTTAAATGAACTGCAGAAGTTCAAGGAGGCCATCTTTCCTCATCTGTATACCAACTTCAATATCGGCAACAGCAGTAAAATGCTAGTCTTTTTTTCCAAATGAGGAACCCCTCTTTATTAATGTTGTCGTGATCTATTTGACACTTATATTTATCATGCAAAAGATTCAACGGGGTAAGAAAGGCATGCTTCTCAGCAAGTGCATGAAGCTGTTTAATTTTCAAAGTTAATTCTTGGATCACTCTGTCCAGCGAAGAAAACATTTCTGTCGTTCTATGTCGCATGTAAATTCAGCGTCCTGTGATCCTTCACCTATCATGTTTCTTCTTTTTGGGTCAACGCTGAGGCTCTATGACTATCCCCAGATCATTGCAAATTTCTTTGGCGTAGTTAACTCCATTAATCACTGGCTTGTCCCTGTTTTCAGCTGGAAATATTTTTACAGCCCTGAGTTTTACTTCACATTTTTGTATGTTCAATCCTTTGGTTGGAAGACAAATCTGTGTGCCATTCATTTCTAGGACGGATCCCGAAAGGCCGAGGAAGCACAGAAAGGAAAATAATTGCATTGCTCCAAGTAGAGCACCAGCATCTACCCTTGAAGCCGTATTTTTTTCTTCACTAGTTAACATTTCTGGGGCACTTTTGTGAACTGTCTCTATTATGTGCTTGACACTTTCACCAGTGACTGAAGTTAAAACTTCCCAGCGCTGCGTTGATGAAGAAAAAAATACAAACAAACATTCCGCATATCCAAAAAAAGTAACAGAATTCACACCAACCGAAGCTGCATGAACACTTGCCAAATTCAGTGAGTGATTTGTACAAGCGACGAATTCTGCTTTTGGATTAATTTCCTTGAGGCGTTTCTGAACACCAATATGCAGACCAGCCATCATCGCAGCGTTATCATACGCTTGCCCTCTACAATTTTGAATATCAATTCCGTCTTCCTCAACAAATGATTCCACAACCGTCACTTCATCTCCATCGATCATATTATAGCGTAAAACTTGGCTCGTTTGAATCTTATGTGAAACATTAGGAGTGCTGTCAAATATCATGCAAAAGTAATTGGCTTTTCTCACTTGCTTGATTTTGCTTCTTACGTTTTCTCCCAACATTTCTATACACTCAATCTGAAGAAAAAGAGGCAGATAGGAAGTAGCAAACTTTTCCCAGCTGGAGTCTTAGATGTTCACGTAGCATTGGATCATATTTCGCCAGCAAATGCACTAGCTCTAAAAAAATTCCTCTACTTTCTGTTGCTTCAAGTTTCAACATCAGACCAGTTTCTCTCACAATTGACTCCTTCTCGGTGACGCCGTGAAGCCAAATTCTGTTTAGCTAGAAATCTAATTATGTCAAGCAATCTTGTTTGGATTGAAAGAAAAATTGGATTGGATTTAAATCTCCTTCCACTTCTTCACTTGACTTTCAACGACTTCTTATTTTTTATCAATTGCTGCTCCATGAGCAATTCTAATTTCCAATTCCTTCCACTGTGTGAAATTCTGAACGTGATCTACACTGGATTCATACTCGGTTATTCTAGGGTTCAGTTTCCATCCTGTGTTGAATCCGTCCGCTGGATTAAATTTTGAGTTACTTCTGGCTGAACACAGTTTGCAACAAAAGCAGTAAAGATCTTCTCAAAAGCAGTAAAGATAAAAGAAAAAAGAGTAAAGATAAAAAGTAAATCTTTCTTGGAAGTGGAGTACACCATCCAAGGTTTCAATATTTTTTTGTCATCTGGCAGAGTTTAAAAAAAAACCACCCGCGAGTTAGTTTTCTAGTTTGTCCTTTGGTTGACACACCTTGACGAATTACTTCACCAAACTCAGATTCTAGATTTTGAACTACAGATGTGCCCTGACGTACTAGGAAGATCGGGGCTCTTAGAATACTTTCAACGTCGTCAGGGGATAAATCGTCTTGATATTTGCATAAAAGATCAAGTCTAAATTTTAACCGTCAATCTGAGAGCGTCTCCCATCTTAGTTTCTGCCGAAGGCTTTTAACTATATAAACTATCGTTACGTCTTTTAACATATCTTGCCGAGAACTAGCCCGTAGTTTTATCTTATATCAGCACCACTTTCTTTAGCTCGCTTTATCTGAAAATTGTGCGATAGCCTGTTGGAAGTATAAATTTTTTTTGAAAAAAAAATGCATGGAGCATGTAAAAAGAAAATAAAAAAATAGATCAAAGTGATACCTGATGAAGCTAAATATCGCAAAACTTGTGACGCAAGTGACATGCCACAAATTCTACACTGTTTTGACAAGTAAAAAATTATATCTCAGTTTAGCAAAAGAATGCCTCTGTGAATAAAAAATGTATTAGTATAATAGCCTACAGTACACCCCACAGTGCCGCCCCATTAAAAGTGCACCCGGGGCGGACCGACCCCCTCACCCCCGCCTAGCTACGCCACTACACTAACATCATTTGAAGACCATTCGTAAGGCATATGTGCATGGACCCGCGGAAGTACGTGGCTGGACAGATTCATAGACAAATGTTTCAAATAAAAATGGGTTATTTTATGACCTCTTGTTCACGTATATGCGCAATTCGGCTTGTTTACACGAAACGATTTTAATTTGAATGTGCTCATGCTTCCGCTAATTGCACCCTGTACGATTCGAATTTGAGGTGACTGGAGTTCTGATCGCGAGTATTTGAGTCCACCTTGGAATGACTTTTCTTCTAAATCAAGCGAAAGTTCTTGGACCATACTACACTTCGGTATATCGGTTTACCACGAATGCTGGAAATAGCCATACCCACATGTTGTAGTACAAATGATGAAATAATTACATTTTAAATGTTTGCATTAGTTTAAACATTGTTATGACTTTTGCTTTAAACAGCGTGAAATTCGAAATTTAAGCGAAACTCATGCGTGAAGATCGTTGTGCTCGACATGATGCCTTGATATATTTTGCGGCCATTATTAGAGTATGATACGTGTTCTCTCGCGTTTATTGAAAAATCTGTCTGTATGTAATCGAATTATTACGATATATATGACAAGTGCCATAAGGTAAGGTGTTAAAATAGTATGAAATTGCCAAGAAACGAAGTCGTTAACGTGATTTTTTTCACTTTTATCAATAGGTATACATATTACTAATGACGACACGTATGCAAAGTTTCACGCCAATATGCACGTTAACGAAAATCGCTCCGACCACGTCAAAGAAATCGTAGCATTAACGAGTTTTCTGCGCCACTCTGTGCCTTTCGGAACGCTGTTGCGACCTGAATCATATATTACCCTTTAATGAACGAAGTGGTAAACAGATTTCCTGCATTATCTGGTGTGTGTTTGTGTATACAGTGCGAACGGCATATTTATAAATCTCTAATGTAACATTTTTTCCTAGGTTGAATCGCCAAAAATCCGTGAGTTTGTCGGAGAAATTAGTGTTTTAGGGTTTTTATAAGGGTTAAATGTTCATCAAATCTGCCTTACCTTTGCTGTTCAATGAAAAGTGTGGGAGCAAAATACGTGCAGGAATATTTCAGGGGCATTTGTTGTCGTAAATATCTACGAGATAAAACAATTATCTCCCGTTGCTGTTGTAACTTAGAGGTCAGTCTGTGGTTGGATCTTAGGTCAAAAGCGTATAAAACGCCACGGATCAACTGTGTCTTATAACCACTGAAGGAAAGCTTACTATTGCATTTATACGCTTATAATTGAACCAAGAAGGAAAGGCAAATTGGAGGCAATATGTGAGCGAACCTCGGGGGAAAGCAGAGAGATTGCTGAACGAAACGAATGATCGGAGGGACACTTTGATTCTTTTCAATGGAGAGTGGCAATGGCTCAGCCCTATGTTAGATAATTCGTTGTCCACTATTATTTGGAATGTTATAACTTTGTACTTTTCCACGCGGTTTGTTATCCTCAACCGGTTTCAACGCAATAGCGTCCTTTTCAAGAAGTAAGGTGAATATGTGAAAGCTTACTGGGAGGAAGCAGGGTCAGCGTTTTGAAATCATAATTCGGTAGAAGGAGGGGGAACTATTAAAGATAAAAGAGGTGTGTTCATAGGAACAACTTGGTTTACCATCTTCTCCTTGTACAACTTTGATATGCCCTTATTTCTAAGTTTTCCAAAAAATCTAATTTGGCACCTTGGTCCCCAAAATGTAACACATTTAGATTAAAATTAGAAACATGATCGTTATCAATTAAGTGTCTGATGGCCTCAGCGTTTAGTAACCTCTTGAAAGTGACGCTATTGCGTTGAAACCGGTTGAGGATAATAAACCATGTGGAAAAGTACAAAGTTATTTCATTTCAAACCTTGGAAAAATTCCACAATGTAAGCCCATCGACGATTAATTTTATTCGTTGTCCACTAGCCGATGGCAGAAAGTGAATTATGATGGGGCGTCAAAATTTGTCTGTTTTAAATCGTAACTAAAATTGTATACGGGAGTCATCGGAGGCGATCTGAGTGCAAAAAATAATTTTAATGTCTGTCTTCTGACGACCCCATTCGGAGTACTTACCTCGAGAGTTGTTCGTCTTGCTCGTATTCGTTTGACTATTTCCATAGCTACACATTTTGTGATAAAATCACCGTGCATGTACGCTACTCTATGAAGAATAAAATTGGACGTAGGAGGCCTTTATTTACGTCATCAGGTATCATCATTTCAACTAAAGGTATCTTGTGCGCGGGTTTAATGACGCCCATTTCGGCTCTCTTAGGCATCTTGTCGTTTCTCATATGTTTTTCCTCACTCATCTTCTTTCAAGAGATATTTTTGCGGATTCTAATTAAGGGTTGTTTACGATTATAACCGCCAGGTAGTGCTAAAACGAGCGTATTTAAACTCCAAGCTCTTGCGTCTCTCGCAACTTCTGTGCTTATTTGGTTGTCGATTACTCTCTCTGAAACTTTATCCTCTAAACAGCTAAGTTTCTGTCTTTGCAAAATATTTTGGTTATGTGCGTGACTTATTAAATCTGCACAACTAAAAAGTGATAGTTAATATGAGACCTCTCTTCCACTGATTGGGTATGTAATTCATTTGCTGAATTGGGGGTCGTAAATTGTAGAAGAGTAATGGTATTTCGCTAATTTCTGAACTGTCCTTAATTGTGGATTCACCTCCATGCTCTCTCGGAACGAACGCTAATTGCATGCAATAAACGATTTTTTAAACCTATATGCAGACATGGTTTTTCATAACTTCTCTCTGTCGCGGCGGTATCGCCATTCTACGTACTGTTCCAAGTGATTGTAGTATACCATACAACATATTTAAAAAGTGCGTCCGAATGTATTGCGAGGATTCGCCATAACTGTGGCCGAATGACTAAGTTCTCATGATTACAAAGTCTTCGGAATAAATTTTTTCCTCTGGATAAAGGTTTCTCGGGTCTTCCACCGGGTGAGCAGGTCCATGGGGCCCTGCTCACCCGGTGGAAGACCCGAGAAACCTTTATCCATCAGATACGCCGGGAAAATCTGAGAACCTTCAATTTTTTCCTCTGTTCCCATTTGAGGGTCCTCATAAGGAAATATAAACAAAAAATATGCATGTAACCCCACTGCAAATTGATTCTTGCATATCTATTTCAAGATGTGTTCAAGTTACAGCGTGTGAAAATATCCTGATGAACTACTCCAATTAGTCATAAAAATTCCACCAGCCTCGTCACCAAAATGTGTATTACCAGTCTTTTGAGGGGCCATATGAAAGCGTTCAGAGACTCAAAAGACAACATAGTGTATTAAAATTGCTGGGCAGCAGCGAATCTTGATAAGGCTGAGGATGGCTAGGAAAAAGCAATTCGCTTGGTCTTCTCGAATATTTGTCAGTGGGGATGCTACGAAAAGTACAGGAAATATCCAGGCGCCTTGATGCAATTCAAGTGCGTTCATTATGGTTTGGTAACTCTGAATAGTTATGCTTGCCTCATGTAAGTACGTATCACGTTAGGCATTGAACTTGGATCATTTTGATGTTAGCCGGTTGTCGAAAAACGCTGAACATGATTCGATACTGAAACAGTTTTGGTGCCAATGCTCGTTGCAAAGTTTCGCTGTTTTAACGACCTATGAAGGAGAATTCAATTGTGCAAACAGGGGCGTGAATTTCTAATGGGTATCGAGTTTCAAATCAATTGAGCAAGCGACGAGAAAATGCTATTTTTAATAATTTCATTACAAGATGCAGTGATGAGAGGTTCAATGGAAAATTAAAAATACTAAAGTCAAGTTCGAATCCTTTTTCCTCAGTACCTCAGTGATGGAAATCATGTATCTCCTGCCATATATTGGCCACGACCATGTTCAGAAGGAGAGCTTGCGTCGGGTTTTCCAGACGCAGGTATCCCTCGTGGTTGTCAATCTCCCTGGTCCGCCCGTATAATTGATCACACCAAATTTACATCGTTAAATTACCTCTACGGCTTGTATTCGTACACCATGTGCCATACACCCCAATGTGTATACTGGTGAAAGTTAATTTCTATACTGTAGTGCATGTCGGTGATAAATCATCCCTTGCCGGACACCTTTTAGGTGGCTTGCAGGGTAAAATGTAGGTGTATATGATCATCTCACCAGCGAACACTGGAATGAGCACTGAAACTCTTCGAAGTGCTCCATCTAATATTCCTCATATCATTTTTCGTCTCCGACATTTTCATCAACTTGGCAGAACTACTTATATTCTTCTAGTTCACGTCTATGCTTTAACGTTTTTTTATGAATTTAAGATAAATTCGATACTCTTCCGTAACATTAGATGTTTTTGGAGCCCTTCCGACTCTTATTATTCGTATGCCATATTAATAGGACTATTTTTTTATTTCCCTGTAGACTTCCAAAAGTTCTTGAGCTCTTCGTCATCTTTCTTTGCAGCCGTGGTAGTCGTTTGCCTTTTTTGTACTCGAAATTTGGGCCAGTAGTAGACCAATGATTTCCCATCCCGTGGGCCCGGGTTTGGGTCCCAGCTGTGGCAGCGATTTTTCCCTCGAATCTCTTCAGTTCCTAATTGAGTGCTGTGATGAGCGCGCTTCGAGACTCAACCCGCGGGAAGGGATGTAAAAATATTGTACTTCTTGGCGTATTTTGTTTAGATCAGACAAACAGCGACGCAGGGTTTCCCTGGACTCTGCTTGTATTCTCCATTAATGTCCATCCCTTGAGCCCACTACACTCCGTCAAATTCTGCGTCAAATCCCATTCAAGAATCATTGGTCAAGGTTTAACGAATGGACATGACGTCATTGAATCGTCATGGCAGCGGACATGTTGTCTTGAAGTCTCTTTGAAGGCTTCGTCGCCATTAAAGTCCACTCGCATAGAACGGTTTTAAAAACTCTTCAATCTGGAATTGGTTTGAATCCCCTCAGCATATAGCGAGCGACCTTCAGCCTTCCCAGGATTCTGCCTGCTTCTTATGAGAAACGAGGAGAACAAAAGTCTCAAAAATGGCCTAAGAGACAAACGGAGTTTTTATCTGAATAGCATTAGTTGCTATTTTGTTTCTGTGTTGATGTTAATCCATCTCCAACACTTCAAACTAGTCTTCGACGCCTTTGGCCGTGTGAAAGTTCCTTCAATTATCCTTCATCAAGCATTCTCGAACTGCTGTCTTGAATCGTCTTCCACACGGCTGGACTTTCAATGTTTTATGTTCAACGTTTCTTGCCCAAGGAAAATGGAGTAGAGTGAAACAGGCTTCAAATCTCTCCCTTTCTTCGGCTCTCTTCCAGCATTTGCTTCGCCAAGAATTCCATTTTTCACTTTAATAACATCCCTCCCCCACTTTAATCGTGCTTTTTTGACAAATCTTTCCTGGTAGAATTAAGAATCTCTCACGCATCTTCCTCGGAGTCTCGTGTTCCGTTATGTAGTCTACAGAAAAGATTGAAAATGTTGACTTGTGGGAAAATGTGAGGAAGTATGAAAAATGTTGGCTTAATCTGCATGTTACTTCAATTCTATACATTTAATTATACTTAAAGAAGCACGGTATCATATTATATACAACATTATTATGATTAACACAATGGTGTAAATTAGGATTATTGACAAACGATCCACTTTGAAGCCTTACCCATTGAAAATTAATAATGAAACATAAAAGATGCTTTTTACTCGAAACGATTTTTAGTTCAGCGAAAAAGATATTAAATGACTATGAAGATAGCTGTGCAATAAAGAATGAACCTTATGGACTGGTGTTGTTATAGTCGTGCAGTGAAAATTAAATGCACGGACTGAGTCACCCATGAAGAAACCTGAGCGTGCAATTTCGGAAATTGGACGCTGAATTAATGAGTTTTCAGTGGAGTAGAAATGTCTTGGAGCTCATTTTTGAGACTAGTCAGCCTCCTTAATGACCCGAAATGGGTGAGGAATTTGAGGGGTTTGGTACATAAGCCAAACAAGTCCTCTATTGGCCAAAAATGGTTACTGTGCGTTATACGGCTGTGCGCCTCTTTTGGTTTAAGATGCAGACATGTATTGTCTTATCTGAATAAGATTAGCTTAAATGGCAACAGAGATCGTGCTTGAATTTGGAGCAAACATTAGACTAGACCTGCAATGGTCTCGTTCATGCACCCAGAGATATGTAAGATTAATGGAGGTTAGTAATGGACCGACGAGTTGGTAACGTCAAATCACTTTTCAAACGATATTTCTCTGTAAATTATGCGCCGACTTCGCTGTTATTTGGAAAGAGTATGTTCCTTGGTAACCAATTGTTCGTTACGTCATAGTTTACTGGTTCATAAAATATGATCCAATTTTTTTGCATTTTGTTTTTATCATAATTTACTGATATATATACGGAGTGATCTCTAGCTAGTTTAATTTTTGATTTTATATGTTTGGCACAAAAAACGAGATGAGTACGAAAAGGAATGAAGTTTATGTCATTACATAAATCAGTATTTGTTTTCATTCACGTTCATATCGTGGAGGCCTAATACATGCGGTAACCATTCAAGATAATTACTTTTTAA
This sequence comes from Ceriagrion tenellum, assembly GCA_963169105.1. NCBI lineage: Eukaryota > Metazoa > Arthropoda > Insecta > Odonata > Coenagrionidae > Ceriagrion > Ceriagrion tenellum. The sequence continues at coordinate 336,058 of OY720643.1, read as the reverse complement.
TAATTTTAAAAATATACACCTCTTAGGCGGCAAATATGTATAAATAGGTGGCAAACTTCTCTTTGTACTTGCGCTTTTCTGGGCTTATCTGGTTCTTACACTAAACCCCTCAATTTCCGGGAGTGATCAGTTATGGATGTAACAGGATGACTGTCCCGAGGCCCAAAAAATTAATATAGTTTAATGAAATATTGAAGTGAAGTTTAATGAAATGTTGAAGTGATAAGTTATGTTACCAAAATAAACAATCCCAACAATGGGGAACTGAGAAGGAGACGGACGGGAAAAAACAAGACGAGAAATACTTAGGAGTGAGATCTTTTTTAGGTGAAAAGTGAAGAACATCACGGTGCACATCAAACGTGTGTTACATGGAATACACCGGGAGAACTATAAGGGGGTACCAAAATAAGGTAAGATGAAGAATTCTCCTTGATACAGAAGCATTTTCCAACGGGGTATTTGATGGAGGATCTGATAAGAGGCATAAGGTGTGGAAACCCTGAAATGAAGCGTGGCGCTGTATGGCTGATATTCTGAATGAAACAGCGCCTACGCTGTCTGCCAGATAAGCTTCTCGAGACGCTTTTTCCCACGAGAGGCGCTTTTTGCGATTCTGAATATTGGATGGCACGCGGGGGTGGACGCTGTTTAATGGCTTCGATATGAATACCGGGCTAGTTGTAAAACGACCAAGCTTTCCTCTCGTAAAACGAATTACAGCGGATTCTTTTAAAAAAGTTGTCTAGCGGGGATTCAGCAAAATATGCTTTAAAATTGTTCCAAATATAAAAAATAATAGGTGGATTGACATGTATACGCGTACATTACAATGACCAGAGGCTGTCACTCTCATATAAAGGTAGGCGTTCGTCCCGAACTGGACGGCAAGGAAAATTAGCTAAGTAATTTGAAATTTAGCAAAGTTGGGTACAAGTATGAAATTGAAAACCTTCCATCGCGTATCCTTTAGACGTACCTCTCATTGTAGACTGGTATTTTTTCGAACGAGTCTCATTACTTTATTCCAGTATTGCATTACTTCTCCGATCTCTCATCCAGTGTAAACAATTTACGGTAAAATAGAATAACGCAAAGGATTAATATTCACTCTTTCTGTTTAGAATTTTATCAAACATTTCCTTTCTATTATTCAAACAATTTGGCTCGAAATGTTGCCTACCTTGCCCATTTACGTTCTGTTCCATACTTACATTCCCAAGCGGTCTCACAAGATTTTCAAGAGCCAAAGTGCAATAGCTGACTATCTTAAAAAATCCGCGAACTAAAGCGAATAATAAATTTAAAATACCCGTGTTGAAATCATTGAAATTGACCATCACATGACTTACCTTGATAATGCACTTACACATCATTATGCATCCGAACGCCGTCTGCTCTGTCGGATAAGTGGCAGGAATCAAATGTTAAAAAATAACCAAATAGATGCACGGACACTGTATGCTCTGTTAAAATTTTGGGTTAAACAATTATTAGTAAATATTAGTATTGTTCACTCTACTCTGTTATCCGTTATTTTTTAATGCGTAATAAACGTCGCAAGACTTTCCTTAACTGAATTCCCGTTCACCGCACAAGCACGCTTGATATCCGATTGAGTTATCTATCAGTTGATGAATGCAAAAGAAGACTCGGATAATATAGGTAACAACTCTAATGATAACTTCGAATGAAAGAATACTTTATAGATAATGCTGAGCCCCTTCCATCATCTTGCTTGATCATACAGTTAGCACTTCTCACATATACAATCATCGTATTCTCCGTTGAATAATTTGTGGAAGTTAAAATGTAAAAAGAACAACCTTACAGATACATGTAAACTATTCTCTTTTTCAATTTTGAGGTGAACTGTCAGTATGGTGTATTTTAATAACAAAATCATTTCAGTGATAAATACAAAAAGAAAAGAGTGTACTACCAAAATGCTGAACTTAGAAGAGTTAATAAATATGAAGTCCCTAGATATCTCACACACAAGGGTTGCAGGCAATTAAGTGTTTATGTTCCAAAACTGTTTAATAAAATGGATGATGATCTAAAAAATTTGGAATCTATAAGTGAAGTAAAGAGAAGGACACAGGAATGGTTGATAAGGACATAATTATGTTTTTATTTTGCAAATTAATTTGTGTGATTTATATATAGAATTTAGGGAAAATTTTTTGCAAGTGACTAATAAAAACAAGACTGATAAATTATAAAAGGCACCTGCTTATAAGCCACGAATGGCTTAGCAGGACCATGATGTTGTAAGGTAGTGAATTAAAAAATAAGCTATTAAAATTGTTCTCTCAGCTAGGGTACAGACACGTAACTGTTGTATGTTCGTTGGAGCATAACAAACGTCGCAAGACTTTTCTCTGTGTTGAATCCCCCTTTGATAAATTCTCAAATAATCTGAGAGTTATCAGTCAGTGGACGAATGTAAAAAATACTGCTCTGATATAGTTAATGACTCCAATGATAACTGCACATGAAAGAATATATACTACAAAAGTAATGCTGCCCAGCGATGAACATAAAGGCCGAATCATTCAAGAAATTTTTTTAGTCGTAGCAATTATCCAAGAATAGCTGAGAAACATTAATTTCATTATCATTTAACACGAAATCATTAACTCTGGAAATTTAGTGTATTTACGTCGGACATCTAATGTCAGTTTGATAAGTGATGTTCGAGGCTCGATTTATTGCGTATGATTCTTTCAAGAACTAATGCCCTAACACACATAAAATCCTCCAGCATACATTTCATACAATTAATTTTATACACCGTCACCGAAGTTTACAATTTTCTGGGCATATAATTCATCGGGTGTTGTCACAATGTTGGACGAAAATGAAATTCCAACTAAAGCCTTCTTCAATGGCCAACGTTCCCTGTGTCCCTTCGCATACAAGAGCCACAAAAATTATTTCAGTTTCTGATATAAACTTTTATGTTCATTGATATATTAGTATCATTTTTGTAGTCCAGTAGTTACTCTAAATACACAGGAAATATTATCAGGTTGTTTTTTTTGCCCAATGTGACATTTTATTTACGATCAACACGACAATGAGGCCATCACAAAATACAAATACGGAAGTCTCGTTTGCATTCGAAGTACAGGATAATAATTGTGTTCGAAGACATATGAATCGCATTTAGTAAAATATTTTATTGAAAACATGTTTTCATGCACACGACTCGCAAAATTCTTGACGAAGGTATCGGCTGTTTGTGCAGAATGTAAACATAGCTCGTCATTGGGTGCCTGAATTACTGTACCGTAGGAACTGGAGCCTTAATTTTCTCCCCCATTTTCAGAATCGCGTCGATAACTATTGTTGAGCGAGGCATAACGTTTTCCAAAAATAGCGCCCCTCAAATTAGAATAGTAGGTTGTGTGTCGGAGTCTTGCCATTGTTCTGAATACGGAAAGGTATACCATATATTAGGACGTTAAAATAAGTACTGTCCATAAATCTACCAATCAGCTGGTAGAATACTCAAATGAAAACGAGAATGAGGAATCAAATGAGTCGAAACGAAGAGTGATTCGAGTTGAGAGGGAGAGTTGGCGGCTAAAGATTCTTTGAAATGATGACTGGAGATGATAATGGTCAGAGTTGCAACATAAAGATAAATGACGTCATAAATAGAGACGGAATGAAAGACGATGGAACGAATGAATTTGAGATTAGTTTGCGTTGCGTAGGATGAGCTGAAATGCATGAAAGGAAGCCAATATCGTTGAGAAAATGAGGCCGTCTCGGAGACAGTGTGGGTGTATGTATGTATGCATGTATGTTCAATTTCTGGTGGTTTTCGTTTTTTTACAGATTTGCGTAAAACGTTTCATACATGTACTTATTAGTTTAATGAATGTGTAAAAGTGAAAAAATTGCATGTCACCGATTTGGGTTCTCTTTGGCAATTTAATGCTATTTTATAACGTAGGCTTATGGCACTTGACCTGTATCTCGGAATAATTCGATTACATATATTCGTAGATTTTCCCCTGAACGCGAAATAATACTTTTCAAATTAATATAATGGTCGCTAAAAATATCAAGGCATCCAGTCGAGTAAGAAAGAGGTCTTTGCATGTGATATTCGCTTAAATTTTGAATTTCACGCATTAAACGCTAGTCATAACCATTTTTAAATGAAGAAATGTTTAAAATATAATTATTTCATCGCTTATATGAATATATTTCCATGGTTATTACCATCATACATTGTAAACAGATGTGCTTAAGTGAAGTGCCGTGCGAGACATTTCCCGTCTTACTTGAAAAAAAGCATTATTTTTTTGTAGTGACTCGGAATGAGCTCAGCATCCACCTTAACGTGATACTGTCGTCAACTTTCGCTTCGTCTTTAACTGTCACTTAACGTGATTAACGCATTGGAATGCTGTCGACCCGATAGAACGGCCGAGGACAAGAGAAGAGGCGATCCTTTGAGGAGGTCCTTGACGCAACGATGTGAACCAAAGCATTTGATAAATCCCACATTTTCCGTTTCTGTTGCTCAAAAGATTCTATGTAATATGCTGATTGAGGCATAACTAAGTGGAAATCCGTAATGTTCTTCATAATGAAAAGTTAACTTGGTGTGATTCCACTTTTTATTGTCTCTCACCGGACCCCGGTTTCGGCACATAGAAATAAACCCTGAAAATGACATGATATCATGCCGAAATCTGGGTCGGTGAGGTACAATAAAGTGTGGAATAAGATCAAGTTAACTTTTATTATTAAAAATAAAATAATACTATTTTCCGGATGACATGTCTTTGCATAAAGTAAGTAACGGTATCTACAAAATAAGTAAATTCGACAAACATATCTGTAATGGACACATTTTATCCAGCCATAGGACCTGATTACCGCGCCCTTATATTCAATGTATACAGTTTCATTTCAATAGTTTCATTAATTTGTTAATAGCTGAAAAATCGATTTGAAAGAGCCAAAAATTTGTTTCATTCAAATGCCTCAGAGAATCGGGCTCTTAAAATCAGTTTGTAGGAATAAATATACAAATAATACTTTCCCCCATATTTCGCTAATTTATGCAGTGAGCAGCAGTTAATTTGAAGTCATTTTTGGAGAAGAAAATTGAATATAAGTTTGTTTTTGTCGCCTTCGTAAGAAAAGAGACCGGTGCAAATATAAGAAGAGAGTTGGGATATGTTCCCGCACCCGAAGGAGGAGATCGTCGGCAGAATCCTGAGGCAATACAAGTTGTATGAAGAGTTACGTTGTCCCCTCATACCTTCCAGTTAATCGTAAGGCTGTCACTTTGGATCAAATACATAATTGTCCGTTTCCAATTCCCACTCTGGTCCGTAAACACAAAAAAAACTCCTCTGAAATCAGATTGTGGTAACAAGTCAAATGATAGCAGCCTGCCGGCTCGTATTAATTTTCCCTTCTATTTTCATCACAGTGCGTCAGAACCGCACTCCAACGTCGTTGTCTCATAATATTTCAGTCAATGAATTGCTGCGCGCCTCACCTTCATGTGTCAGTCCACCTCCCACTGTCAATGGGAAATGATGTCACGTCTTATTCATCTCTCGGAAGAAGTCAAATAAGATCGCCCTTTCCTTGGATAATTGCCTGGATTCGATTTATGCTGGCTCTTTGGGGGTCATCTCTCATGACCCTTTTCACTTCTAGCTCCGAGCCTTAATCTTTTGAGATAGCACCTACATAGTCACCATTGATCTTATCTTTATTGGAGACTGATACGCGAAAGATTTTTTAAGTAGAGTGAATGCTTTTTCGCCGATAGATAATTTCTAAAAAGTCGTTTTCGTAGAAGACCTCTTTTAATGAGTTTTTCGCTTTTATGTGACTCATTATTATTATCAAGAGCCTCCTGTGCTGCTGTAAATGTAGACAAGAGACAAGAACATCTAGTTCGTATTAACTTCCGAGGAAATTCACTTTGGACGATCGTGAGTTGGAGTTGTAACTCGTCGGCAGTTTTGACATCCAAATTATAATCTTTGGACGCTAAATTTGTTCTGCTGTTAGCACACGGGAGTGAATGTTAGATCAGATTTTATTATTCGTCAATTATTCCTCCTAAGCCTTCTTTCGTTTACAATTGTCTGGCATGTGGTACACAATAACAATAATATCCGTCATTCATATTCGCCCAATTATAAAAATATGTGCTAATAAACGGACATACTATAACAAAGTATGTGAAAAAATTTGGAACTCGTACTTTTCGTGTATACCAGTAAATATGGCTTTTAATTTGTAGAGGAAGAAAGTTTTTATGTAGAACTTTGCAAAATTAGGATGGTAGGTTTTTCTAATAATATATTATTATTAAGCGCACAATGGTTTCTTTTTGTCCTTTATACGATTTACTTCGATGGATTGGAGATTGATGTTCTTTGAAATCTGATACATTTACATCACTGAATGAATGAGATAATTCTAGCCGGGGACTATTTTAAGAACGAACTGTTGAAACTTAATGGTTGCTTTATCTCATCGATGTGTTGTATACTTCTAGAAGAGCCGAATAGTCAAGCCGAAGTCTGCAATTATTTTGAAATATCTTCGAACTATGCTGCAAATATCGTTGAGCATGTCACCAAGTTTTGTGTGGACGACGTTAAACCATTCAAGACTGATTTTTTGTTTTAATTTTTTAATCAACTTTCATTCATATTCGATCGTCTACGATAACGTTGCGGATGTAGGCCTTCGTATGGCCCAATTCTTGTACTAAGAGGCATCCGCAAAACCTTTAGAAACTCTTCGGATATTTAAAGAGTTCCTCTGTAATCATAGTGCAAGATTAGTGCTATGTGGCTCGCACATGCTGCGCCTCTGGTTTATTAATCCAGATGGAGAATACCGATTGCTGAAGGATCCATTAGACAGCCGGAATGTACGGAGTTTTTTTACGAACGGCTGTGAGTTAAAGACGACTGAACATATGTGAAATATTCCATCGACTCTGTCCGGTTACAATCTTTACAAGGACGACCATTTCGTTGACGGGTATTATATTTATCCCTTTGACATTTCTCTACGTTATCTTAATAAAGTAATGAGCATGTCAGTCCCTTAATTCTCGCGATTAAACCATAGTATTGGTTAGCTAAATTTTAATTTATTGTCAGTTCTACGACTTTATTTGAACAACTACTTATTGAAGAAGCCATAGGTGCTGTTTGAGGATTCCTGGATGGAGGAGAAAAAGCGCACCTTAAAATATCAGCAGTTGATTTGGCGGTAATAGCTGACAATGAGAAGCAATAACAGGAAATGGTGGAAGACATCGAGAAAATAGGAAAACATTATGAAATGAAAATAAACGTCGGGAAAATCGCATTAATGAAGGAAGAAAAAGATGAAGTAGCTCTCTTAAGGTGTTTACACCTTTGCGAGCTTACTGAAACGCATTCATGAACTAATTGAGCGCGTGTGTATAACATTTTTCATTCAATAACCATGCGTTAAATAGCCGCACGCATCGACGCCAAGCCCACATGGTAACTAGTTTAGGAATAAGGCGTATAAAACCCATTGGCTCGTCCTTGAAAACAACTTAAATATTCTAATGAACGAATGGAGCAATAAAAGCAAAAATCCATTTAATTAACAAACGAATATTTTGGTAAGTTCCCATTCTAATATATCTTCATTTGTATTTTAAACTCTTAACCGACAGAACGATTGACGCTCAGAGTTTCGCTGAAAAAAGGTAACTCCTTATGAAAATTCTGTTGTCTGAACTAAATTATAATCTTCATTCGTTTAATACATTATTGATAAAATACTTCATGTTAATGTGTTAAATTATTGTTCCTACCAAAAATCGACTGCGTAAGTATATCAAATTTAACTGGCATCACCCTGAAAATATTTAAACTATGTTTTGAGGGAATATTAATTTTCATTGTTTGCACTAATGCAATATTTTCTGTTATGCTGATAATGGAGAGAGTAAAACAGGTGAAAGGTTCACCAATGACACGAATACGAAAGCGAAAACATCTTCATATTACATATTGTCCTGCAAGCTACGTCAAGGGTGTGTCGGCGGGGGGTGAGTTGTCACCAAAATGCACAGCACCATTGGTATGCTGCTAATGCTACCAAAACTATATGCATAATGTGTATTACAACCAAGTAAGCGAGATACAGAAGTCATGCAGCGGTCATTCAAGACATACATCTACATCCATATAATACCTCGCGAGCCGCCTCATGGGCTTGTGGCAGGGGGTGTTAGGTCACCAGCCGCGTAAAGGTGTCAGTTTTTTGGAGATGAAATGGTGACATGAATAATAGAAGTGTATTTAGTGGAGCTCAATTTTTATTGTGGTCGCTTTATTGTTCACGGAAAGAACGAGATCTTGTACCTATCTGTTCGGCAGTGTATCTCTTACATTATCGTATCTGTTAGACCTAGAGATGTAGTGAGGAGTGATGATAATATTCTCTATGTCGCTCTGAAAAATATCTGTTCTGAATTTATCAAGCAACCTAAGCCTAGCGTGTAGCCTCCGAGTCTCTAGGGGCTCCCACCTAAATCCCTGTAAAAGTTGTGAGACACTATATGTACGCTTGTGGCAGTTTTTAACGAAGCTCGCTGCTTTCCTTTGTATTTTATTATTTTTTTGGCTAAATGTATTTGACCAGGGTCCCATAATGATAATTCTCCGTGGCAAATTAAGAAACAAGCATTCGGGAGCAAATGAACTGCGCGACCCGTCGACTAACTCTTCTTCAAAGTTTCATTTGCAACCATTTTGGTCTCTTATCGATCCCTTATTTTATTCTCATGATCTGATCTTCCGTCGTCTGTTGGTCTTCGTAAGATGTCAGTAACGTCATGTTGGTTTTGAATTTCCATGAAAGATTGTCTAATTTTGAATCGATGGTCTGAAATATATTCCCATTCCCGATGCTGCGAAAGACCAAAAACACTATCGAGATTATCATAACGGCCGTTCACATAACCTGCTGATCTTCTCTGCACGCGTTCTAACTCTGTCCTTAAGCCTACCCCTTGAGTAGCCCGAACCCTGGCAGCGAATTCCAATTGGGGTTCAAGGTAGTGCGAGCGAGATAGTTCCCTAATCATAATAGAGACCATATTCGAATTATACGTTTTAATTTCACCAGCTGTGAGGCATATGAATTAAATGTTGCATTATTAATGGTGCAATAAAATAGTTTTACATGATAGAAATTGTAAGTAATCAAATGAAAATATCTAAATTAATCTTTAACTTGACTCAATTTTTTCACGCAATACGTTTGAAACTCCTTAAAAACGGAAGGTTTATTGTGATCCCGAAGAATTTACTGCGGTGACAATATGATTAATTTACAAAAATAGTTGAAAGAACACACAACTTACCTACTGTTGATTTTTTGACGAGATCTAAGTGTAGGAAATGCCTCATTTGTTAAATAAGGCACTCTTTCTAGTGCATACATGTAACGTTTCCCATGTAAAAGGGCTGGTATTTTTTTGGCAAATCTCTCGGAAAGTAATGTACTAAGGGGTTGAATTTTTTATTTCGATGGAAGAGTGATATATTTTTCTTTTAAATGAGACCAAATTCTTTGATTTCTAGGTAAAATGATATTTCGCTCGAACTACCTTAACAACGGAGAAGTCGCTCGTTTCTCCGACTTCGTCATGGCTCTTTCCAAGTACTCTTTCAACAAATCCAAGTGCCTTTTATGGGAGTATGTGTTGTCTTCACTGATACAAGTTAAGCAGCCTTCGTTTTGACAGACATCGGTACGTACGCTTTGTATAGGAAGTAATATGGGGAAAGTTGGAATGTGATTCGATTGCTCTTGTTTTCGAGTGCGCCGCTCTTATGGGCAGTCGTAAATCTGAAGTTTGGCTTACTCTCCCCATTCGACTCGGTTATCTGTGCAGCAAGCGGTTGACGCTTTGATCTTACATAAATCCTCATTTCAACATGCTCTTATTACCCAGCATACATTCGGAGAGGGAAATTTTAGGAGCACAAGGAATTGAGTTAAGCAGAATATATATCAGCTTAAGGTAGTTTGAGCGAAATATCATTTGACTGAGAAATCAATTAATTTGGTCTCATTTTAAAGAGAAATATCTCACCCTTCTAATGACACCAAAAATTCTACCCCTTACTACATTACTTTCGGAGATATTTTCCAAAAATACCAGCCCTTTTACATGGGAAATGGTACGTGTATGCACTCCAAAGAAACCTTTTATTAAAAATGAGGTATTTCTATCACCTAGATGTCGTTAAAAAACTTACAGCGTGTAGTTTGTATGTTTTATCAACTATATTTGAAAGTTAATCATATTGTCACCGCAGTAGGTTCTTGGGTATCTCAAAGAGCCTTCCGTTTTGAAGGAGTTTCAAACGTACCGCGCGAAAAAAATGAGTCAAGTTAAATACTTGTTTACATATTTTCCTTTAATTTCTTAAAATTTCTGTAATACAAAACTATATTACTGCACCATTAATAATGCTATATTTAATTGATGTGTCCTACAGCTGGCGAAATTAAAACGTAAAATTCGAATATGGTCTCTATTATGACTAGGGAACTACCTCGTTCGGACTACCTTAAATGAAATAAACACGCTCCGCTTTGCAGACGATATCGCGGTCTTAGCTGTAAATCGCGAATATCTCCTAAGGACTCAATGGGCCAAGTTCTCTGAGATAATGACATTCAATTACGTAAACTGAAGACTAAAATGCTAGTGTATGGAAGAGAGAAGCTGATTTTAGAAGTCACCCTGAGAGGAGAGAAATTAAAGCAAGTGGATTCCTTCACCTATCTCGGAAGTACCATCAAGTGGGACGAAGTACGAAGAAGTACAACGGATATCAAGCGAAGAATAGGCCAAGCTAAGAAAGCGTTCATGGGAAAAAGACATCTGCTGCTTCTGAAGAAGACAGGCCTTCAAACTTGGAAACAGTATGTGATAACATTCGTGTGGAGCGTGACACTATATGGATCGGAAGCATGGACCATTGGCAAAGCCGACCAGAACAGACTAGAAGCCTTCGAAACCTTTTGCTGGAGTCGTATCCTGATGATCAAATCGTCGGAAAAATTTTGAAATTATAACGAAGTTTACAGAGGAATAGAAGAGGAAAAGACCGTTATGGAATATTAAACAGAAAAGAAAAACCAGGCTGTTCACGGTTTAGGGGCCAGTGCTCGTTGCGAATGGATGCCGACTGATTTAACGGCATATGCAGATGGATTCAACTGTGCAACATCGGCGGGAATTTACATCGAAATCGATGCGTATTGATAGAAATATCCGATTTTTAGCAACTTCAGTAATGAGTCTCTGCCAGTGTCGGATTAAGAGGAGGACTGCTCCCCCCTCCCGTAATACCTTGTATGATAGGAAAAATGTTGGCCGTGAGGCCATGGCCATTCCCCTCTCCCCGCCCAGTCCTCTGGGAAGTAGAGGTCCGCCCAACAGTGCAACGATCCTGATCCACCGCCGCTGGTCGTTGTGATGGTCTTCATTTGAAAATTGACGTTACAATTTTGCATGTCAAATCCTTTTTCCACAGTATTCTGTCGATGGAAATAATTCCTTGCTCTTGCCATATTTTGCTCACAATTGTGTTCAGAAGAAGTGCTTGCATTGGCTTTTTCAGACAGAAGTATTCCTCGTGATTGTCAACCTCTCTGGTTCGCCTGTATTATTAATCATGAGGGCGGGACGAAAAACACACAACTTCATCCGGTCTAAAACAGTTATGTCTCAAATGTTGTCTTACTGATGTGGGTAGAATGCCGTGAGACATTTAGCCCGTGAAGTATATTCTCCAGTCTGCGCATTGGGCTCTTAAGTTTTGATTTTAACGAAAACCAAAATTTTCCCATTTTTTTAGTTCCCGTTATTTATGTTAATTTATGTCCGTTTACAAACAGAAACACTTTTGAAACATTCTAAATGAATAAATTTTTAAAAACTTAAAATATAATATGAGTCTCTCGTAAGATTTAAGGCTTTCCCGGCGAATGCTTAGGATGAAGAGTTCTCGGGTTTCCAACCGGGTGGAGGTGGTTTGTAGCACCCACCACCTAACACACAAACCACCGCCACCCGGTTGGAAACCCGAGAACTCTTCATCCTATGAGTCTCTCGTCTGCGCAGAAGGCCTAAAAGTATGATTCTTTTCGAAAAAAAAACAGAATTTCACAATTTTAAAAGTAGTATGTCCGTTGTATTAAGACCGGGTACCAATAAAAATGTTCTAAATACGTCGTAGAGGAAGTAAAACCTTTAATCAGCCAATAAAAAATACCCCTTCATTCTGCGCATGCCTCTGAATAGTTTAAATGTCTTATGAAAAAAAGTTCCACAAGCATCAAACATCTTTGGCAGGTGATGAATTGTTCTAAAAGATTTCAGCCTTTTTAAGTCTCACGGTCATCTCATTTCTGTTATCCTCAAATATATGACATCAGCTTTTTTATTATGCATATATCAGTGATAATGAAACTCTTCGTCGGTTTATGACAACAGCCTAGGATTCACCAGGAGGAGGTGGTTAGTCCCACTCGTATCGTACAAACCACGCAAGCAAGATGGCACGATTCAACCATTCCTTAAACTGCTTCTTCTTGTTGTATTTTGGTCGGATCTTTCAGTCCATCAGTCGAGATCGAATGATTTGGTCTTTTTTTATTGTATCACAAACTTTTTTAGGTGAAATTGTCACTTCTTTTACTATTCTGTCGACAGTCTGCGAGTATTCGTGTGCGTTGGCCGTTTAACAAGTGCACCTTCCGAGAAAGTTGGATGCACCATTCCATAATATCCTGTCGAAGGGGAGGGAATTTCTAATGGGTATCGGGTTTCCAATCAGTTGAGCTAGCGACGAAGATTTGAAATTTTTAATAATTTAATTATGAGGTGCTGTAATGGATGTATACTGGAAAATTTACTATACTAAAGTCAAGTTCAAATCCTTTTTCCTCGGCACTTTGTCAAAAATCGTCTATCTCCTGCAAATTATTGCCCACAACCATGTTCAGAAGGAGAGCCTGCATCGTATTTTCTAGACAGAGGTAACCCTCGTGGTTGTCAGTCTCTCTGATCCGCCTGTATAATTGATCAGACCAAATTTATATCATGAAATTACTTCTACAGCTGGCATTCTTACACCTTTTGCCATACACCCCGATGTGTATGCTGATGAAAGTAAAGTTCTACACTGTAGTGCATGTCGGTGATAAATCATCCCTTGCCGGACACCCATTAGGTGGCTTGCAGGGTAAAATGTAGGTGTATATGAGCATCTCACCAGCGAACACTGTAATGAACCCTGAAATTCATCGAAGTGCTCCATCTACTATTAATATTCCTCATTTTCTTTTTCGTCTCCGACATTTTCATCAACTTGGCTGAACTACTTATATTCTTCTAGTTCACGTCAATGCTTTATCGTTTTATTATGTATTTAAGATAAATTCGATACAATTCCATGACAGTCGATGTTTTTTTAGTCCTTCCCACTCTCCTTATTCCATTGCCATATCTTTCACATCAATGGTTTCGAGTTATGCCGAGAGCATGCTAGCCATGACAGCGAGCCGTAGTAACAGATTAGACGAGGATCAGCAGGAACGGTCGATGGGCGTGTGACACCGTGTTAATAGGGTTAAAAGTTGTCACACGTCCCCGCGTGCGGTATTGCGGTCGTCACTCGCGGTATTCACTTACTACACTTGTACAAGTGTTTGCCTTCCAGCGTGCCCGCATTATTAGCAGAAGTCGCACCATGGCTGCGGTAACAATCATTCGTTATTCGTTACACTGCGGATTGTGGCCCCGCGCCAAGCATCGGAACTCGAGGAAAGTTCTCTTGATTTCGAAATATCCGTCAAATTTTGTCCGCTGATTGGCGGTTCGCTTTCATTCGCGTAAATAACGAAGAATTCACGTGACCACATCGAAGGGCACGCCGAAACGCGCCATAGTTTTGATGTGTGTATGTTGTAAATAAAACCTTATTAATCACGGAAAGCGTTGTTTTTATCCTTGAAATTCTGTCTAAAAACTGATTGCCAACTGAAACATATGTGAGTCTCAAGACTCACTTGTTTCACTCAGTACGCCGGAAATTCCCTTACAATCGAAGATTTTTGTGATTTTCTTGAAAATATCACGACAGATGATTCATTTTTTTAGTTGACAAAACTCGAGTAGGACTCATCTCAGCATTACTGACGCAATCATTGCGCCACAAGTTTCTTTTGATTTTTAAGTCATCCCTGTGCAAAGCCATTGCGAGCCATTTTACTACCAGGGGGCAGATTTAAGAATTGTGCTCTACCCTAAAAGGATTTATTTTAATTTTATATGGGATTCATTTCTGTAGTTTTCACATTTGCATATAGTGAAATGCGCATATGCTACTATAATACAAATTATGCACAAATGCCACTATCTAATTGAGTTACGATTGACTGGTGACACTCCCGTTTTTGGTTGTTCCCTCAACAATTAGATTCCCTCGGCAACGCTCAATTATGGGTTAACCAACCAACTACTGTTGATATAATTTCCTGCTGGTTTAAGACTAGGTTCAATTTGTTACAAGTGGAATCCTATATTTCAAGTTTTAAGTATATGTAGTCCTTATTTATCTTTTTATTCTGTAAGCTACAAATTTTAATTACTCCCCCAACGGAGAACATGATGTACGAATATGGCTAATTTTTAACGCCAGGCTTTTTTTCCCACTGCCATATTTCTTTTATTAGCGGAATTACAAACTCCATGTTTTTCTTACTTTTTATTGCGCCACTGCATATTTCTATATTCCGTTAGCCTCGTATTTTGAATGGCTTCTCCAATGGAGAAAATGAAGACGTAAATTGACTGATGAGCTGATGGGCTCTGACTGATGAGCGCGAAGCATGTTTTGTTTTCTTCTAAAGGGAAAAGGATTGGAGCCACGTACATAAAACTTTACAAGATAATTCTTTAACTATATTTCCTTGTATACAAAAGCTCTCTTTTTGAGAATTTTCCTCTACGTTCAATTCTCCAGAGAGAGAACCTATTTTATTGTTGGATAAAAATGTCAACTCCAAGTTCAATTTCAACGATGAAGAAACGCTAAAGAAAACAAGAAACGTCAATAGAAATGTTTGAGGAAAAGGCTCCAATCTTTCTCAGTATCAGTTAACAAAAGTATTCGGCAAAGTTATGAAACTAGCTTTAAAATACTCTTGGCTCGAGATGCGGAAAACGGTGTTCAGAATAAATATATTGTCTAAGTGCCTACTTGATTACTAAAGAATAATTCAGATACAATTAAACGAGTTAATTCAACCAGCAAGGTATTTAATGGGCCAGGAAAGTATGTAATGGAGGGGAAGATTTGAATACTTCGCAATTCGTCGTGATTTTTTTATTAAAATACGAAGCAAGGGTTTTCCCATCAGTCAAATATAAAAAATGAACAAAGCTGCGGAAGTGACAAGGGAGTCAAGGTTCAACTCTTTGCCAGTGCTTTTTTTTAGAATGCATCGGTTGGCGTAGAAGCATGTGGCGAGGAAAAGGTTTTTTCATTGCCTAATTTAAGAACAGCTTCTTCCAGGAAAATATGCGGAGAAGTTATTCTTAAAACCTCTGTTAAATCCACAGCTGCTTTTTTGAACTGATCAATCTTTCCGTCTCGAATTGGTTTCTCGGAAAACGAGAAAACTGGAAGCGCCGAAATGGTTGCAGCCATTGCCTAAGTACGAAATCCGAATTCGTATTCTTGAGGCGTCAAGTAGTACCCAGGGAAAAGCTGTCACCCGCGGCAATCTTGCGTGACCGTGAAAAAGGACGAATGAATGGTCAGCTTATGTACGGTCGACTAAATTTAATCTAAGGTAAGCGTCTGGGTCCATTGATCCGTTGAAAGGAAATGCTCGTTTTCGACGCTGACTGGGGTGAACTGAAAAAAGATTAGAAGAATAGATTGACTGAAATGCGTCTGGACCTAACCTTTATTGCCGGTGGAATTACATTAAAATTGCTACTTTAGATGTCATATTTATAAAAAAACTTTCTTCGATAAAAACAGTCTGTAACTGTATTAAGCCGCGCCCACACGTGTGGTAAAAGTTGCGCCGAAATCGGTGCACAGCATCAAAGTCCGTTGAGGTTGCCTCAATCGGAGTTGTTCACGTATTAACTAAGGATGAGTTAAATCCAAATGATTCCCGATTCCACCGATTCTCAGGATTAGAATCGGTATTGAGAATCGATCGCCTAAAGTCGATTCCGATTCCATCGATTCCAGATAGATAAATATTCAAAATCAAATTTCATTTATCACATCATATTTGTCTCAGTAATTTTGGGTGGAGGCTATCAATTTGTACTTTTTATCTACCTCAATAAGCTGAGGATATATTTGCTATTTGTTAATAAATATACTTTTTGAGCGACTTAATTGTCTTTGTTATTTTATTTCAGCCAATACTTGAATTTAAATAATAGTAGTACGCTACTGGTATATCAATATCCCACCTGTTATTAGGAATAAGAATCGATGGAATCGCAATCGAGAATCGGGAATCGATTTGAAAGAATCGAAATCGGAATTAAAAAAAAGTGGAATCGACTCATCCCTAATATTAACGAAATGCTTGCTGGCGCCTGCGCTACTGCTGTGACGTCACCGACGTCTTCGCAGACAAGCCCGCGAAGAAGTGCATTATAATATGGATCATAAATAACACCAATTTTTTAATCAGTTCGATTATTTGTCTTTTGTAACAATTTCATCATTTATTAAAATGATGATTATATGAACTTTCATAAAAAGACTCGTTGAATAAAAATATAATCGTCCCGTGTCGTCAGTGAAGTCACACGAAAGGCTGACCAATAATGGCACGGATCAAAAAATTTGAGGCGACCTTTATATTCAACGGACGCAGTAAATTCTTGTGCGTGCGTGGGAGTTTGAGTACATGTGGACGGGACAACGGACGCAAAGATTTATTTCACATAACACGCACACGCTCCGGATAAAGTCGGCCTTTCGACGAACAACAATGGATCCTGTCAACCGGACTGACTGGATCGCTGACACACACGCCGCACGACGCGGATATTAGCGTGAACGTAATTTTCGATTTCAACCGAAATGATTCGACGGAATGGATGGATAGCAGCGAAGACGATTCTTTTGGATGAACCAGAGCGCCGTCATTGATTCGAGGACAAATCCCGGAAAGAGAGTGGGCGGATTTTTGGTCTTAAAGTGCCCCGTGTATAACTCCCTCGCTCTCGTTCACTCTCTCGTACGCACCAATCCCATACCTCAGTCCAGCTTGAAAGGAGGAATGCGCGCCGTGCGCTTCGAAAAGCGTGATGGAGTCGCGTTTCCACTCTGTGGAAATGGTATATACTTGACACGTTCCTCCCCATTATAAACGAACTTTTGTTCCGATAATATTAGGAATCTAAAGCTGGATCTTCTGGTTGTGGCTTGATTCACAACCATCTGACGATCCTTCATCACAGTTTATTTCCCATCATGTGCAAAATGACTAATATATTTCAGAACAGTGTTATTTCAAGATGAACAAAAATAGTCATATATAAGACAGTGCTAAGACCTGTTGTCCTTTATGCCTCCGAAACATGGACACTAACCGTAACACAAGAAGAAATAATCAGAAGATGGGAAAGAAAGATTCTCAGAAGAATATACGGTGCCATTATAGATGCTGGAATATGGAGAATAAGGAGAAATGCTGAGGTCTATGACCTATATGGAGAACGAGACATCATATCGATTATGAAGCAAGGGGAGGGAGGAGAAGCAGAGGAAGGCCACGAAAGCGGTGGCTTGATGATGTAGAAGCCGACTTGAGAAGACTGGGGGTCAGGAGATGGAGGCGAGTTGCGGAAGATAGAGATGAATGGAAGCAGATCGTTCTGGAGGCCAGAGCCCTACGTGGGCTGTAGCGCCAAGGATGATGATGATGTTATTTTCGGTAGGACGCCAAAATTTTCGTTATCCACGCAATCACTCCGAAAAGAGTGTAAAAATTCGCGTTATCGCAAGCGCGAAAAAGTAGGTTCTTAATAATTTGGCGATAAAAATTCCAGCTGTACTATATGATCATCTACATGTATTATTGTGTTACGGTTCGAATGCCATCAAACTCTTTTCTCGGCCTTACTCTATGCGCAGTGGTGTACCTACCTGGCATATGACGTGGGCTTCCGCTATTGGCCCCGAAAAGAGGCGAAAGTGCTTCGCGCGCGGCGTATCACACACAATGTTGAAGGAACCAATCTCATCCGCACTCACGATTGGAAAAACGTAGAGTATATAGAGTGAGAACGAAAAATAGTGGCAAAGGATATAAGATATGCCCACGGGAATAATCTTTAAGCTTAAATGAAGCGACAACAGGGGATATATTGTTTACTGAGGCGTTTTCTCTGCATCGCCCCTTCCCCCTCCCCTCCTGTTGTGGTTTCGGGGAAATTGAATTTTATCCTAAAAATAGACGTCGACTTTTTTAAACTATGTTTAAAGGAATTTGTTCGTTTCCATGATTAGTACTAATAATTGACTATCTTTAGCTTAAAACTATACATTACTTTTCAATACCAAGTAAGTGTTTTTAGGTTAATGACCTTTTTTTATCAAGAATTGTAAGGGGACACCACCACTCCTTTTGTTTTGCCGGGGGCACATGAAACTCTGGATACATATCGCCGACTGCAGAAAAATATCTTGTTCAATATGTAGCTACAAAAGAATTTGTGGAGGACCTCCATATTTTGGGTAGCAGACTACTAAAGAAGATCTTGCTTTTTTTACTTATCATAACCAAGAAAAAGTTGTTTCATAAACTTGATAATAGCTTTTTTATCGCAAATTATGAAGAACTGAACGTTTAAAGATACATTTAAATATGTTTTTCCTACACAATAATACAGGTTCATTGCGATTAAACCTCAAGTTTCTTCACTATTACATGTCAAAGAGAGCGCTCAGTTCGAAAACGGCAAAAAACCGGCACATTTTTGTTCTCACCGCAATAAAAAATCGAGTGTTTATTGTAAAAATAATCGACAACCACGGTTAAACTCAAAAGAAAACAAGCTAAAGTTTCGTGTAATGTGAATTCATATAGGTACCACAGTTCATTTTTAATCAGTGTCCAAACTCGAGTCTACATAATTTTTGCACCGACAGTAGTAAACTACTCCATGAATCAAACTCAATTAGGAGTTCTTTTTTATTTATTATCCACCAGATTCGTTCTATACGGTACCACTGATTGAAAGATAATGAAATCTTATCATAAACACTATTATATTCTAAATAAAACATGGTATGAACCGTTTTTCATGGGAAAAACTTTATACATTGGTGTATTCCCTTTTCCACTACTTGCACTTGCTGTGGTGATAAACAAATGTGTGAATTTTATTCACTCTGTTGTTGCAATTTCGAGCAATCTGTCCTTTCAGGACTTGTTAGTGTGAATCACTTTCAAAGGTGGAATACAATTGCTTTGGTCAAGGCCATGAATTGATTGAAGGAGACAGGCCGTCTCATTTGTAATTCATCTCGTCTCTTCCAGAGTTGGGGGCACTGGTGAATAATGCAGGAGTGATGGTCTTCGGGGAATTTGAATGGCAAACTGAGAGGTTAATCAAGTTCCAGACAGATGTCAACCTCCTGGGTACCTTCAGGGTCACGAAAGCATTTTGTCCGGAGTTGAGGAAGAGTAAAGGTTAGTATTAATAGCAAAAAAGAGCTTTTTTTAAATTCCATTCATTATGCAAGCAAGTAATCATTTTACCGCACAAATGCTCTTCATTTGTACTAAATATGTCAATTTGGTGACAAATGTTAGCTGTGACATATATACCTCTAGGGAAGGCTAAAATGTTGAACATAAATGTAGGAAAAATCAATATATGATATGCGATGCAACAGCAATTTGCAAGGCAATCAAGAAGTTGGATTGAACCTTTACTCAAATCATTTGAAGCAAAAAAGGTTTGGCCATTCTCTATCCAATGATATTTTCATTCCAATCCTTCAGTTTCCCTGAGTATGCATTTAAATATGACTTTGGTGTCCACAGGGCGTATCATAACAGTCAGCAGTCATTGTGCTCAAGCAACTCTTCCCAGTTTGGCAGTTTATGGAGCCACTAAGGCTGGTATTGAGGCCTGGTCTGATGGTCTCCGGATGGAGCTTTGCAAATATGGTGTCCGAGTCATTACAGTATTACCTGGTAAGAAAGTGTACTTACTATGTATATTTATCAGTGTATGTATACTTTGAAGCATGAAGAATTTTAAGTCAACGTTTATAATTATATTAATAAAATTTCTTTTGAACAGTAATTTTCTACATCTACATAATACTCTGCGAGCCGCCACATGGGCGTGTGGCAGGGGGTATTAGGTCACTAGCCGTTTAAAGATGTAAGGTTTTGGGAGGCGGAATGGTGACATGAATAATAGAAGTGTATTTAGTGGAGCTCTCTTGTTATTGTGGTCGCTTACTGTGTGCGGAAAGAACGATTTTTTGTAACTATCTGTTTGGCAATGTATCTCTCTTATTTTATCGCTTCTGTCAGACCGAGAAATGTAGTGAGGCGTCATGATAATATTCTCTGTGTCGCTCTGAAACCCACCAGTCCTGAATATCTCAAGCAGCCTAAAACTAGCGTGCAGCCTCCGAGTCTCTAGGGGCTCCCACCTTAATCCCTGTAAAAGTTGTGAGACACTATATGTACGCTCGTAGCAGTTTTTAACGAAGCTCGCTGCTTTCCTTTGTATTTTATTATTTTTTTGGCTAAATGTATTTGACCAGTGAGAATGAGACCAAACAATGAGAATGAGATAAGATGGCTGCGATCCTTGGCTAACGTCCTAGGAGTATGTCCTTCACCGGAGTTGAGGAGACGGAGAGGACTGCTAGAAGGCTGCTACGAGGCGAAGTGCAGGGACGACCGTCAGCAGAGAGAGAGAGAGAGCAAGCACTCCGTGCGGCGAGGCCGGGCGAAAACAGCTGGTTTGCCGCGCATGAGCGATGGGCCGCAGCAGACGACGCCAGAGTTCGCGGCACGCTCAGACATACCGCCCCCCTTGAAAGGTTCTGCTTTCAACAAAATGCAAAGAAATAAATAGAGAAAAAACAAATCAGAATATAAATATGCCTCAATGATCAATAGGTAAAATGCCCAGTTTGTTAATTGATCTTTTAAGAAGCCCCCTGGATGTCTTCACGGTGGCGACCCTGCATAACCCATCTTGTCCCGGATGAAGTTCTACCACTCTTCCCGTTTTCCACTGGAGCGGGGGCTGATTTTCCTCGGAGAGCAGCACTAAAGTTCCTACTTTCAGATTTCTAGACTTGACTCTCCACTTAGTCCGCTGTTGAAGACTGGATAAATACTCCGAAGACCATCTCTTCCAAACGGTCTGGAAGATCTGCTGCACATGCTGCCACCGCGACAGTCTGTTGACCTGGAGAGGAATCAAATCTGGTTCCGGCATTAAGGTTAAGGGCTGGCCGATTAAGAAGTGGCCGGGAGTGAGAGGCATTAGGTCATTGGGGTAATCAGACATCGGAGTGATAGGGCGTGAGTTGATACAAGCTTCAATTTGTGTAATTAGCGTATTTAATTCTTCATAAGTAAGGATAGCAGTACCAATCACTCGTAAAAGATGGCGTTTTGCGGATTTGACGCCTGCTTCTCAGAGGCCCCCGAAATGCGGAGGGTATGAAGTATCTGGGGGGTATGAAATGCCATGTAACGTTGTATTCTGACAAGATTCGAGAGACCTCGGGTTGATGCTGTTGGGACAGGAACAATCTTGCGTAGTTCGGCCAACTCGTTTCTAGCTCCCACAAAGTTGGTCGCGTTGTCACTGTAAAGGTTGTGCGGTCTCCCACGGCGTGCCATAAAGCGTCTCAAAGCTGCCAGGAAGGCAGCAGTGGTTAGATCGGTGACGAGCTCCTGGTGGATAGCATTTGTGGAAAGGCATACGAAAAGAGCAACGTAGCCTTTAACGGGGGGGGACTGCGCCTCTGCTGCACGCGTCGATACCACACAGGGCCGAAATAATCGATGCCAGTGTTGTCAAAGGCTCTGCTGGGGAACACTCTTGGTGGTGGTAGTTGTCCCATGAGTTGTTTGGAAGCGGGAGGGTTCTTTTTAAAGCAATTTAAACACTTCCTGACTACTTTACGGGCCATTTTTTTTGCCATGAATAGGCCAGAAGAATTGCCGTACCTCACATAAGAGAGATTGAGGTCCGGAATGCAAGGATAAGATATGAAATTCAGAAATTATCAATTCAGTTAGATGCTCGTTCTTGGGCAGAACGATCGGATGCTTTCGGTTATAATTCAACTGCGAATTTTTCAGTCTGCCACCCACTCCAATGATACCTTTGTCGTCCAGAAAAGGATTCAAGGATCTCAGGCTGCTATTAGGTGGCACCTCCTTTTCCTTCCTCATCGCCTCTACTTTGGCTCCAAAATGCTGAAATTGAATAACTTTCATCAAATGGGTAGAGCGTTTTGAATTTCGCCAAAGGTTAGTACTCCAGTTTGACGTTTACAATGAGGTATCCTACAGTTGTTTACAAATCGGAGGCAATATGCAGTGACTCTCTTCAATTTTGAAAATGAGGAAAATCTCTTTAAGAAGTCGCTGCTAACTTCAACAGCCACATGGCTCTGGATGGAATCAGATTCCCTCTCAAACTGCGATGAGGGATAATCATCTGCATCTTCTTCAGTTGGAGGGATTGAGTTGAGATCACTTATCCACTTCGGACCGGACCACCAGAAGTTGGAGTGAAGTAGCTGCAGTGGAAAAGAACCTCGGGATAATATATCCGCAGGGTTCTCAGAATAAGAAACATGGCCCCACTCCATATTGTCAGTAAGCTCCTGAATTTCTGCAACCCTGTTAGCAATAAATGCTTTACAAGTGTTAGAGCGAGATGAAAGCCAAGCCAACACATTTTTTGAATTAGTCCACAAAAGATATCGCTGAAAATTGAGATGACTGGATACCTTTGAAACTAATTGTGCTAATAATAATGCGGCGCAAAGTTCCAATCGAGGAATAGTTATTTTCGTCAAGGGAGCGACTCGGGATTTGGCGCACAATAATGTAACCTTGATTCTTCCTTCGTCGTTAGTAGAACGTACGTAAATTCAGGCACCGCACGCAGCTTCGGAAGCATCACAGAACCCATGCAGCTGCAATTTGGTGGAGTTTTCATCCTGAATGCTTCTTGGTATTTGTACCTTCTGGATTTCCCCCAGTTGCCTTCGAAATTCCACCCATTCCGTCCGCAGGAATGGATTCGTCCCAGTCTAACTTGAGTTGCCAAAGTTTCTGCATTATTATTTTGGCCTTAACGATTATTGGTCCTAGGAGCCCCAATGGATCGAATAGTCTGGATATATCAGACAAAATGGTGCGTTTTGAGAATTGACCTTGATTAGCGGTGGGGGGAACAATGAAGCCTAAATGATCCATCACTGGTTGCCACAGCATCCCTAGAGTTTTGACGGTATTGCCAGGTTCGTTCGGAAGTTGGTACGATGCTTCTCGATCTTCAATCTGGATCTTTTTTAGGAGAGTAGGATGGTTGGCGCACCATTTGTGAAGCTTCAATATAGCCGATTCGAGCAATTCCATTAATTCCTTTTGAAATTTTAAGGTCTCTTCAAGTGTATTAGCCCCGGACATGATGTCGTCCATGTAGCAGTTATTTTCTAAGGCTGCTGCTACCAGAGGAAATTTTGCTCCTTCATCGATGGCTAGTTGCAAGAGGCATCGGGTGACTAAAAAGGAAGAGGCAGATAACCCATTAGTAACGGTGTTTAAGCGATAGGTCTTCAACTCCTCTTTCGGCGAATCTCTCCAAAATATTAGCTGCATGTCGGTGTCAGGTGACTGCAGTTTGATTTGACGATACATTTGTTGGATGTATGTGGTGGAGACAAAGGCGTATGACCTGAAGAAGAGGAGAATTGAGAAAAAATCCTTCTGGACGACTGGACCGACCCTCAGGATGTCGTTCAAGGAAATGCCAGTTGAGCTTTTCGCTGAACCATCGAATACCACTCCAAGTTTGGTAGTGCGGCTGGTTTGCTTTATGACTGGATGATGAGGCAAATAAAACACTGACTTAGATGCATTGATCTCATCTTCACCTAACAATTCCATGTGATCCAATTCTAAATATTCATTTATAAAGTTGCTGCATTCATCCTTCAGTTGCTGATCTGCTGTAAATCGTCTTTCTAATTTTTTAAATCGAAGGAGTGCATTGGTTTTAGAGTTAACAGGCTTGGATCATGACGAAATGGAAGTCTAACTGAGTATCTTCCGCCTAAGCTGCGACGAAAATGAAGTTTAAAATGTTCTTCGCAAACCCTTTCTTCTGCCGAGAGAAGAGTTGCTCCTTTACTTGTTTCTTCTATTTCCCAAAATCCTTTCATAGTGTCTTCTAAGCAGTCCCCTTTTGTACTAAGGTTACAATGCGTTGGTAGAGTGGCGTGAGTAGCCTTTGGTTGGAGTTTTTCATGATACTACCCATCCTAGAATAGTCTTCTGGAGGACAGGTAAATTATTAGAAATTCGGATTTGGCCAACACACATAAGACGCCAAAATAGCTCAGCACCAAGGAGCACATCTATTTTGCTCGAGCGGTAGTAGCAGGGATCTCAAGCTGAATGTTCTTTGGTAAACGAAATGCCGAGCAATCTACTGTTGCTGATGGTAAATCCTCGGTAATTCTGGGTAAAACGACGAAGTCGAGTTCTGACATGAAAGCATTTATTCTTGACATGATGTTGGTTTGAACAAAATAAAAGGCTCGGCAAATATTTTGATTGATATCCAGTATAGGTTTGCAGGTTTTTATCCTTTTTAGACCCAGTGATCTCGAAAGTGAATCAGTAATGAAATTTGATTGGGAACCGGAGTCCAATAATGCCCTGCATTGATGCAAGTGGCCTCCTGAATCCGCTATGTTGATGATGGCAGTTGCCAAAATAATTTGTTGAGATGCGTTAACATTGTGCAGGCAAAACTCGTTGCTTGATTAAGGTTGTATAGTAGATGAAGCGGACGGTTCATGAATAGGTTGCTCCAGATGCAATAATGTGTTATGCCTTTTACCACATTTCTTGCACGAAGCCGCTTTACAACTGATTGTCATGTGGCCTTTACGCAGGCAGTTCATGCATAGCTTTAATTGTTTGCATTTACTTTTTTTCTCGGAAGTTGTTAATTTATTGAAAGAGCTGCACTAAAAGAGTTGATGTGCCCTCTCACACAATGGGCTCAAAGATGGCCGCGTGACAATATGAACATTAGACTTGCGAGAATATTCCCCCTGCGGGCGATAATGAATCGTAGGTTTGCCCGGGGATACGGATGATTGGGCCTTATGATGAGTGTACTGATCATTTTCTGATGCTTCTAAAATTTTGCAGCGCTGAGACAAAAATGATGTTAAGTCCTCGAAAACAGGAAGTTCGCTCGAATTCAATATTAATTCCCACGCTCTTTTTGTCGTAGAGTCCAATTTATGGGAAACTATGTGGATTAACAAGGTATCCCAGTGTTCTGTGGGTTGACCTAACGCCTTCAAGGCTCTAACATGTTTTAAACTTTCGTCCAAAAGACGTCTTAACGCCAACACCGATTCCTTGGTTATCGGAGGTGAATTTAAAATTTCTTGTACGTGCTTGCTTATAATGATCCTCTTGTTCTCATAGCGGTCCTTTAACAACTGCCAAGCTACTTCATAATTAGCAGTCGAAATTTCTAAACTATCCAGGAGATGAGAAGTTTCTCCCTTTAACGACGATTTAAGGTAATCAAGTTTCTGAATGGGGGAGAGCGAGGCATTATTATGAATGAGAGAATGAAAGGTGTCGTGAAACGGAACCCATTCCTCATATGCACCACTGAAAGATAGTAAATTTAACGCAGGCAACTGGAGTCCGACGAGAGAAGCATTCTTGTTTGAACGTAAGTTTGTGGATGATGAAATTCCAGTTTTGATAAGCTCTGTTAACCGGGTCTCCAAATCAAAATAAGTCTCTTCAAAAGTTTCTCTTTCGGCTAGAGCTTCGTTTAGAGATTTAGAATCAGCTGGCGCTAATTCGATTTCCGTTTGGATGGAATCGAACTCCGACCAACACACTTTTAACCTAGCTAATCGGCTTGACAATTGAAATTCCGAGATGTCTTGGTCCTGGTCGTCTAAGTAAGCCTTAAATGTAGTGAGGCGTGATTTAATTAGGCCTCGCTTGTGAATTAGTTTTTTAAGATCCTCACTCATGTTAGCTTAATTTTTAAAGCAAGCGATACGGATAAATTGGTCTAGGACAGGATAAAGGTAACTCTGGATTTCAATGCGAGAAAGGAAAGCCGAAACCCAAAATGATTACACTCACCAATGATGGTAATCAACGGCAAGAGATGTAGAATCGGCAACCAGCGGATTCGTTGACTTCAAGCGTGGTGAGGTTAGATGACGCTCGTCGGGAAAGCTGTTTCTGCCTTCGGACAGCGGTTGAGACAAGCTTCTCTGCGTAGAAGAAGATTCTCTCACGAAGTAGTTCAGCAGGACGGCCCTGTACGACTCGCAGCCATGTTGAAAGATCATGTAGAGTGCAGACGATCACGTCGGGGTCACCATAGTGTTTCGTGCAGGAATAATCAAAAAAGATTCCTGGCTTAGTTGTGCTAATAATAGAACAATTTATTCAATAGAATATTTCAAACAATGAGAATGAGATAAGATGGCTGCGATCCTTGGCTGATGTCCTAGGAGTATGTCCTTCACCGGAGTTGAGGAGACGGAGAGGACTGCTAGAAGGCTGCTACGAGGCGAAGTGCAGGGACGACCGTCAGCCGAGAGAGAGAGAGAGCAAGCACACCGTGCGGCGAGGCCGGGCGAAAACAGCTGGTTTGCCGCGCATGAGCGATGGGCCGCAGCAGACGACGCAAGACTTCGCGACACGCTCAGACATACCGCCCCCCTTGAAAGGTTCTGCTTTCAACTGCTGAGCCCTTATAGTCTGCTTAGGCCGTTTTCGAACTTGGCAAATCTAGCATCTTGCCTTGAAACCTAGTACGCATCGAAAGCTATGACGTCATGGACAAGTCATCACCAAGCGCTTGTTCACTAGCTATCGAGGAAAGATACCAAGTCAACGAAAAAGGAGACTTGCTATGCTTGCTAGGTTTCAAGTTCGAACTCGGGGTGAGATGATATGGGCTTGTACGGAAGATAGAAGTGAAGAAACTTTCAAATGGATACTATTTTATCATTACTACGTATAATTGTGTGATATTTATTATTTTTTTGCGGAAAAATTGATGAATTCGTTATATTTAAAGGCTTTTCAAATGTGAATATACTGATAAAAGATAGGTAGTTGTTTATGTGTGTTGTGGTAAGACCTAATAGTTGTGTGAATAATTCCATACATTGTAAATGTACCGTCCTTGTTTACTTCATTGAACCTACAAAATCTATCTTCCTTACTGTGGAAGGAAAAGAAATGAAATGATGAAAGACTTTATATGAAAGAATTATGGTCCGATGGAAAGTACTCTAAGGTAGCCATAATTTCATTGGCAGCATTATTGTTAGCTAACGAACATAATAATTGTTAATAACGTTAACATTGGAGAGGTTTTCACAGCATTCATCAAAGAAGTGGGACAATAAACCTTCAGAGTAAATGTTATTTGTTTTCAGCTTAATTATGTTAGTTACAACGCGCGTATTTATCAGTCAACAGTCAGAGATCATAGGTAGATAGTTCGGAGTGTAATGCATTAATATATTGTTACGTGTTTTTTCATATAGACAAAAAATATGATAGTGCCTTTTTTGCATAAAGACGTTGATTGTGGTGAAATACAGTGAGCGATACGTCGTCCACTTTAGCAGGCGCAAGTAACCGAAGCATAATAGTTAATCACCATATTATGGTATATGAGGATTATTTTATTCATAAGCAATAAGATTTTAAAAATAATATTCTCCGTTACTTTGCCGTATAAGGTTGGGAAGCATTTTAAAGAAGTAATCCACTTCAATCACCCACAATAATTATGGACACGGATAGCGCTTTTCGTATGTTTTACGAAATGAAGGCCGCATGGTGTCTCTTCCACCGTAAAAGGGCTACGAAAGTGTCAAGTCAAGATTCTACCCGGTCGGTCTTGGGATCAAGTTAACTTGATATCAAGTTAACTAGGCGTTTGCCAAGTTCGAAAACGGCCTTAGGACAGAAAGTGAGCAGACGATAAGCTCTACTTCGCTGTTCTTATGTTTTATTCGATGAAACCACAGTTTTGACTGGTTAAAATAGTGATGGTGCTTAGGGAGAAATTCTGCTAATCGTAGTGAGTTTCCCTGGTGTAGTCCATTGCTGGTCTATGAATGATAGGACGTCATGTTATGCCGTAAACTCGATTGCTTTTATGAATCTTTCCTCCAAAAAGTCGGTATTTACCCTTACCCTCACTGTCAATGTTCTTAACAGTGTTAAAGTCAGTGTTGTATTTACGTCAAACGATTAGTGAGAGAACTAAGATGGAATTTCATGGAAGTCCCTTTGTGTACTCCTTTCCGATGTGTTAACGTTGGTTGAAATAATTTATACCCTGTGGATTGCAATAAAATTCGCAGATTGTTTGAGCCAAGAAATTTTGTCATCTTTGCTAAATCATTTTGCCATACCCGATGCTTATTATCCACGGTGGCATATATTCTTATTGCTTTGCAGTGAGAGAATAACCATGGTTAAGTGAAACAAAAAATGCATTTTTAGTTGTCACATGTTCCTAGACTGTGGTGTTTTAGAACTAAAAATCTCATTACCAGAACCCTTAAAGCGTAATGGCATAGTAGGATAGTAATCATTAATTAATGTAAAATAATATTCAATGAACATTTATTTTTTGCTCTTATCCCAGATAGCACAGTTAACTTGCTGCAAACTTTCAGCAAGTTTGCAAAGCAAGTCCAGCAAGCTTGCTGCAAACTTGCAATGCAAGTCTGCAAGTTTGCTGCAAGTCTAAATCAAACTTGCTAATATACCTTTTGTCCACTTGCAGCAAGTTTGCATGGTAAGCCTGCAGCAGGTTTGCACAGTAAACCTACAGCAGGTATGCACGGTAAGCCTGCATCAAGTTTGCCCTGTAAGCCTGCAGCAGGTATGCAGCATAAGCTTACATTACATGGTTTGCATAAATGAAGCTCAGCACCTAATTTACATGACAGTATTTGACTAAAATATATCCCAATAACAAAACAAGGAATTACTTATAGAGGTATGGTATTAAGGTTTTTTGTCTGTCTACAGTCAATGATCTGCACTTTAGTGCCTGCATCAACCCAGATAGCATTCTAAACTTAGGTATAATTCAAGAGAATAAAAAACAATAGTTGAAATTTTACAACTGAAAAATGTTAGTGAAAATACTCCAGCTAATGCAAGCTCTAAGCAAAGACTCATACTGACAGCCAACGGCCATTCCTAATCAACCGACAGCCACGACTTAAGATATGATACTAAAATTATAAATGCAGATACTTTAAACACATGTACATACCTAAATACTAGGGAAAGTAATTTGTAAACACACATTAATATAAATGAAAATGAAGTGATAACGTAGCCACTTGTAAGATATTATACTTTGTGTTATTTTACATATACTTAAAAATTAAAAAGTAAACTGCAGCAAAATAGACTTTCTTTGATAAAAGTATTTATTTTAAGGATAATGACAGTTGGTGCATGGATAATCAATAACAGCATACATACTTCATTTGTAGATCTCAAATGCAAAACCTTCCTTAAGGATCCAAAGTTTCATTGACATAATTGACAAGCATATTTGAAAAAAACCTAATCGAATGATTATCAATATTTTTCACAAATGACACCTTGAAATAGTTTTCTTTTTCCCAGGTTCCATCATGACGAAAACCTATAAAGAAGATAAACACTTTTAGAACTTTAGAGATATTTTTGAAATTGACTATTTCGGTAATGTATGTGAAACACTTCAAACATTTGGATCGCATGAACATATGTACATTTTTTTGCATGACCAAGGTAGATGATATCAAAGCATTACGTTCTTACCCTTGACGTAGCAACAATGAATTTTATCCTCAGATTTGGCCATCTCATACTGCGGCAGGAAACAGGCCTCACCGAAATCTTCAACAAAAAACAATATAATTGATACGAGGCACAATCCAATTTCACATCAACTTATAGTATACATAACAGAAAGGTAGGTAAACGTACGCTTCCGTCACCCACTTCTAAAATTTTTTGGTAGAAATTCCTGTATTTCACGTTAATGACAGCGTTAAGTGAGAATGGCTCATAATTTTTTGTGTGGGTGACGAATGCGGACGTTTACCCATCGACTAAGTCGAATAATTTCCGACGGTCAATACAGACACGACAAAGTAACGAGTATGAGACTTAACAGTTTTCGCACGCATTGCAAACAAACAGAATTAAGGCATAGGGGATGATTGAACTTACCGTCAAAAAGAAGATTTCAGCATCTTGGAATGGTTCCACCCCTCATTGGATTCATTCCACAGATGTTTGTCCACATATGAGTAATAGATGGACATGTTCACCCAAGTTACATTCCAAGTTCACCATGGAAAATGTGGTGTCCTCGCCCGCGTCATGATACTTTTATGAAGCACAAATTCCACAACTGAGGTATGAAGTGTGTGAGTATAAGATCGGCGACGGACGCCAATAGTTTTTTCTCGTTGTTATATGATCTTGATCCATCAAAGACAGCAAATTCATATCACAAACACTTATAAAAACACATTAAAATTGTCAAGCTTGCAAACGTTGCAAACCCTCACGGGAACAATGGAGCATCGCGATGCGCAGGAAACTGGGGAAAAGTGCTAAATAACTATCAATAGACAATATCGTACTTAATATTTAAGACTTGACGTCTTACGAATCCTATGTTTGAAGTCTTCAAAATGTTAGCGCGCATTATTTTTAGAATAAAGAATATGCAGAAATAACGCAAATGGGCAAACACGCAGTGATAAAGCAAAAGAGACAGGAAAATACACGTGAATTTCAGATGGTTGCATTACAAATTTCTATTGAACGTTCGTTAGGCATTAAAATACAAATTATAAACACATCTGAATATTCTGAAACTTTTCTGAATGTTTAGACATACTCTTCCCGTGCGTTGCAAGAGCATGAGTGGAGCATGAGCTGGAAATGGAGTTTCCGTAACACATGCAGATAGTTTTCAAGCTAGAATTAGTTTTCCACAGCAAGCTTGATGCAAACTTGCCACGACAACTTTGTCGTGACAAGCCTATGACAACCCTATGACAAGTTTGCCGTAAGTTTGCATGCTATCTGGGATATTAATGTTTTTAGTATGTTTTGCTGTATGGAACACTAAATGAACACAAAAAGAACATTATTTGCGACAGAAATAAAATGTTCATTTTGTGTTCTAAAAGGGTTCATTTAGTGTTCATTCAGTGTTCAAATTATGTTCTTTTAGTGTTCATTGGGAATGTTCATTTAGTATTCTTTTTATGTTCTCTCTGCAACAAAACACATAAAAAGAACTCTATATGAACAGAAAAAGAACACTAAATGAACACTATTATTCTTCTAGGGTACTCCAGTGACCCATCATTTCATGGCAATTATGATTTATTTTGTCTTACCTCTAGGCTCCTTCTCCCAGCGAAGCAACCTTGCTGGCCAGCAGGGTGAATATGCAGCCGAAATGAGAGCTGCTATGAATCAAGAGCAGAATGACTTTTATGGAGAGTACTTTGAGCGGTATCAAAAGTACCTGGCTGCTGTGTTCTCTGGAAGGCCCGCTGCTCCAGAAGCCCTGCAAGATGCCCAGCTGTATCACACTTTTGAGGAAGCCCTTCTAAGTCAAAAGCCGCGGGCAAAATATGAAGCTCCTGCACCATTCCGTTACAACCTGTATCACTTCTTCTTCAAATGGTCTCCCACAATTAAGGCACATGATTGGCTGGTTGAAAAATTTGTCCAGATGCCAAAATGGAAAGTCTAGTGATATGATTTTTTAGATAACATATCTGTTGACTCATGTTCCATCATTCATTTTTCATTACCTCTTGCACTTGAATTCACCAGTGGTTTTAGCATGACAGAGATGAAGAAACTGTTGCTGTCCTCACAGAATCTTATTTATTATCATCTTTGTGTCATCATGTGTTGTATTAGTCATTGCATTGAGTTTTTTTCTCATGCATAAGAACCACAACTTTGGGATGGGATAATTTTACTTTGTCGTTTGAAATGAACAATTTTTGTTGAGAAGATTTTTCTTATTCATCTTTTCTTTAAAAAGTTAATGCATGCCTCGAGAAAGCAATTACATCAGTGTTTTTTCCTTGTGGCCATATTCTTCTTTATTATGTGTGAAAATAACTTACAACATCTGCTATCTTATTTTTATTTCAACTAATCTATCAAAAGAATGTATGAAAAAGACAAAATCATATTGAGAAGATGAACTGGAGCTTGCATCATGAAACACTCCTAACTTATTAATTTATTCAGTGAACATTATGTAGTGCCAAAAGTTTTTAATTAACGGGGATAATGCAAAAATTATCAGAATGGTGGCGTTCTAATTTCATTGATTTCAAGACAGTTTGATGTGGATGACCGTGGACTAGTGACATCATAAGTTTGGAAGAGGGTATACTTTTCTGACCAGAATCTTTGGAATATGAGACACTATAGAAGTTTCTGCCATCTAAAACTAATTTATGTACTAGGGAAATGATGACGGAGCAGATGTTGTAAAGGAGAAGTGTATTGTAACTATGGGAGGAAGATATGTGTGATCCACTGATGCTCCTGTGGTGAAGTAGAGGCTTCACCAATCCAATTGCCCAGCTGGCTTCTACAAATGCAATAGAATATTATGTCGAGTAAGTTACTCTTCATTCCAAAATGTAGTTCCTATGTATTTTTTAATATTTAGTCTTAAATTGTGACAAATGTTACCTCTTAATGTCTTATGTGTGTAGTGTAAATGTGAGGCAGTAAAGTACATTTACCCTCCCACCCCAATATCCACAGATACATTTCAATTTATCACACAGAAAATGGAAATGGAGGACAGCTCAGTATGCCATGTATTATATATTTCTCCATTTCCTTATTGAAAAATGTAACCTTGAATCTCTGAGTTAGCCTGGAACCAACTTTTTGTGGCACTAGAAGCATTAATAATGATTTAAAATAATTTTCAGAAAAAACATTGATGAATTCCAATTTCTCAACCTGTGAGATCAATCTGCTCTCTACTGGTAGAGGGCTTCTAGCTTGGAAAGGGAGAAAAAATAATGAAAGTTTGGTGATGGTAGGTGATATGTTTAGGGATGGAATCAAGGAAGGTTGGACATTGGATGGTGTGGCAGTGACTGTTCTTACATATGGAGGAAGAGGTAGCGTACAAATGTAGAAAGTCCGGCAGGAATAGCTTGAGAGATAGTAGATTAGTGGAAGAGCAGTTGACCATTGAGGAAAATGCACTGGGAGGAGCGAAAGAGTGAAGGAGGGAGCAGCATTTCCACTTAGGGCAGCCTTGTGTTGAGGAGCATGGCTGATAAGGGCCTTCAGGTTAAAGGACGGATCTCATGGACGAACATATTGCAGGTTTAAAGAAGGATTGTGCTCTTTCCCAGCGAATGTGGCTGATAAATTCTTATTGGGTTTCCAGCTGGGTCAGGATGACTATTGTTGCCAACGTCTCAATGTCCATATCTGCCATAGTCTTCAGGGCTAATATGGGACTAAGGGCCGTATTACAGAAGGATCCTCAAGTGCGCATTCTCACTCGGTTGCTACTTTTGTATTATAAGACGTCATTCGAGTGACGACGGTCTCTCGGACTCCCCTCAGAAACGAATGATCCCTGTTGGTTACTCGAGTGCCCACTCATTTCGAATGAGCAATTTTCAAGATGTCTGCCGCAATCACCTGGCATATTTAAAATGAAATTTTGGTGAATGAACTGATTTTACTGGAATAATTATTTTTCAGTAATCCTAGTTGTTGGTGATGTGACTGCTCTGAGTGAAATTCGTGGCATCAATCGCCGTATTTTTGAAATTACATGTCCTTGCAAATTCCTAATATTTCCTGGATTACAACACTTCTAATTCAAAGGTATTAGAATATTTAATGACTGAAAATATTATGGTGCTTTGCGTTTTAATGAACTTGGTGAATCAAAGTACAATTTCAAGTAGATTTAAGACGATCCAGTCGGCCAAAATGCTCGCGAAACCTATGATACTATTTGGGAACGTATGATGGTCACGGTATTTCATGTAATTATTTGAATTTGAGACTTATGGTATGAATACATTTACGTTATTGTCTTCTAGAGCTTTATTTTGTTTGTTTAGTAACGAAGAACTTAAATTAATCCGTGTAGTGCGTTGAAATCGTTACGTGAAGGGATAAAACTTTCCCGCGTCATGATTCAAACGAAGCAATCGCTCAACAACTACGAATTTCGCTCATAATTGCTCAGCAGTCATTTCTGTCAACAAACAGGACGACGCGGGAAGATTGTGCGACAAATTAATCGATATTCAGACCATTGCGGACTGCGAGGCCGCCAAGAACAAAATGGACGTGTAGGTATATATACAATGTTGTACGTGTGATCCAAGTTCTATGGGAATGTTTAAGTTTCTGTAGACCGGGTTGTAAACCTACGTAACATTCCCAATTCGAAAGGTGTACGATCCGTCTGTATAGCATTTGTTACTATCCATCATCGATGTTCTTGCTGAGTTAATCAGATCTCGGATTACACATTATTATCAATGCCATAAGTTGACAGGATATTTAGTCTCTGGACGTCATGAAAGTTGTCTAAAGTTGTTTAGTAGTCTTAAGTTGTGAAGTCTCGCTGATGTGTCCAATAACGTTAATCGAACGAAGCTTTGAATGCAGGAAGTATTCTTTTAAGTATCCGTGTCTGTTCTATATCACTGTATATCTTCTCTATATTATACTTATATGATTTCACCTCCCCACCACTACATGTAAGCAAACTTGTTCTTCCCAAAACCTGCGTGATGATGTTATACAAGCTTCTTAGCATTGTATTTACTAACGTTCTATGATAACAGTTTTCAAAGACCTATCCTTTAGAGTAGTTTGGCATAGAGGTAGTAGGGGATGCAAAGAACAGGACATTTCAAAGTCCATTACTCTCGAACTAACCCCGACAGGTAATGTATGTATTGCTTAATATTATGTTATATTAGTGCATTAGTCAGTGTTGAGGTTTTAGTGATACATAGCAATAGTTTAATTCTGCAATCGCGGTATTTCCCTTTAAGAATGATTCTTTGTTCAGATCAGCTGATTAATGACGAGATGATGAAACTATTATCAATGTACAATGTATAATAATTATAATGCTAATTATGAATGTACATGTCAACTCAAATTATACTTTCCATATATTTAGAGTCCATTTCCTATGGTTCTATTACTTATATAGTCGTCCTGTGTGAAATTAATGTTGTTGATTACCTAGGTTAATTCATTGATACGAAGAATGACTGGGAATATGTATGTGTACTTGAATATTGTCTACCTCTCACAATATTTGGTATTGAATGAGGTGCAATTGAAACTGATGTTGTGATAAGTATTGTATGACTGCTACTGATCTTGCCTCATTATTTTTCATTAGAAAATACAGTATGTATTTAAGGGATGAGGGTAGAATTAAGTTGTCAATTTACGTTTATTTTTTTATAATTATTAGAGGTGAATGTTAATGGTAGGAATAGTGATCAAACTTCACTAACGACCTTAAATACTGAAAACTTTTACATGGCAAATGCTTATATTGATAACTTCATGGGGCCCATTTCACTTGCTAAATATATGGGAAAAAGTGATTGCATATTATGCTCCAGTGAAGTTCAAACATTTAAAGCCACAACTCTAGCAAGGCCATAGATGAATGATAGGTTCCACATTTGACTGAATTAAGTTCTAAATATGCATTTCACTTCAGTGATATTACTCCATATTGTCAATATTAAGAAAAATTTTATCATATTTCAAAGCTAATGAGAATTTAAAATCATAACATCAACATGAAAGATAAAATACCACAGTTTTTATGTTTTTATTAAAATGTTGTCCTCAACTGTTGATTAATTTGCCTAGACCACTTCAACTTATCACATGGACCTGTCTCTGATTCATGATGCCATATTAATTCTGTGAGACTGTAGTAACCAGTGGAGAGAACTGCCAATATATAGAATGTATCCCATTTATGGAGCTCTTCTTGAATGTTATTGCATTAAAACTTAAGACTTTCCCTGGGGTCTTCTTTGACTGGTATATCCCTTGCATATTTCATACCATGATAAATATTTACTTTTTGTAATGTATATCATATTCTAGGTAAGATGTCCATAAACTATTGGCTGATTATTTTTGAAGCCTTATTTTTGTGATAACTCATTGAAATTCAAATGAAAAATTTTCTTTGTCGGTATACACTCCCCCATATTTTGTTTGTATTCATTTGAAGGTTTGTCTACTAGATTTTCAAGTTCCCATTTCATACTAATATTTTTACTCACTCTTTTCTCTTCTCTTCCACCATCCCCTTTAAAGGCAATGTACTTGCACAAAAGAAGATGTGCCTGAAAAATATCTCTTGGCATTCTAATTTCTTATGCTTTATGACCTCATTCCAATTCCAACAGACATTTGTCAAAATTTATTTGAACACCAGAGATATTTGTTAATAAATACTTCAACAGACAGTCATTCTCTATCACTCTTAGGATAATTTGTGCTGCAATATTTCAGGATATTTTAAGATACTATGTCTCCCTGTGATGAAAGTGGATTCTAAATTCTGCCTTTAATGCATTACTACATTTATTAATTTTATTACAAACATGGCTACCATGTTCCTGCAGCATCATTAAAGTACAAATAGAGACCATTACCCCTCCACTTAACCTTTACCTTTCTGAGTTTTTTCATAGTCGTAAGCTTTGCTGGCCGGGGTTTTTTAAATGACCATGGTTTTTTAAATGCCCATCAATGTGCCAAACGAACATTCTCGGCAGTCTAGGGACACAATTTTTTTGCCGGAGAGACACACTTGGCAGATAAAGGTTAAATTGATACCTTTTAATATAAAATCGGCCTGCTTAGTGTATTTATGGTCATATATGTTGAATAAAAGCGATTTATGAGGATTTTTTTGCGATTTTCATTAGTAAATTATCCAAGATTGATGGATATCCTTGAGAGACAGATTAACTTGCCAGATCTGTTTTATCAATACAAATATGCGACTGAATTCATATTTTCAAAAATATATATGCAGTCCTTTTTTTGCCCTTAATTTACCCTTGTTGCTAATTTTGTTACAATACCCATCTACAATTGTAGAGTGAGGGATACTGCAAGGGGTATATTGAATAAGAGAACTTAAGGCTGTGGGAACCAATAAGTAGGATGAATTATTTATGTACCATGGACGCAATTAGAACTCCTGTCATTAG
This sequence comes from Ceriagrion tenellum, assembly GCA_963169105.1. NCBI lineage: Eukaryota > Metazoa > Arthropoda > Insecta > Odonata > Coenagrionidae > Ceriagrion > Ceriagrion tenellum. The sequence goes on along the minus strand of OY720643.1, from coordinate 298,316 downwards.
CATATCAAATGGCAAGGGAATCTATGTCAATATATCCATCAGATAGATGAATACAATCATATCATCAGAAGGTCAAACTTCATATTACAGTAGCATCTCATTATAACGAAGTGTCTTATAACGAAATATCTGTGTATCGATAGTCATAACTCACTCTGGTCTGAGCAAATTTTACTGATTAAGAGAACAGGGAACCTTTAGTTGTGCAAAATTTCACTAGTCTAGAACTGTATTATGAGTTTGATTCCATAATATCTCAATACACCACTCATTGTCTCAATATACCACTCATTATCTCAATATACCACTCAGTGATCAATATACCTCTCGGTAATCAATATACCACTCCTTATTTTCTACAGAACCTAAGCGATATTCCTAATCTTACATCTAACTCAGGCAGCTGCTGACCTAGCCTCTGACCATAGACTTGTCTTGAATCAGTTGCTTTGGATATGAGCTTAAGCTGAGAAAAATTCTGAACTTAAGGATAATGAGAAAGCTATAAAAGCCTCTGAGGATTTATTATGGAAAAGAATAAATGAGAACAGTTGTGTGATAATATGTTTGAGGCTGTTAGAAATTATGGGAGATCTCTGGCCTTAGTCATCAACTACAAAGATTTAATCGAGTAAATGATGACACCATTCATTGCAATAACACACAACGGAACTCACTTTATTACTATGTGACGACAGAACAAAAAGCAAAACATAAAGCTTAAAACACTGCCAACCTTACAATAAAAATGTGACTGGCTGGGTTTAACAAATGTTACCAACTTTATCTCAACAGAGGCTAATAGCAGCTTGTCCTCTGAAATTTATTTTGCTGGTTGACATCCCTCAAAACTAAATTCCTAAAGAAAAGGCTATACAGCGAGGGTCACATGCTTAGCCATTATGTGTAGAATTATCCTAATAAGAATACCTCATAATTGTATGCAATGGTCGGGATCGTGACCAGAGGCGTTGCTGTTAATAAATAAATAGGGCGATGAAGAAAAAATCTTCCCTAATGTATATAATTAAAATAATGCCACAATACTGCAACCTGCCTATGAACAAATGTGTTACATTTTACTTATAGGAGGTGGATGCCACTATTTTTCTTGAGCATTTAGTAAAATAAAGGAAATGCTCAGTTAAATCTTCCATTTTAAATGCGGTCTCTTCAGTTGCTATTATTTTACCGAATTGTGAACACGTTTTTACAGATAAGATAGCATTCTTGTGAGTGATTCATAAGTTTTAACAGATATTTTGGAAGATATTTCAATGAGGGGTCCCACCTTTGACATGTTATTACAGACGATTCCGACGTCGTACTCGGTTACTTCTTACCTCGTTTTAAAGAGGAAGAATGCGGAATTGTAAATATAACAATGATTGTCAATAAGTTTTCACGATGCCCGCGTCAAAAAAGCATAGCATTTCGCCGCAGTTTATATCTCTTCACTTGCGATTCTAGTTTCTGTTTTGGAAAATTTAGTGTTTAATGTATGGTGATATGTATAGCTATATTTTTCATTGAATAAATTATAAAATATGGAAATTTTTCCTAATGAATTCGCTGCGAAATCACGCTTTCACTTCAAAAACTTATTTACTTGCGCGGCTAAATGAAATCGTTCGTCATTTGTTGCACGTAATTACGTCAATGGAACTGGAGTAACGCTAATAAATTCTAGTTTCTAGATTCATTACTATCACTCAAATGAGCCGAGTGTGAGTTCGTTTCTATGATACGAATCAACATTCACTCCCAATATGAATGTGAGCGCTTACTCCGCCGAGAGTGAGTGCCCACTCGGATTGAGAGACGTTCTGTAATACGGCCGTAAGTATCGGGCTGGTTTTATACGTAATCTAGCATGGAGTCAAGTCTCATCTGATTGGTCAGAATTTGGCACATTTTATCCTCTGGTCTTTCTGATTCTTTGAAGAATTGAATTCCATTTTTGCCAAGGGTATACCTCGTGTCCCTGTTCATAGTATTTTCTTCAAGTTTTATCTCGATAGTATCTTTGGTCAGTCGATCCCAATATCCATTGGCCCTAGAGATCAATTCAGCTCCATCAACTTTGATGACATGGTCGCGGTAAATGCTGTGATCGGCGACCACCGATTTCTCTCGATATCCTAGCCTGATGCAGTGCTTGTGTTCGGATATCCTGGTTTCAATTGTTATACCGGTCTCTCTAATATATGTACATCACGGGGGAAAAGGTTGACTCAGCAGATCTTGAGTCTCAGCTTGTCCTTGATTCTGATCAGTTGACTCCGTAGTTTCCCCGGTGCCTTGTGTATTGTCCCCAAATGGTGCCTAATGAGAATTCTCTGTTGAGACATAAGGAAGAACTGCCTTGGCAATAGACTAGGCTTTATCTTCTGGAGTCTTTTCCGAGGCCAGAAGCTGTACTGGTTTTGGACGGTCCTTTTGAGAGCCAATTGTATATCCCTTCTCCTATATCCGTTCCATTTGAAGGTGGTACGCAGGTGCTTCATTTCTTCCGACAAGTTGTCTCCATTCGCAATACGCCTAGCTATGTGAAATATAGAATGCAGGACCACTCGCCGTTGGGAGGGGGTGATTATGGCTGCGCTCATTGAGATAGAGATCCATGTGGGTAGGTTTTCTATATACACTATGGGAGAAATCCTGCTACTGCTGCTGTAACTAATGAAGTTAATCAATCGAAATGTTCAATAATTGCTTACGTATGTTGAGGAAATGTTGTATTGAATTCAGAATTTGGAGGAAACTTCTGAATGAAATCCGGAATAGGCAGGGTAGATGGCTGAAGGATGTAATAAAGGGCGACTCAAGAGTTTGATAGAGGGAAGGGTGTTGGGCAAGCGGGGAAGGGGGAGAAAGAGAATACGCTTTTGGAAGCGCTCTCTTCCAAAAGCCGTGCTTCCACAACATAAGCCTTCGATCGAATCCTATGTTCTGGGCACACACGAGCACGTACGATGCATTCGTTTTTATCGCGCTTGACTATCACGAAACCGATAGCGTCATCGCCGTATTCTTCTCGTACAACCCTAATGGGAAATGAAATAATTAATGATTAAGTCGTAAAATTCAACATATTTACAATAAAACGGAACAATTTTGCAATGACTACCATATTCTTACCTAGCCATCTTCACTCCCCGAGTTCCAGCTTGTATCACTACGACTACCAATCGAACTCATAACTATATGAACTCAGACCGATTTAAACATTCAAAGATAGCCTACTTGGATCGCCTGGTTTATCAATGTGAAATCGATTGAAATATTGATTTGAAACGGTTCATATCGATTTGAAATCTCAGAACGGTAGATAAAGCAGGTCAAGTTATCCCGCTTCTCTTATTGATCCCAATAGCCCGTTGCGTTTACGATACCGAGCTGAACCGGGTAAATCGTTCTGAGTTCGATTGGTAAATGTAGTGTACGTAGCTCATAAAAATAATAAAACCTTGTCTTTACTGAGCGAATTTTGGACTTAACAGTCCTCTCTTGCAATGAACTCATTTGACGTACACGAACATCCTGTCCTGGGCAGTTGATAATCTACCCAGGATTCGAACCCGTGACCCCCGGGTTATCAGACGAGGACTTTACCCCGCCACCACCGGGGCCGACAGTGTTGTCATTGTTGTTGCTAATGTAAGTAAACATGGAAGCAGTAGACATTTTAGGTAAGTTTCTTGCGTCTGCCTTATCGAACCCGAGCTCCATGATGTTCACAGATATGAGGAAACTCTCACTAGAAAGGCTTTAAAGATTCGACGAAAAATTCGCTACGATGCCGTAGTAACTCCTTTAATTACAATGTGCTCTGCGTGCTGTGACTCACTAAATCGCCCGCATGGATGTATGAACTGACGTCACATTTCCGTCAGCCAATGGTAATACGTTTTGAAGTGGGCGTGTCTGCTGAGCAGCTAAATTCTCTTCTTTTTGTATTAACAAAAACAATATGCTAAATATTTACATATTATATGCTGGATGTGTGTTAAAAACCCTTTTAAATATTTTAGTTAAAGTTTTAAGGCTAATTAAAAATGTGTCCAGAGACCTATTGTCGTGATCGCGGGATGCAGCGGTATATGTTAGAATTTGAAAGTCCAAATAGCGGGATAAGATTCCAATACAGGAACACAAAAATTCTTGGAAATCAATAAAAGTTCATAAGTCAAGGGAAAACGTATATTTCGGGGAGTGAAAGCGAAGTTTCTTTGTGCCATATTTTCCCACCCCGACTGCATCATTTAGCCGATCCGAGAAAAAAACGATAATCCCGGGCTTTTGAAAATGATCCAAGAATGGATAGCAAAAATGACCATGTCATCATCATCATGATAGGTTGAGCTGTCATTTTTATGATATTAAAAAGCTATAGCTTAAGTGATCCTTGAAAGAAATACGTAAAAAATGATTGTGTTGTTCAGGCTTTGGACAATTATGCTAGCAGGATGGGTATTGTGCCGCACTTAGCTATGGGAAAAACAAAGGGTTTTGGCTTCTTATCACAACAGGATGCTCACGAGCTCCACAAATACCAATTGTATGACAGAGCGCCAACTATTGACAGTAGTGAATTCAATCCACCACTTCAGGGAAAAACTATCTGGGGAAGCATTTTGCGATTCTCAGTACCGATCATAATTGATTAAAATGGTTGAGAGCATTCCTGGAACTGGAAGGACGTATCGTTGGTGTACGATTATTGAGAGGAGTATCGGTGAGGGAAACAGCGTGGAAATGCCGACGGCTTATATTTGTCCATTTATGAACATTGGAGCAAGGGGGGAGGGAGAACCAGTTTATGATGAAGTCCATACGGTGCGAAATGAATGCTGTGGGAAAGCTTGCGGGGAAGGGACTCTATTATGGAGAGGGTTGGCTCCCGAAGCCGGACAGTGGGCACTCGAGGAGGCGTTTATGTGGGGAACGCCATCAATTATTTGCAGTCGCAAAGACAATGTGCTCAATTATTGATAAAACATTTTTTATCTCGATCTGCCGGCCATGTTTTAAAGCACTCAACACTGAAAAGCGAAGAAATCAGCTGAGATCGTAAGGACGATGTAGATACAAAAGTTTCATCGAAATACGATGTATGCCTTCAATGCAAAAAAAATGTGACTACAAAAAGTGATCGTTTTTATTAGACCTGGTATGTTTCATTTTTTTAAATAAAGCAACCAAATACAATTATGTGCATGCCTGGGAATAGCTTATAGTAAAAATTCTTTAAATTTAACCTTCTTTTACTATGTACGTTTTATGTTTATAATTTGATTCTAATTACTCTCTACAATGGCTTAATCAACAAATCAAATGGAAACTCCCAATTTGGTTCTCAAAATACCCTAATGCTACATAAGTTTTATGAATTTTTCGATTGCAAATTACAAAAAAAGTTTCCTAAGGTCACCCCCCGCCATACGGGTTTGTTGGATCCTTGGAGCCCCGCCACTCGCAGGAGGCACAACTGACTCCGGGTACCACGAGGAGGTCGTGCGAGCGACCGCTTGTCCATCAAGAGCTCTTCACTTCACATCAGTGAATCGTTTCTCTTACGGACTTCACCCGAAAGTACCTATTTCAATTGTGAAGGTTTTTTTTCTTTTTTTGCGGATGTATACGCTGAAGGAAAGGCCAGATAAGTGAAAATATACAAATTCGTGTGTGTCGTAATTGGCCACTACCTGAGAATTCAATCAACGACGATACATTTCACGATAATCGTCTGGCTATTACCCTTTCCATCACTCTCGGAAGATTGTATCAAGACAATTTGGGAGACAGTGGTTTAATCAGTGAAGATGACAGATGCCATGCACGGATTATACGGAGTGTAGAATCCCTGATTGGAATTTAACATCGTGAGACGAGTGGTAAATTTGTAAAGATACTTTCGCTTGTGCCAGTTTTTCAAGAGAAGTAATTGTGTTTACGGTGTTTTAGTTGTAACGGTTGGCTCTCGCCGGGTCTATTTGACTAGCTTAACGTCGACGAGAGGCCCGTTAATACGACGTGCTCACGGATAGCTGGCAGTGGAGAAAAACAATAAATGAGAACAAAAAAGAACTAAACTCTCCAGGGTTCTTACATATGTCAATAAAGTAACCAATTCTTTCGTAAATGCATTGGACAAATCATAGTATTTATTCAACTTTCGGTCTATAAACAACATTAGACAAATTATTCATTGACCATTTGAAATTGGCTCCGTCCTGCATCAGCAGTTCTCGAATACAGACAAAAAAGGATAAAATAAACTGTTCTTGACTCAAACGTAACATAGAGGTACATTTTCTCCTTCGGGCTCATTAATCCTAACCACAAAAGAATCCTTACCAAAAAAAGTAAACGAATGGGAGACAGAACTGACAAAACTTAAATAATTGAAAATCCCCAAATGGGCAAAACAATAGAAAGCATGAGTCTATAAATTGCTCACTCACCATAGCCACTAGCCACATAGTACCTCAAACCCAATCGCTCTTACACCGACACACACACTGCAAACTAAAACTTTCGCGGTTAAACACAGGTTCAAGAGAGCTAGAGAGAGATGTTGCCTATAGGCCGAAGGCAGAGAGAGAAAGCGAGGAGCTGTCTTTTCGTTCGCTCCCGTCCTCATCGACAGGGTCTCTCTGCAGCAGACGACTTTTTCCTTCCGCTAGCCGCACGGGCACCTTCTATGCATCGACGGGCTTTTAAATCGGCCACGCTGATGTATGTACTGCGCTCCACGCGTTCGCCCGTCACTGCTGACCAGCCGCAACCACCGAGAAAGAGGCCTTCGCTTTGAGTCGTGACGTCACCAGAGGTGGTGCTAGGAAGTGAAAGCGTACGTTAAGGGAAGGCTGACGTGGTATGCTACACAAGAAGGAATGGAATAAGTTAACTAACGTTTAGTCCTGGAAATAATCATAGAACATATTTTACTTTAATGATATTCTTTTTGAGATATATATTACCAAGTGTTTCATTTCTCCTTCTCGCCTTCTTCTCGATGGTCACGGACCAGCCCCTCCACCGCGGACCCGTGGTTCGCCGCCGGTTGGTCTTGCATGCTCCAAAAAGGCTCTCTCTTTTTTCTCATACTCACTCCAAAATAAAAACAAAACACACACTATGAGCTTAAGGCCATTTTCGAACTTGGCAAACGCCTAGTTAACTTGATATCTGTTATGTATGCAGTAATAGAAAGCAAAGAATAAAGGTGATTGGCGGAGCCCGGTCATGCCTACCACCCCTCTCCTACCTTCCCCTCTCTTCCCAAGTAATCCTACCCCTTATCTGCTCCCAGTTGATCGGGCAGTCTCCTTCCGTACCTGGGCATGAAAGGTTGAGGCCAAGTTGACTCTCGACTTCATGATTTCACTTGAACATGTCAGTGTTCTCCTAAGTAAGAACTTAACAGTGGCGACGAGAAATGGAAGCGTGTTTTTAAAAGTGGCACATAATCTAGATAGATTACGTCGTAATGTGTAGTAAGGTACGCATCAGCAATGTATTGTAAAGTTCGCGACGGAAGGATAGATGACGTAGCAAGGTACGTTATTATCCAATGCAATAGTTAAAAACTATAAACTGACTCATCCCAGGCTAGATTATTATTCGTGCGACGAAATTCCTAAAAATGTTACGCGGCATTATTGGCTCTCTGGGTCCATTTGACGGGACGGAGGAGTCATGGGAGTCCTATATTGAACGATTCAACTTGTTTGTGGATTGTAACGACATTAAGGAGGAAAAGAAAGTCAGTACTCTGTTAACTGTAGCGGGAGCCAAGACTTACAATTTGTTGAAAGATCTGTGCACGCCGGAGAAGCCGAGCTCCAAATCTTTTGACGCTATAGTAAAAATCGCGCAGGAACATTTAAGCCCAAAACCATCTTTCATAGTCGAACGGTACAAATTTAGTCAGCGTGACCAACGCGATTATGAAACTGTAGCAGAGTACATTGTGCAGTTAAAAAAACTGTCTACCCATTGTGACTTCAAGGACAAACTTTCTGATTACTTGCGTGATCGTCTCGTTAGTGGTTTGCGTAGTGAGGCGATCAAGAAGCGTCTACTAGGGGAGCCAGAACTGACGTTCGAGAAGGCTGTGCAGCTAGCTGCATCGCTAGAAGCGGCAGACCGAGACTCATCCACCCTGACCTATCATCACGGCGCGGCGGGCCAGACGACTTCATCTAAACTACAGAGCTTCGCTATGCAGTTGGAGAGACAGCACCAGGCATTGCAGCCGAGTCCTCACGCCAGGAAGGAGAGAAACACCAGTGAAAAGTTCATTGCTTTTGCTGTGGTAAAAGTGGTCACGCCTCTAATGCATGTAAATTCAGAGGCTACTCATGTCATTATTGTAGAAAAAAAGGCCATCTGGAAAAGGTTTGTAAAAGTAAGCAGCGAGCGGTTAAGTCCGCATCTAACAGTACATTTAGAGATAAGTCTAAGGAGTGCTCAAAACCCTGGTTGCAGAAGAAAGGTTTCAAACCCTTTAAAGATCGCCATCATTATGTCGATGAGGATAAGACTATGGGTAATGAGGACGACATGTTTGATTTAAATGGCTTGTTTAACATGCAAAATGAAATTAACCAAATCAGGGTAGAGCCTGTGACAATCAATCTTAAGATAGAAGGTCAAAATGTTGTATTTGAAGTTGACAGTGGAGCTTGTGTCTCGGTGATATCTGAGAAATGCTACCAATTGCATTTAAACCACCTTCCCTTGCAGCCTACGGACTTGATCTTGACCTCTTACACCCATGAGCAAATTAGACCAATGGGAAAATTATCTGTTAATGTGGAACATGATAATGTATGTCAAACCCTTGATCTTTTTGTACTTTCTAGAGGGGCAAATCCCTTAATGGGGCGCAACTGGATGAAGGAGTTGCAGATAACCGTTAGTATTCCATTGAAGAATAATGTGGTGAATGATGAAAATGGTAGCAAGCCAATTAACAGAGTAAACGATGTGATTACACATTTGTTTGAAGAATTTCCCATGGTATTCACTGAAAAACTTGGTTGTTATAAGGGTGAACCTGTTAAGCTTAACCTGAAGCCTAACGTAAGTCCAAAGTTTTTTAAGCCTAGACCGATCCCATTTTCCTTGAGGGAAAAGGTAGAAAAAGAGCTTGAAAGATTAGAGGAAGATGGAATTTTAACTCCTGTTAACAGTAGTGACTTTGGAACGCCTATAGTTCCGGTAATAAAAAGGAATGGTCAATTGAGAATTTGTGGGGATTTTAAAGTTTCCTTGAACCCTTACCTTGAAATCGATCGTTTTCCAATCCCAAGAATTGAGGGTTTGTTTAACAGCCTACAGAAGGGCGAGTTGTATTCGAAAATTGATATATCTCAAGCTTATACTCAGGTTAGACTAGATGAAGCTTCAAAGAAGCTTTGTACCATTAGCACACATAAAGGACTGTTTGCTTATAACCGTTTGCCATTTGGGGTATCTTCAGCTCCTGGAATTTTCCAGAGGATAATGGAGCAATTGTTGGTTGGAATTCCTGGAGTAGTCTGTTTTTTGTATGACATACCTATTACGGGGGAAAATCTAAATGAGCATCTGAGCAGACTAAGAGAAGTATGTTCTAGGTTAAGTAACAGTGGTTTAACAGTAATGAAGGAAAAGTGTCAATTTTTTTGTAAGTCAATTGAATACCTAGGATATGTGCTTAGTAAAGAAGGCCTTCATACTTCATTCAGCAAAATAGAGGCTATTGTAAATGCACCTACCCCTCAGAATGTTACGCAGCTTAAAAGTTTTTTAGGCTTGGTAAACTATTATGCCAGGTTCGTGCCTAAGCTATCCTCTCTAGCCACACCCTTGTATAACTTGTTAAAGAAAAATGCACCCTTTGTTTGGAATGAATCTTGCAAAAAGTCTTTTGAGATCATTAAGCAGAAGCTTGTATCTGCACCAATCCTAGCTCACTACAATCCCGACCTGCCACTTAAGCTGTACACAGACAGTTGTTTTTATGGACTAGGCAGTGTGTTAACTCAAGTTTAAGAAAGTGGATGTGAAAAGCCAATAGGTTTTGCTTCCAGATTATTAACTCCTACAGAACTTAACTATTCTGTGATTGATAAGGAAGCTACGGCCATTGTGTTTGGTATTAAGAAGTCGAGTCAGTATTTGTTTTGTCGGAAGTTCACACTAGTCACTGACCATAAGCCTTTGCTGTCTATTTTTGGTCCAAAGAAAGGCCTACCAGCCTATGCTGCCAGTAGATTGCAGCGTTATGCTCAATTCTTATCAGCTTATGATTTTGATATTGAATATGTTTCCTCAAAAACTAATGTACCAGCAGATAGTCTCTCAAGACTACCCCTTAATTTACAGGAATTAACTCAATTAAGAGAGACTGATGAAAGTTCAGTAAAAAATGTTTGAGATGTACAGTTCTGGGTAAGGAAAATCCTGAATTGGCACTACATAAATTTTTGTTAGCATATAGAAATTCTGTCCATAGCACTACAGGAGAGACTCCTGCTAAACTTATGTTTAATCGTAATTTAAGAACAAGATTAGACTTATTAAGACCTTCTCTAACTGAAAATGTTCAAAATAGTCAAGCCAAACAGATTTTTGGTTGTGCTGGGAATAAAACCCGAGAATTGTATATTTGGCAACCCATACTTGTAAGAGATTTCAGAGGAAAGAGTAAACGGATTGAAGGGACTATTTTAGAAAGGTTAAGTCCAGTTTCTTATTTAGTGAAATTGGACAATGGTATTATTTGGAAGCAACATATTGACCAATTAATTGGCATACAGTCCAAGACTGTAGAAGGTACGAGTTCCAAAACCACAGAGGTGTTACCTGACCATGTTGGTGTAAGTGACATACCCCAACATGAGCAGCCCAACTCTAATATGGATACATCAACTAATTCACCACCCCTGAGTAACACCCCTATGTTGGAGCAAACCCCTTCAGGGCTCGCTACACATTTGCCCTTAGCCTCAGCTGATCAGGCTGATGATCCAGTACAGAGTGACAAAACCCCTATACGTCGCTACCCAGTGAGAGAAAGGAAGCCAGTTTCTCGGCTAAATTTATGATTTTATCATTTAAATGTGTTTCTTTGTATAACTTGTAATTGTATGTATATCTAATGATTGTAAGACTATTGTAATCTCTGAAGCAATGATGTATTGTTTTGTTCTAAGGTACTTTTTTTATTATTATTATTACCTCCATTAATTAAGGGGGAGGATGTGTTATGTATGCAGTAACAGAAAGCAAAGAATAAAGGTGATTGGCGGAGCCCGGTCATGCCTACCACCCCTCTCCTACCTTCCCCTCTCTTCCCAAGTAATCCTACCCCTTAACTGCTCCCAGTTGATCGGGCAGTCTCCTTCCGTACCTGGGCATGAAAGGTTGAGGCCAAGTTGACTCTCGACTTCATGATTTCACTTGAACATGTCAGTGTTCTCCAAAGTAAGAACTTAACAATATCAAAATAACTTGATACCTAGGCAAGCTAAGTGAAATGCTTACTTGACACTTTCGTAGCCCTTTTACGATGGAAGAGACATCATGCGGCCTTCATCTTGTAAAACATACGAAAAGCGCCATCCGTGTCCATAATTTTTGTGGTTGATGGAAGTCGATTGCTTCTTTAAAATGCTTCCCATCCGTATGCGACAAATAAAAAGGGAATATAATTTTTAAAATCTTATTGCTTATGAATAAAATAATTCTCATATACCATTATGTGGTGAATAACTATTATGATTCGATTGCTAGGGTCTGCTGAAGTGGACGACATATCATTCACTGTATTTCACCACAGACAACGTCTTTATGCACAAAAAGGCATTATAATATTTCTTGTCTGCATGAAAAAACAGGTAACAGTATTTTAATATATTACACTCCGAACAAACTACCTATGATCTTCGACTGGTAACTGATAAATACGCGCGTTGTAACTAACATAGGTAATTAAGTTGAAAACAAATTACATTTACCCTAATGGTTTATTGTCCCCTTTCTTTGATGAATTCAGTGAAAACCTCTCCAATGTCTACGTTATTAACAAGTATGATGTTTGTTAGCTAAAAATTATGCCGCCAATGAAATTATGGCTACCATAGAGTACTTTCCATTAGACCATAATTCTTTCATATAATTTCTTTCATCATTTTTTCATTTCATTTCTTTTCCTTCCAGAGTAAGGAAGATAGATTTTGTAGGTTCAATGAAGTAAACAAGGACGGTACATCTACAATGTGTGGAATTATTCACACAACTATTAGGTACCAAATCTTTTATCAGTATATTCACATTTGAAAAGCCTTTAAATCTAGCGAATTCATAAATTTTTCCGCAAAATATAATGAATCTTACAAAAATAAAGTATCCATTATAATAAAACAGTATCCATTTGAAAGTTTTTTCACTTCTATTTTCCATACAAGCCCATATTATCACACCCCGAGTTCTAACTTAAAACCTAGCAAGCATAACAAGTCTCCTTTTTCGTTGACTTTGTATCTTTCCCCGATAGCTAGTGAACAAGCGCATGGTGATGACGCGACCATGACGTCATAGCTTTCGATGCGTACTAGGTTTCAAGGCAAGATTGCTTGATTTGCCAAGTTCGAAAACGGCCTCAAGCACAGAGTACATATACTCTGTGCGTCAAGTACATGGCCTTTCTCCCCAATGTAGGGACAGCGCGCGAAGATAAAAGAAAACTAGGGCGTGTTTGTGGATTGGATCTAAACTATTTTTGATTTTACACAGAACAAATAGTTACTTGGAACAGCCCCACAAATTATAATTATAATGGTACCTTTCTTGGCTGTACATGATACAAGTGTTGAGGAAAAACTAAATAAAGTCCCTTATCAAATTAACAATGATAATACATATAAAATGAAATGGTTACTTGGACATAACAATCTTTCACTTCCCTCCTGCTCTACTGTCTCCGAGCTTCCCGGAATACATTCTCTCTTAATTTACAGGTTACATAGTATGCAAAATCTACTGACTTGATTGTTTTACTTGTAAATTCAAACGTTCAACCTCAATTTTATATTCTCTGTGCATCCTTTAAAGGATGCCCAGATAAATTTATTAGAATTAATTATTATTTCGCCATGTAAATTTCTTTGAAAGCTAATGCAAGTTTTTGTTGTTGTTTTGATTTGCCGTTTTCTCTTGTATAAAAGATTCTAAAACGAAAATAGCGTGTTACATCCTGTTAAAGTTCGTAAGCCTGTCATGTTAGGATTCGAAGGTGTTACTAGTCAATATTTCCTTTAAGGCTTGTTCTGCGGTCTGTTAACGTAAACCGTTTACACAATATAGGTTGTATTAGACGCCAATTTTGATATTGCGTTGACGCCCCGTGTCCATAAACTTGACGTCCACGTCAAAAGCCGTTAATGCGATGTTTATGTTATTTTTACATCAAAATCGAATAAACGGCCAGTTTTGTGCCAGCAGGGAGAGGATCTATTTAACGTGGAAATGTCAAAAACAATTACGTAAATATATTTGGAGAACTTAAGAAGTTAAAACTGGAGACATGACTATGCACAATTGGATGGATAATTCTTCACACAAAAAATATGTCAGTTATCCCGTTCAACAATGCTCGACACAAATTCCTTCTCGACACAATATCATAACTTGTATGCACGATTCATTAACAAATATCAAAATTCCAAGCTAGCAATACAATTCGGAATTATTTATGAAAGCAATTATTATAACTTCTCGCGGCAATATTACGTTGTTAATTAAGTATTTCGAGGGAATTCGTAGATATTATTTAAATAACGCATACAATCAGGATTTCATCACTCATGTGAATTAAGTATTATCTTACCTTCAATCGCAAAATATGCCTGAAAATAGAGCAGATTGTACTTCAATTACTCCGTAATTGCAGAAAAGCAAAGTTCACCCACGGCAAATCAGACAATGTGAATCCACTCTTCGTTCGTCTTCTCTCCATCTTTACACTCGGCGCATCATGGTAGGAGGACTACTGTAGTCACTCTCGTATGTATCGCGTTGAATTCTCTGAGGCAAATAATTAAGCTACTAATACGATTGCCCAAACAATATGACAATTTATTGAATTATTTTTCGTCTGTAAATATCTACTTACATGCTAATTATGAGTAATAATTCTCCATGCGAGGAAGTTTTAACTTTCGTCAATGGGATGTATAATGAGAAATAATGGTCATTTTCTTCACACCCATTTTATGACTAATAACAAGTCACTCTTTTGATACAGACATCTGTTACCGTTCACATCACTCCAAAGGTTTGAAAAAAAATATTTCATCATTATTTTGTTAAAAATAACCAATTAAATACGCTTTTCAGCAATAATTACCATTCAAAAGACTTAAAGTTGTGCCATGAGGTGCTAGGGCTAAAAAAATGGGCAGATCACATATCGTTAACTTATCCCAGTTTTCAACCGAAGAAGATATCCCTGTTGTGTCGGCTGGGGTAAGACAGGTCCCACTAGGATGTCAAATTGACTAAGTTCTTCACGAGTTGTGCTGTTAGTTAGGTACCTTAAATGCTTTCAGTATATACCTCGGTCAAATCAGTGAACTCGTCCCTGGTCACCAATACATATTTATTCCCTGTATTCGTTCTGAGTAGAGGCTCAATGTCTGCAAAGATTTTCAATAGTCCCGCAACTGAACAAAGTCCCAGGGGTGCTCTCAAGTAAATTGGGGAGAACTCCTCCACAAAAAAAGCAGTTTCACAGCAAACACCAGGTATCCCTGAACCACAGTATTTAGCCGTATCTTATGCCTATCGCGCTAATATTACATATTTTAAATGCACATTAAAACACACTGCCACTAATCTATGCTATTTTAGGAACTTATTTCTTTCACCTCAGCCTAAATTTAGTGTATATAAAATTGAAAGGGCTCTAAACCATCATATTCCCGAAGGTAGAAGATAAATCACCAACATGATTCAAGAAGTTACATGTAAGCAATTTAAAATAAGCGCCATAACAGTAGAGAATCGAAATTCGCATGAAGAAAGCGACTTGTTTACGTGCGCTATGAATGCTGGAGGGAAAGTAGGTGATGAGTTACCGTACAATTTAGTGGCCATCAAATGAGATTAGACGGTAACAAATGCTTTGCATTAGTTTATTTGGTAGAATCCCTCACATATCGTGCTAGCTTAGATCGTGTTTCTCTTGAAAGAGGAGCAGGAAGAGGATTGTGCACATCAGTTATCCGAACGGGTGCTATGAAGGTACTGAATGTAGCTGAAAAAAATGATGCCGCTAAGAACATAGCTGGGATCATGTCCAGGGGAACAATGAGGCGGGTATGTGATTTACATGTTTTGAGTTGAAGTGGCTTCATTTCCATTGAAATTGTATGTCTTAATTTTGCAACGATTGCAGAGGGAAGGTTTGTCTAAGTACAATAAAATCTACGAGTTTGATTACACCCTCTTCGGCCAGAGGTGTACAATGGTTATGACTTCAGTGTCTGGACATCTTCTAAACTATGAATTTGTCGGCCTCTACCGAAAATGGAATTCATGCAATCCCTTAGCCCTTTTTGAAGCCCCCATAATGAAAACGTGCCCGAAAGACTACGTGAAAATAAAGGTAATAGTGAGAGAATTCGTATGCCTCTTACTTATGCTTGCGTTTTTTACCTCAATAACCCCATGTGCGTTACAGGATACGCTGCAAAGAGAAGCGAGGGGCAGTGAAGCCCTCATCATTTGGACTGATTGCGACAGAGAGGGTGAAAACATCGGTTTTGAAGTTATACAAGTTTGCCAAGAAGTAAAACCGAGGTTGAGAGTGTATAGGTAATTGGGTAAATTTTCCTTTTGACATTTTTCTTGAATTGAATCAAACGAAGTATGCATGCAAGTGGAAGCTTACGATTGTAAAGATTTCTAATTATATGACAAAATTCTGTTCATACTTTGAATATGCTCCTATATGTCAACCATGCCCCTTAAGTTTCCCTACAATCATAACTTAAGAGGTCGATTTTACTTTTGTTGAAGGAATAACCTTTGGAAAACTTCCTAATTTTCTCTTGACCTCTCAGCAAACCCAGTCTAATAATTTGACTACATTAATGCCCAATGCTTCCATGCTCTTACAAGTTATTGGTCATTTTCTGAAGCAGATGTGCATTATGATGAAAAAGGACTTGGCATGTATTATTTGATATACCTAAATGAAGGATTGCATAGGCATTTGGTTTACTTGATGGAAGCAAATGGATGTTTTAGTGGAGATGTCTTGAATTTTGCACTTATATGAATATTTTTGCTGATCTTAGCTGATTTGCTATCAATGGTGAAGGATACATACCGCTGGGCTATTATTTTATGCTCTAATTTTGTATATGTTCAAGCAGTGTGATCACTATAAAGTTTTATATTTCATGTGCAGAGCAAAGTTTTCAGAAATAACTTCTCAATCTGTCACTCGAGCCATCAATAACCTGGGTGAACCAGACCGCCGAATCAGCAATGCTGTTGATGTGAGACAGGAGCTGGATCTTAGGATAGGTGTGTGAGAATTCCTAACTGTTGCATTTGGCCTTGGAAAGTGCTGAAAAATACATCAGCTCTAGTTATGGTTGTATAATTGAAAATAAGTACTTGCTTCACCTATATTATTCTGATACCATGGTTAAAACTATGCCTTGCTTGACTGCAATCTGTTTTGTTGTGTTATAGTTTACCTTGGATCAGTAATATTTGTTGTACATACATTTCACATCGTGTGGCCATATGGTTCATTTTGGATATTGAAAAACTTTGTTCAGTGCTTGTAACTTGGATGTATCTGCAGGCTACAATTCCCATTGTTGTTGTAATTGATGTTTTCGTTCAATAATATAGATTCCCAAGGTTGAAGTGCTTCAGTGTTTAATTTCTGCATCAATTTTCCATAGACTTTTAGAAGTTTTTGTTTCTGAATTCACTGTATTCTGATTCTGGATTCCAGTAGGACATACTTATATGTAACTTTGTCTTTGTGATTACAGGTGCTGCTTTTACCCGTTTCCAGACTCTTCGTTTGAAATCTGTCTTCCCTGCCACCCTACAGAACTCATTAATCAGTTATGGTAGCTGCCAGTTTCCTACGTTAGGATTTGTTGTTGAACGTTACAAGGCAATTCAAGAATTCATCTCTGAGAGCTTTTGGAAAATAAGAGGTTTGTATGAATCTAGTTTAAAGAGTAGTTTCTTGGCTTCTCATACAACTCATTATTGCCCATGTTTGTGAGAAGATGATACAAGAGGGAGTACTTCTCGCTGAACAACATTATTCAGTTCATTTGTTGCATGTTGGGAACTCAAGAGCTGCAAGAATAATTTGCTGTAGCTCTGTTTCAATGTTCCGAAATTTCCTATTTAGTGAATTATGAGTGATTTCTTATTCATAGAGCATTCGTTTCTCATTTGTGGTTTACTGAAATTGTTTACAAGTTGGAAGTGTTACTAAGCTAGTGTTGAATTCAGAGCCGTGAAAGAGCCAGAACCAAGGCTCAGTACTGCACTGAGTGTGAGAAAGAGATGAAGTGACCCATCTCTGCTCGAGTCATTTGGTGATCGGCCTCATCTACAGCTGTTGCAGGAATTAACCATTCAGTTAGCAATTATGAGGAGAGGGATTTTTTCACATCTCCTGTAGCATTAGGTGTTTGTATCTGCAGAAAAGTATCTTATGCTATTGCTGAAAGTATTTTTTCATCCCTATTGTCCCCTGTCACTTGTCATTACGAGTTATTCCAAAAGATGTGAAAAGGTGAGGGGGAGGTGGGATTGTGCTTGCAGATGCAATTCTAATGAACTCCCATTTTTGTAATTGCAGTGAACCACACTATTGGAGACATATCTGTGAACTTCAGTTGGGTTCGAGTCCGTTTGATGGATAAGCAGATATGTCAGATGTTATTTGAAATGTGTGAGGAGAGTGGCATTGCTAAAGTGGAGAAAGTTCAGAGCAAGCCCAAAAGCAACTGGAGACCTTTGCCTTTGGACACGGTGGTAAGTGTCTTTAGCCGTGATCAAAAAAGGTCATTCCCTTTGAACTTGTATTTTTGCTCTACTTCTTTAAATGCTTTTTTGAGAATATACTTCTAAAATAAACTTCTTTAATAATTATAAAAAAAATTCAATGCATGACTTTTTTGTCACATAGCTTTAGCCTAGTGACAAAATCAGTCTTCATTAAATTAAATGATGTAAATTGGTTTTATTTACTGTCTGTACATTTTCACTAACAAGGAGACATCCTGTGATGGATGTGAGGGTACTGATGAAACATTTTTTTTCTGAAACTGGAGAGTAAATGCCCGAAAAGTGTTGAGGCTTTCTCTCCCATC
The DNA here is from genome assembly GCA_963169105.1 of Ceriagrion tenellum. Lineage (NCBI taxonomy): Eukaryota > Metazoa > Arthropoda > Insecta > Odonata > Coenagrionidae > Ceriagrion > Ceriagrion tenellum. The sequence goes on along the minus strand of OY720643.1, from coordinate 279,900 downwards.
GGCATGGGTTCGTTGGAAAATTACCGTTTAATATTTCATCCTGCCCTAATACTCGACATCGCCCAGCTCCCATCAACAGCTGTTTCATGGCATGTGATAAGGGGCAAGCTAAAATCTGCAGTTTTGGCAGAATTCAAGGCCCTTAGAAGTTGTTTTTTTGTCAAATATGTTTCAGAAACAACTTATGATGCCTGATCCTGTACATGTACAGTAATGATCACTGCATTTTTTGTTTGGAACCTATTTCCTGGAGTTTTGACTGATCCTTTAGGGGAAGTAGTGCAGCCAATTGCAGGATTGCTTTGCCTGAAATGAGACTCCAAAGGCAGAAGGTGTGTCATTGGCCAAATATATTCTGATTTTGAAATCTGAGGACACTAATCGGGAAAACATTGCTCAGATTGGTCCTGGGTCTTTTTGTAGGCCATAAGCAGTTGACAAAGATGTATATATTTTAGGGATGAGTCGATTCCACTTTTTTCGATTCCAATATCGATTATTTCAAATCGATTCTCGATTCTGATTCCATCAATTCTTATTCCTAATAACAGGTGGGATAATGATATACCAGTAGCATACGACTATTACTTAAATACAAGTATTGGCTGAAATAAAATAACGACAATAAGTAGCTCAAAAAGTGTATTTATTAACAAATAGCAAATATATCCTCAGCTTATTGAGGTAGATTAAAAAGTACAAATTGATAGCCTACACTCAAAATTACTAATATGATGTGATTAATGAAATTTGTTCTGAATATTTATCTATCTGGAATCAATGGAATCAGAATCGACTTTAATAATAATAATAATAATAAAGTTTATTACTCCATACAACAAATTACATTTCAATAGCAAAATAGAGTAATTTTAGGTAGCCTTGAAGGAGAACCTGTTTAAGGCTACCATCAAATAATATTACATTATGCTTTTCCTAAAAGATACATATAGCTCGTGCAGTGATACCGTGACAATTGCTTAACAGTGTAAGTTCGTACCTTAAAAGCTACTTACTAATAGTTTACTTATAACTCATTACATCAATGATTTACAGCAATAAATGCTCTACACTCTCCTTGGTGAGAAGCCAAGAATGTACATTTTCCAAAAACTTTTTCACAGACTTAGAATTAGTACATGACAGGGGTAACATATTGTATACCTTTAGCCCTACATACAAAAAACATCTTTTAAACAACGTCAAGTTAGGTTTTGGTAATGGAATATTTTTTTTACGCAGGGCAATGTGAGAAGGTAGACACTGAAATACATCAGAGTTACCACTTCTGGTATAGAAACACCGTAGAACCTTATAAATATATAGATGCCTCAATGGAAGCAAACGTAAATGAAGAAAAAGTGGGAAGGATTTTTCAAATCTGTTCTTTTTCAAAATAACACGAATAATTCTTTTTTGTAAAAACACGGCAGGTTTCAAGGAGTTTAAATAAGCGCCACCCCAACAAAAAATGCCATAACTTAGTCTGGAATGTACTAACGCGTTATAAATTATCCTAAGGAAATTTAAAGGACATTTATTTCTGATGAAATAAAAATTTGTCAATGTATTTCGCATAATATTTGTTAGATTATCAATATGTTGTTGCCACTTTAAGGATTCGTCAATGGTTACTCCCAGGTACTTCAAACTGGAAACCCGTTCAATGGGCAAACAGCTATTGCATGAATTTATCGGACAGTTTTCTTCATGATAATATAAAACCCAATCAAACTTGTACCTGTTACATAAATTATAACACATATACTTCGTTTTAGTTACACTCATTTTCAATTTGTTGGAAGCAAACCAACGTCGCAAATTGATCAAATCTGACTGCATATCATATTTTACATCACCCCAGTTTAAACCTCCATAATTTAAGGCGACATCATCAGCAAATGCTGTCACATGACCTCTAAAATTGAAATTACATAGATCGTTTATATAAACTAGAAATAGGATTGGACCCAAGACAGAGCCTTGTGGAACTCCAGAAGTTATCATATTGTAATTACTATAAACATCACCAATTTTTACACACTGCATTCTCGATGACAGGTAACTGGTAAACCATTTTAGTGGTATTCCTCGAATACCAGCCCTCTGAAGCTTAAAGGTCAGAACCATGTGATCAATGGAATCAAAAGCCTTGCTAATGTCAATGAATAGGCTGCCAGTGCGTCGATTTGAGTTTATAGCCTTGTAAACATGGGTAAAATAATTTTCTAGAGCATCTTCAGTTCCTTTTCCACTTAAAAAACCAAACTGATTTTTGCTGAAGAAGCAGTTTTTATCGAGAAATTTAATTAATCTCGTCTTGACTAGCTTCTCTATAATTTTTGAAAATATCGATAGCAGTGAAATTGGACGATAATTTATTATACTTGATCGATCACCTTTTTTATATAAGGGCATGACCACCGCCTTTTTCAGCTCGTCAGGAAAAACACCACTGGTAAAACTTAGATTAAATATATGTGCGAGAATAGGAGCTAATTCGTTAATAACAAGTTTCAAAAGTTCACTGTTAACGTTGTCGTAACCAGGGGCTTTGCTAGCAGGAAAAGATCTTACTAATTTGGTTATTTCAGCAGAGTCGACTGGTTCTAGGTACATGGATTTGAAGCTATGTGAATAATCACAACAATCAGCGACGAATTCATCAATGCCACTGTCATTACTATTATTGTTACTATCGTAGGAGGAAACAAAATAGTCATTAAATGCCATAGCTATTTTGGACCGAGCAGATGATATACTACCGTCTATTTCCAGGCAGATTTCATGGGGACTGAGTGGTATGCGGCCGGATATTTCCTTGAATATTTTCCATTGCATCTTTGAGTTTCCATTTGCTCCTTGAAATCTGTGCAAATAGTAGTTATTAGAGGCAATCCTAAGTTCATTTTTTAATTTATTTCTACAGTTAACAAATTCCTTTGCTAAACTTACGTTTAATGGGTGGCGTCTATGTTTCTTGAACAGATAATTTTTCCTTTCAATAAGGTTTAGAAGATGACTAGTTATCCACGGCTTTAATTTTTTTCTTGTGTCGTAATTATTGACTTTAACTCTTGATGCAGATAGAACACCTATTAGTAAGTCATGAAATAACGAAAAAGCCTTTGATGCGTTTACTTCGTTTACAACTGGACTCCAATCTACTTCAGCTATTTTTGTTTTAAAATATTCATAGTCTATCTTGGTTTTGGCAGGAGTAGTCGTTATTTTTTCTTTGCATAATGGTTCTTTCACACAAATAGAACAGCGAATTAAAGAGTGATCGGTTATCGCTTCATGAAGCACTTCTACTTGGATGTCATGCGTGCACATGTTATATAACCTAGCAAACAGGTGATCAATGCAGGTAGCGGAGTTTCCTGTTACCCTAGTTGGCGAGTCAATCAGACACTCTAATCCTAAGGAGCTCATTAAGTTTAAGTAGTGATCAGAATCATTTGAAGGTACCATAATATTTATGTTGACATCACCAATGACAATTATATTACCTTTTAAACCATGCATAAGCGGTTGAAATTCAGATAAAAATTGTGTTATCGGAAAATTTTGATCTCTATAAATAGAAATTAACTGCAATTCGAATTTTTCAAGTTTGAGAGTCACCTGAACAAAGTCAGCAGTTACAGCTTGAATTACATTAGAGAAGCAATCAATTGTACTTTGCACATAAACAATAACACCTCTAGCTCGGCTACCACTACTGCATTGGGCAAAATATTTATAACCATTTAAATTGTAATGGTGAAGTTCATGTTCATAAACCCATATTTCACTAAGTACGATTATACTCGGTAAATGAGAAAGGCCATGCAGATACGTTTCAAATAAGTCAAAGTTTGATCTGAGACTACGGATATTTTGATGGACAATACATAATCTACTGCTATGAAACATCTTACTATTTGTGTTATCTGACATTATTAATTTTATAAAAAATTTATATCGTCCAAACTCGTCAAAACAAACACTGGTTCTTTCTCAACTTTTCTCATTAAAACTTTACCTCCACGTATCCACAAATATTTGTAACCTTTCTCATTCTTAACAGCCCTTGCAGCATGCAGCACTTTTCTCCTTCCAGGACAAAGGGCTTCATTTATGTAGAGAGGGGTGGGTGTCACATCGAGGTTCAGGTGGCGCGTTGAGAAGTCCCTCTTCACTCTTCTTTTTGCCAGTAGATCTTCCTTGATGTGCTGACGGAGGAACTTAACGTGGATACCACTATGCCCACTTTCCGACTTGGGTTTGAAGCGGTAACAGCTGTCAATGTCATCCGCTTTGACTATAACCCCCAACTCGGCCCCAATATTGCTAATTATGCTCGGAAGGTCCTCGTTTTTTTGGACTGGGTAACCGTGAATCTCGACTGAATTTGCTAAACTGCGTTGCTCAAGGTCATCGGACTGTTTTGCAAGAAGCGCAATTTGTTTCTTCAGTGATCGATTTTCACTTTCTAATGAGTCCATTCTAGCGAAGCACTCGTCGAATCGCTTACTGTGAGCCTCAAGCACCGAAGATAAATCGTCCAACCGATCATACAATTTGTTGATCGAGTCTCCAAGATTAGCCTCTGTTGACTTTAGATCAGCTTTGATTTCTTTAAAGAGATCTAAAACTGTATCTGATGGAAAACTCTGGGACGCGCTTTTAATCGGTGCACAAGTAAATTCACTGTTCATGCTGGATCTGCGAACCACGGTGCACTCACTGCATCGCCAAACTTGCTTGCTGGCTTTAATGGCTTCAATGTCCTGTTTAGTAAGAGGATTTTCTAAACAGTTTCCATGGAATTTGTTCCCACAATCGGAGCACTCCAATACTACTGTGTTACGCACTAACTTAGAGCAAATTTTGCAAGAACTCATTTCGGTAACACGCTTTCACGAGCCAGTAAGCACAAAATACACTTAGCAAAGCATAACCTTGAGTCGAGGAGCGGAACAAGACGTCCGAACTCGACGGAGGCCTGAACTGAACTGCGACTTTAGGCGATCAATTCTTGATGCTGATTCTAGTCCTGAGAATCGGTGGAATCGAGAATCGACATTTGTATTTGACTCATTCTAAATGTATTTGTTGTTAAGTGATGTATGTAATTACTTTGAATTTCATAGTATTGTGCTCCTTTGTGGATATTTTTTACTCAATTTTTATTTCAATGGCAATGAGTTAACTGGCTGGATAGTGATGAAAACAGGTGGCAGGGGTATGAATAAGAGGTTTTTTAAGAGCTTTATAAGGAGCGTCGCCTTTAATGAAGCGATGCTGACATCATCTTTTTTAATTAGTTGGAATTGCAGTGAACTAGTGGAGCTAAATGGATTGACAATTAATTGCACAACTCACAATGTAATTGTAATTATGAGGGAGATGTGCACATGCACGACCTTTACTTCATGAGCTCCATCACTTAAAATTATTCATGAAATTATAGTATACTCTTGAAAGTGGAAAATAATTTACCTTCAAAGAAACGAATAGTACAGGTATTTTCATGTATATTCTTCAATGTTGGAATTACCAGTGATGTGGTGCAAATTTCATTTTGAGTTTAATTGCTACTGCAGGATGGGTGATGTTAAGTATTAGTGTGGGTCGAAGTATTAAATTGCAATTATTTTTCCTACAAATTTAGGAAAGAAAGCCGTGACACTTTTCCGGCATTTTCTCTCCAGTTTCAGGAAAATATGTTTCCTTAGCATCCATCTCACAACATGTTCTTGTTAATTGAGCCAGAATGTACAAATTTCATCACAAAATGTATTAGTATTGATCTCCACTTCCTGAATGCAGCTCAAGCATAATTGTGTAGAAACAGGAAGAAAGTTACCCAAGTATGTAGCTTAGTATCTATAACATTATTATTGACGAAAACATTTATTTCCACTATGTATTCATTTATGATTGTTTTGAACTATAGCTTCTCATATAAGAGTGATACTCGCATCATAATTACTTTTTAAAAATAATTTTTGTACTAGTATTTTCGTCAGTTGTTGCCCAACTACTTCACACACACTACATAAAATCAGTTTCATTCCAAGACAACTGTTTGATGTGTTCTTTCTGAGGCAACTAGACAACTCTATTGGGTGATATTAGATTCCTGACAGTACCTACATGGCTGCAAATCCCTGAAATTTCCTTAGGCACCAGGTTTCTGGATGTAATCGTGCTCCATAAATGTTAACCAGGTAATGTGAGGATCAGGTTGTGGATAAGGCTTCTCCTATGGGTCCTGTCATCATGTATACAAGTGAATTAAAATCAGTCTCTGTTAACTACTCAAAAGGTGACATTTTTTTATAGCTTCTCATAGCAAAAGTGTTGGATTTTGGGAATAAATGCTCTTGGGACACTATCAATCTAACTTTTGTGATTCTGGGTGGGTGCTTCAGGAGCATGAGGGTGGAACACGATTGATCATAAGTCATACTCAGTCTTATGTTTTTGCTTTAGATGTATCCAATGACTTTTTTCAACATTTTCATAGTTTAAAGAAATGGCTGTTAAGCTGATTAAAATGCGCAGGTTTATAATTTTCTTTTTATTTCCCTTTTGTTATCCAAATGCTGAGGGCATCATTAACATTTAAAATGTCAATCTTGACTTTAGTATTGCCTTTTCCTTGATTTTGCTATTATAATAATGATATGTTTGCAAATTGCTTAAATCCCCTTATGGAATTGACATTAACAATGAATTGTTGTGCGTGACACAATGTGGTGATCATGGAAAAGGCAGTGCAGTCATAAAAATTGAGGATTAAAATGTTAATTAAACGAGAGAAGCATTTAATAAAAGGAAAAAGAAAATATGCAGGATGTAAAATTGGCTCTAATCAATCAACTTCATGGTTATTACTTCTGAGGAAATGTATAGTTACTACTGGATGTTCTGTGTTGCATAATCATTAAGTGGAGCTCGGATCTCCATGAAAAGCATTAGCGGCTCCTATCCATTAGTTCAAGAACTAATGAAAATGCTTGTTCATACATATGTATTCAACTCATTGTGGTATGAACATCTGCTGAGGAGGGAATAGGATCCCATTCAGTATACTAACTTATATGGAACTGGAACCTCACATTCTGCTAAAATAACTTTTAAGTATTTTATGAATTCAAAATAAATCAAACACATGAAGAATATCCATGGATAAAGTATTCTTTATTGGTCACTTCCAGTTTAACTTTGATTAATTTCCTTATTTTTGTGAATATTTTTCATAATTAGGGTTTTTATTTGTCTAACCATTGCAAGGGGTTTCACCCATATTTGTTTGAACTACCGCTGTTATCATCAGCCTCAGGTGGATGTGTGATCAAGAGTTTGCTCCCAGGCATTCAATGATCCTGGATAGCTAGTTCTTGTAAATCCTCCAAAAATTGGCTTTTAAGCTGAGGAACTGTTAGTGGTTAGCTGATCTGTACATGTTAGGCTAAGCTGAGGGTCTGAGTTTTATGTCACAACCTGGAACTTTCATTTAAAAACAAAAATTTTCTAACTTGAACTATTGTCCTTGTTTATAAAATCTCTCATTTAATTTATTTGCTTCTTTAACTTTCGGACATTAAGTTTTATTGTTTTAGCTTTGTTTTGATTTATAGTTTTTTTTACTTTTGATTTTGAGTTTTTCTAGTTTTTTACTTCATATTCATAGAGTTTGTTTTTTCAGGAACTTGAAAAACTTGCATCCAAAAAGCTTAAAATAAATGCCAAAGAAACAATGAAGATTGCTGAAAAGCTATATGTTCAAGGTTTTATTAGTTATCCAAGGACCGAAACGAACATTTTCCCAAAAGAATTAAACCTGAGGGGTCTTATATCGGAGCAAGTGCAAGATCGTAGCTGGGGTGGTAAGTCCTGTGAAATATTCAGTTTATTTTTCATGATGTGATTGACTCTTTTAATTCAAGTCTTTTTAATAATATCATCTCTATCCTAAATCTTTATGTCTCAGAAATCAAACATGAGAGAAAGCATTGGCTTGTGACTTCAAAAGGGCAAATGGAAAATTAGTGGTTATAGCTTGCCCTTATAAAATGCCAATTGCCCTTTTCCCTCATTTATGTTCACTCTTACATGCTGCGTTGCATTGGTTATTATTTCTATTTGTCATGACCATGGATTTCTGAGAGACCCATGCCTTAGAGTTACTAAGTTGTGCACTGGGAGCTCTCTGATCTTGCAGCCACATTACCAGTTGATGTGTTGCTGCTGTAATCCTGTTTGGCAGTTTTCTTGTGGTTTTGTATGTTCATGTATCTTTGGTTCACAAAGGCAGCCAATTTATTATATTTTGTGAAGTTATCCATTTCTTCGGAGACGCTAATGATATCAAGTAGGGGTGGGATTTCTCCAAGCTTTGTCCTGGCACTGTCAGCCAAACCTCTTCAACTGGGTAAAATGTTTGATTTCCATTCTAATGCATATTGTTATTGACCTTGAGCAAGATGAGGCACGAGGAAATGTACAGCAAAATGTACTACAATTCTTAGCGGTAAAATCGAGAATGTAGATCAACTATTCATTTGGTTCTTCACCACCTCTCCAACGGATGATTCATCCTTCTCATATACTTTATTTACTTCAGCTTAGAGATAAGCCATTACTAAATTTGCTTAAACTAATTGTGCTGAAATTTTCATTTGGAAAAAAGTTCTGATCGATTGAGAAAATCATTTTGAAAAGGTCCTTTGGAAAAATCCACCCAAGGAATGAAATGCAACAAAACCAGATGGGTAGAGCTTCTCTTTCCCAAGGAATGAAAATATTCCAAGAATGCAGAGGAACAAAGTTATTCAATGTATATATGTACCAATAGGAATGAGAGATTTGAATGATCAGAAGTTATGAAAGGAGCAGAGGTATTTGAAGAAACGAAAGCATTTTAGTGACAAGTGGCAAGAGATGTGGTCATCTGTGGATGATTACACCAAAATGTAAAATCTAAGAACTATAATGTTTTAAAGAAGAACAGGAAACTGCTAGAGCCATAGAAAAGTGGAGTAGTACTGCTTGGGTGTAAAACTTTTCCTAATGAAATGACAGTTTTTCCTTTAAGAAGAAATGATGCGGAAATAGCTTCAAGCAATGGAATGTCCCTGCTCAGAGAATCTGATTTGGCAGCAATACCAGCTGTTGCACTCCACTCACCTCCTCCCTTACAATGGCTATTGTGTTAAGTATACCATTTCATCTCAGAATCAGAAGCATTGGTTGTTCATTTGGCTCCTATTGGTTGCACTGGGCAACTTTTGCAAGAATTGGTCTCCGAGGAATATTTATTTGAGAAAGTTTTATACCTGTTGCATCTACACTTTTTCATCTAAAAGCTGATGACTTTGCACTCACAATCAGTCATGTTTAAACTTCATTTTCTCTGAGAGCTATCAAAAATACATTTGTTTTAAACAGTGATGTGGGATTTGCAAAATAGCAGTTTGAGGGTAATGTTTACGTAGCAATGTATCATCCTAGGATGCTGTTTAGTTAAATTTCAGAAAATATGTTTAGGAATAAAAGTTGGTACCTGCTCATGTATTTAATTCTGATGAGACAGGTTTGTTCTCTATGTACATTTTAGCCAATGTTTTGGAATACATTTCTGGTTGAATTTTTAATAGAAATTTCTGCTTCTGGATATAAGTCCTCCAGAGAAACAATCACAGTGTCGTGCCATGGGATGCAGCTGGTGACAAATCAAGGTATTCTATTATGGCCTTAATACTATGAAATTTTTGGCTCCAGATGTTGCCGTATTTCAAGCCTAGCCCAGTCTATGGATAAGGCTGTGACCAGGGGAATACAAATGCCATATCGAGCTCGTCTTATAGGGACTCTAGTGAGGGAGGATGAAAATGAACTTCAATTTCTAAAGAAAACTGTCACTTCTTCATGCAATGGAAAGTATGTCTTGTGCATGAGTCTCTATGAAGCCTGCAGCTCTAGGGTGGTCATGGAAACAAACTCTTTCTGATCTTAAAGAGAACTTATGCTGTTTTTTGGAACACCGAGTAAATTTAATGCAAAGAAAAGCTGCATACTCTTCTAAAAATTGATATGAATGAAAATAGAGTGCAATAAAAGGACGCCCAAGGTGGTGACTTGAGTTACATGCACCCACTCTTGTGGTCGTATCTCAGGAACTACTCAGCAGAAATCGAAAATAGGTATTCTCAAGGAACTCATCAAATGTATGATGAGTTGTCGGTAATTACATAATGCAGTTAAAAATGGCAGGGGTTCCATAATTGTTGAGAATGGCCAGAAAACATTAAATACGGCACATTTCAAAACTTATTAGTGGTGATGTCTTTCACTTAACCTATTACAATGATATTCTACATGCATTTTGTATGAGACTGGTCTATTCTCCCTGGCAGGAAAATGCTTAAAAAAAGGAGTGAAGCTGCATGGTTGAAACGGTTCTTTAGAAAACCTGAATAATTCAGAGAGTTCATGAACATTTTGACTGAGGGACGCAGGAAATTAAAATAAGCAGCTACTCTTACCCAGTACGAGTTCATGAAGGTTAAAAAGAGTCTCTTTTTACTTATTCCTCTTTAATATCTTTCAATTGTCTGGTTTAGGGTCTTTTATACATCAGGTAATCGACAGCCTTAATGAATAGGTAAATGTTGTGTTGTTGTCATCTCTTCGCCATATCTTGATTTTACGCTCTTTGATTTTACATTGTTGCCATTTTTTTTGGTCCCTCCAATTTTGTTAAATCAAGGGTTTACAGTATTCACTATTTTGTTATTGTGAATATGATGGTTTTGGGTGAATTTTCCCACAGAAGTCATTTAATTGGCTTATTTGGCATAAATGAAAATATGAAGCTTTTCAACCCTTGTTAAACTAAGACAATATTTTTAATTGGCTTTAAGAGATGAAATTATTTATGTTTAAAAGAAATTGAACACTATGAACTTATGACTTCTATTTTCTAACCTCATTAAAATGGCAAAATTTCCAGATTGAAATTAGAAACTTTAGGTCAGGTAATTTATTTTATTCGATGCAACACAAAAATAAGAAATTCTGCACAAAAATGTTAGGATGATGGTGAATTTGTGAATGAAAAGACTATTAGTCCCGATGTAGAATAATATATTGGATACTTGGGGGATACAAAAGTGCACTGCATGGAGTTCCATTTGAGAGTGAACTCATGCGAAAAGTACATCGCCTACCAAGAGGCAGCAGTGCCACCTATGGGGAGTTAAGCAATAACGCAAATCATGAATGATAACAAAACACTAAAAATCCCCCCTTGAAAAATACGCACTTCATACATATTATACATTGCACACAATTCATTCAATTTACGTAATCAAAATCAAAATTTCAATCCCAAATCATCTCTTAAAATTTTAAGCCTTGAGTACGGCAGCGATTTGGTCAGTATATCAGCAGGCATCTTCTCTGTAGGCAGATATCTCAGCAGCAGTTTCCCACTCTTCAGCACGTCCCTGATGAAATGGTGTCTCAGGTTGAAGTGTTTCGTCCACTGATGGAAAACGGGGTTCTCCGCCATTTGAACAGCTCAACGGTTGTTGCAGTACATGGTGATCTTCGTCAGCTCCTCGAATCCCATTTCCTTTAAGAAAGCTTGCATATAGACAGCTTCCTTCACTGTATCAGACAAAGCCAGGTACTCCGCCTCGGTTGAAGACAGGACCACTGTCCCCTGCTTCCGTGACTCCCAGCTGATGGCAGCTCCACCCAGTAGAAAGGCAAATCTGGTAAAGGAACGATGATCAATGTTACATCCACCCCAATCAGCACCCACAAAGGCCTTCGTCAACTGGTTAGACCTTCTAAAAGAAAGACAAAGATCAGAAGTGCCACATAAATAGCACAAAAGTCTTTTTGCTTATTTCCAATGCTCCTCTGTGTAACAATCATTTAACTGACTAAGTCAACTAGCAACATTAGAAATATCTGGTCTCATCCCCACTGACAGGTACATTAATGAACCTATAAGTTCTCTATATGGTTTCTCACTCACTCATACTGAAGTTCCTCCCTTGGCATCTCATTTAAACCCAACTTCGAGTGGAGTCTTCAGCGGATTGCAGTCACTCATATGGAACTAATTTTGTAGATTCTCAATGAATCCCTTTTTAGATAGGGTAATGCAACCTTCTGACTGAGTGATCTCAATTCCAAGACAGAAATGAGCAGGTCCTAAATCTCTCACTCCTACTTGTTTCATTAAACCTTGTTTTATTCTCTCAATCCATCACTGGTTCTGAGAAGAGATCAGGACATCAACATAGACAAGAACAAGGGTTGCGTCTTCACCATTCCTTGCATGGTACATGCAAGGGTCGGATATACTACTCTTAAGACCAAGATTTCTCAGCAATTCATCCAGTTCAAAGTACCATTGACGCCCAGCTTGTTTTAAGCCGTAAATAACCTTCCGTAATCGACAAACCTTTTCGCCATCATGCAAACTTTTAAGCATTTCCTTGGCTAATGTGACAATATTTTGTCCAGGTGTCTCCCTGTCGATTATTTTTCTCAGCATCTCTTCTAGAAATTCAGGCTTTGCCATAAAAATTTCCTCGTCAATAGTTCCATTGAGGTATGCATTAGTGATGTCCAACTGTTCTATCTTCATTGAATATTCTGCTGACAGGGCCATCAGAAGTCGGACGGAGCTCATTCTGGCAACAGGAGTGAAGGTAGATTTGAAGTCTATACCTTCTCGCTGAGTATATCCCTTTGCAACTACTCGTGCCTTTCTTCTTTCAATCACTCCATCTGGTCTGAATTTATTTGTCAGGACTATCCTGCAACTAACAATATTTCTATCCTCAGGCCTGTCAACAATATCCCAAGTGTGATTCTCGACAAGAGCTTTAATTTCTGCATATATGAGGACCCCAGAAGTCAAGGGGTCTAAGTATCAAAACCATTGTTTAGAGAAAACTTAAGTCAAAGTTGAAAATGTTTGGTACAACCCACTAAGTAGTTAAGAGGCATTACCCTAGATAGCAGCACCTGGCAAGAAAATCACTTGGATCCCTTTACCACCTAAAAGATTTATATTTTCACATCCCATTCCTGTACCTAACATATTTTTTCAAAAATGTCACTTAGACCCCTTGACTTCTGGGGTCCACATATAGCCTCCTTCCATTCATCACAGTCTGAACCTCGTAAAGCCTGTTTCATTGGTATCTCCACTGCATTCGGGAGAACTACATTCACATCTGAACTTTCATCATTGTTGATAGCTGGACTATTTGCTCCATCACTGTCAGTCTTTACACTATCATCATTTGAGGATTGATGGTGATACTGCTTTCTTGGTCGATCTTTTCCACCAGTGTAGATAAACTTTGATCTTCCACGGCCCCTTTTCTTCTTGCTGTCGGATGCTACACTATTATCTGTGTCTCTGGTTAACTTCTCTGTCAAAGTACATTTATCCTCGGCAACCTCTTCCCTTGTAGTAATAAAATCCGGATGATTATTTCTGGCTCCAATCTCATCTCTAAATATATCACAATCTACTTCTGGTCTTAGCATTTTACTTCTCCCATTAATTGTGTCCAATGAAATAATATCTTCATGCCCCCCCTGAGACATGAACCTATCAAGGAACCGTACGTCTCTGAATATTATTTCTTTTCTATCCTTGGGAAGCCATATTCGATATGCCTTGGCTTCTTCAGCGTAACCCACAAATATTCCTAGCATTCAGTGCTCGTGGAACTTATCCCTATTTGGAATTTTGTTTAAGACATACACTCTCTGACAAAATATTCTGAAATATTTCAAATTTGGACGCCGGTGGATCCACCTTTCATATGGAGTGAGACCCCCCAAACTTTGAAGCGCATCTGTTCCTTATGTAATTAGCCGTAGATACTGCCTCGGCCCAAAACCCTGGAGTTAGACTTGAATGCAGCATCATACATCTCGCCATTTCAACTAGAGTCTTGTTCTTACGTTCGGCAACACTTTTTTTTGAGGTGTGTATGGCGCACTCAACCTCCTCTTAATTCCTTCACGCTTCAAAAAATCATTGAATTCATTTCAACAAAATTCCTGGCCATTGTCCGATTGAATACTCTTTATTTTTGCACCAGTTTGCTTCTCTACAGAAGCCTTAAATTCTTTGAAAGCGGAAAATGTATCACTTTTTCTCTTTAGAAAACGCACTTCAGTCGATCTCGAAAAATCATCGGTAAATGTTACAAAATAACGCGCACCACCAATTGACTCAGTTCTCATGGGACCACAGAGATCAGTGAGAATGATCTCAAGTACAGATGACGAATGCTCAGTTCTCTTGTTAAATGGAATAGTGTTCAACTTCCCTCGCAAGCAAGTTTCACACGCATCTAGAGTATTTTTGCCTTCAATATTAATACCAAAAACTCTTCTCTTTCTCACCATTTCAATCAAGTCTCGAGAATTCAAATGTGCAAGTCTATTATGCCAGAGTTCAAGTCCAGAGTGGCAAGTAGATACAGCTTTAACTTGTTCTAACCCACGACGGACCATATACAAATCTCCAACTCTATCGGCAATCATTTGCATTCTCCCACGACCATCTTGTACTGTGGCTCGCCCCCGCGTGAAAACTACCTTGTGGCCTTCGTCCGTTATTCTTGCTACCGACTAAAGATTTGTTTTAAGATCGGGCACGCACAACGTATTTTTTAGTTCAAAGCACTTAACCTAATTCTTTCATATCGTAGAAATTTTAGCAGTCCCTTTCGATTCTACATTAACGCAAGTTCCATTTGCCAAACTCACTTTATCACTTGGAGATGACTGTAGTGCAATAAAGTCAGTTGAACCATTGCATAAATGGGACGTTCAACCACTGTCCAAGCACCAATTAGTTCTCTTAATGAGATTACATGCACTGTATGAAGTATGTGCCGTAAATGTATCAGCGTAATAAGAAGGAGAAGCTTTTCATACCTTCGGTTTATTTTCTTCATACCTCCATTTGCGGTCCGCAGCCTTGTGACCAATCTTTCTGCATCTGTGACCTCGAAATGGGAATTTTCTCTGCATCCTTGGCTCATCAAAATCCTTGTCTCTCGGGCTTGGGGCTCTCGTCACTTGTTTTCTCGACGTTAGCGCGATCAGGGCTCCAGCCGTTGCGTCGCCGGTGAATTTCTGCTTCCAGGACTCCGTTTCTTCAATGATTTTCACCTTCAGCGTCTAAGGATCAGGGAGTTCGTCACGAGATTCAACTGCACACCTTAAATTTTCATAGGGGCTCGGTAGACTTTAAAGCAACATGATGGCTAGCAAGTCACGGTTAATTTCGACAGACATAGATGAGAGTTTATCCACCGCGTCGAAAAATATAAGCATATGCTCTCGAACATCGTCACCCTCTTGCATTTTCTGCAGAGTAAGCTACTTCAATAGCATCGCCTTTCTCGCAGGCCCCTTCGAGGCGTAAATTGATTCCAACTTTAGCCAAGCTTCTCTGGAGGTTTCACAACCTTTTATTTGCTTAAGCTCAGAGGGGTTTATACATAAGATTAGATCTGACCTTGCTTTCCGGTCCATATTCCTCCATGCTTCCAGTTCCTCCAGCGATTTTGAATCCGTTCCGCCGACTTCCGGCTGTGGTTTCTCCCCCGTAACATACTGCCAAAGGTCATTTCGTAGGGCTTCAACCTGCATACGCCACGTGTCGTAGTTGTCCTTCTTCAGTGCTTCCAGCCGTGAATAATGGAGAACTTGCAAGGTTTTTTTACAGCTGTTTTAACTCATGCATCATATGGATAACCAAAAATGTTTCCTACGTATTCTTTCCTTTCATCTGAGCCACCCATATTTATTGAACTACAGACAATGGAAAAGATGATGTCGTTTCAAACGCTGATTTTTGCGCGCCATTTTGAGAGTGATACGCGTGACGTCACACCTGCCGTCTACCGTACAAGACATACGAGATACCGGCGAATAGTTCGGCGAGTATCACCGTTCATTTATCTTTAGCCTCGTGATATTTCGTTGAAATATTGCGTCTGAGTTTCGTAAAGTATATATGTATTTTGGTGTGCAATAATTTAACGATTTATTAGTGATTCATCTGCATGGAAGTTTGTCCCAACTCAGATAATCTGCCTATGAAGTCGAAGTTCTCCATTCGCAGCATTCATCGTGACGGCACTCGTAGACTCGTCGTGACATCCAAAAACGTGATCGGATATAAAGTCTTGAAAATCGCAAATTACGGCATCCTGGGCCCATAACCAATGTTAGGATGAAGGTGGATTTGCGAATGAAAAGACTATTAGTCCCGATGTAGGCCGTTTTCGAACTTGGCAAACGCCTAGTTAACTTGATCCCAAGACCGACCGGGTAGAATCTTGACTTGACACTTTCGTAGTCCTCTTACGGTGGAAGAGACACCATGCGGCCTTCATTTCGTAAAACATGCGAAAAGCGCTATCCGTGTCCATAATTATTGTGGGTGATTGAAGTGGATTACCTCTTTAAAATGCTTCCCAACCTTATACGGCAAAGTAACAGAGAATATTATTTTTAAAATCTTATTGCTTATGAATAAAATAATTCTCATATACCATAATATGGTGATTAACTAATATGCTCCGATTAGTTGGGGCTGCGAAAGTGGACGACATATCGCTCACTGCATTTCACCACAATCAACGTCTTTATGCAAAAAAAGGCATCATAATATTTTTTGCCTGTATGAAAAAACACGTAACAATATATTAATGCATTACACTCCGAACTATCTACCTATGATCTCTGACTGTTGACTGATAAATACGCGCGTTGTAACTAACATAATTAAGCTGAAAACAAATTACATTTACTCTAAAGGTTTATTGTCCCATTTCTTTGATGAATGCTGTGAAAACCTCTCCAATGTTAACGTTATTAACAATTATTATGTTCGTTAGCTAAAAATAATGCTGCCAATGAAATTATGGCTACCTTAGAGTACTTTCCATCGGACCATAATTCTTTCATATAATTTCTTTCATCATTATTTCATTTCTTTTCCTTCCACGGTAAGGAAGATAGATTTTGTAGATTCAATGAAGTAAACAAGGACGGTACATTTACAATGTATGGAATTATTCACACAACTATTAGATCTTACCACAACACACATAAACAACTATCTTTTAGCAGTATATTCACATTTGAAAAGCCTTTAAATATAACGAATTCATCAATTTTTCCGCAAAAAAAAATAATATCACACATATATACGTAGTAATGATAAAATAGTATCCATTTGAGAGTTTCTTCACTTCTATTTTCCATAAAAGCCCATATTATCACACCCCGAGTTCTAACTTGAAACCTAGCAAGCATAGCAAGTCTCCTTTTTCGTTGACTTGGTATCTTTCCTCGATAGCTAGTGAACAAGCGCATGGTGATGACTTGTCCATGACGTCATAGCTTTCGATGCGTACTAGGTTTCAAGGCAAGATGCTAGATTTGCCAAGTTCGGAAACGGCCGTAGAATAATATATTGGATACTTGGGGATACAAAAGTGCACTGCATGGAGTTCCGTTCGAAAGTGAACGCATCCGAAAAGTACATCTCCTACTAACAATAAAAGGCAAGGCCATAGATACTTCTATGGCCTTGGTATCTAAGGCCGTTTTCGAACTTGGCAAACGCCTAGTTAACTTGATATCAAGTTAACTTGATCCCAAGACCGACCGGGTAGAATCTTGACTTGACACTTTCGTAGCCCTTTTACGGTGGAAGAGACACCATGCGGCCCTCATTTCGTAAAACATACGAAAAGCGCTATCCGTGTCCATAATTATTGTGGGTGATGGAAGTGGATCACTTCTTTAAAATGCTTCCCAACCTTATACGGCAAAGTAACAGAGAATATTATTTTTTAAATCTTATTGCTTATGAATAAAATAATTCTCATATACCATAATATGGTGATTAACTAATATGCTTCGATTACTTGGGGCTGCGAAAGTGGACGACATATCGCTCACTGTATTTCACCACAATCAACGTCTTTATGCAAAAAAAGGCATCATAATATTTTTTGCCTGTATGAAAAAACACGTAACAATATATTAATGCATTACACTCCGAACTATCTACCTATGATCTCTGACTGTTGACTGATAAATACGCGCGTTGTAACTAACATAATTAAGCTGAAAACAAATTACATTTACTCTAAAGGTTTATTGTCCCATTTCTTTGATGAATGCTGTGAAAACCTCTCCAATGTTAACGTTATTAACAATTATTATGTTCGTTAGCTAAAAATAATGCTGCCAATGAAATTATGGCTACTTTGGAGTACTTTCCATTCGACCATAATTCTTTCATATAATTTCTTTCATCATTATTTCATTTCTTTTCCTTCCACAGTAAGGAAGATAGATTTTGTAGGTTCAATGAAGTAAACAAGGACGGTACATTTACAATGTATGGAATTATTCACACAACTATTAGGTCTTACCACAACACACATAAACAACTACCTATCTTTTATCAGTATATTCACATTTGAAAAGCCTTTAAATATAACGAATTCATCAATTTTTCCGCAAAAAAATAATAAATATCACACAATTATACGTAGTAATGATAAAATAGTATCCATTTGAAAGTTTCTTCACTTCTATCTTCCGTACAAGCCCATATTATCACACCCCTAGTTCGAACTTAAAACCTAGCAAGCATAGAAAGTCTCCTTTTTCGTTGACTTGGTATCTTTCCTCGATAGCTAGTGAACAAGCGCATGGTGATGACTTGTCCATGACGTCATAGCTTTCGATGCGTACTAGGTTTCAAGGCAAGATGCTAGATTTGCCAAGTTCGAAAACGGCCTAAGTATCTATGGCCTTGACTAAGAGGCAGTTAGCAGTGCACACCGAGGGGGAGTTAAGCAGTAGCGCGGATTTTGAATGATAACAAAACACTAACAAAAATAATATTTATACATGTTAGGAGGAGTTGAAAGTGACCATTATGGCCAAAATATAGAAGCAGGAAAGCAAGGCTAAGGAGATAACTGATTCCGATGAGGAACATGCATGGGTGCTCGAGGTGTAAGCAACACCCCAGGACACCTGTGTCAAGCGTTCCTGTTTCAAAGCCGAAATAAATTTTGATGTACTGCTTGCTTGGATTTGTGAGAAAGTGAGTGATTTGAAAGTATAAAAAACTTGCAACATGGCAGAGCCATGTATCTAAGAAGAACATTGGGATGTCAGTTGCACCCTTTCCCAGGATTTTATGATTTTGCTATTATGCTAGCGAATAGTGAATTTGTTCACTCCCAAATTAACTGATTTCATCTCGATTCATGAGGCTTAGGTAAACTACAAGTGCCTTTTCCCTAGAAGTTGTGTATTCTAAGAAATGCCGGTACTTAAGGAAAACCTACAGTTTGTTTGCATATAGCTATTGTAATTGATTGCTCTTTTAAATTCTATCCCTAAATGATAGATGTGTGCTGTTGCAATAATAGAAGTGACTGTGGCTTACTCGTAACTCAGAGGAATTATTCCATTACGGTGCGGAAGAAGTTGCAGGAAAAACCGCGGAGGAGGCGCTGACAAAAATGGAGTGGGGAACGACAATCCAGGAGTGGGGATGAAAGAGGTCTACTGTGTTGCCTATGGTCGGTTCAGATAACACGGTCGTCTCAGATTACAGATTAAGCTTGAGTTGGTGTATTGTTTACGCCTTCAATGACCGGAGGCGAAGGAGAATTTTTCTCGCATAGTCAGTCCTTCGTGATCTCGATCCTTGAGAAACCTTCTCCACCACAGAAACTGGAATGTGTTGATAATTATGAGAGAACTTATATAAATCAACGAAAGTTTTTCCTGAAATGTTTCCAATGATGACTTTTTCGAATTTGTTTCTTATACTTGTTGCCTAAATACGTCAAATAAAGTTATATACTTTGGAAATGTTGTTGAATCTCTTCATGAAGATCCGGAAAATGATGCCTGAAGCCACAGAAGTGGTGGTTATTAAGTGTATGTGAGTATAGTCACGATCGCTGCCGAGTCGGTATTCACACAATTGCAGAAACAATTATGCGATTATAACAATGGTACAATCATTTCTATCCACCCCTCATCATCATAGGTCGTTCAATCCTCGGATTGGTTGACTTCAGCCCTCACTGGGCTGCTGCAGAAGATGAACTGTCATTTGATATGCCATTACTTTCTTTCGCCCTACGATCCACCATTCCCTATGGCTACTCTGTTGACACTCAAGAATTTTTGACTGGAAGATATCATCTACACTTGAAACCGTAACCTACTGCAATAACAGTTTTAAAATGCGATTTATGCCAACTTAACAATCGATAATCCATGAAATGAAAATATTCATTATTGTTAGCTTTAGGAAAACCCATTAGAGTTACTGGCATCCAAGGACAATGAATAAGTACTCAATGGAAAAAATGAAATGGTAAAAAGATAGGCGTGCATTGCATTTTTGAGCGCATGAAGGGAGATAAAACGCTCGTCAGAGAAGAATACATTTAGAGGGTAGTTGCTCACGACAAGAAACGATGGAAAAACTGTTGCCTCCTTTTCTATATACCATTGATACCTTTCATATTCAATTGGAACGCCGTGCCGTGGTGGGCAATCTCATAAAAGTAATGCTTCTGCAGAAACCCTAGCGTGGAAACTGATATTCTGGATGCTACACTTAGAGGGTAGGCACTTAACAGATGGGACATAACATACGTGGTTACTCATTGCGAGTGCTCAATCAGCTGGTTGCGACTCGAGCCAGGTAAGGATAATCACTACTTGGAACAGGTTTAACCGAAATGTGCCGCAAAAGTAAATAAAATGAAAGTAAATGGGCAGGAGGTTTCAACTCAATTGAAAAGTAGCCTAAATAACGAATAACATTTAAAATAATGAGGTGATATTGCACGGGCTCCCATAAAATATTCGTTAGATTGTTCGTGAGAAACCGGTAAATAATCTAAATTGTTGGTAAGGGGTTTGTAGCCATAGAAACTTTTACGTGTCCTTATAAATTACCAATAAATCGCTAGATCAAAGGACGTGGATATCAATTGTCCCAATTTTATGAGACTCTATAATATATGGCCGCTGGGTTTGTTCAGCAACTCGAGAGCTGTCGTCATTTTTTCCGTTGTAGTATTTGAAAGAAAAGGTGGCTGGGTTATCTTGCGCTGAATGAAAAATAGCTTGCTTTCTTTTACTCAGTAAACATTTACTTTTATTTCCGTATTTCGGGAAGTAAATGCTCCATGTAAAATGTGGTTAACTGCTCCTTCATTTTACCTTCCCAAAATTCATCATCCCCATCTATTTTTTGATAAATTATGCCATTGGGATTTCATATCTTAAACATACAATATTTATTTTTGGTTATATGCATTTGCCCCTGAATTTGATAAAAGTAATCACAGCTCTTTTATAATCGCAGTTCACCTTCCCGAATATCTGCATACTTTATCTTCCCGTTCCTTGTACCCGAGAGCACGTGGTCCGAGTCTTGAGAGAGAATGGCAATTTCACCTGCTCCCCCGTCTAACGCTACTTCCTCAAAAGAGACTCGCCCAGGCCGAGAACCGACTTCCACGCATGGGTAACGAAGTTTCAATCGTTTTGTACCTTTCGAAAGAAGCACGACTGTCAGAATATAATGGTTCAGCAGATTTGAGTCAAATGGGGCAACTGAGTGCCCCGACCCCTCTCCGTGGTGGTAAACAAGAGGGGTGGAGAGGTCTGGAGGAAGGAGCGGGGGTAGAAGGACAAAGGACGACGGCAGCCATATCTTCGCTCACCGGCCATTCTTGGATCACGCATACAGAAAGTAGTGCAGGCTTCAGCGATTAACATTGTTGTAGCCTTAATACTATAACAGCATCGAGAGTTTTAATGTATGTTATTAATGAAGGATCATTCTTTGCCCTAAGTGAATTAAAAATTCGCATTCAAGAATATACCCCTCGCAACGTTCGCCGAAACATTGGCAAAATATGGGAAGTTTCGCTATTTTTTATATAAAAGACGACCGCTTCATGATAATGTAATGCCATTCAAGGCATTAAATAACTCTTCGTCTGTAGAGGAAAAAATATTGCAAGTCGCTAGCTATCACGGTATAATCGCAATTGTGTCAGAGGAAAGCGACTGAAACGAGCTTTTCGGTCCCGGTATAGAGCCCTCTTAATATTCAAAAACCAGCTACGAATCATAGTATAATTGCTTTAGCCCTGATGTCATCAAATACTTTCCTGTCTTTATTTATTGTAGTTATACTTAGATGGTGGTCTAATGTTTGCGTGTTTTCTTCAACATTTAAAATCTGTACTTCAACATTTAAAATAAATCTGACGGCAGTATAATCAGGGCCTCTGTTTGAAGGATTCTGATTTTTTTGCATTAGCAGAAAATTTCCTGGTTTTGTGGTAGTTATTTGAAGCCAAGTATGCACCTCTTGCTCTTAATCCTTATAAATATATAAAAATCTAATGGTGTCTGTCTGTATGTTGCTCCATCACGCAAAAACTTTGGACCCGTTTGAGCTGAAATTTTGTATGTAGAGAGAAAATATATCTGGTGATAAAATAGGCTATTTTAGAAAGCCCTCAGGCCCCCCAAATGCCTTCCTGGTGGTCCATGACAAGTATGGGGTTAGGTGCAGTGGTTTCATTTTTTGCTTTTAACAGTACTTTTACTCAAGATAGAGGGCTGGGATTTTTTTTATCGGATTGTCGAATAGATGAAGTTTCTAATTCTTTCAATCGATTTCCTTTTACGCTTCGTATTTGTCTGAAAATCATGTTTTTTGCTGAAAAATCTCACATTTTTCTCTGAAATCAACAATAGCTTATATCCTTCACAACCAGAGGTTTAGACGCCTTGAGCATTTAAATATCACGTTTTCCTGCAGGCCCATGATAGCATGTCGAAAGAAAATCTGTTAAAGAAGGTCCCACAGTCCCAAGGGCCCCATGATAGATTGCTACAGAGATCCTCCTCATTTGCAAACGTAGATGGCATTTTTTTGTATTGCACAAACACAAAAATGAATATACAGGATAATACGCAATAGTAACTGAGTTGCTGCAATTAAAAGTAAACATCCACGTACATTATTTGTCCTCAAGAAATAAAATTTAGAGGAATATTCAAGAGCCATATTGAAAGTAAGATACCATTAGTATTGATGTTAGGAGAACAAGAACAATGTATATCTTATGCACCACTGTGAAAAGTTTCAAATCTCCTCAATCAATACTATTGAATGAATTCGGTGTTTTCATTGTGATTGCCGAATATCTGTGAAAAAATGTTTGCATTGCTTGGGTAACTAAGGAGTTGCAACCCCATGTTGATAAGACAAAAAATGCTGATAATCACATCCCCTACCTCCTCCAGAAATTTCTGACTTTTCTCTGGAAGCACCCTGTATGTTGAAGTATGACTGCTCGCTAGGCTTTCCTGCCCAGGGCCCAATATTTAATCTATGTGATTTTCAGGCTGGGGATTCCAGTGCCAATATTTCTCCTGTTTTTTTTTGTTGCCCTGGTTCCAAGCTCAGGATTCTAGGAACCAAACCAACCTTTGCATTCATAGTTTGTGCACTTATTTTTCTTTCAAATAACTTTTTCTTTTCTTCTAGAATTTGCTGCCAGAGTGTTGGAAGATGGTCCAAATCCTCGCCAAGGGAAAAAGTCTGATCAAGCTCATCCTCCCATCCACCCTACAAAGCACACAACATCATTGGGTGGTGAGAAATCTCTCTTGCATTGCTAATTAATTTTGTTCATGCTTCTCTTTTTGTTTTGATTTACATTTACCGCATGGTATTGTAAAGAACTGCAGCAGAAACTCGAAATTAGAAAGTCGATGGGGCAGAAAAAATTGGCACTGTTATATCGAATTTCATATGAATGAGAATCTTTCAAGAGCAACGCAATTAAGCTATTTCTTTTGTTTCCTTAAATTATGTATGATGTACTCTCGCAGTAGACTCACATGATTTACGAAGTTATAATTTATGTAAGTTTATTTAAATTTGTATTCATGCCAACTGGATGCATAAAGTTGAACACTAACTTATCGAAGATTGATGCTTCTGTTTTTTGGGATTTCCACAGGGTCATTCCATCTTTTCGCGGTGGAAATCCCGATAAGTGGAAGAATTAACCTCCATGTCCTGCAGAATACTACATCTAAACAACTAACCTTGCATTTTTTCAATGAGTAAGGGATTAGATAATCAAGCATCTTTGCAAAATTTTCACAGTTTGGACTAAGCCTATGAAGCTTCATAGCACATTTTTCTAAGTCATTTCTTAACTAGAGAACTGATAACTCAAGCATGAGCGGTGTATTGCAATACTAGTAATATTGATTTATGCATACACTAAGGTAGTGAGTGACTTTCGCGATCATTTGCACTGGATATAGAAATTAGAGGAATATACTTTCGATAGAAGAAGATCATATGCTCTGTGTAAGGCATAATATAAGTACCTATATTAAGCTAAAATGGTGAAAAGATTCTCTCGTGGATTCTATGCTGTGCATTTATGTTATGTATTTTGTACAAAAAAATTACATGCCAGTTAATTTTGCGAAATAGCAATAATTATTCTCCCTTGGATTCACCTTATTAGTGCGTTGTTATTTCCGAGATGATGAAGCTGAAAGAAGAGCCTCTAGAGGAGTCCAGCTAAATGTGTACCTGCTTTCAAAAGTATATTGTACAAGCCACGCTCTTCAAAGGTGAATGTGAGATAGTTCCTTTTACACTTAATTGGCTACTAGCAATGCTAACATTATAAAATCAATAATTTTCGTTTTTCACTATACTATGCGAAAGCTTCAGTTGTGGTTCTATTTAGATTAGGTCACCTCCTCTTCATTCTATAAATCTCGGACTTCATTTAAAGATTCGATGTTGAGTTAAAATGTGGGATATTTTTGCTTATCGTTTTTTCTCTGCTTACAATCAAGCAAATTTTTGTCCGAGCATTTCAGTTCCAGGTCAGGCCATGCACCAAGCTGGAGTCAGCTATCTTTCCCTCCTTACAAGTCACTGTGGGGGTTACTCCGTTCACCTTCTCGCAAAAACAGCTGCGAGACTCATGGTCTCATAGTATCTTAGGTCACTTGGGAGGTCGATCTAGCTGGGAGTCAAGGCCAAGGGATGTGCACGAAGAATAAACATTGAATGAATCATCCGGGGGGGACATGAAGAGGGGCCTAATCATCTGGAGGGCCGGCATGGGGGGGGCTCGTGCCAACCCACTTTTGGGTGGGCATGAGCCCCCCCACTGACTAAAAGATGACCAGTGTGGGAGGAAAGCCTTTGATAGGTTTGCCACAAGTGAGAAAGAAAGGTGATGGGGGAGAGTAAGCCGAAGTTTTGGAGCAACGGAGATGGAAAGCTGGGTGAATTTTCCTAGTGGGGATTGCTGGATGGGGAAAAGGAATGTGGGAATGGGTGGGCATTTCCATTTTGCGTTCCTTAATTTCGCCATGTAATAATCATTTTACTTGACCAGAAATCGAATTGAAAACTCTAAAATGTCTGGGTCAGAGGTGGAATCACATTTCTTTCCTTCTCGTGGTCGTTTTTGTCATCCATAAGGCAAGATGCATTGGTTGGGCAATGTTCAGTCCTGGAAGCACACTCCACTGCTATGAAGCACCTGATCTTTCTTGATGACCATCACATTTTCGAAATCATGAGCGCAATGGGACAGTCACATTATGAAGAACCATGATCGCGATTAAGGTTTGTCACCCAGTTACAACTACCTAGCTATCTTATTTCCAAGTGAATTCTAGATGGAGTTTTGTATCCTTTCCATGTATCTGTTTGTGTTCATAGATGTTACAGTGAACTGAGTTACTATGACAATGCGTGGTGATATTGTCTGCGAACATTTCATGGAACTATAAGGAAAGGAATAAGCATACTAGTCTCACTAGCATGCAAACAGAAGGCAGTAGTTCTTGGATTCCTCCCCATCAGCCCAGACCATTCCAGTCAAACACTATTAGTTCCCATTGTGCATGGGTTTTGAGGCCAGCTGATTTAAGTCTGAGTTAAAGCAACGAGTAACCTTTCGAGACTCCCATAAGGTTTCCCTGTGTTGGTACAAAGCACCACCAATACAAATCCATTCCTACTCAGAATGTATGAAGGGCGCATGATATGGATTTGGGTCGTAGTATTCCTTTAATAAGAGCTTATTTTTCCCTTATATTGAGGGCAATACCTTTCCTTCCAAAGATCATGTTTAACCCATGATTTTTAACCTGCTGGGAAGAAGTGGTATTTTACTTCTTTCACTCCCTCACAAGTATTCGACGGGTGCCTCTGAATTTTTCGAAGCCCGGCGAGGCTTTTCTTCCTGGAACAGCAAGTATTTGAAATCCATGCATCATTCACAACAAACCACCCCGACCACCACCACCTGGAACTTTATTAAGGTTTACTGATGACTACTTCATTGAGACGAGCGCTGATAGATGGACAAGCAGAGCAGAGAGTGCAAGCAGAGCTATTTTTCCAAGTTTATAGAGGCCTCCCTGTAAATTCTCGGAGGAAAAAATGATTGATTATTAGACTAATAAACATCCTCATCCTTTACATAAATACCAGCTTAATTCTAGATGATCAATTACTGTGCTCATGTGCAAATATGACTCAGGTTGAGAGAATTACAAATACATTTTTAAGTAGGGATGGGCAACTTGAATAGTCGAATACTCGAATACCACAAATAATGGAGTATTCGTGATATTCGATAATCGAGGAAGGAATTTAAATGTTCCCTCGAAAAATTGTTTTGAAATTTTGGCGGTAATTGGCATTAATACTAGCTTTGCCGAAATCCACATGTGGTTATTGATGATATTTTTTACTTTTTCACTTAAATTTACTAAAATGATTTAACAAGTTTGAATTATTCAAACTCATCATGCTATACTAGGTTACCGAAAATGAATTGAACGTTATGAAGCGAATTGTTTCAGTTCATTTCAGTTGATGAGGCAATCAAGTTGTTGTACTCCATCAATGTCTCTAAATATATATATGTACGGAATGAAATAATTCAATAGCTAGAAAAATGGGAAAAATATTTTTATCAAGCGTTTCGAGATATTATTGGAATTTTTATAGATAAAAGATTTATTTAGTTTTTAGTAATACTGTAGTCAAAACAAGGGAAACTAACAAATGTATAAGCATTAGCACCTCAACATTCTGTACAAGTTGTTTGTGAGAAAAAGCACCATCACATGTTTCAGCATTCTTGTTAGCGTGATAAATAAGAGATTTTTTTAAACATTGACTTATTTAAAATGGCAAGTGAAGTCTGGGACTATTTCATCATTTGTGAAAGTAATGAAAATTACGATGTGTGTGAGTTTTGCTATGCTAAAATATCTCGAGGAGGAGTATCCCATACAACAACTGGCATGAAAAACTACATGAAAAAGCATTACGGAGAGATCATAAAAAATAAATTGGAAGAGAACTTTACCCAGACCATCGAGGTACCTTCTAAGCTTCAGCTGGAAAATGAGTCCGAGGCAGTATCAAATGCTCAGTCTTTGTCACCGACATCCTCATTGCCTTCTTCACCACCAACCTCATCAATATTAACTCCCGTGAAAAGAAGGAAAGTATCCGTAGCACATGATCAGCCAACATTAGCAAGTTTCTTGGAGAGAAAGGAAAAATTTAATCCCAGGGACAAAAGACAAAAGGTAATTACGAGGCTCATTGCAGAAATGATTTGTATTGATAGTCAGCCATTTCAAATTGTTGAGAATCCTGGTTTCCTAGCTCTTATAGCTCATCTAGAGCCACGATATGTGATGACTTCTAGGAAGCACATATCAACAAAAATATACCAGAAATGTACCAAGATATGTATGCTAAAGTGAAGAATACAATAGCGGTTGTCGAATATGTGTCCCTCACCATAGACTTATGGACTTCCACATCCAATGACGACTATATGAGCATAACATCTCATTTTGTGACTCCAGAATTTGAGCATAAACGTGTGTGCCTTGAAGTAGCACCGTTTTTGGAGCTGAGCCATTCAGGAGAAAACATTCGTAAATTCATCGATGAAACAGTCGAGAATTGGGGAATCTCAGAAAAGATCTTCGCAATTGTCAGGGACAATGCGAGGAATATATTACCTGCCCTTGAAGCTTCAAGATACTCCCATTTCCCATGCTTGGCGCACTTGCTGCAGTTGGTGATTCCTGATGGGCTTTGGAGCAGTAAGGAGGTATCAAACCTCCCCGGTAATTGTCGTCGTATTGTAGGACACTTAATGCATTCAACCCAGGCCTCTAAAATAGGGATGGACCGATACCAATACCAATATGAAGTATCGGCCAATACTTATGGTATCGGAAGCATCAGTATCGTCAGTGTTTTTCTGATTTTTTTCAATTTTCAGATTTTTACCGCCAATTCAGCCAATTAAACGAGGTGTTGAATTCTACTGCTAGAGTGCTCTGGTACTGAATGCCATCAGCTCAATGTAAGACAGTGTGCTTCTTTTGATCACCTTTCTTCACCAAACTTTTTCAGTGAATTTAGTGTTTTGCCTGTGTAATAACGGTTGTTTCTGTAATCTGGTTTCTTAGTTGATTGAGCCAGCATAAAATGTTTATGGTGGAATATTGAGTTTGTATTTTACCTAGAACGAAGTAGAATCGGTATCGGTAATGGTATCGGGGGGAGGAGAATTGGTATTGGAATCTGTATCGTTATCAGCAATTTCTGGTATCGGTCCATCCCTACTCTAAAATTTTAAAACGTTAAGCCACTTTGTGCAAGATGAACCAACATGGTGGAATTCAACTTTAAGCATGATGGCTCATTTAAAGGAGCAACGGCACACTGTTGTTTTAACGGGCACCGAGATAAATTTACTGGTATACCTAACCAGTGACCAATGGAATTTGCTTGACTGTCGTAGATATTTTGGAACTTTTTGAACATGCAACGCTGGCAGTCAGCACAAAATCAGTCACTATTTCAGAGGTCCTGCCAATCGTAAATAGCACTTTGGAGGAATTAAAAAGACCCTTGCCTCATGGGGCACGCTTGCAAAGTGTAAAGAAAGACTTGCACTTTTCCTTGACCAAGCGATGCAAATATGTAGAAGAAAGTGTAACACATACATTAGCAACACTCCTTGATCCTCGTCTGCAAGGCAGTGTGTTCAAAAGCCCACAAAACCTTGATCTTGCGAGGCAAAATCTGATAAAGGAGGTCCAGCTCATTAAGGGGGAGTAACGGGAAGAGTCCCTGTCAAAGGAGACTATGGTAAGTTCAAAATATGACTTTCCTCAATTCAGCTATGTAGATGACTATTTTTTAGACTAACACCAGTTGACACCACGCAAGCCAAAACTATTAAACAAAATCTAGAGTTAATAACAACTGTGTTTATTAGGATGGTAGCTATGCTGAAAGAGGAGAGAATTCTGTCAAAGGCATGCATGGAATGTGGACATGCTATTCAAAGTTGATGTCAAATCAAGCAGCCGAACAGAAACCTGTACAATCTGCAGAGGGACAAGTGGACAATTATTTGAGTGAACCTCTTATTTCACCAGATTCAAATGTGCTGGACTTCTGGAAATGTGATGCACTCTACCCAGGCTTTAAAAAAACTTGTGAAAAAATATCTAAGTGCACCACCAGCCACTGTTTTTCAGAGAGATTATTCAGCATAGCTGGAATAATTGGTGATAGTAAAAGAAATAGTTTGGACCCTGACCGAGTGAAAATGCTTGTGTTCCTCAATAAAAACTTGAATTAAGAGTTATAAATAAATTAAACATATTATAAATGTCTTGAGTCCTACTTAAAACTATTTCACATATAAATACTTGTGTTATTACCTGTTTTAGATTTAATATTTGTTTAGATGTTTAATACATAAGTAATTGTTATTGACTCAAGAGTGCACTGGATGCTATGTGTAAGAAAAATGCTTTCTTTTAAGTGCTATTATTTAAGGAATAATAAATGTATTGCTCATCAACAAATTACAACATTAATTTCTGATTTATCTTCAATAAAATGTAAGGAAATTTTAGTTGCTGAACTATGGCAAACCTAATTAATTTTATAGCCTCCAAATGGTCATTGATACATTGCCATCCAAAATTTAGTTTTAAATGAGATTAGGGAAAACTGAATGCCTGCATTATTTGATATTCAAGCTCAACATTCGAATTTGAAAAAAAAAGTAATTGACCCATCTATAGCCAAAATATCTTGAGTCGTCATACTACTACTGGCATGAAACCATCAAAGTAACTACTAAAGTAAAGTACTGGATGTGTGAAAAGAAATGCCCCAAAGTAAAATATAACATACCAATTGCCAGATGAGTCCCTCATCAATGACCTTAATTGGGCATCCACACCTAGCAATAACTATGTGAACTTAACAGGTCATTTCTTAACTCTTGAATAGTTTGAGAATTATGGTTAATTTGCTAAGTAATATTATATCCAAATAAACATTGACAACTTATCTTAAAATTGTAGTCTTAAATATATTAGGTGAAAACTGATTGCCTACATTAATCGATATTCGATTCTGATATTCAAGGCAAATTTTTGTATTCGAGCTCAATATTTTAATTTGGAAAAAAAGGTATTCGACCCATCTCTAATTTTAAGCTTTCCACTCATCGTAAATAAAGCTTTATAGTGTCCTTTTCCAAAAGCCATGAAAATTCATTACCAGGAAGAGATGGAATTTACAACCCTGCTGAAGTCTATTAATATCTTCATGTAGGGCACACAACACCTCCATAGAAGCAATAATATGACGACATATAGGAAGAGAAATATATAGATTCTTTAGGGACGTAGCAATTGTATAATCTTTGATGATGCACATTCCTAATTTAAACTTCATTGACTACTCAGAGGATTTATGAGTAGTATACGAATGAGCATACAGAAGATATCTAATTACTGCTTAGTCGCTACAGGGAAAAGATAATTTTTAGTATTTTATCACTTCAACAGGGGAAGATATGCGATGTATTGTTGTCAGAGTATTAATTACGCATGAGTGTAAGAATGCTGCTCATATAATTACTTGCGTAATTTTAGCCAAAAATTTTTCTCTGCCAATATTTTAAAAGGTATCCAAATGATTCAATAATTTACCTTATCCTCTAAATGTTATCCTCCATTCTCTAAGTTGATCTGTTAAACTACACGGCTAATGTGTTTCTCATTGCAAACCTAGAAAATCATGCTGGGAAAACTTCAAAAACTGTTTTAAAGATATTTTCAAGAAAATTCCACGCATATTTGGTCTCTCACTCAGATAAGTACATAATCAGTATTTACAAATTCGGCCGATGGAACTAAATTCTAATTCCTAATAGAAATAATTTTCCTCTCTACTAAATAACTTTAAAATAATTTAAATGTGAAAGTAGCCTCAGGTAAGTTCACTAAATCGAGTAACTGACACAAGCAGAGATCCGGTCTATTCTCTCGTTCATGAATAGCTTTTAGTTGATTGATAACTTGGCAAGTGAGTGGATATGAACATCAGACGACAGGGAGGACCTAGAAATCAAGTGGAGCAATGGGAGTGGGAAGTAAATTCTCTTTTGATGAGCAAGGAGACTGCTCTGATTCCTTTATAAAGCCTCAATGTGTGTAAAACTCACACACTCATAGCTGAGGTCAATATCCATTCACCTCAATATCCGGGCAATCCGCGGATTCCTATGAAGTATTGGCAACTATGAAGTCACATCGCATAGATTAATTATGAGGTCACTAGAGGAGGCCTCGCCAGGATTTGAACCCCAGACGTTCTTGGCCGCAGACGAACGCTCTCCATGTAGGCTACTACATTGATCAAGATACCTACTGTCGGTGCAAAAATTGTGTAGACTCGAGTTTGGACTCTGATTAAAAATGAGCCGTCATACCCACATGAATGCAAGTTACACCAAATTTTAGCTTGTTTTATTTTACGTTTAACTGTGGTTGCCAATTATTTTAAAAATACACTCGATTTTTTATTCCAGTGAGAACATTGTGAAGTGAAGTGAAGAACATAAGTGAAGAAACTTGAAGTTTAATCGTAATGAGCCTGTAGTATTGTGTGGGAAAAACATATTGAAATGTATCTTAAAATGTTCAGTTCTTTGTTTTGTGCCATAAAAATGTTATTTACAAGTTAATGAAACAACTTTTTCTTGGTTATGAAAAGTAGTAGAAGCAAGATCTTGACCTTGTATTGAAGCTCATTTCAGCAGTATTTAACGCTAATTACCATCGTAAACTCACATTGTGATATTGATTTTTAACGAGTTAATTAACAACAGAGTATTTTAGCAGGCTCAAGCCAGTGGTAAGGCGGCCGTTTTCGCGAGAGTGGTGGTGTAAGTTTGAGCACTGTTGCAATTTGCCGGTTGCGGGCCATCCATATATTGGAATCTCTTTGGGCGCATTGAAGAAATTCAGTGCATCAAGAAAAGACCCTTATGAGTAAAAGGTGATGGAAAATGGTTGGATACTAAAAAGACAACTATTGCTACCTGAAATAAAATTCATGACAAGAGCGTGTGCAGCAAATGTTTTCGCCCTTCGAGGCAATGCACAGAAGGAGCGTATGAGTAACGGGTTCAGCCCGCAACCCGCGACAGGGCTTATACTTTCACCACCCCTCAAGCGAAGAAGGCCGCCTCATCGCTAGCTCAAGCCCGCTAAAATACTCGGTTGTTTATTAACTCGTTAAAAATCGATATCACGATGTGGGTTTATGATGGTAATTGTTATTAAATAGTGCTGAAAAGAGCTTCAATACAAGACCAAGATCTTGCTTCTACTACTTTTCATAACCAAGAAAAAGTTGTTTCATTAACTTGTTAATAACTTTTTTATGGCACAAAACAAAGAACTGAACGTTTAAAGACTCATCTCAATATGTTTTTTCCACACAATACTACTGGTTCATTACGAATAAATTTCAAGTTTCTTCACTATCAAATCTTAAAGAGAGCTCTGTTGGAAAACAGCAAAAAACCGGCACTTGTTTTGTTCTCACTGAAATAAAAAATCGAGAGTGTAATATAAAAATAATCGGCAACCTCAGTTAAATGTAAAATAAAACAAGCTAAAATTTGGTGTAACTTGCATTCATTTGGGTACGATGGCTCATTTTTAATCAGTGTCCAACTCTAGTCTACATAATTTTTGCACCAACAGTAAGTCCACATTCAGTGGTTCTTACTATACATGGAACAAAGGAAATTCCACAATTTCCATTAAAAACTGAACCAAGTTAGATGTCCTTGACTTCTGAAAGTAGTTTCCAGAAAGTAAATAATATCTCGTGAGGAGGATTAAAGAAATTTAAGTGTTTGAGACTACCTGAATGCACGAGGGCGGAATTTTACGTCGGGTATTAAGGTATCGGAAATACTTGTAAAGGAGATGTTCTCCTCATGGAAACCATTCTTTTCTACCAGATTTCCCATATTTTAACTCAAAATTTGCAGGATAATACGCTAAAATGTTAATTGTAATGTAAGATATTTCTCGGTAGTAGTTTGCAGCCTATTAAAAAGACGTTCATCCACAGCCTTTTCCTACACGAGGAAAAAAATTTTTATTGTAAGTGAATTTGATCTAGAGAAGAAAACCCCCAATTGTCCCAACTAACACTTCTTTCATTGTAACTATTTTTAAGTTTCAATCGAGAAAAATGTTTTTAAAGGGTCCAAAGCTCTAAAAAAATATGATAAGTATCTATACATAACTGACTACAACTTCGGAACCTCGACTGGCTGTGGGGCAAAGCAAACTCATCACACTTAAAACTCCAAGATGATCTGGTGAACGTGAACCTTATTATTATTATTCCTATATATGTGATGCGTAAAATCGATATCCATTCATAGAGAGTTTGACTCTTCCGGGTTTCCATCGGCTGTCTCAGTGTTGTCATGTTGCCGAAGGAAAAGCGATTTCAATTAGTTCATGACTAGTTTCGATTAGCGATTTCAATTAGTTCATCATTAGTATGACTCATTCAGACGCCAATGAGTTTTGCGTTAATTTTTTTCCACCACTGTACATTTTTTCATACCATCAACAATCATATGAGCTAGTGAATAGTGGTTTGTGCCATTCGGAATAGTTAGGAAAAATTTGAAGCCCATATTTTCTATATCTTGATCAGTGTGAAGCTTGTGGCTGAAAAATTGATTTCACTTCTTTGAATATTTCACTATATGTCACTAGTAAATGCCTGTATTGACAGTGAACCGGAAGATAATGTCACAGCATTGAAACCAGGTTAAAAATAAATTTAAATTTTGTGGAAAATAGCTAGACTTATTATTTAAACCTATGTTGATGAGTATGATTGCCATTCTCATTTCAATACTATGCTATTTCACTGTATCTTGTTTTTACTATAAAGAGACTTAAATGTACATGAAGTGTATCAAGCTGTGTGGAGGGGTTAGGCACACCTGGATTATTATTGGCCGTCTCATCCAGGTTTGGCTTGTGGCTGTTGCTCATTGTAAGTATATAATCCCAGTTATGTTTTACTTTATATTTTCCTCTTTCAGTTGTCCTTAAGTTTTTGTGTATGCATTGCAATTATTTACAGTATTGCATCTTTTTAAATCACTAAAGTATATTTTTTTATCATAATAAAATAAGTTTCATGTGTTCAATGTGAGTTTGTGGGCAACCGTATAGCTAACTGCTCCCATTAATGTTTTTGCAGGAAATGATAAAAAGGTGTATGAGTTGGTCGTCAGGCACTTCTTGGCCTGCTGTTCAAAAGATGCTGAAGGGATGGAGACAGTTGTGGAAATTGACATCACCAATGAAAAGGTAATACTGCATTCCATAATGTATACGAGATCATTGCTTTTGACCTCTTTGATGTTCTTAGATTTTTTTCTCTTTCACTGCTGTTTTCAACATTTAGTTGATACAATTTCTATGCTCATTATTATTTATCTATTTACTGCTATTATAAAGCTTGAATGCTAGAAAAGAATAAAACTCCTTAATGTTATGGTTTGAAAGAGAGTTTACGTTGATAATATATTTAGTTGCAGCTTAAAGGCCTGCACACTAGAGAGGGGTGTGGGATCAAAATTTTGGTGAGCCAAATTATTTGACGGGATACTGCTGCACACAAACTGGCACAAATCCCTCCTAGCAGAATACTGGGCCACGGCAAACCAATTTTGATTTGCTTCATGCGGCATGTCCCACAACTCTAGTCTAGAGCTTAGTGAAGCTTTCAGTTGGTGTCCTCTGTGTATCTGGACTATATTAGACAGACCTCAAGTACAAATTATGCACAGCTTTCCTTGGGAAGGTGGGTCTTCAGCTAGTAGATAATATTTGCCAAGACATAATCAGCAGTAGTCAAGGAGTGGAGATATATTTGTACTCTAGGGATCAGGGCCACTCATGAGTTTTTGAGAATTGGGGCTGTGACTCCTGTGAAAGTGGTTATGCCTGTGTCTTACAACTGCCACATAAGTTTCACTTTGTATGCAAAAGTATTTCTTGCTCCTGGGTGGGCTTTCACGTGAATTTCGCTCCTGTGTCTCCATTTTGCATCCCACATCAGTGTGTGCAGACCTTTATGAAGTAAGGTGTTTATTTTGGGATTCTTATCAGCACCATAATGTTATATTTCTCATCATTTCATTGGCTTTTCTTCCATTGGAGGCTGTAGTGATGCAAAAGTAGTGGAACAAATACTTTTTTCTGATTGCACTGGATGCTACTCCTATGTTGCATTAATTTTTCCTTCAAAAGGGACTTCATTTATTTGCTGATTCAGTGTCCCATTTCCTTGCTCCTCTGGGAAGTATGTACTGTGATCCAAGATGAGTCTGTTGATTTATCCTTGCTTTCTGTTACAGCGGTGTCATTGTCAGTTAGTCACACCTTAGGGATTCTCCCATCTTATCCATTTCATACTAGAATTGTTCAACCCCTCTGAATGTGCTGATAGTTACCGTAATTGTCTGTATACAGTATGCATTTTTTTCCGCAAAAATTTGTCGAAAAAGTAGGGTGCATATTATACATGGTTACAAACTTATCGCGTTTTTAATCGGGCCTTAGAGCACATTTGAAGTAATCTCAACATACGTATAGATACTCGATTTTACAATTTTCGATAACAAAATGCAATGAATCAATTTAATTTATTTATTAAAATGAAAATGTACATGCAGTCGCACTTGCCTTTAACACTGTTAGCACTGAATCCTTCAAATTCAAAACCACTATACTCACTTGGTTCGAACAGTTTGTGCGAAGCACTGACATCACGCTCGCTGGGAGCATATACTCCGTCACTAAGGATATCGTAATTGCCCTCCTCACTTATCGTATTTGTCCACTACGAAATCTTCATCCCTAAGCAAATCATTGTCGGACCCCGTCTGTTGCATTCGTGAGGCAGCATTTTTAAAAACCTCGCTTAATCACAAATAAAATGATGGCATCTCTGGACTCTTTAATCCACTGACTAATCAGCGATAACTCTGGTATCTTTGGCTTTCCTGAAGTTGCCAAAGAATGTGGCCTGGGATAAAGCCACTCATTCCACTTTTTACACATCTGTGTCTTAAACAGGTGGTTGCAACTGACATCCATCACCTGCAACTGGCTTGTCATCCCTCCAGGAATAATGGCGAGATACTGTGTCATTCTTGTACAATATATTTTTGATGCATGGCATTTGATGGCATCTGAATGCATCTAGAACCAACATATGATGCCTAAAAACTGCATATTTGCACCACACATTTCGCAGCCAATCTTTCATTGGATTTTCATCCATCCAGCCTTTTCATTTGCACATACGAGCATATCCTGCAGCCATATAACATTCTTAGGGAGAGTTTTTTTGTTTAAATGTTACACAGAAATGTAACATCTTCAAATAACAGAGTAACGTAACTTCCGCTAGTAGATCGAATGGAATCCGACACGAATGGAGATGAAAAGAGGCAAATTGAATGGAGACATAGGTTCTTTTTAACGACAGTCTAGCAATTCCATCATTTATTGGCAAATATTTCCATAGACATGTAAGGAAGTTTTGAAGGGGAAGAACCTTCTACAAATAGATCGTTACATTGAGAAACCAAAGGGGTATGTAAGGGCAAGGGGAAAAGCATAGGAGGCATTACTGAGTACACAGTGATCCATCCGGCGCAGAATGTGGTTGGTGTAAAATGTCGTTTTCTAAAAGCCGACTGCGTGTTATACATGGTGATAAGTAAATTCTTCCATTGCGCTCACCTTAAATTGCGTCTTATAGTGGGTGCGTATTATAATCGGAAAATTACGGTAACCCATCCTTTACTATTTCCATTGTTGATCCATGAAAGATACAGGTTACTCTTATAGCTGCACATATTTTAAGTATATTTCAATCTATAATAAAATTGAGTCAGTCACAGTATCATAAAATGGGGTGACTTGGGTCATTTTTGACGGTTCTTTTGTTATTTCTTCGACTGTACCGGTTCCTTCTGATAAAAATTATATATATATATATATATATATATATATATATATATATATATATATATATATATATATATATATATATATATATATATATATATATATATATATATATATATATATATATATATATATATATATATATATATATATATACATTTATATATATATAAATACGTTGATGGATTGGAGTCAGCCATGCGGCGATGAACACACGATGTGGATAGGATGGAGGAGATAGACACACAAAAAAAGAGACGATCACACTTACATAGCTAGCTTTCGGAACTAGTCCGTCTTCAAGGCGTATCACGGAACAAATGTCGTGTGCGCTGGTGAGGATAGGGGTAGGAGGGGCGGTAGGTTAGGGGAGTGGGGATGGGGGAAGGGGAAGGGGTTTTTCCCAGCGGTTGACGAACGGTTCTTGAAAAGGGGAAATTTTTACCAGCTCGTGTCTTGGCCGGAGAGAGCGGAAGGGGTCGCAGTGAGGGTGGGGGGGGGGAGAGGGAAGGGGAGGGGGTAAATGGAAAACAACGGGGAGCGTGCGATTAATGTATTTTATTTAATCCGGGCGCGGCGTACGATTTTAGCAACCAGATTATGGCCAGCTCCTTCTGGCGCACTTCAATTAACGGGGCGTCCGGGGGAAGGGAGATCAATATTGCACCTCAAAGCACTTGTCAAAGGACAAGCCATGCTTCCGCACATGAGTAGGGACGGGGAAAGTGGAAGATGGGTCTTTACAGGTGCACCGATGGTTATTCATTCTAATATTAAGGGGTGTAATACATTCGCCCACATAAAAACCGGGACATAGTTTACATTGTAACACATAAACTAAGTTGTGGGAGTCGCAAGAGCCGGAGGCTTTGATGTCGAACGGCGTCTCTGTGTTAGGACTCTGAAATGAGGATAGGGGGCGAAACATGTTGCACGTTTTGCACCGTGGTTTGTTGCATCTCAGTGTGGTGGGACGGGGAGTGTCATTCGATGTACCCTCTCGCGAAGAATTGGAGCGAAGAAGATTGGCTAAGTTAGGTGGACGTCTGAAACATACTGTGGGGCATTTGGGTAGGAGATTGGCTGTCGACCTGTTAGTATCTAAAATTGGGAATAAGTCTTTGAGGATGGTCTTGAGTTTTTGGACGCCAGGAAAATATGTGATGTGAAGATTTAGGGCGTCCAGGGGGGTGTCTTTTTTACGTGGGGTGAAATTAGCAGAGGAGGGTAAAATACGTTATTTTAGAAGTGGCTCGGGATAATTTCTATTGGATAAAGAATTGTGAAGCTTATCAAGGTATTCGTGAAGTTTTTCTTTGGAGTTGCAAATCCGGTGGCCACGGATCGACAGCGAATAAGGAATTGAGTGCTTAGTGTGTTTGGGATGGCAGCTGTTGTAATGCAAATACAGTTGTTTGTTGGAGGGCTTGATATGGACCGAAGTCTCAAAGGTGTTATTATTTGTGATGGAAATGTCTACGTCGAGAAAGGTGATTTGAGAAGGAGAACGGTCTCGGAACGGCCAGATCTCGCCACCTTATTCAACCTCCCGGCGCCGCCCAAGGGGCCGCCAACCCCTCCTAAATACAAACCCCCACCACCCCACGGCCACTCCATACCTGACGGAGGGCAAGAGTCAGATGTTCTCCTCCATCCTATCCACATTGTGTGTGTGTGTATATATATATATATATATATATATATATATATATATATATATATATATATATATATATATATATATACTCATATAAATGTTTATACAGAAAGATAGAAAGAAAGTGGATAGGAACACGTAAAATTTACAAACACAATGGTGGTGTGAAGATGAAATGATGGCCGATTCCAACATTTCCTACTTGGGTTAGCGTACCCCGAAACGCCTGTTCTATATCTTTCACCACTGTCTGTGTGCTTGAGTTATTCTTTCATTTCGCCTTCTGTGTATGTCATTCCTTCTCTGCCGGTGGGTGATAAGCAGCCCGCGCGCCATCTATTGGCCGCTCTCGTGGGTCATGCCCTGGGGAGTGTTTGTTCGTATAAACCCCCCGCCGATTCCAGTGGTTTCTTAGTAGACTGGGTAGCTTGGTGGTCTGAGCATTGGACGCGAAATCCAAAGGTCCGTGGTTCGATTCCCGGTCCAGTCGAATTTTTTCTGCTTGGAATCGGCCATCATTTCATCTTCACACCACCATTGTGTTTGTAAATTTTACGTGTTCCTATCCACTTTCTTTCTATCTTTCTGTATAAACATTTATATGAGTATATTTGCCGCTGAGCGGTCTGAGTGAATGGATGAACGATTGTATGGCCGGAATGGCTCATTTCCTACTTGGGTTAGCGTACCCCGAAACGCCTGTTCTATATCTTTCACCACTGTCTGTGTGCTTGAGTTATTCTTTCATTTCGCCTTCTGTGTATGTCATTCCTTCTCTGCCGGTGGGTGATAAGCAGCCCGCGCGCCATCTATTGGCCGCTCTCGTGGGTCATGCCCTGGGGAGTGTTTGTTCGTATAAACCCCCCGCCGATTCCAGTGGTTTCTTAGTAGACTGGGTAGCTTGGTGGTCTGAGCATTGGACGCGAAATCCAAAGGTCCGTGGTTCGATTCCCGGTCCAGTCGAATTTTTTCTGCTTGGAATCGGCCATCATTTCATCTTCACACCACCATTGTGTTTGTAAATTTTACGTGTTCCTATCCACTTTCTTTCTATCTTTCTGTATAAACATTTATATGAGTATATTTGCCGCTGAGCGGTCTGAGTGAATGGATGAACGATTGTATGGCCGGAATGGCTCATTTCCTACTTGGGTTAGCGTACCCCGAAACGCCTGTTCTATATCTTTCACCACTGTCTGTGTGCTTGAGTTATTCTTTCATTTCGCCTTCTGTGTATGTCATTCCTTCTCTGCCGGTGGGTGATAAGCAGCCCGCGCGCCATCTATTGGCCGCTCTCGTGGGTCATGCCCTGGGGAGTGTTTGTTCGTATAAACCCCCCGCCGATTCCAGTGGTTTCTTAGTAGACTGGGTAGCTTGGTGGTCTGAGCATTGGACGCGAAATCCAAAGGTCCGTGGTTCGATTCCCGGTCCAGTCGAATTTTTTCTGCTTGGAATCGGCCATCATTTCATCTTCACACCACCATTGTGTTTGTAAATTTTACGTGTTCCTATCCACTTTCTTTCTATCTTTCTGTATAAACATTTATATGAGTATATTTGCCGCTGAGCGGTCTGAGTGAATGGATGAACGATTGTATGGCCGGAATGGCTCATTTCCTACTTGGGTTAGCGTACCCCGAAACGCCTGTTCTATATCTTTCACCACTGTCTGTGTGCTTGAGTTATTCTTTCATTTCGCCTTCTGTGTATGTCATTCCTTCTCTGCCGGTGGGTGATAAGCAGCCCGCGCGCCATCTATTGGCCGCTCTCGTGGGTCATGCCCTGGGGAGTGTTTGTTCGTATAAACCCCCCGCCGATTCCAGTGGTTTCTTAGTAGACTGGGTAGCTTGGTGGTCTGAGCATTGGACGCGAAATCCAAAGGTCCGTGGTTCGATTCCCGGTCCAGTCGAATTTTTTCTGCTTGGAATCGGCCATCATTTCATCTTCACACCACCATTGTGTTTGTAAATTTTACGTGTTCCTATCCACTTTCTTTCTATCTTTCTGTATAAACATTTATATGAGTATATTTGCCGCTGAGCGGTCTGAGTGAATGGATGAACGATTGTATGGCCGGAATGGCTCATTTCCTACTTGGGTTAGCGTACCCCGAAACGCCTGTTCTATATCTTTCACCACTGTCTGTGTGCTTGAGTTATTCTTTCATTTCGCCTTCTGTGTATGTCATTCCTTCTCTGCCGGTGGGTGATAAGCAGCCCGCGCGCCATCTATTGGCCGCTCTCGTGGGTCATGCCCTGGGGAGTGTTTGTTCGTATAAACCCCCCGCCGATTCCAGTGGTTTCTTAGTAGACTGGGTAGCTTGGTGGTCTGAGCATTGGACGCGAAATCCAAAGGTCCGTGGTTCGATTCCCGGTCCAGTCGAATTTTTTCTGCTTGGAATCGGCCATCATTTCATCTTCACACCACCATTGTGTTTGTAAATTTTACGTGTTCCTATCCACTTTCTTTCTATCTTTCTGTATAAACATTTATATGAGTATATTTGCCGCTGAGCGGTCTGAGTGAATGGATGAACGATTATATATATATATATATATATATAAATGCACTTAGGATCACTTAAGTGACGAATATATAAAAGTTTGCCAGAGGAAGGCAGACGACAAACACAGAAAACAAAAAAATGATGAACACACAAAGTTTCTTGATATTTCGGTGCCACTAGCACCATGGTCGCAAGAGCGAAGACTGAGAAGGAAGGGAGGACTGAGGTGGTAGGAAGGGAGGACTGAGGCGGAAGGAAGGGAGGGAGGGGAGGGACAGGGGAAGGGGAGGAGGGGGAGGGAGAGGAAAGGTGGGGGCGGGAGGCGGGAAGTGGAAGAAATTCGAAAGGAAGAAGTAGTATGGGCAGAGGTGATAGAAGAAGTTAGTGGGATTTATTGAGTCCTGGCGGAGAGAAAGCCTGGAATAAGTAAATGCAAGAGGACTCAAGATCTTTGATTTGGAGTGGGGAGGAGGAAGGGGGAAGGGAGGCGAGAATGCCAACCTTAAAAATATTATTAAAGGTGGAGTTGTGGGAAGAAACATGGGTGGCAACAGGGAGGGAAACAGAAATAGAAGGTGGTTCATTACAACTGGAGCGGTGGCCATTCATGCGGATGTTAAGGGGAGTGGTCGTCAAACCGATGTAAAAACTAGGGCATAATTGGCAAAGAAGGATATAGACAACATTATGGGAAACGCAGGAGAGTGAGGGGACGGAAGGAAGATGAGCGGAAAGGAATTTATCAGGCAGAGGCTGGGTGAGAAGGATGCCACAAGTTTTGCAACGTGGGCGATTGCACGGCGTCGGAAGGGACTTAGTAGGTCGGGAGATTGATTTGGAAAGAGGTTTAGTGATTTTAAAGAGGGTGGAGAGGTTGGGAGGGCGTCTAAAGGTGAGAGAAGGACAGCGGGGGAAAATTTTGGAAGTGGTTAGGTTGTCAGAGAGGATGGGGTAGAGGTTTTTGATTAAGCGACGGATGGAGTGAGCTCCAGGGAAATAGGTGGTACAGAGGGAGATTTGATCATGAGGAAACTTATTAAGAGAGAGAGATTTAGAAGAAGAGGGTCGCTGTAGGATTTTTTTCTGAAGAAGACGCTCAGGGTAGCCTCTGCGAAGGAGGGATTGGTGGAGATTAGAGAGAAAAAGGTCAAGGGATTCGGGATTGTTGCATATTCGGTGACCACGGATAGAGAGGGAAAAGGGGAGGGAACGTTTAGTATGAGAGGGGTGGCAGCTGTTGAAATGGAGATATTGTTGCTTGTTGGTGGGCTTGATATGGACAGAAGTGTGGAATTTAAGGTTATTGAGGGAGATATCTACATCCAGAAAGGTAATTTTAGAGGCAGAGATGTTAGAGGTGAAGGAGACAGAGGAGGAGGAGTTTAGGGAGGAGATGAAAGAGTTAAGGGAATCAAGGCCATGTGGCCACAGAAGAAAAATATCGTCAATGTAACGAAGCCAGAGAAGAGGTTTAGGAGAGCAGGACGAGAGAAAAGATTGCTCAAAAGCACCCAAGAAGAGGTTAGCATAGGAGGGGCTGAAACGACTACCCATGGCACAACCTTTAGTTTGGATGTAGAATTTGTTATTGAAGGAGAAAGCATTATTAGTAAGTATAAAGTTGGAAAGGTCAAGGAGAAAATCTGAACTAGGGGCGTGAGGAACAGGCCGCTGGTCAAGAAAAAGACGAATGGCGGAAAGTCCTTCAGAGTGAGGAATAGAAGTGTAGAGAGAGGTGACATCTATGGTGGCCATTAAGATATCACAGTCTGTGGGGAGTGGAGTAGATTGGAGGCGTTCAAGAAAATGATAAGTATCTTTTATGTGAGAAGGTAGAGAGAGAACAAAAGGTTGTAAGTAGTGGTCAACGAAAGCGGAGATGCGTTCGGTGACAGAGTTATAAGAGGAAACTATTGGGCGACCAGGGTTGTGAGTCTTATGGATTTTGGGAAGAATGTAGAAATTGGGGGTGCGAGGGTGTGGGGGGGTGAGAAGAGATAAATCATGGGAGGAAAGACCTTCGTTGGGACCTTTTTCCTTGAGGAAAGAGGTGATGTTTTGCAGAAAAGTGGGGTTGGGATCATTTTGGACGGGCTGGTAGGAAGAGGCATCCGACAACTGCCGGAGAGCTTCATTTAGATAGTCAGAAGAGTTTAGTACAACTACCGTGGAACCTTTGTCGGATGGAGTAATGACAATATTAGGGTTGCGGGTGAGGCTTTTTAGGGCAGAAATTTGGGAGGGAGAAAGATTGGGAGTAGGTTTGAGGGAGTGGAGAAAAGAGGGTTCAGAGAGTTTGGAAAGG
Source organism: Ceriagrion tenellum (assembly GCA_963169105.1). Taxonomy (NCBI): domain Eukaryota; kingdom Metazoa; phylum Arthropoda; class Insecta; order Odonata; family Coenagrionidae; genus Ceriagrion; species Ceriagrion tenellum. The sequence goes on along the minus strand of OY720643.1, from coordinate 235,800 downwards.
AGAAGGTTGGTGAAAAGACCTTCTGACTCCCCCACCTTCTTTGCCAATTATGCCCTAGTTTTTACATCGGTTTGACGACCACTCCCCTTAACATCCGCATGAATGGCCACCGCTCCAGTTGTAATGAAACACCTTCTATTTCTGTTTCCCTCCCTGTTGCCACCCATGTTTCTTCCCACAACTCCACCTTTAATAATATTTTTAAGGTTGGCATTCTCGCCTCCCTTCCCCCTTCCTCCTCCCCACTCCAAATCAAAGATCTTGAGTCCTCTTGCATTTACTTATTCCAGGCTTTCTCTCCGCCAGGACTCAATAAATCCCACTAACTTCTTCTATCACCTCTGCCCATACTACTTCTTCCTTTCGAATTTCTTCCACTTCCCGCCTCCTGCCCCCACCTTTCCTCTCCCTCCCCCTCCTCCCCTTCCCCTGTCCCTCCCCTCCCTCCCTTCCTTCCGCCTTAGTCCTCCCTTCCTACCACCTCAGTCCTCCCTTCCTTCTCAGTCTTCGCTCTTGCGACCAAGGTGCTAGTGGCACCGAAATATCAAGGAACTTTGTGTGTTCATCATTTTTTTGTTTTCTGTGTTTGTCGTCTGCCTTCCTCTGGCAAACTTTTATATATATATATATATATATATATATATATATATATATATATATATATATATATATATATATATATACACGATGTGGATAGGATGGAGGAGATAGGCACACAAAAAAGAGACTATCACACTTACATAGCTAGCTTTCGGAACTGCGGAGTTCCGAAAGCTAGCTATGTAAGTGTGATCGTCTCTTTTTTTGTGTGCCTATCTCCTCCATCCTATCCACATCGTGTGTTCATCGCCGCATGGCTGACTCCAATCCATCAACGTATTTGTATATATATATATATATATATATATATATATATATATATATATATATATATATATATATATATATATAAAGTTCTTGCGAAGATTCCACGAACGTGGCAAACAATATAAAGCTTCGTCACATGGTGACACTAAACATAAATTTCTCTTCTATCTATCTATCTATCTTCTATCACTGATGAAGGTGCGGGCGGCCCACCGAAAATTTTAAACTCGCGAGTTTCCATTTTATATGTTTTATGTTTAGTGTCACCCTGTGACGAAGCTTTATCTATATATATATATATATATATATATATATATATATATATATATATATATATATATATATATATATATATATACATCCCGCTATGTACATATGTACATCCCGCTATCATTTTGCCGTCCTTACACTCTGCAACATTTTGGCATCCACCAGAAATATTTATGTATATTGCTATTTTATCGCGGATGTAGAACAGCCGAGTGATTTCCGCCCTTGTGTACTATTTTGTTTTGCGACAACTATTTTTTTACAGGAGATATACGTGCACCTTGAATCCGTACGGACAGGTAACATTTTGGCATCCTTTCATAACCAATCATTATGGCGTCCAGAGTATATTTTTTACATTTGATCATCAATTTGGAATCCATTTTGTATATTTACTACCACTGCGATATCATTTTGCCTTCCTGCGCTGTTGCCAAATTTATCTATCATGGAAACTTCGCTCTCGCTTGTCATTTTTGCAGTTTATAGCTGCTATTGCATTGAATGGGCGAACGTGTTGCACTTAACTATTAACTACTATTGACTAAATGTACTACAACTGCCAAACAACGATTATAATCAGCATAGGGGTAAACATTGTATCACTAGGAATATACAGGGTGGGGCAGAATGGACTTTTTTTAAAATCACTTCCCATCTTTAATTCATTTCCTGTGGGAAGAAACAAATATATATTTGCTATTGTCTGAAAAAGGATTATTATTTGTTTGGGAAAACACATTTTTGACATGCAAAAATTGATTTTAGTACCTGGAGATAAATAATAATATTTCAAATCAGGGAGTCCATTCTGCCCCACCCTGTACTTAGCCAAGTTTTGTTGAAATCAATATCTTATTTTACTCCTCATTCATATATATCAGTTTTGTTTCGGTATGCTAAAAACACGCCTAGAGGAAAGCGAGAGAGGAATTAGACTGGCGCAGTCTAGTAGGTAGTCCGCGGTGGCCTATCACGCAGCACTGTGTCACGAAATCGATTTCCAGGAAAAAAATTGAAGATTTTCCCACTACTACAAGAAGATTCTTCCAATAAAACTAGCCGGTTTAAGGTTTAAAACACGGTTTAAGCAACATGCATACAAATAATAATTTCACAAAGCACTTGGTATTCTAATACTGGATTGTAAATCAATAAGTTTCCATCATGTCACATTCCACCAAATTCGCCCTTTTATTTCATTATATGTGGAAACGCGAAATACGTGAAGGACTCTCAAACTGTATTTATCATTATCCCAGTATTTTCGCGTTTCATGTTTACAATAGTTGTTCAATTCAATTAAAATACCATCATTTACGTGAAAATTAATCAAAAAATGAAACACAAGCGGCTGAAAAAGGGGTCAATTACTCTTCATAAGTTAGAAAGGGATTAGATATTTGCTGGCATTTCTTCAATCACTAAAACACATTAAAATGTTAACATGAAATATATATGAGTCAATAGAATACTAAATTATATTCTTTTTCCATATAAATGCAATAAAAGAGTAAGTTAAACTTCATTTGAGAAGATGAATGCCAAAACCCTTGCTTTTTATAAAGCCAAGGACACAACGTGTTTATCGTGATGACAACGCGATGACGTGGGCCGTGAATCAGAAATTGTATAATTACGGTGGGGGCTCAAAATTTAACTTCACTTTTCACAACTTCCATGACTGCACACAAAATATAACTATTGTAATGTTTATGGAACAGCAAAGGTAGGAAATATCTCTTCCTTGAAAAACTGTGGCTTGAAGAAGAATTTATAACCTAGGAAGTTACAATTTACTCTACTATCCTTTAGTTGGTCCGAAGGAAATGCTTCTCCCTCCTTTGCTTATCAAGTAATGACTGATAAAGAATTTTGATAAAACGCTGAGAAAATATGAAAGTGGTTGTTAGTACCAAGTGGAAATATTTTAACAGCATATAGTGAAGAGCTACGTCTAAAGGAAAGCATTTTTAATCGACCTGAAAACAGGATGATAACCCTAGGCCCTGAATTTCAAAATATAATAAATAATGGGATGCTGAAAGCAGAAAAGCTTAAGAGAGGTGAGGAACAACTTTTATTTGTTGCCATACTGCCACTTAAAATGCAATAGGGTGCCAAATCTCGTTAAAAATCCACTTCCTGCATTAGCTTACAGACGCATTTCCTCAAAATCGTGGGGCGGGAGGAGATAGTCCGGGGGAAAGATTTTATGAAGGCATAAGTGTTAGTCAATATAGATACTAAGGTTCTGGTAAACTTTAACAATGGGAAACTTCTGCCGAGGCTTTAATAAAGAAGATTCAATTCCGCACAAAAGATAAAAATTGACAAAAGATAATAATTTTCGCGGTAAAGACGGTTTTTAGTTGGTATCTTTGAGTACATTTTACAGATTTCCGTTAGAAAAAAGTTTAAAATCCACTTACTTTACCCCCATTATTTGGTTCATTACCAACATTCTTTTCCTTAAAATCACAGTTGCTTGTGTATCTTTAGCTGGAAAATAGTTCGCGGATTCAGTAGCTACCGATGCCTAAACTTATGGATAGTGAAGAGTAACGCAGTTTTCGAACCTTATTGGCTGAAGAAAGATTAGAATAAATTGTACATATAAATGAGCCAAATTAGAACCATCAATTAAAGTCACCTTTCTATGAGGATAAACATTAGAAAGCAGTATCAATTAATTGGGGTTTACTTCTGCAGAGAGGAAAATTTTTGTCAATATTCAGAATAAATACATTAGCATTGAAGGGTTTATGCAGTTTTTTTTATCACTACTGCAATATTATATTGCATTATCAACTACATATGCCACTTTGAGGAAAAAGCAAACACCCTTTGATTTAGAATTAAAGACTTACAATGAAATTCTCAAGATCAATGAAATGTACAAATAAAATAACTGGTCTTTGTGGATCAAAATCAGTGGTACAATTTTTCATCAGGTAGCAATAAAACTGCAAAATTTGATTTAAAAAAATGTATTGATTTATTAAACAAATTGAGTAATACCAAAACTCTCAAAGGATTAAACAAGTATTACGAAGATCTGCTTAGGCTATTTTGCCTTTGAAATTTACTTTTATAATATCATTGTACATAACAAATCCAGTTTTTTATAAATGTTTTGTATAAAAACTTTAATTTTTAACCACGTTTTGTCTTTAAGGACCTCTGGATACTTTTCCTTAAGGTTATCACACTCTCTTTTTCGGGGGTATTTTGTTTTGTATGTTTTTCTTAAAATATGATGCCACAATATGTTTTTGCTCCCATCCATGGGGAGAGTATCCTTTTAGTTTTTTTCGAAGTGCAAGGGGAAACATTAGGTGATCTGGTTTCATTCCCTTTTTCTAGCTCGAAACTTAAGAATGAATCGCCGATTACATTGCTCATATTCCTATCATCCTCATCATCTTTTTCACCTCCATCATCTTCAATAGGGATCTTATCATTTAGATTGATGTCTATTTCGTCGAGGGCCATGTCTTTGAAATTGGAAGTGTCTCCATATCGGGTTACCGCTGCTATCGCATTACTCATGGAGTTAGTTCTCGTATAAAATGAAATGAAATCTCACTCCACTTATAGAGACGCGGATTATATTACCATGAGAGCGAACGGTCAGTTTACCCTTCAATGTCTCATTATTTTATATTATCCTTCGGCAGGGAAAAGTTCAAATTTCGTATTCCCACGTGTATCGAATTACTTTTTCGTGGCTGTTTTCGATACAAATGACTCGAGGTTCACACCAAGAGGACTACATACGGAAGGCCCCAGTTTGTCCCGTAGAAGCTTGATTTATATTGCCAGGCAAGTGTCTCCATATCGGGTTTCATGGCTATCGCATTACTCATGGAGTCAGTTCTCGTATTACATGAAGTGAGATCTCACTCCACTTATAGAGACGCGAATTATTTTACCATGAGAGCAAGCGGTCAGTTTACCCTTCATCGCTTCATTTTTATTTTTTTAGTGGCCTTCGAAGGGAAACATTTAAATTTCGTGTCCCACGTCTATTGCATTACTTTTTCGTGGCTGTTTTCGATAAAAATGACTCGAGATTCACACCAAGAGGACTACATACAGGAGGCCCCAATTCGTCTCGTAGAAGCTTGATTTATGTTGCCAATTTGGGCATATTTTAATTGTTTTTTTATATTTCTGCAGTGGGGCGATGAGTGCAAAGCGATACATTTATTTTCAAATTATAAAACAGGGTATTTGGACTCGCAAGGAAGGGCTTTGAAAATTTATGAATTCGATAGATTATATCATCATGAATGTAAATTTTGGTTAACAGCCCTTTTCAATGTGCATTGGGTGACAGCAGATCTAGCGGTCGACTGGAGGATATTTAAATATTCGTCATTCACCCCCTCATTACCCCCCGAGAGATACCATGCGGTATTGACGTCGACGAGAACAGAAAAAAATTTTCTGGAAAATGATTCTAAAAAAAAGTATCTAACAATTTCCCTGGCGAAAATGAAGGAGGCTGATGACGCTGCTGGAGTGCGTTTTCAGGTGTTCTTTTAACGTTCCTGTGCGTTCTTTGGCGTTTTCATAGCGTTTGTCGGTGTTCAACCACGTTAATCTGTTTCCCTCACTGTTCTCACGCGTTCGTAAACGCTGTTCCGACGACCTAGGTCTGAAACGCTCGGAGAACGCCTTCTGAGAGTGTTTGCCTTTCTGTTCTGGAACACTCAAGAACGCTATCTGACTGGGCTGTTTTGGAACACATGAACGCCCGAGAAAACGCCTACTGAGAGTGTTTGCATTTATGTTCTGGAACACTCAAGAACGCTGTCCGACTGAGCTCTTATGGAACGCAGATGAACGCTGCCGAGAATGTTTTGAAACATGTTCGAACGCTCCAAAAGCCATGACACAGTATTACCATTTTGATTGCAAATCCATTGTGAGAATAACTACAACTCCACTAAAAAATCCATTGTGAGAATAAGCTTCTAAGAAATAAAAAAGCGCACCCAATCCTCAAACATCAATATCTAATAGACATCTAATGGATATATTTTAGCGGTCCACCTTCATCTATGAATTTATTGAAAACACAGCCGTTTTCTTTCCGGTAGTCTGCGTTTTCTTTACGGTTAACTGCGTGAAAGGTCGTAAGTTCGAATCCCCTAGCCAGTAAGAATTTATTCGATGTATATGCTCACTGTTATACGAAGTAATAAAATAATAAATTCAAAGGTCTTTAAGGGCACGAAGTTTTTTTTAAATATTTTTATTATGGCAAATTCCCAAATTTCTAGATGAGTGCCTAACGTTCATATTACATTATGTTGACGAATGCTCTCAACACCCTAGACAGGATTTTCTGAAATGCACGTAAGCGCTCTGAAACGCTGAAGATTGTGACTCACAGGGCGTTCACGAACACTCGAGAACGTTGCTAAACGCTTTGTAGAGTGTTTGAAAACACTCCAAGGCGTTCACATTTACGCTCGAGAATACACTGGGATGGTGTTCTTAGCGCGTTCTTCGCAATTTATGAACACCTCCGTGGTTCGTTCCTAAACGCTCAGAATACGCTCTCATTTTCGCCAGGGTTAGTACATACAATTACTTTCAAATTCGGTTTTTCAAAGTGTTTGCCTCATAATAGAAAAATAGAATTATGTACGGAAAAATCATATTTAAACGAGCAGCATATGTTGAAATAATAATCCATTCGCTGATAAAAAGTTTCCGCACCCATTCTTTCCATATCGCTTGAAATATTGATAAAAACTAAATATTTGTTTCATCTAAGAAAGACTACCATCGTTCATTACATTAATTGTTAACTAAAAACGAAGTATTCGCATTTAACTAGTCGAGAAAATCTGCGAGTGGTTACAAGTACAAGTTTGAGAGCAAGGGTACTGTATTATACTTTGGTCTGTATTATACTGTATATACACCATGGTCGCAAGAGCGAAGACTGAGAAGGAAGGGAGGACTGAGGTGGTAGGAAGGGAGGACTGAGGCGGAAGGAAGGGAGGGAGGGGAGGGACAGGGGAAGGGGAGGAGGGGGAGGGAGAGGAAAGGTGGGGGCGGGAGGCGGGAAGTGGAAGAAATTCGAAAGGAAGAAGTAGTATGGGCAGAGGTGATAGAAGAAGTTAGTGGGATTTATTGAGTCCTGGCGGAGAGAAAGCCTGGAATAAGTAAATGCAAGAGGACTCAAGATCTTTGATTTGGAGTGGGGAGGAGGAAGGGGGAAGGGAGGCGAGAATGCCAACCTTAAAAATATTATTAAAGGTGGAGTTGTGGGAAGAAACATGGGTGGCAACAGGGAGGGAAACAGAAATAGAAGGTGGTTCATTACAACTGGAGCGGTGGCCATTCATGCGGATGTTAAGGGGAGTGGTCGTCAAACCGATGTAAAAACTAGGGCATAATTGGCAAAGAAGGATATAGACAACATTATGGGAAACGCAGGAGAGTGAGGGGACGGAAGGAAGATGAGCGGAAAGGAATTTATCAGGCAGAGGCTGGGTGAGAAGGATGCCACAAGTTTTGCAACGTGGGCGATTGCACGGCGTCGGAAGGGACTTAGTAGGTCGGGAGATTGATTTGGAAAGAGGTTTAGTGATTTTAAAGAGGGTGGAGAGGTTGGGAGGGCGTCTAAAGGTGAGAGAAGGACAGCGGGGGAAAATTTTGGAAGTGGTTAGGTTGTCAGAGAGGATGGGGTAGAGGTTTTTGATTAAGCGACGGATGGAGTGAGCTCCAGGGAAATAGGTGGTACAGAGGGAGATTTGATCATGAGGAAACTTATTAAGAGAGAGAGATTTAGAAGAAGAGGGTCGCTGTAGGATTTTTTTCTGAAGAAGACGCTCAGGGTAGCCTCTGCGAAGGAGGGATTGGTGGAGATTAGAGAGAAAAAGGTCAAGGGATTCGGGATTGTTGCATATTCGGTGACCACGGATAGAGAGGGAAAAGGGGAGGGATCGTTTAGTATGAGAGGGGTGGCAGCTGTTCATACTTTTTTTTCTGACGGACGGATTCTCTCTCTGACGGTGGGTGAAATGCAGCCCTGGCGCCATCTATTGGCCGGTCTCGTGGGTCATGCCTTGGGGAGTGTCTGTTCCTATAAACTCGGTGCAGTCGGTATCACTCGGTGGGTCGCCCGCACCTTCATCAGTGATAGAATGAGGATTGAGGAGGAAGAACCATATAGGAGGGGCGGTGAGGGGAAGGAGCAGGTAGGAAGGGTGGGGAAGGATGGGGAGGGAAGGAGCCAAAGACCTATTCGGGAGAAAGAAACAATGTAGCGAAAAGTGGGGGAAAAAATTAATGGGAACGGTTGAGGCCAGGTGGACAGAGGGCGTTAAAAAATCGGATGCAACATTGTTCTAAAGTCTTCAGACTAATTATAGTGGCTGTGGGCGGGAGGGAAGCCAGAATGGCTACATTGTAGCATTCATCAAATTTTACATAGTGGGAGGCAGCATGTGTGGGGACAGAGAAAGAGAAGTTGGTTGAAGAGGGATTGCAAGAAGCACGGTGATTATTAATTCTAATATTGAGGGGGGTACTACAGAGCCCAATGTAAAAAGCTGTACATAATTTACAAATAAGGATATATACTATATTAGTTGTGGCACAGGAAGGGGAGGTAACAGAAGGAAGATAACGATTAACGAATTTTTTGGGTAATCGGTCTGTAATTAGAATTAAACAAGTTTTGCACCTTGGCCGGTTACAACGGGTGGCTGGAGCTTTGGAAATATTCAAAGATTTATGGAGGGGGTTAGTGGCTCTAAAAATAGCAGACAGGTTCGGGGGACGTTTGTATACAACAGAGGGACATTTAGGGAATAAATTATTAGTGGCAGGATTGCTAGAAAGTATTGGGAATAATTCTTTGAGGAGATGTTTTAGGGACTGTACGCCTGGGAAGAAAGTGGTGCAAATAGAAATATTGTTGTACTTAGGACAAGAAGTGGATTTAGGTTGGTACGGTTTTCTAAGGATTTTTTTATTTAAAAGGGATTCAGGGTAGCCCCTGCGAAGAGGAGACTGGTGTAGCTTGGAAAGAAAGCAATCAATGGACTCTGGGTTGTTACAAATTCGATGACCTCTGATAGAAAGTGAGTATGGGAGGGAACGTTTGGTATGTGAGGGATGACAACTGCTGAAGTTAAAGTATTGCTGTTTATTAGTGGGCTTTATATGAACAGAAGTACTGAATTTACGGTTGGATAAAGCTACGTCGACATCTAGAAAGGTTATATGGGTGGAAGATATAGTAGAGGTAAATGATACAGAAGAGGAGTCATTGAGAGAGAAAATGAAGGAGTTTAGGGATATATATATATATATATATATATATACTCACATAAATATTTATACAGAAAGGTAGAAAGAAAGTGGATAGGAACACATAAAATGGACCCTATCCACTTTCTTTCTACCTTTCTGTATAAATATTTATGTGAGTATTTGCCGCTGTGCGGTGTGAGTGAATGAGTGAACGAATATATATATATATATATATATATATATATATATATATATATATATATATATATATATATATATATATATATATATATATATATATATGAACAGTTTGCCTGAGAGAGGCAGACGCTAAACACAGAAAAACAGAAAAAAATGAACACACTTACTGAGTTTCTTAATATTTCGGTGCCACTAGCACCTTGTTCACAAGAGCGAAGAAGACTCTAGTTATATATATATATATATATATAAATACGTTGATGGATTGGAGTCAGCCATGCGGCGATGAACACACGATGTGGATAGGATGGAGGAGATAGACACACAAAAAAAGAGACGATCACACTTATTACTAAACACACTTCAGTCGCTAGTGCGGGAAAACCTCCGGAAAGTTTCGATTTCTAGGACATCTATCGAAGCAAGGTATTAAGATAACGACACAGGGTCAACAACCTAATTAAGAACACTCATTCCTTAGCCAAACTTGTGAAAAGCAGTCGTTTCAGGCAGTAAACTCAGGAGCCAGAATGAAAAATTCACGAAAAACAGGGAAATTCGCAATTTTAATTTTTTTTGAGGGGGGGTGGGAGGGAATATTCTCAAAGCAAGTGACAATTATGAAAACAAATAAAAAAAAAGATATTGGTGACAAAAACAATGGAAAAAGAAAAAAAAACATTCCATTCAATAGCATCGAACCTTACCGCTCGGGTAGTGGCGAGGGCAGTCTTTTGGCTTTAAATGGCTTTTATCTGATTTTTTCAAAATTCTTAGTTTTAGCGATAGCTGTGAGTTAACTGTTAGGGTTTGGAAGATGAGAAAGGTATTGTTCTTGAGGCAATTTTTATAGTAATAAAATGAAATTGTTAGAGAAGAACAGTTAATTACCGTTCAAAAGAAATAGACGGAAAAACACCGACCTGCACCGTCGGTTATTGTCGAATAGTACGCGTTATTAATTTTTTTCTGAGGCTTTTATATAAAAACTCCAAATTTTCGCTACTTATCCGCAATTTGCATGGTAAAGGCGCTTACAACTGTAAACGTTGAAGGCCATATATGCACTAGTAAAGACATGACAGGCATTTCGCAGGGATTAAATATGGTATCATTTTCATAAAGTCCCATTTTGGGGGATTCTTGTGAAATAAATATGAGAGACAGGGAATAGCTAATGAAGTAATCATATTAAGCATTATAATAGCAACAAAATAAATGTCTAACTTCAGTAAAATATTTAACCGTTCAGGAGCAACACAGTAAATACCAGAAGCTTGCGCGCCAATCGATCAAAACATTCGCCATTCTTATATTTGTTTTGCATTTTGAAAGTGGGTATTTTCACTAATAGTCCATAATGTACATATCAAGTAGCACATGCATGCCAAATTCCAAGTTCAAATATGCACTAATTGCGACTAAAGAGTCTTTTCATAAGGATGATTGGGGTATTAATTTTCATAGTCAGAATTTGGGGGATTGTTGTGAGATAATTATAGACAATAAATTTCAAAATGTTGTATTGCCATTTACGGCCTTTCGTTGCCTACTGTAAAAAATTATAACATTGGTGAAATGTATAACCGTTCAGAGGCAACATACAGAAATCCAGAATCCGGCGTTACAAATGAGCGAAAAATCCGCCATTTTAAAATTTTTTCGGCCATGTGTAGATATAAAGTCAGTTATTTCACTACACAACCTTCATAATCATGTAATGCTGCTCATGCATGCCAACGTACAAGGCTATAGATACAATAGTAGAGACGTGACGGGCATTTGACCGTGATATAATGAGGTATCAATTTCATAAAGTCAGATTTTCGGGGATTGTTGTGAGATATCCTTGAGTAATAGGAAAAAAACTAAAGGTATCGTTTTGTACCGCATTCAATTAACTACAACAATAATTCATAACATTGGTAAAATGTCTTACCGTTCAGAGGCAACACAATGAATTCCAGAGACCTACGCCGCAATTGAGCGAAAAATCCGCCAATTTTTTATTTTTTTCGCCATTTTGTTAATAGAAAGATGGCGTTTTCGCTTAATATCCATAAGGGTCATATAACGCACCATATGTCTTCCAAATTTCAAGGTCATATCTCTACTATTAGAGACGTGACGGCTCGAAACATGTTTGAAAATTTCAAAAATCCGACTTTGGCGCCATCTAACTCCGAAACTAACAAACGTAGAAGCAAACAACTTACGTCATTGTTTAGATCGTTTTGTTGCCTGCAAAAAACCTGCTCTCCATTTTGAGATCAGATCAACCGTTAGACGCTAGAGCACAAAAACCGAAAAAACCGGGAAATTTTTTACTAATTTTCGTGTTCAGAGACCTCTGGTGAGAAAAGCACGAGGCGTAGAAAGACGACGTATGTCGCATATTGTAGATGGATTCATTTGGCTGCATAAATCTTTCGTCAGATTCGAGATCCGAACTATAGTTCAAGAGATATTAAGTGAGAACCGAAGGTCTAATTTTCGAAAACGTCGAAAAACCGCCATTTTGATTTTTTTCGTCGGGTTCCGGATGGAAATTCCTGGTTTTCGGAATTTTTCCTTCGATGAATTCTTCCATAGAAGGTCCGTGCCAAATTTCATGTTCCTACCCGATCTAGAAGTGGTCGGGAATTTATATACGTGAATGGGTGAGTGAGTCAGTCACACATCCTGGGATTACAGTTGATTGGAGCCTCATCCTTCAGGGAAATTTCCATTTTCACTGGTACTTCCTCGACCTTTTCTGGTTTATAATTATTGATAAGATTATCAACAGCGCCGCCTAATTCAGGACTTAAATGTCCACTCTTGCCGTCGTCATCCTCACTATAGCACACCAAACAACTCTCTGACGGCCAAATCTGTACCTCACCCTTGCTCAGTTTCACAGATGCATGGTCCGGTAACTCATCCCCAAGCAGAGCTCTAGCATATGGAATTGTTCCACAAGTTACGACTGAGTAAACTAACGGGTATGACACACCATCTATCACCGTGACTGTTTTGAGTCGGCCTAGCGTCTTAATTATTCCTCCACCTGCAGCTTTCAGAATTTCCTCACTGGCCTCAAATTCACCCAGTTGCCTACAGAGGTCTTCTGCTATGATATTATAATCACTTCCTCTGTCAATCAAGCACTAGACTTTGATGCCGTTAATCTCAACTGTTTTCATCCTATTTTTTCGCATGCTCGATGAGACCCTCATCAGTCCTGGCTTTTCATTCTTCCTTTCTTCTTGCGGCACTCGTTGATGTCGTACACTGGATGTCATTGGGCATTTTGCGGCGATGTGTCCGAAGCCATGACATTTGAAACACCTGGTACCCCTGTCTTTGTGCCGGCAATACGCCCGATATGCCCTAAGCCGCCACAATTAAAATAACCATCCCGGTCCTCATAACTTTTCTTCTCTTCCACCTCACGTCGCGGCCTATTACCGTTCATTCTGTTTTCTATGAGCTCATAATAATTAATCTTTTCTTTAAGCTCCGCAAATGTTTTAGCACCATAAAGCACCACTTTATTTACTTCACGGTCTCTGAGACAATCGATGATATACTGGATCGTCACTTCTGGTTCTAGGTTAATTCTATTACCTAACTTCCTCATCTGTAGAATATACTCTTGATAAGACTCATTATCCCTTTTTCTCCGTAAAGAAAGCAACCGATGGACCTCTTTACTGCTCACCGTCCTATCGAACTCCCCCGCAATGCTTTCTTTAACTCCGACCAAGACTTAAATACAGGCTCAGCTTCCAACCAGAGCTTTGCAACACCCACTAAACTTCTCTTGGCAAAAATTAGAGTCCTAAGCGGTGACCACTCATACAGTTCACTATATTCTTCGATCATCTCAATCCATTTCGTCACCGGCAATGTCTTATCTTCTCCGTCGAAATTAGGAATCGTCCCCTCTAAATCCCTAAATTGTAAAAACTGAGTTTGGCTCACACCACTATGAACACTAACGCCTGAAACATTGTGCTCACGCGGCTCCGAAAGTAACGCATCCTTCTCCATTTGTAATCGGTCTACCTCCCGCTGTAGTTCCTCCACAGACCGCCACTCCGCGCGTGTTGCGGCGCTTGTCCCTCTCGGAAGGACTCTCCGACGTTGCCATGTCTTCCCTCCCAAACGATCGCGTACTCACAACAACAGTATCTCAGTCACTCGCTTCACGCTACAATGTAGAGGTGGGAATTTCGGTTCATTTTGTGGATTCGGTTCATGGGATTTGATTCGTGGCAATGATTCGGTTCTTTAAATCGTTCATAATGAACCGAATGAACCGAATGAACCGAATGAACCAAATTCACGAGTGAATCTCGAATCCATGTGAATCTCGAATCCACGAGTGAATCTCGAATCCATGTGAACCTCGAATCCATGTGAACCTCGAATCCAACTGAATCTCGAATCCATGTGAATCTGTCGACTTACTGCATTTCAAATATTAGTGTGCGAAATAACAAACAAAAAGGTGAAATGTGATGCTCCAATTCGGAAACACAAGACATTTGACAAGGTGTTTCAAGGTTATTTACAGGGTTCTTATTGAACGATTTGGATTTGGTGGATTCGGAGATTTGCTAGCAGAATCTTCCACACAAATCGTTCATATTGAACGATTTGGATTCGGCGGATTTGAATCTTCCATCAAATCGTTCATTTTGAACGATTCGAGTGGAAAGCGGAGATTCAATTCATTCAGTTCATGCCATTGAATCGTTCATTCTGAACGATTCATTCATGAACGACACACCTCTACTACAATGTGTGGTATCTGCCAACCCCGACACACGGATGCGATAATGTCGCCTCGCCGACGCCGCTCCGACTTTCCCGCCACGAACTTTCCCGCGCACTCGCTGATCACGTGATTCTTCACCAGCCCGAACTTCTAACGATAGTATGGTTCTTAATGTTTAATATTTTACCTAACAAAGACCCCAGTCGCCTTTCCTCTGCGCTCACATTCTTCTCCCGCCTCTCACCTCGAACCGCTCGCACCTTCAAAACTCTCGTACCGTCGCGTCGGCTGGACTCCACGTGTCTTCTACTCCTCGCACCATCTGCGTCTTCTATTTTTCTCGTCTTCTTTCCGCTTCTTCACCTTGCTTCACTTCTATTCTTCTTTTCTTCTTTTCTTTGGATGCAAAAAAATTGCATGGAAAACATTATCAATGCGTCAGAAAAGACAACATAAGTAAACAAGATACATGTACGTGGCTCCGTAAAGGACAACTCTTCCCCGAAACAGAAGGATTTTTAATCGCAATGCAAGACCAGGTAATTGCTGCCAGAATTTACCAAAAATATATCCTCAATGATAGTAATATAGAAAATGACAAATGCAGAAAATGCAAAGCACAAAAAGAGACTATTGATCCCATAACCGGAGGATGCATATCATTGGCGGGAAGAGATTATACCGAATGCCACAATGACGCAGCCAAAATTATTCACCAAACCATAGGCAAAAAATACCTCTTAATAAAAGACACCAAACCATGCTACGAGTATACTCTAACAAAAGTACTAGGAAATGGAGAGTATAAACTGTACTGGGACCAAACAGTATTCACAGACAAAACAATAACATGTAACAGACCAGATGCATATAATACTGCAAAACAAAAAAGAAAAAATAACCTACCTCAATGACGTGTCAATCCCTTCCGATCAAAATATACAGCAAAAATACAATGAAAAAATAGAAAAATATACCCCTCATGCAATTGAACTAGAAAGAATCTGGAAACAAAAAACAGTTATTATTCTTACATTTATAATATCAGTCACTGGTATCACACTGCTTAGCTTCAAGAAAAACGTCATCCGCCTTGATCTAAATACTGAAATTCATCAAACAATCTAGAAAAAAATTATCCTAAAGACATGCAACATCGTCAGAAAATTTTTCAAAGAAATGTATTACATTAAATGCGACTTGGCTTCTAAGCCCGTCACATTTGATTAAACCAGTATATATTCTGAGACTAAAATTAATAATAATAATAAAGTTTATTGTCCAAAGACCAATATTCCATGGTATAGGATTTTTCAAGAAAAAATACTTACAAGATTACATAAAACACAATCCAACACAAAAATACATCAAAATTTTACATTCTGTTGTCCTGGAGAAATTCCTCTAAGGAGTAATACAGTTTGTCTAATAGGAATCTTTTAACATTAATTTTAAAAGATTTTTTTCTCCCAAGTGGAACTGACTAAGTACCGAAAATTACATATACAGTGAAACCTCGGTTAGCAAACGCTTCTGATAACGAACAATTTGGATAACGACCAAAAATTTCGCTAAAAATTTGCCTCGGATAGCGAACAAAATTTTGGTTAGCGAACAGATGTGTAGCGGCCATGTTTGTGTTCGGTGCTGTGCGAGCCCAAATGGATACAAAGTAAGCTGTGCGATCCCAAATGGATACAAAGTAATACAATGTCGCCGGCTACGCATATATAAATACATCGTCATCCAGTTACACACACCGCCTTCAGATGTGTTGAACACGTGTGCTACGTCACGTACACCTGACCAGCGGACAGGGGCCAAGTGCTTCTCATCTTTCTTTGTGCTCGAGACACGGTTAAGAACACACGTTCATTATCCTAATCGTTGTGCATCCTTCCTCTTTAGTGATTTTTTTACTCTATTTTAATAATCATCAAGCCTTCAATCATGGCACCAAAGAAGTTTAAGAGAGATGGTAGCAGTTCAGTGAGAAGGCAGCGGCCAACAATTGAATTGAAGAAGGAAATGATTGCCAAGTATAAACGAGGCATGCGTGTATCGGATATTGCAAGAGAATACAGCATGTCAAAGTCGACAATCTCGACGATTTTAAAGAAAAAAGCGCAGCTTGAAGAAGCTAATGTGTCAAAAGGAGTAAGTATTATAACAAAGCAAAGGCCTAAAATAATAGACGAAGTAGAAAAGTTGTTGCTTTTGTATATAAATGAAAAACTGTTAGAAGGTGCTAGCATCAGTGAGGCATTGGTGAGAAGGCGCTGCAAATCTACGAAGATTTGAAGAAGAAAACCCCAGGGACAAGTGCTTCGAGTGATTTTGTTTTCAAAGCCAGTCGAGGCTGGTTTGAAAATTTTAAGCACAGAACAGGCATCCACAGCGTCATAAGGCATGGGGAAGCAGCTAGTTCCGACAAGGCAGGGGCACAGAAGTTCCTCCTAGAATTCAAAAAAATCATAGAAGAAGGAGAGTACGTCCCGCAACAGGTATTTAATGCGGATGAAACAGGACTGTTTTGGAAGAAGATGCCGAAGAAAACGTACATAACGAAGGAAGAGAAAGCATTGCCAGGGCACAAACCTATGAAAGATAGGCTAACTCTTCTATTGTGCAGTAACGCCAGCGGGGATTTTAAGCTTAAGCCACTGTTAGTCTACCATTCGGACAATCCAAGAGTATTCAAGAAGCACAATGTAATAAAACAGAAATTGCCTGTTATGTGGAGGTCTAATTCTAAGGCTTGGGTGACCCGCCAATTTTTCGTTGAGTGGGTGACCGAAGTGTTTGCCCCGACTGTGAAAGAATATCTACAGAAGAACAAACTTCCCCTCAAATGCCTTCTACTGCTGGATAATGCTCCAGCACACCCTCCAAGCATCAGCGAGTACTTAGAAGAAGAGTTCGACTTTGTTCAAGTTTGTTATCTGCCACCGAACACAACCCCCTTGCTGCAGCCCATGGATCAACAGATCATTTCAAACTTCAAGAAATTGTACACGAAAGCCTTATTCAAAAAGTGTTTCGATATAACGAATGATACCAACTTAACTCTGAAGGAGTTTTGGAAGAATCACTTCAACATTTTGAATTGTGTTCATCTTATAGATAATGCATGGAACCAAGTGACCTACCGTACTATGAATGCAGGATGGAGGAAACTGTGGCCAGACTGTGTTCCAGAGCGAGATTTTGAAGGTATCAGAAATCGTTGATGAAATCGTTTCCCCTCGGCCAAAACATGGGGTTGGAGGTGGATAATGACGATGTTGAAGAGCTTGTCGAGGAGCACAGCAATGAACTCACTACTGAAGAGTTGCAGTACCTTCAGGCTGAGGAAGAAAAGAATTTGGCTGAGGATATGTCTTCGGATGGGGAGGGGGAAGGGAAAGAGCAAGTCCCAAGTTCGGTGATTAAAGAAATGTGTGCTAAGTGGGGGGAATTGCAATTGTTTATAGAAAACTCTTTCCCAAACAGTGCGATAGGCAATAGGAGCCTAAACATGTTCAATGACCATGTGATGTCGTATTATCGAAAAGTGTTACAAAAAAGGCAGAAGCAACAGACACTGGATAAGTTTTTTCCTTCAACCTCAAAGCGACAGAGGACTTCCTGCGAAGATCTCACAGAGGGGGATTCCCCCTCCAAGCAGTAATTCCACCCCTTCCACCCCACACCTCCATCCACTCACGCCATCACATGACAGTAAATACGGTTAGTTTTCCTATTTTTCCTTATGTTTAAATGCTTTCTTTAATGTTTTTATTTATATTTAACTCAATTCGTACTGTATTTTAACTATTCTCATTTAAAAAAGCATAGCAATATAGCCTGTAACTTTCATATAATAGCGAGTCAATCGGAGCTAGGAACCAATTATTCCTATTTCCTTTATTTCTTATGGGGAAAATTGTTTCGGATAGCGAACATTTCGGATAACGACCAGCTTTCTGGAACGGATTGTGGTCGTTATCCGAGGTTCTACTGTATTACATTATAAAGGCTGACAAGAAGTACACCCTACAGAAGAAAAAAGAAAGCACTTTTACAATTTTTCAAACTATTTGGTAGTTTGTTGAGCATGCGTAACCCTAGGGTTTTAGGCCCTTGGAAGGCGGGTTTGGTCCTGAGGTACTCATAGTGAATGTCATAAGTACGTGTATAATAGTCATGGACATCACAATTTTTGGGGAACTCACTGTAATTCAATTTGACATACAGAAGGATGGAAAAAATGTACACACAGGGGAGTGGGAGAATATTGAGTCTTTAGAAAATGGGTCCGCAAGGGGCAAAGACCATTAAGCGTGCAGTTTTCATTTGCAGTCTGAAAAGTTTAATTGAGGTAGGTGCTAATCCCCGTACATAATACTAACAATAATGTGGGAATAAAATTGACCATAATATACGGTTAATAGAACGTCAGGACTAACAGTGAATCTGATGAAACTTATTAAGTAACTAGTAGAGCTTAGTACTATAAGCTGATCACAAATATGCTCATCCCATGTAAAATTAGCTGAGATTGAAAGTTCCAGGAATTTGGTATCTTGGGCTTGATGCAAGGGATGACCATTCAGGTCAAGATTTATGCCAGTGGGAAGTTTTCTCCTAAAATTAAAGTGCCTAGCTAGGGATTTATTGATATTAATATTTAAACAGTTATTGGAGCACCAGTCACTCAAGCACTGCAGAAGTAGTTCACTTTTCTCAACTGTACTCTGGAATGATGGAGATGAAACAAGAATATTTGCATCATCAGCATAAAGGACAACCTTTGTGCTGTCAGTTCGCAGGTTACAGGGGAGATCATTAATGAAGATGAGGAATTATATAGGGCCTAGTATTGATCCCTGAGGAACACCACAACAGACATTTTTTGAGGTGGACTTGTACTCAGAACCTTTGATATTCAAAATAACTCTTTGTGATCTATCTGATAAGTAGGACTGGATCCAGTTATTTGGAGTGCTACGAATACCTAACTTTTCTAGCATCTTTAGCAGTATCTGATGATTGACATTATTGAAGGCCTGAGAGAAATCAACAAATAAGCCCATTGTACTTAATTTGCTATCTGGTGATGATAGAATAAAATCCATGGTTTCATACATAGCTGTTGCATTGGATCTATTTTTCCTGAAGCCATGCTGGCATGGGGAAAACAGTTTTTGGGACTCAAGGAATGAGGCTAGTAGTGTATTGAAAACTTTCTTAAATATTTTGGCAAACTGTGTTTGGAGGGAAATTGGGTGATAATTATGCAAATCATTGGAATTGCCCTTTCGTTTATAGATTGGGATAACTTTGGATTCTTTTAGTGCCTTTGGAAATATGTCTAATCGAAGAGATTCGTTTATTAGGTACAACATGGGGTCAAGAATATGAGGGCAAGATGTTGCTATGATTCTTCCAGGAATATCATCTACACCAGCCAAAAGTTTTGTGCCCAAACCTAGTATTATAACTCTAAGTTCAGTGGCTGTTCATTGGGTGAGAAAAAAAGAGTTAGGGTTGGGTTGAATGGTCTGGAGAGCATCAAAAGATGAAGATATCATAGGAATGGGTGGAGGGAAAAAATGTTGAACAAATAGGTGAGCAAGATGAGAAAAATCAGATTTAGGGTTACCATATGAATCTAGTAGGTTAGGCAGGTGAGTTTTAGCTGTGTTTTTACTGCTGTTAATAATATTCGAAATTTCTCTTGGTTTATTTGATGCTTCTGCTATTCTTTTATCATTAACTGTTCGCTTGGCATTGTTTAGCATCTTACGATAGACCTTTTTAAGATGCATGTATTCCATCTTAGCTGTTGGATAATCTGATACCTTACACTTAAAGGAAAGTTCTTTAAGCATGATAGACATTTGCTGAATTTCATCGGTGATCCACTTCTTTCTAGTCGATCGATTGGTGTATGCCACGCATATTAAGGGGAATGAGCAGTTGAAGTTGTAAAGAAACTTGCCTTAGAACAAGTCAAAACTAATACTAATGTACGATCTTGTCCTTTCTCGGTGAATTATATGAATAAAAAATTCTCGGGCTTCTAGCCGAGTAAGAATTTTTGTGGCTGACGTTTCGATGGATAACACTTCCATCGTCCTCAGAGCAGTAATGAGATGCAGGCCTTCCTTCCTGCGTTTATATAGCCGCTTAATCTGGGGGGCATTGTTGTCTCCTTCTTTCCGTTATTTTTTGAAATAACGGTCTTCATTCCCTGCTTAGTATGTACCCAGAGTCGCGATTTAAGTTGTTCTTCTCCAGCCTGATCTCAATGGCCTCTTTAAGGAGACGATCCCAATACATATGGGTCTTAGAGACCACTTGAGCTTCATCAAAGGAGATGATATGATCTTCTGATAAGCTATGCTCAGCCAGGGCAGATTTCTCTGGGTGGAAAAGCCTAATACACCTCCTGTGCTCTTTTATTCGGGTCTCTATCGTGCGTTGGGTCTCTCCAATATATACTTTCCCGCATTGACATGGGATACGGTAAACTCCAGGTGTTCTGAGTCCCAATTCGTCCTTCACATGCACTAACTCCCCACGCAGTTTTTTCGGTGGTTTGTGGATGGTTTCTATATTCCGTTTGGCGAGAATCCTAGAGATTTTCGCGGCGACGGTTGAAACTTAAGGCAGACAAGCTCTTGCAACGGGTTTCTTCTCCCTTGGAGACACATCAGGATCGAGAGAACTTTCAACATGGCTCTCCTTGCGCTCGGCACTAACTCTATTCATTTCGCTGGCCCTGGCATATATTGGAGAGACCCGATGCACAATAGAGACCCAAATAAAACAGAAGTGTTGATAACAATTCTGGATACGGCACACTCAAAGACTTGTTCAATGCAAAAGTCTTGCACTGACACTTCGGAAGCATTGGATTTTAGGATTTTTTAATCGAATAATGCAACACCACCGTTTTTCGTATCCGAAGGACAGTATATGCTCACGATAGCATACTCAGGTAGTGAAACAGGATTTCCTCTCTTTTTAGCCAGTGCTAACAGACACAAACCACATTAGCTGGGTGAGACCTTTAGCAGGGTAATCACCTTTAATATGAATGTATTTGAAGAATGAAGGTCTTGCATTTAAAGTTGAACAGGGTATCATATGAGAGCGAAATTGTTTAAGTTGTCTCCTCATTTGCTCCCTTTCCTCTCCTGTTTTTTTTACCCTATTTAAAATTTGACTCTTTCCAAGAGCCCTTGTGCTAATTTTCACTAGGTATTACTTCCCAGCTGGCACAGAGTATGCTGCGTACTCTTTTCTCACGAGATACTTACGTAAGAAACAGGTAAGCAGCTTACCATGAGGTAAGGCACGTACATAAGAAATTGCTCAGAAACAGGTAAGACTGGGGTAAGAAATACCGTCAAATATCCTCATAAATGGGTAAGTTACTTTTCTACAGTAGCGCAGCGCGCGGAAGAACGCTTAACTACCACCTAAGCCATCGCGAAGAGCACCGACAATAATCTATACAATCTGCCTGCCCCCCTGGAAATTTATTCCAAATATAACTTTGGATTCAAATGCGAAAGGCCTCAATGGTACCGCAACTATGTGATCAAAGATCCAAAAGGACAGGGTCAAAGTGATTTAGTGCGCGACATGGTCCGGCTTGGGTAGTCACTCTCATGGTTTTCGCAATTCTCGTGGTTTCCGCTTCCGTTTCATTTCCTCTGAAGAATGGAGGGTCGGGGATTATTAGTCCATTCCTTAATTATCCTTAAGTTCTTACCTGTTTCGCCCGCGAGAGGTCATGCTTTACGTGTGTAAGAAATAAGTAAGCGACTTACATGTAAGCTGCTTACCTAGTTCTTCTTTCAAACCTACCTCCATGACTTACATTGTGCCAGCTGGGTTGTAAGTGAAGTTTAAAAGTTTTTTCAACTGTGCATTGAGAAAGAAAATGGCATTACACATTAACTTCTATGATAGCCTAAGGTATTTCTAAAATTCGACTAGCTTAGGCAATTGTTTTAGGTCCCGACCTGCAAGTCTTCACCGCTCCTTTTTACTTTCCCGTGTCATTTTCACTCAAAAATTTGAAAATGCGGTAGCCGTCCAAATTGGTGGTGAAATGTAAAACTTCTTTGAGGCAAACTACAAATTTATTTTCCTGACCCATTATTTTCATAGCTTCCCACGTTTCGAGACAGGACTCCTTTCTCATCATCATCTGATAAGAATCCCGAGAAAAATGTTTCTGTAACTTTTTAACCCGGTAGGAAACCTGAGAAAGAATCATTCTTGCTGTGTAATGTAAAACTCGAAGTTGCACCTGCCCCAGATGAAAGAAATTTAATATCGCAGTGTGAGGGATGTTACTGCCCTTTCTTGATAAAAAAACCTCAGCCATGGTTTCGCCTACGACTGTTCACAATTCGCACAGAGCTCAAATGTGTCATTCTAAAAGAGTATCGGATCACCTTACTGTGTCGGGTTTCGTTTGCTGCGGCGCAGGTTGATGGTTGTGATGGGGAGAGACAGAGGTGGAGAGGAGTGGTTTTAAGACTTCATTGGGACACAAAATTTTACAAAGGGGCGCAATTTAATTGTCATCTCCTATCTCGGCGGAAGAAATTCACATCAATTTGTGGGAACTTTTTCCGCCCCCCCCATTCCTTGACCATTCACTACGGTCTCAGTACAACTGTGGGTTGTCATTCAGTTCTCTCTTATACGCTGTGGAAATTGTTTATTTAACTGCTTGGCGTTTGAGGGCAGCACATATGTTATAATAATAATAATAATTTTAATAACACTGTAGGGATATAAATATCCATGGGTTTCGTCAAGTTAAGATACAAAGTTACAAAGACAAAGCAACTTTAGTTACAAATCATCACTAAAGAATTCCTTAAGGCTATAATAACATTTGCTGAGTAGCATATTTTTAAATTTATTTTTAAAAGCCCAAGGAGTGGCGAGAGATTTTATACCTGTGGGTAACTTATTATAAACTGCAGCAACAGAGTGATATGGACCTTTCTGGCATAAGCTAAATAAATACTGATTATTGTGAATATTGTTTTTGGAGTGTGTATCATAACTGTGAAAATGAGAATTGACTTGATGATATGGGGATGGGGATAACATTTTACAAACATGGCACAAGTGAGAATGTAAACGCATGGAAGTGTAAGGATCCTAAGTGTGGAAAATAGTGGTTTACCACTGGTTCGAATAGGAATTCTGCAGATGGCCTTAATGGCCTGTTTTTGGAAAGAGAAAGCCTTGGTTGCAGTAGATGAATTACCCCAAAACATGATACCATAGGACA
Organism: Ceriagrion tenellum; assembly: GCA_963169105.1. Classification (NCBI taxonomy): domain Eukaryota; kingdom Metazoa; phylum Arthropoda; class Insecta; order Odonata; family Coenagrionidae; genus Ceriagrion; species Ceriagrion tenellum. The sequence goes on along the minus strand of OY720643.1, from coordinate 212,104 downwards.
TGAATGAGTGGACTTTAGCAAAGTGCACAGCTTTTATGGTATTGAGAGAGACTAGAGGAGACAGTTTCATTATCATAAAAATGCCGACAGAGAGTTTCTTGTTAAGGTCAGAGATATGAATTGACCAGTCAAGAGTATTTGCAAGGTGTAGTCCTAAAATTTAACAGATGAGGAAGTGGAGAAAGCAGAATGAGGTGGTAGAGTAGGAGTCAGATGAGAGTTCTTGTTATGAAACAGCAAACATGTAGTTTTAGTCTCATTCAGAACTATATTATTAAGGTGACACCACTGTAACATTTCACCTTTTGTGGTAGAGGCAAAATCATCCAAAAGTGGTAAACTGCTAGCAGTTGAAAGATTAGTGGTATCATCAGCGTACAGAACAGTGGAACTCTTTGAGAACTGTTTAGGAAGATTATTGATGAATAGGAGAAACAAGAGGGGGCCAAGAATGGAACCTTGAGGCACTCCCACTCTTACTTTCAGGGGACTAGATTTGATTTCAACAACTCCAGCAGATGATTGATGAGAATAACTAACAAATTGAGATCTGTCATGAAGGAAAGATGAAATCCAATCTAGTGAATTATCAATTATCCCTAGGCACTGGAGTTTGTACTTGAGAACTTCATGATCCACACTGTTAAATGCATTTTTAAAATCAAAATAAATACCTAAAATGTGTTGTTTATTGTTAAGCCCATGAATTACATTATTTAGAAATTGGAAAATAGCAGTGTTAGTAGACCTGCCTTCTCTAAAACCGTGTTGAGAATCAGAAATTAAATTAAATGATTGGAGGTACTTAATTAACCTATGCTGAAAGAGCTTTTCAAAAATCTTAGAAAAGATGGACAGAATAGAGATAGGCCTATAATTAGAAGAATCAGTAGGGCAGTCTTTGTTAGGAATTGATATTACCCTGGCCTGTTTTAGGGCAGAGGGAAAGAAACCAGTACTGAATGAGAGATTAATGATATCAGCCAAAGGGGGAGCAATTTGGTTAGAGGAAGCAATTATAACAGTGTAAGAAATGCCATCTGGCCCAGGAGAAGATGAATTACTTAGGGAGATGATAGTACTTTTGACTTCATATGGATCTGTAGGTTGTGAGAAAAATGATTGAGGAGAAGTCCTTCCCTACAAAACAGATTGAGTAGACCGATTTGAATAAGGAGGAGGTAAGTAAGAAAATTGATGGTTAAAGTAATAAGCAATTTTTTTAGGGTCATCTTCAAGTTTACCTCCAAAATTAATAATCACATTACCAGAGCAAGTAGAGGATTGAGTGTTCTCCTTAATTACTTTCCATGTATCTCTTCACCTTCAGCCTTCTTTTCACTGATGACACAGGACTTAAAGTGCTTTAGGGCTTTGAGATATGGACTGCGAAATGTATTGTCAATGAATTTACTCATGTATTGGCGATCACGAGCATTTGCAGACAGGGCTTTCAGCTCAGGAGAATTATGTTTGAAACTACCATGAGGATGTTTCCTCCTGATTCTCCTGATGGGAAAACAAGCTTCAAAACATGACATAAATATATTTAAAAAGGCCTTAAATTTGGTATCAACATCAGTAGCCTGGAATACATCTCCCCAGGATTCAAGAGATAAATTACAGACACACTCCTGGATGGCATTTTCAGAGAAAAATCGTCTAGGAAAAGACGTACAAGTAGGCTTTTTATGTGTCAAGGAATACATCAGTTTAACATCAATACCAAGATGATCTGAAAAGCTAGGACATATAGTATCACAGGAGATGAATGATGTGTCATCATCATCAAATCATACATCAGTAATAAAATAGTCAATCTGGGTACTTGAATTAGTTGTCACTCTGGTTGGCTGATGATTAAACACAGATAACCCAAAAGAGGATAACAGATTTTTGAAGTCAGATTTGATTGAGGAATCCACCAGAAAATCAATATTCATGTCACCAAACATGAGTATTCCATCGACATTTACACCATATACATACAGAGAAGATACTCACACACAGAGAAGTTTCCATATAAGATATCATCATAGTGTGAAGGCAGACGTAATTTGTACGATCGTACAGACGATAGTAACAGATAGTAATGTGAACGGGGCAATACTCCTGGGAATGCACGATTGGTTGGTGTGATGATCCGTACGTTGGTAGTTGGAACGGGGCATTAGGGGTCATTCAAGTACTACGCAAGGCAATAATGGGGAGGAGGTTAGGCTCTCTTGCATTTTCTTATGTAGGGTGGTGTAGGAGTCCTACATAATTTTAAATACGATTTTGTTTACACATGAGATTATGCTTGAATTATAATAATCGTCGTTCCATAGCTTTAGTACTGAAAACAACCCATATTTTCTCCTGGGGAAAGGTCCATGAAGAACTAGGAAGGATGTATTTAGTTAATGTACTGAAAAGCAAAACAAACAGCGTTGTTACTGGGTGAGGGTTCAATTATTGCTTAATACTAACTTTATTTCTACTTTGAAATCTACTTGGAAATGGAACATGAATGGATTATCCGATTAGATTTCACTATCAATTACTGCAAGTAATTGTAATTGGTATACTGCATTAGAGTTATGATTATTATGTCCGTCAAAACTGGATTGCGAAATTAATGTGAGTCGCGTCCTAAAGCAACATGAGCTCTTGGCTGCTCCTACGACAACGCAACCCACACATAACCTCTGTACTACGAACCTCCGTTCAACGAAGTCGTCATATTTCCGGTCCTGGCGAATTCGTTATATGGACGTTATTCGTTATATAGGTTTTCCCATAGTAGATTATTCTTCTGTCATAATGATCCCTCAGAGTTTTTCCCGCAGTCTGTCTTGCTCCACTCTGTATTGTCAAAGGCTTTCTCCAGGTCCACGAATGCGATATATAATAGCTTGTAATGCATTATTTTCTCCATCATTTCTCTCAAGAAGAGTATGGCCTCCTTGGTACATCTGTTCTTCCTAAATCCGAATTAGTTTTCCAAGAGGTTGACTCCAATTTTCGGAGGGATTATACAGGCTTTACATCAATGGTGTAGCGGTACTGGAAGGGTGGGGGCTCAAACTGCACAGGATCATAATTCAGAAATGCTAAAAGAGATGTGAAAACAAGCAAAATTTTGTTTATGAAGGTGTTAACTATTATTGTTTGCCTAAGTAAAGTACTTTTGTAAAATAATATTTGGATAGGAATTGTTTGGAGCCCTTAGGGTAGGGGTTCCCAATAGAATATACACTCCTATAATACATGTCACCATTTCATCTCCAAAAAACATACACCTTTACACGGCTGGTGACCTAACACCCCCTGCCACATGCCCAAGTGGTGGCTTGTGGGGTATTATGTAGATGTAGAAAGTGGCGAAAATTTAGCAAGCAAATAAACTCTCCAAATGTTAATTTTGGAGTGGTGGATATGAGGTGGCTTTGGAGCGGTAGGTATTAGGTGGAAAACATTACTTTTGTCAATTCTGAAAAATAAGTGCCACTCTACTGTTCATTATTGTATACCTTTGAATCAAGTTTGTAATTGTTAACCAATTAAATATGAAGTTTCTCATTGATTGTCCAATTATCATTTCATTTTTGGCATAGTTTTGTGCCAGTGGGCTGGCAATAATTGCAAGAAACTACTTGGATGTTTATCCATACAAGAAGTGGGAAGCAAGAGAGATCCATAACTATGTTGTGGGGCAAACATTTTCACCTACTTCTTTAGACATGTCAGAAGGAGAGACTGAGCCACCAAAACTTTTGACGGAAGCTGATTTGATTGCCCTGATGGAAAAGCATGGCATCGGTAAGTGTATCATCTTATGAGTTAGTTCATGTCATTGCGTAAAATCTCTCCAATTGTTGGTTGAAGTGAATTCTCTTGCAGGAAATAGATGAAGCATCCCTATTGATTTGATATCAAGCGGGGAAATAAAACTTTGTTTCATTTTATTATGCCTATCAGTGGCACCATTACAGTGAGTTACTTTGGCTTGCTTTAAATTTAAGATAAATTGCTGACCAACCCTTTGTTATTGCTATTGTTTATTCATGGTTATTATGTTCAAATGTATTGCAGGTGTATTTAGCTATTTGAGGATTTTAAAGTTTTCCTTACTGCTGTTAAAAAAGTTTAATGTTTTTGAGCTGGCCAGTGTTGTCCTTGATTCAGGGTAATTTAAGCCTGTTATATTAAAAAAATTATTTTATAAAGAACTGAGCCAAAGAGAAATGTGGGCTCCTAATAAAACTGCACTATTTGTTATGGAGACTGACTATTAGTTATGTGGACAGGATTAGAGGATTTGATCGAATCTTATCGAAACCATGGATTCGAGATTTTATCTTATACTTCCAAGTAGGATTCCATCATTCAAATCTGCTTGTGCTGGTGGCTTATACACTACATTGCTGTGAACTCTTCGTCATCCGTCATAAATTTGTTTGAAATCTCACATTGGGATTTATCATTTCTGTACCGTTGTATGTACTTCTAAAATGTGGTCATTTGCATGAACATTCATTACGTAATAAAATGTGAATATCTGCAGAGATTTTTATAGTTATCAGTTGTGTTAAGATTCATTTAAAAATAGACATGCTGAGTATGTGCACACCATGCTGCCTAAATACCTGAAGAATTTTGCCTGCTGACGCACATACGGATCATTATGCCTTGCGTTTTTATTATTTGCTCAGCCAGTAGACCATAAATATTTCTTTTGTGTCTGAGAAACAAAGTGATGAGCTGCATAAAAATATACATGTAGCATAGCATGCATTATGAAGTATCGCTTTTAGTATGCTGCAAAATTTTCTCGAAACTGTTGCTGTTGCTCCATTGAGCTGTGGTTTAGCAATGCAAGTGTAAGGAAAATTTAGCTGGTCCTTTTTCATCATTGATTAAGGAGTAAAGTGGTTCTCTACACCCATTAAATATGAACGGGTGAAATGTAAATTTGCCAAGATACTGAAATAGATATTTATGAGGCCAAAGGAAAGGACTATATTGCAAGGAAAAAGAGAGTTCTCTTCTTATCACGAAAAGGTCATTATATTCTAAAGTAGACCATTAGATCGACATTAACTTGAGCCAGGGTTTGAAACTTTATTGCATCATTTTGCGCTGTATTCTGATACTATATCCTGCGGTTACGTCGCCAAAGCCACAACTGTAGTGTAAAAATATGCGCTTTTTTCTTCAATTTCTAAAATTTTTCAAGTTTAGCCAGAATATCAGCCAAAGCCTGCAATTTAGAAAAAAAATACATGGAAAGGTGTTGAAACACTTCATTGGAATATACCTAATTTAGTGCAAGAATAAGCAGAAAAAATTCAGTTGTGTTCACTTTTGTATTTCTTTATTCCTAACTAAGAAAGTGATTGATTTAATGGTGAAACAAATATCTGTTAAGTTTTAATGTTTTTTAATGCTAAATCATTTTATTTTAGATTAAGGGAAAACCTGGAACAACTGATGGGTTCATAACTTTACAAGAAAATGTAAATATGGATTTGAATTTATTTACAAAAATATTATTATTGATTTAAGTATCCCTGCCTGATTAGTGCCTGATGCATGTATTAAAAAAATTCCTTCCTTCCTCACATCACCAGTGGCTTAAGCGAGAACAGAGGGGGACACTGAAATCCACGGTGACGATGTGATTCACTTTCAACCTCTTTCTATGCCTTCGACCTCGCTCTATTCTCTCTCTCTCTCCCTTTTCATGGCTGATGTATAACACCATCACCTCTTGCCCCATGCCCCGGCGGTGGCTCATACGTTTACATATATGTTGGTATACCCATGTATATGTATACATAAGGGTGGGCCAAAATTTCAAAGTGTCAGAAGTGACTTGAATGGTATATTTTTTCTTTTAATGCAAACGTAGTGCATGAGAAGTTTGGAGTCAGTCAATTCCAGGCAATCCGTGCCACAGGGGTGCCAAACTTTATTTTTTAAAATTTTTTATCCTTCTTTATTTACTTAAAAATGTTTGAGAGTGAGAATTGGTTTTTCTATTACTAAACCAATGCAAATGGTAAATGTCGATATATTTTCTCTTATATATTATTATACTTCTTTGATGGCTATTTTTCAAACTGAAACATCAATAAAGCACCATTTATATTACCTAAATAAAGGTTTGAAAAACATTGGATGGCCCCTGGTGGCTGGGCACCATGTCGGACATGTTTCCTTGTTAATTTTCATGGCTGCTCCCAATTTTACTTATTATCCTTAGGGTTTTCCTCCGTATAAATTAGCATTATAGCCAAGTTTAATTTAATAATGTATGCAAACAATGTGTCCTAAATATCCATAGTAATCTCCTCTCGTTGAAGTGTAATCAAAAGATAACAATGACCCAAAGCATAAAAAGTTTCGCTGCACTAAAATTTTGGTCTTCTCCCTTGTTCAGGTTACCCTACCAAACATTTGTTCACCAGATTACATACAGCAAAACCATGGCTTGGGTGAAAATTATAGCGCTATGTGTATGGTGGCACTTTGGCACTGTTGTAAGTCATTTGTTGAGTAGTCGTTTCAATCTCATTTCCAAAGAATTTAAACTTTCATACACTGTCGCAAACCCCAGATCTTTCTGATTTCTTGTGCTCTTTCTCTTGGACATCCTGGGTTGCTTTGACTTAAAAGAGTCTCGATTTGTATTGCATTAGTTATTGGTACCTGTATCATTGAGAGAAAGAGGAAGCATGTCAACCAGTTAGAAAGATTGTTTTTTGGTTGATGTTATTGATAAGAACCAGTGGCGGTGGGGTAGAGTCCCTGTCTGCTCACCAGAGGGTTGTGGGTTCAAGTCCTGCCTGGGTAGAATATTATCTGCCCAGGACATGGGTGTGTATGTTCATCTATTGTTAATGTTAAAAAAAACACCCAATGTAAAAGGCCTTGTTGTGCTGTTTTCGGGGTTGTGAGTATAAATAAATAAGTAAAAAAAATATAAATATAGCTTAAGAGTGAACGTAGGAGTATAAGAGCTTTCTGGAATAAATTCTAGGTTCTGTGGAAAGTGATGTAGTTAAAAGAATAGTATTCCCATCTGGTTACAGATCATTATAGGTAAAGCATTCTGGTAATATCTCCATCTTGCCATTCTTTTACATATCATTTGCCTAGTATTTATTGTGGGGAAAATGTGATTTAATAATTTACACATGAAGTGCATGTGTAGTACCTATTCAATTTAATTTTGGTTGCAAAGTTAAATCACAAGGTGTCAATCGATGAAGATAATAAGTAAAATCGGGAGTAGCGGCAAAATAATTACGCATAAGTGTGTCCTGCGTGTTCCCTAACTACCATGGGCCATCGAACTTTTTTCTAACCATGATTTAGGTAATGTAAACGACAATTTATTGATCCTTCAGTCTTGGAAAATGGCCATTAAGGAAGGATATGCCTATCGCAAAGAAAAATTGTTGATGCATACCATTTGTTTTGGATTAGAAATTTAAAAATCCAATGCTCACTGTTAAAATTGAAAGTTTGTTACCCTGTGGCATGGATTGCTGTGGACTGATTGACTCCAAACATCGTATACACTATGTTTGCATCAAAATGAAAAAATTTAAGCCTCATGGTCTGTTGAATTAAAAAAAATGAAAAATTTATAAATTTTTTCCCACCTTAATGTGTGTGCATAGACATGATTGGAGATTCACTGCATAAGATAAATAATAATAATAAGGGTACGAAAGCGGACCACCAGCCTCCTCGTGGCGTACCTGGCAACGGCTTTGCCGACTAATGGTGGACGTCTATGTGGCGGGCTAACCACCCGCCATGTAGTATAATCTGGTTCCTATGATGAATTCAGATAAGGCCACCCACAACCGGCCCCTCTCGGATGGGGGCCCCAGTAGAGTTGGGCGTGGCCAAGGAAAAAGAAGACCTCAGATGGGAGCTCGCATGGAGTGGACGGAAGCCTTAAGGGGCGACCTCCTCGCCTGCTATGCTGCCAGCGAGCCCGAACGCAGGGGTTACATGGCCAGGATGCACTCTTTGTGGTGTGAGATGCATCCGGAACACGACCACCTGTCGCAGCAGAACTTGCGCGACCAGGCCAACCCTCTGCGAAAAAAGGAAAATACCCACCAACCGCAGGTTCAGAGTAACGCACCACCAGCCGATCCACCCTCTCCGTCACAGGCAGCACCTCCACCTGCTGACGTGAGTACCGCACGTTTGTCGGTATCTCCTACTAAGAGGGAGGATGTAGGTCAGACTGACTCTGAACTATTACGATCGCGGTTAAGAAGCACAATTAGCAATGACGAAGGACCCACTAGGCAGAGAAGCATCCATCGAAAGATCTCTCTGCGGGGTAACCACCTGCCCCAAATGAATAGACTCATCGACGAGATCCTGACAGAGACGTCAGATCTCTGGTCGGTGAATTGCGTGGTCTACGCTGCGGCCAAGGTTTTGGCAACCTCCCGAAAGGACTCCTCTTGGGAGGATAAAGCAGCAGCAAGGCTGAAAAAGCTGGATGCCAAGATCGCGCTGGCGCGACAGCAGGCGTCGAAGATTCAGTGTGTGATTGAGTACATCGCTACCGGGCGAACCTTTACATCCAAAGTTCGGCGCATTGCGCGCAGCCTCAGGTCCAACCATCACACACTGAACAAAAACGTGTTGCTTACTATTAAGCAGCACGAGGTCGATAGGGTACGGGCGCTTACCTCGGCCAAGAAAAAACTCCTGAAAAGGAGTAGAGCCGTAAGGGAGAATTCCACCTTTCTCCTTCAGCCGTCCCATCTCTTTCGGCCTCCTCCGCCTGTTGTTGAATCCCCGCCACCCGTTCATGAGGTCGAGCGTTTCTGGAAGGATATCTACGAAACGACGAGGCCATTCAATGGAGACACTCCGGCCATCGCACTCTTTAAAGAGTTCTGCGACCGCCACCTACACAATGTGGATGGATCCCTTTCAGTCACGGAAAGTGACGTGAAGCACGCTTTCTCTGGCAAGAAGAATTTCGCGACTCCAGGAATGGATGCCGTGAATAGCTTCTGGTGGAAGAAGTTCACTTCTACCCACAAACATCTGGCCAGAATCTTCACGTCCCTCATCACAGGTAGAGAACCATTTCCACATTGGCTGACTGAGGGACGCACGGTTCTCATTCCGAAAAAGGGAGACTTGTCCAATCCGAAGAACTATCGCCCTATAACCTGTCTAAACACTGTATACAAGGCGTTCACCACGATCTTGAGCGACCTTATCCTCCGGCAGATCCAGCCTGTGTGGGAGGAGGTGTACGAACAAAGGGGGTGCAAACGAGGAATCGCGGGATGCAAGGACAACCTGCTCATTGACAGGTGCATATGTCAGGATGCCGCCCGACATAAGCGAAACCTATCAATGGCCTGGGTGGACTATCGCAAGGCTTTCGACACCACTTCGCATGAGCTTCTCATCGCCGTGCTGAAGCTGATGAAAGTCCACCCAGAGGTTGTGTCCTGCATCCAACGCCTGTTACCACTCTGGAGAACGCGCTTCGTCTTGACTTCGCGCAAACGGACCGTCTCCACTGAGTTGGTAACATACCATCGTGGCGTTTTTCAAGGCGACAGCTTGAGCCCCCTCCTGTTCTGTATTTCCCTCCTCCCCCTCTCCTTCAAGCTGAGACGAGGCCGAGGATACATGTGCGGCGTTCCTGGTGACAGGAAGCACAAGGTTTGCATGGCACATTTATTTTACATGGATTACCTTAAACTCTACGCTTCCAACACCAAAGACCTGCATGTTGCACTGGACACCGTACATCAATACAGTGAGGCTATAGGGATGGAATTCGGATTGGACAAGTGTGCATCCATCCACCTGGCGAAAGGAAGAATATCGGAGGACAAGGAAGACTCGCAACTCGTTGACGGGAGTATCGTTCATCATCTGCAAGATGACGAATGCTACGAATACCTCGGCGTCCCCCAGCGTCGAATGCAGGAGGTAGTAGCAGTGAAGGAAAGACTCACCGCCATGTACAGACAGACTCTCAGAAAAATCTGGAGTTCTGAGCTGTCTAGCAAGAACAAGGTTCTTGCCACGAACATGGTCGCGGTTCCGACACTGCTGTACACCTTCGGATGCATGAAATGGAATGTCAACGAGTTGCAAAACCTCGACCGGGGAACGAGGAAGATGCTGACCATCTATAGAAGTCTTCATCCGAAATCTTCCGTCGCCAGATTGTATCTCCCTCGCAGTGTAGGCGGTAGAGGTCTGTGGAGCCTGGAGTGTCTACATAACAGAGTTGTCTTGGGTACAGTTTGCCGTGTGTTCAACAGCACGGACCCCCTGCTCACTCTCGTAAGGGAGCACGAAGGTGCCGGGGTGGGGGCGTTCCTCTTCCAGGCGGCGAAGAGGGCAGCGGACGAAATCGGTCTGGACTTTGACCTGTCATCCGACGGTAACGACAGTGGCACGTCAATCGTGTCACTGAGGGCAGACGTCTTAAAGCTCGAGGTCAAAAAGGCTGAGCAGAAGACCTTGCTCAAGACGCACACCGATAAGCCCATGCATGGAGGTTTCTACCGAAACATGGAAAAACATGGGCTATCGAAGGAGCTGACGTTTGCCTTCCTTCGTTCCACGGGTCTCAGGTCCGAAACAGAGGGTTTCGTTCTCGCGTGCCAGGATGGTGTCATCAACACTCTCGTGTACCGCCGAATGATATTCAAGGCGGAGGTGACGGACACGAGATGCAGAGCGTGCCGAGCCAAGCCGGAGACTTTGAGTCACCTTCTCTCCGGCTGCAGTTATTACGCGCAATTAGCGTATTTAAATAGGCACAATGCAGCTCTTCGAGTGTTGTATTTCCACCTTCGACATCATTACGGCATCGACGAAGTTTATGTGCTGCCCTATGCCCCTGGAGATATCGAGTCCGTCGTGGAGAACGACAAAATAAAAATCTGGTGGAATTACTCATTCCCAACCACCAGGCAGTTGGAGGCGAACAAGCCTGACATCGTTCTCCTCGACCGCCAATCTCGTTCCATGTTCGTAATCGAGTTTTCGGCTCCGGCCGATACGAACTTGGACTCGAAAGAGGCGGAAAAACGGACGAAATATCAAGACCTGCTGTTCGAACTTCGGCAGATGTACCCGGGACACTCTGTAAAACTAGTAGTCCTAGTCATAGGTGTGCTCGGTGGAATCAAGGGCTCGCTGATACAGAGCATCAAGTGTATTCCTGCTTGCGTGGCACAGGCGGAATCCCTTGCAGCCCGCATGCAGAAGGCCGTCCTCTTGGGGTCGCTCCGTCTGCTTCGTGCGCACGACCCGAACGCAGCGTAGCCGCTGATCCGATGGGTTAATCGGAAGCGGCTACGAACTCTGCACCACCCCTCTCGAGTTCTCGGCCATTATGACGGCAACGAAACCCGATGTTAGCCGGGGACTCGGAGGGGAAGTTACAGAAGTAATAATAATAATTTATTTTTCCCCTGTTGACAAGTACAATATATGGTACAAAATATCATACAAAATAATACAAAAAAAAAATAAATAAAAAAAAATACAAAAAAAATGGTACAAAAATCATAAATCATGTAATCGTATAGGGTACGTCAAGAGTATTAGCAAAAAAAAAGGATATTAAATAACACCAATATGTACATATATCAATACAAGATATCATTACAATATTACACTGAGCTTATGTAATCATTCACACTATAAAAACAATTTTCATTTAGGTACATAAACAGTTTCTTTTTAAAAATAGTTAATGATTTTTCATTTTTTAAACTGATGGGTAACTTGTTATATATTTTTATGCATACAGAGCGGGGACCTTGGGACATCATCGACATATTGGCAGATACCACACAAAGATGTTTACTTGTCCTGGTTGCATGACTATGTTTTACATTGTTTGATGGAAATATGGTCAAATTCTTTTTTACAAAAAGGACTGAGTTATAAATATAAACACAGGGCACTGTTAGAATGCCAAGGCTCTTGAATATTGGTCTACAATGAGCTCTGTATGGCTTATTACACATAGACCTGAGCAATTTCTTTTGCATAATAAAAACATTGTTTAACTTAGTAGCAGACCCACTACCCCAGATTATTATGCCATTGGATACAATAGAATAAAATAGACCATAATATAATGTTTTTAAGACATCCATACTGACTGTGTGCTTCAAAATTTAAATAAGATAGTATACTGAATTTAATTTTTTCCTAAGATATATGATGTGATGGTCCCACTTCAGGTGTTCGTCAAAATTTATTCCCAAAAATTTATAGTGATTGATGACTTGACAGTTGTTGATCGTGGGATTTGAAATAATTGAATCAAACTGACCAGATTTAGCAGAGAATATCATGGCCTGTGTTTTTTTTCCATTAAGAATGAGGCTATTCCCATTGCACCACATGCTCATGTCATGAATAATGGATTCACCCAAAGCAATCACATCTTGAAATGACTTCTGAGACAGCACAATGCTCACATCGTCAGCAAACATGACACAATTACTGTGAGGATTTACATGGACTGAACTTGGTAGATCATTTATATAAATGACAAATAAGATAGGACCCAACACTGATCCTTGAGGAACACCTTTATCAACTCTTAGTGGAGAAGAGAGGTAGAAATTGCCATTTTCCTGTATAGCTACCCTTTGATGACGATTTTTGAGATATGTTCTCGACCACTGCTGGGCTGTGCCTCTAATACCCATTTTTTCACATTCGTATAAGAGTTTATCATGCTCAACCACATCAAATGCTCTAGATAAGTCAAAAAAAACACCCATTACTTTTTGCTTTGAGTTAATTCTTTCAATAATGGTGTCAACTGTATTAAAAATTGCTTGCTCTGTTGACTTTCCTTTTCTAAAACCAAATTGTTTAGTAGAAAGTAAGTCATTATATTCAAGGAAGTCAATTAGTCGTTTGCTGAATACATACTCAAGTACTTTCCCTAGCTGGGGGATGATTGATATTGGACGATAATTTCCCACATTGTTTCTCTCCCCTTTGTTCTTATAGGTTGGTATAACTTTGGACACTTTTAGGGCTTCAGGATAGACTCCATCTCTCAGACTCTGATTTACAAGAGAGAGTAAGGGACTTAAAATCATATCTACGCAGTTGTATACAATTTTTCCTGATATGCCATTTATGTCAGTTGATGATTTCTTCCCTACCTTGGAAATATGTGAGCGAAGCTCAGACATACAGCATGGCTTAAGAAATATAGTCTTTGGTGACACAGCAGAGGAGATATTGATTTCATGATGAGGATCAGGAACATCAACCATTGGTAGCTTCAAGAAGCAGCAGTTGAATTCATCTGCCAGTTTTATTGGATCTATTGGTTTACTTTTGTTAACCCTAAACTGGGCTGGTAACTCCACTACATTAGAGCTGGAATTTTGTTTAATTATATCCCAAGCCATTTTAGTATAATTAGGAACATTTAAAATACATATGGTGTAATAGGGCTTAATTTTTTTAAATCATCAGAATAGAGTTAAGGTATTTCTATGAAACATGAAAATCAAGTTACTTCTCTTCAACCGTGGTGAAACCTCTTTAACTGAAAGTATTTCAAGACATTTGTCCCTCCTCATTGGAGGTAGCTGTTTTCAATTTTCTGATGATCACAAACGATTAAGTTGATCTGTATTGGAATGCTACTGTGTGCTGCTCCTTTTTTTTCAGCTCAGTTTTCTTTTGACTTTGAGCTGTGGTGGTGATTTTAGCAATGAGTGCAACGAATCACCCTGTGAAATGCTCATTTAATGACTAACCCTTTGAACATGCTTATTTCTGTGGGAATTTTGGTAGTTAATTATCTACTGTCTTCACTTAAAATTCCACTTCTCATGCTTAACTGCTCTCTATCCTGTCCATTGCATGTTAGGAACTGATGCCACTCATGCCGATCATATTGAAACTATCAAGACGAGGGATTACGTGGGCTTGCATAATGAGATCAACTTCATGCCCAGCCACTTGGGGATGGGATTGGTAGAGGGCTATGACAACATGGGCTACCCAATGTCAAAGCCTAATTTAAGAGCTGAGCTGGAGAGTGACTTGAAATGGTAGGTGACTCTCACATTGTGATGAGTAACCATTTAGTATTTCATTGTGAACACTTTGTTTATTATTTATGATGAGGTTTTAACACACTTTGTTGTTCAAATTTCTTATTGAGCCGGAGAGTCCTACTTTATTTTTTTTGCATGATATGTATCTCTTTGAATATTCAGCATTTCCTTGGGTACAAAAGACCCGGCTGCAGTTTTAGCCGAGCAGATTGCCAAGTACAGGGACGTCTTTCAACGGGCCTTGGAGCAGGTAACTATATATTTATTTTCTAGTATCACTTAGGTCTTGCTGTAAGATCAAATTTAGGGTTTAGCATAAATTTAAGTAATGATTTTTCCCATCATAATTTATCTTAGGTACTTTTTTTGTTCCTACTAAAAAACTTCAAACAGATGTGATACTTTCACTGAGAAATCCTCTTCATGATGTTTTTGGAATTAATATGCTAATATGCCTTTGTTCCTATCTTATTCTTGCTACTGCCAAAAGAAAAGAACTTTCTGTGTAATTTGCCTGGTGATATCATATCAGTAATACCTAGAATGTATGCATGTATATTTTACTAGAGGTGGGAGGAATTTTAAATGTTCTCAAATCGGAACCCAAATGATAAAAGATTCTCAAATCTCTGGAATCTCAAGTCTTTATAAAATAACCACAAGAAAAAGACGTACGCTTAAGATAAGCTGTTATGGCCAAATTTGGTATGTTAGCTTGATGAGAAATAAATTCATTAATGCCCATTTTAGTACTATGTGCCTATATATTTCAAGGAGCTACAAATGAAATTTAGTTCACGCATCATGATCATTTTTGAAAAATTAATTTCTTGCATGCCTATACCAACATTCATTGGTAGTTAAAAGCAGCAATTTAAAAATTTTATCCCTTCTTGTTAGTTGTGGAGGACATTTTTTCAACATGGCACATGCAAATTTTTGATGTCGATGTTAACTCTATCAGTACTTCAAGAAACTGCTTTTTGGCTCAAGAATACTGGATGAAGATGAAAAGTCTCAGGCTTGAGTGTTTCTGTACTTTAAATAATGAAGTAGAAGAATATTCTTAGTAGTTGCCATACCTTTGGAACTTACCCTTTATTAACTTTAATTAACCAGATTTCGAGATTCTACTCAAAGGAGATACATGGTAGTGGTAAACTAACTTGGCGCTCTATGTCAACCATTTTTGGACTTGAGTTTCTCTTCTTGGGGAGCTATTAGACATGAGTAGCTTACAGATGGCCAAGGTATGCAGGAGTACGGCATGCATTCATAACATTAAATTTGAGACTTTACTTTTGTGAGATTTTGTGCAATTGTTAAGTAGTGGGTAATTGAAGTCAAATTGTATGGCTGGCACACCAATTGTTAAAGGAACTATCAGAATAGGAGTGATAATATGTAAATTGATTACATTTTCACTATTTTACCACTGCTCTAAATCTTGTATGACTATTGAATGTTTTGAATGTATGCATTACTTCTGCATATCTTTCTAAAATGTTTGCCATACGTTTCATGGCTCCCCTGTGGAGAAAATCAAGTCTAATTGTAAGTATGGTTGATTAAGAGTGCCAACCTAGTGTACAACTACCATGTATTTCTTACAAGTAGAAATACAAGTTTGAGATTTTTACTTTATCCAGTACTTCATTTGATCATAGCCACTTATTTTAAATAGCACCTCCAAGAGTATAGTCTAAATCAGATTGATTTTGAGCACAGAGATATTTATGTCAGCTCCTTGAAAAGAAAAAGTTGGCTCCACTTGTGTAGCAGTAACCAAGAATATTCTTCTACTCAATTTCTTATGTACCAAAACACTCGAACCGGAGGCTTTCCTTCTTGGTACAGTTTTCTGTTGTCTAAAAACATTTTTTTAAATGTGAAAATGTTGATTTTAAGTAGGGATGGGCCAAATTTATTCATTCTCTAGTAATCATTACCCGAATGAATACCTGGGTACTTGGATGATTATATAAGTACTCGGATGAATACTTGGGTTCCAGGTATTCATTTGAGTACTCATATTAATACGTGAATACCCAGATATATTGCATGGGCAAGCCGGTCAAATTTTTCATTATATATTCTTGTTGCATATAACAAATAATACATTCTCGTTGTGCCTGTTATTTTCAAACTAAGCAAAAAGACTTGGAGTAAGAAATAAGTTTTGTATTCGTTGAAGTGGCAATATTGTCATGTAGATGCAATGGCTACATTGCAAGCAATAAAAAATATTTTTGTTGAACTATTTAACTAGATTATTGCATTATTAGTTCAGTTATCATGCTACACAACGCATGAAAAATTATTCCAGTATAATTAGTGATCTCTTAACCCTTTCGTGCCGAATGTCGGCCATAGCTGACGCAGTTTTTCATACACAAAAGAGGGTCTAGCTGACAGGGGTTTTCCTTTGCAGACAAACGAATGTCGGCTATGGCTGACGGAGGGGATGGGAAGTGACCGCCGCCCAAGTATTAAACTCAGGTATGCTGTTACCCTTTGAGACCCAGCTTAGGGACAGCCCAGACCCTTTCTCGGCAAGTGAGCTCGACCTTCCCCATCATTAGTAGCCCTCCTTGCTGCATGAATCCGTGGTTAATTTTTTGTATTTGCAATGGTTTGTCGTGGCAATTATTTTTTTCACTCTACAATATTTTTAACATTATGAAGTGAATTATTTTTTTGGTTGAGTCTTAGCAAATTTCAAACAAAATTCAAGCATTGATAGTAACAGAGTTCTTGTGTTGAATTCTCAATAGTTTGAGCTCTAAACAGAACCCTAAATTTGTTAATATTAACGCTAGAATTTTGTTTAAAATTGTAAAACGCTCAAAATAACATTAGAAATTCATTTACAGATATAAGTTTTTATAGATAGAATTATTTAGAAAAATCCACCGCTAATGCAACAAACTTACAGTGGCCTCCTGCTGAGAGAGGGGCTGCTAAGGGTTGGGGGGTTAAGCCGAGTGTCCGGGAGAAGGGCACGGTGTCCCGCTGAGAGGGGTTCCAAAATGGTCAAAAGGCATACCTGAGCGATTCGTAGCCACGAGAGAGCTCCGTAGAGAGGAGTACAGAAAATTTTCATGCTACTCGTAGCAGGGAAAGCATTTGCCTTTGAGAGACTTCGGCGCAAAAGGGTTAACAGAGAATGTTGTCATCATCAAGGCTCACACCCGATAGTTTCATAATGCTTCGGAAACTTTTTCGGTGGTGCAGAAATTAAACTCGGTGTGCCCATATCTTAACACTAGGAGGATGGGAGTTTGGCGCTACCTAGAAGGACGGCTAGGGGTCATTTGACCCCTAGAATGTTTTTTGGAATAAAAACCCTTTTTTTCATCTTATATTAATTTTTATTTTATAAAGTGTTTAACCAACTCATTCAAAACATTGTTCATCACTTTTAACTTGTAATTCAACTCTCAAACATTTATAATAATTGTGTAAAAAAGTCCTGAATTAAATCATAATATGAAGTCAAGTACATATCTAATCAAGAAATTTCATTTTATGCACTCAGTACATTAGTTATATTTGATAATTTGCAATAGACACAGTATGTTTACACAAGTTGAATAAAAATATTTAAAACATTAATTTGTTGTACATCTGAGACACACAGTAACTTTTTCAGCACATTTTCCGCAAAATATTTTTTTGCATCGGCGGCATACATTCGATGACTTATTAGCGCAATTCGGTGATATTTGGCACCTTTTTCTTTTTTGTGCCCTTGGGCATGTGGCTGTTGGATTTGAAGTCCCAATACTCAATTGATGTGAGGATGAGGGTGAGGGTTCTGTCACTGCGATTCCCAAAACTTCTTCCACCAATTTTTGGATGTATTTTCTACGACTCATTTTTTTCCTCGTTGTTTCGGTGTAAAGCACCCAGCTATTAATTGTGGCCAGATCCAATATATTATAAAACACATGGACTGGCCACCTCCTTGTGGCTGACCTTGTGGAATATTTACGACACATGCTGTCCATGATATCTACTCCGACTTTGTTTTTATTGTAAAAAAGTATGGTCTCTGGTTTTCTTTTTTTTATTTCTGAAATTGTTACGTCGGGGTGCATTGTGCTGAGGATAATTACATTTTTATTCTTTTTTGCCTGATACTGCGTAAGAGTATGGCCTAAGGTGTTTTTGAAGACTCGTGTGGAATAGATTGGAATATTAGTACGGACCGAAGGTGGTAAGTCACGCCTGTTTTTTCTGATTGTCCCCCACAAGCGATATTTTCCATTTTTTCAAATTTTCAGCAAGTTGAATCGATGAAAAATAATTATTACAGGTAACATTTATGCCTGAATTCTTGTACGGCTCTGTCAATCTACTAACCACATATTCCCCCAATGTTTGATTTGATGGCCTATTTTCATCTTTGCCACAATACGGAAATGCATTTAGGCAGTATTTTGAATTTACATCGGTCAAAACCCAGTACTTGATGCCAAATTTATCTGGTTTATTCGGCATATATTGTATGAAAGGGCACCTGCATTTCATAGGATAAAGCTGTTCATCGGCTGTCACGTTTTCACCTGGATTGTAGCACGCCCGAGAATTATTTACAAAAAGATTCCAAATTTCAGAAGCCAAACATAATTTATCTGTCCTCAGTGCTTGACCACGAGTCACTTTCGAATCTAAGCGTAAATGCTTCATAATGTCCAAGAATCGATCCCTAGGCATTGCGCAAGAGAATATTTTTGAACCCCATGTTTTATCCCAGCAGCTTTTTATAGACAAATGCCTCTGCCCCAAGATGCCTCTTGCATATATCAATGCAATAAATTTAAGAAGTTCTTCTTTCGTCAAGTTCCAGTTAGATTTTGAAGTTTACCATGCTCCACAGTGTATTTTACGATGGTGTCTAAGAGGGTATCACTCACCAACAAGCGGAAGGCACTCAACACTGATTGTTCTTGAATATTTCTTATGGCGTACAGTGTTGGACCTGGTGCTAAATGCAAAATATTTTGCCTCGAGAGTCTCCCTGCTCGGATGTGATCAGCTGATATCTCCAACCACTTCGTTCCATCCCGAGATGATTCCGGGGGGTTTCTGCAAAAATAAAAAATAAAAATTATTTTACCGAAAATATCATATTATACGGTTTTTCATGATTTCTTCATTTCTGTTCTTACATTTTGTAAATATTTATAGGTAAAAACATATAATAATTATAACACCAATAAAAAATTCACTAAATTCAGAGCTATCAAAGTTCATAATTATGTGATGTTATCATTGATATATAGATAAGAAAATAAGCCAGTAAAATAGACAAATGATAAAATAGAAGAAAAGAACTTACGAAGAAGAATCAATGTCACAACTATCACCACTGGAGTCACCATCGGATTCATCACTATCTTGGACTTCGGAACTGGAATCGTCGCTTGCATCACTCGCAGATGATGATTTTTGTTCTCCTTGGACTGATATTTCCGATTCACTTCCAGACTGATCTTCGTCCAACTCCCGTAAAACAGCAAGAACACTCTCAGGTGTACGATATTTCCTCGCAGCCATTTGAATGGCAAAACTTCTCTTCTCTTGATTTCGTTCTCGACTTCACGCTTCCTCTGTCGACTCGCTACTGAAATGCATGCGAAAAAATCTGCAAACGAAAGTGAAAAAAGCATCTTTTCGAACTGCATGGGGGGGATAGAGAGGTGGAGAGCAATTCTCATACATACAAAAAGATGAAAATATCAGAAGTGCCGCAAATTGCCGCTCGAAAGGCTGGGACTCAAACGCCACCCGGGTTCAAAGAACTTGCCGTAAACCTTCTTCCTCCGGATACCAAGGGTAGAATATGCAGTGGATACGGGAACACAGGGCGGGCCAGCGGGTATATTTTATTGAGGGTGGGAACAAAGGGGTAGGATATACAATAGAATTTTACAGCTCACCCCATTCCTCCGCTCTCCCAAAAGCAGACAAGATTTTGCCACGGGGCGCAGCGTGCCGTGCCGCCCGCCGCCCACCCCGATGGGGTCCGTCGTAACTGCGGTGGGACACCCGGCAAAGGAGCAAGGCCGAGTGACACTGCCATCAGGCCAGAAATGAAAAGAGTTTTTCGAAAATACGACCTGGTGTCAATGAAAAATAGTATCTCTGAAGGCTCTATCTAAGTCATGGCTAATTGACAACTTTCATTTGAATACATGTGTTATTCGGGTGTGGGTAAAACAGCTATCATTGCAAAATAAAAAATACAAATGAAAAATATCATAATTGCATGAATGTTACACAAAACAACGATTGGGAGCGTGTTATTCCCCTTTGCTGCCCGTGGACTATCGAAAGATCGCGTACAAAAAGTCACTATACGTAGGTTTTGAAATGGGAGTCCGAGGGACCAAACCGGCATTGAACCGGGTACTTGCAGGGTAAAAATCAAGTACTTCATCTCCCAAAGAAGCCTCTTGCTGATTAAATGACATACATGAAACAATAGAGCCCAAGGGCAATAGAAAAAGTAGAACATAGCACGAAAACAAGTTGTGGGTCAAATGACCCCTAGCCGTCCTTCTAGGTATAACCTCTCATAAATAATGAAAAAAAAATATTATAGTTAAATTCATGGTAATTTATCAAATTATAGACCAAATTGAAGAAACTGAAAAAGTTTCAAAATTTAAAAAAATATTTTACTAACAGAAAAATAATTTTGAATTCTGAAAATGGGTCAAATGACCCCTGCCGTCCTTCTAGTGTTAAAGATGCTTGTTATGTTATGTTTCCACTAAGTCAGTCATTAATCTTAAATATGAGACAACAATATTTGTGGACAAGTATAAATGCATTCTCTTCCTAGTTTAGAAGGATAGTCTTTCTTGAGGTATTTTAATCTAGACTATAGGGATGAGACTGATTGATGTTTGAATAATAATTATAACAAGCTGACTATAAAACCTAAAGCCATCACCATTTTGATTCTACTTTATTTCTATTTGCACATCCCTTTTCTTTTTTCAACAAATTGTCTAGTTTCCATGCATACAGTTAGGCACAATGAATTTGTTTTTAATATCTACATCATAGAAATACTGGGATGGCAATCATAACAAAACATATGTTTCCTTTAGAAACAAAGTATATAATAATTATTCATGCATAAGTGAGTATGGTAAGGAGTAGGAAATTGTAAGATTGAGTTACTGTTATAATTAATGTTAATTAACTGCTCAAAACTGCATCGAGTTTTGTTTCGTCCTCAGAAGTTTAGTAGACAGGAGAAAATAAATCAATAGTTTTGATACATTTTAAAGTGTTTCTGGTAAGGGAAATATGATCTAAACATTGTGAAATGATATTAATCCAAGCCCATTATAGTATAACTGAATACTATTCATGATATGAATGAGCATCTCTTGGAAGGCCCATTGTGGTGGTTGCTGAACCAATATTGTAAGCATCATTATTTAGCCGAGTGCACGACAAGGACGAAACAAAACAGGGTGCAAAGGAGTTTCCAGCAGTTTATTTTTATTTCTATTGGTAAAGTTTTGTACCTACCAGATCGAAAAAAAATTCACTGTTGAGTTTCATCGTGACAAATTGATATCTATGTCAAACTATCATCTAAATTGGAAGTGGAAAAGTCAGGGGAAACTGATTACTTAAATGTCATTGTGCCTAGCATGAAATTCAATCATGAAGTTAGGGCTTGAACTTAAGTTCGTTAGAAAATTGGCAAGGCATCCCTAATTTCAAGGTCTATTTCAACAATGAAGAAATCTATAAGGAAGAAAAAATATTTAAAGTAAATGTTTTTCATTATGTCTAAATAGTGTTTTCAGAATCTCTCCTCTGTCGTCGTAAGCTCTTGAGATGTGAACATCAACATTATGAAAAATTTGCCCATGCCATATTGGTAAAATTGCTACTGCAACCAAACAAGGGGGGATATACTTCTAAAATTGTTGCATTAAACTGCCAATGAATGTTTGTATATGAAAACAAATATAGTTTTTTTTTCAAAATTGATCATGATACCATCATTGGAACAGTTTAATTGGTATGACCTAGCAAATACTCATTAAAACTGATGTATTTTGAGGTTCATAACCTCAACTTACATTTACTAAAATAATTTAGTTCCAAATTACATTTTTTGTTGCTGTTAAAATAAAAACTTGTTTCTTTTAAGATTTCTCAATATTGCTGAACACAGGAAACTTTTAAGAGCCATCAAAATCAGCAGAAATCTTCAACGGAGATTTTCTTGTGGGGAAACTAACATTTGAGCTCTCACGGGCTCCACCCTAATTTATATTTTATCAACGATGATGCCTGATGTGCCGAAAAGTCTCTCTGAGATAATGTTTATTTTGGTGTGATTAAGAATTTTCTTGAGAGTTCCCTCAAATTTTTATATTTTTTTACAGTATTTAAAGATGTGCGCAATGTAGGGAGTTGTGTTTCTTCTAGGTAGACATTCATATTTTTCTATGGGAGGCATAATAATTCAGCTCTGTGTTGATTGATGCTATTATCAATTAAGAATGGTAACTCCATATGCTATGGCTTTTTAGCTCTTCTGGGGGTAAATGCCTAGCCATGTTGACACACCAGTTCCCATCAGATCACCAAAGTTAAGCAACGTTGGGCCCAGATGGGGGTTGGATGGGTGACCCTCAACTATACCTTTACTGTGGTGCTCTTGTCCCCTATCTGCCAGTGGGGGGCAGCTTAAATGTGGGACGGTACAATGAACCTAAAGGGGTCTGAGTGTCATGAGAGCTCCAGAAGGCTCTAGCCCACCCATACAATCTACATCTATCTAGCTCTTCTGAAGGCTATGTTTGAGTCATATTTCGTTGACTGTTTTCTGATAATGGCAGCTCATTGTAATTTTCTTTCATGCAGATATTTGGAATTTCAATTGCCAGTGTTGATTTTTTGCACTTGCTTAAGGTTCTCTAATCTCAAAAATACTCTTCCTTTGAAGCTGGGTATTCTATTGTGGGTCAATTGGATGTTAATAAAACTTACATGTTATAAGGTGTGAAGGAAATATGTAAAATGTTTTTCATTGAGGATTAAAAAGATTCCTGACATGAAATATGGATGAAGACTTGAGTTTTCGAATCTCATATGTTTTCGAATATGAATGGGACGCATGGTTTCGATTGTCTCAAATTTAATTTTTACCTCCTCTTCCTCAGTGCATTCATTGAATGTTGTATTGAAATGTTCATTGACTTGTGAGATGCTTGTGCAAATGGAATCTTTAATTTCATCAGGCTTCCAAGATTGATGAAGCATTGGGGAAGTACTTTAATGAGGAAATTACAGCTGCTCCGAGTAATAATGATGCTCAAGATGGTGGAATGACGGGATTCCCGGAAGAAGTCATGCCATGCTCCCAGTGCCAGAATCCAATGATTGTGCGACAACGGAGGGGCGAGGCCAATGGATATTTTGTCTCCTGCTCCAACTTTCCTGAGTGCCGAAATGCCATTTGGCTACCTGGTGATGTCATTCATTTGGGAGTTGCACGAGAAACATGTTCTATGGTGAGTGACCCCTAATTCTCGCTGAATGAATTTCAATGCATGCTGTGGTGAAAAGGTTTATTGATTATGAGACGTGATGAGTGATTTGGCGGGGGTAGACTTTGATGCCTGTAACTTGGAGATAGTGTCTGATTTTACTAATTTTGTAATGATTTTGGTTCTGGCCTTTGTTTTGGACATTTTATTCAGGCTACACACATGAAGGGTTTTGGCACATGATGTACTTAACCCATTTACATCCATTAGTGTACTGGTATGCACGCTGGATCTGGCCTCAATCACCACACGTGTACTGATATGCATAATGCATAGTGTTATGGGTCGGTTGATCCTGCTGCTATCTTACGTTTTTTTTTTTTTTTTACTTTTTGGCCAATAATCTGTATCTGTTTGCAGCTGCCATCTGATGGCTTCATTGGTAAGTCTTTCTATTCATCACTTTAGAAACTACCTTTTCTGGCCTGTAAATTTTAGGTCTCCACAAAATGTCCAGCAGTAGGAAGCGAAGATTTAGTGAAAGTGTTGATGAGGAAAATATCAGTCAATTACTAGACATCCTCAGCTCTGGTGATGATGACTCATGTAGTGAAGAAGAATCAATCTTTCCGAAACCCTTAGGGCTTCACAATATTGTTGACTCGGAGAGTGAATACTATACCTAATTCAAATGACAGTGCTTTAAGCGCCTAGCTTAATGAAAGGACTGGGTCCGCAGGAGGCACGGTAAGGGAACAAGTCGGACGTTTTGTTTTTTACACTTTAATTCACGCACACAAAATACATGTTTGTCATCGGTCATCCAGCGCGAGACTCCCCGAGTCTCCCTTGCCCCCACACCGCGCTCATCACCCGCGTCACCCCGTGACCCCCTTGAGGGCTTCCTATTGGCCAGCAATGGCAGCAGATTTTCACCTTACTCGTGCATCTTCCCACGGAGCAAGATCCCACGGCAAGGTGCTAGAGGAGCCACATCTAAATGTGATTCCACATCCGGCAGCTACCATTTCCGCCGAAACCAACACCGGGAGACGCGAGCGCTGACTGCTGCGCGCACACTTACACCACTTCCCCCCAAAAGTGAATCGCTGAATAATAATGAATTACATGTTGTATTCAGCGATTCATTCAATAACCAATCAGCCAACCAAATTCAAAAAACAAAACTCAGATGATACATATAACTATTAAAATGCTACCCAGAAAATAACACTGCCCCTGAAAAATAAGTTTCACCAAACAATATAAAGATTCTGATGAAAATATAGATATTCCACTCACCACAAGGGTTTCACCCATAACCTACATAGGTAATCAAATATATTGTATGAAAATGACACTGGGCAACAAATACATACACATAACTACACATAGACAGTCCCAATTCCTAAAGTCTATGCAAATTAACACCCTCTACAATTTACTACTATTCATGCACTGGTTGTTATATCTTGTAAGGCTTATTGTAGAAATTCTTCATCTATTGCACATTGACTGTTTATATCACTTTTATCATATAGTCTTTTTAACCTTGTTATTTTCACAGTTACCAATATTCATTTACAAATAAAATGTTCAAGTTCAAATGAAATCCCTCATCACACATAGACACCAAACTTTATCATCTCAATGATGTGTTTATTTTCTTAAAACTAGTGGAATTATAAGTCCCGTTCATGAAAATAAAATACCCGCTGTAAGACATTGCATCTACTCCAACCTCAGGCCTCATTCCTGATTATTTCATCGGGCCCTGCACCCACTTCTTCAGCAGGGACTTCCAAGCTTGAAAGCGTGACGCGCACATTCTTCGCGTTGACTACTCCTATCATCCTCTTTCTTTCAACTGTTCCACCGCCGCATTTACTACTCAGCAACGACCGCTTCCAACACAAATACAGCATGAGAATGGTTATCCCAATGGCACTCCCTAACCCCCCAATGATTTCCCAAGTTCCATTTTGAGTAGAGGTGCTAACTGCTCGCAGTCTCCCTATCCATTTAGTAAAATCCACTGAGCGCCCGTGTGCCATTAATTCCCGTCCCAGCTCATCTTGCAGACCCTCCAGGTTTGAGTCGTTTCCAATATCTAGGCCGCCTTCATCCTCAACTATCTTAACATCCGGAAAGACTATTTCTAATAATTTACCCTTTATTTCGCTCCTTTGGTACCCACTGGCCAATAACTTAAAATTGCTTCCCACTATGTCACAGTGGCTGACATTTGTAATTAGTCCACTCCCCTCGAGTCGGCGAGAGTCTGGCCTATTCGCTGTAGCCGCGTTCCGGCACGCGACTGTATTATGGGATGGGCTTGGCATCGCGTAAATCCACCCTTGATTCACTCGGTCGAAATATGGCTCGGTGAAATTAATTCCTTCCCTTTCACATCCAGCAGCTCCTCTTCCTAAAAACAAATCATACTCGCAACTCTTCCACGACCCGGTTCGCAAAACAAACTTTGTCGGACAGGTATAAATTTGCCCCTTTTTACATTCAAACATCTCGTCTTCATTTACAACTGAATAATATGACCGATCCCCGTTCACTAACAATGTGTCCTTGACCCACCATTTTCTGAAAACCATTAGTTTTTGATGCCAAACCGGAAAAGACTTCAGTTTATAGTGTTCAAATACACTATCCTTACTTCCCAAAGGGATATCTACAACTAACCGCAGCCGGTCTTTGACTACTAAAGCCGATGCTTTCGCCATATTGTAATAAAAATACAGTGATTCGTGGTCACAAGGAGCTAACATATGGAGTGGAGGGTTGATATTATCACGAATTCTTTTAATTATTTCTAAAAACTTTCCAGGGGGAACCAGAACACTACTAAGACTATTATACACGCTGTTTTCTAGCGACATCCTCAGCCCCACAAGATCAATCCTAACATTTACAAGAACATGACCAATCTGTCTCAACGCCTCCTCGGTCCCTATCAGTTGCCTCAACTCCCGGTTGGCCTCTGCTAATCTCTGAATAAATATTCGGTTATTGTTCGCTTCGCTAATCAATTCCGAAACTAAATTTCGTAAGAATCGCGTGTTGTTTGTCACCCTCTCCTCTAATCCTGCCATCATTATGATTTGATTGTCCAACTCTCCCCGAATCCCCGCGCCGTCCTGCTCTAATTTAGTGATCTTCTCCTCAATCTGGTGGAGATCCTGTTCATCCAGCGTTCCGAAAACTGTTTTTAATACTTGGCCCCCGAAATTGATCCAGCCCCGTCTGTTTCGTCGTTTCTCGACCAAGTCCACTAATGTCTCCATTTCCTCCTTGACATGTTGGTATTCCCTATTCATCCTTTCTAACGCC
This sequence comes from Ceriagrion tenellum, assembly GCA_963169105.1. Classification (NCBI taxonomy): domain Eukaryota; kingdom Metazoa; phylum Arthropoda; class Insecta; order Odonata; family Coenagrionidae; genus Ceriagrion; species Ceriagrion tenellum. The sequence goes on along the minus strand of OY720643.1, from coordinate 185,115 downwards.
AAGAGATACCCCCGACTAAAACTCTGCCTAACTTCCCCTTCCATCCTTCCCCTTACGTCATCGAAAATTTGTCTCACCTTTTTATATTCGTCTTTCATGGCGCCCAGATCAAAATTTATTACTACCATCCACGAATGTTCAGTTAAAATTACATCTCGCTGTCTCTCAAATAATATACCACTTTATAATGGTGTCACTTCTTGACCCCTAATAGGGTCCAAACCACACCCCAATACCCACAACAGCCAAACCAAATATTTTAAAGGTTCTCCAGATCCTCTTCTTCCTCCTCCCATCGTGTCAGCGCCTCCCGCGGGCGTAGATAATAGCGATGAGAGGGTGCAGGCGAGGGAATCACGTAGGGTGGGGATGGCTTATCACGTCCACTTCTCGTCCGCAAACAGTATGGACGACGACGGGGGAGGGGAGGGGGATGATGGGCGTTGACTCCTTCCTCCTCCAGCGGAGAGGCTGTCTTTTCCTGATGAGGGGAAGGGGGTGGAGGGGAATGGGCAACACAGGGGGAAGCGGGGAGGACTTTCTCCTCCTCTATGGCAACGGTGTCCGCCCTCTCCGCGCTGATGTCTCCTCCTCCTGCGCCTTGAGTCACCTGGGATTCCCCTCGGCCTTCCACCCACTCGTCCTCCCACTCAGGGGGGGTCGGATCAGCTGACTCCGGAACTCCCGCGGCGATTCGGTTTTTTCTTGGCCGTCCACGGGGTCGATCACCAATATTCACTACTGTAGGGGGGGGGGGGGGACAGGACCGTGGTAAGGCTTAACACGACTTATGTGCACAATAAGGGTTCGAAATGGAAGCTCCAACAGTAGATTGCACTTTGAAGTTACCTTCAACACGCGATACGGGCCCTTCCAAGGTCTATGAAACTTTTTCACTTGCCCTATTTTTAAACAAGGGTCACTTAAAAATACGTAGTCGCCCTCTCTATATTCCCTAATCTTACCCATTCCTCTCACAGTTTCCCTCCTTTTCCTCACCGCCAACCGATCGTTACGGGCGCATTGTTTCCACATTCCTTTCAACCTCTCTCGTAGCCCCGTTACACCAGGGTGTTCCTTTCCTGGGCTACTCGTGCCGAAACAATTGAAAGGTGATGCCATCTGTTGTCCAAACACTAACTCGTGTGGGGTGAACCCAGTACTCCTGTGCTCGCTCGTGTTATACGCCGTCACGGCGAATGCGAGGTGCTTTTCCCAGTCGTCGTTTCGTACGTTCACGTAATGGCTAAGAATCTTTGCGATTGTCCGATGAACTCTCTCAACTCGGCCATTGCACTCTGGGTGGAACGGGGAGGTCCTTAGCTGTTTTACCTTCATTAGCCCACAAATCTGACGGAACAGATCAGACATAAAGTTAGTCCCCTGATCTGTAAGCAATAACTCTGGCACCCCGAATTTCAATATCCATTGTTTTACTAGTGCGGCGGATACGGTTTCGGCTGTTTGGTCGGGCAACGGCACCATTACCAAGTATCTTGTAAAATGGTCTAGGATAGACAAAATATATCGATTCCCACCATCTGTCTTTGGAAGAGGGCCCACAATGTCAATAGCAATGAACTCAAAGGGTCTTTCCGCCGCTGGTAGTGCCTGTAAAGGGGCCCTGCATTTACCGTAAGGGCTTCGCTGGCTACAGGCTATCCAACACTTCACATACTCCTTGACATCCCCCAAAATTGTTGGCCACCAGTAGTCCCTTCTGACCCTACTCGCGGTGGCATGTACTCCTAGATGGCCCGAAAGTATGTGATCATGACACTGACGCAAGACTCTCTCCCTGCGGTTGCGTGGTACCACTATTTTATCTCCCCCCTTGTGTCTTTTACAAATAACGTCCCCAACGACAGCGAAATTATTTTCATTTCCCCACTTTATACATTCAGGGTCCCGTTTCTGCTCTTCCCCAAAATGAATTATTTCTTCGGCAGATACATGGCAAACCTTCCTGCTCAAGGCGTCAGCATTTGCATGGTTTTTCCCTGGCCTGTGGACCACCTGGTAATCATATTCACCCAGTCTTAATGTCCACCTCATTAATCGACTGTTGGGGTCCTTTAACCCGAATAGCCACGTGAGTGCTGCGTGGTCCGTCACAATGGTAAATTTTCGCCCTAGAACATAATTTTTGAACTGATTGACAGCCCAAGTTACTCCAACCAATTCCTTCTCTGTCGTGGTATAATTCAGCTCAGATTTCTTCAGTTGCCGTGAGGCAAATGCTACCTGATGTTCCTCACCGTTGATCACTTGAGACAGGACGGCACCTATTGCAAAATTACTCGCATCTGTCGAGATGGTAAAAGGCAAAGAGAAATCTGGGTAAACCAATACGGGACTGCTCGTAAGCGCTGTTTTTAAATTTTCCACTGCTTCGTCGCACTCGGGTGTCCAAACGAATGCGGTACCCTTTCTTAATAGCGATGTAAGCGGCCGGGCGAGAACCGCATAGTTTTCGATGAACCGACGGTAATAATTCGTTAGGCCCTAAAAGGATTGTGTCTCCTTCACTGTTTCCGGAGTCGGGAATTCCTTTACCGCTGAAACCTTGCTAGGGTCCAGAAAAATACCTTTTGGACTAATAATGTGTCCCAAATAGTTCACCTGCGGGAAGGCGAAGTGGCATTTAGACAGTTTCAATGACAATCCTGCCGTTTCTAGCCTCTCAAACACCCTACCCAAACGCCAAGCGTGTTCCTTTATTGAGCCGCAAAAGACGATGACATCATCGAGATACACTAGGCACTCCGTGGGAGTCATCCCTCTAAAAACTCCATCCATAAACCATTGGAAAACGCTGGGGGCATTTCTAAGACCAAAGGGCATTCGGAGGTATTCATACAGTCCATTATGCACGATAAAGGCGGTTTTCTCACGCGAATCTGGAGCCATCGGAATTTGGTGGTAACCCGCAGTTAAATCAAGTGTGGTGAAATACCTACACCCCCCCAAATAGTCTAGTGTTTCGGTAATGTTAGGCAGGGGGTATACGTCAGGCTTCGTTATTGCGTTTAACGCGCGAAAATCTATGCAAAACCGATACTTCGGCCCTCCGTCCTCAGACTTTTTCGGGACAATCACAACGGGCGAGGCCCAGGGGCTGTGACTTGGCACTATTATTCCCCCTTCTAATTGTTCCTTCACGAAATTGTCTATCAATGGCTTCAAGTGATGGGGGGTCCGGTAGGGTCTTCTGTAAATTGGCCGGGCATCACCAGTAGGAATGTGGTGTTCTACCAAGTGTGTGGCTGGGGGTGTTCCCGATGGCGAGAACAAATGACTATACCTTCCGATTAGAGGCTGCAATACCGATTGTTCCTCAATGTTCAGATGGGACAACTTCCTTGCAATCTCGTCCTTAAAATCATCCTCACCAGCCTTACACCCGGAAATGTATACGTCCCTGTCACTCCCGTTCCCTCTCACTGTCTCCTCCACATCACTCACTATCGCGATCACTGTACCCTTACTCAGAGTTACATCTATCATTCCAAAGTTACTTACTTGGATCTTAGCACTTCCTTCCCCATTCACCTTACAAACACATCTGGCCACCCAGCAGTCGTCCATTTCCAGCGCCGACTCAACCATGCACTCATGGCCCTCTCTCCAGCCGCCACCAAGGGGAAGGGTCATGAGACGAACGCTCCGTGCTGGGATGACCTCCGCCGACACAAGACGCACCGGCATATTCACCCGGGGGCGGCGCCATCCCTTCGCCGTGTCTCCCCGCTCCTTCGCCGGGTCCCTCGTCGTTGTGGCCTTCGGTCTCTCCTCCGCGATGTTCGCTGCTTCGCCCCTCCACGCCACTGCAGCCACGCCTCCCGTCCTTATCTCCATCGCTGGCGGTCCCGCCCTCCTACGGTCCGCAGTCCGCCTACGGGGATGGTCGGCCCGTCAACCTCCCTTGGCCGCGACGGAATCTCCGCGTGCTCCGTCCTTCCACTCTCGGTCAGGCAAATTATGCGCCCGCCAATTGTGAGTTCGCACCTGCTCACGTCAATTAATGCCCCATTTTCGCGGAGAAAGTCGATTCCTAAAATTCCCTCATGACCCCCCAAACTGTCTACGACCTGAGCCTTTAGGTTATACACACTATCGCCGAAACCTAACGGAACCACCACTTCTCCAAAGTTCCAAATGAACCCTCCATTTAATCCCTTTATCTTGAACTTAGATCTCTTCGGTACTCGGCTCCCACAGCACCTTTTAGTTTTAAGGCTCACCTGCGCACCTGTATCCACTAACATGCGCCGCCGCATCCCCCCACACGTCACAGTCACCGCCAAGTCCTTCACTTCCTCCTCGCGGTGCACACACGGGAGGACAATCCTTAATTGGGGCCGTTGCGGGCGACTTGCTCGACCCCGGAATCGTTTAACGGCATCTCAGCCCGCTGGCTAAAACTACGCCGTCCTCGCGCCCGGCAGCTTCGGGCCCAGTGTCCTTCCTTCCCGCAATTAAAACACTGCATTCTGCCCCTTTGTTTGCAGTCCCTTGCGAGATGCCCAAAATGGCCACAAGCGTGACAGGCTCCATCACGAATCGCGAAAATTTTTCTTTCCTCTCGCCCCTCTTTCTCCGGTCGAATCCTCCGCTCGGCCTCCCGCACGCGCACGGCTGCGGCGACAGCGGCGTCAAACGTCTCCGGCATTGCGAGGCGCGTGTGCTCCCCCACCCTGCCGGGCAGGCCATTTAGGAAGGCGTCCAAAGCCCTCTCGTCCGCCTCCGACCGGCGAGCGGCAGCCACGGCAGCATCATCCTCCTCCTTCCATGTATGGCTATTTATATCGCGGATACGATCTGCGAAATCCTCTATTAGCTCCCCTGGGCCCATTTGCACGTTCGCCAGCATCTCCCTGTAAAATCTCCTATTCTTCACCCCCTGATATCTCTCCAGCAGCACCTTCTTTGCTTCGCGGTAGTTCAAGACCTCCCCTGCCCTTGTCTTCGCCCTCAGGAGATCCGCGGCCCCTCCGCGTGTGCGAAGTGTGACCGCGCTTAGCCTGTCCTCATCATCCCAGCCACCCAACCTTCCCACTTGCTCTAATTGCGAGAAGAACGCTTCAACGTTTTCCCCTGTGGATCCCGAAAAGCTTTCAATCGCCGATATCATTGAATATGACTTCCTCGAGATCTCCCCTGCTCCGGCCACATCCATTGTGCGGGCTCTAAAAATCGCGTTTTCTTCCTTAAGGGCCCGTAGCTGCGTACAAAGTTCATCCACCGCCTGTTGGAGCTCAATTTCACGACCCGATAAACTAACGCGACTCGCCATTGTCACTCACCTTTTCACGACTTGGTATTACCGCACTTCCCAAAGCCTTGAGGATATCCCACTTCTGACACCAATTGTAAGCGCCTAGCTTAATGAAAGGACTGGGTCCTCAGGAGGCACGGTAAGGGAACAAGTCGGACGTTTTGTTTTTACACTTTAATTCACGCACACAAAATACATGTTTGTCATCGGTCATCCAGCGCGAGACTCCCCGAGTCTCCCTTGCCCCCACGCCGCGCTCATCACCCGCGTCACCCCGTGACCCCCTTGAGGGCTTCCTATTGGCCGGCAATGGCAGCAGATTTTCACCTTACTCGTGCATCTTCCCACGGAGCAAGATCCCACGGCAAGGTGCTAGAGGAGCCACATCTAAATGTGATTCCACATCCGGCAGCTACCATTTCCGCCGAAACCAACACCGGGAGACGCGAGCGCTGACTGCTGCGCGCACGCTTACAGTGCTTTTGAAAACGTTAATGAAACTGACTCCAATGTTGGGATCAACTGTGATACTATATGGAACTGGAAACAAAATCAGTAGGTTCAAGTTATTCATCCTTTTACTGGTCATGCAGGAATATCCCGTAATTTAGGCGAAAGTTGTAGTAGGCTTTGTGCTTTTGAACTTTTTCTAAATTAAGGAATTGTCCAACATGTAGTCATGGAGACTAACAGGTATGGATCAGCTGTCTGTGACTTTCACAATGTGACTACTAGTGAGTTGGAAGTGTATTTTGCTCTTGTTATTTTGTTGGATATAATTGAGAAGCCTATTATACTAAGCTATTGGTGTAAAGATGCGTGTACAAGTACACCATATTTTGGCAAATTAGTAAATACTTACATTTTGTAAACAATGAAAACTCAGATGGCAATGATCCTCTTAGAAAACTAAGGCCAGTCATAGATATGGCGTCTGATGTCTTTCATACATGCACTATGCACTTTCATAAATATATGCACTAATGCATTCCATTTGCATTGATGAATCACAGATGAAATGCAAAGGCAGACTACATTTCATTCAATATATTAGGTCAAAGAGGGCAAGATTTGGGGTTAAACTCTACAAATTATGTGACTCCAGCAATGGTTATATAAATAACTTAAAAATTTATGTTGGGAAAGACAAAGTGGACAATACTCCTGTTAGTACTAAGGTTGTGTTAGATTTGATGACCGAGTCTAATCTACTAAACAAGGGGTACTCCTTGTACATTGATAATTGGTATAGTCCACCCGATTTGTTGTACAAATTACCCATTTTAGGAACTAATGTCTGTGGTAGTGTGAGAGCCCAGCGGAAAAATATGCCAAAAGATATAACCAAAAAACTTCAAAAAGGTGAAGCCACATCATACTGTAGTAGTAACATTACTGCAATAAAATGGAGCGACAGAAGAGATGTTGTAATGCCTTGTACTATGCATCCCTTGGAGTTTGCAAATACCAAAAAAGTTAACTGGAAAGGTAAGAGTGTGATAAGTAAACCCACAGCTGTGATTGATTACAATGAGAATATTGGAGGAGTAGATGCTGGAGATCAGATATTGAGTAAAATTGATTGCATGTGGCGATATAACAAAGCCTATAAATCATGCATGGCTCTATATACATTTCCTTCAATTGGTGATGAATTTCAATCGGTTAAACGCTTTTGCATTCAAAGACGGAATAGCTGCACGAGCTCCACTCTTGGCAGTAGCCTCCAAGGGGATCTCCATTCTCAACGGCCGCCAAACCAAGACTGTGCGTCCCAGCGAGGCACGCACATGCTTGTATGGAAGTGAGGGAAGTAACAAGCACAACAATGTGGCCAACAGCTGCACCAACAGTTTCTCTCCATCCCCAACGTTTCAGAGACATTACTTTTGGGATTACCCTCGTATATCATGATGATCATAAAGTAATTTTTATGACTTTGAAAACAACAGTATGGAGACTACTGTAAAACCTAAATGTAAAGTCTACTTATTTGAAAAATGCGATTAAATAAAATTTTGAGAGGCATTAGAGGCTTCATTCATGAAATACGTAGCCACATTGAAAGATGAGAACACCAAAGTATCATGGAGATATTTTTGGAATTACTAGGTAGAGTCACCGATGAAAATTTCCACAGAAATTCAAACGGAAGAGTAAAGAACCCTGTTGGTATAATCCCAAAGTAAGGCGGGAGCTAGGGAGACGAAGGCAATTACACAACCTATATAAAAATTCTTTTAAGTCAGGTAACAAAACAATGGAACTGCAATGGGAGAGATGGGAGAGAGCTCAATGCTCAAAAATGAAGAAAATAATATGCACTTCTCCACGAAACTTCAAGAATAAAATCCTAGATGAATTACTGGATGAAAACCATTCTGGTCTTTCACGAGAGAACTCGAGGGCGAATCTCAGGTGGAATAACCTTAACGTATTCAAGTAATTTTCCTTGTTTTCCTAATTCTGTATATTTGGCATAATTCAAAGAGGTAAAATGTCTCCTTTCTTTATTTGCAGTGTGGGCCCCGAGTGCATCTTTTGAATTTTAAATTCAAGAGGAATTCATTAATGCCACTTTATCCAGATGAGTATAAAGGCTGCTTGGGTGGATGTGATGATAATTTTATGCAGTGCCTAAATATCAATCCATCCAGAATTCCTTCTTCCCAGAGTAGCCTCTCGCAAAATCCTAACCCAGGTAAAAAGTTTTGTTGAATAATTTAAAATCAGCAGAAACAATTATTGCTTGTCATTAAAGGTAGCACCAAATGAATGCACTCTTTTGTATTTCTTCTAATCAGCTTCCAGCAATGTAAGCCATTCAAGAGACAGTGGGTTTCACAGCCACAATTCCTCACGACAAGGTCCTCCGGCATTCCCTAACAGCCAAGCAAGCCGGACTACTGTAAATAATGAATCTTCAGCAGCAACGTCTCGTGGATTCCCTAGTCCACCTACAGCTGGAGATGCTCCTATTGTCTGCCTCTGTGGCCAAAATGCTGTGAAGCTGACTACACGGAAACCAGGCCCAAATACAGGTAAGTGCTGTAGTTAAGGGTCAATCTATTGTGTGAAATCATCTGGGCCATATCGCTCTCAATTTTTCATTTTCCTGATATTTTGTCAGTATTTTGGGAGCTCAAAATAAGGTATGAAAAAACTTTCAACTCCTTGGATTAATTTTTGTGGCCATTTTAAAATAGCACTGTGAGTTTCTTTTGACCAAAACAACATTTTGGGAAAACCTTGCTTCAGTTTTATTTAAGAAGATAATATAACCATTGTATTTAGCTTAAACAGATTCATATGTTTTGTGATAGGTATTTTTCAGCTGATTGAAATCAGTCCATTAAATCAACCCCAAAAACTGCTCCCTACTTAGTTAAAAACATTTTCAACATTAAAAATTCTTTTGAAGGGAGTTATCCTGGCATTTGTAATTTTTTCCCAGGCAGTCAACTATAGGTCTACTCTCTAGAAATGTATGATACCTGAGAACTGTGTTTTTTTATATTATATGGTCCAATGAACACAGCACTTCAGATTAGAATAACAGTACAAATAAACAGTTGAATATCTAAAAAGGAATGGAGTGAAAAATTCTGAAATTTTCACTTAACACTAGCAAGCTAGTCACCCGTCATTTGACGTTTTTAGATTTTTAGTGATCGATAATACTGACATTTTATCTATTTTAAGCGTGAGTTTTTTCTACTTTTCCTAAAGTCGTCTAAGGATTATATTTTATCATTTTTCTCAAGTAGTTTTTCTTTTTTAGCGTAATTTTCCTTCTAAGACGGCTACCCGTCAATTGATGGGTATTTGCTTCAAGGGCATTATCTCACAAATATGGAGTACTTTATTGCTGGCTACGAAGAAAATGAGGGTGATATCTTTTTTACAAAGTAATTCCTTCTCAAAAAATGATTTTGATACAATATGCCTTCATCAGTCGGTGAAGAGACGAGGAAAGCATCATTGGGCACAAAAAAGTTGGAGGAAAAATTTAGGGTAAAACAGACAAATTATATTGAAGCCAGCACGCTCAGCATAAGCATATATCTAGAACGTAACATTGTGTGCACTTCGAAAATAATAGAGAGATGAGGCGAAATTTTCCTCCTTACCTTTCCTTCCCTCACCCAGCCACAGGTTTGGTCGACTGTATGCTGGGTTGTATTTCAATTCTCGAATGCTTACGCTGAGCTTGGAGTACCAAGCTCGGTGGCATAGCTATTGTAAGATCGCTTTTACTCTTTGAGATGTCTTGTAAGCAAGGACATTCTGGAGATGAAATCCTGCGTATACTTAGGGACTTTTCTCCATCGCAGTCGAAAAGTAAAGATGAATCTGAAAATGCTTCTAGCAGTGACCAGAAGTCTAGCTCAGGCGAAGATCACGTAAGTTATTCTTTGTTCTCTCAGTCCTGTGAATACATACCAGCGTAGCGTGAAAAAAATTATACGATTTTCAATTTATATAGGTGGTGCAATGGCATCGAGAGAGCGATCTATATGGAGAGGGCGTTTTGGTGGTACTTGTGCTGTTGGGAGAGCAGCAATAGCAAAAAATCAAGGTTTGGAACGTAAAACTTGCAGAAGCATATTTCAACAATGCAGGAATGCCAATGTTTTCTCATAATTTTGTTGCGTGCTAGAAAGCCAACAGATAAATTTTGCCTTGCATCTGAGATGTGGCATAATTTTATCGAAAATATATTGTGCGTTACATACCCTCTCTAAACATCACAGTGGACAAACAATGATATCCTTCAAAATGCAGACGTCCTTTCACACAATTCATGAGTAATAAGCCTGGCAAGTATGGGGTAAAGTATTGGATGGCTACTGATGCAAAAGAGATATGTGTGTGATCAATGCTTACTCCTACCTAGGAATAGATGAATCAATTCTGTCAGGAAAAAGTGTAGGAGAGACTGTGGTGCTGCGCCTTCTGATGCTGTACTTAGGGAAGAGAAGGAATGTCACGACGGATAGATTTTTCACATCCCTTTCTTTGGCTAGAAAGCTCAAAACTAGAAGAACCATTATGGGAACTCTAAATTGAGCGAGAAAAGAAGTACCTCCTGTAGTTCAGAAAGCCAAGGACCATTTGCACAACTCTGTAATCTACAAAACTGAATATATCACTCTCACCTGGTTTCAAGGAAAGGTATCTAAGAATGTTCTTATTCTGAGTAGTTTGTACGCTGGTGTATCTGTGGACCAGAGCACTGAAAAAAAGAAGCTGGAGACAGTTATATTTTACAATTAAACTGAGTGTGGTGTGGACAGTATAGACCAAATGTGCCGCAAATACAGCGTTCAATCTATGACTCAACGATGGCCAGTGCGTGTGTTTTTCAACATGTTAGACTTGGCCATGATAAATGCGCATACTCTCTATAGAATGTAGTATCAGACCAAACTATCCAGACATTTGTATATCATTCAATTTGTCGAACAATTAGCACTTTCACCCGCTTCAAAAAGAACAGTTGCCAAGGTATCGAGCGAAAGAAGAAAGCCAGAATCTCTCAGAACTGAAACAACGCGCAAGCAGTGTCAGGTGGGTCTAAGTAATAAAAACAGAGCAAGAAAATATTTGTGAAATGCAACTAGTACAGGTGTGGACAGTGTGAAAGTGACATGAATGTTTGTCAAAAATGCGAACATGAGTAATTATTATTTACCGCGAGGAACACTATCTCTTGCACTCTAGAGCAGGGGTGGCCAACCCGCGGCCCGCCTTGAACATTTTTCCGGCCCACGAGATTCATCACACTTTAATACAATAACTTTAACACAATAATAATTACTCATTATATTTCAATTTTTCACTCCAAAATAATGTCTATAGTGGTTCTAAATCTAATATGGGGATATATAATTTTATATGCGGCCCGTGGAGTTATGATGCATTTCCAAAGGGGCCCGCAAGATCATTTTAGTTGGCCACCCCTGCTCTAGAGTATGCTACAGCTACAAGTATTTAGATATTCATTAAAATGGCATTCAAACCTTTTAGGATATAATCTGTATTATATAGCATTTCCTCTAAACCATCAGGGTTTTTTAGCAAAAACTTTTATTATTCTATTTCATCTCTTTGTATATTAACATCCAAAGATAAATAAAGAGAAAACTGTTGTTATGTTGTGTTATTTTTGTAGTTTCAAACAACTATGGCGACTAATATGAAAATAGTATTCGTTTGATGAATAAGCCTGAAATACATTGAAATTCGGGCTGCTCGGAAGCTAATGAGAAAGAAAAAACACATGCCGTCAATTGACAGTTGGCCGTCTTCAGTGGGGAACAATGTGCCCCAGTCTTTCTAGTGTTAATGATTCTGTTGTAAAAAGCTTATGGTATGAACCCAATGACAAAGACTTGCATGGTTTAAGAGCTGTAGAGTCTCAAAAGTGGTTAAAACATGTTTACTTATATGCAAGTAATACAGTGAAGTATATTGTCTACAATTATTGATGACTAGAGGCAACTCTTTTGGTGCCAGTGTTAGATTAAACAATTGATTGATCAAAATATGATGGTGTGAAACCTGCATCATGTAGATTCACCCATATAGCGAATCTCTGACAGAGAGCATACTGTCCACTAAATGTGGGACAGGCTTTAGCTTTTTTTGTAAGCCAAATGTTTTTATTTTTATTGCCAGAGAGTTGGCAGCCCTAGCTTAGCAATACCAAGAGAAATTCTTGCTTACTTTAATTCCAACTTTTAAGCCTCCTAATGTTCAATTGTGGTTCCTAGTACCAACAAAGTAAGCCAACACTACCAATTGCCACGCATCATGGCAGATTGACTAACAATGATCGCAATTGCGTCAATTTCGCGCCGGTCATGAGTTCGGCGGCGTGGCATGGCGCAGCGCCCACGTCTAGTTTGAACTGGCTTTGTGCATTGGAAAGTTAGAAATGTTAACATTGAGTCACTCAGTCTGGCTACCGTGTGCGTGACGTAGAGTAGGTACCTACCCTGTACTCCCTCTCTTCTCTTGCCGCCCCGCCACAACAACAGGGTTGACCATGATGACTGTCAGAGTTTAGTCAATAGTTTGCGTCTCGTGTGGTGTGTGCACATTTGACTTTTTCAGTCATCATCATCATCATCAAGTAGCAACTCCAGTTTCCTGGGTGTTGTCTATCAGCCTCTTGCAACTTCTCTTATCTTGGTATATTTATTGATATTGAACTTCCTCCCAAGAGCTCCTTCTCAGTTGGATGTCTTGTTTCAGTTGGTCGATCCACTTCCTTCTTGGTCTGCCCACTCTTCTCTTCCCTGGTATTTCCTTTTCCAGCCTTACCTTAGCTACTCTGCTCTGTTCCATCCTCATCACATGACCATACCATCCCAGTCTGGATCTCTTGACTTTTTCAATTAGTGATATTTTGCATCCAACCTGTTTTCTAATGTCTTCATTTTTTTGCCTGTCAGGTCTTGTCTTTTGTACCATCGTCCTTAGGATTTTCATTTCGTTGGCTTGTATTCTGCCGATGTTTCTAATTGATAGTGCACAAGTTTCAAGGCTATATGATATGATAGGTACGAAGTAAGACTTATACTTGGTCATTTTTGCAGCTCTTGGTATTTTTTTGTCCCAAAGAAGACTCCTTACTTGGTGGTAAAAACTTGACGCTTTATTCAACCTGTTAGTACTTTCCCAGGAATCTTAACCATCCTGTGAAATTACACTACCTTGGTAAGGGAACTGTTCCACTCTTTGCAATATTTTATTCTCGAGTTTTAAAGTTATATTATTCTGTACTTTCCCAATAGTCAGTATCACTGTCTTACTTTTACTGACTTTCAGGTGTAAGTTTTTGAAATTTTTGTACCATCGGTTCAAATTTTCCTGGACTTCAGTTTCATTGCATCCCCAATGTACCACATCATCTGCAAATGCCAGAGCATTGAACTCTGTACTCTTCTCACTTTTTATTTGCTTCATCACTTCATCCATTACGACCAAAAACAAAAGTGGAGAGAGTGTACTTCTTTGCTGTACTCCTCTCTTTGTTTCAAACCACTCAGAATTCTTCCCCTCTATTTGTACACTGCTTCTGCACAATGTTTTTCAATCATTCTTCTGAGGGTAAAAATTAGGTCCATGGTTGACCTGTTTTCTCGAAAACCATATTGTTCTTCTTCAATTATTCAATTCAGTCAATCAATTCGATTCAATCTTCAATTTTCTCGAAAACCATATTGTTTTTTTTCATTGTTATATTAATGTAATGTCTGGACAAGGTAAAAAAGTGGCACTCAAAAGTGTCAATAAACCATCAGCTTCATGTACAATGTACATACATGATAAGTTTTTGTTGAAATTTAAATACACTTCTTGAGGCCGCATCGCTATGGACTGTCTGTACAGTGTCTGCGTGCACAGACAATTCTGCAAGTTGTATTGCTTTTAACTCAGCTCATTACTGATTATTATTATTATTGGGTTATTTCTATTACTATATGAATGACACGACGCACTCAGAGCATCCAATTTTGCCGACGGCGTCAGGGTCAGGCCTTTGCAGGAATAACTCTGCAATTGCAATCGGCGATCATGAATGCAACACCAGTGGGCGAAGGATTTCGGGAGGCGTTTGCGAAAACCTTGGGCTATCCAAAGAGAAGAGATACGATTTACCAGATGGAGATGAAAGTGCACTCTTGTCTGACAGTAATAATTCAATTGAAAATATCAATGTTGATTACCCATCGGGCCCATTTCTGTTTCATAACATTTCCATTGGCCTGTCTAAAGTTCAAACTTTGTTAGAAATAGGTCCGTGTCAACCTGGGCTTAGTGACACTTTCGATTCTTTTGACTACAATGACAGTCATTGGCGATTCTACAAGGAATTGTATAAAATGAAACTTCCATCGGGTGAAGAAGTCAATAGATACTGGTTGGTTTATTTGCCCAGGGGTAATATCATGTTATGTATGTTTCTCATGTTGGCTGTTTGAAGATAATCAAGTCAGGCAAAATGATAATTGGTCAGATCCAAACATGGGTGTCTAGAATTTTAAGAAAGGGGCAGAGAAAATCAAATGGCATGAAGAAACCCAAGGCCATCGCCAATCAGAAAACATATTTTTAATCACAAGGTACAGATTCAAAAAACATTGTACAATCGAGGTAAAGCTTAATGAAGCCCAAAATGAAACTATTAAAAAAACAGAAATACTGAAACGATTAATTGATATTATTATGTATCTTTCGAAACAAGGTCTACCTTTATGTGGCCATCGAGAATTTGGTTTATGACAAAACGTCAAGCGTAACAAAGGAAATTTTTTAGAGATAGTGAGAGTTTTTGCGAAATACGATACAATAATGGCTAACCATCATGAGAGCTCAAAACAATGAAACTTCTTAAGCCCGTCAATACAAAATGACATCATTCAAGCCTTGGCTAATGAGGCATTGCAGATTATTGTTGGCGAGATATGTGTTGGTGCCCCCTGAAAATTTTCGGCCCCCCCCTAGACCCAAAACCTGGCTACGCCACTGGTTATTGTTGAATCTCAGTGAGAAAATGTTAGATTTTTTGGGATGCAAGGGATTGATTTATTCTATTTGGCGTTTATATCCATATTTCACTGCTGTCTTTTTATTTCACAATTTTTTCACAGTACTCATGACAGTAAAACTTTAATAGAAATCATTTCATTGGACAGAAAGGCCTACATCATGCAGCCGCAGTTTTCTCCACACCATGCAGCCGCAGCTGTAGTGTTTCTCGTATATCTAAACACCAACATCCAGTATAAATCACGATTTATTTGCTAGAGTATAAATGAGCCAATCCATGTCGCGAGCGTAACGTTTGCGTCGGTAGACTGTTCCGTAGACTGCCCCCGGTGGTGCTCAGCCGCGGCCTTTTATGTCCGCCGACGAGGGTTCTCAAACCGTCTTCACCTTGACTGGCCGGCAATGACTCACTCCTCGTCTATCCTTATCGGTCTGCGTCGGCCGGCACATGGCTCTCAACACCCTCCCTTCTCTGAAAGAAAGAAAAGTATCAGAATCTTATCTCTCGCAAATACAAGATGTTTTCCTCACTAGCCGGCCACTTCATGTTGTTGTTCCGCCCCCCTGGATTTCCCTTGCTCTGAACCCGCTGCTCTGCACCACCGGTTGGGCCGCCATGAGGAATGCTCGATTTCGCCGAACCACGCCACCGCCAACTTCCACGTCGTATGACCGCGGCTCGATGCGTCTGTTGACGATAATCCCGTAGCGGTGCCTGTCACTTACCCAAACTCGGTCCCTGGGGTTCAGCTCGGGCAGCGGTCGAGTTCGATGTCTTTTGTTGTAATTAGCTGCCGCCTTCGCTTTCTTTATCTCCATCTTTCCCCTGTGCTCTCGCAGGTTCGGCCACGATGGCTTTAATGCGGCCGAAGAAATAGGAAGGTTTGTGCGTAGTTTTCTTCCCATTAGTAGCTCAGCTGGGCTGTACCCGGTTTCCAGGGGCGTTGACCTATAGATGAGTAGCCCTAAATTTAGGTCTTTCTCTTTTAGTAAAATGTTCCTAACTATTTTCACGGCAGACTCTGCTTGGCCATTGCTTCTCGATAGCTTTGGGCTGCTCGTCACTAGCCGGAACCCGTATTCTTTGGCGAATTCGAACATTTCTCCTCTAAATTGTGGCCCATTATCGGATCGTACAACTGGTACAACTTCTGGAATTCCAAACCTAGCAAAAATCGCTTTTATTTTTCCGATGACTGCAGCTGCGGTTGTCGTTGTTAGCCTCGTCACCTCCGGATATCTTGAAAAGTAATCGACAATGACTAAAAAGTTTTCATTACGGACGGTCACAATATCAATCCCTAACGTCATCCATGGTCTCTCAGGGACTGCTGTGGGCATCAGGGGTTCTACGGGCAGTGGATGCCTCTCTAAACATTCTTCACATTTTTCGACCATATTTTGTATGTCCGCCGACATCCCCGGCCACCAAATGGTATCTCGAGCTCGCTCTCTACATTTCACTATTCCTAGATGCCCCCTATGTAACCTGGCGAGCATCTCCTTCCTTAAATCCTTCGGTATAATAACTCTGCGTCCATGCATAAGTAATCCTTCTCCCTCATTGAGATATCCTCTCTCTTCGTAATATCTCCGTAGTTGCGGCTCAAGGTCCTCTTTATGCGCAGGCCAGCCACGTCGGACGTATTGCCTTATTTCTTTGAAGACGTCGTCTCTATCTTGCTTTTCTCTGACTTCTTCCAGCCTTCTGTCTGTCATTGGGAGAGCTTTTATTACTTCTTTCACCATTGCTTCATCCTCTTCCGCCAAAATTATATCCTTGTCCAGTGGTCTCCAGGCCAGTGGTACTCTGGAAAGCATATCTGGGGTATAAAACAATTTTCCTGGAACGTGTTCAATGGTATACTGGTAGCCTAGCAGTCTCATGCGAAATCTCTGTAATCTCGCGGATAAATCACTTCTCCTTCATATAAACGATGTTCACCCGTCCCATGTAGTGATTATGGAATTCTTCGCACACCTTTTTATACTTCTTTTTATCCGCTGCTGACAGTTTAAAACTAAGTAGGACGTCCTCTGCCTTTTCTCCCATTACGTAAACTACCATATTGACCTGTTCTTCGTCGCTCTGCTTCTTCAGCCCAGATGCGACCCAGTATCTCTCCCAGCGTTGCGCCCATCGCGGCCAATCTTCCGCCACGAAAGAGAATTGGGACGGCGCTGCCACTCCCGCTGCCGGCACGAACGTACTGCCTCCTTCCACCATGGCGTATTCCAGGCGCTGCCACCATGTAGTGTTTCTCGTATATTAAAACACTAACTTCCAGTATAAATCACGATTTATTTGCTAGAGTATACATGAGCCAATCCGCGTCGCGAGCGTAACGTTTGCGTCGGTAGACTGTTCCGTAGACTGCCCCCGGTGGTGTTCAGCCGCGGCCTTTTATATCCGCCGACGAGGGTTCTCGAACCTTCTTCACCTTGACTGGCCGGCAATGACTCACTCCTCGTCTATCCTTATCGGTCTGCGTCGGCCGGCACATGGCTCTCAACAGCTAATGAGGCATTGCAGATTATTGTTGGCGAGATATGTGTCGGTGCCCCCTGAAAATTTTCGGCCCCCCCTAGACCCAAAACCTGGCTACGCCACTGGTTATTGTTGAATCTCGGTGAGAAAATGTTCGATTTTTTAGGATGCAAGGGATTGATTTATTCTATTTGGCGTTGATATCCATATTTCACTGCTGTCTTTTTATTTCACAATTTTTTCACAGTACTCATGACAGTAAAACTTTAATAGAAATCATTGCATTGGACAGAAAGGCCTACATCATGCAGCCGCCTCAATGTACAGCAAAATATCGATCTAATTGAAACTGCTCCAGCAATCTTAGCTTTCAAAAAACACTGATAACAGCTCCTGCTAACCAGAGGATATGATAGCAATAATGAATTTACAGAAACTTGCTGCAACTGATGTTTTTCTGATAATACCTCAAATCCTGTCTCTTAAGCCTCATTCACAACTACTTAACTTGGTATAACTTGACTCAGTGCGCAGCAGGAGATAAGCCCTTGAGAGCAAAAGCTGCTAGTTCAAAACAACCTATATCATCTTGGTGTAGCTTCGAATTGAGCCCAGCTTAACTTTCTCTTGATTCCAGCGCATAGTATTGCCTTGCTATCAGTTGTCAGTCAGTAGTCAATTTCTTCTCTCAATATCACCTCGAGCAGAGCAAGCCATATTCAAATGTGGTTTAGTCATCATTCCCATGTGGTAAAGTGAAAATACACCCAGAGATGTTAGTCAAGTTAGTAAACAAATAACCGTCACATATGCTGCTTGCCTTCCATATTAATTAATCCATAGGTTAACACACTATTTACTGTTTATTCTACATTTCAGCTGTGCTTTTACAGGGGAGCTAACTACAAATCTCGACACTCACGCTTTCGAATGGTCTTATCGACCGATTGTAAGATTGACTTTGGCTCTGGTGTGCTGTGATTGGCTAGAAAGTTTGTGCACTGGTTTGCTATTAGAGCAAGAATGTGCCAAGTTATGTTGAGTTGTTGTGAATGAGCCTTTAGATCTTCTTATGCCCATATTTGGTCTATTTTTTGTCCTCTATTATGTCTTTTGTCCTATATAAGTGATGGTTTCTATGTTGCTTTGTAACGTACAGAAATAAAAATCATTTCCCCTTGTCCTATTTTGTCCTATATAAGTGATGGTTTCTATGTTGCTTTGTAACGTACAGAAATAAAAATCATTTCCCCTTGTGCGTGTATAGGGCGCCAGTTTTACAAGTGCGGTCAGAGCCAAGGCAGTGGATGTGATTTCTTCATGTGGGCACCGAATGAGGACGATGAGGACGGCCGAGGTGGGGCTGGTGGATGGGGTGGTGGCAGAGGTGGAGGGGGTATCGGGGGTTGGGGGAGTGGCGGAGGGGGAGGAGGAGGAGGACAGGGTGGGAGGTGGGGCGGGCAGGGAGACAGTGGGTCGGGAGGGGGATCATCGTGGGGAGGGGGATCGAGGTGGACGGGGAGCAGTTCTCAGCAGGGAGGGGGAAACGTGGGCATGATGGCCCCTCCTCCACCAAGAAACAACAATCAGGGTGAGTTCAACCAGGATTGGCTTATATAATTGTTTACAGTGGTGACTATGTTTTCATCGACAATCTGCCCAAAATCAATTGGGGAAATCCGAAACCAATGAAAACAAAGGCAATTATTTCTGTATGAATCAATGAAAATTCAAGTCATTTGTCCTAGACTCTGGAAAGTACGTACCAAAAATACATTTTATAGAGAATAATCATGGTTTTTAATTCTAAAAACCATAGTTTAATATAAAATGAATTTTAAAACTAATACATGGGAAATGGCAGTGAGGGGGGGGGAGAGGTGTTGATGTTTTTGTGTGGAATGGGAATCCCCCGAAAAATAAACACATTGCACCAAGTACTGCTTACGCAGTAATCTCATACTTGCAATTGTAGTATGCATTAGCCCTCGCACTTCAAGGAAGCCACAGCATAACTGTGGTTCAATTCCTGGTCCAGGCTGATTTTTCCTCTTGGCAATTTCACTTCATTGAAATCCTGTTAAATCAATTTCATAGGTGGAATATGTATGGAATGATTACAAAATCCTTGATGACAGTAATTTTTTTATTTTCTTGCAAAAAAAGATGCAGTAATCTGTGGCAAAGGTAAGTAATAACTTGATATTACATATTTGTCTGTTCTACTTATGTATGAAGTTTGTGGTTCATCAGGTTCATCAAAATTGAGTGCTTGTGTGTGCATGGTGGGAGGCTGATCATTACAGCAGGGTGATGAGTTTTAACTGTGCAGTCTCCGTATGTCAGAGTAAATCACTATGACTTATTAGGCAAATGATTGTATTTCCTGGCCCATCAGATGCTCTGAAATGATTCAGGTTAGATTTTAGAAAAAATTATGAACATACCCGTGGCCAATGAGACTCAGGCATCATCAGGCATTTAGATCACATTTTTGAGTCAACGAAGTACTTCACATTCACCGATAAATATGGTAACTGTATGTCTGTAATACTGTCTTTTAGTGAAGTCAGAGAGTGGACTTAATATCCTTTGAGAGTGTAATGAGTCGAGAAGAGACCAAAAGAATTTGGAATTCTCTTATTTGCATAGTAACCCAAGGCTTAACACTTAGCCACATGTATTCTTATAAGGTAGTGAAAATGAATCGGAAATTTCAATGCAAGAAGCTAGAAGATGAATTATAATATTTTTAGGTATGAATATTGAATAAAATATTGTAGTTAAATCGAACATAGTAAGAAGGAGGGGAGTGTATTTTGGATGTTGATGGCGCAGTGCCTTCTCTAGTTGTAACTGTAACGTTCTCTTGTGATGCTTGGTGTGTAAAAAAACCCCTTCTCAGGACGAGAGACCCTGCAAAATGGGAGCTCCATGGGATTTAGGCAGACAGTGGGCATATATCAGTCTGGTGTTAATATATTAAGGTGCATGCACTTGGTGATAGAAGCAGAACTCTAGCAGTTTACCACTAATTTAGATATATGTAAAATCTGTTTTAATTTGTATTTTTGTTTGAATTATGCAAATAAATTTGTATTTGTGGAAAACTGCTAATGTTTTGCTTCCATCATAATGGAAAGGTTCTACCTCATCGCACCTGTATCTGTTTTTTTTAAATTTTTTAATCTTCTTATTCTGTTTTTTCGTCAGGTGGTGAGAGTTTTTCATCCATGACTCCTGGGTTTCAATCAGAGGTGATGTGTGGCTGTGGAGAACCAGCTAAAAGGTTAGATACATATCAAGCTAAGTCTACAGGATTTAGAGAGTACCCGCTTAAGGTTATTATTTCTGCTTACCTAATGTCACACTGATGAGGCAAGGTGGTAAATCAATGGTTTACATTCCTAATATTTATCCATAAATATGCTCTAGCAAAGCATTCTATACACTTCAGAATTATTTATCTGCCTCAACTGCCTCAGTGTTGGGAGTTATTTACATACAGTAGAAGGCCGCTGTAGCAAGTTCGCACAAATTTGAAAAAATAGCTCATTACAGCGTGCCCTCGTTATAGCCATCCTACCATTTTTGCAATGCTAATGCCTTGAATCCTTGTATTAAGCTAGGGAAAAACTGAAGTAATGGGCATGTGGTTCAATGTATTCATAAAAACGTCAAAACACTAACGAAATTTCCAAGTTTACAGGGGAAAATTGTCATCTAGTATCCGATTTATTTGTATTCCAAATTTTCCACGCACAGCAAGATCTCTGGTGACATTTAGTGATAAATCTCCATTGAACCATCCCTGGAAAAATATGGCATATCATGGTGTAATGTATTGAATGTATATGTCGAAGGTGCTACATGGAAGAGGTTGATATACTGGGGGGTAATAGTGAATGAGAAAAATTTAACTAATGAACGTAAGTAGGGCTAAATCATTATTATTCTCGGTAAGTTGATCGGGAATAGAGAATGTATTGCCATTTGTTAAAACAGCACCTCTAGTGGTCATTTTCCAATGGAACCACAACCAACTGTGCTAAAAACACAGTCTGGAAAGAGTTTTGTATGGTATTTCGAACTTAGGACACCATTTTCACCACGTTTACCATTCGGAAGGTCATCCTTTGCAACTGTTGGTGGAAATCATGGCGTGAATGAATGTCCGGACAGCTGTAAAACATAGTCCTAATGATGATTTTTTACATCAACATGGTGCTGGTGTAGCAGGAAGAAAACCAGAGATATTACGCTCGATAATTAGAGAGATGTGAAGGGTTCAGGATTATTCATTTTTATTTCCATATTTGTTTTTTGTATAGGTAACTGATTTGACAAAGTTGTATTTTTGTAACTGTATGTACCTATGTAATTGACTTGACCAATGTATGTAATTGTACCTTTATTTTTGAACCTCTTTTTTAACGACTCCATGCAATTGTATTTGCCTACGGATAATAAAATTTATTATTATTATTATTATTATAACAAGCAAAAAATTAATGTGAACCAAATGTATGTTTCACTCGAAATTCTGCCGCTAGAAGACCTACTATCATACATATTAATAGTTGAAAACTATTATTGTGATAAATATAAAAACATTAAATACAAAGAACATAATATGAAAACAAGAACATCTAAAAGATATGATATACCACTGTTTTAATAATTATGGAAGGAATCGCCTTAATAGCATTGTACCAAGTATTTTTAATAGACTGCCAATTGAGGTATTAAACTTAAATGCAATAAGTGAGGTGTAAATAAAAGTGAAACAATGGTTGTGGAATGGATGTTGTTTGCGATTGGGGTGGGTATTCTGTGTTTTTGGGTTTCATCTGTGTTCGTGTGTGGAGGGTGAAAGGGGACCCGTTTTAACGCTATATGGTGGGTGGTTGATTTTGTGATGCAGGCTGGTGGTTGGGGAACCTCCTGATGAGCCGTTTTGGCGGGCTCAGGAGGACTCCAACTGTTTTCCTTACATATTATAAAGATTTTTTTATTATTTATTTTATTTTATTTATTTATTATAAAGATTATAAAGAACATTTTTATTTATTACATTATATTTAAATATTTACATTATTTATTATTTATTTTATTACAACATATTTACATTATATTTAAAACATTTTTTTATTTTTTTAATAATGTTCTTATATATTATGTTCTTATATTTTATATCTGTTTTTTTTCAATGTAAGCTGTTTGCAAAATCGAAAATAAATGTTTAATTCATGTTTTTAAAAAATGACGGAACATTGACATGATATGCAAGCCAGTGGAGAAATTACAGAGTCAACTTGTCGAAGTCAAGGACCAGCGCAAGACCTCAAGTGTCTGTGGCTTTCCCCGCCAATGTGGAGATGTGTACATTGAGGAGACTGGAAGAACAATTGAGACCAGGGTTTCCAAACAAAAGCACTGCATCAGACTGGGATATCTTGGGAAGTCTGCAATCGCAGACCACAGCCTTAACCAGGAGCATATCATCAAGTTTGATGGGGCCTCATTGATCAGCAAGACCAATTGATGTTATGATTGGCCGACCAAAGAGGCAATGGAGAGTAGACTAGAGGAAAAGACAACAGAGACACAGGGTATCCCTTAAGCAAAACATGGACCAAATTCTTCAACAAATAAAAAAGACCCGATGAAAAAAGGCTGTGAACTCTGGCCAATCATATGAAATCCAACCTCCACACCAGACTATGTGAACCCCACATGACCCTTGTTCCAAAATTAGCCCAGATGATAATGGCAGAGAAAGCCATCAAGATGTTGGCAGCAATGGCCTTCCTGACCTGGCTGGAAACCCGAGAAGACTTCATTAACCATGTTCGCCGGTAAATCACCAAACTTCAATTAGTCAATCTTCTATTTCTGTTTACATGTGAATCTGGTCATCTCTCAGGAATGTTAAAATGCTGGAGTACGACTATTCTCCAGGCTTTAATACACTGGCACTACTCTCATGATCCAATCTTGAATCAAAATAGTTTTCATGCCCATGTGCCTTGATGGTGGTATTTATTCTTTTCAAATTAAGTTCCATCTGTAAGCTGAAGTACTGGTGAAATTGAGAACTGAACTGACCTATTCCTAGGCATATCATTCATTGGTTCATAACCTTTTTTGTCTTAGCCTTTGGTTTTATTTTTTTCCATAGTATAATACTGTTTTATACCGATGGCATTTACTTTTATTTCAGGCTTACAGTCCAAAAAGAAGGTCCCAATAAAGGCAGGCAATTTTTTGCCTGTCCAAAACCAAGAGATCAGCAATGTGGTTTCTTTAAGTGGGCGGATGAGAATGAGGGCGAGTCTAGTGGTCCCAGCTGGTCAAGAACTACGCCACCAGTTAACAGGAGAGGAGGAAGCAACTGGCCATATTCAAATCAAGGTATTTTTGCTTGTAGTTTAGTTGGGAGAATGGAAGTGTAGCTTTTCCTCGGCCAGTAAGACTCAGGTCAGTTAGAGAATGCACTTTTGAGTGAAGATACTGGCAGCAAAAAATGGTAGCCTTTTACTGACAAGCTTTAATGTAGATACATTCATATTTCAGTGAATATGTTGATCTCATTAGCATCTTATTACTAAAGTAAACTAAAAATAATATTTTAAGAAATAAAATAAATTTAATTCCATATGATATACTGACTGTTATTTTAGGGTTTATATTTTGTTCAAGAAAATAATGAAAATCATTGTCCTTTGATGTTTACTACTAATGGGAAGGAAATGAGAATGTTAACCTCAAAAAATAGCAACTTTATTGACTGTTTTTGCATATGTCAACATAAACTTTTGATTTCAACATCTGCTCCCAAACCATTTGCACAGTTTTCTTCACTAGGAAGGACTTGGATCATAAAACTTGGTGGCTACAGCAGATTATGGTTGAAGAGTTTTAATGTTTTAACACATTTTTGTGGAGCAAGTGCCTAATTTTTCGCACATTAGCTGAACTGGAGATTACAACAAGTACTCGAAGATTGTTGGCAGTCTATTGTGGCATTTTTTACTGCAACTAATGCTGTGGAAGTAAAGGATAATCATTGTATATTCCTTAGATGTAGCTTGTATTTCAAAGTACAAACTGATTAACTACTGAATTAATGGAAGAACTAAATTCAGGCATAACTCTTAGATGATATTTAACCCTAAATTGCTATCACCGGGTCTTTTTTGACCTGACGTAGTTTGTTCTTTTTTTCTTGTGGTAAAACGGCTGCTCACAGCAACCTTGGCTACAGTGTAATCCTAGGGAGGGATTTGGGGGAGCAAGCCAGTTGAATTTGAGACATTGTGGGTGACAGTTTTTGTTTACGAGCATTTTGAAAAATTGGGTCAAAAAAGACACGAGGATAGTGTGTACGTGGCCTAAAACCACGATAGTAGTCCAGGGTTAAGCAGTATTGTATGCCTTAGTGTACACAATCGTTATCTCTCACTCCTTGGCAGCCCACTGTGCCAGTACCTTACTAACTAGAATTTTGATGGAAGTTTATTGCATTTAGTGTATAAAACATTGAGTGTGCTACACCTGAACTTAGTTTCATCTTATTTGAGCCTCTAATTTTAACTCTCATGCATCTCTTTAAGAATTCCAATGCATTATGACTTGCAAAATTCAGATTGTTTTCTTTGCTCATATCTCCATTGTGCTTTGCAAGCTGCCAAGGCTGGAATGCAAACTCAAACTGTATCATTATAGGATAAAGATTTCTCGGGTCTTCCACCGGGTGCGCAGGTCCGTGGGGGGGGGGGGGGAAATAGGTACTTTATGGGGGTATTAACCACTCATCTAAGAGAACATAACTTTCTATTGTTCATTTGAGATATTTTGTTTAGTCCATATACAGTAGAAGGCTGCTATGGTGAGTTCGCACAAAATTCACTTTTTATAACCCACCCTTGTTATAGCCATCCCACTGTTTTTCAATGCTAACACCTTTAATCCTTGATTCAAGTTTGGGCGAAGCTGAACTAATGGGTATTTGGAGCAATATTTTCATAACTGCATTGAAACACTGACAAAATTTCTAAGTTTGCCGGGAAAATAATTGTTGACTATTGTCCGATTTATTTGTATTCTAATTGATCCACTTGCTGCAAGATCTCTGGTGACATTTCATGGGAAATTCCCTTGTAATATCACTGGAAAATTTGGGCATATTGTGGTAAAGGGAAAATATAAATTTAGGAATAAAGGACCACTTCAAGTGTCAAATTCACAAACATGAAACAATTTTTTCTGGAAATTCTGTTTGCGAGAGGGATAAGTGGATGGCAGATTTGCCATTTCGCTTAATTACAAGGTAGGCAAAGTAACTTAGTAGAATCGTGACATAGTTGAAGACAAAATCGCTAAATGTAAGGAATTTTCCACACTTTTTTAAATATAACTCAAAGATTTCGAATCACCAACATTGTCATCAAAGTTCATTCAAGATGCCATTTGAAATTTGTGAGCCTCGGAGTCACAGCCCTCAGATGATCCCAGGTGGTGTCAAGGAATCACTCAAAGCAAAATATGAGCCGAGAGAGAGGGAAGAAAATGCTTTTGATTATCGTGGAATGATTTAGCACAATCGGTCATGCAAGGGGAACCTGAGAAACAGTATCAGGTGTTGATAGGGGTGGGGTGAAGAGCGAGTTACGCGATGAAGACAAAGACTTCGACTTAATCAGAAGCAGCATTGTTGCTGGTATTGCAGGAGAGTGCTGATAACGATGGGATGGATGGGCCAGCGATCCACATGCAGCTTTTCTTTTTCTTCCTCCATT
The DNA here is from genome assembly GCA_963169105.1 of Ceriagrion tenellum. Lineage (NCBI taxonomy): Eukaryota > Metazoa > Arthropoda > Insecta > Odonata > Coenagrionidae > Ceriagrion > Ceriagrion tenellum. The sequence goes on along the minus strand of OY720643.1, from coordinate 158,987 downwards.
CTAGCATCAAAAGCCTGAAGCCACTTCTAAAAATCTGCAATGTTATCTATGCTTTGGTATTGGACTCGTAGGTGTAGGGAATAGTTTTCTGGCCGCAAAATGGTCGAAGATGTGCTGACTTACTGATTACAAATGACTTCATTTTGTGGCACGGGTCGCCCTTCACGGCTAGTATTTTCCAGAGGAAAAATTATAAAATAGAGCTGTCTCTTCTGAATTGTACACATCCTAAATAGGTGGAAACAATTAGTATAAATGTTCCAGGAGTATAATTTAAATATGAGGGAATTTTAAACCAGTGGTTAACCAAATTTCTCCAATGAATTACCTATGGTTTATATGTTTGCCAATAAGGAATTCAAAATGGACATCCAATCCTCCACAGCTTGAGAACTCACTTGAGTACTTTCCCCACTATTATGGTGGAGGTGTATATTACCGAAAAATATGGTAAATTTCAGGGTCTATGGTAAATTAGGTAATTTGATGGTAATTTACAAACATCATGAGGTGATTTTACTTATGTTCAGTAATTTTCAGAATGGCCCAACCTTATATCCGTGTGACAAAGACCCTCTGGCCTGTCCCAGGAAATGTCTCGGGCCAGAGAAATGCTGTGATCAGCTCTGGCCGTTATTTCAGGTCAACCAAGTTTTAAATGTCTGTGGTGTTCCTCGACTCAACTCAGCTATGCTAGGTTCTTGGTGCCAGAAATGACGTCACGACCCCACCGATTTTATTGCTTGAGTAATTTGATCGAGAATTTGGGCCTCACCACAGATTCCATTCAGTATTTTATTATGAAGGAACCTCATCTTATGCTATCATCTCATCTTTTCAGGTTTAGTCTTTTTAGTATACAAGTGATGAAAAATATCCGTGCTATCTATTTTCAATCCTTTTGTGCAACTTGCATTTCCCTGATCACCTTATAATTTCTGTGCTTTCATATTCTTTGCAAAACATTTGACACAAAATTCTCCTCCAAATGTGAAGTAGTTCCATCAGAGAAATGGTTCTTTTGATCAAGGTCTGTTTTTCATTTCAGGTGGCCGTAAAGGTAATCAAGGGCAGAGCAGGAGTAATCAAGAAGGAGGCAAGCAGAGGAGGAAATGTGGTCTTTGTCGGGAGGAAGGTAAGTGTGATGAGCTGTGAATGCTATTTATGCATTAACTTGACTTGAAAGCCGAGATCACACTTTTGCCAGACGTCATTCCAGGACCGGTAGGAGATGTTCATGGGGCTGATTGATGAAGTGTGCTCATGGTTGTAACTAACGAGTGAGCAAATCATTTGCCTGGACTTGAGCTCTCGAACCCAGACCTCCCAATGTTACACCGTATGCTTCAACGCTCTTCTCGTGAATGCATTGGATGAATAAATTGTGCCGTGAAGTGAGAGAAGGTGGTTTTACATGTTCAAGTTGAATTCTATTGGCGGGGTTTACACATGGTAGTTGACTGCTATGGAAGTAGTAATTGTAGCAATATCTCGAATCGTATTGCCACTTGCAGGACATGGTTCTGCTCTCACATTACTTCCGGCTTTTCCCAAACAAATGGATGACGGAAGTAAACAATGAACATGTTAATGACAAAAATCACCTAATTTGACAATAATGGTGTTTGTATACAGTTTGAGTCCCGTAGGCATTTGTGGGTTGAATAAATTGTATGAATTGCAAAAATTGTGTGTTAGAATGTTGAATCAGGTGTGTCCATTATGAAAATTATAACTATTTTCTAATAAGAGATGAGTCATTAAGCTTACCTTAGGGGCTCTGTAGCATTTAAAATATTTTTAGTACAAATTTATATTTTAATAAGCAACAATGAGTCCTCCTACTAAGTTATTCGTTATATAATATATATATTCGTTCGGTAATATAACCTGCCACGCTCTGAGAAATGCTGATTTCTCTGTGATTAGTTTTATCATAAACTGATATAAGCTATTAATGTAAGTATATTAATGTATATTAATGCCAATATAATCACTTTTGTTGATTAAATAATGTTAGTACCAAACCAAATGGTTTCAGTCGTATGAGAGATAATTTTTCATGAAATTTTATATGGGGATCGGGTTAGTGTGGTGACTAGAGTACTCGCCTACCACATGGATGGCCAGGGTTCAAATCTCTGCAGAGGAGGATGTTTTTCAGGGTAGCCTGATCCCTACTTGAGTGCTTGTGGAGGGCACTTCCAAGGTCGTTTGATATCTCGATTCTTCGCCTCTTCGAGTCAGGTCCTCTCAATGATTTCCACTATGGGGGAAGTTGGTGCCGCCATCACTGTGATTATTTTACACTGCGGGGGATAGCACAAACAAGGAAAAATACGGATATTAAGGCAAATCGAGCATGTCATGCTATAATAATCTCGTAGTTAGGAAGATTATTTTACCCTCAATAAAGTTAGTATACGATATTTTCGACCACTCTATTCAAAATGCCGAGAAGTTGGCCGTTAATATAGTAAATAAAGAGCAGAAACCTTTGCTATTATCGCTTATTTTGAATGTTGACGCTCTCTTTAAACCACATCAGTTAATTCAGCGTAAAAAATTGTATCAGCCTGATGTCATTATGAAATCGATACGCGAGGTAATGTCATTCAAAGTTATGAATGATGATTTGTAAAAAACATCATTTCTGGGGAACATATAAGATGATATTACATAATGATCCAGTTTCACATTATTTTCAGATATTTTAAACTATCTGTAAATCATCAAGGCATTATATAATTATGAATAAAGGTTTAATTTTATAGGAGGCAAGTAACATTGAGTTGTAAAGGCAGCTATTTTAAATGTAAACAGATACCTAAATATGGCATTGTTTACTTTTGGGATGCCGTATGTGCGATAATTTCATTCATTCACCCGATTTTTCTCTGTCCTGTAATTAGTATAGTTGACAAGTGTATCTTCATTTCCATCTTTCTCTAATTTTTCTAAAATCATCGTTGATATGTTTTCGGCAGTTTTACCCTTCGTTTCAATGAAATCGACAAATGATTCCACAACCTTCTCTTTATCTCCATCGATCACAACATAGCATAAAACTTGGTTCGTTTGATCCTTATGTGAAATATCAGCAGTGCTGTCAAATATCATGGAAAAGTACTTGGCTTTTTTTACATTATTGATAATTTAGCTTCTTACGTTTTCTCCCAAAATTTCTATAAACTCGTTCCGAGTAGTAGCATACCGATAGGATGTAGCAAACTTTTTTTCCCAGCTGAATTCTCAGAAGATGTTCATGTAGCACTGGTTCATATTTCGCCAACAAATGCGCTAGCTCTAAAAAATTTCCTCTACTTTCTGTTGCTTTAAGTTCAACATCACACTCATTTTTCTTATGATTGACTCCTTCTCAATGGCCTCGTAAAGCCAATTCTGTTTAGCTAGGAATCTAATAATATCAAGCAATCTTGTAAGGATTGCCTTCCACTTCTTCACCTGGCTTTCAACAACTTCTTGTTCTTTTTTTATCAATTGCTGCTCCACCAGCTATCCTAATTTCCAATTCCTTCCATTGTGTGAAGTTTCTAACGTGATCTACACTGGACTCATGGTCGGATATTCTAGGATTCAGTTCCCACCATATGTTTAATTCGTCCTCAGAATTAAATTTTGAGTTAATTCTTTGTGAAAACAGTTTGTAACAAAAGCAGTAAAGAGCTTCCTTGGAAGGGGAGTACACCATCCAAGATCTCAATATTTTTTCGCCATTAGTCAGAGTTATAAAAACCACTCGCGAGTTAGTTTTCTAGTTTGTCCTTTGGTTGACACATCTTGACAAATTACTTCACCAAAATCATTTTCTAGATTTTGAACCACAGATGCGCGAACTGCGAACGAGTTCTCTGCAGGCGAAATGCCTGGCATAACGACAGTAGTCGAGGAACTCTCTGTGACAGCGTTTGCGATGTCCGGCAGTGAGTCGCTTTATTCCACCATTGTTGCCAAGCAGTCACCGACTGGTCTACGACCTGGTGGATGAAGTCCGAAGCACAGGCGCTCTTGTTTCCCGGTCGCTCAATCATCCTATTCGCATACTCTCTCGTTTGTCGTCTGCCATAGGATGCAAAGGTATCAGCGTATCCGCAGTACCATTGTAGTTTTTTGGTGTCCTACTTCAGCTCAAGTCCTATCACAGAGTCATGCACAAGAAAACTTGTGGCCTTCTTTTCATACGTAATTAATACATCTCGCATTCTTTATTTTATGTCTGTCGCTTTCTTGCCAAGTGGGGTTGCACTGTGGGGTCTACTGTAAGCTGTAATACTAATGCCTTTTCAATTCACAGAAGCATTCTTTTGTTAAACTGGCACGTCCACCATCTGAGGCAGAGGTATCAACATGGTATCAGGGTATCTGCAGTACCGTTGTAGTTTTGTTGGTGTCCTACTTCTGCTCAAGACCTATCTGTAAGTCGTGTACAAGAAAACCTGTGGCCTTTCTTTCATAAGTAAGTTATAAATCTTGCATTCTTCATTTTAAATCTGTCGCTTTCTTGCCAAGAGGGGTTGCACTATGGGGTCTGCTGTAGGCTATAACAGTAATTAGTGGCAAGGCGTGACGATTTGGACTACTGTCGGCGCAGAAATTATGTGCACTCGAGTTTGGTTACGAATAACGAAGTAACAAAGCAGCTTACAGAAAAAACAATCACACCAGTATTTTCTTATTTAATTTTGCATTACTTCATGCCAATTTAAAATTTAGAAATGCATTTTTATACTTTTTACTTCGGTTAAACGTGAAAAGTACCGGTTTTTGACAGTTTTTTTGACGAGCTCCAACTTTCGTACTTCGTAACTTAGAAACAAATATCTCTGAAATAACCAAACTTTAGCAGTTGTTAGATAGATACCTTAGCTATATAACTTCTTATGTTTCAGGTTTGTAACTTAATCAAAAAAGCTTTTGCTGTTAGTTAAATAAAAAGCTAGCATTTCAGAACTGGGGTGTCGTAGAATTTTGTTCTTGGTGGCGATGGAATCCTCATATCCTGAGCGTTCCTAATATTTAATGTCCAAAATGTTAATTCACGCATTTCATTACAATTTTTTAGCATTTATACTGAGTGCAGTGCGACTTCGCAGGCGAAATGCCTGGCATAGCAGTAGAAAAGCCTTGCCCTGTTGCCGTGAACCCCAGCGCGTAGCTGCCAGCTACCGGCCACAGTGCCTGTTATGAGTGAAAAGCACAACAGTGCCTACTCTATTCAGTCTTTTCTATCGTTATGCCAGGCATTTCACCTGCAGATAACTCGTTCGCAGTTCGCGCATCTGTGGTTCAAAATCTAGAAAATGATTTTGGTGAAGTAATTTGTCAAGATGTGTCAACCAAAGGACAAACTAGAAAACTAACTCGCGAGTGGTTTTTTATAACTCTGACTAATGGCGAAAAAATATTGAGATCTTGGATGGTGTACTCCCCTTCCAAGGAAGCTCTTTACTGCTTTTGTTACAAACTGTTTTCACAAAGAATTAACTCAAAATTTAATTCTGAGGACGAATTAAACATATGGTGGGAACTGAATCCTAGAATATCCGACCATGAGTCCAGTGTAGATCACGTTAGAAACTTCACACAATGGAAGGAATTGGAAATTAGGATAGCTGGTGGAGCAGCAATTGATAAAAAAAGAACAAGAAGTTGTTGAAAGCCAGGTGAAGAAGTGGAAGGCAATCCTTACAAGATTGCTTGATATTATTAGATTCCTAGCTAAACAGAATTGGCTTTACGAGGCCATTGAGAAGGAGTCAATCATAAGAAAAATGAGTGTGATGTTGAACTTAATGCAACAGAAAGTAGAGGAAATTTTTTAGAGCTAGCGCATTTGTTGGCGAAATATGAACCAGTGCTATGGTGGATATTGTGTCAATGAGAAGATCCATATCGACGGCGCAACATATCGAATAAGTCAACCCTGGGGCACTTCAAGTACAGTACTCCATCTTGTCAGATGAGACCTTAAGCCGTGGCTGGTCCCCTTGGCGCCTTTCGTTAAGAGTAGGCTTATGCTGACGCCGGGTTTCTATCTACTCTTCCTCCCTTACCCTATGGCGCATATGACCTTAGGTGTCAGTCGCCTCCCCCAAATATCCAATCCTGTGAAATTTTATGTTTTTTCATGCATGACCATTTGACATCTCTCTTCACAATCCTTTTTATATATTCCAGGTCACACTCGTGCAAACTGCCCATTCAACAAGCAATGAAAGCAGTGATGCCTTGAGTTTGTTTGAGCCAGTTTGGGCATTAATGAGAGAAATGTAGGATTCCACTTGCTACATTGCAATTTTCTTGTGCACAGAGTTAATATTTCTCATTGTACTCTCATGTACATCATTTTAAATATGTATTATTTTATGCAATATGGATTCTGTTTAAAGAATGATATATTTTATGTGAACTCTGAAAGTTTTCTCTGCAACATTGTTGTGGTCTTTTAATATAGTATTTCGTGCTTGTTTTTTGTACTCTCATACTTATTCTTTGGCATGCAGAGAATCTCTAATGCCCTGCTGTTTTCATATTTATGTTTTTAAAATAAATGAACTTTTTAAATTTCTTTTGGGTCACTGTTTTTTCTGCAATTAAATGTAATCTTAACATGAGTACCATGAGTACCCCATGCATGTCATCAGCTTAGAGTAACAATGGGCTACTCGTACTAAATTATCGGATAAAATGATACTTTTTCATCATAGATCAATAATTTTTTTGAAATGATTTATGCCGTTTGAATGCCGTTTCCCTCCTTTTGGAGAAATGTTTTTCATGACCAACCCATGGGGCTTGCGAGAACGTTGGAAGAGAAGGAAGATATGGTGTAATATCCTCAAAATTGGGAAACCAGTGACTGTACTATAACCACATATGTGCCTCGTACAGTTTAATATTGTGCAGTTATTTGTACGTAGATCGGAGCCTGAAGAATTCCACAGTTCTGGTGAGCACGAAGTCCACAGCAAGTACCTTTCGGTTCAAATATAACTCTATCTTAACAACTCTGTCACGGATGTATTTATTATATTAAAACATTCTTGTTTTGTTAACGTTTATACATAGATGTCGGAAGATACCGCATTGCCTATGTCTACTGGTCAAAGGCCTAGGATCCATAATCAGGGTGGCGATCGTCAGGGAATTCTCGTCACAGTCAGGAAGAAAGTGGAATAGGAATCCTCGTTTTTTTCTACCATTACGTTTATCGCCCAGTCTTTCCCGCCATTTATTTTACCAACTAAAACTAACATCCGTCGCTGATGTGAATGGAATAAGTACCATCAATTAGTGGAGTATTCAGTTGTGAATCTTATTAGTTGTGAATCTCAGTTATTTAGTTGTGAATCAGACCTATAATGTATCCCTTTTGTATATCCTTATTGCGATATTTGCCTAGTTGTAATAAAAATCATCAACACAATATACATTGTGATGTGACAATATACAATATACACTCATCACAAGGAATCCGAGGCTATGTTATTCGGAAAATTTTACCTCGCGTTTTATTTTAACTTCCGAAACTCAGGTCGAAGAGTAGCTGGAGCGCACTAGCTTATAGAAAATACATGCTTGCGGTTCTAAAAATACAAGATGATGATTAGATAATTTAAAGCTTCCGTAGAAAATTAAATTCAGCAGAAAAAAATATTCCAATAATGGGTGACTTTTTGGTGATCCGTCAGGGAATTTAAAAATTGGATATCAGTAGCCACCCTAAAAGTGACTTAAATTATATTAGGCAAGATTAAAAATTCTCAGGAACGACCCACTGTTTTTCATTATTTATTTACTTCAATTAAACTTCAAAATATTATTTCTTTCATATTGTATATACCAAATAATTTAAAAGGCTAAAGAAGGTAAATTTAATAATTTAAGAAGGCTAATTTAAGAAGATAAAAGAAGTAAAAATTGACAAAAAAGTGTTTTTTTTTGTTTTCAATGAAGGATATATATGAAAATCTGAAACCTAATATTTATTATAGAAAATATGGAGTTGTATAAAGATATCCTATTAATATAATGTTTTCATAACACAAATGATTGAGCAAAAATCTTTAAATAAATAAATTAATTTCGTGTAGCAATGTGAAAATAATTCAATTATTTAAATTTCCCCAAATCAAATTCAATGAATTTTTTGTGTTGTAAGAAAATAAAATATAAAACAAAAACATATACTTAACATTTGTAAAATATAATACAGTTTTCAAGACTCCCTACCAATGAATAAATTTTTCATGACAAAATTAAATACGGAGCAAATAAATCTCAAATAAAAAATTTAATTTGTCACAGCAAGTAGAAATAGTTTTTTTTATAAATATAAAGAGTAAAATACTTTTTTTTATAAAAAATAATAAATTTATCAAATATTTCTTAGTAAATCAAGTTTTCACAAAAATTTAAGTATAAAAATGTTAAGGAAAACACTTATATGTAATTTTGTTAAATGGAACAAATTTTTTATATCAACCCAAAACTCTTACGAGTTAAAACAAAAATTAACAAAGATTTCATTCTTATTTATTTCACATGGCTGAATGAATATAAAGTGCAAAAAATTAAAGAATGAACATTTTTTTTTTAAATGTCCTTAAAAAGAATTTATATGAGTTGCCATTTGTGATAGATTTGCTGCAGGGTGTCTTGCAGGTCAAGAGGCATTAAGGAGGTTGGTCCGAAAACTGAAGTCCATGTCATTTTCTTCATATACGCAGGAATTATTGAATAAAAGGCCCTCTATTGATTGGCCTAATTATAAATACACCTTTCCATCCTGGTTTTTCCAATAATCGCATTTGAAAATAGCTAGCTATATTTATATTTACATTACGTAGTACAGTAGGAGCGGATCCTTGGTACATAAAATATAGATTTAGAGTGTTGAAACCTATGTCGTTTATACAAAAAAACGGATATGACATAAATAAGTATATATGAAATTGATTAGTGCAAAAATGACGGTTGGTCACCGACTTAGTTTTTGAGAAATTAAATGATTATTATCGAAATTTTATCCGAGAGACAGTACAGTACAGTACTGGGGATGGTCATACATGTGGCAGCGTTGGAAGTGAACTTACACATACCATGGGAATTCAAACAGAGTTTCAGAAGCTGTAAATTGTTAGTTTGAAAATATAGTATATACCACCTTGATCAATGACAAACATCGGTCAAAAAATGAAGGGCTTCATTTAACCCAAACAGGCCTGGTAGATACATATTCCTAAAACATCTTGTTGTCACATAATAATAATTAACATCACTCATGATAAATGCGGAACTTACAGCTTTAATAAACGCTTGTATTCATAAATATTTCTGAATAATACAAACTAGTTTTTTTAAATCCTAATGTGTACCTTTGTGATTTTGAATTCATGTCTGTTCATCGTCATAGGCAGAAGTAGACATATATACTTGAATATATGCCTACTACTACCTATATAGGAATGTTACCTAATACCTTAGGTAACATTCCTATTCTTTTTAAACAATTTTGAGCTCTAGCGTATGAACGGTCGATCTGATCGAAATTCTGGCATTCAATTTTTTGTGGGCAACGAAACGTTCGTTCAAACGTTCAATTTTTATCTTTTTTTGTGGGGAAAATATTTTTAAAGCGAGTTACGATGATGAAAACAAAATTTTTAAAAGTTGTTAGTGGAAAAAATATGAAAAAAAGAAGAAAAATATATTCCGCTTCGGAGAAACGAACCTCATACCTTCCACTTCCCAACCCATTATCATTCCTCTCGTCCACCGCTAAGCCGGACCGGACCTAGTAGCAGCAATTAAATTATACAAAAACAATGTATAAAGTGCTTTATAGTACTAATTTCCACAATAACACCATTCAGTGATCAATTTAGCCCTGATAAGGACTATTATGTAGTATGAGAACTTCTAAAAAGAACTTATTCAATGTGTTTAAAGTAGGAAAGCACTTCAGTACACGCACCTTCGTGGTCGAAGACACGCACTTCAAACATCAGTCTCTAAGGACATCAGCCAAGTTCAGTACAGTGTTGCCAAAGTTTTTAGAAATTAATTAATCTTGAAATAAATGTAAATATAGGGTTTACTTGAGAAAATATTGTACTATAACAATCACATGAATTTTTAGATATTTCTGGGGATATATATTATTGAAAAGGTTTCATAAATCTAATTACTCATTTAGGCATAATCGCTGCACGACTCCATTCTCGGCATTCGATTGAAAAATCTTTTCGTAGAATGGTCTTCCTCATATTCATTTTTAATGCGATATTTCAGCTTTCCTCTAAATTAGACATATTACAAATCAAAGTAGTATTCTTTTAAAGGCTCATGTACATAACTAAAACAATCGGGATGCCGCTAGAATTATGACTCACTCAGTCGCGAACCAAGAATTGAGAATACAGGGTTGCAATAAATGACTTTAATAATCAGTAAACAAATTTTAATTAATGAGCATTAAAATATACATATGATATCTGGAGTCGCCTTTGAATGAAATAACAAGCATATAGCTACAAAAACGTAAACATAGACGTAATTTGATTAAATTATTTGTTATCTGCTTACGTTTCTCCTTAATCTTGTCTAATGCATACAGTTTTTGCAATAGCAGAGGACTGAGGCATCAGTACAAACCGTTAACGATCGCAGAAAAGTCCATGTTGTGAAAAACCTTGACGCCGTCGCATCGTGAAAGTGTTTGTCTGTAACATATTGCGTGGAAACTGCAAAAAATCACAATTACCCGCTAAAATTAATTGGAAACTCACGGAGGGTCTAGTAAATAGTCATATTGTTCTTCATCACTGGAATAAAATAACATTATGGAATCATAGTCACCTACCTTTCAGTTTCTCTTCCTTTTCCGAAACCACGTTCTCCACTTCTTGCCTTTCTCGCAGGCTTCAGGTTACCTAGGAATTCACCACGCTGCCACAGAGTATACAGAGAGGACAGATGGCGCTTTAACCTGTAATCCCGAAATGCGCTTCCGGCCATGTTGTAAGCGCGTTTACTTAGAAGCGAGCACGTCAATGTGGTGAAAAGTGAGAGCGTCACAGAGTTTTTCTCTTTCTCGGTGATTTACTCCATATCCCTAAGAGTTTGGCCATAGTTTGTTTCCCTGGAAACACAAAATGTCCGGAAAGGAGAGAAAAGGTGGATTTTCTTGGTGCTCCGCGATAAATTGCCGGAATAACTCCGGCATACCGATCAGCCAGTACAGTTTTTTTCCGATTTCCGAAAGATCCCGTGAGGTAAGTTAGAACACGGATACGGATATTTTCCCGTTATGCATTATTATTGAATTCGACTTGCATACTGTATATATGAGAAAATGTTTTCAACTTTGGAATATATCGTTTGCTTCAGGTGCAAGGAATGAGTGATCCGGTCACGAAGGAAAGACTTGGAGGACAAGAGTGCGGAGTATTTATATAAAAGCTGCAAAATCTGCAGCGAAAATTTTGAAGATAGCATGTTCCTCAATTATTTAAAAAATAGACTCCACAATCATGCAGTACCGACGAAATTTGATGTACCAAACCTGCCGCCTCTTATAGGAAGCCAGAGAAAACCTCCAAACGAATAATATCGACTCTACAAGAAAGACTGAAGGTAAGTATGCAGGTTTTTGCTCTGTACCTAGTCTAACTTGCGATTGCTTACCGAGTCAGTGAATCACTTGCTTACGATGCGTTAATTAAGATGCTATTTCCTTGTATTTCAGAATCGTAATTATCTTATTAAATCATTTCAGTTTGTCTGTAGCGCAGAAATAACTGCTTACGGTGAACATTTTTTCTGGGTGTGTGCTTCGAAAAGGGTTTTTCATCATTACGAGGAGATTAAAGGCGAAGGCATGGAGATATGTTTTCTATCGAGATATTACAAGACACGTGTCAGAAACGTACGTTTCTTTCGGCGTAGAGATAATTATTGCTTTTAGTTATTCCCTATTAATTGTGCTGCTGCAACGAAGCATTATACGAGATAGTGTTATCTGTTAGTTGCAATAATAATAATAATATTTATTTGCCTCTATGATCCTTTACAATAAAATTGCATGATATAAGGCACGTCCAAATATACAATCATATAGTACAACGGAGTTACAAGGCAAGAAGCCACAAGTCAAGTAGTATTAAAAAATCCATTCACAGAATAAAAAAGCTTTTCACACAGGAAAGCCTTTACTCTCTTCACAAATACAGATTTTGAATCAATTACTTTAAGGTCATCAGGCAGCTTGTTGAAAATTCTCAACCCCATGGTTTGGGTGCCATTGAAGCTCCTTTAGTCCTAACATATGGGATGTGTAAATTCCTATTACCTCTGGTATCGTAACTATGCAAATCTGAGTTCTTTACAGCATCAAAATAATCACACTTGACCCAGGTGACTACTGATAAAATATACAAGCATGGAAGGGGAAGAATTCCCAATTGCTTAAATATTGGGCGACAATGAGCCCGATATCGCTCTTTAGCGATTAGCTGAACAATCCTTTTCTGGATTATGAATATCTTAGTGGCATGACTGGAGGACCCCCAAAATATAATATCAGCCCTTATCCTAGAATAAAACTCGCCATAATACATGGTCAATAAGACACTGATGGATACAGTAGACCTTATAACTCTAACAAGAAAACATAGAGAACTTAATTTATTAGCTAACTTGCCTATGTGTGTACGATCTTGTCCTTTCTCGGCGAATTATATGAATAAATAATTCTCGGGCTTCTAGCCGAGTAAGAATTTTTGTGGCTGACATGGATAACATGGATAACACTTGCATCGTCCTCAGAGCAGTAATGAAATGCAGGCCTTCCTTCCTGCGTTTATATAGCCGCTTAATCTTGGGGGCATTGTTGTCTCCTTCTTTCTGTTATTTTTTGAAAAAATGGTCTCCATTCCCTGCTTAGTATGTACCCAGAGTCGCGATTTAAGTTGTTCTTCTCCAGCCTGATCTCAATGGCTTCTTTAAGGAGACGATCCCAATACATATGGGTCTTAGAGACCACTTGAGCTTCATCAAAGGAGATGATATGATCTTCTGATAAGCCAGTCTCAGCCAGGGCAGATTTCTCCGGGTGGAACAGCCTAATACACCTCCTGTGCTCTTTTATTTTGGTCTCTATCGTGCGCCCGGTCTCTCCAATATATACTTTCTCGCATTGACATGGGATACGGTAAACTCCAGGTGTTCTGAGTCCCAATTCGTCCTTCACATGCACTAAATCCCCACGCAGTTTTTTCGGTGGTTTGTGGATTGTTTGTTTGCCTATGTGTGTTTCCCAAGACAGCTGTATCGTGGACTTGGGAAACACCCATCTAGATGGTTCTCAATATGCAGGCCGAGCAATTTAACTATGTCCACCTCTTTTAGTGCCACATTGTTCACCATAAAGCTCCTCTTCCCTCTTCGGTTTATTACTATTAGAGAAACATAGTAATTGAGATTTACTTACATTCAGATTTAGGCAATTATTTACACACCATTTAGTCAGATTGGTTATTACCTGCTCTCCTGCCTGTATCACTGCATCCTGCTTAGAAGCTGACAGAATGAAATTAGTATCATCAGCATAGACTATAGGATAAGCGTTCTGTATACTGGAGGAGAGTTCAGGCAGGTTATTAATAAATAATAAAAATAAAGTAGGTCCCAACACAGAACCCTGTAGGACACCACTTTTCACAATCCTGCTAGTAGAGTTCGATGTAATGTTATCCTTGTTGACACTGACATATTGTGTCCTATGGTCCAGATAAGAACATAACCAATTTTTAGGTGGGCAATGATGAAGGCTTGCTGATATTTTAAGTTTTCCAATGCATAACGTGAAACTGATTACATTTTGTTTACTTTTAATTTCACTTGAAATGTATCCAAAATCGCAAATGGATTCTCGGTTCACTTCGGCGTGCTAATGCCAGCAAATTAAATTTTGTGTCTGTAAAGCATTTATGGTTAGTGAAAACAACTGTTCAAGCATAATGCTCGTAGTGGAATGATTGAAGCTTTTTTAAAACCTGCTGTTTTGCTTGTTATAGCATTAAATTCTAACACTGGAGTGTCTTAATTTTCTTTTGTGAAATTAATCTGTGAAAGATTCGATTTCTAATTACAAGTCAGCATGGTATCAGTTACTGTTGCAATTTACTGAATATGTTCCCTGAACTCTTTACAGAAGATAATCCTGCTGATGAAATCAGCATGATGTGGACATCCCATTGAATGATGTGGACATCCCAACACCATCATAAACTGCCATCAAAAAAGAAGATGACAATCTTCAGCAGATGAAGAAAATTATCAGTAGGCAGAGAGTCGAAATCCACAGACTGAAGAAAAGGAACAAGTCACCGAAGGACCAGCTCAGGAAAGCACACACTGACCCAGACAACACAGGATATGTATTACATCTGTATCACATGAATAATACACAGGAAATACATCACCAAATACTTATGTATAAGTTGGAATACATCTGTATTACATCTGTATCTGTGATGTAAATGTGCTTCAAAAGTCCCTCAGGTATGTATTATGTATATTATATGTATTATGTATAGTATGTAATGTGTATTACAAATGGGAAATCTGAATACCCTTACATGAAATATACATATGTATCTTCAGGCTCATATACATATGATTTTCTAGGCTCATATACATGAATTATACATATTGATATTCAGGCCCAATACGCGAACTTTACATGTTGAAATATTTGTTCAATAAATTCCCAAGCAACTGATTCAAGAACAGGAAACTGTTGGAGCTTGCTTCCACCTGGGCACGACAAAATAAATCGCAAACAGATGCGGGATGGAAATGGATTTCCACCGACACCACACCGTCGAGCTATGTCTATCCGAATGCACTCGCACTGGATACCGTGAATGTACGATATATGAAATATGCAAATACATAATATTATACAAGGATATATAATATTATACACAGATATATAAAATAGAAATATATTATCGTAAAATTACTATAATCAAAGCGACGCTATCAGCGGATTCAAAGCACTTGAGAACAAAAAAATGCAAGAACGCAGGAGATGGCAAGCCAAACACGTTGAGGTTGAACACGAAGTCAACGAAAATGCGAAGTAGGAGCTTATATATGAACTTCAAAATTCCTGAATACAGAGGATACCCGTTAGATAGCGTTCCAAGGCTTATCCATCATGTCCCTCGAGCGCAAGGAAGCACGATGTTTAAATCATGATATCATCATTAAAAAATGAACATTACGCGAAGCCCTTGGCTTACATGTGATTCTGGCAAAAAATCATGCATCAAACCATCAAAGCATAAATATAGACATTAATAGAAAACAGGTGACGACCGGAAGCTAATCCATTCGTCAACGATAACTAGATGCGATATGAACCATGTTTTGTATTTTTCATGTATGGACAACCAAATTTCAATATGTATATTTTGTTTAGGGAGCCCCAAATTTACATATGTAATACATTTGTATTACATATGTATTACACATTCACATATATAAGGCCGCCATCTTCACTATACGTGCTCACTTCGACTTTTGAGTGACATATGTGCAAACTTTCGAGGATATTAATTTGATGGCAGAAAGATCATTGGAATAAGAAAAACTGGCGTAGGCGTTCAACCTAATTATTTCTGGAAAAGACTTAAATGAGCGTTTCACAGGGCGCAAGTAAGTAAACATCCCAAAAATACAGGAAGTATACATATGTATTTTTTTTTGTATTTTTGACCACTCTTACATATGTATCTAAACTCAGAAAATACAGAAAAAATACAAATGTATTCTGCGTGTAATACATTCCACTTTTACATATGTATAAATACAGAGGAAATACATGAAATAATATGAAATAATAAGTATTACAGATGTAATACAACACATAAATACATATATATGCGACCCGTTAAAATACAACAGAAATGTATGCCCAAATGTGTGTTATAGGGGGAGGATAACTCCCTGGAGGCACTCTGTGATAGGTTCCCTGCAAAAATGAAGATGTTTGAGAAGGGGAATAAAAAACATAAAAACAAGAATGATATTATGGCAATGGCTTTGGGCCTTCACTTTCTAAGCCCAAAAGCATATATGTACATGGGTAACTTTATTCCACTTCCTTCTCCTAGGACAATTAGGATAGTACTAACAAACCTACCTGTGTTCTGTGATCTTATTGGGTTCTACAAAATTTAAAATTAAAAGTTAATGAATTGGGGAATCCAAGCCAGCACTGTGTGATTTATTTAGACGAGTTGCAATTAAAGCCTCATATATTTTATAACATATCTAAAGATAAAGTTATTGGGCAAGTAACTGCTGCAAATGATGCCTTGGTAATTATGGTCAGGGGCATAGTGACCAAATGGAAAATTATTTAGAGATCTTTTTTCATTGCCGAAAATCGCACTTTTACCTACGATTTTGGGCATGTTTTCAGCGTGAAAAAGATCAAACGTAATATCTCTAAAACTAAGAACCTTGCAAGACCAGGATGTACACCATCGATACTCTCTCGATGCACTGAGTGAACTATGTAAGTATTATTAAATTCTATTGCATGAAGGAAAACACAAAAAATAACTCATTTATTTACACTCGAAGCACTCGAATTCGATATTTTAGTAACAAATACGGACGTTGCCCTCGTTTTCAGGCTCTATCATATAAACGGTTCTGATGCAAAATTTAACTTTGTGTTTTCCATAGGCAACAAAACACTTCAAACAATGATGAACACTGTTTTTGTTTACGTGCCATAGTTTAGGAGTAACAAGCCGTCAAAGTCAGAAAAAGTTTTAACCCCAATTGCAAGGACCCCATTGAAACTCAGAAATTAAGTGGTGTATACTTAATGAAATGTAGTGAATGTGGTGGACAGTATGTTGGACAGACCTGTAGAAATGTTGAAATTAGACAAATGGAGCATAAAAGAGATTTTAGAAATTTTAATTTTAACGGAAGCAACTTCGCCAGACATCTTTTAACCCACGGACATAAAAGTGATTTTACCATGACATCTCTCCATTTTACAAATGGCAGACGCAAGCTGAATGCTTTAGAACAGCTAGAGATTTTTAAAAACCAAGTTGACTGTGATAAATTCCTTGTTAATGAATGCTCCCTGCCTATTCCCCCATCCTCAAAGCTTTAATCCCCTCCACTTCGTCCTCCTCCCCCCTCCCCCTGCCCTCCTGCGACCACCCTCCTCCTGTATTGCCTTCTCTTCCCCCCCCCCTCCCCACCTGGCAATGTTTACTATATAAGGCCTGCACATCGGCCTCCATTTACCTGAAGATGATGTGAATGCATATCGAAACCTGGGTCGTTTTTTAATGAATCTAGTGGTTTTAGTAAAAGTTGTCATCTTATATTTTTTGATGCTAGTTTCTACTTCCCTTTAAGTTGATGACTGAATTTTCTTGATACTAGCGGTGCTAGCATTATTTTCCAAACTTCTCCGCAAGTTCATTCTAAAGAGAAGGTACGATAAAAATTAAGCACAAAACCCTAATTTAAAAAATCAGTGGCTGTGAAGCGTATATTCGTTGAAGAGCATAACATTTTGGTGAAAAGCAGTGAACTCCAGTAGAACGCACGAGAAATGCCATTTTAGTTCATTATCAAGATTCGCGAATATATTAAGAAGATTTTTGTTCATCACAGAAAATATATCAGAACATGAAATCTTACAAGATTACTCTGACAAGATTATTTCAAGATTTTTTCCTCTGTAGTATTAATGCAGGGAATATTATTAGTGATCACAGCTTCATTCTTCCTCTCGATTGGAACGAACCAGTATGCTCATATAATGCACTTTCATGATGATTTTGAAGCAACTTTCTGCTTTCCGTCGCCATGTGTCGCAATTCCTAATTATTTTCTATGCATCAGGAGTCTTGAGATAGTAAAAAAAGAAATAAAAAATGCGCAGTCAATTCATGGGCGGATTTGAGCTCCACAATTACAGTGTGTCTAAGCAAATGCACTAAATTGCTCCGGTTTCTCTCATTCCGTCGTACACTGACAGGCCAAGTCTCAAACGTGTATTTGGTGCTGAATGGCGTTGTACGTGCTTTATATGCGGGGTGAGCGGTTGGCTGCTGGTTGACATCTCCTGAGGAATAGAGGACCTGTGGACTTCCCATTAACTGTGTATGCCAGGCAGCTTCTGATAACCGGGCCCTAGGTGATAAATGTTTCGTGGGTAACAATTCTTATTTTAATTCCACAATGGCGCATCTACGCATGATCGGACACTGGTCGTGACTCATCCGTTAGCTTCTTCACCCCTCTTCATCATTCCTCGATCAGTCTGTAATAGTGATTTCAGTGAAAGTGGCAAAATTACTGTTACTCAGAGTGAGACATATTTAAGGCTGAAAGCTGCAGTCAACCAGACGTTTCACCGAGTGATATATGATGTCCAAATGTGCCTTCCGTGTTGCCGCAAGGGAGTGGAGTATTTCGGTTGCACTTGAACCCCTCCCATTTCCAAATTTCGAGGGATAATTTTTTCGCAACCTGAAATTATGTCGCGATTTCTGTGTTACTATGTTGATGATTCCCCATTTTTTCATTCTGGTGTGACGCTCAATGGAATACGAATTGGAGCTAGATTAGCCAAATGGACTCCTGGAATTTGCGGCTAGCTCTTTCTCCGAGGTATAGAATACATAGGAGCATACAATACATATATAGGAGCTCTTTTCGAGAGTTAGCTCCAGAGCTTCGCGTTACAGAATAAGGCCCCAGCTGAGCTAACAGTGAATGGTTGAAGTTGACGATTGATACTCTCACACAATTGCGCTTAAGTGCCCAAAAGAACCTGTATATTTCTCGAGGTTGAAAATCTCGTTGACGCCAATCATAACCGGCCTTAATCGCCTGATCTGCCGGCTCAGTCTATGCCCCTTCGGCCTACTTGGCTAGAGGCTTTTATCTTACCGCGCCGTTTTCCGTAATCACTCCCAGTACTGAAACGTGATATGGCCGTGGCGGTGACATTTGCTGTGTCTTAAGTGATAACAGGTGACAGCCATTGAGATAATCTACATCTACGTCATACCCTGCAAGCCACCCAAAGGGTGTGTGGCAGGGGGTGCTTTCGCACCACGCATGCATGAATGATATGGTAGAACACCGACATTACGTTAAAACCCGCGTACCACACATGCAAAGCGCCAATTAAAAATCTAATACCCAATAAACATTCTATCTTCAATCGTTCCAACATGCAAGGGATACAAAGACTACTACTACAGATTCAAAATATCATGCATAAATAAGAACATCAAGATTTACATCATGCATAAATAAGAGAGTAGAGAATATAATGAGAAAGATTTACTGCCTGCCTATTGTCAATACTCGAACTATTCATGACGACGATCACAGCTGTTATGGTCCCGAATGGTACGCGGAAAAAATGACATTTTATACCTATCGGTTCTACAATCTAGCTCTCTAATTTTATTGGCGCGATCTAATCTGCCGTAGTACGAGGGGGTTCATAGTATGTTTTTTACGTCGTCAGAGAAATGATTTTCTTGAAATTTAGTTAGAAGGTTAAGCCTATAATTTAATCTACGCTGTGATAGCGATTCCCATCCTAATTCTTCTGACAGTCCAGACACACTAGCCAACTTATCGTAGCATCGTTTCACAAACCTAGCTCCTCTTCGCTGTACGCGATCTAACTCTGATATCAACCCCGTTTCGTTTGGATCCCATTCACTAACAGCATATTCCAGATGAGGCTTAACGATTGAAAAATAACGTTCTTTCACTTTCTCATCACATTTTCCGAGTACTCTCTTGATAAAGCCTAGCTTCCTATATGCTTGACCGCATATTTCCCTAATATGTTTTCCCCAAGATAGGTCGTGAGTAATTGTGACCCCTAAGTACTTAACAGACTCGGCGTGAATAATTTCCGTATTTTTAATTCTGTAAGCCCTACCTGGCCTATTTTTCTTTTTCCAAAAGCTGACTTTAAGCTGAAAGCTGAAAAGCTGAAAAAGCTGAAAGCTTTTTATGTTTAGTTCCATCTGCCACTTTTCGCACCAAGCATGAATAGCAAGTAGGTCGATCGTTAACGAGTCGCTATCTTCGGAATTGTTAATATCCCTTATACACAACCGCGTCGTCTGCGAAGAGTCTAAGCTTACTTTTAACGACGTTGCTAATATCATTTATGTACAAGAGAATTAAAAGTGAACCAATTACACTTCCCTGAGGAACACCCGATGTAACGCTGTGTTTGACATGATACCGTCTATGACAACCCTTTGTTCCCGCCCATGTAAGAATTGATTAATCCAACTAATAATGTTTTTATCTATTCCATATGCTTCTAGTTTTGAGAGCAACTTAACGTGAGGTACCTTATCGAAAGCTTTCTTAAAATCGAGGAATATCGCGTCAATTTGAACATTATTTAACTTAAGTGCTAAACGAAGGTTAACTTTCACAATCTTCTGGGTTTGTGCGGGGAAAGTGGTGAGATGATGGGTGAGTGGAAATTTCGAATGCTTTATTTACCTTAACGTCGAAATAACAACTTACCTATAGCCATTGCGAGAGGCGAAACATTTGATTACCCAAAGTACACTTCCCAAGTTACGGTCCATTCGAGGAACATTCGTGAGACGATGCAGCAGGGAATGAAATGCCACGGCACTTCGGAAAGAAGCGTACTTTAAATTCTATGTGATTATCCCAAATGCAATTGTTTCTGATTATCCCGAATGCAATTGTTTCTACATTTCTACATTTAACGTTTCATCAGCCGTGACTGTAATTCTGATTTTGCCAAACATCTTCTAGAGTCGAATCACTCATCTAGTTTTAAACTTCCTTTTTTCAAATTTTCGCGACAAAAAGGTCAAGTTAGAGTTTTTGGAAAATTTTGGAATTGTTTCAGCTCTTAAAATATGTAGCCGTGGAATTTTAAATGTCTTCCCTCCAGAACAATTGGTGCCATCCCTATTTTCATGCCCTCTCTTTCTCTTTTAACCTTTGACTTTTTTTAACGCTTCCCTTGGGTACGTTGTCCTTGCATTGCACAATCATCTCCTCTGACTCCCTGTAATGCCACACCCCTCAAGCCTCCCGCCTCCCACAATACCCTGCCGCTAAAGAAAAATATAGGAAGGTCTTAAGGCCGCTTTACACGGTACATTTTATTATACAAACAAATGTACAGATTCCTTCATGAAGGGAATTGTACCGGCCCTTTTACGTGGGAAATGGTACGTGTATGCACTCCAGAGAGACATTATTTACAAAATGAGGTATTTCTAGCACTTAGATGTCGTAAAAAAACTAACAGCGTGTAGTTTGTATGTTTTCTCAACTATATTTGAAAATCAATCATAGTAAATGATTTTGTATTTTCCTGGCGAATATTATGTGTCCCGAGAGAATTTCACACATCAATCATATTGTCACCGCAGTAGGTTCTTGGGCATCGCAAAAAACCTTCCGTTTTGAAGGAGTTTCAAACGCACCGCTCGAAAAAAATGAGTCAAGTTAATGACTATTTTAGATATTTTCATTTAATTAATTACTTTTTCTGTCATGTAAAACTATATAATTGCTCCATTAATTATGAAATATTTAATTGATGTGTCCTACAGCTGGCGAAACTAAAATGTATACTTCGAATATGGTCTTTATTATGACTAGGGACTATCTAGCTCGGACTACATTAAAATGAAGAACGTTTCGGCCAGGGGGGGGGGGGGAAGAAGAAGACTCTGCGGTGCCAAACGATGGATGTCTCAGTGTGTCTTGAGTTACGTGTCAAAAGTATGGCAGTGGGAGGATGGTGAGATTAGAAAAATACGTCCAAGTTGAGCTTGTGTGCGGAGGCATGTTATACAAGTTTGGAGTTGGGAGGGGAGGGTTTATGGTCTTTGGACACGGGATTGCTGGTTCCGCCGATGCATAAATAGGGCCATAATTTACATTTTAGTAAGTACGCTACATAGAAAGAGGTGCAGCTGCCATGGGAAGAGATAGGAAATGGGGTAGGTTTGTTAGGGTTATGGAAACCATACAGATTACGTATTAGGGGGCAGTCTTCACAGCGAAGTCTATGGCAGGGAAAGGTAGTGATAGGGAGTTGAGGAATATTAGTGGTAGGGGATTGGCGGGGACGTAGAATATTGCGGAGTTTGGCTGGTCTTTTGAAGGTGAGGGTTGGACATTTGGGAATTAAGTCTGCGGTGAGTGGGCTGTCGCGCAATATAGGGAATATTGACTTGCGAGTGAGTTTAACGCGATGAAGTCCCGGAATGTGGTGCAAAGGTTTAAGGGTGATTCTGAGGTGGGTCTGGGATGAGGAGTATAGGGTGTGGTGGAGGTTTGAATGCAACGATCAAGGAGAGGGATGGGGTAGCCGCGTTTTTAGGAGTTTTAAGATTTTGAAGGTGGAGGTCAAAAACATTTCTTTCGAGTGAAAATATATAAGATTCCAACTCGATAATATTCTTTCTTTCTTCTTCCTAATCTTTCTTTCCTAATCTTCGAAGAAAACATCCGTGATGCTTAATGAACGTCACCGGCAAACGATGCCGCCTATCGATAATTGTGATCGCGGAATAGAAAAATTGTTAAAATCGCTCAGACCAAATAAGTCATCAGGTCCTGAAAATATCCCTTCCCGCGTGTATAGAGAATTAGCTTCAGAAATACTTCCCTACTTAAGATAACATTTAGAAAATCCATCGAGGAACACGAAGTAGCCAAGGACTAGAAAATTTCCAATGAAATGCCCATATTTATGAGTGGTGATAGGGAATAACTATCGAATTTCAGACCGATATTCCCAACATCTATCACATGCAAAGTCCTTGAACGTTTCATTGTAATCTCAGTTATGAAACACTTCGATGTGCAGAACTTGCTAATAAAAGCGCAACTGGGATTCAGTGCAATTATTGCGTACAAAATACCTGATTGGAGACTGTAGAATATGTAAAATACCTCGTAGTTTAACTTATGATCTCTCGTGCGGCAAAAATGTTCGGCAAATAACTGGTCAAGCTATTCGCAAATGGGCATTTGTTGAAAGAGTACTAGGAAAGTGCGACAGTTAAGTCAGAGAAATCAGCTACTTCTCAAAGGAAACTGTTTCAGGCGTTACTTTGTGGAAGTTTTGGATATCCATGATGAAAAGATACAACTTGGTAAAAATTTGGTTAAAAACCTTGAAAATGGCACTTGGTTGCTGAAACTCGGGTCGGTTTCCATTTAATAAATTAATGTGGAATTAACTGAGTTGTATCTTTTCATCATATTTTCATCAACAGCTACTTCTCCTTTGTTAGACACCACTTGGAATACGCTGCCAGTGTTTGGTATCCTCATGAGGTAGGCTTGAAAATAGAGTTGGAACGCGTGCAGAGAAGATCAGCAAGACACGTGAAAAGCCATAACGGCTTTCTAAGTATAACGACAGTCTTGTTAATATTAATGATCTCTTGCAACAGCTTAGATAGGCATCCCTTTCAGACCGTCAATTAATAATTAGACCCAATCTTTGCGTAAATTAACTCCAATTTATTTTCCGACGAAGTAATTAATATCTTACGAACTCCAATGTACTACGGTAAATCAGATCATGAGAAAAAATAAGAGAAATAGACTACTGAACACACAGGTGAAAACTTTTGTTTTTCCCGCGATCGAGTTGCGATCATAATGGCTGCGTTAAGACTTTGAAGTAGGTTAGTTGACAGGTAGTGTAGCTGATTAATTGACGTGCTCCCTAATGCGTTTCAAAATATGCCGCGTAGTGCTAACACCATGTTTTTCATGTTGCCTACATGACTCTTGTATCGCGTTTACGTAGTTGGATCATGGATTAATATAATAATTTCTGTAACATACCTATAGTACAGTGCATGCTGGTGATAAGTCACCCACTACCAAACACCTTTGAGGAGGCTAGAAGAGTTATATGTAGATGTAGACAGATATTCAGAGCGCATTCACATCGAAGACTTTTAAGAATTTTACATTACTACGAAAACACATTAAAAACTATAACAAAGTAGAAAAATGAGTAATCAGGGCAAGTACCTACTCTCCATTCTTCTCCTCTTTACCTCTATGAGTATGTTATGTGCTTAAGCCATTATTTTCCGAGCATGCATTCATAAAACAAGGCTTTAAGCAATATCTCAAATAGGAAAATTCATTGTCTTATGCAATCTGGAGTTTTACACCTGAATTATCAAAATGCTTTACAGCATGTGAACAGAATGTGAACGGAATTAGTTGAACAGTATGTGAAAGTATTTTCCCCCTAAATCGCTCAGAATTCCAGTCTCCGACTGTTAAGAATGTACGCCTGGCCGCAATCAAATGCAGTCTACAGAGCCAAGATACCCCTTCGTCAAATACTTTATGCATCCATTTTGAATGGAAATGTTGGTCTCAGGATGGACAGAAGGAATTTTGGAGAGCAAAAAGGAATGCGTTCACCTTGATAGATAGGCTGCTTTCCCAGGCCAAGAGAACGCCAAATAGGCGCCGTAAACCGCAAAGGATAAATGGGGAACTGGTGGGTATGAGTTGTCCGTTGGGTCGCTAGACGCAGGGAGAAAGGGAAGCTTCCTTCGAGTTGTTCAAGCCAAGATAAGCATCGACACCTGGGTCGCACATATTCCTCGCAGGCACGACACAGTTATCTCGAGAATTTCAACCTCCGGCTTCCGCTACTTCATCTCTCCTCCTCCTCTGTCTCACTCCACCCTTCCATCCGGCCCTCTTCACACACCATGTCCCTCACAATAACTGTCTCCAGAAGTACGCCAGCCATTTTGAAATCTCTCCATCCGAGGAGTCGATCAGCATTCGATTCTCAAGTACAGCTCTTCTCGCGCAACAACTAAACACACATAAACTTAATGGTTGACGGTGTAACGTTGTGAAATGTTACCGCAGACATGAAGAAAAAAATCTCTTAGTAAATTCCACACTTAAAACTTTTATTAGGGTATTTTATTTGAGAAGTGGTAATAAACCTTTGCAAAGAACGCAACATAATCTTAGAAATAAATTCTATGTACCTTTAATTAAACCTAACTAAACTCTCTTTAAAAGATGCTTCTTGAATATGGGACCTAAAAGTGTACAACTTGATACCAGAGAATATGAAGGTCAATATTAAAACAAAATTTCTGTTAATGACAGTGGAATGGCTACCTACTCAGCCCAGTGTAGATAATTTATTTCATATAATTGTGCAAAATTTCTTGTAATTATTGTATCTATCTAAAACTGTATTGTATCAATTATTTGTTTTATATTCGACTTTATAAATTATCAATTGTTACTGTTTTTTAAGAAAATGTGCAGCTATGCATTGCTATGAAGGTAGCCTCACCTCAGTTTTTTTCCTAGAGGCTACTTAAAGCCTCCCAAAAAATGTATATATGATCTTTGTTTTTTTGTGTAAATGTTGTTTGGGAAGTAATAAAACTTATTATATATTATTCTTGAACTAGGTTTTGATTGCCTTGCAATCACTTTCAAAGGTTTGAAAAAGACCTTTGAAAATGATTGCAATGAAATCGAAACCTAGGTCAGGTTTAAAGGGTAAAAGTTTTAAGTGTGGAGTATACTAAGAGATTTTTCTTTTTCATCATGTCTCCAACTAAACACGCTCTTTACCGCACCAGAACGGGAAGTTCGTTCTTCTATCGGATATCAACGCACCGATGGAAAGCGGCTCTCTCGCTCCCTGTCGTATCCACGGTGCATGGTGCTTGGTTATCCTAGCAACAACTCAGTCTCACAACTGAAAATCTTACCGAATTGAAGTGGATAAATTGAAACCTCAAATTCGAATCATCTCTAAAGTATATCGACCATTCGATTCCATTCTAAAGTATATCGACCACTTTATATATATCGACATATATCGATATATATAAAGTATATCGAAATATATATATATAAAGATCGACCATTGGCTTCATCGAAAGATCCTAAAAATGTCGATGAAGAATGGAGAATTCCGAAATTTTGGTGTGGGAGCTCCAAATATTTTAGATTGAATGTCACCTGAAAAATCAGTCGGTCCGTACAATTGGAACGATATAATTATTTTTAAGCCATATATGTACATAATTTATGAAACCGCTAAATGTTTGTTGTAAATAATCAAGGCTATTTCTGTTTAAAACACAACCGTTTTTTCTTCCGTCATATGTGAAATATTGACAGAGAGATTAATGATAAATTAATTTAATACATGAAGAACATTTTTATGAACTTTCAATTCAGATTGGGCAAAAAATCGTATGCGTGGCCCATGAATACCTAAGTATATATTATGGATTTAGATGTTTGGAATTGTTGCCTAGGCTACGTGTTGCATAAATTTCCACATTTAGTTCACCCAGTCCTTGGCGCCACTTCGATGAGTCTTTTCAGTTGTTATTGTAAATAGACGTAGTTAATTGTTTCTAACGTGAGATTGTGGTGAATATTCAATAGCAATCGAGGAGATATGAAATACTTGATGCTTTCTATAATATCTTGCAATTTTTGTGTTCTAAAAGTTACTTTGTAAATGCTAGAGAGGAAATATCTATTACAGATAATGTGTAAGGGGTTTATGAAACGTCCATCGTGTGCCGACGACGATGTTTGCCAGACTCTGATTCTAATTTGAATGCATTAAGCCCGTTCTGCTTAAATAGAGAATTTAGAATGCCTTGTTTAAACAGAACTTGCTTCGTACCAGGCTGCAAAACAGGGTATGCGTCTAAGAAGACACAAAATAGGAGATTGGATTGAAAAATAAGAATCTCTTCAAGGCGGCGGTAAGTGCATTCCTTTATACCTTCACTGCAATGATGGCCATTGGGAATACTCATGAAGTCTCCTCGCATTATTATTAAATTTCCATATAGCGATATTCACCAAGTGCTAAGAAGTTAATTGTTCATTTGGGTAATTAAATTTGGAGAGGAATTAAATATATCTGTAGACCGGACGATATTAAAAAGTGTATAATTACGTCCCGCGTGTAGTACTACATTTTTTATCCACTGCATTATGATTAATTGTAAGTAAAACCCAAGTATATTCATGGTAAAACCAGTACGACGTGTTTATTTACATCGACTGTATTTATATTTGAACTTCCGTCTTTCATCACTAGGCAGCACCACTCTCCAAAAAGTTGTTTGTTTACGGAATTCTAGACAACAGTTTTGGCGACGAGAAAACAATCCATAATATAGTGAATCCATAATAGTGAAGAGAATGGCGTGAGCCATGAAAGAAAGAGATCTTGGCCATCCGCACTTTGATTCCGTTGATTTAACTCATCTCGCTGGTCCCTCACTCCTGATCCCCTCCCAAGTCACGTGACATATGCCATTACTTCCTCCTTCCCCCTGCCTCCCACACCCACCCTTCCGTCTCCACCCAAACATTTCCTCCCCCTTCCCACTCTTCTCAAACGCACATCTCTCGTCCGAAAGGGAACTCAAAATAAGAAGAGGTCACCTCGAAGACTGCTCAGAAGAACGAAAGCAGAGCATCGTAACTGTGACGCATAAAAAAAGTGCATTCAAGCCGATTTGCGAGAAAATTATAGATTGGAGGGAATTTAAAACCATCCGGATGGTGTTCTTTACCAAATGTAAATACCAGCGTTTC
This sequence comes from Ceriagrion tenellum, assembly GCA_963169105.1. Taxonomy (NCBI): domain Eukaryota; kingdom Metazoa; phylum Arthropoda; class Insecta; order Odonata; family Coenagrionidae; genus Ceriagrion; species Ceriagrion tenellum. The sequence continues at coordinate 131,222 of OY720643.1, read as the reverse complement.
TTTAATATTTAATGAATATAAGATTCCGTAGAACCTTCACTAATGTCACAAACCCCCCCATGGGGTGTGATTATTTTTGGATGTGCAAACAATATATTTATTTATTTATTATAACCTCAAAAACAGCACAATGGCCTTTTACATTTGTTGATAAATACATAAATATTAAATATTTACAGAAACAACAAAGACAAGTCATACAAAAATTAACAGATATGGTTCTTAGGGAACAAAGTGTGTTTACAAAACAACGGAGCCTGGGAGGTGAAGAGAAAAGGTCGTCGGAGGGATTTTTCGCTGCAAGGGAATTGAATACGGAGGTTTATGGCCTATAGAAAAGAGAGCGTTGGGATGCAGAGAGACGGAATTTCGGCACGTGTAAGGGGTGTACGGGTGGAACGAGGGACATTCGGATTGAGAAAAATGAAAGAAGGTCATTATTCCGAAGAGAACCACTAAACAAATTATTCATTAATTTCATGTCTGCAATCAAGCAGCGTTGACGTAGGTCGCGAATACCAAGGGTGAAAAAAACTTCTCCATGGGATAAATTCCTGAGGGGAGGGTTACGGTGACGAAGAACAGCTAGGAAGAAATTGATGGGGCGGTTGAGGAGTTTCAACGTAGAGGGGCAGGCGGTTGACCAGATGGGGGAACAGTATTCTAGGATAGGGAGGATACAGCCGAAGAGAACAGTTTGCAAGGCAAGAGGGTCGCTTACATCCGTAAGCCGATAAAGGAGGCCAACCACAGCCATTGCCTTTCGGGACATGTTGCTTCTGTGGTCAGCAAATGTAAGCTTACAATCGAAAATTACTCCCAGATCGGAGTGGGTTCTAACCGAGGGGATGGGGCATCGGTTAAGGGCATCATGGGACATCGGAATAAGCTGTCGAAAAGAGGTTTCTTTTTAATGTAAAAGTCAGAAGAGCTGATTTGGAAGGGTTCACGCGTAACTGCTATTTGTTTCACTAAAGACTAATCGAAGTTAGTGACGTTTGGTGGCATCAAAAATGGGTAGCATCGACAACACACTTAAAAATCTTACGGTCATCGGCGTATAACAAAAAAAATTGAAGAATGACTGGTTAAATACTGAGTAGCAATAATGAACTAAGAGAAGCATTTATATATGAGTGTGTATCATGGTTCATGACATCATAAAGGAAAAAATCTTTACTGACAATGAGAGGTAGTATACACGTATAACTTGTTTTAGATTTGATTTAGAATAAACACATATTTGAAACTGAAAACTGCCTTTGAAATTGATAACAGATTCACAGTTGGAATTGATTTAGGGTTCCAATCGGTGAACTACATAAAATTTACATGGTACCATAATGAGCGCAGTCTTAGCTTTGTAAATGTTGGCTCTCACAGTTATTAACAAAACCAAACAGAGACTGTTGAATCAGTGAAATTCCTTTCATTTTATTTTCTTTTCTTTTTTAATGGAAAATTGTAATGTATTTTTTAAAAATATGATATGTTCGGAGTGCTCTCCTAAAGATTGACTTTTTTGATTTGGAAGTGTGCCTATTTTTTATTTTTTTTCCAGTTACCTCATCACAATATGTTATTGTTCATGAGGTATACTAAATTCATGTAATTTACTATTTCCATTTATGGTTTTAATGTCGTTATAGTGTATTTATTTATTTGTGCTGGTAAATTACTGAATTAATTAACTAAAAAAAATACTTCGGTGTTAAATCGACCTCTATATTGGATAAAACATGTTCGGGAAATATCTAATCGAGCGAATCGTAAATTGGGATTTGTTAAAAGGGAACTTTGAAAGTACAACGATTAAGTCAGAGCAATTAGTTACATCTCCCTTGTTAGACCCCGCATAGAATACACAGTCAGTATTTGTGATCCTTATGAGGCAGGCTCAAAGACAAGTATAATATTAAGAGTTAGGACGCGCGCAGAGAATATCCACAAGACACGTGAAAAGCCGTCCGGATAGTCCAGTTATTGTTCTCGACCGTTTGCAGCATCAGGAATGGGAATTCTTTTCAGACCTTTGACTAAAAATTGCACTTGATATCTACAATGTTAGTATAAAATAATAATTATCGAAGTTATTAACCAATTTATTTGCTGGCGACGTTGATAACATCTTGCGAACTCCGAAATAATACGGGAGATTAGATCATGAGAATAAAATAACAGAAAAAGACAGCGTAACGGACGAGTTTCACTTTTCACTTTGCCCACGAACGATATGACACCGTAAAAGCAGCCAATGAGACTTTGAATTAGGTTTTTCGATATGTGGCCACCAGTGATGGCCGGTAATCGAGTAAAAGTAATCGAATTACCGGTAACGATTACTTTTTGGGTAGTTTTTACTTGTAATCGTTACTTTTAAAAGAAAAGTAGTATTACTTGTAATCTACTCCTTAACTACTTTGAGTAATCGTTAAATTTAAGTAATCGTTACTCATATCTACAGTGAACTGTTGGTTCGTTCGAGATTTGAGATACCGCCGTCATTACGTCAATTCGTGTGCCTTTTCGCTGTGGCGATGTGCCCAATCGGTGTACTGGTTCAGCGTTATGTCAATATACGTCGAGGTATCGCTGGTATGGCTAACTTCCGGTGATTTCGAAAGATTTCACGTGGTTACCATTTTCGCGACTGTCACCATTAATATTCTTCTCTGGCACCTCGTGGAAGGAAATTGCTGATTTTGCTGCTGTCTTGAGTTGGTACTGCTAGTTCGTCGAAAATTGCAAACTACGATAGGAAGACAAATTCAACCATGGATAGCGATATTAGGGAATTTCCGTTTCCTTGTTTAAGAAATTTCTTTGAGTTAGAAGAGAATTGTTCGGATTTAAATATGACCGTTCGCTGCAAACTGTGCGTTGGCAAAAAATTCTAAAGTCAGCGTGGAGCACATTATCCAACTTAAAAAAACATATAATGGTAAGTAGAGAGAAAACCCGAGTAATGTTTTCTATAAATTTTAATTTATGCATGTATTTTCGGAACACAAGGTGCTCGTGGGCTTTGTGAGTGCGCGTTGTGGACTTAAAGTTTTTCTCAGCTATTGCGTAGTTTCGAAGCGAGTTTGATCGTTATAGTTAATCGTTTATTTCAGCATCTTAAAGCATTTTTTTCCATACAAGCCGAAATTTATCTTATCCTAAAATTGTTTCTACACGTACTCGGGTCAGCGTTGGTTCGTGCACATTTACAATTCGCTAAATTCATATTCAGCTTCATGCCAATAAGAGTGAATTATTGAAAATAAAATGAGTGGTGAAGAGTATACCTCCACTTTACGATAAGTTCATTTAACCATGGGTTCACATTTCGATCTGCTAGCTAGGAATGATCAAGGGCGCTGATTTGCAAGCGAAGGTTACTGCGTAAATTAAATTATAAGTGCATATAATATAATTAATAATTGCATTATTATAAGTGGAATTTCAAAACTGTATGTCGGTGTCAACGTCTTAGCTTGGTAGTAAGTGAGGTAGCACCTAAAATATTTAACTGGAAACATTGAATTTTGAGCAAAACTCTCCAAATGCCTTACACCCTACAAATGGCAAGCAGGATATCATGTATATGTATATCGTGTAGATGGTGACAACTTGAATCCTTCATTCTTCTTGAATATTCATTCAATATATTAACTCTTTCAACTGATACTTTTTTTAGCGAGTCCATCCTGGTCATGTAAAAGAGACGGATGCCTCTTTAAGGACCACTAAAAGGAAAGCAGCCGATGGAGATCAACACTCCCAAAAAAGGCAGTCCACACTCTCTTTTGCAAATAACAGCATTTGTCAGGCTACTGTGGACAGGCTACTAGTCCTTGATTTCATTTGTGGTTCTAGGCAGTCGTTTTCCGTAGTTGAAATGTCTAGACGAAAAGTAGTTTTCCGTAGTTGAAATGACTAGAGGAAAATAGATGTGAGGGGGGACGTGTGCTCCACAGCTGGATCTGCCCCGGCCAACAATTTCAAGTGTCAACTATTATTTTCATCGAAGACCATTTATTTTTCCATTAACTTCAACTGAAAATCATATCAAGAGAAATCTCACGCACATGGTGTATATGCATTAATGTACTATGATATGCATGCCTACTTAATTTCAATATCCTAGTTATTTGAGACTTCTAATCCATTTATATTTCAGGAAATTTGTGGGTAGATAATGTTAATATACATTGTTGTCAGGGACCTCAGAAGGAAGTTACCTCAATGAAGTTACGTCTGTTTTATTTAGCTACATTAACAATTAAGGAAGTGACTTCAATCATAGGATATCATGCAATCATGGTCGCAGGACTTATTATGAAAGCAAATTTATTCCTCAAGTTAAGCGATTTGAATGGGCATGAAACTATAGAGAACAGCTACTAAAATTAGAGAATTTAAATTTCAGGAAAAATAGATATTGAAATACTTAGTATTTCTAGGAGAAGTTCGCGGCGAATTTCAAAAGTAATCTAAATGAAATCTACTTGTAATCAATTACTTTTTAAAATAGTAATTGATACTTGTAATCAATTACATTTTGGCTAAAGTAATTGTAATCTAGCCCAATTACTTTTTTTTCAGTAATTGGGCCATCACTGGTGGCCACGCTATTAGTTGGACTCGCTCCCTATTTTATGTAGGTATCTATATTTGCTGTCCTTGTACTGACAGCACGGCCGTGCATGTTTGTGTTGGGACTCTTGGTGCCTCTTTGCATCAGTGTAGTTGTAAAAAACATTAGTAAAAACTGTCTTACATTGGTAGCATGCCTTAAGCGTGGCGCGAATTAGAGAAATTTCGCCTTCGGACAAGTTTCGCCAGGTTTTAGCATTTGATTGCTCATGTAATGGTCGTATTTACGTAAAAAATAATTAGGGTGTAGTGTTACAAATACACATCTACATAATACCCCGCGAGCCGCTGCATGGGCGTGTGGCAGGGGATGTTAGGTCACCAGCCGTGAAAAGGTGTAAGTTTTTTGGAAATGAAATGGTGACATGAATTATAGGAGTGTATTTAGTGAGCTCAATTTTTATTGTGATCGCTTATTGTTCGCGGAAAGAACGAATTCTTGTACCTATCTGTTCGGCAATGTATCTCTCTTCTTTTATCGCGTCTGTCAGACCTTCAGATGTATAGAGGAGTCATGATAATATTCTCTATGTCGCTCTGAAAAATATCAGTTCTTAATTTATCAAGCAACCTAAGCCTAGCGTGTAGCCTCCGAGTCTCTAGGGGCTCCCATCTTAATCCCTCTAAAATTTGTGAGACACTATATGTACGCTCGTAGCAGTTTTTAACGAAGCGCGCTGCTTTCCTTTGTATGTTAAAATTTTTTGGTTAAATCTTTATGACCAGGGTCCCAAAAGCTCGCGGCGTATTCGAGGTGTGGCCTAACCAGAGCGAAGTAGCATCTCTCTTTGAATTTTTCATCCGAGGACCTTCCTATTATGCGTTTAACAAAACTAGTTTCTTGAATACTGCGCCACATATTTGTTGTAGGTGTAATCCCCATGATATATCAGATGTTAAGGTAATTCCATTGGTGCTAATTCACCCTCTTCCACACAACTTTGAGGTGGTACTCACGGTATGATGTAAACGTTTCCCTGTCCACGTCACAATTATGTTATTCAAATGCTTATTTCTGGATGGCCTTAGTAGTACTCAAAGGTGCAAACTCATTTTTCATGATGAATTACGAACAACGGATTTACTCAATCAAAGATAACACTTTGTATTTTCAACACTTTTAATTGAACCTCGACCGGTTTTAACGCTAACACGTCATTTTCAAGATTTACTCAGTTGAGAGAATAATGAGTAATTTAGCGATCAAATCAATCAGCAAAGTACGGTCAAAATGTGGATCCGATTAAATAGTATTATTAGTTTTGACAATAATTCTCGTCAAATCAACTAGTATAATCCGGAACTCTTTATGGCTGCCTTTAAGGAATATGGCAATTGCACCTCCTTTGCTTGCATTTCGGTATTTGATATTTTACTCTCTAGTTATTGGTCATTTAACGTCTTTGTTTCTATCAAGTTTTTATGCAAACAATAAGAATTCATTCCACGAGTGGCCCCCTCGATAAAACTCTTGACGTACAGACTAATAATAAGCTGTAGCTTGGTTCTCTTTTTTCGTCGCAATGTATTCTATCTGTGTTTATCACTTTCGCGTTTCATCTTCCGACGAATCGTTATCACTGCCCAATTGTTTACCTCACGTGGAGGTTCATTGTCAAGTTTGCTCTTCAGGGGTAGAGCAAGGAAGTTAGAGTGCTGAAACGAAATTTCAATATTCAGAGCATTGCGAAAGATCACGCATAAGTGTTATGCTCAAATCACTTTCCCAAACATCGCTACCCTGAGCGTCTCCTTCAGAAAAAAATCCTACAACGACCCTCCTCTTTTAAATCTCTCTCTCTTAATAAGTGTCCTCGTGATCAAATCTCCCTCTGTACCACCTATTTCCCTGGAGTTCACTCCATCCGTCGTATAATCAAAAACCTCTACCCCATCCTCTCTGACAACCTTACCACCTCCAAAATTTCCCCCCTCTGTCCATCTTTCACTTTTAGACGCCCCCCCCCAACCTCTCCACCCTCTTTAAAATTACTAAACCTCTTTCTAGATCAATCTCCAGCACTTCTAAATCCCTTCCGACGCCTTGCAATCGCCCGCGTTGCAAAACTTGCGGCATCCTTACCCAGCCCAGCCTCTGCCTGATAAATTCCTTGCTGTTCATCTTCCTTCCGTCCCCTCACTCTCTTGCGTTTCCCATAATGTTGTTTATATCCTCCTTTGTCAATTATGCCCTAGCTTTTACATTGGTTTGACCACGACTCCGCTTAACATCCGCATGAATGGCCACCGCTCTAGTTGCAATGAACCACCTTCCATTTCTGTTTCCCTTCCTGTCGCCTCCAACGTTTCTTCCCACAACTCCACCTTTAATAATATTTTTAAGGTTGGTATTCTCGCCTCCCTTCCCCCTTCCTCCTCCCCACTCCAAATCAAAGATCTTGAGTCCTCTTGTATTTATTTTTTCCATGCTTTCTCTCCGCCAGGACTCAATAAATCCCACTAACTTCTTCTATCACCTCTGCTCATACTACTTCTTCCTTTCGAATTTCTTCCACTTCCCGCTTCCCGCCCCCACATTTCCTCTCCCTCCCCCTCCTCCCCTTCCCCTGTCCCTCCCCTCCCTCCCTTCCTTCCACCTCAGTCCTCCCTTCCTTCTCAGTCTTCTACGCTCTTGCGACCAAGGTGCTAGTGGCACCGAAATATCAAGAAACTCTGTGTTCATTTTTTTGTGTTTCTCTGTGTTCAACGATTGCCTTCCTGTGGCAAACCGTTTATATATTCGTCACTCGAGTGATCCTAAGTGTAGGTTTATATATATATATATATATATATATATATATATATATATATATATATATATATATTTACACACACACAAATAAAAATTCAAACAGAAATGAAGAAAGAAAGTGAATAGGAACACAAAATTATTTGTGTTCCTTTTATGTGTTCCTATCCACTTTCTTTCTTCCTTTCTGTTTGAATATTTATTTGTATGTATTTGCCGCTGTGCGGTCTGAGTGAATGAGCGATTGATTGTATTGTTTATAAATATAGAAATTATAATTGCGCTGAGAACTCTTTGAGAAATTGAAGACATTTAACACGATTACCCCTATAAGCCTCTCGGGGGAGCCTGTAACCCCTTCGAGAGCGCGTCCCCAGGTGGCGGATGATAGGGGAAAGCCCTCACAGGTCTGTATCCTGATAGACCGGCGAGTAGGCGGGAAATAAAATACCACCCGCAGACTAAACAGGCGAGGGAGGCGGAAATCCTTAGCTGAAGTGAGAGCAATCCACCTGTAGGAGAAAACCTAGAAGAATAAATCCCGGTCCTCTTGGAAGGGAGTTGAGGCGATGGGCCTGCAACTGATCACTCGGAAAAACTTACAAAAAAGCAAAAATGCCTCAATCAAAGCCTCGAAACACAGAAAAGGAAAATAGAAAACGAAAAAACGCACGGAAAAGGACCTTGAGTAATGGGACGTGGAATGTATTTTCAAAGTCTTCATGGGAAAAACGAGCAGGTTTTCGAGCAATTACACAATTATGGAATAGATATAGCGGCCTTGACAGAAACTAACTAGAAAGGAACAGGAAATGAAATGCATGGGAAATATCTGCATTTGTATAGCGGAGTAGATAAGGAAAGGATATTTTTGTGATGACGTGAAAAAGAAACAGAAAAAAGAATAGATGGGAAAGAGCAGAATGCGGAGTATCTATTGCTGTACATCAAAGGTGGAAGAACTAAATAAAAAACTTGAATGAAATAAACGAAAGAAATGAATGAAATTGGAAATAGAATTTTGGTCTCATACATTAGTAGTTGTGGCAGTATATGCTCCGAATGATGATTCAAATGCCGCTATGAAGGATGAATTTATGGAAGAGTTGGCGGGAGTAGTTATGGGCATTCCGAAAAGAAAAGAATTTTTCTAGAAGAAAAGAATAATTCTAGGAGATTCGAATGTTAGAATAGGAAAAAGGAACGATATGCGACAATAGGAAAATACGGAAAAGGAGAAATTGAATAATAACGGAGAAAGTCTTCATATAATGAACGGATTCTTTCAACATAGGAACAATCACAAAGATACCTGGATACAACCAACAAAAATGCATAATTCCGTTGTTGACTACATAATACTATAGAGTATAATCTGTGATAATACATAGACAAAATAATAACTTAAAAGCAGAAGATATTAGAGCCCAAAGAGTTGCATAAATAGTAAGTGACCATTTCTTACTTAGAGAAAAAATATTCGTAAAATACAGAAAAACTGGGCAATCAAAAGAAGGAAAGGAAAAAACCGAAGAATTTATAGATATGGAAAGGAAATATAACATAGAATTGCTAAAGGAAGAATCGATAAAATACCTATACAAACAAAGACAAGCATGCAAAAATCCCTTAAAACATAGAAGGAGACGTCAAGGACCTCTACACTGCACTGACCAAAGCTATTCATGAAACAGCATTTGAAGCTCTAGGCTTGATAGAAACTACATCTAAGGAACACCTGAAGTATTGGTGGAGAGATGATCAAAAACACTTTGTAGAGACGAAAAGGAATCTATAAAAGAAATGGTTATCCACTAATAATCCTGAAGATCAAAAGCAATATGCAAGAATTAGGTACAAGGTGAATAAAGAAACAACTAAAAGAAAAAATGAAGCATGGGAAAATAAATGCCAAGAAATAGAACGGTTTATTGGTTGGACAAAGAAAAAGATGGCCTGGAAAACGATAAGGGAACTAAGAAAGGAAAACAAAAGAAAGGTTAACATATAAGTTATAAAAATGAATGAATGGATAAAATATTACAAGGAAATGTCCTCAGAAGATCGAGAACAATTTAAAAATATACTTACTGAAGCAAAAAGGGAGAAGGAAATACCAGATGTGAGCACCACATAAGTCAAAAAAGCACTGAGAAATATGAAAAATGGCAAATCTTCAGGTGGTGAAGGTGTTCCAGTTGAGCTCTTGAAAAATACCCCTGAAGCAGTACTAGAAATACTAGTTAAAATATTTAACAGATATACCTGTTTACAGATACCTGTTTATAACAGATTTAACAGCTATAATATACCTGTAATTATATTAACGGAGAGGACCCACCAGTTGAATGGAAGCTAGCATATCTGACATCAATACACAAAAAAGGCTCAAAAAAAAGATGATAAAAATTATAGGGGCATCAGTGTTACTTCTTCTTGTGGGAGACTGCTCGGGCGTATGATAAAGGAGAGATTGAAGCATGTAGTTGGCATCGGGGAAGAGCAAAGTGGATTTACAGCTGGAAGATCAGGTATATATAATATCTTTTCATTGAAAAAACTAACATATAAAGTTAGAATAAGAAGTGGAGGGACACATATGGTATTTGTAGACCCTGAAACAGCCTATAATATAGTTACACATCAATAACCTCTTCCGCATTCAACAGAAAACTAACGTAAACGAAAATTACTTTGCAGCAATGAAAAATCTATATAAAAATTCTAAAACAAAAAATACAACTGGGAAGGAAATTATCACATCAATAAAACTGAATGAGGGATTAGGACAAGGGTGTGGACTATCGCCTCTTCTTTTTTAAAATTTGCCCAAACAAAATTCTGAAAGAGTTGCAGAATAAATGCGCTAGAATGGGAAATGACGTAAACGGTGAGCCCCTTCACACATTGCTTTTTGCGGATGATCAGATTACAATAGCTGGAGACAAGTATGATGCGGAGTATATGATGAGGAAACTGGCTGAAGTATACGAAAAGAATGGTTTGACCATTGTTTTAAAAAAAACTAAGTATATGGTAATCAAATCAATGAGGATACCACCAGCTTGGATATAGAAGAGAAGGCCATTGAAGTCTGCAGTAAGTATAGGTAATTGGGAGTAACCATTGGAAACAAGAGTAAGATAAACATAACAAAGAGGATAAATCAAACAAAATTAGCAATAAATAATCTGTACAGTATATAATGGTCAAAAGATATTCAAATGAAGACAAAGTACCGAGTATATCGGACAATAATTCAAAGCATAATTCTCTATGGATAAAAACGTGGGAATGGACCCAAAGACTAAGACAGAGACAGGAAGCCGTAGAAATGGATTATTTTATGAGAAGCTGCGGAATATGAAGGTTAGAAAAGATAACCAATGAAAACATACCTACCAGGATTAATATGGAAAAAAGTCACCGAAGAAATACAGAGTAGACGGTTGAAATGATATGGCCACGTAAAAAGAATGGAGGATAAACGCTGGCCAAAAAAAATATGAACTGGCAACCACAAGGGAGGAAAAGGAGACGACCACCAGAAGACTGGATGAAGCAGGTCACTCAAGATATGGAAAAGAGTTGGGAGATGAAGAATGGAAAAATAGAGAGGCTTGGAGAAGAGTAAGCGAGAGACGGCCAACAGCTGTAAAACTCGCTTTTTTATATATACCACTAAAAGCGCCAGCAATCCCGCTGATAAGAGTGGCTTTCAATCAAAATTTGCATTTCATAATAAAATATGTTTTCTGGAAGATTATGAGAAAAAATGTGAGGTACTTATATTGTATTTTTCCCGTGACCTGCTCTTCATTTCAAACTGGTAATCATTTCCCCCACAAAGCTTTGTGTCTGCTTTCATAAAGAAAAAAAATATAATTCCTGTATCGCTTCAATTCATGCCTGTATGGTGTGCTTTAACCGTAAACTCGCGATAAGATGAAATGTAGCCCTTAGTCTTTTGTTTTGACTTTCTTAAAAAGCTTTTAGTGATTCTGTTATTCTGTTACAAAATACTACAGCAACCACGGTAAGAGCTTATTAATGTACATTGTTCCAAAGATATTCAATAAATTGCCACAGCCAATTCGAGAAACTGACAAAATGTCATCATTAAAAAAAGAAGTGAAACAATGGTTATTGTATCAACAGTAATGCAGTTGACTTAATATGGTATACTGTTAGATCTATTTCATTCACAATTTTAAAATAAGTCTTCTATCAATGTTGTGCAATTGTTTATTATGAAAAAATGTACATATCCTAAGGTAATCATGATTTAATAGTAAAGTTTAAATTGTGTTTTGCGAATATATATGTTACATACAATTACATTTTATGTTTTTCGTCGATATTTTAAATGATTTCTGACGCATCATTGTTGTGTGTGATTTGAAAAATCATTTTTACTTTTGTTTACACTTTTATACATTTTTTTAATTTAAAAAAAAACTTTTGTACTTATGCTATTTGAATTAATGATTTAATTGCGTCTTTGTGTATATTTATGTGATTTTATTACATTTTAGGTTTTCAACAATTTTTTAAATGTTTTTGACTGATCAATATTGTGAATTTATTTATTTATTAATAACAGCACGTGCTGACAAGCCATAGGATTAGCAGGACTATACCTGTTATTATATTGAGAAAAAAATAAAACAATCTTTATTTTTAAAAAAGTGTGCTCCCAAGATGGACACTTCAGCCAGCTCAATGGAGGATATAAGGGATTCTAAATCCGCGCTGGGAAACGAAGACATTGAGATCGTCATGGGAATCGACTCCGCACATTTCGGGGCGTAACACCAATATGCACTTGGTTTCGACCCAAATATGAAAATATTCCATGGACTTTGGGCGATTTGCGGTAAGGCCGACGTTTACCGTTGGGAAGTTGTGGGATGAGAAAGGGGAAGTGCTCGCGTATAAAGTGCGCCCCATTTCCGATGCGCAGATATTGTGCCAAACTTTCTCTCGGTGGCGTCCTTCCCTTGACTCAGCTCAGCTCGACAGACCATGGTTCGTGAGGCCCTCGTGTCGTCCGCGATCGCCGTCGCTATGGCGACGCTCTGCTTGTCGTCCGCCGTGGCGTCCCAGGAAGCGGAGACCGGGAGAGCGGGAATCCTCCCGCACTGTGAGTTCACATTCCATTTTTATACCATCTCTGCAGATAATTACTTCCCCTACGAGTCGCTGCAGAGGCGTGTGGCAGGTGGAATAAGGAGAAAAAGACGTGTAAATGGAAGGAATGGGGAAATGTTGGTGTAGCGTCGTGGCTACGTTCACAAATCACCGCACGCAAATATCTTTAGAACGAGTTTATTTCTCCTTTCTGCGTTCAGAGTTACAGCGAACAAACTATACCGGTCAAGATTGCTGCCGCGTTAACAATCCGCTCGGGATTGTGATGACAGATTTAGTGACCGTTGTCCTCCTTGACCTCTGGCGGCCAAACGGAGCAACAACTGGCTTGCAGCCGCCGCCGGTCACTAGAATTCAATTCAATTCAAATATACCTATATGCGCTGATGGCCCAGTGAAGTACAATAGTTTAATAGTGAACAACTTTAAAAACGCTGGTTTTCATTAGGTTTCCCATATTTATCACTACTTTTTCTACGAGTTTTCTTTCTGCATATATTGAACTAATTTTGAAAACGCATTCCAACTGATTTTCGCTTTTTTGGCATTTTAATACATCAGGCACTTTTTTAGACTTCGGCAATCGCATCGCTTCTGGTGATTACACCATGTGAGGTAACTTAATTGATTGATTTCGTATGTTAGGCCTTTATGAGATTTTTAATTTTAACCATCTGTTGGAAGAGTAATTTTTAGGAAATAATATTTGCCCCCGAAAAGCGATTTAGAAATAGATACGGCAGTGTTGCATTTTTAAAATAAATTCTCAAGCGGATATTGATATAAATGTACAATGCCTACGTAAAAATATCTAATTTATCATCTTAAATATATCCATTCTTTATATATCAATGTTCATGAATCGAAATATATAGGTAAGTAGCAAAAGTGAAACTGCCTGAAATCTCAACTATATTTTATTATTTGATATCAATTAACTTTTCTCTAGTTTTTTTAGTGATGATAAGCGCGCAACAAAGTAAAGTAGGTACTTCTTCATTTGAATGGTTTTGCGGTTAAATTACCATTATTTCTGAAAAATATATCAAAGAATATAAAAATATATCATTTAGCGGTGTATATCGACCTACGAACCGCTCAACGAATGAACTTTTATCGCGGTGCGATCTTCTTACAAATACCATTCTCGCTTCTTCAAAATAAGTACTCATTCTCGAGATTCAAACTCTGGTGCTTCTCCGATGCACTTTTACCTATCTCAGTCTAATCAATGCGAGCGAGAACTTAGTTAAAAAAAGTCCGAGGACGAGCACAGGTGACAGCGCAAGGGCATTTTTGACTTTTTTCTATAATTTCCAAATGTTATCACTTCATGAGAAACTAGGTTTCGAGAGAGAATTTCCTGTATATGAACCACGGTACAGGTAGAAAGTTTGGAGGTCTGCATATCATTATCACTATCGAATCACTTTGTCCGCTTGAGCGTAAAAAAACTACCAAGAATGTCACGACTATTCTCAATGCCGCGCGTCCGTTTTGATACCATTGTCATGCACAGCTTTGTTAATATCGAAAGGGTTGAAATGTCTTTCTATTGCTTGCAGATTTGAAGGATGAGAGTATCAGTGACTGATTCAAAGGTGAAAGTTTCACGAAAATAATTGATTGTGTTCCATTTTTGAAACCTGTTAATACCAAATCGAGCTTCAAAATGTTTACTTTTTCTACTTCAAGATCATTACGACATCGGTATTTTAAGGTAGTCCGAGAGAGATAGTTCCCTAGTCATAACATAGACCATATTCGAATTATACGTTTTAATTTTACCAGCTACAGGACACATGGATTAAATATTGCATTATTAATGGTGCATTAATAGTTTTATATGACAGAAATTGTAAGTAATTAAATAAAAATATCAGCATAAGTCTTCAATTTGATTCATCTTTTTGCGCGGGGCGTTTGAAACTCCTTCAAAACGAAAGGTTTTTTGTGATACCCAAGAACTTATTGCGGTGACAATATGATTAATTTTCAAAAAGGGTTGAGGGTGAGATATTTTTATGAAATATGATACTTTAAAATGACACAAAATTCATTGATTTATAGGTAAAATGATATTTCGCTTAAACTACCTTAATAGCTAAGAAAGTTGTAGCTTACAATATCTACATCAAAATACTACCTTGCAAGCCACTACATGGGCGTGTGGAACGGAGTGTCGGCAGGAGGTGCCGTTACCAGCCGTGTGAAGGTATTAAGGAGAAAGTTATGGGGAGATGAAAAGTGTGTATGCTGGGAGAGTTGAGTGTTCGGTTTTGGAGGAGCTCAGTTTTTATTCTGGTCACTTATTGGGCGTAGAATGAATTAATCTGTGATATTATCTGGTCCGCAATGTATTTTCTTATTTAATCAATGTCTGTCTGACCTAGAGATGTAGCGCGGTGACAAATATCATATTCTCTGTGTCGCTCTGAAACACTCCTGTTCTGAATTTCTCTAGAAAACTAAAACTAGCGCGCAGTCTCCGAGTCTCTAGCAGAATCCCAATTTAATCCATCTAAAAGCTGTGATACGCCATTTGTTCGCTCGTAGCTGTTATTAACGAAGCGCGCTGCTTTCCTTTGTATTTTATTTATTTTTCTGGTCAAATCTTACGGTGCAGTGTTCCAAATGATCGCGGCGTATTCGAGGTGTGGCCTAACCAGAGCGAAGTAGCATATCTCTTTCACTTTTTCATCCGAGGACCTTCCTATTATACGCTTTATTAATCCTGGTCTCTTTAAGGCTGTGCCTCTTATAAACGGGTGTTGTCTACGATATTTCTGAAGTCGCACCAATCCCAAAGTATTTTACTTCATTTGACGACCTTATGTTTACTTTACCAGCAGTTTAGACATGGCGTTTGCGTGATGATTTCGGCATGAAGTGTACTGTGTTGCATTTACTACGATTTAGCTCTATCTCCCATTCCTGACTCCACGAATGAACGTTAATTATGTCGAATGATAGAACTTTTAAGTCCGCGTCCGCATCTAAATGTTCCCTAGATGATATTTTTCTAGAATGATAAGTACCTTTAAACAAGCAGTGAAAGCTATTGGGCCTGACTTCCATAATTTCAAGGATGAATGAGTCAGCCCGCGATTTTCAAAACTCTGTTTTGAATTCTATTCCTGCCTCTTGCGTATTTCTTCAAAAATGATACCTCAAGGAGGTATCATTTTTGAAGAAATACGCAAGCAATACTAGTCCAAGATAGGGGCTGCCATTAGGGTGAAGTAATAATTCAGATCATCACAGCGTCGTAATATAATGACACACGAGTCCAAGCATTAGTCACAAAAGACAATATTTTTACACATTCATAATTTTCCTATTCAAATTAAATATGGAAAAAATTGATTGTCTTACGAGTCCGCAAAAACTATCTCTATTGAAATAGTTCCTGAAAATACTTGCGTTATTTACATGAATCCACGACATTATCATACGATATTTCTGTAAGCATGCATAGATGGCGCTTTTTTTACGAGGTAATAATTTCAAATTCCTTCACATGATACAGCAGGCATGCCTTGTGCATTATTATTCACCAAGAGTATTTCTCTTATCAAAGATTAAAGACAGAGAAGCTTCCAAATATCACTACATTAGAAATGTATTTCATGAACGAATTGCGCGCTATTAGTTATTTAGTTAGGTTAATTCCTTGGAAAAAAACGTGCTCCACAATCGTTCGTGAGTACAACATTTACTCTCTTCTCTTATCTAATCTTATTTTGGGGCCAATTGGTTGAAACTAGTGGCACAACGGGTCGCCACCGCACCTGAGGCCAGTGGGCTCGAGGTGATTTATTTATTTTGTTAGTTTATCCACCAGCAAAAGGAAATTACAGGACAAACCTTACATAAATACTAACAATAATTAATTCTTGTGTGCAACAATTTCCACATTTCTTAAATATCCTCATCTAGATGAAAAAACATCCAATTCTTTTGCGAAAGTGTTATAAGTATTACATATTCTGTTTAATGCAGCATGTTCGCAATACTCTGTATTGCATCTTTTCCTTACAAACAATATGTTTCTTCTGCATTTTAATGGGGTTACAAAAAATTTAGTTTTTCTATCAATAAGGAACTATTTCCATTATTCAAAATGTCATAGAGAAACATTAAGTCTTTACAAAGTCTTCTCCCTTCTAGGGCACTAAAACTAAACATCTCTAATAAGGTCTTTGTAGGAACATGATTTTCCATTGTAGGGTAATAACCATACTCTCTCATGAATAAGGCCCTTACAAATCTCTTTTGCACTTTTTCAAGAAGCATGGTATACTTTTTCTGAAATGGAGACCAAATTACAGCTGCTTATTCCAGTCTGGATGGATCAAGAAAGAATGTTAAATAAATTTAAGATCCATATATCGAGGAGCAGCAGAGCTGAGCTGTCTGGGTCTCTAGAAGGACACTGATTTTCAGCTGCACCACGATTATGGAATGCAACGGAGGATTAGCCACACGCGCGCCTTGGAAATGGGTCGTTTTAGTGTATAGGGAATGCATTATTTGTGTTAACGTCCCATTCGCCAGAAAATTCTGGGGACTTTGCGCCAAAACGCACTCACCAACGCTGTTTGAGCTCAACTGTCAAACTCTTGACAATTGGATTGGTTAAGTCGCGACGCCAATTTACTTTCCGGGCAATATTTTTCTGCGAATTTAGCACTGCCTTCGAATTTATTTGAAAATGAATACCTCGGTCGGCAGTTGTTTTTGGCGTCATGCTTTACTCCTTCGTATTTCATAATATGGATTCACTATTGTACAAGTAGGGGAAGAACAGAAGAGGTTATAATTGCTAGTTTTCTTTTCATTTTTTTATTTGCAAATGAATACCTCGGTCGCCAGTTGTTTTTGGCGTCAATGCTTTACTCCTTCGTATTTCATAATATGTATTCACTATTGTACCTACAAGTAGGGGAAAAACAAGGGGTTATAATTGCTATTTTTCTTTTATTCGCATGCAATTTTAGGTCCCAAGGCCGGACTCTGCCCGTATGTCAAGCGCATCATCCCCGATTTCATCTACCACGCTCCCGCACATGCGCAGAGCCCAGCTGCAGTTCCGCACTACCCACCGCTGCACCATTTGTTCCCTCTGCCCGTGGTGGCCTACCCCAGCGCCGCCGCTCACCCAGCACACCCGCCGTCCATCGTTGTCCACACCACGAATCCGCACCACGCCGCACCGCCCGCACCGGGTCACGGAGACGCGCACCACGTGACCAGGAGGGACGCCCCGCCCGCGCACCCACATAAGCCCTTGCACGCATCCCTCTGCGGAAACCTGTGTGTCAACGACGACGTCTGCCCGGGGCAGAAGAAATGCTGCCCCACCGAGTGCGGATACTCCTGCTTCGACCCCGTCCACATCGCTGAGTGAGTTGTTCCCTGCCACCTTCCGCTCAAATCCCCGACTCACGGCGAACACGAACGCAACTAATCGATTCGAAACCCAACATTTCAAAAACAAATACGTACTCAACATGGACATTTTCTCTTTTCTTCTAGGTAAGCAAGAATGATCGAGAGGCTGAGCATTAATTCCCAACTGTTAATCAAGCTGAAGTGGATCTGATGGATTGAAAACAATTAGTGGAGTTGTATGGACACTTTATCCAAGCTAATTTATAATTATTTATTTCATTTTATGTGCAAATGTTTCGTGTTCAATAAAAAACTGAAGAAGATAAATCTTTTTCATTATCCAGTGACAAATATTAAAAGATTTTGTTCAGTATTTCTACATGTGTAACACAGCTTTCTGAAACAGAGTACAACTAATCAAGGAACCCCTTGTAATTGGCTGTTCCCTTGGCCAGCATGGTCGTTGTTACACGGTTAAAATGCTAGTTTTTCACACACTACCATTTCCATACAAAACACTCCAAAGAATTTGCTTTGCTTTTCTCTCGAGCCTAACAACTGTAATTTGATGTCTAGCCTGTCTCTTCATTATCCCATCCCATTATTTTTCTGTATTCCAAACCTTTAACGATTTTGAAGCATGATTTAGTTTTTCCCCGGTGAATAATATGGAGGAAGTCTTCTCGGGTCTTTCACCGGGATAAGTTTTTTATTGCCGACGTTTCGGAGTCCGGCTCGTACTCCATTCTCCAGGCAAAATTCGAAACTCCGAAACGTCGGCAGTAAAAAACTTATCCCAGTGGAAGACCCGAGAAGACTTCCTCCGTACTTTAACGATTTTGTTTAACATGTTTGTTGTGGAGACAACATTTATCATATTACCACTGAAAAACTTTTTAATGGCCTTTAGAGAATATCAGCACGGGTAATGATCATCGTCTGCAGTCACCAGATAACACCCGGCGGCAGATTAAGAGTGTCACCTGTCAGTATTAAAAATCTTACTTTCACTCATATATGACTGCAGCCCCAGGAAAGGAAATGCTTGGCTATCTATCTGACAATACACACCTAATAGTTGCCAGAATATAATTATTCTCAACTACTGCTCTACAATTGCTAGTCCAAACGTAGCCTTGCATTGCTTAAAACACAGCCAAGCTTCACACCGAGCTTGGCAGCATCTCATTTCCTTTTAACGTTCCCTCACTTCTCCTTAGACAGACCTTCTATACGATCTTTTCCTAATTTCAGCGGAACTTCATTAATCTTGCCCAGCCGATTCATCACACTACCTTTTCTGAAATAAAAGAACAAGAAAAAGTATCCTGTCCATAGTCGAAATCACTTCCCAAGTGGCATATCCACGATAACTTCCACTCGCCGCTTCCTTTCCCATCCCTGAATGCACACCAGTGTTACACCCGCTCTCTTTCCAAATCTCCTTCCAGTTCAGAGCGACTGCGTTCATTGCTTGGAAAGAGTATTGAAAAACAATTGATTACTCGGACATTTCATTTTAATCTGAATAATAAGTTTATATAAAAGGCCCACTGCAGTGCTATGACACCTAGATTTAATTTTGGGCATTGGCTAGAAACTATGGACATTGGTTTTAGTACCAACTACAAAAGGCACTCTTCGGTATTTATAGCGTCCTCTCTAGGTACATCTAGTAGTACACTAGTCCTTCAAAGGTTTATTAGTAACAAACAGCTAACTCCCACAGAAGAAAATCAGTTGATCACGGCGATTTCCTAAGCATGTTTTGTTTCCACAGAGTTCATAGAAAAGCTTCTCATGCTTTCAAGAAGAAACAACAAACGCACTTCTCCAGAGACATCAATGATAAAATACAACGCGATTGTTGTTTCTTATTGTGACGAACTTCCACAGTGTAGTGCCTGGATATGTTGAACTTTTGAGAACTCTCATTTGCTTTCGCATAAAGAAGTGTTGCAAAGAATACAGTCACGGAGTTCCAAAAAATATAGCACACTTTAATTCTTAAAATTTCAGTATTTAATAAGTCTCTTTTAGATATTGAAAATAGATAACAAAATCTCAACCACTTCATATGAGCTCCAGAGGCAATACTTGTTGTAGGAAACAAAAAATGACTTGATAAAAATGTCACAAGAAAATATTGTGCCCATCCGGTTGGTCGGCATGTTTTCACTTATAACCTAAAGTTTTGATAGTGCATACGCCCTGAATTCTCTCCTCAATATCTTGCCACTTGCTGTTTTTGGGATGGAATCCACAAATCTTACACCACCACGGAGATGCTTATGAGCCGAGACATTCTCTGAAATATAGAATAGAGTCAAATGACTTCACGTTGATTCGAACGAATCAGCGACTGCACTCTATTGTGCGTGATCCAGCAATTTATAAACTTATTTATACTTAATAAACTTAATAAGTGAAAGTTTCAGAAGTTTATTCATTCGGTTGAGAGCAATAAACTCACTTTCAACAAAGCTGATAACATCGGCCTCCGTAAGTTCAGTTCCCTTTTCTTTCACGACGAAGGCCTTGGGCACCTCTCCAGCCGTCTCATCAGGTATTCCAATGACAGCGGCGTCTTTGATTGCGGGATGTTTGAGGAGGAGAGCCTCCAGTTCTGCTGGAGCAACCTGCCAGTTAAAAAATAATTAGGACTGAAAAATCTCTTAAAGTACGCAACGAAAGTTTATTTCAGTCTTGTCAAGAAGACCGATTAACTTATTTTCAAGTAAATTGCTTCTTCATTGTGTGTTTAGACAAATAATAATTTCCAGAATAAATCTCTTTCGTCCGTAGAGGAATTAAAATGGATGAAGAAAAACGTAGATTTTTAGTCAGTAAATAGCTTTTTATCAAAACTGACCGCTTTTGGGGAAGTGGATGTATTCAAAATTACATTGAGAATTGGAAAGAATTTGAGAAGACATTTAAAATTTGAAATGCATAAATAAATGTATGGTGCCATACAATTCCCTGGCCAGTCCTCATTGGATGGTGCCTGTGGCATAACTGCTTCTCCGAACCCAAACCATCCCCTTCCTCCCCCCTCACAAGAATTTGAGAATACATTTAAAATTTGAAATTTATAAATTAATGTATAGAGCCATATGATTTACCTGACCAGCCCACATTGGATGGTGCCAGTGGCCCCTCCCATCAATCACATCCCCTACAAGCTAAAAAAATAAATCTTTTGAAATTTCACGGTGACTAAATTCAGTCTTTGCCATGTTTTCCGAGACGAAAATACGTCACAACCGAAGAGTTGCGCTGAATGTGCTACCACGTAAGCTTTTCCACCCGAACTTCGTGACGAAGTTCGACTCGAACTTCGGCTTGCCTTGCCGAAAGCGCCCGAGGCTTCGAATTCTCAGTATCCGAATCGAATTCACCGCGGAAGTGTTCTTTAGATTCCTCTTATCTTTGTTTTTGTGTCTTTAGTTGTGAATTGGATTGACCATGTGATAATTAAACGTCTATTTTTTAGTTCTAAGAGTTGTTGAACTAAAGAGTCACAGGCTTCGAATTGCTTCCCAGTAAACACACATAGCTGCAGCAGCGCTTCACAAGGATGTCAGCGCTGCAAGTGCAGCACATGTCAACTGAAGCGCGTCAGCAGCGGCTCAGCAGCGCTCTCATAGAGCGAATTGTCGAGAAACGCATCTAATCCGCATTCGCAGCTCGTGTTTGTAGCGCAGCAGCCGCAAGTTGCGGACGCGCAGCCACAGCGCTGCAGGTAGTCTTTTATTTGAAGTGTAGCAACCGCAAGTTGCGGACGCGCTGCCACAGCGCTGCAGGTAACGCGTCATGCTAGTGGCGCTAAATGGTGACAAAAAATATCGTTATGGGTTGACGAATCCATGAATCGGCATGAATTGCTTGTTAGTTTTGTACACGTGAGCATGGCAGAGTAGATCGTTTGGCGAAGTTCAAAAAGTGAAGGCAGCGTGGTGAATTCCTGGCTAACCTGAAGCCTGCGAGTAAGGCAAGAAGTGGAAAACGTAGTTTAGGAAAAGGAAGAGAACTGAAAGGTAGGTGACTATGATTCCATAATGCTATTTTATTCCAGTGATGAAGTACAATATGACTATTTACTAGATTTTTCCCTCCGTGAGTTTCCAATTAATTTTAGTGGGTAATTGTGATTTTTTGCAGTTTCCACGCAGATCCAACGCAGTATGTTTCAAACAAACACTTTCACGATGCGACGGCGTCAAAGTTTTTCACAACATGCACCTTTCTGCGATCGTTAACGTTTTGTACTGATGTCTCAGTCCTCTGCTATTGCCACAATGTAAACATTAGACAAAATTAAGGAGAAACATAAGCAGATAACAAATAATTTAATCAAATTACGTCTATGTTTACGTTTTTGTAGCTATATGCTTGTTATTTGATTCACAGGCAATTCCAGATATCATAATATGTATATTTGAATACTCATTAATGAAAATTTGTTTGTTATTCCTGATCAATAAAGTGATTTATTGCAACCATATGTTCTCAGTTCATTTTTAATGCCTCTGACATACTTTTGTAGCGCTTTTGACATTCACTAGTAGCGAATCAGGCATGCATTTGCAGCGATTTTGACATGCATTGGAAGCGATCGTGACATGCTTGTGCAGCGCCCCTGACGCGCTTGTGCAGCGCTGCTGACACCCGCTTGCAGCGCATCTGACGTTCAAAAAAGGGAAGTTTAGCAGTGCTAGACGCGCTGCAGCAGCGCCTTCGCGGCAGGTGCAGCGCTGCCGCGCAGCGCATCTGCAACATTTTGTGTTTACTGGGTTGTTTCCGCATAAAATATCGTACACATTCGCAGCGGAAGTGTTGTTTGGATTCCTCTTACCGTTGTTTTTGTGTCTTAAGTTATGAATTGAATTGACAGGTGATAATAAAACATCTATTTTTTACTTATAAGAGTTGTTAAACCGGGCCTAAGGAGTCACAGGCTTCAAATTGCTTGTTTGCCTATCAAATATCGTACAAATTGTCTGAGGTGCCCTTGTGCCATGATAGTAATTGTTAAATATTTAGGCGACTTCAATTGATAACATACCGTATTTATTAACATTTTAACGAAGGCAGGCGCAGACGATTGTGTCACACAATGCGTTGTGTTAGTTTTCTCATCAAATTCTCATCGAATTTTGGCCGGCACCCTCTTACCGTGAATTGTGTCTCCTAAGTGATGAAGTAAGCTGATTTTATGATATTATACTGTATAAGTGCTAGTTATTATAGTCGTTAAACCAACTGAAAGAGTCAAGAGGCTTCGAAGTACGTGTTTACCAATCAAATTCACACCCAGGGAAAACTAATTGCTCGGTAGCTTCCCTGAAAGTATGTCACCGCTCTGAAAGACTGATATATGATCAGGAAGTATTCTGTATCTGCATTGGATGCATCTTTAAAATTCAGACCGGCTAAATCCAGTTACACACAACTAGTAGATTATATATTAGTTTTCCATTGCAGATGGACAAGTTTCATAGGAGTCAGGTACAGGTCTAATATTTTTACCTGGGACATTCTGCCAAAGGCATTGCAGGCTCATGTGTCAAAGGTTTTATATTAATGTCTCTATGGTATTGAGAGAACATACACAACAGCCCGGCAGCTATTTTACTAGCCTAACATCTATCCTCTGTCTATCCCACAGCATCATCAGAGCAATGGCCTTGCTGAAAAAGGTGTGCTGATAAGTAAACAAATACAATGGAAAAGGAAAGAGGCAGGGATAGATTTCAGCGATTTGCTTTGTAAGCATATATATAAGTATACATACTATATAAGTACTTTAGTGAAAGGGCTAAATGCCTCCCCTGTAAAAATTCAATTTAGTAACTACTTGAGAATAATTATTCTCAAGTAGTTAGTTATTCTTAAGTATGGAGTCATGCAATGTGATGATAATGATATTTTCTTTCTCAGTGTTAATCGCCATAGTGAATGCAAATAATTCCAATTGTTTATCCTCTTAAATCCCTGGGGTGTGCGAAATTTGTTAATTACAATGCTTATTCAGATGACGTCTTTCTAAGGGAAAATTTTCATTCCAGATTAAATTAGGAGAAAATGTATTGTGCAACAAAGCTGCATGGGCAGCAATGGAGAGTGCCCGGAATAGGGTGGACTGGGCAGTTGCTCTATTAAGGGGGGCTTTTGAGGAGGAGGCAAAATTGTATCGCCTACAACCTCGAAAAGAGGCAAATAAGAAATTTTCGCCCTCATTTTTTAATGTTGCTAAGGGTAAGCTACCTATTTTTTATGTAGTGTATGCATCAAATAATATCAATTTCCGTGGGGTAATCATTAAACGTTTTATTTTCAGTGCATTACAGAAGTTTTTTGGTAAAAGCAGGGTATAAAGACCCTGATTTGAAAGAAGAACTCCAAAAGATGGGGTCCTTTTTATCCGAGCGGGCAACTGATATGGATGGCCACAGAGGTTTGGCCCGTAGCAGTGGGACCAAGACAAAAAATGAGCAGCAGAAAGAGGTGGCACCGGAAGCGGCACTGTAAGGACCTAACTTTGGCTTTTATCTCATATTATTTGGGTCTTTGCTTATATCAGTTTCACCATGGCATATTTTGAGGATGGGTGTTAATAGCTCTTATCATTATTACAGGCAATATCTTGACCCTAAGACTGGGAAACTGTTCTCACACAACCCATCCTCAGGGCATTATGAAGAGTGCAAGGAGGGAGAATATTTTTTTTTTAATGTATGTGCTCAATTGAATAAATAGTTTCTCCAGATTTCTCATGAGAAAATTTTGCTTTGAAAACTTTCCTTGTTGTTTCAGTAATTCCCTCCTTTACTCTTTGGAGCACACTACACAAAAGACATTTGAGATGGGTGGTAAGGTAAGACGTAAATAACAAGTGCCTAAATATTCAAATTACTTTGTAAGTGTTCATGAACTGTTCTTGAATGTTAATGCTGAAGTGTTGGTGAAATGTGCATAATTTGTCCTATTCATGAATGAAATGGGCACATTGACATTCGTTGAAGAACATCTTGAGAATGCTTTCCCACCAGCTTGAGAGCGCTTCCTGAACGGCGCAATTTGAACGGTTCGTAACACTTAAATTGAGCCAAACTACACTCTGTGAACACTTCAGCAATAGCTTCTAATCACTTTATTGAATGCTTCCTGAACCATTAGAGGACGCTTTGTGAACAGCTGGAGAACGCCTCTTGAACAGCTTGATTTGAACGGTTTGTAACACTTCAATTGGGCCAAAATAGGGTTTGTGAACAGTTCATGAACACTTCAGGAACAGCTTCTAAACACTTCATTGAACGCTTCCTGATCCGTTTGAGAACGCTTTGTGAACAGCAGGAGAACGCCTCCTGAACAGCTTTATTTGAACGGCTCGTAATGCTTCAATTGGGCCAAAATACAGTTCGCGAACAGTTCCCCAACGGTTCATGAACACTTCGGCAACAGGTTCCAAACATGGAAAGCCATCACAAAGATGGGGTGAGCTTCTTACGGCTAGACAATGAAATAAAAGACAGAAAATCTCCAAAAGCCGTAAACAATTGGCGCCCTTCGTCAACAAACACCGAAATTTGCTGTCTTGGTATGCTGGGAAAACTACAGCAGAGACCAACCACAGCCTCTCAACCAAGAATACCCCCTGTGTTGGTTTACGGGAATGTTACTTCCTCGCCACGGACCAAACACAGACGCACACACACAATCAAATACGATCCTTTGCAAGGGCTAATGGGACCCCGCTAAGGATGTTTGGGTTATAACCTAGGATCCTTCACGGGGTTAATGAGACCCCGCTAAGGATGCCCGGTTATTTACGCAAGCACACTCACAAGCACAAAAAATCACTCACTCACACATACAAATGGGCCCAACTTCTGGGAGAATCAGCTCAAAAAGAGCGTGGTCAAATCGACACAACAGGACGAGGGGTCGAATACGCGTATTTCGGCTACAAAGTAGCCCTCTTCAGCGAACCGAAGGTAACGCGTCACTTCAACGCAGGGTTGTGATTGGTCTCTGCTGTGGTTTTCCCAGCATACCAAGACAGCAAATTTGGTGTTTGTTGACGAAGGGCGCCAATTTTTTACGGCTTTTGGAGATTTTCTGTCTTTTATTTCAGGTTCCAAACACTTGGTGTCACACTTCTGGAACAGTACATGAACGACTTATTTTCACCAGGGAAGACTTCTAGTTCCTACTGAAGCACTTATGCCAAATGTACAGGAGGACATTCATGCAGCATTATGCGCCAAGGAGACCAAAATGAAAGAGATTTAATAGGTCAGCAAATCGCAAATTAGCTCAAATTGTGGAAGGCGATAGGGTAATGGTGAAAGCATCTAAAAATGAAAACTGGTAATCAGGTGTAATAGGTGAAAAACATAAGTTTATTAGGATTGTACTTGGGAAGAAATATAAAAGGTAATATCGTAAGGCACTCATGCTCACTTATGAAGGTATCTTTCACAAGAGGTGCTGTTGAGGGAACCAGCCTGCCTAACATCTACCACAAGAAGTGGTTTGGCTGTCAGGACTCCACAACAATTGTATCTTTGACTAAAAAGGGGAGGTGTTGTCGATGTACCAAGGTTGAAAAGCCTGTGTGTAGTCAAGTATAGTCAACCCTGAGTATGATCTGGAAGTGTGAGTGAAAATGATGGCATGCATTGTAAGTTTTTAATGTCATGATGCTGGTCATAATAAATATACATTGTCGATCATGAAGCAATACTTACCTTTACTTGAAAACCTTCATGCCTTCATACATGAATGGAAAAGGACCTTATGTTAATGCTTAGTTAATGGATATGGAATAGAACATTAAGACCAGTAAGATAGAAGTGTTGGAAAAATGAAGAAAGCAATGCTAAAGTTGAGATAGGAATAAGGTTGTTAACAAATATTTTAGTAGTCTGAAAAGGAGGGTTTTGGGGTGGGCCTTCAAGACAGTGACCGAAGGAAGAAATTGCATTAAGTAATGTTGAGTGAGGGTGATATTTAAGGAAAGGTGAAATATAATGGGCATTTAGGGTGGTATTAACCCATTTATGCCCACTAATTTTTTTGCATGAAAATTTAACTATATTTACATTTTTCAAACTTATCATTCCTCTGGACAACAGAAAAAATATTGAAAAAAATCCTGAAATATTTGTTTAAAAATTTTTACATGGGTCGTTTTCGACCCACTGGGCATTGGTGAGCACATTTAGGATGTTCACAATTGGATCGTTTTCTAATAGGCTCTTCAAGAGTTATTGAGTTGCAACTGCTTTATGATTTCCAATTTGTTGTGTTTTGTTTTTTAAGTGAAATTTTATTTAACTTACATTGTTTTGGGCTAAGTTGTTAAAATAAATAACATATTTTAAGATACTATTCATATAAAATAATTGTTTATTTCCTTCAAAGTTTTAACAGTCAGAGATATTTTTATGGTACTCCTTAAAGCACTTATCGTGCAAAGGAATGCAACATTTATGGCATGATTTTACTGTTTTACTATGGCATAAAACGCATCTTCTTCTTGGCTGATTTATGAGAATGATATGGTGCGGTCCACTCGTTCGGATTATCTCTGGAGGTGAAAACTTGCTCGTTGGTCCTGCTCGTTGTGGTGGAATACCATATTTCTTCAATACTGATCTTACAATTTCTCTTCTGAATGCTAAACACTCCAGTTTCATACCATAACTCCTGCTGAGACACCATGCATTACTCATGCATACATCCATCATCCAGAGAAATATGGGCGTGTACCACTTTTTCCCACGAATACCAATACGGTAATTAGAGATATTATTGTCCATTTGGTCTACACCACCCATGTTTCGATTGTACATGGCAATAACGTGAGGTTTCTTTCTTCATTCTTACAATTTCAATTCTTCCTTTTACGGATGCTGAATATCTCGTTGCCATCTGCTGAGGTTCGACGCCAAACTGATTAGATAGCATTGTGACGACGTTATTGTCCATCCACGTAACTGCACTGATATTGTCCTCCCGCGATACACGACAGTCATATCTACCTCTCTCATTTCTTTTAAACACTTTAACATCTTGCAAGGGGCAGTTATCAATTCGGTTCACTCTAGCGGTTCCCGTTCCACCATAGCCAAATTTTGTTAGTTCGCGTATTAGATTCGCAGAAGTGAAAAAATTATCAAAATACAGGGAGAAATTCAGAAGTGGATAATTTTTTTAAGGATTTCAGCAAACCCCATCACCACAGATTCACCGAGCCCTCTTGGTGAAGTGGAAACCCTTTTTTCCTTTACTTTCCCTTGGTAGATATCAAATTGGATGTAGTACCCTAGGCGGAGAGCAGCTACCCAGGCCTTGTAACCGAATCTCACTGGCTTTCCCCGAATAAACTGTTTGCATCCGTGCCTTCCAAAGTATGGAATCATAGCCTCATCGATAGAAATAGATTCTTCTAAAGGCGCAAATCTACAAAATTTTTTGTTCAGTTCACAAATGACTGGACGCAATTTTGCGAGACGATCAGATATGTCTAATGTACTATTATCTGCACAATGGATGTTCGTAAATATATCCTCAAACTTGTTTCTTCTCACACTTCTAGACACCAGTGAATTGTAGACATCTTCCTTTTCTTCCCAATACATTCTTCTTCTTGGGAGCCAGTTATATCCGGACAAAAACAATATGCCTAAAAATGTATAAATATCTTCCTTCGAAACCTGCACACACCTATTCCTCGATGCTGCATATTGATTTGTAAACTCAACAAGTTTCGTAATGATGTTGTCATCAATAAAAAGTTCGAAAAACTCTAATGGGTGACTGGACGAGGATAAAATCAGTGGAGGTGTGAAACATGTACTCCAAGAATCACAAACAGGGGTAGTTAGATCACAACTCACCCATCTCCGTTTTATGTTTTGGGTTTTGATTGATTTCCTTCTCCTTTTAGAATGGGATGATTCTTCAACGAATTTGATTTCCTCATCAACTTCACCAGGGTCATCTTCAATGTCAATGTTGAATTCACCTTCCGCTTGTAGCTGCCGGCCACAAAGACGATCAGGATCGTTACATTCATCGTCCCCAGAATCCTCACATGTTTCGTTTCCATCTTCTGGAGGAGTTATGTAAATATATACTTCATCTCTTACACCTTTTTTCATCCAACTCTTCTAGCTCGTGAAGTATTTCTGTTGTAGTCAGCTGTTTGGAACTAAATTAGAGATATAAATTAGTTGATGAGCTCACGAAAAAAATATGTTTCCCTCTAGGAAATTATATACTAACCTTGCCATGCCAAAATTTATTTGGACAAATGCACTCCAAAAGAATCTTAGCGCAGTTCAGCAGAGAGAACGCTCGAATTCTGGTCAACCTAGCACGTCTGGACTTGCCCAACAAACTAGGCTTATCTGCCCATTGGGTCGAAAACGACCCACACCAATATCATGACCCGTGGCAGACACAGGAGACATGAAATTTGGTAATTGAATACGGAATAATGAAATTGAGTATACAAAGTATTGTAGCTTGTCGTGTCATTTTGATTGAGCTGGAAAATATTGGTTACATTGTACGTCAAAGTTATTCGAAAATCGCGGTAAAGAGAAGTAATTTTTTATGTCCACATTACAATGATTTGAAAATGTATCCTTGGAAATATTACTTCAGGAATGAATCACTTGCTTCCCTGTAAGACGAAAATAACAACAATGTAGACAAATACTTCAAATTAGAGAGACTAGGATTTTTTTTATCCCGTGGGTCGAAAACGACCCACTGGGCATATATGGGTTAAGGAATGTATGATACCTGCTGTTTGAAAATGGAAATGCATTCAATAACTTGCATGGTATTTGTAGCTAGACTATGAAGGAAGGTCATTGCCTTTTCATGCCAACATTAGGATCAATGACTGATAGGTTACTTGTACCAATGAGTGATGTAATATACAGTAGCTTAATCATGAAACTTGATATTTATGGTTGATGAATATGTGAAATAGGTACTGTAATTTCTTACTTTACGCAAGGTGATGTCTGTGATACAACTTCAACAATGCTAATGCCTTGGGTGAATATTTAAAAAAATTACTGTAGCCCATTTCTTAAATGTATGAAAATAAATTAGTTCCTAGTTATTAGAAATTCATAGTCTTTAGTAATTAGAAGTAATAGACCTTTAAGTTCTATCTGCCATCAAACCCCTAAACTGTAATACCTACTGGATGAAAATTACACACCACTGTCATATCAGTTCATAAACTTACTCGGCTGCCACCTTCTTCACCTCTTCGTTAGGGGAGGTGAAGAAGGAAGTGTATTATAAAATATTGTCGAAGCTAGACCATGAAGGAAGGTCGTTGCCTTTTCATGCCCACATTAAGAGCAAATACCAATAGATTTCTTGTGCCAATAAGTCATATGAGGGTTTTTTAAATAAACTTTATTTGATCATATTGAACAAATAAAAGTTCTTTCTAAGAGTGAAATTAACTGGCCTACATATTGAGGGCATATTTTTTACTGCTTCAAAAGTGTCCTTCATCACATTGCAGAGATAAGAGAACTTAATGTGCATTAATCCAAACACTGGGCAAAATTCCATATTCCGTTGCGTCTTCACCTCTTCTGTCACAGTTTCTCAAATTTGCTCCATGCCTGTGACCTCTTCTCAATGGCCATCACAAGCCTCTCATCAAGGGAAGTATCTGGAAATGATTATTTTTTTAAATGAAATAATTAGACACTAGAAGGCTATTTATCATCAAGGTGAAAGTATTCTCATTTTTCTTAAAATAATTATTGCTTTTAAAATCATCTCTTTATCATGCGAGTGGAAAAATTACCTAATTGAAGAAATGTTTGCAGTTGACATGAAAAAATAATTAAATGACAAAGAAATTTATACTTCTACCATATGATTTCATATTGCCTTAAAATGCAGAAAGGATAAATATTTTACACTGAAATCCAAAAGTGTATTAGTGATCAGAAATTAAAAACTAAGTTTCTCTTTATAGGTTGAAAATATAAATGAAGTGACATAATGGCACAAAATGGAAATCCCTTGTGTCATACACAAACAAAAGTTCTTTCCAATGGTGAAATTAACTGGCCTACATATTGAAGGCATATGTTTTAGTGCTTCAAAAGTGTCCTTCATCGCACTGCAGAGATAAGAGAACCTAAATATTGACCTGTCAAATAACTCAAGATATGGAACTCAACACTGTGTATTACTCAGGTCCTTTAATTTGCACTGTGCTAACCATCAACCAACCAGAAACTCTGCATGCTTGGATAATGTTCTCACTTGTTTTTATCCTCATGAAAATTCTTTAAATGTTTTTTATCCTATGATATCTGACCACAGTGCCATTGTCTTTAGTATATTGAATATTCTGCCAGTTGAGTACTGTGATCAAACTATCTTAGCCCGGCCAATTACCTCAAGCCAAAAAGAAATGTTTAAAAAATTACTCATTGAAATGGATTGGGCTTCCTTACTCACTGCAGGTAATGGCTCACAAAACTTTACTTTGTTCTTTGATACATTTATCTTAGCATTTAACCAAGCATTTCCACAAAAATTGATCAAGCTTAAGCAAACCAGGAATGTAAAGACAAATTGGCTTACTCCTGACCTTGAGCATCTTTGTGGAAAACTGTTGCTTAGTTATCTTCAATAGACTTCATCTAAGATGGCGGATAATGAAGACGTACGTAAATGTGGCTCTTGTGAAATTGTGATAAACCGTCTGGAGCAAGTGATTCTATGTGATATTTGCCCATCTATGTTTCATTATAAATGTACGGGTCTAACAGATTTATCATTACCAGCCTTGAAATATAGTAGGGACATATTTTGGTCTTTGGCTTATCCTGTTGTGTCTCTAAATTCTCGTTGGCCAAAATGGCTACTGATATTGAAACTTTAAAATCTGAAGATACTAATTTAAAGATCACTGCCAGTCTAAACTCTGGGTGTAAACTGAATGCGAATACTCTAGCTCATCCTTCAAATCCTTCCTCCCGCATAAAACTATCATTAACTGATACTGATGCAGTTAAAAATGCGAACGTTGGTGAACCTTCTAAACTAACTAACCCTCCCAGTGAAGCCAACAAATAATTTCTTCATGTGGAAGCTGAAGCGGATATGGTCGTGATGAATGGGAAGGAGGACATGATGCCTGTCGAACATATTGATGGGCTAATTTCGATGAACAATAATGATTGTTCAAGTGAGGCTATTGACTCGCCAAATGACGGCTTCCAACGTGTAGTGAGCAAAGAGGGGAAGAGGAGAAACCGAGCAT
This sequence comes from Ceriagrion tenellum, assembly GCA_963169105.1. Lineage (NCBI taxonomy): Eukaryota > Metazoa > Arthropoda > Insecta > Odonata > Coenagrionidae > Ceriagrion > Ceriagrion tenellum. Next base: position 98,955 of record OY720643.1, on the reverse strand, counting down.
CATCTAAACATCGTACGGTCCAGCCTCTTTCAAAATGAATTTTCTGATCGCAAATGTTCTGATCGGAATGAGCACTTTGATAACAACAATAATTTCTCCAAATCGCAGTTTGGTTTCCGCAAGGGTTTCTCCACTTCCTTAGCAGTCCGGCATGTTGTTGATATCATTTTGAATGCTTTTGAGGAAAAATCTTCAGTTGCCTTAACTGCATGTGATCTCAGTAAAGCATTTGATTGTGTCTCTCATCCAATCCTAATTCAGAAGTTGCATCACTATGGTATCAGGAACATAGAATTAAAGCTCCTTGAATCTTATCTGTCAGATTGTTTTCAATGTGTGTGCATTAACAAGAATCAATCCTCGCCTCTTGAACTTGAACATGGTGTCCCTCAAGGTTCTGTCCTTGGTCCCTTGCTGTTTTTAATCATGATAAATGACCTCCCTAAGAATGTCCCATGCATGTCTTTACTATATGCCGATGACACTACTTTTTTTCAAAATTTAAAAGACTTGTCGAATACAAGCAGTATTTCAAATTCTGTATTGTCAGTAGCTCAAAATTGGTTTTCTGCGAATGGGCTTGCTTTAAACAATGATAAAACTCAAATAGCATTATTTTCACTTAGCTCACAAATAAACCACAATCAAAGTCTTTACTTTGTACAAAGTATTACTTGGCTTTGAACTTGACTGCAACTAAAATGGGATTCTCATATATTTTCTACCATTGCCAAGCTATCCAAAGTATGCTGTGGAAACTGAAACTCCTACTACCAATAGACTACCAGCGGCAAATTTATTTTGCCATTTTCCATTGTCATCTGACATATGGCATAGAATTATGGGGTCATGGTCCCAACTCAAAGGGTGTTTTCAAGATGCAAAAAAGGGCAATTAGAATTATTTCAGGTTCACACTCAATGGACAATTGTAAACCTCTTTTTATAAAACTGGGTATTATGGCCCTCTATATGATCATTATATTTATAAAGGTGTATGTGAAGTGAAAGAAAACCTAAGGTCATTAGAGACAGGAGCCAGCTATCAACACCACTTCACAAGAAAAAGGGGCAATTTAGTGGTGCCTCACTTTAGACTATCCAAAAGTTCCAATTGTTTTAATGTACTTAAACTTTGATTTTTTAATATACTGCCCCGAGAGGCTAGGTTTCCAAGCCTGTCTAGGTTCAAATTGACCTTAAAGCACTGGCTTTTGTGTAAAGCATTCTATTCATTGCAGGAATTTGAGGAGTGTGATACTTCAGATCTCACATTTTAATTCCTGATTTCCTTTTATATATTTTTTCATTTGTGTTCTTACTTTTTATACCTCTGACGATGACCATTGCATTGTATTGCTTAATGTCAAATAAAAATTATTATTATTATTATGTGAATTCTTCACTTCTCAGCCTTTTTAAGGGCTGGGAAACATTCACCTATCCCGGGTGCAAGGCACCAAAGGAATTAGGCTCAAGTACTGTTTTAATGTTCATTTAAAAATCTTCGTACTAAGGAGCACGTGTTAATTATTAAATTTAAGGGATCAAAAAGCAGAGATATCTATGGTCTCTCCAATAATATTATAAAGGCCATTATATAGCAAATCTCCCTTCCATTGTCTGTGGTCATCAACTCTTGCTTCCAGTCAGGACATTTCCCTGATGTTTTAAAATATTCTAAGGTGACACCTATTTATTAGAGGGGTGATAAAAATGACCCTAAGAATTATCGCCCCATCTCTATTATTCCTGTAATAGGAAAAATCATTGAGGCTACAGCTAGTGCTCAAATACTCGTATATCTGGAAAGAAATAACTTACTCAGTTCACTCAGCCACAAGGGTCTGTTTTCAGTCCATTATTATTCCTACTAATGATCAATGACCTGCCAAGTAACATATCTATATGCTGATGACACTACATATCTTAGCAAGTGTGAGAATCCCTAGCAGGCACATGAAGAAGTAAGTGATGTGGAAGAGCAAGCCAGGTATTGGTTCTCAGCTAATAAACTACTAATTAACTGTGCCAAAACACAACATCTTACTTGTCATCTTAGAAATGTTGGTAAGTTGATAACTCTGTCAAGTTACTTGGATTCAATATTGATAGTAAACTTACCTGGAACTGTCACATTACTGAAGTCAGCAAAAAACTTTCCAAGTGTTTGTTCCTATGCAGGAGACTGAAAAACTGTGTTTCAGAGGAATATGTGAGGCTCACTTACTTTGCCTTCTTTCAAAGTCACCTAAACTATGGCTTACGGCTCTGGGGACATGAAAGTGGCACAAGAACTTTACTTTTAATACAAAAGAAAGCAGTTAGGATCATCTCAAACTCTGGCCATCAGGACCATTGCCGTCCACTCTTTGTGAGATTGAGTGCAATGACAATATTTAGCTTGTACATTTATCATTGTTTGACTTATGTAAAAGAAAACCTTGATAAATTAAGACTGAGAAGCAGTGTTCATGGAGATGACACCAGACGTAAAAACACCATCGACATAATGCATTGCAGGTTGTCTAAAACATTTAACCAGGCAGATTACCTGGCGTTAAAGTTTTATAATAGATAACAACAGACTGCAGGGTTGGTTGACTGCAATAGATTTAAAATTGTAATTGAGGATTGGTTTAAAAACAACCCACTGTACTCTTTAGATGAATACTTTGACTTGAATTTTACTGATGTGCAATTTCTGATGTGATATATGGTTTAATGTATCAATGAATGTGTACCTATAGGTATAAATATATTTATTGATCTCTTATTATATGACGACATCTATAGCACTATGTAATGCTCTGTGATGAATAAAGACTATTATTATTATAAATGTACAATAATCCAAACAATGCACAGGACTCCATATTGGCAGCTGCCTGAACCTCATGTTCTATAATCACATCCTTCTATGAACATTACTCATTTAAATATGTAATCCCATTGACCGTCTTAATAGCTGTGCCACTGTTGTGCTTAAGCATCTACTTTTCAACATGTCATAAATAGCAGGCATATTTATTTGTTGGAGAGAATTAAGCCTATTATGAACTAAGGGCTTCCCATTAAACTTTATTTGGTCACATTACTGGAATTTGTCAACAAACAGCTAGAATACTCACCATCACTCGACCTCTTTCTTTTCTTTCCCTCCATCCTGGCTCTTGCTTGCTGGGTAATTTTTGGGTGGGTGGGAGTGAGGATGGTCAAAGTTAGGGAAGATGTACCGGGGAATGGGAGGTGGAAGGTATAGAAGGAATAATAGATGTCGCCTTGGTGGTGCAATTCATCGTGCAATGAAAGAGAAAAGTAATGCGTGAATCTACTATAAGGCACATTACAATGGATAATGGAAACTGCTGTAAAGTTGCATCCTACCATCAACTTTGTAACTTATTTCTGTTTGACCAACCATGTCAGATGCATTCACCATATTGAAATTCATATGCAAATCTTTTAGTACCTATGTGTTCACTGAATGAAAGATTGTAAAGGACCATGCACCACTCAAAACAAATTTCACATACCTGCATGGGGTCCTTCACTGCTCTCAGCCTCACAGAAGTCGGACTTCCAATCCACCCAACACTGAGGATAAAAAAATTAATGGAGCCATTCTTGTAAATCAGCAATGACAATCATACAACAGCACAGCAGAAGTTGAAAATATTCATTAAGTTAGTTACCTAAACCACTTTCCCATAGTTTTGTGAGCTCCTGTGGCACACGAATTGAGGCGCTCTGTCAGCTCTCCCCACATCTACTGCCTAGTAGCAGTGTCTTGGCCACCACAAAACTGGTTTCAAGCCAGTGCAGGGTGTGACTCCATGAACTCCAGCATCAATATAGGTACATTGCTCTGGAGACACCCTTACAGTGGCTACTGTCACAATTTCTCCGAATTTCCATTTCTGAAAAAAATCAGAGACTTACTATAAATTAATAGCATGATATGGTTGATATCAATGTCAATAGAGAAACAAGTTATAATGAACTTGCAGCTTACAAACCTGCAACACGATTATGCCCCAAGAGATCCCTCATTTAAGTTCCATTACATTGACTATAATTGAATAATTGTATGGTCAATATCTTTCAATGATGACATCTGCTTAGAATCATAACGATGTCACCACAGGATATTCCCTAAAATCTCACATTAAGTATACACACCAAGGAAATGAAGAGCACTGGACGATTTAGGCACTACACAATTCTTCTACTAGTTCGCTACAGAAGTAAATAATATGGCCAGGATGCACAACACAACAATGCACAACAACTGTGAGTAGAAATAGATAAATGATCGTGTCTTTGACAAAAAGTAAATTGCTAATTGATTTCCTGACCAAGCAATCCAGCATAGCATTTTTTCCGTTCATGATGCAACATTTACCATAAAACACAAACTTTCCATCGACAACAGCTATTATACTGGCAAAGTTTGTAGCGGGAACATTAAATGATTGTGCATAAATGAAATACAACATTAATTTATGCCATATTCATTCAAACGCTAATTCCTACTGCTCCCATTTGCACCCATGCAAGGCCCACAGTGATAGATACGTCCTTCTTCTGAAATACGTGTTTTGTTATAATTAAGCGCGACTACTCGCGATCATGTGTAGACAAGAGCTCAATAAAAGTCAAAGACACGAACCAACGAATTAACGGCAAATAACAACAACGGGAGTGACACATAATACAAATAAATGAACAGGTAGCTTACCTTCCTGTGATCTATTATCCATGTCAAAAGAGGCGGTACCGCACGCCGGCTCAGAAATTTCATTGGCTGAAACAGTGACGTCATCATTTTCTTCGGCTCTCTTTGGCAAATTACTGCGTCGCTGCGGGAAGCCTTCCGAATTGAATTCGGGCTAGTCGAAAGTGCTTACGCGGTCGCATAGAAGCGCACTTTCGGCAAGACTTCAGGAGGTTCGAATCCGTTTCCGAAACTGGTTTCGAATTTACGTAATAGCCGTTCCGTAAATATATTAGAACGGCGATTATCCGTGTCCATTGAGAGGGAAGCCAAATCGGATAATCGAATCGACGGATAATAATCCGATCACGTTCACCTGTGCGGCAATTGTGGCCTCATCGTCGTGCCTTCTCGAAGCCTTTCGCGAATATAGTGATGTAACGCTCGTTTTACTATGACGTAATTTCGCTTACCACACAGTCGTTCGTTCTATTTACTTCTCCGTAACATTTTACCGGTAAAAATTTGAGCCCGTGGGTTTCGTGCGATAAATACGCTCCATCAATACTATCTGGAATATTCGGTTCGATTACTTTTATTAGACGCACAATCCGTTCCGTTTACACGTAGGTACCTACTCGTGATATTTGCCCATGCATAGGAATTTAAAGTCGTTATCGCAAAGCGACCAGATGCGCGCGAGCAGATGCGTGAACACATTCACCATTACAATTGCATCGAGTAAACATACAAATTTGCACAAATGCGTGTCCAGAAAAGAGCCCTTGTTCAAATTTGGATACCTAAATTGTTCACGCGTCTATCCATCCACGAACTACCACGTAGCTCGGGTACATGCATCGTGTGAGCACGCCTATACAATGCTCATATTGTGAGAAATTTGACGTGGCCGATTGGCAAAATTTGCTTCACTTTCTTTTTAACTTCTGAGACCCACGTCAAGGTAGCTGCACAAGGTACTTGCACAACTGCAGCCCCTAGGTGTTTGATTCCTTCGCACGAAGCCTTATCAAACCCAGGAACATGTCTCATCTGCGGCAATTAGTGGTTCCCCCACCCCGGGAGTTTGGAATCCATTATCTTGGAGCGTACTCAGCCTGCTCTCATAGTAAACAAGTCAAGGTCGCTGATCAACACAACACAGTTGCTCGTATTACTACGCTCCACTGCGAGCGAAAACCTCCCTTGAATGCCCATTCAATTGCCTCCAACCTATCGAAAAAATCTTACCCGAAACGCTTCCTCTTTCCCGAAAAATAAGACCTTTTATTTTTTAAATGTAATGCTGAAGGGAGCTTGGTAAATACAAAACAACCGTAAAGCATTGCATGTACGGTCACTCACCCGGGCCAAGCTAACACCTAGCAGTAATTCCGGAGACTCACTAATATGCAACATTCACTACGTTTACCAATCGAAAGCAGAACTCGGACATGACTCGGACCGATCTGAACATTCTTAGGCCGTTTTCGAACTTGGCAAATCTAGCATCTTGCCTTGAAACCTAGTACGCATCGAAAGCTATGACGTCATGGACAAGTCATCACCAAGCGCTTGTTCACTAGCTATCGAGGAAAGATACCAAGTCAACGAAAAAGGAGACTTGCTATGCTTGCTAGGTTTTAAGTTCGAACTCGGGGTGTGATAATATGGGCTTGTACGGAAGATAGAAGTGAAGAAACTTTCAAATGGATACTATTTTATCATTACTACGTATAATTGTGTGATATTTATTATTTTTTTGCGGAAAAATTGATGAATTCGTTATATTTAAAGGCTTTTCAAATGTGAATATACTGATAAAAGATAGTTGTTTATGTGTGTTGTAGTAAGACCTAATAGTTGTGTGAATAATTCCATACATTGTAAATGTACCATCCTTGTTTACTTCATTGAACCTACAAATTCTATCTTCCTTACTGTGGAAGGAAAAGAAATGAAATAACGATGAAAGAAATTATATGAAAGAATTATGATCCGATGGAAAGTACTCTAAGGTAGCCATAATTTCATTGGCAGCATTATTGTTAGCTAACGAACATAATAATTGTTAATAACGTTAACATTGGAGAGGTTTTCACAGCATTCATCAAAGAAGTGGGACAATAAACCTTTAGAGTAAATGTAATTTGTTTTCAGCTTAATTATGTTAGTTACAACGCGCGTATTTATCAGTCAACAGTCAGAGATCATAGGTAGTTAGATCGGAGTGTAATGCATTCATATATTGTTACGTGTTTTTTCATACAGGCAAAAAATATTACGATGCCTTTTTTTGCACAAAGACGTTGATTGTGGTGAAATACAGTGAGCGATATGTCGTCCACTTTCGCAGCCCCAAGTAATCGAATCATATTAGTTAATCACCATATTATGGTATATGAGAATTATTTTATTCATAAGCAATAAGATTTTAAAAATAATATTCTCTGTTACTTTGCCGTACAAGGTTGGGAAGCATTTTAAAGAAGTAATCGACTTCCATCACCCACAATAATTATGGACACGGATAGCGCTTTTCGTATGTTTTACGAAATGAAGGCCGCATGGTGTCTCTTCCACCGTAAAAGGGCTACGAAAGTGTCAAGTCCAGATTCTACCCGGTCGGTCTTGGGATCAAGTTAACTTGATATCAAGTTAACTAGGCGTTTGCCAAGTTCGAAAACGGCCTTAGCCAGCTGTCTCGCCTGGTTTACCAATGCGAAATCGATTGAAATATCAATTTGAATCGGTTAAAATGGAATTGAAATCTCAGACTGGCAGAGAAAGCGGGCCGAGTCAGCCCGCTTCTCAAATCGATCCCACGAGCCCGTTGCGTTTACCTTACCGAGCGGAACCGGTCAAACCGATCTGGGTTCGATTGGTAAACGCAGTGATTGTCATCTGCGCAGTTGAAAGGCCTGCAACAGAAACACCTTATGTGTGGGAAAAATGTAGCAATTTCGTCGACATGAGCGCGACCGCTGGCTGCGACTGCGATTCATAAAATGTCCGTTTTGCGAACCGTCAAGCTGGGAGGCATGGAAGGATTGGGCGGGGAAGGAGGTGTGGGAACGATTGTATGTATGCACCACCGCCTTCTAGCCCATGTCTTGAGGAAAGAAGCATGCATGTTCAACCGGCTCCGAAAGTTAAACACAAGCTTAACTAGTCTTTCGCAGACCTAAATGTTACAACGAAATGCCAGCTTTAGCTCCTTGAATGTATCCGATGAGAGAAAACTAGAGCTATCGGACCATGTAGATGAGAATGTCTTCTTCAAACTACCGAATTTACCTGAATATAAGATCCCCCTACTTTCCCGAAAAATATGTTTCAAAAGTAGGGGGGGTCTTATACGGGAAGGATAAGCCAGATACAGTTATGTAACACGACTATTCGAAATTCTAAGCGCGTTCAAACTCATCGCAAAACAAATTTGCACTTCATTTGCAGTCAGTTTGCACAGTCAAATCATGCTCATCAAGCCGACTTTCCGACGCTCTGATTCCGGGGCTCTCCCACCTGTTTTATATTTTTCCTGGAATTTGAGCCTCAACAGTGGGGGGGTCTCATATTCAGGTGAATACGGTACAAGATATGTCAGCACCTTTGGGGGTCCTTAACACTATAGATATACTATTAGAAAATTGCAATAAGTTCACGGCTGTATAGAAGGCGCGCAAGACTGGACCCCGCCACGCGATCGGAAAACTGAATTTATTTTCGGTTTCGCAGACTTTCTCAACGGTTTCGCATTCTGAAAGCTCTAGTAAATTTTGTGATGCAAGTTACTTACGGTTCTTCCGTGTCCCTCATATTTAAAAAATAAAGCAGAACAGCAGCGTCAAATAAGGTCCACTATTTTGTCCTATCGAAAGAGCATATATCTCTTTAGGTCATTTAGAATTAGAACATGTCAATGACTAAGGTTGGTTCTTTCGAATGATGTAAATTTATGTTTCATCAAGCTTCTATAAAAGCTTCTGCAACCTGTTTATGTTGGCGATTTTCAGCAAAAACTGAATTCTGTTTTTTTTTTGCATATTTTCTTCAACTATAAGCCCTCGTTTAATGTTAATGCGAAATAAATATGCAAAATGAAATCACACATCTTATGAACCAATAAATGGAAAGTCACTCTGCCAAGTTTCAACTTCCAGACAAAAAAAGTCCATTTTTGGAAATTTGACGAGCTTTTTTTTTGTTTCACCCCACTGTGCGGCGATCGATCGATGACCAATGTTTTGCAGGCTGCCTGAATTTTCTAAAATAATTCAAAATATTCTTACACAAATGACACGTATACAATTACTCTGGTTCCTCGTAATGTTGAGTCAGCCAGGAAAGTTATTGCCAGCCTGCCAGGGTGGTAGGGCTGCCACTGTAGCGACCACAGCGGCTGGGTTGTTTGTGTTTCACCGTTCCTCCGCGAGAGCGTCGCCTTGCGTCCCATACGGAAAACGGTGGGTTGGCGGAAGTCTGTATTACTACGCGCTTGAGCAACTCGACGAAGAAAAAGGATACCCAACTACAGCATGATGGTTTTTTTCTGTCGCCTAGTGCCTTAGAATTAAATAGTAAATTGAGTTTAGAGGATTTTGCCTTCTCATTAGTTCAGCTTCTCATCAGCGCCTCTTAAACTGTTGTCCTCGACGTGATCAAAAGCTTTTTGTGGACTAATCAAGCGCGAGTGATTTTTACCACCACTGGGCCCGAAAGAATCGCCCGGTGTATTTAAATATTATTTTTATGAGCTTGTGGTAGGATGGATGCCGAAAATAGTGCAGTTAACCGCGTAAGTGTGCGCGCCTACCCTTTTGGCCCGAGTTATACGGCCCTGCGGTTTGTCCTGTTAGAGGGGCAATTCCATTTATGTGAAGTTACCTATGATGCCACGAAGTTTTTCCTAGTCATCAGCCAGCTCGACAGTTGGTACGTGGCCGAGGACATTGTTATTAACCCATTACAGGAAGGAAAGTACGCGAAAAGTAAGGAGGAACCAATGCGGCGGCTTTCCGCGTCGTGCAAGTAGGCATTCGGCAGCTCCTCAAACACGAGGAAATGGGCAACCGGAGGCCGTCACAATACCTCCACTACCTCCGAATCCTCGGAATTACATTGGAAACAGGGTTGCCATCATTCAACAGAAATCCCAGCCAATGAGAACTCATAATACTCGTCCATATTCTCGTTTATTCGGAAGTAATAAATAAATCCACAGATGGTGGCACTGGACCGTAAGAAAATAGCAGCTGCAACGACATCCAACCGAAGATAAACGAAGTTGACCGGCGATTACCGACACACAATCTTGTCGACGGCTCAAACCACGCTGATTTTAAGTCACAAACTCATATTACCAGAATTGCGATGAACAAGAAGTTGATTTCTGATTGGCTTTTTTTGCTTTTAAACCGCAAAAATCCCGCAAAATAGGCAATATAAATAATTTTGTTGCCAAAATACGTTAGGAAGAGGTAAATATTAGGAGTCAGGACCAATCTTTCATTTCGTAATTCGGGAGTTTTCAAAAATCAGGAGTTCGCTCATTAGAGGTACATATTTCCTAATGCATTTATACAGGGATTTGGCGGGACAACTGACATTTGTTCGTTCATCGGAGTCTTTCGTTCTGCGAGAGTTCGTAAGGTAGAGGTTATACTGTGCTACTACTACTACTCCAGGTGGATGGTCGGCGAGTGTCAAAAAGTGATCCTACCAAAAGTTACCCTTCAATTTAGTCTATACAATATAGTCTTATATTTTAACAGTGATGTGTCAAAAATTTCACTTGAGGAGGGAGGGGGGCTGTGTTGCATGTTGAGGATAACCAGGGAAGAGTGGGAAGAGTCCTGCCCACTGGGCAGAGAATGGGGGCCAGGCTGAAAATTTGGAGCATGTTCATGTATTTTGGCAGTTGAGAGCACAGTTGAAACTAGTAAAGAAATTATCTTCGGCATTGCCGAAGCTAAAATACCCTACACCACCACTTTCAATTTTGTTTAAGAAAAAACGTGGTTTATGTCCGATCCAACCCATTTGAGAACTGTGGACTACTGGAGACTAATGACCCAAAATTCAGCTCGATATATCAATTTTTACGGCAGTTATCGTGCAAAGAGACGGACAGACAGACGAACATAGCTAGATTGACTCATGCTGATCATTTCTATACATACCTTTTCTGTACTTGCCATGCCTCCTTCAATGTGTTACATTTCTGCTGTGACAAAATCAATATACTCTACCCACGTAGTGGTGTCGACGTATAAAAATAAGGTCACATACAATATTTTTTTAATTTTAGCTGTGCTAATACTTCTAAGAGATGGAAAAACCCACCATTTTCCAATGTTTTTAAAAATTACAAACATAACTACTTACTGAAAACAGCTGTGAAAATTAAAGAATCAATTAATTCAAAATTCATAGTTTAATGAAGTTAAGTTATGCAAAAATATAGATAAAAAATTGGGAGTCGATGGTGGAATTTGGACTCAACTCGGATTCATTGATGTGGAGCTTCCATAGTGCTTGCTGAGAATCAATGTACGCAACTCAGTCATGTGTTTGAGTTAAATGGTATCGTTCAAATTGACAATTTAAATACAAGCTACAGATATTATCTCTGGCTGTGTTTACCTGAAAAGCTTTGTACTTGATGAGTTCTTTGATGCGATCCACGATGAAGAAGTGCTTATCATCATCATAATATCCAACGTCCCCAGTATGAAGCCATCCATCTTTATCTATTATATTAAGGGTGGCATCATTGTTACCCATATATCCCCTCATTGTCATTGGTCCATGGAAGCAGAGTTCACCTTCTTTGTTTGGCCCAAGTGCTTTCCCAGTTTGCAGGTCAACAACCTGTGAGTGAAAACACATCTCATGGAAGCCATCAAACACATATTCATGAAATAACAAAAGTTCAAAGATGAATAACTCATATGAATCATAAATTAGTCAATATATCGTTTAAATCTGCAAAGAAAAAAAATCATAAAAAATCAGTCTGTTTTCTATGAAAATATCAACAGCCTGTAATGTTTCCAAAGACTTAACAACTGTGGAAGAATCTGGCACCTCAAGTCCACATGCAAGGAAGGTATGAGAGAATACCACAAGGAAAGAGTATCATATTAAATTGAGTCTGAGGATGAACTTCAGCATTTGATCATTTTTTTCAGATGATTTTGGCCTTGTCTTCTTCACAGTGAGGAGTTCTGGGCAGTCAGGAGATTTGAGACCTTGGGCAGCAAATACTAAAAAAACTGGTGAAGTCAAGGAAATGAAAATTTATACGGCCTCTTCTATATTAGCTGAGCGAGAATTAGGCAATGGCTCCCACTTTTATCACCTTAAATTGTGAGAGACATACACCACATTGCATTCTTATCCCACCCTGCTCATTAAGCCAAAGGTAATATGTATATGTATGAGGTTGACGTTTAATGTTGAGGGTGTTGGGTTTATTATATATTATTTTTGGTTTGAAATAGAAGGCCCTCATTATTTGGGAGAGAATGGTATGCTGTGTTGGGTTATCCCCAGCCCATCCAGATGATAACATTAAAACTTACGGGCAGAGTTCAAGGATTCAGAAACCAAATTTTGGACTTTGGAAAAAGAAAAAAATTTATCTTGAGTCATTTAATGGAGGCACAGTAAACCTTAATTTGAAAAGCATTGCAATACCATATTTCTGGTTACATTTGCTTTCAAAAGCACATTGGATGAGGAGCCATGCATAATACATTCATCACATACAACACTTTTTCATATCTTTCAAAACCACAAGATAAATTTTTTTAATAATAGCTCCCCAAATGGAGAAAAAAAATAAAGTCCAAAAATGGCAGATTTGGAGCAACCTACCTTGTTTCCAACAGTCATATTTTACCTGGTCAGTGGAATATGAAAATACAACTTTATTTGGCTCCTAAGTTTCAATTTCTACATTTATGAATGAATTCTGCAAGCCATATAATTACAATAGCTCCTCTTGCTTCAGAAAAAAAGAGTCTGAGAGCCCTTTTAGGTGGGAAAGCCTGCGCAGTCATATTTCAACTATAAAAAGGTCGATTTTAATATTGAAGACATTTTTGTTTGCTTCTAGATGAAAAAGGGTTAGGGCGGCAGGCACAAAAATTTGAAAAGTTATTCTCCTGCCACAGTGCTTTAAGTGAAAAATCTCAGATTTTCTCCTTTGTGTCAGTTTGTCAAATAAAATACCAGTAGTCTGTGGGAAAAAAGTATTCCTTCATGTTCAATTTCAGCAACAAAAGAATAAAACGAGAAAGGAAAAAATAAAGGAATTGTTTTTGAGTCTTTGAGGAATAATACACATTCATTATGGCCCTCTGTAATATAGTTCCTGAGGTATCAGAAGTGAGCAAAAATCACAATTTCAAAACTTTGTGTGGGAAAAATGGCTTCCATGATAAAACAAGAATGGAAAAATTTTTCAAATCATTGCATTCAACCACAAATACATGGTATGAGAGCGCAATAGATACATTTTTCCCGAAATATTTAATTAACTAATTTACTCCTCATTGCATTATTTCAAATGTAATGATCATGATAAAAGGACAAAGGACCAAGCATGAAAAAGTGATTTCCTTTTTTTTCAATTCACCTCAATGTTCCAACCATTTGAGCCCTTTTAGGCAGCATTACATCATACTTTATCAATATTGTCTGTGAATGTTAAACCAACCTGTACTCAAAGTAATTTTGCCATTAATGAAAAATTACATAGTACATCCTTAAATGTTGTTCCAAAACACTTATTTCCTTGCCACCTAATTAAGGCAAAGAGAAAGTATTCTCACCTTGCACTGAGTCCCAGGAATAAGAACTCCAACAGATCCAGTCTTTTTACCTTCCAGTGGAGTAATTAATACACCAAGAGTTGACTCAGTTAGGCCATAGCCTTGGCGAAAAGAGATTGGAGGAGCACCAATCCTTGCACGATGGCGATTGAATATCTGCACTACCTTTTCTTCCGTGTCTTTCCCCAAAGGCGCTGCCCCACAAAATATTTCACAGACACTAGATAAATCATACTTTTCAACACGTGAGTCTTTGGAGAGAAAAACAGCTAGGGGAGGAACCAAAGCCAGGGTTGTTATCTGAAAATTGCAAAAATAAATAAAGTATGATTCTTACAAAATGCCTGGGAATGCTGAAAATGTTGCAAAAAGAAAGGTTAGCAATCTCTTACCACAACTTTCAAAATTTTTCCAACATAAAATGGTTCTTCATAATAAGGAGAACTTAATGAGGGGGAAAATGAAGGTTTATGCAGTAACAACTAAGGCAGAACACTTAACATTGTAAGAACATCAAAAAGACTTTAGAATGGTTTTCAAATGGTTTAACCCTTTTAGTGCGGCAGGACGATATATCAGCTTTGGCATCTCAGGCGTAAAGTGCGGCGGGCCGATATATCGGCTCATAGGCAAAATATTGTTTAACTTTTGCACCCAAATATAATTACAATTATTTTTTGTACGAAGTACAAGCATTTTTTTATTATTACCTAATTCAATGCATACGCAATAAGAAAAACTGCATATGCATATTTTAAACAATAACTTTATAATATTTATTTTCCTAGAGTGATACATTTCATTCTAGTTACCCTCTGCATTTCTCACTAGAACCGCTGGCAGGGGTCAGCACTAAGAGGGTTAAGGTCCAAATTTGTTGTAAAAAGACCAATAAATGACCAAAAGAGTATTGAGTCAGAGATCTGTTGGTTACACTTTATGTTAACCCAGCAGATGTTTTTGAGATCCAGATTGTATCATAGATTTCCACGACTATTTTCCCAGACTTCATAAAGAACGCATCCGATTAATGAATATAGACCTCCATAAATTTTATAACAGGTCTTAAAAGATGTGAAAGATGATGTCATCAATGCATCTTCCAAGGCTAATTGACAGTGAAGTGAAAGTCTACCTTCCTGTGAACCTCTACTATGCCTTATTTCACTGCCTATCATGGTGAACTACCTTTTGGTAGTCAAAATTTTATCTCGATCAAAGCTGTATATTCTTCATTTGACCACCACTGAGAGTATGCACCAATAGCCATTGAAATGTTCCCATATGCATTCTTTTATACTAAGCCATCAGATTTTTGTTTTGCATTGAGCACTTTTTTAAGAGGTTTTGAAGGCAAATATTCATTCATAGTCATCAAACAGTATATTTCCTAATTTTTAATTATCAGTACATATCTATCTCCTCACACTCTCATATACGGCTCAATCCTAAGATTTTTTGGCTGCAGTCCTCCATCCTTCCTTATCTAATAAATACTTCCATCTCTATTTGTCCTTTGCATTCATCACCTAGGGCATTTTCCTCATCTTTTCCTTTTATTATTTTCCCCCACCAACTGATTGCACCCCACATTATACCTAATCCATCTGGTTCTTTTGTATGTTAATACCTTTTGTATGATAATCCACATGTATTTATGTAACCTTTTATATGATATTTCTGGCTAGGGCTTTAGGTTACTAGTTTGGAGCATGGATTGGGGCACCCAAAAAAAATTTTTTGGGACTGTTTTTAATAATTCAGAGCTTGAGACAGTGCCCCTAGATTGATTGGTCAAAAGATGAAATATACCCACCAATATTTTTACAAAATCTTTCATTTATTTGAAAGATATAAATACCTTATTTTTAAGGTCACTATTTTATAGATTTTAGTTTTCCTAAACGTAGTGCTGTAATTTACACATATTAAAAATAGCTCAATAAAATAAAAAAGGATTATTTTAATTTTGATTCAACACTAGTATTTATTTTTGCATGTACTATTACATTAATAAACATATTCATCTTTAGGTAATAAATCTGAAATAGATTTGAAAAATACTGTTTTGAGGAAATATTATTTAACATCCACTTTATGGCTCAAAAAAAATAAAATATTACAACTAGCTCCAATTTAGAACTAAAATATTTACAGAATTATTCTTCTACTTACCAAAGCAAACATATAAATTACTTTATCTGTAGGAATACTGATGTCGTGGTGAATAGACATGATCTACTTGGGCGATTTTCTCCTCATGAATTTCGTAAATAGGATTTCAATCTTTTTAGGGTTGAAAATGAACGTTCAGCCGCACAAGTTGTTACTGGGAGAGTTGAAAAAATATTCAATAAAATGAATATATTGGGATAAAATTCACCATTGCATTCTCCCAGAGCTTCTATGGCACAAGATGGACGATCAATTTTGTCTCTTTTTGTCCAGTATATTTTTCATAGGTCAAACTCTGCTTCTTACACAGAAAGATCAACTTTTTTACAAAAATTTTTAAACTTTCAGCATTTAATGAAACAAAAGATGTACAGCAGACTGATGGTAACAATGAATTTAAACTGGAAACACTTCTTTATGGTCGAGGAATCTATCTTTTAACTGTTGTATAAAATCGTCAATGAGTGGAATGGCGATTGCGAAACGAAAATAAATGCCTGGCTCATCAGTCTCCACGTTGCAGCGGTGACGTTGTGGAGGGTTTCGTCGGGGAACCTTGATTTTTTCTTCAAAATCAACCATAATTGCTTCAGCATTTTAAAAAATTTTGGAAAACTCATTTTCAATGTTACTCGCATATTTTCGAGGCAATTAATGATGTTTTCAACGTGATCAGTGACTAACGACAGATTCTCCGTTTATCAGAGTTCTTACGAAAGGAGAGGCTTTGGATGAGGTATCTGCACCCGAATCTTCACTTATCTCTTCCAAAGTTTCGAGTATGGGTTTAAAAAGCCCTTTGAATTTTAGAAGAGCATTATGATTTTCAACCCATCTCGTTTCACACATTGATGCCGCGGTGGTTGCGTGACAATCAGAAACAATAGATTTTATTTTTTTTCTCGCAGAAAAACCATCCTTTTGGGAGAACTCTTTGAAAAATTTTATTTCACCAGTGAATTTTAAGGAAGAGGACGCCTCGGCAGCTTAACTGGTTAAAGCACTCGGCCGGAAATCGAGGGATCCGGGTTTGTATCCCTGTCAAGGCGGCTGATTTTTTTCTCTGTGGAATTTCGCACAATAGTGCATTGTGGGTGACTCCGTAAAAGTGGAACCCTGTGGCTTGTCCCGGATAGCTTAAAATCTGTATACGTACGTTATTAGAAAAATCCCATTCGGAACCTGACTGTCGATAAAGTAGCTGACGGTGCCCTTCAGTGGCAGGAGCTACCTTCTGCCGCAATCAGAGTGCATGGGTAATGTAGTTAGTAAGTCGGGAGACGAAATAGGAGCATGTAAATGGAGCCTTTGTAATATGATATGCCGCGATGGAGTTACGAAAAACACGCCATTAGCGAGTGGGCTCTCCATCTCACTGATAAATTCCTTAAAAAAGTGTTGCAATGTTGTCTCGTGACGACCAAAAAATCTTACGTAAGTTAGTTATGGACCCCCTGCTCCACTAACGTGAACCCTTTGAAACCGCCCCTGACTGATAGTTATCGTCACTGAAAGTATGTAATAAAGAAATAACTGTAATAAAATATGTTTAATTGAGTTATTAATTTATTATGCCAGGTGTTTCTTTCAGCACCGTGCTAACCGCTAATTTAATTCTTTAAATCGTTAAAAAAAGCTGTTTCATTTCTGTCTCCAAATTTCGGGGGGTGTTGCACCCCCCGGACCCCCTCGCCCCCCTGCTTGCTACGGCCTAGTTATACCAGTTATACATAGGTTGATCATTATAAGTCTTCATTGGTCAAAAGAAGAAAGAATTTTTTCGACTTATACTCAATTATAAATGGTACCTCCAATTTTTTTTCTCATTTCATTTTCATCAAAATAGTTCCATAATATGCTTGGGTCACACTGTGTGCATGCTTAGGTCACTTTTTTCGCACTTCATTCATACTTCCAGCGTATTTTTCAGCTCACTTCTTGTACACGATATGCACCATCTATTTTCACCTGGAAAACTACTCTCGATTGGATAGTCTGCATGTGCCTCATATCTCGTGTTCTTATCATGTGCTAATGTATGCTGTTGAGAGCAAGTGGTATTATCACCAATAACGCACACCAATAAGCTATAACATCAACCAAACGGATGGTGGAGCTAGCCCGTGACAGGAAGTGTAATCAAGGAGAGCGTGGCTTGGTGATTTTTTTGGACCCAAAGAATGTGTAAATAACCAATATCGTGCAGAAAACCATTTATAAATATGTAGACAATTCAAAGTAACAACAAAAAATTGGATGGTAAAGAATGAGATAAAAATTGTGGAGAAGAGTGGGTGCGAGAATTGCGAGCATTTGCGAGGGGTGACAAATACCCTAAGTCGGGGGGTGGCGAACCTATGGCACGCGTGCCCAAAGTGGCACGCGGAGCTGAGAGGGCGCTAAGGGATACCTCTATCTCACTCGATGGGCTGGCACGCGAGTCGAGCGAGTATACTCTTATATTTCATAGACTTTGGAACTCAATCACCAAAAGGTTCGCCACCCCTGCCCTAAGTACACCACTTGGTAGAACAAATGAAAATGTCTCTTCTTGAAAAAAGGAGCCTCAAAGTGAAAGAAATAAAAACTTAAACCCAATAAGTGCTGCTCCCTAATGGAAAAATGCCATCCTGGACTCACACAGAACAAAGAATAAGTTCAAGGAATGCTACCTAAAATAAACTCGACAGATTACTGACTCATGCTCTCAACAGCTTATTTATGCCGACCAGTAAATAGAATTTTGTAGCAGAGGAGTGACCAAATTGGTGCACTCCAATTGAAACATTGATACTTTAGCCTGACAATCAGGTGACTGCTAATTGAATGTTTTCATTGAAAGCGAAACAGGTTATCATGAGTTTTCAGCTCTTCTTTATTGGATTATTTCCATTAAAGTAATTTTGTTGTGGGATTGAAATAATAAATGTAAAGCATGCTCACCCGGTGTTCTTCGATGGCTTTGAGAAATACTTCACGTTTGAAGCTCTTCATTACCACAGCTTTCATTCCCAAAGCAGTCATACGAATTAGACCTAACAGTCCATAAGCATGAAAAAATGGCAGGAGGGCCAGACATGTTCTAGTCTTATCTTCAGGCTCCATCAGTTTTAAATACCTTGATGAGACAAGTAAATTCTTATATCAGACACAAAATTGAATAATGCAGGTTATGGTTTAATAATAATTTCTATCACTCAGTCTTAAGCCAAGCAGTGGCTCACTTTTAAGCGCCAAGAGATGCGACAAACATGGAAGTCTTGTTGTAATACAAAAATGATTTCATGCTAGAACTCATAATTTTTAACGCTTTTACAGCGCAAAATGACTGAATTTCTCAAGTTAGGTCTTTGATACTTTAATTTAGGAATTATTAGGCGCAGCAAGTTCAGAAAATGATACTTAAGAAACATTAAGAAAACTTTTGAATGCATCCATAACTTAAAAAAAAACTAAAAAAAAACTTTAGGATAGGCTCATAACTTTAGAAAAAATATTAGAAAACTTAAGCCTGGGCTTTAGCCTACCCCTTAGCCTTTAGCTTTGGCCTAAAGCTTGACTCATAACTTTATGAAAACCTTTCAAATTAAAAAATTAACTTTAAAATTTTAAAATTACTTTAGGAATTTTCAAAGTAAATTTTCCCTAGGGTTAAGCATGGATTTGGGATACGCAGCAATTCCAACAGTATTTTTAGTAGTGGAGACTATGTTTTTAGGATGAAGGAGGAGTGACTCGAGCGTAAACCCTGGGAAGGAAAGTGAAAACCCATTGCATGTAACGGTTCCCCATTCCCATCATCTATACTCTCTCTATTTATCTCCCTCACCGATTCATTTCTCTTTCGAATCGAACAGAGGAATGGTGTGCGAATCGAAATGACTGAAGCAGCCATGTTTCCAAACCGTGGAAATGGTCCCTGAGTCGTATTACCTCATAATACACGAATATTTGGCTGCATAATTTAAAAATCTAATGCTGAAGCATTGGGATGTAGCTTCTGTCACTGCCATATGACGATCTTTCACCGCCGTTGATGTATATGATCATCGAGGCAACATAACGCAACATGGCGCATAAAGGCAAAAATATTTCAGAATTGGGTTATTTAGTTGGGTTACTTTGAAAATTCCTATTTAATATACCGACATTCGCATTGATTCGCATAAAAGCCTTGAAAAATGCGTTTACATTGTCGCAAATGCAAAAAATGTAGGTTCCTATTCATTGCTGATGTAAATAGATACAAGCACCAAATACTTACTCAGCCATGTTCAAGTAGGTGAGAATATTGAGATGAGAGAGCATAACTCCTTTGGGAAAGCCTGTTGTGCCACTCGAGCTCAAAATAAATGCAACGTTGTTGGATGTGTTTACTTTGGGAAGGTCCTTCTCCATTGGAATGGAAGGAACGAATTTCTTCGCTGGGTTCAATAATTGAAAAATATCTTTCACCAGTCCATTGGAAGAGGAGACATTTGTTCCTTGATTTCCATTCGTTCCCACTGACATTTTTTTCATCACAATAACCAATTTAACAAATTCCAAATCTCTGGCTACTTCTACCACATTCTTCAACGTTGAATTAGACACAAATATTATTTTTGGCTTTGATATTTGGAGAACGTGAATCAATTCCGCTGGAAAAAAAGATTGTCAAATATAATTACTATGCAAGTTAGAATAATTATCAAAAAAGGTATATCAGAGACCAACAATACAGAATAGATACATTTGCACGCAAAATACGCCTGCAATTCAATATAAGAATATTGAATGAATTAATTCTGCAATGTAGTACGTGGTATAATATTCACATATATCCATATTTAGAGAATACAATTTCGTACGTTTACACTAGGTGTTTTAGGAATAGTGACCCTTCCTCCCTCTTCGCCAAACATCTTCAAGAGTGCAACCACACCAGTGATTTTTTCCCCGAAATCCTACATACGTACGACGTGGTACGATGGTACCGTCTCTCGAACAAATCGAGATAAGAAGGCACTTAGCAAACCCCTCTGTAATGAGCAATTGTTTCCACAGTCCTCTCCACTACTCTCTGAAAAATTAACCCTCGAAAAACCAACCCCCTTTCAGCCAACTGACCGCATCCTCATCTCCCTTACTTCCCTCATTCCTTTCCCACCCGACCCCCCCCCCTCACTCCCGCGTCCGTATTTCCCGGTGTCCCTCCGCCACGTCATGCTACTGTTGAACTGCTGCCTTACCCCCGCCCACACCCTCCATTTCCCCTCTCCCCCCATTCCTTCTGCCTTTTGTATTCAATGTAACAAGTTAGAACGGGTGGGCGGAGAATCGATCAAGTGAATAAATAGTTCTTAACCCGTGTATTCCTTTTCCATTCCCCCCTTCCCCCACACACTCCCTTACCCCCCTTCCTTCTGTCTTTTGTATATATACCTGTACTGTTTGGACTGAATTTTTGTACCTGATGATGCCGCAAGTCGGTGGAACGCGTCGTACCACACAAAATAAAATTCTGTGGAAAAGTACGAAATTCTCTAAATCTCTAAATATGAATACCATTAACTTCCAAGAAGTGAAGCCTGAAACTGTAGACTGTATTCACATATATCATTGGTAGAAAGGAGAATTGCGCAAGGAAAAGTAGCAGTTAGCAAGATAAAGGAACTGGTGACATCGGGTAATGTCAGTACAGATATAAGAAAAAGATTCGCAAAATGCTTCATATGGAGTATTGTACTATACTGATGCGAAACATGGACCTGGAAGAAGAGAGAAGAAAAGTACTTGGAGGGCTTTGAGATTTTGAGATGTGGCTGTGGTGACGAATGGAGAGAATTGGGTGGAAAGATAGAGTTGGGAATGATGAGGTGCTTGAGGAGTATTGGAGAAGAAGAAATGAGTATTTTTGAGAGAAATTAAAAAGAGGAAGACTAATAGGATTGGGAATATTTTAAGAAGGAATAGTGTTCAGAAATTAATTACAGAAGGGGAAATAGAATGGAAGAGAGGAAGAGGAAGGATGAGGCACGGAATGCTGACAGACATCACATAAGGATGGAGCTATGAAGAGATGAAGAGAGAGGTCCAGGATAGAATGCTGTGGTGGCAGTACCGTTGAAACCTGTCCAAGGACAGAATCACAATGATGAATGAACGGTGATATCATTGGTACGTACAGGGATGGCCTAGGAATTGTTTAAATGGGTATGCCCTGCCTGACAGCGGGAGTGGGGGAGCGGGGCTTCGAGTATATAGTTCGGGAAGGGGTGGCGTAAAAGGGCTGTTATTTTTTTGGCAAATATCTCGGAAAGTAATGTGGTAAGTGGTTGAATTTTTTATATCATAAGAAGGGTAAGATATGAAATCCTTCCCCTTGTTATAAGTGGCGTAGGAATTTTTGCTCATCTCCTCTCCTCCCCACGGAGCTCACTGGTGACTACAAGTGGAACTACAAGTGCTCGTGTCGTTCGTCTCGGGGTCCAAGTCTGCGGGAAGACCGTCCCATTTGGCTCCACCCTCCAACCCACTGATGCGAGCCTCTGACTACAGCATGGATCCTCCGTCATCGGGTTTCGTCGGTAAGGGTTTTTAAAACGTAAATTAGTAGTCTAACCCAAAAGTAATTCTTAGAAACAAATTTCTCGTATTTTTCTGGGCAATTAAATTTTACGATATCGCACTACAGGCGGAGAGCGAGGAAGAGCTGAAAGTGACACTGGAAGAAATGGAAGAGATTTTTGACACCCGGTATAACATGAAAATAAACAAGAACAAGACGAAAGTGATGGTGGTAAGCAGACACGGGACGAGAGTAGAGCTGGTTCTAGGATGAGAAGCACTAGAGACGGTGGACAAGTTTGTTTATTTGGGGAGCAAAATAACATCAGATGAGCCGAGCAAGAAGGAAATAGTAGGCCGCATTAACCAAGCCAAGTTAGCCTTCAACTAGAAAAACAAACTCTTTACTGCCAGCAACATTAATTTAAGGATTAGGAAATTGCTATTGAGGACTTTAATATGGAGCGTTCTGCTCTATGGTAGTGAGACCTGGACAATTGGAAAGAGAGAGAAGGAAAGAATGGAGGCATTTCAAGGGTGGTGATTTAGGAAAATGCTGAAAATATCCTGAGTGGCAGGAGTCAAGGAAAGAGGAGGTGTTTAAGAGGATAGGGGAAAGACGGTGCCTACTCAGAATGCTAATTAAGAGAAGGAACACCTGGATTGGCCATATTCTCTGACACGAAAGCTTGGTTAAGACCATACTAGAAGGTACAGTGGAGGGAAAAACCAGACGGGCAGACCTAGACTGGACTATATGTGACAGTTGATGAAGGAATTAGGGTGCCAATCGTACAGTGAAGTGAAAAGATTGGCCCAAGATCGGGTAAAGTGGAAGACTGTGGAAGACCAATCCTAGGATCGTAACAAGAGAAAAAAAGAATTAAATTTTTAAAAAAATCCTTGCGTTTATATAAACCGGTTGTACGTACGTATTTCTGCCGTTGGTACGGTAAAAGAGTTTGGAGTGAGAAATCCAACATCAACAACCCAAGATTTCCATTCGAAAATTTCAAACGCTCAGCATAACTCATGGTATCCCTTAACAAGTTTAGATTTTCGGAGTATGCAACAAATGTTAGTTTAGAAAAGCCTATGAATACGGAATTGGTTGACGGCAGATTGTTTTCATCGAGAGAGGGGTTGCAGATGAAACGGCGGCTCGAGCTGAATAGCCGAGGTTTGGACTCCTCTCGCTCAGCCAAATGGCCAAATGGCAACAGGAGTGACAGCTCGCCTGAAATGTCTGTTTGGGCGGCGGTCACCTCACATCATGCCCCATCGACTACAGAACGGCATTCATTCTTTTGCAAAGGATGATCCTCAATCGACGATGGTGTACTCTCTTGAGAAGATAAATCCACAACATTTATCGCAAAAGGGTTAAAAAACTGCTCATTTGCAAAGTTTATTATCATAAATAAGCATGGTCATAAGTTTTTCGACAAACATTTTAGAAAAATATTTATCCCAATAACTGTTATGCGCTTGGCGGCCTCTGAACTCTGGGTCATTGGAAACTCTGGGTCAATTGGAGGTGACGTCACCGAATGGTGTAACTCCTAATTAAACGACACATTTACGCGTAAAATTCAGGCAATTAATCAAATTGCCAAAACGACCGTTTCTATAACCTTAAGGTGTCTGGAGCGGTAATAGTGGGTCACTGAAAGCACATTTTAATAATTTTTCATGTATTGAGTAAAAAGATTCTAGAACCACATCTCATTCCTGTATTTTAGTATGTATGTATGTTGGAACTCAAAATGCAGGAAGTATTTGAGAGAACACAAGGATTACATTTTAAAATGTTATTCTCAATTGAAAATGTTACGACAAAAGTTTTTGGCGTGGCATTCGCCATCAAATGAAATTATATTTAAATATGCTTTTAAAAAAGCCTCATTCGGGGTGACACAAATTGTTCATCAACGTCGATACTTGTTGGCAATCATTATAATAATAAGAAATGTATAATTATGCGTTCAGAAGAAAACCAGTGGTTATACAATAGAGTTATTATTTAATTCATCTTCAGTACCATGAAACCTCGAGCTGAATAGCATAGATACACCAAAAAGACAGAGGATGGAGTATAAGAAACCGGTTCCAGTTATGATATTAAAAACAATTATATCATTGTTCTATCTTTAACATATAGGCGCCATTATCAAGGCCTCATTAATGACACTAATGTATTGAAATTTCGGTCGGAAAATAAGTGAGAAAATAGCATAGTGCTATGATTGCTCATCGTGAACGTCAGCAATTTCCACAAGGTAACGCCTAAAGTTACCTTTCACACGTTCCAGTCATTTTACTTGAAAATAAAGTGAACCTATTACGCCTAAGAAGTCAAAACTAATTAAATAGCTTAAATATGATAAAATTAGTCGCAAATTGTGATTTCGGCCGGAAGTATCCTTGCTTCGGAGTCTGATAGTATTGCATGTTCCGATCATTTCCAATCATATTCTTGACTCAATTCCACACTCTTTAAATATATAAAAATTAACCATAGGTTAGGCACATACATGCCATAATTCGAAACCATTGTTTATTTTTAAATATTAAAGAATACCGGTTTAGAACTAAGTGTTTTATTGATCATGTTCAAAGCAAAATTACTCCACCGATAGATTCTAGCGTAAGCAAGTAGTTACTGCTTCAGTTTTAATACCATAGTAAACTCTGGTAAGTTGATTGGAGTGTACATACTTTTGGTGAGCTCAGGATTGACTGGCGCCACTGAAGCACCGAGGTAAAGAGAAGCCAGCACAGGAATGTAGTAGTGGATTGTATTCTCCGAGCAGACGGCAGCACAGTCACCTGTCGCCAAATGACACATGTTGGTCTCAGGTCTCCCGTATCTCATACCTTCAGCTAGTTTCAAGCTTAGGGCGCGAACCTCGTCAAACGATCGTTTAAACCCAGTGACTGCATCGATCTGAAATATGTTCAATAGATATAGGTAATGATTACAATTAGTAACGATTATAATAGTTCAACTTTTTAGGGCTCTACTTTGTGGAATAACATTCTGGTGGGAGAAAATAAAATACTTTGTAATATTCCACTGCGATTCATTCTTCCCCAACCGGTTTCAATGCTAGTGCGTCATTTTCAAGGGTACATTCTCCACGTTTTTGGGAGAGCGCGCCACATATATGCCAAATTCTCGGGGGTGGGGGGTGTATGATTTACGTAAAAAAGGGGGGGAAGTTTGGAGGGAGGGAAGGGAGTGGAGTAGTGATGGTATTTGGAGTAAGAAACGTCAAGGTGAAGGAAGAGACTGCGGGTGTAACACGGAGGTGAACGGAGAACATTGAAAAACATAAGAATCATTTAAAAGGAACTCATCAACGACACCTTGGCTCTTAGCAATGCCACTTACTGTGGTTTTTTCGTTGGTTGATTTAATTTGCACCACGTGAATTTCAATAAAATTCCCTGATAGCACGAGTCAAGAAATAGTTTCGTCTTCATTAAATCAATTACTTATACCCTTTGAATATCATCCACGGCGGCATTTATTATTATAGCTTTGAGGAGTGTGAATAAGCATTTTTTGTGCTTTTATGTGCCTTGACTGTGGTGTTTTGGTATTGAAAATCTCATTAGAAGATTCCCTAAAACGTAATCGGGCACTTCAAGGGAAATTCAAACGTGGTCATTATCCAATCGCGCAATTTTTAGCAGTAACCATTAAGCTACGATATGAAAACCTTTTTCCGTGGTTCAGGAGATGAACAACTTGCTTACGGACTTCATTTTGTGCTTGTTTCTCCCGATGCAATACTTCTTCATTGCCCTAAAATCTCAGTTTCTCTTCACAAATATTCTCCTCCATGATTAAATAGCTGAACTGGAAGTGATATTTGCATCAACGGGTTTGCATGCACGGGGATAGTGTCCGCCCAGGGGATTCCAACCACCACCTAGGACTCTTCCTCCCCGTGGCATGCGACTCTTTATTCTCATCTCTCAAAAGAAAAAAACTCTAGTCGGAAGATTACTTGGTGTGGATTTATCCCCGTGTACTACAGTACCATGTTCGTCCCCAACGGTCTTTACGGTAAGTAAATAACGAATTACTATGCTCAATTTTTGTACAGAACATTGAGTGCTCCTAATTTGAGTCGTTTCTGTAATAAATAAATTGTTATTTTGGAACTGAGCAACCTAGCAAGAACAAGGTTCTTGCCACGAACATGTTCGCGGTTCCGACACTGCTGTACACCTTCGGGTGCATGAAATGGAATGTCAACGAGTTGCAAAACCTCGACCGGGGAACGAGGAAGATGCTGACCATCTATAGAAGTCTTCATCCGAAATCTTCCGTCGCCAGATTGTATCTCCCTCGCAGTGTAGGCGGTAGAGGTCTGTTGAGCCTGGAGTGTCTACATAACAGAGTTGTCTTGGGTACAGTTTGCTGTGTGTTTAACAGCACGGACCCCCTGCTCACTCTCGTAAGGGAGCACGAAGGTGCCGGGGTGGGGGCGTTCCTCTTCCAGGCGGCGGAGAGGGCAGGGGACGAAATCGGTCTGGACTTTGACCTGTCATCCGACGGTAACGAAAGTGGTACGTCAATCGTGTCACTGAGGGTAGACGTCACGTATCACAGTCTTGATTCCTTCATCGCACAGTATATAATAATAATAGTAATAAGTTTTTGTCAATTTATAACACTCCATAACCACTTCATCGGTGATAAACCACTTTTCTGCATGCGCTGGGGATGGAGGACCCACGGGGATAGTGTCCGCCCAGGGGATTCCAACCACCACCTAGGACTCTTCCTCCCCGTGGCTAACCTCGCTTCGCAAAAAAGCTGCCGGTAGCGCGTCATTTGATTTCTCTTAGCTCCACCTTGTTGGCTGTCCTTCCTTGAGTTTGCTGGTTCCTTAAACAAGTTCTTCTTTCGTTGTGGAAGAAGAAAAAGAATTGTATGAGTGAGTGAGTTAAAAATCATCAAGGACCTTCTTTGGTCTCTGGAAGGTCTGATGAGTGAGGCAATTGAATGAGATGTGCGAATTGAGTTAGTGGATGAAGGATTAATGAGCTGATGAAAGATAGAGAAAAACAAGTGTGTAATAAGATAAAAAATAAATAAATAGGAGTCGATGTACGTTGACATTTAAATTTAATACTCTACTGGTCCAAAGGGGGTCTGAATTATGCCTTGCTTGTTACAAAGGATGTTTTTGAATCCCCAGAATGAGATGAAAGTCGCTAGTGTGCTCTTGAGAATATGAGTGTTTCTCTCTTTTTCGAGTCTTTTCCGTAGTTCTCTTTTTAGTTTGTTCATATACTCATTCTTGTGAGTTTTTCCTTTGAAAAAAGAGAGTCAATTCATTATATATAGTGCTTTTACAAAGAGTGATTAGATAGTTCGCCAGTATGCATCCTGTTTTATTCACCATGCTTATAGGTATACCGCCATATAGATGGAATAGATATAGGTGTTTCTCGCCTGTCAGATCCTTTAGTTTTGTGCATACGTTTTTCCAAAGAGTTCGGACGTTGGTGCAGCGGAAAGCTAAGTGCCAGGTGTCTCCGTCGACTCCTTGACACCACGGGCACTCAGCAGACTGACGGAGTCTAGCCGACTTTAAGAAAATGGTGTCGGCCCACCTGCCATGTGCCAGGCGCCATGCTGCGTCGGCGTCTCTTCCGAGAGTGGGAGAGCTTCGCATGGAAAGCCAAAGCACTTCGTCATGATATGCCCCCGTTATTGGCCAGTTTTCCCCGAATTGCATATATCTGATTTCTTTATAGATGTGTCGTTTTCTAATCGGAAGAGTTAGTGGCTTTTTGCTTCTTTTACTGGAAGAAGAAGGCCGGAATGGGCATCGGTGGGGGCCAGCTAGCGGGAAAGGGGCGGCGGTTTGACGAATCGGCAGCATCTTGAACCATCTGTAGTTTTAGTGCCGTGGATGATTTGATGGCACTATTATAGAAATCATCGGTGTGATGACACCTTTCATACTCTGTTTCTGTTTCTTTCTTTTTCTGTTAAGAGTCCGATGAGTTTCCCTAAGGATCTGAAGCGTTGGAACACGTGAGCAGCTAGGATCCTCCAGGGCGTGTCGTATGGACCTTATAGTAGTCTTTGCCAGTACATCATTCTGAATGCTAATATCTTGTCTTGGATATCAATTAATCCCAGTCCACCTTCTTTAATTGGGGTTGTTAAAATCTCTCCTCTGACCCAATGTTTAGAGTCAAATCATAGAAAGTTTACTAATTGGCTTTGCATCCTTCGAATCACTGTAGGCGGCGGAGTAATACTTTGTAAAATGTGCCATAGTCTTGGAACAATAAATTTATTGATGACCAGAACCCGGCCCCTCAAGGAAAGAGGTGATGCTCTTGGTTGCCAAGATCGTAATGAAATATTCACTTTTTCTTGCAGATCCTGAATATTTTTTTCGCTTTGAGTTGTCTCATTGTTTGCCAGATATACACCGAGAAATTTCAACCCTACGTTTGTCCTATTATAACCCAGTGGTTCGTCCTGTCTGGTAATCCAGCACCCAGCCCACATTTCTTTAATTTTTGATAAATTTAAGATTGCCCCTGAAATTTTTGCGTATTCGTTGAAGCAACGGGGAATTTTTTCAAAATCATTTTCTTTGTCAATGAAAATGTTGAGGTTGTCAGCTTAAGCACTCACAACCAAACTCACTTCTGCATCGCTTGGCTGGAGAATTCCATTAAGGGAATTTCTTAGAAGTTTGAGGAAAGGTTCTATCGATAGGGAATATAACTGCCCAGAAAGTGGACAGCCTTGCCTAATTCCTTTTGCGAATGAAAAAGGGGCAGTGAGGGTTATATCAACTCTCACCATGCATTTTGCATCATTATATAACATTTGAATCATAGTGATGAAATATGGGCTAAATCCCATTTTTTCCAAAACTGTATACAGATATTCATGCCTTACCCTGTCAAAGGCTTTGCTTTGATCGAGTGTGAGGATGGCAAGTGGCTCCATGTTAACATTTTTCCATCGAATTGTGTCCCGCAACAGGGCGATTGAGTCAAATATTGACCTCCCTGGTATACAGTAGCTTTGCTCTGGCGACACAACTGATTCAATTACAGTAGACATTTTTTGAGATTGTGCTTTCGCAATTATTTTATAATCAACGTTCGTGAGTGACACGGGCCTCCAGTTTTTTATGTCTAAGGTGTCACCTCCTTTGCTCATGAGAGTTATTATCGACGTGGCGGTGGTTCGTGGCAAACGTTTATCTGTGAAGGCTTTATTTACCATTTCAAAACTGGGATTTTTCAACTCGCTCCAGAAAATAACGTAAAACTCTACTGTAAGTCCATCTATTCCGGGGGCTTTGCGGTTACTTAAGCACTTGAGTGCTGCAAGGAAGTCATCCGCATCTAAAGGAGTTTCTAAATATTGCTGTTCTGATTCGCTCAAAGTTTGAAGATTGTTGTACAAATTTTCGTCGGGAGGGATGCGTTGTTTGCACTCGCCATAAATTGCAGAGAAGTGTTCATATACGTATTTTAAAATTGACGGTTGATCTGTTATATTATTGCCATCTACATAGAGTTTAGTAAGAGATTTGGGTCTGCATTTCAATGCCCATCTCGCTAGATGACTAGTGAGGGAGCCGTCTGAGGCTGCTAAATCATCCCAACCAAGTGAAGCCAAAATCTTTTCACTTTGCTGTTGATAATACTCGCAGTTGTCTGGTTTAATCTGTCTTCTCCATTGGTTGAAACTTATGCAGTATTCTTTAATTTCTCTCTTTATGGCCTCCCATTTGGCCGTGGCATCCATGGATTCGTTTACCATGCTCTTGATTAAGCGCTTCATGTTTACAGTGAAATCCTGGTTATCGAGTAGTGCGTTGTCTAAGCACCAATACGGTGGGTAGGGTAGTTTTTCATTTATTTTTAAGTGTATAGAAACGCTTTTATGATCAGAAAACGAATACAGCGTTGATATTTCTGTGATTTCTGCGATGGAGTTTGTCGTTGCACAGAAGCGATCAAGCCTAGACGAGGACCTCTGCGTAATGTATGTATATCCTCTTGTATTCGGCTTCAGAGCTCTCCAGACGTCTGTGAGGGCGTTGGAATCTACTAAGCGCTGGAGTGCTCGCGCGAACGTAGGATGACGTTCAATTCTTCCTGTTCTGTCTTTTTCAGGCACCAGAGTTGTATTGAAGTCTCCTCCGATGATTATGAGTGAAGAACCTGGTGAAGAAGGCGGTTGAAGAAGTTCCAAATAATCCTGGACGGCTTGAGTGGCTTGCAAAGCAATCTCTACGTTTCGGGGGCCATAAAAGCATAGTACGTTAATTACCGTAGTAGGAATTGTTTTAAAGGTTAGTTGCACCGACTGCGCATGCCCTTCAAATATTACCTCTTGTTTTGTTACATAATCTGAGATGATATTTTTAACGGCAATAGCTGTACCTGTTTGGTATGTTCTTGGTGGACATACGAACAATTGGTATCCAGGAAGACCAAGGGCTGGAGGCGTAGTAATGTTAGTTTCTTGGAGGAGCAGTACGTCTGGCTTCCATTCCGACGTAAATGCCATTAGTTGTGACCACTTGCCGTAACCGAGTACGGATTTGACGTTGAGGGAAAAAAATGAAAGAGTATGGGCCATATAGATTTGAACCGTTCAAGTTAAGATGCGACGGATGGTTAGAAAATTTCTTTCACAATTTGATGATTTATAAATTTCGTTGTTTTCTTTGTTCCTTTTTTAGGTGCGTGCATAATCTTGTTATCCGGGCTCTAAGTTTTTCAGCTCTAAGTTTTACCATATTCAGGGTGTTACTTAGTTCTTCTGTGTCTCTTGGGGTTTTTGCTATTATTACTTGTTTTGCTGCGTTCCTTTTGTGTCTCTCTTGTAGAAGTTTTACTAGAGATTCTGATGAGATTTGGCTATGGGGTATTTCTTTGTGAAATATTGCCTCAATTATCCGTTTGTTTTGATCGTCCAGACGGTGAGCTAAAGTGGACTTATTGCTGCCGCCGTCTTCTCTTACTGCTTTCTTTTTAATGGCCGGTGAGGTTACTTGCATCCCGTCGTCTGATTGTGGCCTCTTTCCTGCTTGAGTGACAGCTACCTGCATCCTCTTCGACGCCATCTTTCCTGATCCTCTTCGACGAAGAAGATGTTGGTTTCTATTTGGGATTCGTTCGTGGAGCACGATGGTATAATTACTGGCGTCATTGTTGGCCCTGTTTTTGAGGAATCCCGCGATTGGGGAATCCGTTGGGGTGTCAGGTATAACCTGAGGGGAGGATGAGGGAAGAAGAGTAGGGGGGTGGGTGAGGATTGAGTCATCAAGGGAGGTAATCAAGGAGCGTGTTGAACAGGGGAGGTAGAGTACGGAAGAAACAGAGGTCACCTCATAAGGCTGCTCAGGAACTTCGTTTGAGTCCTCAAGGAAAACTGGGGCATTCAATTCAGGCGTGGTTGAGTGGAGCTGGGTATTAGATTTTTAATTGGCGCTTTGCATGTGTGGTACGCGGGTGTTAGCGTAATGTCGGTGTTCTACCATATCACTCATGCATGTCTGGTGCGAAAGCACCCCCTGCCACACACCCTTTGGGTGGCTTGCAGGGTATGACGTAGATGTAGATGAGTTTGGAATGGGAAACTGAAGGTATGAGGGAGGGAGTTGGAGTGTCGGGAATGGGATCTGGTGAAGGGCAAATATTTTCACCGGTATTTTGGGTACCTACTATCGTCGTGCGTTGGCGCGTGAGTTTCAGGGACTGTCGTTTGCTCCGGTGCAATGGCGTTGCTTTCTGTTTGGCTGCTTGAGCGGTTTCGGATGGGTTGGAGATTAAATGGATGTGGTTCTCGTCGGTCTGAGTCGTGTCGGTATTAGCTATGTCCATTGCGCACATCCTCGCCACGTGCCCTTCTACTGCACATTTGTAACATTTTGGTTCCTCAAAGGATAAATAAATTCGATGCAAAGCATCATCAATTTCTAAAAGTACCGAGTCTGGCAATATTGTATTTGGCCTTCTCATAACAGGGACTGCTCGGCGGAAGGATATAATGTGATTATATCCTTCCCTTTTTGCTCCTATAGTAAACTGCTTGACTGGACCGCACACGGTGACGGCTTGATGAATTATATCTATTAGTTCCCCGTCTTCCGCCTCTGGCGGGACGTTTGATATAATCAGCTTTTCTACTCTAGTTGTCATAGTTCTAGCTTGGATGAAGGTGTTATTGAGAGCTATTCCTCCATGTTCATCCATAAATTTATTAACGATATCCTGGCTTTTAAAATATATAGCTGCCCTGTCGTTTGAGATTTTCGACGCATGAGTAATATTTTGACCGCCTCCCACTAATTCTCCCACTGCGAACACAATATCAAGAAGGGTAGTGTTTTGAATGCAAGGAAGTATTATTCCTGTTTTCTCCGATGGGCCTGAGGTCGCGGTAGATATTTTTCTTGGAGGAAATGCGTAGCTTGAAGCTGCAGTTTGCCGTTCCCGAAGTCCTTTTAGTGGATTTGGAGTATTGGGATAATTGGTCGTACTTGGCCTATCGGATATTTTGCCGCTAGTCATCTTGGCATAAGTGACCGGTGGTTGCGTGGAGAGCACTTCAGTGTGTTGAAGGTGGTCTGGGATCTTATTTTGAGGTCGATGTGTCACCTGTAGCGTGCCTGCCACTCTTCTAAGAACGGAGGGCGACGTGGTGGTCAAGGATTCGGTAGAGTCTGATTTGTTTAGATTTTCGAATGAGAAAGTACGAAAAGAAAGGTCGCGGTTGGGGGGGGATAGGCCTCGGGGAGGGGAAAGCCCTCCCCGGGCTTCGTTCAAGGCCATCGCCGCCTAAATGGCGATGGCTTATGGCTTGATTCTACCGATTCGAAAAATGTCTTATGAACCTTACGAAAGAAACCACTGTCCCGGACGAATCGGGGCTTTATTACTAAGAGACACAATCCAGCTAAGAAAACAAAAAAAAACCGGCAATAAGCTAATAATAATAAAGCGAGTGCTGGATGACGATGAAGAGAATAAAGAGAGAGAGAGAGAGAGAGAGAGAGAGAGGAACAATCTCAACGAAATCCGGTCAAGAAGCTTCGAATTCACACCAAGTTGCTGCGGAGAGAGAGCACTTCAGAAACACGACCTCACTCTACGAAAGCTCGTGTGTGTGTGTATATACATTAGATATTGCTGATTAGATGAAAAGATGTCTAATAGACATCAGCGGTAGGTATCTAGTAGATATATTATTGTCAAAATGACAGCTGGTCTAATAGATTACTATAGTTATAAATTAAACTAGATGATACATATCTAATGGTAGGCTGAATAGACATAGATCGAATATCCCCACCAGCACACTAACGATAGAATAACGTTACTATAACGTTCGAACCAACGTAGCTTGAAACACGTTATCAACCATCGACCACCACGACCTTATCAACCACCGTCCAACCATCCGAACGTTTCTTTCGCGTTTGGTGGAAACCGTTTGGGGATAATGTAAAATCATGAATATATATTATGGATTGGGATCTCGTTGCCAAAAACTGTTGTCTAGAATTCCGTAAACAAACAACCTTTTGGAAAGTGGTGCCGCCTAGTGATGAAAGATGGAAGTTCAAATGTAAATACAGTAGACAGATTGTAAATAAACACGTCTTACCGGTTTTGCCATGAATTGCAAATTTCCCAAATTATTATTTGGATGAATTGGTTTTTACTAGCAAATAATCATAATGTAGTGGATAAAAATGTAGTACTACACGCGGGGCATAATTATACACTTTTTTAATATCGTCCGGTCTACAGATATATTTAACCGCTCCAAATTTAATTACACAGCTTCTTAGCACTTAGCTCCAAATTTAATGCACAGCTTCTTAGCACTTCGTGAATATCACTATACGGAAAAAGCAGCTGTATATGGCGTGTTTTCCTAGCGTGATGAGGTAGTTGGCCATTGGAAAAGTAGACCAGAAAAGACCGGATGTTTTCGAAACCTGATGCTAAAGAATGAAGCTGAAGATATAATGGACAGATAAAAATAAGAAAGGAAGAAGCATACAGTAGAGTAGAAGATGAAAGGACTATATGGCACACGGTGCAGAAATGAAGAACCAAATGCATTGGGCACAATGGGTTCGTGAAGTATACATGCACAAATGAAGGAAAAATTAGGGAAAAGTCCCAAGAAAAAGGCCCAAGCAAGTATGTAAGACAAATAAAGAAGAAAGTATATACATAAGAGAAGCTTCAGGAAGTTAAGGAACTAGAAATAGATAGGGAAGGATGGAGGGCTGCAGTCAACCAATCTTAGGAGCTTGAACGACCATGGTGATACTCCACCCTTGGGTTTTCACCGAACGTGATTTCGACAATCGCTGTCATAATCAAGATACATTGACTAGCGACAAATTCCACTGAGGATACTTCATTAGTTTTGGCTGACAATCAAAGCCGTGTGCTTCGATATCGCGCAAAGTAGTTTAGCCAGTGAAGCTACCGAGGAGTCCCCCTAATGTGTGGACTTTCGAGGGCTTTAAAGGAATAAGTTATTTCAGACTGCTGGACATAAGCATAATATCGCTGAAGCAGTCCAGGAGGTTAAAGTTGAACACTGAGAGGGTTTGATCTTTTGACTAATTAAGAGGATATCCGGACTGGCCACGGTGTCATCTCAACTGAGACACCCGCCATTGCAAACAAGCGCGAAATTCCTCGGAGGAAATGCTTTTCGCCGCGACCCAGGAATCAAACCCAGATCCCTCGATATCGCGCCGTGTGCTCTTCTCGGCGCCGAAACCACTCAGGGTGCGCCATCAAAAGACACATTCGGCTTCGGTCGAGGCGAAGGCGATTTTTCCTCCGCTGAATTCCGCACTTGTTTAAAATTGCGGGTGGCTCAATACACTTAACATCAACACTTATTCTATGTTAGCTGGCGTTCGCAGTCCTTATGAACGTAACTCAGTGCTGTAGAAGGGTAAATGAAGGTTTGTTCCAACGTGGAAAGGGGGGAGAAAAGGCGGCGACAGAAGCATGAGCATTGTGACGCAATAACATAAACGGAGAGAATAAAGAGGGGAGGTACGTTATCCAAGGTGGATGGGGGGGAGGGGAAGAAGGAGCGTGAATGAACAAAGAGGAGATTAAGATACAACAATCTTCGGAAATATTACTGGCGTCAGTGAAGAGTAGTGGTGGACTAAATCGTTACTTTGGAGTATCCGTTACTACTCGTTCCTCAGTTTGGAGGTATTCATTACTTTTGAGTCGTTACTAGTCATTCGTTGCTCTTCTGTCAATTATGTCAAAAGGGGTAGCCTTTTCCGAATACTTGCGACTCTAGGTACCCAAACGAATCCAGGTACTCCAACGAATAGGTACTACCTACTTGAGTGAGTACCCAAACGACTCCGATAGTTCACTCGAATCCAACTACCCAAACGAACACTCGAGTAGTTGCTCGAATGAATCTGAACGACCGAATCCTCCAAGTTACGAAATGTAGTGAGTATCGAATATATTTAACAATCAGTACTCGTTACTACGGATCTGGGAGAGTAACTAATAGTTACCATTCGCCCATCACTAGTGAAGAGTGCTCCTCAAAAGTCCGATCGTTCACCACGTTTACACATTCTGAATGAACGAGTTCAAACTTCCCGAAAATAAAGTTTTCTTTCTATGTACTGCGCGTGTAATATTTCCGAGCTGAAATCACTGCCTTGTCCAGTCATCAATAAATGCCGGGAATAAATGTGATGGAATAAAAGTGTTGTCTATGCACTGTACGCATTCATTTAATTTGAGTGCCATTACCATAATTTTTCACCGGAAATCATAGCTATAATTATAATAATAGAAGCCCAACTCAGACGGTAGCGGACAAAGCACAACAACAAAATGGCGCCTTTCAGCATTACCTGCTGTGTTGCCGGCTCTAGACTTTGAGCGTGATTATACAGGGTTGCCATATGGCTGCAGGACGAGGCATCCATAAATGAATAAATGAATCTGGAAATCTTAATTAAAGCAACACTCCTCCTAACAACGTAAGAAGTGTATGAGTGGATGAGATAAAAAACGTAATATAAGATTTTTAAATGTTGTGATGTTGGTAAATTAACGTCGGATCCTGATTCAGGATGCATAATTCATCCTAAAAAGCAATACAGGACGGTGGCAATGAAACCATCGCAGGACAGTGTTATTGAGTCAGTGCCACATCGACAGTTCAGGTTGTATCTGGCTAATGAATAACGGTCACGGTAACTGTCAAATTTTTATCGCGTATCAGAAAATTCTATCTTGGTACAAGGTTTTCCGAAGCACTAAAAGCAATTGTAGTAAAAAAATTGGATAATCAATAAGAAAGCAGTACGTGAGAACTTTCCTGTGGACTGTAGCGTAATATGGCTCAGAGACATGGGACTTTGGAAAGCTGGAACATAAGGTAATTAGAATCTCAAAACTTGGTGTTGGATGCAAACAGCGAAGATCAAGCGGACAATATGCATAAGAGGATTAACCCAAATGGAGAACTCTGTAAGGAAGAAAAGTCACAAATAGATGGGCCAATCTTTGAGACTCAACGAATTTGTAAGAAACAGAAGGGAAGAGGGATTAGAGGAGGAATTCCTGCGTGGTGCACTGAGGAACAAATGTAAAACAAAAAGGCCACAAGAACACGAAGAGTTTCGCAGGAGATGGTAGGATGGAGAGCTTAAGTCAATCAATCAAAGGAGTAATTACCATTAATCGATGACGAATGTAATGATGGCAGTGAAGTATGGATAGTAAAAACAGCCGAGAAGAAAATTGGAGGCCCACGGAGGGGTGGTGCTATCAAAGTATGATGAAAATCAAATGGACAGAGAGAATCGCCAACAGAGAAGCCTTGGCTGTAGAGAGAAGAGGTATAATGAAGGCTCTGGGAAGGAGAAGAAAATGACTTATCGCGAAGGCGATTTTTCCTCCGCGGAATTCCGCACTTGTTTAAAATTGCGGGTGGCTCAATACACTTAACATCAACACTTATTCTATGTTAGCTGGCGTTCGCAGTCCTTATGAACGTAACTCAGTGCTGTGGAAGGGTAAATGAAGGTTTGTTCCAACGTGGAAAGGGTGGAGAAAAGACGGCGACAGAAGCATGAGCATTGTGACGCAATAACATAAACGGAGAGAATAAAGAGGGGAGGTATGTTATCCAAGGTGGATGGGGGGAGGGGAAGAAGGAGCGTGAATGAACAAAGAGGAGATTAAGATACAACAATCTTCGGAAATATTACTGGCGTCAGTGAAGAGTAGTGGTGGACATCTTTGAACACAGTAGTCCTTATTGAAAACAACGGGAATAAGAAATTGATAAAAAGGATTATAGAGAAAGACCAAGAGAGGTATGATTCAGGCTAATTTTGATGGATGTAAAAGGGAGTAACCATGCAGGAATGACGTAGTCGGTGGAGAGGATAACACTTATATCCAAAATGTGGCTTGAGTGCACAAAAAGTCTTCAGATTCCTCTTTTTTCCTTCATTCAAATTCAAATTCAAAATTCAAATACCTTGGAATTACCATAACTTCAGACATATCGTAGGGGAACACTGACACAGAGGCAAAGAAACTAGGACAAGCTTTTTCCCTGGTGGACATGCGCGAGTGTTAAATAGTGTCATTTGGAAGTGAGTAACGCCGAGAAGAAAATCCTGGAAACATTCATAGTAAGATGTTATGCTCCAGTTAAAAGTTTGCTCGCTTAGAATGATCATCTGCCACGCGCAAAATTCACGTATTCTTGACTGGTTCAATGGTCGCTGTTTGTGAGCCATGTCCTCGGATCATTTTCCAAAAAACCTTTTGTAAAGCTTAATTTTCGAAAGAAAGCCATACTATTTATCACGACAAGATTGCCAGCATCAACCTATTGCACTCTTGGAATTTCTTCGGTAGACATTAAGAAGGGCGGGAGATCTTAGTTTTTTAAGCGGCATACAAGTTTCATATTTTGAAATGGGCGTATACATACATACATACATACCAATCACGCCGCTCCCTTCCGGGGTAGGCAGAGTCACTAAGCTTTACTCATAAATACATATTGGTACACCTATCCCTGCTTCAATAATTTCCTCCATACTAACCTATCTTGGCAAACCTCTTTTGCTTAATTTACCCCCATACACTGCTTCATACACGACCTCCTGTTTTTAAGACTCCTAATATTCCTCCTCCTAAGAATTTCATCAACCACATTCAACCACAACTTTCTCGGCCTACCTCTACCTCTCGCGCCATTCACTTCACTCTTATATACGTCCGTTTCGTTATTCGACTCTCATCCATTCTCTCAACATGGCCTAACCAACGAAGCACATTCCTTTCATGAATGTCCATTACTGGAGCATCTAACCCACATTCATTTATTACCCACTCATTCCTGACCCTATCCTGGCAAACGAATGTCCGTCGTATAGTGGCCCCACTGCGTGGTAAGCCCCGGAGGGAAGGAGACGGTGTACGGGTCACCTCCTAGTGTATACCAGGAGGAGAGTTGGCACAGGTGACGAAGGCGATGAAGTCGGCGGTCAGGGGCACGAACTGCTCTAGGTTGCATGTAGTGGCCCATTTTGGGACCAATGATGTTGTGGGTCGGGGATCAGGGGGGATCAGATGTGGGGGGGAATTTAGACTCTGTGAGAGATCTATGCTCCTAGTTCCGCCGTATTCGCAGCAGCTCTGGTGCTAATATGAGGCTCACGATATGCAGCTTGGTACCAAGGACGGATCGGGGTTCGATGGTTTGGAGCCGAGTGGAAGGCATAAACGAGGCAAGGCCTCTGGCTCAGTGATGTCTGAGGGAGCGAGGGAGCTGGGTTCTTGGACTTAAGGCCGTTGGTGGATTCGTGTCGAGTGCCATTAAGTCGCTCGGGTGTCCATTATACGTACGAGGCATCGCAGAAGGTAGCGCGCAGGATATTTGAGCATACCCAGCGAGTTTAGCATAGACGGTAGGCGAGAGAGTAGGTCAGTTAGTGGGAACGAAATCAGTGCTTTTCCAGAAAGTCAGATAATAAAAAGTACACAAAGTTTAGGGCCTAAGAAATGCTTAATAGATGGCAATAAATTAGAAATGTTTAGGGAGGAGAGTAGGTCAAATAGTGGGCCATTAAATAACTTGCCATTCACCAGGATAGCAAAGAATAAGGAGTTGATCAGACAACACAGTATAGGTTTATCGGGACGGAAGAAAGCACAGAAAAAGGAAAAACATATAAATCAAAACAACACCCATGAATCTCCAAACGGTAACTTTCCCAATAATTTAGAAAACAGAAACCCCACAAATACAATAAGCAGACATTAAAATAGAGGAATTTTCAGTAGTGGTAGTTAATTGTCGTAGTTAAAGAAGCAAGATACCTGAATTCCGTCACTTTATAGAGAGTACTAATTCTGACATAATTATAGGAACGGAAAGTTGGTTAACAAGCGATATTGCTGATAGTGAAATTTTTCCAGTAAATTTTAGGGTATACAGGAGAGATCGAGACGGTCGACTGGGAGGCGGATTATTTATCGCAGTTAAGAACACATTAGTCAGCAAAATAGAAGTGATTCCCGATAATATAATAGAAAGTGTATGGTGGTCCATTCAGTGTGCTAATTCAAAAGTAATATACGTTTGTGCCTACTATAGACCACCCCATTCCGATGTGCACTCAGTATTAGAACTCGAGAAACAGATCAGGTCCATTAATTCCCATAGTAACGAACGACCGATTATTGTATGTGGAGATTTCAATACACCATCGATAGATTGGAAAACATGTAGTCATAAGTCTAGGGGTAGGGACAAAGAAATCTTCCACTCATTGTTTAACCTGTTCGCATCATACGCACTACATATTTGCCCCAGGAAGGCAGATGATTAAGCGCAGACGACAGGCGGCAGACGGTCGTCTACCGTCCTGTGGCAAACTGTTTATATATTCGTCACACGAGTGATCCTAAGTGTAGTTTTATATATATATATATATATAAAGCTTCGTCACAGGGTGACACTAAACATAAAACATATAAAATGGAAACTCACGAGTTTAAAATTTTCGGTGGGTCGCCCGCACCTTCATCAGTGATAGAATCACCAGTGATTCACCAGAATTCACCAGTGATTCTATCACTGATGAAGGTGCGGGCGACCCACCGAAAATTTTAAACTCGTGAGTTTCCATTTTATATGTTTTATGTTTAGTGTCACCCTGTGACGAAGCTTTATATATATATATATATTAGTGTCACTTTGTGACGAAGCTTTATATTGTTTGCCACGTTCGTGGAATCTTCGCAAGAACTATATATATATATATATATATATATATATATATATATATATATATATATATATATATATATATATATATATATATATATGTGTATGTATATATATAACTACACTTAGGATCACTCAAGTGACGAATATATAAACAGTTTGCCAGAGAAAGGCAGACGCTAAACACAGTGAAACAAAAAAATGAACACACCTACAAAGTTTCTTGATATTTCGGTGCCACTAGCACCTCAAGGTGCTAGTGGCACCGAAATATCAAGAAACTTTGTGTGTTCATTTTTTTTTGTTTCACTGTGTTTAGCGTCTGCCTTTCTCTGGCAAACTGTTTATATATATATATATATATATATATATATATATATATATATATATATATATATATATATATATATATATATATATATATATATATATATATATATATATATATATATATATATATATATATATATATATATATATATATATATATATATATATATATATATAGATAAGCTAGCAACAAGGCGTTGAGGTTGGGGATGGATAGATAGGTATATCAGTGGACACTCGCAGAAAGGCGATCCATGGCGAGCCGGTGTCCACTGCTCTCGGAAGCTTTCGGGTGAGAACCCTTCCTCAGCGGGAGAAAAACACAACTGAAGAGTGTCACACTGGAGTTGAGGGTAGAGGGCTATATATATATATATATATATATATATATATATATATATATATATATATATATATATATATATATATATAAAAAAGGTCACAGGCGTGACTAGCAGTTACATATAGAGCACAAAAAAAGGTAAAACTCACAGAAATTTTGATATATTTCGGCGGACACAACCGCCTTCGTCAGAATGTTAGAAGGTAGTCGAGAAAGCTTCCGAGAGCAGTGGACACCGGCTCGCCATGGATCGCCTTTCTGTGAGTGTCCACTGATATACCTATCTATCCATCCCCAACCTCAACGCCTTGTTGCTAGCTTATATTTCTAAATTTATTTCCTTTTTCTGTAATATATATATATATATATATATATATATATACACACATAAATATTTATACAGAAAGGTAGAAAGAAAGTGGATAGGAACACATAAAATGAACGAACACAGTGGTGGTGTGAAGATGTAAAGATGGCCGATTTATGTGAGTATTTGCCGCGGTGCGGTCTGAGTGAATGAGTGAACGATTGTATGCCCTGAACGGGTCATTTCCTACTTGGGTTAGCGTACCCCGAAACGCCTGTTCTATATCTTTCACCACTGTCTGTGTGCTTGAGTTATTCTTTCATTTCGCCTTCTGTGTATGTCATTCTCTCTCTGCCGGTGGGTGAAAAGCTGCCCGCGCGCCCTCTACTGGCCGCTCTCATGGGTCATGCCTTGGGGAGTGTTTGTTCATATAAACCCCCGCCGATTCCAGTGGATTCTTTGTAGACTGGGTAGCTCGGTGGTCTGAGCAGTGGACGCGACATCCAAAGGTCCGTGGTTCGATACCCGGTCCAGTCGAATTTTTTCTGCTTGGAATCGGCCATATTTACATCTTCACACCACCACTGTGTTCGTTCATTTTATGTGTTCCTATCCACTTTCTTTCTACCTTTCTGTATAAATATTTATGTGAGTATTTGAGCGAAGGAGGGATTGGTGGAGATTAGAGAGAAAATGGTCAAGGGATTCGGGGTTGTTATAGATTCGGTGACCACGGATAGAGAGGGAAAAGGGGAGGGATCGTTTAGTATGAGAGGGGTGGCAGCTATTAAAATGGAGATATTGTTGCTTGTTGGTGGGCTTGATATGGACAGAAGTGTGGAATTTAAGGTTACTGAGGGAGATGTCTACATCCAAAAAGGTAATTTTGGAGGCAGAGATGTTAGAGGTGAAGGAGACAGAGGAGGAGGAGTTTAGGGAGGAGATGAAAGAGTTAAGGGAATCAAGGCCATGTGGCCACAGAAGAAAAATATCGTCAATGTAACGAAGCCAGAGAAGAGGTTTAGGAGAGCAAGACGAGATAAAAGATAGCTCAAAGGCACCCAAGAAGAGGTTAGCATAGGAGGGGCTGAAACGACTACCCATGGCACAGCCTTTAGTTTGGAATTAGAATTTGTTGTTGAAGGAGAAAGCATTATTAGTAAGGATAAAGTTGGAAAGGTCAAGGAGAAAATCAGAACTAGGGGCGTGAGGAACAGGCCGCTGGTTAAGTAAAAGAAGAATGGCGGAAAGTACTTCAGAGTGAGGAATAGACGTGTAGAGAGAGGTGACATTAAGATATCACAGTCTGAGGGGAGTGGGGTAGAGTGGAGGCGTTCAAGAAAGTGATAAGTATCCTTGATGTGAGAAGGGAGAGAGAGAACAAAAGGTTGTAAGTAGTAGTCAACGAAAGCGGAGATGCGTTCGGTGACAGAGTTATAAGAGGAAACTATTGGGCGACCAGGGTTGTGAGTCTTATGGATTTTGGGAAGAATGTAGAAATTGGGGGTGCGAGGGTGTGGGGGGGTGAGAAGAGAGATATCATGGGAAGAGAGACCTTCATTGGGACCTTTTTCCTTGAGGAAAGAGGTGATGTTTTGCAAAAATGTAGGGTTGGGATCATTTTGGACGGGCTGGTAGGAAGAGGCATCAGACAACTGCCGAAGAGCTTCATTTAGATAGTCAGAAGAGTTTAGTACGACTACCGTGGGACCTTTGTCGGATGGAGTATTACAATATTAGGGTTGCGGGTGAGGCTTTTTAGGGCAGAAATTTCGAAGGGAGAAAGATTTGGAGTAGGTTTGAGGGAGTGGAGAAAAGAGGGTTCAGAGAGTTTGGAAAGGAGAAGGTTGGTGAAAGTTTCTAAGGGATGATTCGAAAGAAGGGCTTTGGGCTCAAATTGGGAGGAAGGCTTAAATTTGGAGAGAACTGAGTGCGGGGGGTTGGAGGAAGAAGAAAGAGAGGGACGAGTTTCCCAGAAAAGCTTCCATTTTAGGCGACGGCAGAAGAGAATGGCGTCGGAGAGGATGGAGATAGGATTGATTTTGGGAGCGGGAGAGAAACTGAGCCCTTTAGTTAGCATTGAAATTTCGTCGCAGGAGAGAGGGGTGGACGAAAGGTGGACAACTTGCTCAGGTAGCTCAGCTGTGATAGCGGTGGAGGATGTTGGGGGAGGAGGAGGATCTTTTGGAAGGGTGCGCTTAGGGAAAACCAATGACGTCGGAGGAGGCGGGGGGGGGGGGCTGAAACAGGTAGCGAGGTCGGGTTTGGCTGAGTGCAAGGGAGGTTGTGGATCATCATTTTTTTCCTGTTTTTCTGTGTTTAGCGTCTGCCTCTCTCTGGCAAACTTCATATATTCGTCACGTGAGTGATCCTAAATGTAGTTATATATATATATACACGTTGATGGAATGGAGTCAGCCATGCGGCGATGAGCACACGATTATGATAGGATGGAGGAGATAGATACAAAAAAAAGAGACGATCACACTTACATTGCTGGCTTTCGGAACTGGTCCGTCTTCGAGGCTTATCACGGAACAAATGTCGTATGCGCTGGTGAGGATAGGGGCAGGAGGGGCGGTTGGTTAGGGGAGGGGGGAAGGGGTTTTTCCGGGCGGTTGAGGAACGGTTCTTGAAAAGGGGAATTTTTACCAGCTCGTGTCTTGGCCGCAGAGAGCGGAAAGGGTCGAAGTGGAATTCCGAAGTGAGGGTGGGGGGGGGGAGGGCAGGGGGTAAATGGAAAAGGACGGGAAGCGTGCAATTAACGTAATTTATTTAATCCGGGCGTGGCGTACGATTTCAGCAACCAGAGTAATGCCTGCTCCTTCTGGCGTACTTCCATTAACGTCCGGGGGAAGGGAGAGCAATATTACCACCTCAAAGCACTTGTCAAAAGACAAGCCATGTTTCCGCACATGAGTAGGGACGGGGAAAGTGGAAGATGGGTCTTTACAGGTGCAACGATGATTATTGATTCTAATATTAAGGGGTGTAATGCATTCGCCCACATAAAAACAGGAGCATAGTTTGTATTGTAAAACATAAACTAAGTTGTGGGAGTCGCAAGAGATTTGCTTTGATGTCGAACGGCGTCTCTGTGTTGGTACTCTGAAACGAGGATAGGGGGCGAAACATGTTGCACGTTTTGCACCGTGGTTTGTTGCATCTC
Organism: Ceriagrion tenellum; assembly: GCA_963169105.1. Lineage (NCBI taxonomy): Eukaryota > Metazoa > Arthropoda > Insecta > Odonata > Coenagrionidae > Ceriagrion > Ceriagrion tenellum. Next base: position 54,177 of record OY720643.1, on the reverse strand, counting down.
TGTGTGGTGGGACGGGGAGTGTCATTCGATATACCCTCTAGCGAAGAATTCTTTTATTGTATATTGTTATTATTATATATTATTATTATTATTATATATTATATCTATACTTTCATTTCTTATTTTTTGTAGTTTTTATTTTCTGCTGCTTCTTCTCAGAAAATCCGTTTCTACGACCTCCAGTTTCTGCCTATCCCTTTTGGTCATTTCCCATGTCTCTGCTCCGTAAGGGAGTATACTCTGAATAATTGTGTTATATATTTGCAATTTTGTTTTTCTACTTATGTCTTTTGACCATAAAATGACCATTTTATTTATTGCTAGTATTGACTGATGTATTCTATTTGTTATCTCTTTTTTACTGGTTCCTTCTTTTCCAATCGTTACACCTAAGTATTTATACTCACTACAGACTTCGATGGTATTTCCTTCTATTTCCAGATTCCTTGCCTTCTCATTTATTACCATATATTTTGTTTTGTTAAAATTTACTTTCAGGCCCGCCGTATTGTATATTTCTATCAATTTCCTCATCATTTATTTCGCATCGTACTTATCTCCTGCAATAATGTTTGATCGTCAGCAAAAAGTAATGTATATAGTGAGTCTCCGTCTATTTTTATTCCCATTTCAGCACATTTGTTCTTCCAGTCTTTCAGAGCTTCGTTAATATAAATTTTAAAAAGAGTGGGTGATAGGCAACACACTTCTCTTAATCCTTTATTGGGTTTAATTGACGGAGATAGTTTACTTCCTATTTTTACTTTTGTTTCTAGATTTTTATAAAGATTTTTTATTGCTATAATGTATTTTCTTTTTATATTACTTTCATCTAGAATGCGGTAAAGATGTTTGAAAGGAACTGTGTCGTAGGCCTTTTCTAAATCTATGAATACCAGATGCGTTTCTCCGTTTCTTATTCTTATTTTTTCTGTTAATTGTTTTAATATAAATATGTTATCTACACAGGATCGTCCTGCTGTGAAACCACTTTGCTCTTCCCCGATAGTTATTTCATGCTTTAACCTCTCTTTAATAATTCGTCCATACAGTCTTCCACAAGTGGCCGTCACACTGATGCTCCTATAATTTTTACATTCCTTTTTTTTAATCTTTTTTATGTATTGATATCAAGTAAGCTAACTTCCATTCATTTGGCGGGTCCTCTCCGTGAATAAAACACCTATTGAAGATTGTCGTCAATATTTCTAATAGTATTTCAGGAGCATTTTTTAACAACTCTACTGGAATACCTCCTGGACCTGGGGATTACCCATTTTTCATTTTTTAAGTGATTCTTTAACTTCTTGTATCTTTATTTCTGGTATTTCTACGTTTCCTAAAATTGTTTCAGTTTGTATATTCATAAATTCTGTCCTCTAAGAACATATTTTGGTAATATTTTACCCATTCATCCATTTTAGTCCTATCAATGTTTATTTTTGTTTTATTTTCCTTTTTTTATTCGCTTACGGTTTTCCGGGTCCTCTTGGTCCTTGTGCCACCTAATTAATGCTTTCGATTTCTAGGCATTTGTTTACCCATGCTTCATTTTTTGCTTTGTTTATTTCCCTTTTTACTTCGTATCTTTTTCTTGCATATTCCTTACGGTCTACAGGATCATTGGTTGATAACCAATTGTTATATAAATCCTTCTTTTGTTCCACCAGTTTTGCTAGGTCATCTGTCCACCAATAATCAAGAGACTTTCTGGTCCTAGCTTCCTTTTCGCCAAGTGATTCAAAAGCTGCTTGATGAATGGCTGTCGTCAAGGACCTGTACATCTCCTCGACGTTTCCTTCTATATTTCCAACTATGTTTTGTCCGATTTTATTTGCCAGTCTCTGCTTGAATAGACCTTTTATAGATTTTTCCTTTAATGATTCGATATTGTATTGTCTTTCCTTTTCTTTTCTGTCTTCGATTGTTTTCATGATTTTTCCTATTGGTACTGTTTTTCTGTATTTCATATATATTTTAGCTCTAAGCAAGAAATGGTCGCTTCCTATGTCTGCCCCTCTCTAAACTCTTACATCTTCTGTTTTTAAGTTGGTATTTTGTCATAGTATCAGGTAATCTATAATGGATTTCAGTTTTTTCGTTGGTTTTATCCAGGTGTATTTATGATTGTCCCGGTGTTGGAAAAATCCATTCATTATATGAAGAAAATTTTCCACACATAACTCTATCAGGCGTTCTCCATTATTATTCACCGTCTCTTCTCCATATCTTCCTATTAACTGATTTCCCTGTTTTTTCCCTGACCTAGCAATCATATCTCTTAGGATTACCACTTCTTTTCTGTCCGGAATATTCATGAGTATACTAGACAATTCCTCCATAAAATCATCTTTTTTGTTGCATTTACATCATCATTTGGAGCATATACAGCCACAATTACCACAATTACCACATTAATACGCACTACATCAAATAGTAAATTTGCCTAATAGAGGGGAGAATAGTCCCGATTTACTTGCCACAAACATCCTGAAAAAGTTATTAAAGTTGAAAATGTCGATGGAATAAGCGACCACAAGGTAGTATACATAAAATTTTCCCTCGATACTGAAAAAAAAATTTTTTAATTAAAAAGAAAGATTTACCTTTTTAGTAAAGCAGATTTTAACGGATTTAGGCGTGACTTAAAGACTTCTTTTGAAAAATTCGTGAACATCACAAAAATAGTGATACAGACAACACATGGAAAGAGTTCCTCCAAATTACGCGGTCACTTGTCAACAGATAAGTATAAGAGTGAGAATAACAACCTCATAAGTATAAGAGTGAGAATATGGAACCAAGGTGGTACAACGCGGAGGTTAGAAAATGTTTAAAACGCCAACGAGTTAGCCACGCGAAACTAAGAAAAATGAAGACAAATGTAGCTAATAGCGATCTAAAAAATTTGATCGAACATTATAAAATTTTTAAAGCAGCCGAAAAACAGCCCTTAGAAAAGCGTTTAGTGAATTCAAGAGAAAAGTACTTGGAGAACAACTAGCGGGAAATCCGAAAGCATTTTGGTTATATGTTAGGGAAGTATAGGGAACTAAAAAGTCATCGGTTAATTCCTTGAAAAAAGATAGAGGCGAAATAGTAACTTCCAGTTTAGATAAGGCAAATTTTTTAAATTACTTTTTTCAGAGTGTTTTTAATCAATCTATGCATAGTTTTCGCGAAACAATACCAGACCGATTAAAACAACCAATGCCCCCAATCGATATATCTTGTAGCGGAATCGTATCCTTACTAAGTAACATTAGCCCGAACAAGTCCTCAGGTCCTGATGAAATTCCAGCTCGTGTTTATAAAGACTTAGCTCTCGAAATGGCTCCGCATCTTAAAGTAATATTTAACAAATCCCTCGAAGAACACGCGGTTCCCAAAGACTGGAAGATAGCAAACGTGACCCGAATTTTTAAAAGCGGCGATTGGGAACAGCCATGTAATTATAGACCAATATCATTAACGTCACTATCATGTAAAATTATAGTAGTTACATCAATATAATAGTTACATATAATAGTTACATCAATAATGGGACACCTCGACAGCCAGGATTTATTGATAACAAAACAGCATGGGTTCAGAAAGGGACGGTCTTGCAAAACTCAATTAGGTCTTTTTGTTCACGATATTTTAGTTTCCGGAGAAGGTAACGTACAGGTAGACGCAGCGTTTCTTGACTTTAGAAAAGCTTTTGACAAGGTTCCCCACTGTAAGTTACTCGCGAAGTTAGCATCATACGGAATAGACAGTAATATAGTAGGCTGGATAGGAGACTTCTTACATGAACGCGTTTAAAGGGTGGTATTAGATGGTGTCAGCTCAGGCGAAGTAAAAGTTACATCGGGTGTTCCCCAGGGAAGCGTGATAGGCCCAATTTTATTTCCTCTGTACGTAAACGACTTGAATACGGTAGTAAAAAATAGAAAGCTCCTTCTTTTTGCCGATGATGCAGTAGTGTATAAGGAAATTAGAAATGAAGAGGACAGTCAGCCTTTAGCTAAGGATTTAGATGCGATTAATGATTGGTGTGATAGTTGGCAGCTAGAAATAAATTTGAAGAAATGCGCGACAATGAACTTTTGGAAAAAGAATGGCTTTCTCCGGAATAGTTATTGCATCAAAGAAAACAAAATATGTAACGTAGATTCAATTAAATACTTAGGCGTCACCATCACTGAAGACATGTCATGGGGGAAACACATCAGGGAAATAACTAGTGTAGCAAACCGTAGATTAGGATTCGTAAAAAGGGTTTTAGGCAAATGCGATGAGAGAGTACGAGAAAGACGCTATTTTACACTTGTCAGGCCTCATTTAGAATATGTCGCTAGTATAGGGGATCCGTACGAGGAAGGTATGATATATGAATTAGAGCGTGTGCAAAGGAGATTCGCTAGATGTGTTTAAGGCCGTTATGATAATTGTATAAGTGTTACGAGTTTAATAGAAGAACTAGGAAGGGAATTACTATCAGAACGCAGGTTAAAATTTAGTTTAATCCTTTTAACACTAGAACGCCCAGGCGGGTCATTTTGACCCAAACGTGATTTTAAATTCATTTTTTTATTTCATTTTCAATGAGAGCAGGATTTCCTCCCGTGACTTTTATTCATTTTAACATGCCTTTATGTCCAAAAAATTTCACCTTCCTGGAGTAATCCGTACATTAGTTTTTTTTTAATTTACCTAGAACGCCCATACGGGTCATTTTGACTCAGATGTGTATTTGCACTTTGTATCATCACCAAAACTTCTAGTGTTCATTTGTTAATCTGCTACACATGTTGTCCATCCCACTTTGTCCTATCTTCCTCATTCGGTTACCTTCCATACCTGGATCACCTTTCAAAAATATTCTCCTATTCCGTCCTTCCACTTCCTATCCCCACCCTTCTCATTTTTCGTCCGGTCGATTCATGGCATATTTAGTAATTAATTTGTTGGCAGTGAACAGTGTACCTTATCACTATTTTAGAGTGCAGAGAATACAATATTACTCCTCACTGACGTATGGACTATGCTCACTTTGTTGCCACCAGCTATACTTTTTCTCTTCGAATGACAAGTGGATAATACAAATTCAGTCTTCCTCTTTGTTCCACAGAGTGAAGTTTGTAGCTAAAATTTGGAGTTTTATGGTGATAGTGGTTTTGAATTTCTCTGTATTCAAACATGTCTCTGAGTCGCTCATAACGATTTGTTTAAATTGTGCGGAGCTGCAAATGATTCAGGGGGATGAGTCGGATGGTGGAGAGTTTTTATTTCACAGCTCCAATGATGAGCATAGTTTTGAAACTTTCGAAGAATCAACCGATTCTTCAGAGACGATGAATGCGGTCAAGACACAAGAGAGAGTGCATCTAAAGATGAGCTTAATATTTGACAAAATGATGTATATTATTTACATTTATAAATTCATATTTTTCACAATTTTGTTGTAATAGATATGTTTAATTTCGGTAGGACAAAAATTTTGTCGTAAAACAGTCCTACATCTTGTATGTAGAGGACAAGGACGACGGGGTCGAGGATAACTGTATAAATAGTCAACAAATTTCAGACTATGTAGTATGCGTCTCACACTGCCTTTTCTTCGCCAATGCAGAAATATGAACACAGACAACTTCTTTACATCTCTCAAATTTGGCTCAATTTCTCAAGGAAAAATCCACTATTTTAGTTGGAACTGTGAATCGCTCTAGAAGAGAAGTACCGATCTCTCAAAAAAATGCATGGAGAATTGTATTCCATAAGAGTACTGAAATCTTACGATGTTACACTAACGATTTAGCAAGGAAATTGTGGGGAATATATCCTAGTATTGAGTTCCCTTCACTCCAGTGTTAGTGTAACTAATTCTGAGAAAATATTCCTCACCCTGTGTCGCACTATAATGCAACGAATATGGGGTGGACATAGTGGAAAAGATTGCAACGCAGTACATAGTCAAAGCGTTATCAATAAAATGGCCTATTCATAGTTTCCATAACATTCTACACCTGGCAGCAGTCAATTCCGTTGTGATATACAAGGCCGTCACTGGGAGGAAAATTTCACGGATAAATTTCATCCAACAACTTGCAGAGAAACTACGCAATGGTTACACGAATAAGAGATGGCGTCTGGAACAACCTTTTAAAATTATAAATAAAAACAGGCTGAGGTGTCAAACTACATAGAATTATATGGGAAATAAAAGGCCTATTCTGCAACAATGAGGCCAGCGGAAAGTGTACCATAGAAAAATTGTATACGCATGTGCCAAATGCATTAACAAAAAACAGTAAAATTATAATTATTATTATAAACAATAAACAATGCAATGTATTTTTATTCCTAATGCATCAGATTTATATATGTGCAACACTGAAATAATAAGAATCCCAAAGTTAGTTACTATTGATTTCCGGGAAAATTCCTACTTCGACCGAAAAATAATATTTTGAGCTTATTTATTGCAACTAAATTTTGAAAAATAATAGATATGTATTGCATAATGTGAAAAGTCTTCGTATTACATTGAGCTATGACACAACAAGCAAGAATATGAAATAAAATTGAAAAAACAATAAATTGACACAAATGCCGTAAGTTCATATATCAATAAATCATCGATATTGTCAAAGTTATGAAAGTTATAAAGTGACATAATCGATGAATGTGAATAGAAATAGTGGCAGTTTTTAGTAAAAACTGTAAAAATGTAAACTTAATAGTGCAAAATGGGGAATAATTTCATTAATTACAGTGGGTCAAAATGACCCGCTTTGGGCGTTGAATGATGTTGAAAAGTCCGGGCGTCCTAGTGTTAAGTTAATTCGAAAGCGATTTGTTCACAGATGACGTTAGATATATATTAAGAACCCCTGAGTATTATGCTAGGTTTGATGCTAGGTTAACAAGATTAGAGAGATAGATTCTCGTACCGATAGATTCAAAATGTCATTTTTCTCGCGTACCATAAGAGAGAACAATAGGCAGCGTAGCAAAGGGATAGGTAGGTGAAATATAGTTAGAGTAGTCTGTAGTGAATGATGCATGTAATAACAACCATTAATCCCTTTCTTATTACTTATGTAGACACTAACCATCAAGCTGCATGCGACCCTATTATCTAGCATGTCTCCATTAAATATACTACTTGCATGTCAATAGTGCATGTTTGGTGATCTTCATCCCCTGCCACACACCCTCGTGGTGGCTCGCAGGGTATTACGTAGATGTAGACGTATCCATCCTACTCTTGCCGCAAACACTCCTCAGATAAATCATATCCACGACATTTAGTCTACTTACATGTTTATCCGGACATACCCATGTTTCACTACCATACAACAAAGTGGGTACAAGTACACTTTTGTACACGGCGATTTTCGCTTCCTTATACAAGCACTCATTCCTTGATGTGCTCCACATGCTACCTACCACTTTCCTTCCAGCATTCGCACGTCTCTTTATCTCCTCATCTATCCGTCCATCTTTCGTAAACATCTTACCTAAGTAGACAAAATCATCCACTTGTTCAATTACTTCGCCATTCGCCCTCATCATACAGTTATTCTCCCTATTCTCCTTATCAAACTCTACTACTTTAGTCTTGCACGCATTTACCCTCAATTCCATTCTCTCTGTTGATTCAGGCGTATATACCATAAAAAATTTCAAATCATTGTTTGCTAAAATACCACGATTCCTCGAATCCCTTAGTTTCTTTAAGGGTATTGGATGTCGTTTTACTCTCATCGTTCCAAATCATCGACTATAATCGAGTTATAAACTCCAAATAATTTAAAACTCGACCTTCGTTAACTTTGTGGTGCTCACTCACAAATTAATTAACTTTGTAACTTTTACAGAACAGAGAAGTATTCATTGCGACCCGGGTTTCAATGGCTAAGCTTCATCATCAGGTGGTTAAAAAGGTTCCATATTCCCATAAATAAACTACCTGTAGAGGGAAGAATGGGGGGGAGGACAAATTTGGGAGAAGAGGACGGGTACACAATGGCGGATGGGAAAGGGGAATTGGTAGGAAATAAAATTTCATTGACAAGATTTAAATCTATGTCACTGCATCTTTTAAATATTTCGAGCTGTCTCTTTCGACATTGTTAATCTTTTCATCAATGGGTCACCCAATGAAGCATTTCAATTAACAATTGACCTTTTGAAATCAGTACGGGTAACAGAAAATTTTGTGAAGGAACAATTAATGTTATCAACATCAATTAGGATTATTTCCTTTTTAATAATCGGTTTTATCGACAGAGAGAGGGTTTAGCAATGGGCTTCCAGATCTCTCCTTTACTTGCTGACATTTACCTAGTTTCTTATGAAAATTAACTTTTTTACTTGGGCCATAGCCCACTAAATATGGTAATATATTGGTATCGATATTTGGACGATATTTTGATTTTTTTTAATGAGATGGACAGACAATTGGACAATTTTAACAACGTTTTAAAAAATATTCAACCCAAATTGGTTTATACTCGCGAGACTGACAATAATCTTTGCCTTAATTACTTGGATTTGACAAAATCTCTGCAGAATAATCGACATTAATTTGTCATGTTTACAAAACCGACGTATACCGATACTGTCATACTAGCCGATTCTCGACACTACCACTTACAAAAATGGCAGGATTCTATGCTTTGATGCACCGGCTAGTAAATATTCCACTCGATAATACTGATTATGAAAAAAAAAACGGACATAATGAAGCATATAGCCTGGGCAAACTTATTCACCAGAGATAATAGGAAATATAATTAGAAAAAAGAAGAGGAAAAACTTCGTAAATCTGAAATATTCTGATGCTATTTGTGACACAAATTGTGAAGCATGGTTCCCCTTGAGATATTTTGTAAATGTGACGGAAATCTTAATTAAGGCATTCCCTAATAAAAATTTTTTGAGTCATATAAGTCGTCCAACTCTCTAAAAATATGCTGATTCATTGTAAAGATAAAGTGGATATTTTGTGAAGAAACGGTATTTATGAGCTCTCGTGTGACGGTTGTGAGGGAGTCTACGTGGGACAGACATAGAGAAGTTTCCGGACAAGAGTAAAAGAACACCTCAGTGCTTTTAAGAACAATCATGACGATAAGAGAAACTTTGCCACACATATTTGAAACTGTAACCACAGCAGTGATTTTAAAGTAAATGAGCTGCATTGACTGACAATCGACGTGAGCTAAATGCTTTAGAGCGGCTTGAAATTTTGAAAAGATGCGGTGTGACCCAGATTCAAATCTTGTAAAAGAATTTTTACTTCCTACCAATTCCCCAGCCATTTTATAACCTTCCCCTTCTCCCAAATTTGTCCTCTCCCTCATTTATGTCCTCCCCTTTCCTCTACCGGTAATATATAAGGGAGAGTGATACATTTTTAATCACCTGATGATGAAGCTTAGCCATCGAAACCCGGGTCGTGTTGAAGCGTGAATTATTCTCTGATCTGTAAAAGTTACAAAGTTAATAGAAATCCAAATAACCTTTTAGTGCCCTTGGAGCGTCGGTGGCCGCATACCTATAAAATATACTAAAACAAAGAAAATATTCAAGTCTCTTGGTTTCGCTCTCTGTTAAAATACGTAACTTTTTAAATTGATTTGTTTTTATATTATCGTTTAGTCCACCAATCTTAGAGAGCCTGGGCATCCCGGTTGAATGAGAATCTGAAATCACTCCTAGACCTCTCCTTTTCATTTCTTCTGCATCGTTTAAAGTAGCATTATCAAACTATCTGCCGACTTTTTCTTTAAACTTCTCATAATTTTTTCATTGTCGTTTGAGGAGTCGACGTGCGGGATTGGCGAAATGATATCTCACTCACCGTGGAGCGCTCATGTCCTCTCATTTCCATCCATACATTTCTTGAATGACAGGTGCCCTGGGCTTATCTCACGAGAATGAGACGACAGACCTTACCGTTGCATTTGAACCTTGAGGCACTGTTTTTTATGATAACGTGATGACGATAGACCACTCGCAGCACTTCACCAATCAAACACCGTTTATCTCTCGAGAAAGAGTCGGCTATAATTCCAGGGATGTCGATTATATACACATCACTAGAACTTCACTTCGCAAAGAGAATTCGCTTTTAAAACAAACAACAGAAGAAACTTGACTCCGCATCTTGGAAGGCGCGAGGGGAGCGTGGAAAGGGTGATGCGGAAGCAATCAGATGGCCGGGACTGCGACCCACACGCACCCGGCGCGGCACCTGCCTATAATAATATCACAATCCAATTTTGAGCCAGGTGAAAAAGGTTAACGCATGAATTTTTAATGCATTAGTAAGGGCCTGCCGGTATTAGGCTTTAAACAGTGGCATAAGCTACTCAAAACGTTTAGATAAAATCTATGCTAATGAGGTTTATAAGACATAGTTTCCGGCTTCACATGGTGGAAATTTCTGACGTCACTCATAATAAAAGGTACATACATACTTTGTTTTATTCCACACTATTTAATACAACTCAACTCGACCATGGTTTAGAAACCGCATGTCATCCTCAGGTAAATCTTTTTGGGTCGCTGTAAATACATCGGACAGACTGGAAGAAAATTAAAAACCAGAATAAAGGAGCATAGAAGAGATTTTATTAATAGTGACGAAACCACTGGAATGGTGAAACATTTAGGCGAAGAAAAACACTGGAGTAATTTCGACCCAAGAATTTTTCATTGTATTAACAAAAGGCGGAAGCTTGATTTTATGGTACATCTGATACCTTATGTAATGACCAAATGTTTCTCTCTCCCTCACCCCTCCTCCGAATCCACCTACCGTCTCGATGGCGTCACAGATAAGCCCTCTGACCTTACCCCCCCTTTAAACTTCAAATGTGGCCGTAAACAATTCGCTCCCCCCCTTCTACCTCCACCCTCCTTTACCCTTCATTCTTTGTGTGTGTGTTTGTTATACATAAGGGGAACGCGACCCCACACTCCAAATTAAATTCTCCCGTTATGCACCATTTTGCCAACAAACCGGTTATGGTGAGCTCTCACCGGAACGGTCCAGCTGCCGCGCCTCCGGCGCAGCCATTCCACTCGAACCAAAAGGATTTACCTGATGATGACACGCGGTGTCGAAACCATGGTCGAGTTGAGTTATATTGAATAGTGTGGAATATAACAAAGTACCTTTTATTTTGAGTGACTAATGAGGTTTGCATGACTGGGCATTTATCCCTGATTTTTGACGGGTTACAAGCTCGTTTGCTCGTTGAGTGTCCGAGGAAATCGAATGGTAGCAATGTTTGTGTGAGTCTTATGTACGTGAGGATGAAGTAACAGGACAGAGAGGTTGCACGACCGACCTAATAAGTGCAAAAATCCTTCTTCCCACGCTCAAATTAGTATTTGTGACACAAATAGGATGACGATAATATGAGACTCGTGGTTATGATCATCACACGCCCTTGCCGTTTCTAGCATGTAGGTGTAGGAACATCTACACTTGGACGAACCAAATGATCGATTATTCTTTCAGCCCTCCCCACAACTTTCCGACAAACCAAGATGGACAAAACACACCCACCCTCCCTCACAGTTGTCTAAGAAATCTTTAATCCAATATATTTCGTCGAGATTAATTTCAGAGACCTTCAACTTAACAAGTAGTATCGAAGGTGGAACTTAAACATTCATCTAAGCCTACAAATTTCCTTTTACTTACATCGAAAAAATTATCAACCATTGAAACCGTGTTGGGGACCATTTTTTGAAACCATTGAAGCCACTTTTTTGTGGATTAATTACAGCACGGAAAAACGCGGCAGCCGAGTCTTCGGTGGTAATCATTGGCAAAGATTAATTTTCGATAATATTGGTTGATATTTATATTTTAAAAAGCTGATGAAAATTATTTTTCTATTCAACCTTGATCGAACAACCGCAATCATAACTTGAGAGTATTACCGGTTCTTCGTGAATCACCCTGCAACACTCTTAATGGGTGAATAGTCTCACCAGTAACTGGGAAGAATTAAACATTAGACGCTCTTAAGCTATTTATCAGTTTTCAGAGAATAATTTTTATAGGGTATGAAGATTTTGCGACCTTTAATTAATGTTGGCGTAAATCGTAAATGCGCATAGTATCACGAAAAATTGAGGAGAAGTACGAGTGTTTTCTTTCTCAGTAAGATTACGTATCTAATGTACCCTTATGGTTGCGTGATTAACTTGTTGGTGTAAAAAAAGACTTACTTCATTTTTCATAATTTGAGCGCGTCATCACATCACATAATATTCGATGAATTTGGCATCTTTTCAAAGAAAACTAGCTCATTCTTCCAGGTATAAAACTAGTGAAGAAATTATCTTCGGCATTGCCGAAGCTTAAATACCCTACACCACCACTTTCAATTTTGTTTGAAGAAAAAACCTGATTTTGGTCCGACCCAATCTATTTGAGAACTGTGTCGTCTGAGGACTACTAGGGACTTATGACCCAAATTTCAGCTCGATATCTCAAATTTCACGGCAGTTATCGTGCGAAGAGACAGACAGACAGACGAACATTGCTAGACGGACTCGTAAGGTGATGCTGACCATTTCTATATATTCTTTTTCATATCCGCCACGCCTCCTTCAATGCGTTACATTTCTGCTGTGGCAATAAATGAATATACCCCTGCCCACGTAGTGGTGTAGGGGTATAAAAATACCAGCCACATATCAAGCAATTTTTCAAGAAATTCGCCATGAAGCACATGAGTAATGGAGTGGGTATAAACTCCAGAGTGCCTTCGATTAAAAGGAGGAGGAAACACTACCGCAAAGTTATCGTCATAAATTCAACAGTGTGCAGTTAGTATGCTTTCTCGACTATCTTTAAAAATTAATCAATTGCAAATTCACGACAGGAATTTTAAAAGAACTGCAGGAAAATCTTTGGCTGGGCGAAGGCGTTTTCTATGTACGGTATAAAAACATTTATTGAGTCGAAACAATATGTTTACTAAGTTAGTAGCTGAGAATCTCAATCATATTAAGCAATTATTGTGGCATAAACGTAGCAATATTTGTTTCATGCTTTTTATAGTTGTTTACATTAAGAATGGAATCTAATATTGTCTCTATCGTGACGAGGGAAAAATCTCGCTCAAACCACTTCCACATTCCCAAAGATTTACTCGTTCTTCTGACAGGGCTTTCACTGCGTCTTTGTGTATCTTTCGTGAGCTTTCGATTTCTGAGTAAGCATCACCTTCCGTATTAATGTTTGCTGGTATGGTGCTTTGTAAGGAATAATGGTCATTCCTGATGCTGTTATGCCCGCAACGGTGGAGAAAGCTCGAGATAAATGAACAAAAACGTAGCAGAACCGAAAGTTCTTTCAGAAGACGAACATCTCAATGAAACCATGCACGATACAGAATTTCGAAGATTCGCTAGAGCCTAATACAATTCTGCGTTTCATCGTCTGGGGAAAATTTCTCCAAAAAAAGTGCACCGGAATTCTTTATGGGCTCACATTGAAGCCGTCGAAAGGCATTAAATCAACAAGGACAAGGACACTCATATTTACCAGCGATAATGCATTCCCGTGAAGTGCCAGCTTTTCCAAGAGATATTCTCCAAGCGACTTATTAGGCTCCAAAAGTGGTGGTGGAGGTGGTCCACTAACTATGTTTTCGCTTCCCATCTTGAGATCTTTTGGACTTTTCCGCGTTCAACGATGTTCTTGTCTTTCCGCCGACTTAGAAAACAGTAGTGAAACGACACACAGCCTCAAGAACAGCGAACTTGGATCGAGATAACGGAGCTATTCGGAGATACCAATGGACCGAATAGCTGATTACGTTATCAGAAAGGGGAACAAGGTCAACAATTTGTCAAGTCATCTAGTACAGAACATACGAAAAGGTGTTTGTCATTGAGAAATGAGGATCAGAATGACTTCTCCTCAACTTCCAACCTCTCAGAAGAAATGGTATATTAATGAAGATTTTCTGCATAACTAATACGTATTTCACTCCCGTTTAGGTACGGAAGTTTTTTCATGCCTATGGCTCATTGTCAGTGCAGTGTGGGAACGCTTACCCGTGGGCGCGATATGGAGTAAAAAGCACATTCCATTCTATTCGAGGGTTCGTGTGTGACTTGCTGGAACCGATTCTCCCTTAAGGTATTTTGAGCGAAACATCATTTTTCTTAGAAATCTCTGAATTTGGTCTCATTTTAAAGAAAAATGTCTCACCCCTCTAATGAAACCAAAAATTCAACCCCTTACCACATTACTTTCGGAGATATTTGCCAAAAAATACCAGCCCTTTGACATGGGAAATGGTACGTGTATGCACTCCAGAGAGATATTATTTACAAAATGAGGTATACACACTTTAACACTTAGATGCCGCAAAAAAAACTAACAGCGTGTAGTTTGTATGTTTTCTCGACTATTTTTGAAAAAAAATTATATTGTTACCGCAGTAGGTTCTTGGGTACCACAATAAACCTTCCGTTTTGAAGGAGTTTCAAACGCACCTCGCGAAAAAATGAGTCAAGTTAAAGATTTATTTAGATATTTTCATCTAATTACTTACAATTTCTGTCATATAAAACTATATTATTGCACCATTAATAATGCAATATTTAATTGATGTGTCCTACAGCTGGTGAAATTTAAACGTATAATTCAAATATGGTCTCTATTATGACTAGGGAACTATCTCGCTCGGACTGCCTTAAAATTCTTTACGTTTGGTGAATCCAAATGGTTTCGCATAAAAAACAAGAACTGGGTTTCATTCAGTAAGGAAGGATCTTGAGAAACTCAAACAGTACTGTTTGCACATGATATTTTAGTCTCCCGTAAAGATAACGTTCCAGTAGGAGCAGTTTTTCTTGTCTTTAAAAAAGCATTTGGCCAAGATTCAGAGAGAAAGTTACTGATAAAAGTAAATTTCTATGGGTTTGATGATGATGAAAACCCCTGGATTAGAGAGTTCCTAAGCGATCAAGTGCGTCGAGCGATCATCTGCCTTTCCGGAATCCATGCTGGTATTAATAATGAGTTTTGACTGTCGATATACCCCATGACTTAACTCAAGATTATATGTTCCGATATTTTTCACGAGAGAGATGAATCCAAAAACATCGGAATCCAAGGATAAATCATACCTCGCTCAAATCACTAAAACATAAGAAGGATATGTATAGTCCTTGTGTCGCTCATGTAAAAACGCGATTGTTGCAACGTGCGATAATTGTGCCATTTGAGAATAAAAAGCGTTGATGATACTTACCTCCAGTCACTCTGCGGAGTATTACTAAGAGACGAATGACGGTTGAAGAGTATCGCTGGCGCAGGTGCTGTGGATCCCTTGAGGCAGGGTTAGGGGTCCTGGTAGGGGGCGTAGGTGTATTTTTCCGACAGGGTTACGACCCCGACTTGTGTGTCGTCCGATAGAGTACCCTGGAGTATCGCTATCATAATGCTTGCCGTTCAAAAACCTTGGTAGAAGTACATTATTTTCAGTATGTCCTCTGGGGATCAAGTTGACCATTCTCTTTCATTCCAACGCAATTGTATTAACCTCTAACATGGAATGGCAACGAGTGCGACGCCGTTTCCTTTATCACTCTAATAAACTCGGGCGCCAGGTCTCCAACGACCACCAGATTTTGCGATTAAGGCCGCCTCCGACCTTACCCACCCAGATAGGCTGCAGTGGCGACGAACGCCAGGATTCGTTAAAGGTGACACGGGACAGGACCCTCACGTTAAATTCAGTTACTGTATTTATTTGAATAACAATTGAGGAAAAGTTGGCATAACACAATAGCACATATTACATAAATTAATCGGGACTCAATCCCCCTCAAACAATTAAAGTAAATTGGCACAAATGAAACATAAATAACTAGGGAATCACTCCCTCTCGTTAGCATAACGTACATTGACACGTACGGAAGAATAGAAATAACTGCCTTACAATCGGTTGACTAAAATTATCACATTGTGCTCTCACTATTGGCGGCCATACGCGCCCACCCATTTAATACAACCTTGTCAAACTACGGACGAAACTATGATTAACTGAACCACCAAAAAAAAACTAATTGAATAAACTGAAACCTATTTAGTGACACACGCGGAAAAGCAACTTCCCCAATCCGACAAACACATTCTCAAAACCTCAAGCCACATACCTTATAATCGGGATCAAAGGAATACAAAATTGAGAGGTCACTAGTGGTGAGCACCTGAGAAACTACTCAGTGCATTGCCACCACACCAGAGATTTTAGGGAGAGAACCATTCCCGATGAAGTCTGAAATCCAAGAGAGAAATCAACGCCGCGCGTCCTGCCGTGGTCGCCGTCCTGGGCTTCGTTCCCGTTGCGCAAGCGCGAATCCACGGCTCCGTCGTCTGCTATTTCGACGGCCCGCTCCCGGCGCGCCAACTTTCATTCGGCGGGCCCAGCCAAATTACTGGCAGGCGGATTTAGCGGTAGACTCGAACTGGCCAGATCCAAGCCTCCTTCTTTGCCAGGCAGCCTCTCAGATCTCTGATCGTAGTAGATCTCTCTCTCACTCTCTCTCTCCTTTAAGTGTAACGGGAAGGAGGAATATACGTGGCTTGTTTTCCCCCAATTATTCCAATCGCAAAGTTAACCCATAAAATAAAAAAATAAACATTGATCAGTTTCTCTGTCCCCAAAATGAATATTTGTAATAAATAGAAGAAACAGGCAGTTAGGTAACATTTCAATTGGGAACTAAACAACAAAAACAAATACAGTTTTCACAAACCATTAACAAAATACCTTTTGCTGCTCTTGGATCCCGGACTCCCTGATTGTTTGTGTGCCAATCGCACTTTCCACCGTTACACGAGGAGCGTTCCCTCAAATGCGTCCACTTAAGTCACTCTATGTACTTTATTTGTTGCCAGTAAATCAAGAATATTGCCCCCTATGTTAGGTGTCGCAGCTATGAAATATAGGACGTATATAGGATGAGTACGTGTACAGCAGGGACTTGCAAATGTGTCTTCGTATTCCCCCAGGATATGAAGCTATGGGCCGAATAGTCAGTTCGCAAATAATCGCAAGTTCAAAATTATCGCAAATTGGGATTTTTTAAAAGAGGACTTTGTATATACGACAACAAAACCAGAGAAATAAGCTACATACTTACAAAATCACAACCAGTCTAAAATCTCAGCGAAGAAAACATCTTGTGTTTGATAGAATTGGCGAAAACACACTGCGCTTGGTGATTTAAAATACGAAATACTGTAAAAATACTTAAACCATGATCGAAATGCGTTTTGGGTGAGTACCATTTGGTCGCATTCGACGATGTAGTCCGGGAAATTAACTATTACCAAGGTAAAACACTTGAAATACGCTGCCAGTGTCCTTAGGGGTCCTTATGATCCAGGCTAAAAACCGATTGAGACCGCGTGAAGCGAAGATCGAAAATATTGCAGCTATTCTATACCTATAGCTATACCTCCTAAGCGTCAACTGATCATTTGCAACAATTAAGTGAGAGAATCCCCTTCAGGCCGTCAGTTGAAATTTAAACGCAATATTTTATGAGAACTCAAAACAAATATATTTTCTGACGACGCTATTAGTCCTGCCCCGCTAAGCAAAACGACAGTAACTGACAAAAATACACATTTTGAGGTTAGAGCTGATTTAGATATTTTCTGCCTAGAGGATTTAAAAAACTGAGCAAAAAATCCCAAGGTCGGTCTAAGGTGATGCCTTTGAATACTTCTTCCAATTGCAATGGTATGTTATATACTTTAATATTTCGTAACCTAATGGCACAAATTTAGGGGATTTTCCCAAAAGAAATTCGGATTTTCAAAAAATAAGGACCCCTCTAGAGTGGCCTGGGGGGAATTCATCATCAACCACAAAACGTAAGCACCGAGGACTAGACGCCATCTTTGTGAATAATTGCCTTTTCAGGTTTTCCATACATCCAGGTTTTCCGCGCACGGTCACGTGACGGATCGAGGCTTTGTGATTGGTGACTTGCACTCGATGATCGAGTGAAAGTAGAGGATCTCTCAACTTCACTCGACGCGTCTCATGGTCATCGACCGCTAGTCAAGACAGCGTCGAGGGGTATGAAACACCAAACAACACAAACTCCATGTTGTCGAGATCTACATCGCGCTCGACGGGATCGCACGGAAATCGTGCCGTGTTACATGGCCTTAAGACTGAAATGAGTCAACTTACCTTCTGACACGATTCCATCGCATCTTCTTCGGTTGAAAGCAGTGTTCATTGCCTTGATAGACCAGTTAACCTTAAGGCGGTCGGAGCGATTTTCATATAGGTACGTACAGATTAGCCTGAAACTTTGCATGCGTCTATTTATTAGTACTATGTAGGGATGAAAGCGAAAAACGTCGCATGTTACCGATTTGGTATCTCGATAATTTAATGCTATTCGAACACGTAGACTTATGGAACTTGACGTGGGTAGATTTCGAAATAATTCCATGACATAAGTAGAGATTTGTCCTAAAAGCGAACGTATACGTTTTATATTGCAAAAATGGCTCCTATTGCATATATTAAGGTACCATGCCGAATTAAAAACTTGCATTTACATACGATTTTCGCTGAAATGTCGAATTCCGCGCCATAAACACAAGTTAATTGGGAAGAAAATTTTAAAGAATAATTCCTGTACAATTTTTCTAACATGTACGGCTATGTCCAACGTATTAATTGATTTATTGTCGATAAGTGAAGCATGGCCCAAGAAATCTTTTTCGTCTACATAGAAAAGCCTTTGAAGTGTGCAATCAACGACTCGCCCTCCGACCACCTTTTTTCGTATGGATTGAAATTCCCGTCGAAGGCATTGCCGGCCGGGTTTCATTTTGGGCTCTCACCAGAAACCCTTATGAGGTTCAATATCACATCCAACTCCTATTTGTTCCTATATGTTCCTATACT
This sequence comes from Ceriagrion tenellum, assembly GCA_963169105.1. Classification (NCBI taxonomy): domain Eukaryota; kingdom Metazoa; phylum Arthropoda; class Insecta; order Odonata; family Coenagrionidae; genus Ceriagrion; species Ceriagrion tenellum. The sequence continues at coordinate 35,200 of OY720643.1, read as the reverse complement.
CCTACCAATGTTCCTATACTCCTGGACGGTGGATCCCTTTTTCGACTATATATTTGAGCGCTGGCTACCTAGTCCCGTAAAGGGAACTTCCATGAAATTCTTCTGCCACAAATTAGTTAATACGTCGGCTTTCTTAACCAACAGTCTCATAGCAAAAGACAGACGTAACAAAATGTTTCCTAGGCTGCTGTTGACCATTAAAATAATACAGATTGATCCTCGTCCATCTGACCATTGGGTACCTCTTTTAAGGTAGTTTGAGCGAAATATCATTTTACCAAGAAATCAATGAATTTTGTCTCATTTAAAGAAAAATATATTATCCTTCCATTGACACCAAAAATTCAACCCCTTAGCAAACTACTTTACGAGATATTTGCAGTCAAATACTAGCCCTTTTTGGGAAATGGTAAGTGTATGCACTCCAGAGAGACCTTATTTAACTAATGAGGCATTTCCTACACTTAGATCTCGTCAAAAAATCAACAGTGTGTAGTTTGTGTGTTTTCTCAACTATTTTTGAAAATTAATCATATTGTCACCGGAGTAAATTCTTCGGGATCACAAAAAAATCTTCCGTTTTGAAGGAGTTTCAAACGCACCGCGCGAAAAAAATGAGTCAAGTTATAGACTTATTTAGATATGTTCGTTTGATTACTTACAATTTCTGTCATGTAAAACTATATTAGTACACCATTAATAATGCAATATTTAATTGATGTATCCTACAGCTGGTGAAATTAAAACGTCATTCGAATATGGTCTCTCTTATGACCAGGGAACTATCTCGCTCGGACTACCTTAAATGGGTAAGATAACGGAAATAGATTATTTTTGCACAATCTAGTCTGTTAGCTTACATACACAGCGTATCAGCAACGTTTGATTCAAAGAGTAAAGCAGCTATTGATCATGTGTAACAATTAACGGGTCTAAAAAAAATGCCTCCTTTTCTAAAAAAAGATAACATTCGATCGAAAAGCATTGGGCAGAACATCCCCTATTCTACTAACTATAAAGATTTGTCCAGATTGTCATTTACAGCAAAGCAATTTTGACTTCAGTTCATTCATTCGATTATCCAGTTGACTACCGACGAGAAGACAAAATTCCGTAAAAGATCACGCACGTGTTTACGAGATTTTGATTCGCCCTGTCAGTGGTCAACTGGACGCCCTAATGAATTCTCGGAAGTCAAAATTACCCCAAAGGGCTCCGCGGAGCACAGTCAGGGAAACGCTGCTGAAGACAACGAACTTTTAAAGTAGAAAATCATATTTGACTTCACGTGAAAGACAGAAGTTTCAGCCATCTCTCTTAACAGGCAAAAGAAGAGTTATTATCGAGTTACCAGCCAGTTATTACCAGCGGATTTATTCACCAAAGACTCCAAAATTCCTATCCCTTCGACTTTGGCCACTGCCTTCTGTTATCTCCGCATCCGCACTACATATCTCGAAATTCTTAGGATGATGAACGCCCGTCTGAAACTTAATTGAAGTTGGTGGCGCGCAATGGAAAGGCTGCTCAAGCAAAATCGATCTCGAAAGAGAAGTGGCTTCGAAATATCGGAAATAAAGTCACTTGATGTATCAGAACCGTTGGTGCTCTCTCGAACATTTTGAAGACGAAGTGACGTTGATGCATCGACACTGCGGGTGCATTCTGTAGTCGGGTTTACACGCGGAAGTCACTTCGATGAGAGCGCCCTCAAAAGCCGCTTGCCAGTGGTGTAATATTTGCATGAATATTGAATCAAAAATTTTCTATACTCCACTGGTACTTGAGGAAGCGCGTTCTTTGAAGAGAATAGACAAATATTTTTAATAATTGACCGTAGTTTTCACGAGAAAAATAGACAGCCTTCTTCTATTTTTTTCCTGCAAGTAGTATTTCGATTCTGCACAATTTAATCACATCTGGCGAAATTCTGGTAAAATTACAGCAATCGAGTATTAAATTGAAAACAACGAGTAAATCAGAAAGAGGAGGATTCATGTGCACCAATGTGAATATTTGCTTTTTCCTGGAAATATTTTTTGTGTGTAAAGAAACGCAAAGGTAAATTATTTTAAATACTCATCATGGTCTACATCACATCAAGCACCTCAGTGAAGCACCTACATCAGATTACCTTATGATATAAAATACATCACACATATAACTGGTTTTAAGAAATTTATTTAAATGACAACTACCACATGAAGCATTGCTGCATTGCTGAAATGTTACTGTAACAGCTGGAAAAATTTCATGAAATGACATTCACCTCCGATATATATATATATATATAAGCTAGCAACAAGGCGTTGAGGTTGGGGATGGATAGATAGGTATATCAGTGGACACTCACAGAAAGGCGATCCATGACGACACCGGTGTCCACTGCTCTCGGAAGCTTTCGGGCGAGAACCCTTCCTCAGCGGGAGAAAATCACAACTGAAGCCGACCAACTGGGTCTTCCCACCCCCCACCCACACCAGTTTAAGAGTCAATAACTGCCCCCAAGACCCCGGGCTTTCCGGACATCTGGTAACCATATGTCCAAGCCATGTGAGCAGCCCTCGAAGGAGCCTGTGGTCAATTTGTCCTCTCACACTCTTTCACCCTCAGAATCTTCTCTCCTCTCCAAGGGCCTTTCCTTCTGTCCCACCCCCAAATTCGACCACTTTCGACTTCTTTCGGACTTTCACGCTTTTGCGCGTAATATTCGACTAAAATTCCTCTTCTCTCATGGTAACGTCACCCCTTGTGATACCCCAGAGGATGAATCTCTACCACCCCAGAATCCTCTCGCGAAATTTAAAGAACCCTCCAGTTTCTGCCCGCCCGCCCTCCCTGCCAATCACCCGCTTGAACTCTATCTTCACCATATTTCCTCCCAACTATCTTCCCAAGACTTCGTGGATTCCCTATCGTCCGCTAAGAATATTTCGCGGGATGAGTTACACGCTCTGATTTCCTTAAGGCGTAACGAGGAAATAATAATTCTTCCAGCGGACAAAGGCTCCACTACGGTAGTCATGGACCGCCTGAGGTACGAGGAGGAAGCCAATCGGCAACTTCTCTACAAATTGATGACCTCCGATAGAACCCCTAAGCATCTAAAATCTATATCAAAACTCTTACGTTCTGAGGGCCCCAAGGAGGGCCTTTCAAAAAAAGAGCTCGCCCTCTTAATTCCTCCAAATCCCCGCATCCCTACATTCTACTTACTCCCTAAAATTCATAAAACTGGTGTCCCCGGCCGCCCCATCGTCTCTAGTTATGGCTCACCAACTGAGAGAATCTCTGCTCTCCTTGATTCACACCTCCAACCATTTGTCCGGCGCCTACCGTCATTTATTCAGGACACCCAGCATTTTCTGAGCCGCCTTAAATCCCTCCCCTCTCCACTTCCACCTGGCGCTATTCTCCTAACAGTTGACGTGTGCTCCCTTTACACAAATATTCCCCACACAGAAGGTCTGGCTGCTGCAAAGAAACTTTTCAACGGGAGACCCATTGGCTCACGCCCCTCTACTCCCTTCCTTTTGAAACTAATGAGGATGGTGCTCACCAAAAACAATTTCGTTTTTGGTGGGCGTCATTTTCTTCAAGTTAAAGGTACCGCTATGGGCACGAGAATGGCACCCTCTTACGCCTCCTGCTTCCTCGAGCGATGGGAAGAAAATCTATTATCTTCTTCCCCACTTAAGCCACTCATTTGGCTTCGTTATATAGACGATATTTTTATAATTTGGACCCATGGAAGCACAACACTTGATCATTATATTAAAAAAATTAATTCACATCCATTCCTTTCTTTCACTCATCACTCTTCAACTTCTTCAATCACGTTTCTCGATGTAGATATTCACTTAAAAAATAACAAAATTAGCACATCTGTTCACAAGAAACCCACCAACCTGCAGCAGTACTTGCATTGGGATAGCTGTCTCGTTTTTTCCCGATCACTGCAAACGCTCCCTCCCATTTTCTCTGGCTCGTCGAGGTCGACGTATTTGCTCCGACGATTTTCATTTTTTTCATTATTTGAAAGACCTGGAAACAGCCTTCGCGAGCCGGGGATATCCCCTCCATCTGGTGAGGGAACAGTTCATCAGGGCGATTGAGCCCTCAAGAAGACCGCCTTCCACGCCTCAACCGGACGATCATCTTTATCCTGATGAACAAATCTTTGTAACCACCTTTCATCCGAGTCTAGATGCTGCACTGAAAAACCTTCTTAAGTCAGCACACTCAATTCTCGCCTCTTCCCCCTCTACTTCTTCTTTTATTCGCAGACCTCCGGTGCTCTCCTTTCGTCGCCCTCCCAATCTCCAAAATAGTCTCTGGATCCGCGAGATCCGACAAACCTCACTTGAGGGTAGTGTGGCCAATTCCCCTCTCGTTGGATCAAATCCTTGCAGCAAGCCCCGTTGTCTCACCTGCCCACTCAACCCTTTCTCCCGAACTTTCACGACCCCTGTCACAAACATAACGTACTTACTCGGGGAACCTGTTCCTCGAGTAATGTAATTTACCTCCTCACCTGTAAACACTGCCAGGCGTTCTACGTTGGCCTCACAAGCACATCTCTCAATGTACGAATCAATAACCACAGGAGCAGCGTGACACAACAATTGAAGCTGCCTGTAGCGGAGCACGCCAATTCTTATAACCTCCCCTTCAACGACTGCTTCCAAGTAAAAATCATTCGCGCCCTCCCACCTGACACATCCATCATGGAGCTCCGCCATTGGGAACAATCATATATTTCAATCCTAAAATGTATTTGTCCTCCCGGGCTTAACCTCCGCTAGCTTTCTCCGTATCCCCTCCTCTTACTCCTCCCTCCCTCACATCCTTCCAACCAATCACTTCCCTCAAACACCAACCACCCTCCTAGTCAGACCCTCTACCCTCAACTCCAGTGTGACACTCTTCAGTTGTGATTTTCTCCCGCTGAGGAAGGGTTCTCGCCCGAAAGCTTCCGAGAGCAGTGGACACCGGTGTCGTCATGGATCGCCTTTCTGTGAGTGTCCACTGATATACCTATCTATCCATCCCCAACCTTGTTGGGGATGGATATCCATCCCCAGCCTTGTTGCTAGCTTATATTTCTAAATTTTTTCCTTTTCTTTAATATATATGTATATTGCAGGTTGATTATGACTGTCGTCGTTTTCCTGCACTCAGCTTCCATTTCTCTCTGTCACAGAACTCATCTTCTCTAATTCCTCTTGTTCCCATTGCTCTCTGTATTCCCTGTCTCCAATTCACTCTTGGCCTTCCTCTTTCAGTTTTTCTGGAGGTCTCCATTCCAATATCTTCTTGGGCCATCTGGTGTCATCCATGCTATTAACATGGCCAAACCAGATCAGTTGTTTCCTTTCTACCTCGTCGTAGTATAACAATAAAATACAAACAAAAATGTACCTTATGGTAGGGAAAAAATATTAAAACAAAAATTTGCCGAAATCCGACAAGAAGTCATGTAGTTGAACCAGAATGAGCGAGAACTGGATACGCGAGAAATATGTTTTAAGTGATGCTAATCGCTAGGTCCAGTCGTTTTCACCTGCAAAATCATACACAGGTGAGAATGTGAGGGCCTCTACATGCAAGAGTCGTTTTTTCCCATCAAAAATTCTTGAGGTGAGACCGCCTTGCCTTACACCTCTATAAAATCGTGTCTTTTCCTGGGAATGCAAAGGGATTTTGCAACTTTGGAATATCTGGAGCAGAGATAATCTTCGTCAGAGAGAGAGGTCACCCTTGAACCTCGTTGAGTGAATAACATACATGAAGTGAGACACCTCTACAAGCGAGAAAAAAATTCCCGTTCCTTGGAGTCTTGCTTATCCAGGCTCGAATTATAAACGAAAAACTGAAATGTTATCTCACACCCCAATGGGCTGCAAGCCATCCTGACTGGGAAACCTTGCTTTAACTCCTCCGAGCACACCTATGATGCGGACTTGTGGCCTCACAGAGAGTACAAAGTACATTAGCCAAAGTTCAAATAGCAGGATTTGATATTTGGTCCACCATTTTCCACCACCATCCATGTTCCATTCCATCCATCCATCATTCCACTCCATCATCATCCATGTTCCATTCAGCTGGAGCCGAAAACTCTATCACGAGTATGAAGGGAGAGATGTGGTCGAGGAGAACGATATCAGGCAACTGCCAGGGTTTTAGATGCAGGACAAAACCTCTGGGTGGACTTCCATCAACTTCAGCACGGCGATGAGTAGTTCATACAAAATCATGTCGAAGGCATCTTTATCATCCACCCAGACCATTGACAGGTTTTCCTAATGCCAGTTGGCATCCAGGCATATGTACCGATTAATGGGCAAGTTGTCCTTGCACCCCACAATTCCCCACTTTTGAGCATTTCTGCTAGTACACCTCCTACCTTATGGGCTGGACACAGTGGGGGAGAAGGTTGCTCAAGATGGAGGTGAGCACCTTGCATACAGACTTGAGGCATATTATAGGGTAGGTAGTAGTTCTTCGGACCAGGCTAGTCTCCCCTCTTAGGTAAGAGAACTGTGTATTCTTCAGTCAGCCAAGGTGGAATTGGTTCTCTCCCTGACAGAAAGGGCATGAAGATTCTGGTGTAAGTGGGAGAAACTAAACCTCTTCCACCAGAAATTGTTCACAACATTTCTGGAGCCAAGAATTTCTAGCCAGAGAAGGCCTGATTAATGTCCTTCATAATATCAGAAAGGGGCCCATGAGACTCTCAGATTGAATTCCTCAGACATTTCAAAGATACCCTTCCAGAAATGTTCCAGCTCTTGAATGAGCGGTAAAGTTTCAGTGAATAGCAGAGATGGCAGCAAGAGATGGGACAAGAGAAGGAAAATGGCTGAGTTCTCTCCCACGACCCTACTCCTCTTTGAGTTTTTTGCTGCCAGGTCCGTCCAAGATACATTACTTCAGGAGAGAGCCATTATTGTGGCAGCAGCAGAGTCCACACAATTAACCCTCCAGAATTCCAAATTCTCAAAATGGATTTCATCGATAAGTCCATGCAACCAGGTTGGTAGGTCACCTCACAGAGAAATCTTAAGGTAGATAAGAAAAGAAATAAGAAACGATGAAGGGTACATAAGAGTAAAAGAGGAGAGGATCATATGGAACACCATACAGAAAAGAAGAACAAGATGGATTAGACATGCCCTGAGACACAATGGATTCATGAAGAACATAATTTAAGACAAAAGAGAGGGAAAAGTCCCCAGAGGAGGACCCAGGAATAAGTTCATGGACCAAATTAAGAGGAAAGTACATAGGAGGAGATACGAGGAGGTAAGGGAACTAGCATCAAATAGGGAAGGGTGGATGGTTGCAGTCAACCAGTCTTAGGATTTCATGACCAATGATGATTTCTCCCTGCCTAGTTTGTCCTTCATCATAGTTAAATGAGCTTAATAACTGCAAGCAGAGTTTTGAGCCAACCTGACCAGCTTCCTCTCTACTTGGGGGTGATGCCAAAATAGATGTGGTTCTCACATAAGCTGGTGGAGAGGGTGCATATGTTGGGGGAAGGGTAGTCCGGCTGGAGGTGTCTTCCTCGGAACCCCAGAGGAGAGTTTTGGCTGGCATGTTGGCTGAGTGTTGTGAGTTCTGCTGCAACAGGTGGTACTGTTCAGGATGCATCTCACACCGCTAAGGAGCTTTCTGGCAGCAGGGCATGTGAGGAGGTCACTCCTTAGGGCTTTTGTCCACTCCATTTGAGCTCCCTCACTCATGTTATTTCATTTGCCACTTACAACTCCACTAGGGCTCCCATCTGAGAGACGCCAGCTGTGGGCACATTTTCTGGTTTTACCTATTAGAACCAGTTTGCAGAGTGGTTAGCCCTACAAACAGATGTCCACCATAAGCTAGCTAATGCCATAGCCAAGTATATCACAGAGCAAGTAAGAAAGCTACAGAGAGGGAACACTTTTTTTACCACTCGCACCTGTCTGCTCATTGTCAGTGTCTTTATCATGGAGAAAGCTGCAGGCAGAGTTCTTTGCTTACAACAGACATACATACCAATCACACCATTCCCTTCCGGGGTAGGCAGAGTTACTAAGTTTCATTTATAAATACATATTTGTACACCTAACTCTGCTTCCATAATTTCCTCCATACTGACCTATCCTTGCAAACCTCTTTTGCCTCATTTACCCCCATACACTGCTTCATACACGCCCTCCTTTTTTTTTGAATACTCCTAACATTCCTCCTCCTAAGAATTTCCTCAACCACCCACACAGCACAATGACATCCTACGAACATCCCTGGGATATCCTGCCGGAATATTGTGACGTCCCTAGGATATCCTGAATGTCCCGCTGACCAAAATGGGATGTCTCAGGGATATCCGAATGTCCTCAAATGTGACGCCCCAGGGACATCCCCATGGGATGTCACTGGGATATCCACGTCCTCAAATGTGACCACCCTGGGACATCCATAAATGTCTCACAAAGCAATAAGACGTCCTACAAACATCCCTGGGATATCCTGAATGTCCCTCTGACCAAAATGGAAGGTCTCTCGGATATTCATGTCCTTAAATGTGACCATCCTGGGACATACAGAAATGTCTCATGGTTGACAGAGGGGTTCTCCGAGTTCCTCTGGATGCCTTGTCAATAGCGATATTTTCTTCATTCAACATGAACCACCTCATGTGCAAATCTAGTTGCACAATAAAGTCCAAATGAATACCCCCTGGAGGCCCTGAATTCAAATCATCATAATTTTCCGGATCTCTGGCCTTCAATGCTGAGTGGAATGCACTAAAAGGTACTTGTCTCATATCTTATAGAATGTTAAGCCAAGGACCCCGTGATACCTTTTATCAATAGCAGAGTACTGCTGATGCCAGGTTTCTCTCCACTCCCACCTCATTCCAGTTATAACACTCATTAGATCACAAATACAGGCCCTTACGTGGTAGTGCATAAAAGACACTATAGACAAACTAAGTGAATCATCAATTAAACAAGATTGTTATACCAAAGAGTTGATTTCAACGGTGGTAAACTTATGGCAGAGTTAAATATTTTGAAAAGACGAAGTCAAACTTGGCTTGATGTTATGAGACATAAGGAAATTTGACAGTAATAGTATTCATGGAGACAAGTTCCTTTAGTTGTTAAACCAGAGTGATAACTTTTTTATCTTTGAATTTAACTAACCTAAAACCATTTGATATTAGGTACATATTATTACAGAAATAAAAACTTACGGCCAAACAAGTCTTTCACCAGATTCCACAAACATGTCTTTCACCATCAATTACGTAAAATGTGTATTATGCTGAATGCAGCACTTCAGGCAAATCTGTCAGGAGTATTAAGGATAACAATAAAATAGTGGCTGATGATAATGCTGCATATGCTTTATCCTAATCAGCAGTAGCTTTTGATTTTAAGAGAGGCACTCATGATGGATCATGTGAAATTAGGCACTCATGTAAATCTTTTAAAGAGCACAACAGGAATTAGCAGTCCAAGTTGCATGATACTTAGTGCATAAGCCATGCTATCCCAAAAGTTCGACTCTCAGTAGACATTAAATATTGGTTTAAAATTGACACATTTAAATTTTTAAATTAAATTCCAGCTTTAATTCTACAGCTTGAGTTAGGTACAAAAACATAAATGAGAACATTTTTTACTAATTCACTATCTGATGGTGTGGTGGGTCCTGAGCTCACCGGAATGGAGTTTGTGGGTGCCCTAAAGATGCATAAAAAGTAAAATCAATCTACAGTGAATAATGTGACGCATACATACAAGAAACAAAAGTATATGTTTAACTTAATCAGGGTGTCTACTTATCTTATGAAATGAATTTCAAGGTTTTATACAGGATTGGTCTGGATGACATTTGGCTTAGCTGCTTCCTCCTCTTTACATTGGGCATAGTAATACTTATGGGTCCGGTTGTAGTAGCCTGCCATACACAGAAAGTTGATTTGTATTACTTTTCCAGTGTATTTATGGAAGTTATTAAGTTAAACTAAACATGTAGCCAAATGCCTCTGAGGAAAAGTACCCAAATACACAAACATAAGTACAACCAATCACCCATCAGCCACTTTAAAAATTATTCCTAATACTTTGGAAATACTAATGACATAAAACTACATTAAATTAAAAACTACATTAGTCATAGTAATCAGGACGAATGTTCTTGGAAGACTGAATAAAAATAACATGATATATTTTCACACACTTTATTTCATGTACAACCAGTTTCATTGTATCAGCCATATCACCTGGACCAGATGATGTGACTAATACGACGAAACTAGTCATACGTGAAAGAAAGTACGTGAAAATATACTAAAGTATTGTTATTCAGAGATAAGGGATTTTTACAAAGTTGAGCCACAAACCATTGAGTACTTGTACGAATTTATAGGAAAAAAGTTGCACATAATGAAACTTATGTCTAAAGAAAAAACTCAACACTTTACACCAGAGTCACGTAAACCCTTGAAAAAAGAGTATACCCATTTGTAAACCATCAACTCACGTATTAAACGGCTGCAATAAGTAATGTTTCTTACATTCACAGATAATTGAAAATATATTGACCAATATTGTAAATTAAGTCTACTCCTGTTAGGAATTAGATTTTACTCTCGAGATATTACAGGCATTAGGGAAAAACAAGGAGCACATGGCAACACTATTGCGCCGCATGTGTACGTCTTGAGACAACTGGGAACATCAAACTTACCTTGGAATTGTAGCTTCGATCGCTTCGCCAAACAGTATTCTTTGCGCAAAATCCGAATAGAGCAAATCCAAGAGTGCAAGGTCAAATAAAGTTGATCTAAAATCCAAAGAGCAAATCCAAACGGGCAAGTGGTCAAAAATCAAGAGCAATAAAATTCAAATCCTCAGAGTCAGCTTTCAACGGCGTCCAAATAAGAAGTGATACAGGAAAATGGCTGTCCGTCTCTAGTTCCGGTTCTTCTGTGAGAAAGAGGGAACGTGGAGAACCATGGCAATCTTTTTTTCAGTAAAGTAAATTAAAGATGGCCATGGGAGAACCCATGCGAACCACTTTCCGTTCCGTAGCACTTAAATTTCGCCTGCGAAGATCAAGTCCGAACGACTAGAAATTCAGGTGCATTAAACAAAAATACTTAGCTGCTTACCTACAATTTCATTTCTATTTAGCTTAGTCACTTGCAATGTGCTAGCAGGGAATAAGGACGTCAATGGCAGAATAATATCTGAGGTGGAATTCTAACATAGCAAATAAAAATAAATTAAAAGCATTATATTTCAAAAATACCCTTCCAATCACTCGCCTCAGAGATGATTAAATGTGAAAACAGTAAATATTTATTAATTTAGTCTAATAATTTAGTTCAAACGAGTTCATAACTAGTAGGAATGGAATGTCCCAGAGACGTCCCAAGGACATGAGATCAAATATAAGTTTTCAGTATAAATCAATAAATGCGTTTATTCCTCGAATCACTCTCCCATGAATTGTGACATAAACAGTAGAAAAAATCCTAAATCTGTGAAATACCATTGGGATATCTCAGCAATGTCCCAGGGATATCTCGGACATCATTAGGACATACGAGATGAAATTGGGATATCTTGAAGACGTCCTGTGCTGTGTGGACACATTCAACCACAACTTTCTCAGCCTACATCTACCTCTTGCACCAGTCCCAAACTGTATATTATAATATTTTGCTCCCACAAATATATGTATAGACAAAACACATGTGACTCACTTGCTCTAACTCTGGTGTCCTAGCAGGAGAAGCACAGGGCCCTTTCTAAAGCATACATTAACGGTTATGCATGTATTAAAGCCTTTTTTTCCTTTTCAGTTGTAAAAGAGCTTGATTTTATGAAATTAGGGATAATTGTTGCCTGCTTGAAGATGATATAATGTAATAAAAGAAAAGTTACAACATGTAAATACCACTTTGGTCAGCTAAAAGTTTTATGTGCCAAAAATATAATTACATTTGATAAAAAACAAAAGAGCACAAAACAAGTAATTATAAAAATATCAACTTCATCAAATTTCAAACACTCAAAGTAACAGGATACAATCTTTTACTTAAGAGAATTGACTCAAAATGGATATTCAGGATGGCTGGGCACCCTGCAAAGAAAAGAAATTAAGCATTAATTTGGTAAAAGATTTATTTTCAATTAATTTGGACTGAAAACAAATTTTTAGACATTCATTGCCATTCACCAGAATTATTCTTATCATGGAATACATATCCATGGATAATAATTACAAAAGAAAACACACCACGTTAAGTATTTATCTTGGGCAATGTCAAATACCACCAGAAAATTTCATTAATTGCAGGTCAGCCAAAACTTGCTCAAATTTTTGATTTAATGACAAAGCAGAGTATATTTGAAAATTTAAGGAGAGACATAGAGGAATAATACATACTATATTAAAATGATACATTTTGCACAGCTCACTCATTTATTAAACTGATTTCTGCGATGTGTGATCAGGTAGCTATTAATTCCCCTTGACTAAACAATCACATACAGGCAACCTAGTAAGAGGGCAAGCAAAGCTGAATGTAGAAATCACACCAAGAAGAGAGAAATTAGAGCAAGCAGATTCCATCCTATATCTCGGAAGTACCATTACATGGGACAGAAGAAGTACAATGGACACCACGCAAAGAATACCCCAAGCTATGAAGGTGTTCATAGTAAAAAGACAACTACTGAGCTCATAGAAGATAGGGCTAAAAACTAAAAAATAAATGGTAAAACTTTTTCCTGGAGCATGGCATTCTATAAATTGGAAGCATGGATCATTGAAAAAGCAGACCATAACAGACTAGAAGCCTTCAAAACCTGGTGCTCGAGGGAGATGATAAATATCATATGGATAGATTGAGTTAACCCTTTCGTGCCTAGCGCCGGGTATAGCCGACCTGAATTTTCCTATGCAAACGAACGAATGTCGGCTCTGGCCAACGGAGAAAAACCAACGCAAAAGACCTAACATCAGGTATAGCCGATGCGAGTGAAGGGAAGTGACCGATACGGGAGCAATAATCCTAGGTATGCAGTAAAAACTTGCAAAACAGCTTAGGGACAGCCCAGACCTTTTCCTTGGCAAGTGAGCTCGACCCTCCACATCATTAGTAGCCCTCCTTGCTGCATTAATCCACAGTTAATTTATTGTATTGGCAATGGTTATTCGAGTCAATTATTTTTTCACACTACAAAATTTTTAACTTAATGAAGTGAATTATTTGTTCTTTGTTGAGCCTTAGCAAATTTCAAATGAAATTCTAGCATTGATAGTGATGGAGTTCTTGTGTGGAACTCTCAGTAGTTTGAGCTCTAAATAGAACTCTAAATTTGTTAATATTAATGCTAGAATTTCGTTTAAAATTGTAGAATGCTCAGAATAACATTAGAAATTCATTGAAAGATATAAGTTTTTGAAGTATTCAGCGAAGAATTATGTTAAAAAAACAACATTAATGCAATAAACTTACAGCAGCCTCTTGCTGAGATAGGGGCTGCTAAGGGTTGGGGGGTCGAGCCGAGTGCCCGGGGGAAGGGCACAGTGTCCTGCTGAGTGGAGTTCCAAAATGGGCGAAAGGCATACCTGAGCGATTCGTCGCCACGAGAGAGCTCTGTAGAGAGGAGTACAGCAAATTCTCATGCTACTCGTAGCAGGGAAAGCATTTTCCTTAGAGAGACGTCGGCGTGAAAGGGTTAAAAATGATAAAGTTTACAGGATAATAGAAGAGGAGAGGACCATATGTAGCACCATAGGTAGAGAAGATGAACCAGATGGATTGGACTCACCCTGAGACTCAATGGGTTAGTAAAGAACGTAATTGAAGGCAAAATAGAGGGAAGAGTACCCAGAGGAAGACCCAGGAATAAGTTCATGGACCAAATAAAGAGGAGAGTACATAGGAAGAGATACTAGGGAGTAAGGGAACTAGTATTAGATAGGGAAGGGTGGAGAGCTGCAGTCAACCAATCCTAGGATTGAACAACCAATGATGATGATGGCAGGCAACCTAATCAAAACAAACCCACAAGCTGCTTCATCAGGTTGAAAAAAACTTTTGATTGTGAGCAGATTTGGGAAAAACTTTGTACAGAAAAACCCGGATAATAAGTATTGTAAGTTTGTATGCTTCAAAACATCAACACAGCATTCTTTTGTTTACTATACCGATGTATGGTGCTGCCCTCTGGTGGCCCTTTGTATGCTCCATGGAATAAAGAAGGCGTCAGTTCCCGTATGAAAGCTGAACGAGTAGTACGTGTTTTTAACAACAACTCCGTCCTTCCACTGACGTTACGGTTTGAGTAGGTTAAGAAAGGACATCTATTCAATCCGACGACAGGTTATGGGCCCAGTCAGTGCCAAGGCGTTGTAAGAACTCGTAAATATTTTTGATCGATTTGAATATTTCATTATTTTGGATTACGAGGCAAGGCGGCTGGCGTGTTCAAAATGGCGAGTTACGGAGAAGACGCAATCGACAGATCTTTCTCAATTCCCAAACTAACCAAGAAAAACTACAACAGCATGGATGTGCAGGGTGAAAACAGAATTGTTATCGAGGGAATGTTATGAGGCCGTCATTGGCTACGAAGATGCTGACGGAGGAGTTTTGAGCCAAAATGAAGTTAGGAGACGTGCCCGCACTAAAAACTTAGCGATGTCCCTTATTGTGAGATCTGTGTCTGATGATTTGATAAATGATATTATCGGGTTTGATCGAGCCAAGGACGCGTGGGAAGAGTTAGATCGGCTGTGCAACAGGAATACCGAGTATGGCGCCATGGTAAAATTCCGTGAATTGAATGGTGTGATTAAGTCATCTGATATGTCCATGTCTGAGTACATCAATAGATTGATAAATATGAACAATGCTTTGGAGCAAAATCAGCTCAAACTGGATGATAAGAAACTAGCTTCCCTGATTTTAAACGGACTACCGAATGAATATGAAATAACGGTGAAGACCCTGGTCGCGGCTAACAAGATAACGGTTGCAGATGTGAAGCATACGTTGTTAGAGGTCGAAGAAGAAAAAATGGCCAAACTAGGAATATCTTCTCTACATCATGCATACCAAGTCGCCAAGGGAAATAACCAAAGGAAGAAAAAATCGAGGAATGCTGGGAAGAAGAGAGATGAAGAATCAGCAAAAATGGACGTACGGAATTCCGATTGTGTGAAGCCCAACTTCAAGTTTTGGTGTTACGCTTGCGGTGGTGAGGGTCACTACGCACATAGCTGTCCAAAGAAGAAAGAGCCTCAAGGAAATGGAAGCCATGAACTTAAGAAGGTAGCAATAACCACTAGGGAGCACTTGACATCCTCAACCTTTGCAGAGTATGTTGCCATGTATGAGTGTTCTACTGATTTAGTGTGGCTTAAAGAGTTTTTGAAGGAAATTAATCAGGAAAAATTTGTGTCAGAGCCATGTATGATATATGCCGACAACACAGGTGCCATGTGCATTGCTAAGTCAGAAGCAATTTCAGACCAGACTAAACACATCAGGGTGAAATACCATTATGTGAAAAATCTAGTTAAATGGGGGGAGATAGCTTTTAAGTATGTTAAGTCAACTACTAATGTAGCCGATCTTTTGACCAAACCTTTGTCTGGTGCACGCACCAAAGAGTTTGCTCTTTCTCTGGGTGTGTTATAGTTCTAAGTGAATGCGTTTATTTTTTTTTCACTTTGGGAGTAATATTTTTTATTTTGTCTACGTAAACGTGGCTAAAAAATTTTTTTGTGTCATTTTGAGTTGTGTTCCATTGTGATATAATGTTGTGTTGAATTTTGGGGAGAGGTATTGTAAGTTTGTATGCTTCAAAACATCAACACAGCATTCTTTTGTTTACTATACCGATGTATGGTGCTGCCCTCTGGTGGCCCTTTGTATGCTCCACGGAATAAAGAAGGCGTCAGTTCCCGTTTGAAAGCTGAACGAGTAGTACGTGTTTTTAACAACAACTCCTTCCTTCCACTGACGTTACGGTTTGAGTAGGTTAAGAAAGGACATCTATTCAATCCGACGACAATAAGTTTCCAAATAAGAAATTTCCTTCTCTAAGAAGTAAAATTTTTACAGTTCCAAAATAAATTAATTAGGCTTATACTAATTTGTCCTAGATGAGACATTCCCACTTATTAAGTCATGATTCTCCGCATAACCAATTAAACACCTGATTTTTTGCCCGAGTAAAACTTCAGATACAACCCATGATTCCCAAAGAATAGGAAAGAATCATACGATTGCTCCACTCAACATTCCACTTCTGCTGGAGCACGATGATAGAGACACTTCCACAGTAGAACCATGTTACTTTATATTTACCTGGGCAAAACTAAAAGTAAAGTAAAGAAAAAGTTCTACTGTATTTCTGCCTATATGCTTGTGCATCAACAGAAGTGGAGTAATCATATGAATATTTCCTATTCTTTGTGAATCATAGGTTGTATCTGAAGTTTTACCAGGGTAAAAAATCAGGCGTGCATAATTGGCTATGCAAAGAATACCAGGGTAAAACTAAAGTGACATAGTATGAGTAATATCTATAGATGTAAGAACTATAGACGTATGGTAGTAAGATCTATTGACATTTGAGTAATGACTATAGATGAAAGTGAAAATAATTGCATATTACCAATTTGATTTCTTGGCAGTTAAATGCTGTTTTAGCAAATGACCTTAAGGGACATGAGATAAATATCCTAATAATTCGATTACAGGTGTACTTTTAACTATAGGTGTTTTTCTTAAGGTGAAATAATACATTTCATGTTAGGTATTATACCTGTTGCAGACAAGTATCAAGGAGTCATGCTTAATCCAAGGTTTGAAAAAATGTGTTTGTGTACATATAATTTTCACTTAAATTCCAAGTTCCAATTCTGAAAAATGAATTCATAGCCTGCATTCAGAAAGGAAAAAATTGCCCTTAACTTCAAAAAAATTTAGGTTTGTAATATCTTTGCAAAATAGTATGATTCAAAGAGAGGGAAGGAGATCAAATAATTTCACAAAAATTTAGACTGCTGGAGATAATATTTTGGTGCAAAATTCCACATACACGCATGCATACACATTTCAGATGTGACATCATTTATGAAGAGGACAAAGTCATTTGAAATAAAACAGCCAATTACCAAAGAATATACAGAACAATAAGAATACTACTGAAAGGAAAAACCACAGAAGAAACACAACATGTTCAACGCATGCCTCCAGAAAGGATTCCCAGTGAGGTTTTAGAAGAATAAGCCTTTAGGGAGAAGAGGGAGACAGGCAACATGCCTAACCTTAGAAAGCAGAAAGTGGAGTAGTAATCACACAGAGGAAAAGTCAATTGCCACCCTAGCACTCTCTTAGCATGGGACTTTCCTGACATCATGCCAACTGCTTTTGCAAGTTGAGCCACAGAGGCATCTGTCTCCCCTTTGCATTCATGAGGGATCTGAACAAACAACAGTTTCAAAACTGCCAGACATGTCACTGCAGTCACAAATGCAGGCCATTCATTGGCTCCAAAATCCAAAAGGTAGAAGCCAAACATGAAACACTATAAGGTGTTTGTTCTTTTTGACAAAGATGAGTGAACACCCAATTTCAGTTTGTTACACATATTGGTGATTAACATATTAGAGGTATGCATTAAGGTAAATTAAGATTAACTTTTTCCATACCCTTTGAAGAAGGAAAAATCCAATATCCGTCCAGCTTTGCCTTGATCCTGGCCATTAAGTCTATCCATATCTTCACTGCTTAATTCAAAGTCAAAAATCTGTAACGAAGAGAAAAAAATCCTTGTTAAACTCATAATGGTCACACTGAAAAAGTAAAATATCCGCCGGTGATCATGAATAAGCTCTTTATATTCAATTGCCTCTTTCTCCCGTCATTAACTCCCTGATTCAGCTTCATGACAGCCTCTCTGGTGAGTTCAGCATGAGTTGCAATGGAGTGAGAATGAGGTATGAAAATGCATTTTGTGAATCCAACCAGATAAGTATAAAGTGCCACTCTGGCATTGTTCAGAAATGGAACTAAATGGAGCTAAAGGAACACCAGAGCTGTATTAGGCTCTTCCATCTGGAAAAATCGGCGGAAGTGGAACATAGCCTCACAAATGACCATCCCTTGCACTTCAAAAAGACCCAATTACTCCACAGATCATCTAGATATTGGGATAGGCTCACCAAAGAGGCTATGGAGATTAAATTGGATAGCTACAACGTCAATTGCGACACTAGTTTTGCCTTGAGTTCCGCCTGAAAGCCTATCCTCAACTTACTTGAGGAAAAGAGAAAGAAAACAACAATAAACAGCAAAGTTTAGTAAACACCAAAAAAATTTTATTCACTGGTATTGTAAAAATGTCAGTTTGTGCCCTGAAGACCGTGGCAGACTCAGCCACAGAAACGTTGGCAGTTAAACACTGTTTAACCTGGTGTGGAGCCCTTGAGAACTTCATTAATTTTTCTTTCCTCGTATAGGTGGCACTGATGTACTATCGTTTCCAAAAGTCTCAAAATATTTATTGAATAACAATATGTCAATGGAATAGAAACCACAAATGAAATCTGAAATACAATCATTACTAACATGAATTATTTGTATATCATTATTATTTTGTTAAATGATATTTCGGAAAACTAGTAAAACAGAGTTACATTACATTTTTCACAGAATGTGCGTGGTTTCCCTTTACACCCATCCAATTGACATAGTTTTTGTAGATCCCTATTTTTTATTATGTGATGCATTCCATCATATCTTGTGTCCGGTTGGACTCTTGAACAAGATGTAAAGGTCCGTGCTAGAGGCCTGCCGCGACTTGTTTTTGTTCCATGTCCCAACTTAAAGTATGTGATAGCTATTTTTCTTATGAAATCTTTTATGGATATTGCGCTGTTATTTATCATTTTGAAAGCAGCATATGCATCTACTACAGCCATATCAACCATTCTTGTAACAAGACACCGATACCATTTCTTGCCTCTCACAGCAATGAGATGTTTCTCAAAATACCAATCATGGTGATCTACGCCACCCATGTATTTGGTGTAGTTATTAATTGCTCGTGGCTGTGGAATCAGAGTTTTTTCTTGTTTTTTGCTGCTCATCTCGGAACTGAAACAGCAGATTCTATCTCATCAAAGTTTGTAGCAAGAGTTACAACCATGTTGTCCTTTCAGCATATTACAAGAATTTTATTTCTCTCATCAAATCTACAGTCATAGTAACCCCTTTCCCTTTTGTTGAAGCATTTAGTACTCCCCAATGTGCATTTGTTGGACCTGTTGTCACATATGGTACCACTCGCCCGGAAACCCTTTTCCTTGAGTATTTTTAGTAGTTCACAGCTCGTAAAATAATTGTCAAAAAATGAAAAGTGACTTCAGAGATTATCGACAACTGACCACATGCTAAGCACAACTCTAGTTCCAAGTGGCGCCTCCAATTTTTCTCAAATTGGTTCTTTGCCACAATATAAGGAAAAATTGCAGCAGTACCCATTTTCTCCGCATTAAGCCCATAGTTTATAAAAAAATCTAATTGGTTTGAATTTTATAAACTGTTTCAGAGGATAATGTCCAAAATAATGGACACTCATTTCATCTATCGATAAGTGTTCCTCAAATATACCCCACTTCTGAAAGTTTTTATTAATGCCATAAGAGGCCTAATTTTGAAAGCTTTGTCTCCCTTGTTTTCAGTAGTAATATTGTTGTCTTGAAAATGAATAAGGGACTTCAACTCCAAATATGAATTACGAGTGAAGGCGTTTTTAACAATTTCTATGCCAGGTCTTCCTTCTCTGACCAATTATCTCGTTCACTAAGCAGCAAGTGGTGTCCACTATCCACTATGAGGTATCCAATGAAAGTTTAATAATATCATTTGCTGACAAAACATAGCCTTGCCGATTTTAATGCTCGTAGCTTAGTTTCTCTGACTATTAGTTCATAAGCCTCCTCCGTAAAAAACTGTTCAAATATCCGAACGGGAGTTTTACCTATCAATGGTTTTTTCATTGCTTCAAACCTTTTTCCGCTCTCATTCCCAAAATCTTTGAAAGAATAATCGGGACAAACCTTTGACCATTCAATAACTTCTTTCCTACAGCGTTTTCTTGGCTGATTCTCTCCCTCCTCATGCTCTCTTCGCTTATATTATTCCATTATGAAGGGTAATTACTAATTTATAAATGTATGAAAATAACACTAATAACGCGGTTGAAATATCTATATTCCTTACCTCAATAGGTATAATATGTAATCCAAGGCTTCTAAGGGAAGTTGAAATAACTTTAAGGAGATTTTGAATAAAAAATAGTATACTCCTTCACAATCACGTTGATATACATACTTATGGAGTAATTTAAGATATGCCTGCAAAGGTAATTTAAAAATTTTACTTGAAGGAGCAGCGTTAAAATTATTTTCTTGAAATTTGTAGTCATTAGATGACGAGTAACATCGAAGAAGTCACAAACGCCCAGTGTCCTCAAATGATTTAAAGTGCAATTAGAGGACAAATCATGTAAAAAATTCATTCAAAAAGTACCTCAAAATACATGCGTAAATGGAACTGATATAATCTTATAAAAATAATATGATACCTTAGCTTATGTAAAAAAAATAGAAGACGATGTGTCGAAGAGGTCTCATCCAGTCTACCACGACACAAAACGAAAGCGTGTTTCTCGGCGAAGAGTAGCTTACGAATGACGAAAGGAGTAATTTAAGATATGCCTGCAAAGGTAATTTAAAAATTTTACTTGAAGGAGCAGCGTTAAAATTATTTTCTTGAAATTTGTAGTCATTAGATGACGAGTAACATCGAAGAAGTCACAAACGCCCAGTGTCCTCAAATGATTTAAAGTGCAATTAGAGGACAAATCATGTAAAAAATTCATTCAAAAAGTACCTCAAAATATATGCGTAAATGGAACTGATATAATCTTATAAAAATAATATGATACCTTAGCTTATGTAAAAAAAATAGAAGACGATGTGTCGAAGAGGTCTCATTCAGTCTACCACGACACAAAACGAAAGCTTGTTTCTCGGCGAAGAGTAGCTTACGAATGACGAAAGGAGTAAGGTAGTTGCTTCAATGTCTAACTAATCGACGTAATATCAAGAACTTTCGGAGGGGAAAAAGTGTGCAGAATTTCGGGCTACAATGTAACTGTCCTCGAATGAGGACGGTGGGCGCTAACGGGTTAAAAAATCGAAAGAATTACATGCGTTTACTTTTTTCACCCCTTTCCTTTCGGCTGCATAGAGAGAAGAAGACGAATCACAATCCGTTGCGGCTAATAAACAATTGGTAGAATTATGGCAGCGTAAATATTTTCGCCGTCCTTTTTTGCAGATCATGTTAATTTCGCCAATAACATCCACTCATTTACGAAGAAAAGAAGAAAATATGAACTTTAGAAGCTAGTCTGGTGGTCTGTCAATTGTAACAATAGTGTCAACGACAGGAAAGAAGCAAGGATTAACAATTCCCTTTTTAAATTCTTTTATCCTTTCTCCGCCCAGAAATGAATACCTCACATAAATTTCCCGAGAAGGGGATAACAAAGAACGGTAACTCCGGTTTTCGAAAAACTATGCGAAATCCAATGATTTAAAAAAATATATATCCAGTGGCGTAGCCAAGTTTAGGGTCTAGGGGGCGTCGGGGGGTTGGGGGGGGGGAAATGTTTGGGGGTGCCGACTCATAAATTCACCAGTTTACTAAACATACTGTTACATACTTCTACTGTATTATTTTTCTCTTAATATACTATCCAAACTTGTAGACCTTGTAGAATTTATTTTTGATAATTAAGTTATGAAATTGATTCACGCACGTAAATGGGACTTAAGAGTGGAAACATTAACAGACTTATGAGAGCCAGAACACAAGGCGGGGGGGGGGGGGGCATTCGCTCCCCCTGCTCCCCCAGGAAAAGCCACTGAATATATCCAGAACACAATAATCGTCAGAATACTACGGTAAATAAATAACTGGATACTTTTTCGGCCCAAGCCGTATGATTTACTTTCGCTCGTTCACCCACTTGCCGAGAAACCCCCTTTCTATAGCATCAATACGATTTTTCAAAGCAGATTATTTCTTTGAGAACTAGGAGTTTAATAAGAGGCCTATCTAAGGAACTTCGATGATATGTAACACTCGCGGATCACCAAAAATATCATACCTAGAATGCTACTTGATATTTAGGTGGTAAAAAGAGAGATTGGTTTCGAGCATAGGAATCTTACCTCTCGCGAGTATTTGCCATACTCAATGTTAGACCAAAAATATTCAGTTAGTGAGACGTCTAAGTATTTATTCACTGTGAATGGATTGGCTTAAGAAGAAATAAGAATTCAAGGAGTCATCTTTCGTATTAGGTTCTCCTACATCATTCCTGAATTCCTGTAATATGATAAACAGTACCGGGTGCGTTGATGTAAAGAGACTGTACTCGAGGTTAATTGTCACAGTCATATTGAAATTACTTGAGTACAAAAAAAGACAACGGCTGAGCATCGAACCCGCGAATTTTCATATTCGCCTTGTGAGGCAGTCTTAACAACGCGGCTACCGCGCCGCTTTTACTGAGCGGGTCACTCCTGAGCACAAATGTGAATTTAGAGAGCGAAAATCACACAAGTCTGAGACTTCCATCGTCGCGTCGCAACCGCATGAGCGCGAATAACCTTCGGTGCATTCCGATGGGGCTTTCCTATCTCGTGTTTTACTCCGTCCCCGTCGATCCTTTCGTCGGTAACTCATTCCCCAACGTCGTCTCACAATAAGTGAAGCTAGCCCAGCAAAAGACGCAGTCCGCAAGGAGTGCCAAATTTCAAAATTTTTCCCACCGCACAAACCGTAGGATGGAGCAAAGTGGATGCACTCAGACTTTGGGACACGATAGTACATTCCCCCAATACCTAAGGTCCTTATACCCAGGTCATGACACGCAGTTGTACCATATAATCCATCTTAGGTCTAATTTTTGATGGAGTTCCAATTCTGCATGAAAATTAGTGAGCGATATGAGGACAATAATCCACATACATTTCCCTATAAATTGAGGTGATGCCGTGAAATTTTTTGAGCTGACAGACAATACTAAGCAGCTTTAGGATTCATTTAGACTTTTGGTCTGATGCCTCCCTTTCAACTCCAGGAAAGTGGTGATTCGTTTGGACTTTTAGCCTTACGCTTCCCATTTGACTCCAGGAACGTGGTAAACAATGCTTACGACTCCATTATTCAAACATAATCTTAAACACTAACAATAAGATACAGGTATATTTCCTTGAACGATGTAGGCTATGCTATGGAACTTTTTTAATTGATAGGCCTTAGGTTTTGTTTAGACGTTTGGACTGACGTCTCCCGTTCACCCCAGTAAAGTGGTAAACAAAGCTTCCGACTCCATAATTGAAACTTGGGCATCGACAACTTGATACACATTTATTTCCATTTGTAATTGAGATAAAAAAATAAATCATTTGCTGATAATAGACAAAACTAAGGTGCTTCAGAATTTGTTTAAACTGCTGTCCTGAGGCCTCCTGTTCCACTTCGGCAAAGTTCCATTTATTGCATTTGATGGAATAATTCAAGCATGGACTTAAGCAAAAAATTCAAGTTATTTCCTCAAACTCTAAAGATTTATTTATGCAATTAAAATATAAATTTTCCTGAGTTGTATAAGGAAAACAGAGAAACTGAAATAAACTGGCACGAGGAAGAATTTAAGCAGAGAGAAATAAACACCGCGCAGTGGATCCGATCCTGCGACCAAGCCCATGGCAAGAATGGACGCTAACCACTACTCCATGATGAACATGCTCACAGCAAGATAAATTAAATAGGTATAGAATTTCAAAACATAGCTCCAGTGGGCTTCCAAGTCCAGCTCCAGTGGGCTTCCAAGTTTGTTTTTGCCAATTTTTTGGTGGAAAAGTATATACATATATATATTCCTCCTGATAGTGTCATTTGTACACAACAACAATTATTATTTGCATATACTCATTTTGGGAAAAAACTAGCTCATAAATCGTAAATTACCTTAAGTGCTATAGGACGGCGTCCTCTTCTTGCCTGGTAAGTTTTTGAGTAAAATTTATCCGTTTATTTCTAATTTTGCCAACAACTGATGCTTAATTATAATGAAGCACCATATTAGTGATTAATTAGCATGCATAAATAATTACTGTCAGCCAAAATACACTGAGGAAGGCTTTCCTAAAATACGAGATGAGAGATGGTTCTTCTTTCGTCATGAAAAATATTTTATCTTTAACGAATACCAAAATATACCTCGTTAAGCTTACCTAGTCCTTTTATAATTTAAAGATCAAATTCTATTTCATGTCTAAAAGGTAATTTGTAACATTGATCAAGGCTAAACACTGTTGGTTACTCAATGAAGAGTGACAGTGCTACAGAACGTCGAGCCTGATCCAAAATTAAGAAATCAGAGTGCATTATGGGATCGTTTCATGACCTGGGTATAAGGACCTTGCCAATACCTAATGTCCAGCAATTGATTATGTGAAATCATAATTTTGCACAGGCATAGTTCTTTTGTTTCAGCCAGGTGTAATTTCAACTCTCTCAAAATCTACCAAGAAATTACCTTATGACCAGGCGCGTAGCCAGGGGGGGGGGGTGTTTGGGGGTTAAAACCCCCAAAATTTTTCGACGGCGAGGAAAAAGAGAAAATAAGCAAGGATGAGAGAAAGGGAAGAGGAGAAAATTACAGGAGAAAAGAAGAGAAGGGGTAGAAAGAGAGTGTATTATCACACAAACATAATACACTCTTTCTTTCTCTTGACTAAAAATTTCATCCTTCGCTTAAAAGTTCGCTCGAGCAATCTACTACTACCGTGACATGCATGTGTTGAAAAGTAAAATATTCTACGCTGTCTAGCGAGTCTTTTAGTTTTTGGTCCTGTCGTACGTCCAAGTGTTGCGGCACAGCCGCGCGTTGCGTATCGTGGCTGTTTATGAGTGGTAGCTTCTTGCCGTGGTCAGGGCTGGATGGCCAGCCTCGGAGCAGGACAAGGTTCGCTTACCGGTGTGTTGCTGCCTGTCTGGACCTGTCTGCTCCGCCGCCGTACAGTGGTCTGTGGACCCACTTCAGTGGTCAAAAATCAATTTTGTCAAACACTTTAATTTGTGTCGTAGATGTTCTTATGATGAAAATAAACGATCAGTTCATTACAAAACAAATGAAATTGCATCATTTGACGACACAAATTCGGCTAGTACAGACGGGCATCTGGGAGTTCAGCGCCACCGCTTGAAAATCATTTTCTCTCGCTTGAAAAGGAAGCCGACTCGACGTAGGCATTTTTCCACCACAAAATTACATGATTCACTTATTTTGAAACCTATACTACATTTATAATCTGTCAAATCTTTTTTTCTTGTCGTTTTAAAGGGACAATGCTAAGACATTCTTATATGGTGCTACGCCACGCACTTTACCGGCAGCAATTAGGCGTTTAAAAAAAGTATTGGATTATCTTGAGATGAGACAATAAGCTAGGACTAATGAAAGCCTTTGTATAAAGGACGGAATAGAATTACATGCTTTTAAGTGCCATTTTTTGGAGCTATTGACAATTTTATCCCGAAGCGCGGGCAGCGGTGCTGCCGCAAGATGCTCATTCTTGCGCTCCATCTGAGCAGTTCGTGCTGAGAAATAGCGGTCTGTTAACATTCTCAAAGTGGTTAACTGCCTAGAATTTAGTAAGCTCATAAATATAAACTCTACATGAAATAATAAATATCATACGGCATGTTACATTTCATAACTATCACTGTTAAAGACTTGATGTGGTTGGCATTGAAGACTTTTCGGGCACTCTTCCACGTTTCCATTGTCGTAGACGACAGTTATAACAGCATTGCAGCTGTCATCTTCAGGTCAGAAGCGACTTCAGGTCAGAAGTGACTTCTGACCTAAAGACGGCAGCTGCAATGCTGTCAAAACTGTCGCCTACGACAATGGAAACGTGGAAGAGTGCCCGAAAAGTCTTCAATGCCATCTAAACGACTCCGTGGAAGCCTTCGATTCACTTGGTGTAGTTGAAAATCGACACGCCCCCATTTGAATTCTTAATCAACACGACGTACAACGTACGACGGACGTTCTGGTGTCCAAATAGCATGGATAACAGCTCTTCCTTTCTTGCAACAACATCCCCCCCAAAATATATCCACCCAAACATTTTTCTAGCTACGGCCTTACCATTCACCAATAAAATCAGGGGATTCGGTGAATTCTCTTGTTTTTCGTTCTACATAAAGTGCACATGATGGAGGTTTTAATCAGCATTTGTGAATAATATTAGTGGATATGATTTGCTGTTCTGGCACAAAACTTGACAATCTTCCAAGACCCAACCCCACTCCACTACACTACCGAGAACCCAACCTCCACTCTCCGTCAAAGCGAGAATCCAACCCCCACTCACCGTCAATGTGGAAATTCAACCCCACCCACCCGTCAAGGCTATTAAGCATTCATTGTTGTATTTAAGTCACTGATATCGCCAAAAACTATTATTTATCTCGTTAAATAATAAGCTATTTGATGAACAGATGGTTCCAGCGGAAATAAAAAGTAAAATAGAGTGCGAAAGGGCCTTTACACTTTTTTGATCTGTCCCATAACAACTGAGATATTAAAGTTCAAAGAAAAAGGAGTGGGGGTTCCATTTCTCTCTCTAAGAATAGGGAATAGCATACAACGGAATATACTCTATTCCTCGCACATTATTTCGCTACTTTTTATCTCTCATTCGGAAAATGATATTTAAAGAGTGGTTTAGAGGTAGGAAGATGATATTTCAAGCAGAGACCGGTAAGCGGTAGGTGTTTGACTTGCCATCCCCACCTAGACTACCAGGAGACGAGAAAGGATAGGTCCTGAGTAGTATATAAACCGCGACTGAACTCGAGTAAATTGTCAGCGGTCTGGGAACTATTCCTAGACCATCGACCCAACTGAATCACCGCGTAGGCTTGTCACAACTGAACTCTGGAGGAATTCTTGGAGGTCAGGACACCAGAGGAATCTTCGAGGGAATCCTCGTAGACTTCTCGACAACTGAACTGTGGAGGAATCCCCAGAGGCTAGGACACCAGAGGAATCTTCGAGGGAATCCTCGTAGACTTCTCGACAACTGAACAGTGGAGGAACCCCCAGAGGCTAGGACACCTGAGGAATCTGTGGCAGGAAGGTAAATATAATCCGTTGACTCTGAGTCTTTCGGAATTTTTTGTATTTTTTCTAATAGTCTTAGAACCGAAATAATTAATGATTAGGTTATCCGCAGTACCCATCATAGAATCCCGTTAAAAAAACTAGGTACCCTTTTTAGAAGTACCCAAGGGTCATGGTGAAGACCACAGTCAGAATACCCCCTTAGGATCTCCATGTACCCTTATAAGACTCTAACATTTTCAGTACGTTGTACTGAAACTTTTTTACCTATATTTTTTCTATTGGACCAACCGTTTTCGCCCTATGGGCCAAAAACCCAAAATTTTCGGGACTTTTCCTTGATATCTCCGTTATTTGAAGAGATAAAAATGCGGTTTAAATTTGAAAGTTGATCAGTAAGTGACTGGTCACCCACTGCGTATAAAATCAATCACCTCACTCTACGAGTGCAACCTCCACACTCTGGGGAGAGACATTGGTAGTTAATCATTTTACGAAGATTTTCGAGAATATTGGCCTCTGACTCCACTGTTTGAGCAGATAGGAGTATAGTTTAAATTTGAAAGTTGATCAGTGAGTGAATTTAGGCCAATTCCGTATTTAATCACTCAGCTAACACAAAGGGTGTGAGGTCTATTATCTGAGTGAGAGACGTGGGAATATTATTATAAGAAATGGAATATGATACCATTAACTCATGTGAGAAATAATGTTTAAGAGCATCGAATATAAGATACTCATATCATTTGATTTTTAGGAATTTAAAGAAAAATTAACATGTGAGTAATTTTACTGTTTCTACAAGAATTTTTCGAGCCCAACTAGGAAATGGAAATTGTTGAGGGATGTAGATTCAAACAAACATTTTTTCAAACAATTTTTATTAGGTTATTATTCTGCTTATATACAGAAAACTTCTCCTCCCCGTAATTATAAATCATCACCTCCGCCTTTGACATTTAAAACATTCGGGGGAGGAAAAGCTTCCTCTCCCTCCCCCGAAAGTTAATACAAGCCACCGTCCCCTCACCGCAGCGGGTGGATATGTTTTCCACCCACTCGACTAAATATTTCTCCCCCTCCCTCAAATCCTCTTATTTGAGGAAGGTCCTCCTCCTCTGGCACCCTAAGGAGTCTCTCCCGGATGCTGGTCTGTTGGAGTAAAGAGAGAGATATTTAGATATAAAAATCCATTGGTTATTAATAAGAAAATATTAAACGTCATCGGAAATTAGTAGAACTTTACCACTGAGGAGGTGGACGGTTGTGGGGTGGAGGAGGTGGTGGTGGTGGCTGCGGCGGAGGTGGATTCCATCCCACCATATCAAAAAGAAAAAACGCATTAACTTATATACATCGCGAAGCAAATTAAGCTGAGTAAGCTACACTTACATCAATCAACAGTAGGATGATTGGAACTTCCAAAATGAGAGTTCACATGAAACGATAAGTAAAACTATATACTTTAATTGACATGAAACGATAAGTTAAAGTATCTTTAGTTGAATTTACAATCGCATATAATTAAAGAGTGAAAATAGATTCGAAAAATACTCACTTGAAATTCAACGAGGATGGTGGTAGTTCTCTAAAGACTTCTCTGTTGTTGAATTGATGAAATTACGATCCGAGCCTCGGTTTATATACAGAAGGAACGATGGTTGAAAGCTCATAGCGTAAGGTCGAAGAGGAGTGTGAGATACCTATTTCCAGCATTGAAAAAAAAATAATGTATCTAGAAAATGGATTCCAACATCCTCCATCTTCAAAAGGTTATAGAGCCTCGACTTCTTTTCATTGAACTCCACCCAAGCCGTGATACGATGAGGAAATGCGCTGCGCAATTTTCTTTATTTTTTCTCCCTGGATGTATTCCAATGTTCTCTATTTCGAACTTCACTTTCACTTAGGAGTTAGAACCGTACGATCCTTTCCTTATTTGGGGTGAAAGGAAATACGAAAGGTCTTTGCATGAAGCACGATGCCTAGGAGGATGGAGTTCGATTTTTCCACTCTGTCGACATCACCAAAGAGTTACTACCGAGCACTCCTTTCCTTATTTGGGGTGAAAGGAAATACGATCATTCTCACCATTGCAGGGTATGCATCGTTCAATGCATGGACTATAAATTTTTTTGCTATTTCATCAGCATGCACAGTTCCGCTTAATCGTTCACATACTTTCGAAATCAGTCTTAGGAAACGTGATCCCCCACCACTACTTGTGACCGAATCACTCCGCGCACAAGGTACATAGGAAATATCCCTCCACCGTTGAAGATAGTACCTATCCAGAGAGGAGAATTTCATAAGAATACTTAAAGATAGGGAAAATAGTCACTTGTATCTCAACGTTAGATAGAAACACATCCACCACCAGACCTATTATCCACCGATTAGTGTTCCATGACATCACACCCACCATCTTCTGGACGCTAAAAGACGCTAAACTTACGGAAGTATTATCTTTCTTCACAACTATGTACCAAGCGTCTAGCTTAAAGTCTCTATCTTTGGCTGCACTTAAGTCCATGTATCTACCGAGCTACGCTCCTTTGAACCAAAAAAATAGACCAGAATTTTACAC
Source organism: Ceriagrion tenellum (assembly GCA_963169105.1). Classification (NCBI taxonomy): domain Eukaryota; kingdom Metazoa; phylum Arthropoda; class Insecta; order Odonata; family Coenagrionidae; genus Ceriagrion; species Ceriagrion tenellum. The sequence goes on along the minus strand of OY720643.1, from coordinate 5,299 downwards.
TATTCAAAAGTTGGTCTCCCGACTTGGAATAACTAAACGTGAATTCAGGACTGGAAACTTGATTCCTGCTATAGATAGATGTACTGAACTTGCTGCAGTTGCTGGACTTGTTCAATTTATCAATCATGATCAAGAGCTATGTGTCGACGATTATGAATTCTTTCTACTCATGACTCTCGACCTCAATAAGTTCTTTCATAACCATAGCCATTATAAATCTATTCTATTTAGCATGATCAGTTTTGCTGTTAGAAAAAAGTTTCACGTTATTACCAGTAATAATGGAACTTTACTAAGCCTGTGTTGGAGTTGCTATTGGTCTTTTCAAACATCAATAAAGATTGTCGAAGACTATGAAAAAAGATTATCTAATCATGATGTAGTTTTTGAAGATTATCACTATATTATAACGCGTGTCGATTATCTCATTTCAGAGTTTATCCAAAATTACAATTGGTGGTGTTCTAAATGTACTACTAAACCTCTTTTTGGTGCCTGAACGTTGTCATGTATCTCGTCATATTCAATTCAATATACAAGGTTGCTGTGCCAGATTTAAGTTTACTAGAAATCCATTATATGTTAAAGATGTAGTCCTAAGCAGAAAGAGATCTTATCCTCAGTTTGCTGAATCGGATGATAATACTTAATATTTTTTTCGTACCTATCATTCTCATTTCAGGACTAGACCATTTTTTACCTAACCATGTCTTCCATTAGCGAAATTCTAAACAATTTTAATTTAGGACGCTACGTCACCTCGGAGGAACTAGAACAGGGGCTAACGAGCATTTAAGAAAAAGTAGTATTTGAAAACGAAAGCACAGATGACATAGAAACTTACCATAAAATGAAAGATACGTTAGACAAGACAAAGGGTAGAAAATTTTTTACTTATTGCGAAATCTATTATAATATAGACGAGGCGAACCCACATGAAAACACGAACGCGCACAGGCAAAAAATTCACGAACAGATAGGCAGAGGATTCAACGAAATCAAGTCAGCAATCAGGAGTAGACTAAAGACGTTTTGGATTACTCCCGAGGAAGAGAATAAAGACGTTTCATCTTTACATACAATTCGAGAGCATGTAATAGATAAAATTAATGAACAAACAGTAGCTATCAACGCTATAAAATTCAATCACGTTTTGATATGCAAATTTCGGAAGGGTGAAAATGAGGAGTTAGATACCTCTTTTAAGACTATAAATAGAAGAGTCTTGCTGACCGATCAAACAAACGAGATCGTAGAGAGACGTTTTCAAAACTTTTGAAAGAGAAATCAGAATTTCAAGCCAAGGGTTCGGGATGGCCACTTTCTGAGATCATGGGATTAGAATTGAGAATTAAGAAGTACATTCCACTTCGAGGATCGACATACATCGATCTTCCAGCTAAGATTAAAAATACAAAAGCGATAATAAACTAGCAAAACAAAGACCAGTATTGTTTCAAGCATGCTATATAGGTAAAAAACATTCCACGAAATCTACAGCGACTTTTAAACTACTATATCCCGTCGTTTCGTTCAGGATATAATTAGACATGTATAGAATACCCAGTCGACTTTAAAGACATTCCAAAATTCGAACGCATCAACAACATTTCGATCAACGTGTTTGCATCAGATGATAAAAACAACGTGTATCCTATAAAAATCGTAGACACCGAGCTAAAAGATCACCGAGACTTGCTAGATATTATGAATGAGCATACGGCGCACTATTGCTGGATTAAAGATTTCAGTAGACTAGTTCACTCTCAGATAACAAAGAATACTAATCGAATATACATTTGCAAACGTTGTTTATACTCACTACGATGATAATGCTAAACTAGAAGACCACAAACAATTGTGCAGAGGAACGGGGGCACAGAGTAAGATCGTGTTGCCTGACGAGAACGATAGAATATTGAAATTTACACTTGTAAACTATTCCTTTCGTGTTCCATTCACCATCTCTGCAGACTTAGAATGCCTCGTCGTGAATATTTCCACTTGCGAACCTTCAGATGTCTCATCATACACGAACGCTATTCAAAAACATGAACAGTTCAGTTTCTGCTATATTTTGATCACACCGGAAGGTTGTCAGGAACCACAATTGTATCGAGGACCAAATGCGGTGAGTGTTTTCATTCAATGCATCAAAGATGAGGCCAAGAAAATCAAGTTTGTAACAAAACAACCCAGTCAGGCCGTAACCCGTTGCCAGGCGTAAATACGTACGGTGATGAAACCCGGAGGACCCCCTCAGAGTTTTTTGGTGTGTACCATCAGAAGTCCATCTTCGGACTTTTGGATATTATATATTTTAAAGTCCATGGTAATTAAAACTTATTAAAACCTATTATATATCGATCTGAGAGCCTCAAAACTCATTACAAGGGAATTTCCGACAACTAGCATTGATCCCTGATATTTTTCTCGGAAGAACCCTTTTCAGGGTATCTAAGGGTATTCAGGGTACAAGAAAATCATTTTCGTCCGGACACCCCCTATATACCCCTTTAGGGGTCGATCAGGGTCGGAAGTACTCACTACTAGTAGTGAGTATTTTCCCCCAAGTTTCAGACCGATTGGACCAACGGTTTTGGCCCTATGGCCAAAAAACCCGAAATTTTCGGGAACTTTTCTTAATAACTCCTTCATTTGAAGAGATAAAAATATAGTTTAAATTGAAAAGTTGATCAGTGAGTGACTGGTTACCCATTACGTATAAAATTAATCACCACACATCAAGGGTGTGACCCCTGCACTCTCGGGTAAGGCATGTGCACTTGGCCAATTTTTCCTCAACTTGTTATTAAAATTAATTATTTAATAACACCACTGTTTGAATAGATAGGGACATAGTGTGAATTACAAAGTTGCTTAGTTATTTCATTTGCATCGAATGCAGGATGTTATTTAAGATGATATGTCAGGGTTCAGGGTCAGGGTAATGATATACCCTTAATTTTAGAATTAGCGTTTTGGTGTTTATTACAAAAAGTGTTGTCCTTTCCACGTTATACACGAATCAATGTTTAGTTTTTAAGAATTAACTCCGCAAGTCCCTCAAAAAAAATAACTTCCACACTTAGAAATTTTCTGTCTTGTTATTCAAATTAATTATTTAATAATCGACACCGTTGGATAGTCCTAATTAACCCGAATCAAATGATTTTCTCGTCTTTATGTCAAAATGATCAATAGGCAACAGTCAGAAATGAAAAATATCTAGCAACCCTTCATCGAAACAGTCACGGACTTGCTTCTCTATTTGAGGTCGCGTTCTAATACTTTAGTCACTCTCTCTTTCTTTGTCATCAAGTCAGCACGAGTCGCCACCTGCCTCGCTCACGATCGGAGTGCGTCACTTCCGCATATCAACGTGCAGCTGACTGTTGCATTCTAAAATGACGACCTTCCATACCACACGTACGGTTTGTTGTGAAACAACTCAGCCAGAGCACATTCTGTCCGTAACCTCCTTGCCAGGCTAAAAATGCTTATGTGTTCCTTAAGATTGTTAATAGTGTTTTCTGCAGAGCGCGAGGGTGTATATAATAAGGAAGGCGATTCATCGCGACGCATTTGCTATCATGGACCTTCTAGCTCATACAGTGGTGGAGATCCCTCTCTGGAAGGAGATGGAGGAGTATATACAAAAAATAAAAGCAAAAGAAGATGAGAACTTTGAAAAGCAATTGGAGAGAGCTAAAACTGATCCAGATCCTATCGCAATGCATAATATCTGTGATCAATATGAAGGGTACTATGAGGCTAACGTCTTTCCTAAATTGACTGATGACTTGCTGAGACTACTTATTATTGAAAGACTGCGATATTTAAATAAAGAGAAATGGAATTACTATCTAGAAGTCTACGGGTGGCGTGACTATTATTAAAGAGTCTAAAAAGCAGCCCTTTTTAGTACTAAATTATAATTCTAAAACAGTCCTTTTCAGGGCTAAACAATAATTTCATTTGGGAAGGGAAAGCATGCAATTAACACAAAGATCACAATCGATACATGATCTTAGATTATAAAGAATGATAGTTAAGCTATATTCATTTCCTAAAAGTGTTGCGTTTCTCTACCACCCCCTACAAAATCCCACCCACTATACGCAGCTGTGTTTGCATGATACAGAAACTAAAGATCCTTATCATGAACTAATACAGTTTGCTGAGACTAGTCTTCGAACCAAGTTACCGCGCGTTTACTCGGAAGAAAAAATGATAGAAAAATTATATTAAATTTTTTCTTCGATATTCAATAAATTTATGAGAGCTAATTCAATGTTTTTTCCAGCATACGTTTCCGTTATTTTCTTTAAGTCAATAGTGAAGCGGTGATTATCATATTTCATCTTTGCATTTATTAAAGAAAGTTATTTATACTAATTCCTTATTTTAACTTTATAACAGGTTTTTTCAAAGATTCTTATGTTGAGGTTCCTTCCTAAACTTTCCCCCTTATTTCCCCTTATTTTATCTTACTGGAACAAAGCTAATGTTCCCGCATGTGTATTTGAGTCAATGACGCAATCAACTCTCACTCCACCCCCCTTAGTTCCTTTATCTCGCGTGAAAAGCTATCCCACTGGTTACTTTGCAAGGATCTCCACAGCAGCGAGTTGTTATATTATGCGAGTTGTACTGTGAGGCATTATAATCCGCTCCGTTTAAAATCTTTATGTGCAATAGCAGTTAATGTTCAAATACGTGAGGCGCACGAAAAGAGAGTGAGAATGAATGTTTTGCTAAAGAGATATAAAGACATTTTTGAAGAGTTGGAGCTGCCGAGAACTCTAACTGAATATTTAAGGGATTACCAGGAAAGCGCTATTTATTTCTCAAGTGCAGACAGTCGACCACCACAGTTGGTAGTGAAATACGGGGATTCACCGTATTCGATTTGTAAGAGAAGGACCGGACATATGGTGTTGTTCAATTTCTCTATCGTTGGATAACTATACGCAAACATCCGATGAACACCACGTATGGGATCTTAGACAAGGTTTTTGGGCCTTTCCCCTGCAGTGAAGAAGAATACCTGTTTATGTTATGGGAAATGAAGAAATCCATTCCACCGAATGAAACGCAAAAGAAAAGTTATTAGCGACAAACAGACGCAAACCTAAAGTCGATATTAAACAATGAAATAAAAGCTCAAGTAATAACCAAACCGAAACATAAAGCTTAACCGACGCGTTCTATTAGTTCTATAACTAGTCAACTTGCTTAGTCACTCTCTCTTCCTTTGAAATCAGGATACTCCCCTCCCTCCTTCTACAATCACCCC